>CM033322.1:71389998-72625959 GCA_019359835.1 Pharus latifolius
TTCTAGGTATCCCAAAGATTCCTACACGTGGAAAATCAACCGTCAGGAGGTTAACACGTACAGTTATTCATGAATAACTGTGTGTTTAACCTGCGTGGAGGTTAAGAGCAGTTTCAAAAACCGTATCCAACCGTCCGTGCAACCGATTGATGCAGTTTCCTTCACATGGCACCCTTTCAAGCAGTATAAAAGGATGGCATGAAGTATCAATCAGGGAGGATCGAAGTTAGCCAAGTCTACGGCACACCTCATATAGCATTTTTAAGTCTTCTTTAGCTTATCTTTGTACACTTTTATAGGAAAAATCCTTGCCTGTGAGGACTTTTCCTTCCATTTGTAAACATTTTACCACACTTAGTGAAATCTCAACAGGACGTAGGGCTTTTACTCCCACCATCGAGGGCCCGAACCTGTCTAAATTCTCTGTGCTCCTGTTCACCATTGTTCAGCATACCTTCCCGAAGGGTCATCTTGAAAGGTCTCACTATTACAAATTCTGCATAAGTTCGACTGAGGACTCCGAGTCCGAATCGTCGACACATGGAACCAGATGTTGAAGGTGCAGAAGAGAACTTAGCTTCGAGGATTCATCTGAGCAGCTAGACCCATCACTGCAAGGCAAGTCTCAAACCCTTGATCATGTCTTGCCTATTATTTTGAAATGAAGTATGTTAACTGTTTTCAAGTATATGCATGCCTTAGATTCAAATAAGAGTTATGTTTTAATGAAATGATTAGATATGACCTAAATAACTGTAAGGCCCCTTTTGACATTGAATACCAATGCACCCTTGTCACCCTAGAATATCATGCTTAGGCTATGCTATGCTCAAGATTATATGTTAAATGTTGAATGGTCACATATGAGAAAAGTATATTCAAAAACTCTTTTTGTGAAAGAAAATGTGATTGGAATCGATAGTGAGGATGGTTTGATTGGATGGTGCTGTGTGCACACTGGGAATGTGAAAGACTCCTCACTAAAGATTCATAAGGACTAGAACCTTGTGTTGTGCTTCTATACGGCATGAAAAACGTACCAACCACTTGCCCGGTTATGGGACGGGCGCAACTTAGTAGCTTTCTTTAGTATTAGCTTTTCCATGCAATGGTTGTCGATCCGGTTTCTTAGGAGAGCTGGTGGGTCACAGAAGGCCATGAGTGATGTGAGTTCAGAAAGATCATGAGAGGAAAAGGTGGAAAGAGGGAAGACGCCCTATGCCAGATTAAGTCATGCGCGGCTGTAATCAAGAGAGGCTATGTGTCTTGCGAGAACATAGACCCAGGCTAGGAAGTAAGGCAGTGGGGAGGACCCACAACGGTACTTGAGACTTAACTGTCTATTTACCGGGCAGGGAATTGCTAATGCTAGGACTGTAAACTGTTGTGTCATCTCGGCCTTGTCACATGCGTAAGTCACATGGAGAGGTACCGACTTGAAAGCCGAATGATCGGTGGATTAAGGTGATACACCTTTGCAAAGTTTAAAAAGTATCGGATACTCAGCTCCCAGGTTATGGAGTCTGCGCGTTGTGGATTCTATCCACGTCGATGCAGCACAAGTAGTTTTTAGAAAGTTTTTCACAAAATCTGAATAAAGTGGTGACTCATGAAAGACCGCCACACACAACATTTTCTGAAAACCTAGCTTAGGGTTTTAAAATAATCGCTTTTGAAAATAAAGATCTTTTCTTCAAAGACTAAGTGTGAAAATCTATTCTATGTACTTATATAAAGCTAAAGAGCCATTCTTTGAGAATTTCCCCCCATCTATATATACTTGCATTCTTATTTGGGACTTGTTGAGCACCATCTGGACAATGTGCTCACCCTTGCCTTTACAAACAAATTTAGAAGAAGGATTCATCGACCCTAAATCTTACGGTCTTGAACCCAATGTGGAACAAGAAGAAGAAACTGAAGACCCAGCTTGTTAGAGGGTTACGTACCAAGGTGGAGTTCGATGTGGAAAAGGCCCGTGCAACACCGCTGCTGCTGAAAAAGAAGACTGATGAAGTCCCTTTTGCTTATTATAATTGTTTCATTTTGTGCCGACCCTTGTGTCGAAAACTCCTTAATTTTGTATCAACATTTAAGTGCGTCATTTTGGCACTAAATTATTGTAATGTTGGTCCCTGTGATCAACACTTGTTTTTAATTACTCGCATTTTATATAATGCATCTTGTTGTTGTGAGCTGCAATGTGCCATTTCTGAGTGCATCCCACCTGGGCAGTTGCCACCGGATTCCTCAAATGAGGGTCCCACAACCGGTGCCCTTGTCCCCGGGCCAAAGGCTGTGCCCGGGATGGGGGTCACCGGGGCCCTTGTCCCCGGGCAAAAGGCGGCGCCCGGGATAGAGGTCACCGGTGTCGCACCCCCGCCTTGGGGACAATGACTACTCCCGTGGGGGACCCAGCTCGCTACAGCCGATCCCATACATGCATGCCATTGACTTCCCAGGATAAGTCAAGCACAGGAGTCTATTTATATCACAAAAGAGTAACTTACAAAATATTTAAGCAGTGTGGCCTGCTGGCCTTAATATAACATAAAGAGATTACAATGCCTTCGCGGCATACATGGTCTAGCTAAAGAAAAATAAAAACAACTACACAACAGAAGATAGGTGACCCTCCCACAGTAAGAAGTTGACGGCAGAACAACACATCAGGGTTCTGGTGGGACTGGCTCTCCTCCTTCTGGATCCAAGAAGTTATCAACGCCTTCATCTTGATCATGGAATGCTCCATCTATTGGATTGTAGGTTGCAAGAGTGAGTATTTACGTACTCAGCAAATCATAGGTAAGAGTAGATACATATAGTAGTGTTGTTATGAACCTATGCTAGTCAAGAAGTGTGGATGGTTGTAAAATAATCTTTTCCTTTATATTTCATGGCAGCACTTTTCATAACATAGCATCGCTATTCATGTTCACTAAATTATAGCACTATCGTGAC
Organism: Pharus latifolius; assembly: GCA_019359835.1. Lineage (NCBI taxonomy): Eukaryota > Viridiplantae > Streptophyta > Magnoliopsida > Poales > Poaceae > Pharus > Pharus latifolius. The sequence continues at coordinate 71,392,960 of CM033322.1, forward strand.
ACGTCGACACACGACAGCCCACGGCAGCACCCCTTATCATGACAACACATGTCATTTGGGTAATCTTGACTTATCAAATTTTATTTAGAAAACATACTTGTGCCACACCCCGTGGATTTAATCCACCGCAGTAGACTCCTATAAACCCGGGAGCTCGGAGTATATGAATACATTTTTAACTCTGCAGAGAGGTACCAATTTACCCGCAAGATATTCCACTTTCATGCCCATCCTATCAATATGATTAGACCCTTCCTCACTGCATACTGTGAGTGGCAAGGTGGAGATAACACTACTACAGAAATGCTTTTCACTATCGGTTAAAAATCCACTCTACTATCGGTTCTCTTACCGATAGTGATCGGCACGATAGTAGAAACGCAGCACACTTCTATCGGTTCAAAAACCGTTAGTAAAACATATACATTCCCAACGTTCACTAATCTCTATCGACTATTTTTTCTATCGGCTCGGATTTAAATCGATAGTATTGTTTATGTTTTTTCTATCGGCTCGTATATAAACCGATAGTAATGTGTATGTTTTTTTCTATCGGCTGGGATCTAAACCGATAGTATTGTGTAGACACAGTTAGTACTGGAAACTTTATTCTATCGGTTGTTGTATATGAACCCGATAGTATTGTATAGACACAGTTAGTACTGGAAACTTTATTCTATCGGTTGTTGTATATGAACCGATAGTAATGGAATATTTATTCTATCGGTTGAAGTATAACCGATAGTACTATGTAGTTTTTCCTATCGGTTATGTACTCGACACGGTTAGTACTGGAATCTTGCACATATACATACAGCAATACAGAGATACATTGGATCATTCACAAATACACCAATATTTACAAATATACACCAATATTCACATATTGAATTTGTTCACAAATACACTAATACAATAATATACACATGCATTGGACAGATTGAATTTATTCACATATTGATCGAGTTTATTCACAAATACATCAATGAATCTATTCACATATTGAGTTTATTCATAAATACAGCAATCAACACATTCAATATATATTACACAAGTCAGTTACTATCGATCGTTTATAGCCACTTCTTCCATGACATATTGAGCCCAAATTGTTCGCAGCTCCTTCAATTGAGGCAACTCATATTGCTCTTTCAACATGGCGCTCTGCATATATGTGTGTATGAAGTTAGGATCGTACGTCACATCCAATTAAAGTTCGACTTTGAGTTAAGAAAAATGGTTACCTTAGGGAATTGGGCAAAGTTTCTCCTGATCAGGTCATACATGAATCTCATGACATAGAAGCCACATTCCCATGATTGTGGCTGCTGATGGCACTGGAAAAATTGCATATGCAAAGACATAAACCCACATTAACTCAAAAAAACTAATTAAGGTTAAATTAAAAGACTCATCATGAGTACTTCCATCCGTATTAATTACCTCATATTCTTTCCAAGAAATTGTTGTGCCCTTCGACGCGTCATGCCTCCCTCCAGCACTAGCATAATTTTTGAAAGCCCTGTATTTAATTTAGCATTGCCGGTTAATATGTTATCATTAATTAGCTAGTCAGAGAAAAATTTAAAACAATTATGTTACTTACGCGTCTATGTGCCATGTGAGGGTGAAAACATGCGCCACCTTGTCGCTCATCGAATCGAGGTAATAGACCTCATTCATCCATGGGCAAATGACGGCGAGGACCCAGTGGCCCCTACATTGCATATATAAGCGAACTGTTTCATACATATGTTAGGCGTAACATACAAGAATGAGTTAAATTAGTAGGAAATGCACTAACCTTTGGTGGTACGGCGCAAGGATGAACTCTCGGTCCTGCTGCGCTAGCAGTGCCCTTGATATGTATTCCTCCGCATGTGCTTGGTCGTGCTCTAGCATCGTGAGGCTTATTTTCTCTAGGTCGAGGAAACCCACCTTGTCACATGCCCTCATCGACGCCAGCCTATACATGCACCTGGATGCGAAGTAGACATTAGTAAGTAGTGTGTCGTGGTATTAAGAATACCCCGACAGGTTTTGAAGACGATCCTAGCGGAGATTACGCAGCGCGGGTTGACCGGGTGACCGGTCCTCCCCCGCCGGACAAACACAAGAATTGACACGTGGATTTATACAGGTTCGGGTCCCGGTGGGGGCCCTAGTCCTGTCGATGCGCTCCCGACCAGGGTCGGCTGGGGAGGCTCTCTCCGGGGGAGAGGCTTCCGGAGCACGTCTGTGAGATTAGCTATTCCTAATAATAATGAACTGATCTTTTACAATAGAGGGGTACAAGGGCTATTTATAGCCCCAAAAAGAAGCGAAAAGCCTAAACTACCCCGGAAGCCACCGTCGGATTGAAGGGTAGGACCGTCCTTCTCCCGGTCAAACGTCTTGGATGCTTGACAGGTGGTCGCCGATTCCCGAGGCGTCCCTCGCGTGACCTGCACGTGATAAACAAACAGGGGTTTTACCTTTTAGGAGGGCGATGACGTCCGGGACCCCTTCCCGAGAGCAGGGTCCCGGGGACCCAAAAGGCGGCGCCCGGGGCAGGCATCGGAGGCCACTGTCCCCGGGCCAAACGGCGGCGCCCGGGGCAGGCACCGGCGGCCACTGTCCCCGGGCAAATGGCGGCGCCCGGGACATGCCCGGGGGGCACGGTCCCGGGGGCCAAACGGCGGCGCCCGGGTCATGCCCGGGGCGCACGGTCCCGGGGGCCAAATGGCGGCGCCCGGGGCAGGCGCCGGAGGGCCACTGTCCCCGGGCAAATGGCGGCGCCGGGACATGCCCGGGGGGGCACGGTCCCGGGGGCCAAACGGCGGCGCCCGGGTCATGCCCGGGGGGCACGGTCCCGGGGGCCAAATGGCGGCGCCCGGGGCAGGCACCGACGGCCACTGTCCCCGGGCCAAATGGCGGTTCCCGGGACATGCCCGGGGGGCACGGTCCTGGGGGCCAAATGGCGGCGCCCGGGGCAGGCACCGGAGGCCACTGTCGCCGGGCCAAATGGCGGCGCCCGGGACATGCCCGGGGGGCACGGTCCTGGGGGCCAAATGGCGGCGCCCGGGGCAGGCGCCGGAGGCCACTGTCCCCGGGCAAATGGCGGCGCCCGGGACATGCCCGGGGGGCACGGTCCCGGCGGCCAAATGGCGGCGCCGGGACATGCCCGGGGGGCACGGTCCCGGGGGCCAAATGGCGGCGCCCCGGACATGCCCGGGGGCACGGTCCCGGGGGCCAAATGGCGGCGCCCGGAACATGCCCCGGAGGCACGGTCCCGGGGGCCTAAAAGGCGGCGCCCGGGGCAGGCACCGGAGGCCACTGTCCCCGGGTAATCATGAACTTACCTGGACTTGACCGCGTGGAGATTTCCCCCAACAGCTGCCCCCCATGCCCTCCGGGGACGAAGCTTGAGCCCCCGGAGGGAATGGTTACGGTACCGGGAAAATCTCCGGACGAAAACTCCGGACGAAAATCACTGGAGCCCCGGCGACGCTTCTGTTTCCGTGCCGGGCGCTTTATGGCCACGCCGTTCTCGCAATAAATGCACGCGGGGTTCGAAACGTCGTCTCGATTTACGCGCCCGTCCCTTCGTTTCCCGCGCACGGTTTGAATTTCAGTGGTCCAGATTGCCCCGAGGGGGCCACGTGGCGCGCATCTAGATCACGGCCAGCCTCTATAAATAGGGCCTTAGGGGGCCCCGGAAGCTCATTCCAAATCTTCAACTCCAGCTTCAGCTCTCCCGGTAGCGCTCTTCCGATAGCTTCTCCGGTAGCCTTTTCCGGTAGCGATCGTCCGGGAGTTGTTGACAGCCACCTGAAAACTTAGCCACCCAAGAAAAAAGAAAGAACTGACCTAATGGCGCCCAAAGGTCGAGCGAAGACCACGGAGGTGCCCCCGGAGGAAATCCCCGTGGATTTCCTCTGGGCCTCCGAGTTCTCGGCCTCGGACGCGGAGTCCCTGGTCAAGAAGGGCGTCGTTGAAGAGGGGGACATCCGGGTCCCCCTAAAGAAGGACGGAGCCCCCCGCCCCAGGCCCGGAGAGGTCGTGGCCTTCGAGGCCTTCCTCGAGGCGGGGCTCCGGCTCCCGGTGCATCCGATGCTCCGGGAGTTTCTCAAAGAGTACGGGGTGGCTCTCAACCACCTCACCCCGAACGCGCTCGTCCGTATGGGCCTTTTTATATGGCTCTACGAGACAGCGACCGGGCGGGAGCCCACCCTCCGCGCCTTCCGGTACTTCTATGAACCGGCGGCGCGGAGCTCCCACCTGGTGAAGGGAGGACCGAAGTCCCCCTTCGGCTCGGTGATGGTCCAAATGCTGCCCTCCCGGGTGGCGGACTTCCCGGCGGCGGCCTCCCGGGACCACTGGGGGGACTGGCTCCGGAGGTGGTTCTACCTCCGGGTCCGGGACGAGGCGGTGGTCTACGCCCCGGAGCCTCCCACCTACAGCCGGTCATCCGCACCGAAGCCGCCGGTGTGGATGGACGAGGAGTTCGAGCTCCTCGGGAAGGTGGTGCTGGCGAAGAAGGCCCGCTCGATGCGGGACGCCGCGGAGGAGCTGGCGCTCCTGCGGCTTTCCCCCTTCTCACGCGGGGGAAGGGGGATCGGCATGGGCCCGGAGCAGCGGCCTCCGGTCAAGCCGGTGACGCGGCGTAAGTCCCCTGCATTTTTGTACTTGCAGTTTTTTATGAGAAATTGACTAACTTTTTACCTCTTGCAGTGCGCCCGTACCCGGCGGTGAGGGACAAGGCGGAGCACCTCCTGGGGAGGTACTTCGCCGACGAACACGAGCGCATCGTGCGCCTCGTGGGGGAGGGGCCTCCCCGGAACCTGGTGGCCGAGGCCTACGGGCTCAGGCTCCCGGAGAGGAAGCCCCTTTCCCACCCCCGGCTCTCATAAGCGGGGGAAGGATGCGGCTGGGGGCTCGGAGCCCAAAAGGCCCCGGGTTCAAAAGACCCCCGCCCCGACGACGACGCCGGTGACGACGCCGGTGAGGGCTCGGGACGCGGCTCCCAGAGCCGAACATGCCCGGGCGGCGCCCCGGGCAGAGGCGACGCCTCCGCCCCCGGAGGTCCCCGTCGAGGCCCGGGGGAAGGAGGTTGTTACCGGCGGGGCGGGGTCCGATTCCGCGGACTACGCCCCGTCGCCAGTTCGAGTGACACTTCTCTCGCCTCTCCCGGCAGCATTGGCGCCGGAGAGGCTAGAGGTGAGGTTTTCGGAGGCGGCGCCTCCGTGCCTCTGGCCGGTCGATGAGGAGGGGGGAAGCCCCTCAGTCATCGAGGTCCCCCCGGAGCAGGAGGCTCCGAGGGCCCTCCGGCCTGGGGCGGGGAAAGGCCCGATGATCCCCCCCCGGGCGGAGAACCCCGCCCGATGTTCGTCTTCGTCTTCGGAGGAAACTTCGTCGACAAAGACGCCGGCGACGCCGGCCGTGCTCCCGGATTCCGAGGTCCGGGGGCCCTCTCCCGGCCGTGATAGGAGGGCCGGGCAAGATACCTCCCTACTTCCCGCGGGGGAGGTGGCCCGCTACGCGGAGGGCCTGCACAACCGGAAGGTGCAGGCCTTCGTAGCAGGAGGAACGCTCCACGAGCGTTTTGAGGGGCTCGAGTCCCTCGGAGCCCAGGTAACCCGAGCTCTCAACACCTTGGCTTTTTTCCTGCACTTGAGAATTTTCTAACTCTTTACGTATTTTGTAGGTAGCGACTGTTACCTGGGGCCTTGAGCAGCGGGTCACCCGGCTGCTCAAGGAGGCGGAGAGCTGGGCCGCGGCCTGCGTGGAGCAGCGGGAGGCGGCCCTCCGGGAGCGGGACGAAGCTCTTGATGAGCTGTCCCGGGCCCGGGCGCAGGTGCACCTTTCGGAGGGCGCCTACATCCGCCTCCGAGGGGAGGCCAAGGTGCGGGAGAAGACGCTCCGGGAGCTCGAGAGCTCCAGCGTCCGGGCGCTGTCGGACGCGGGACGCTCCGTCCGCTCAACCTTGGAAAGCCTTGGCGTTAGCCTGGGCTCCGGGAGCGGCCCCGAGGTACCCCCGGCGACCCTCGCGGAGGCTGTGCGTTTTCTTAACGCACAAGTCTCCGCGATCCCGGAGGCTGCGGACGTCCGAGCACGGGGCCGGGCGATCCCCGTCATCGTGGCCGCCGCGGGGCTCGTTGACTACCGTGGGGTCGGCGCCCGGGCGATCGGGGGGCGCATCCCCCGAAGCTTCCCGGAGGCCTTCGAGCCGACGCGCCGGGAGCTGGAGCTGCTGGCGGAGGGGTTCTACGACCGGATCATCCGGACGAGGTTCCCGACACCGGCGCCTCCGGCCGCGGATGCCCCTGCCCCGGCCACGGAGGAAGCTCCCCGGGGGGAGGACCCCAAAGCTAAAGTATGAGCCTCCCCCGGGTCTTTAGCTAGGACCTCTTTTTATTTTGTTAGACATTTTGATTCCGGTAGCTTCTTAGGAGAAGCCCCGGGCACTTGTACAAAAACATTTTGCAATGAAATATATTTGAAATTTTTCTAAGTCTTTGCAATGAAATGTTACCAGGGTTCCCGGGGGGTTACTCCCGGGCAACGGTCCGGGAGAGGCTCTCCGGGGGACGCCCAAGCGGCTTTGATTTTGTTGAGCCTTGTCTCCGGGGAGCGCGACGGGGGTACTGCCCGGGAGCCTGTCCGGTTGAGGTGGCGCCCGGAGTGGCACTTGGATAATTTTGACAACAGTCGTGCTGAATTAACTCCCCCGCGCCCGAAGGCCCAGATGATACCTCCTCTCCGGATACTTCCGCCGGCGGGGTACGAGTTTTGGCCCGAAGACGTACTTCGGGATTCTCAGCGTCGCGTCCGGGTGCTGTACCGGGACCTGGCCCGGGAGCTGAGGGAGCGCCTCCGGGAGCTTTAGGCGTAGGGGCCTTAGGCTCGTAGAAAATCCCCCGGGTTAGGACCCGGGTTGTATCATTTCCGAAACCCACCGGAGGGGGAAGATGTCCTCCGGGTTTGTTGATCAATAAAGCGCATTGTTTCTTTTTATTGCCTCTTTATTTTCTTCTTCTTGGATGGTCTGGACGACTCATCTTAACAAGGATGAGCTAAGTTTCTTCGTGGGTGACCCGGGGGCCCCCTGTCCCACCCCGCCCACAGCGGGCGGGAGGAGGCCTCCGCGTGCTGTGGGGGTAACAGGGTCCCCGGGGGGAGCATAACCTGTAGAAATATTTTCTAAGTTAGAAAATTGTAAAAACGGGATTTCCGAGGGAGGGACCTTCCGGGGTGCCCGGGGGCACCGGGAGAGGTTCATCCGGCCGCCGGGAGAGCGGGGAACCGAGAACAAGGCGCGGAAGGGGCTCATGAAAAGCCAATAAGACCTCCGGAGGGGAGCTTCCCGGGAGACTTCGTCCGGTCGCCGTGAGAACGAGGAACCGGGAATAATGTTTCCGGGGGAAAATATATCTGAGAAACCCATATCTTCGTAAAGCAATTGTCCGGTCGCCGTGAGAACGGGGAGCCGGGAATATCGTCTTCGAGAGATAATCATCCGGTCGCCGTGAGAACGGGGAGCCGGGAATAACGTCTTCGAGAGATAATCATCCTCCGGAGGAGGAAGATAGAGCCAATCAAGCCGCAAGGGGCTGATCCTCCGGTCGCCGTGAGAACGGGGAGCCGGGAATATTGTCGACTCCCGGAGGAGGAAGATAAATCCAATCAAGCCGCAAGGGGCTGATCTTCCGGTCGCCATGAGAACGGGGAGCCGGGTATAACGTCGACTCTCGGAGGAGGAAGAAAATCCAGAAAGCCATTAGACGTCCCGCTGAGGAGAGCGTCTACTCCCGGAGGAGGAAGTGCCCGAAGACGGGTCTTGAGTGTTTGGGCAGGGGACTAATCTCCCAAAGTGACTCGTTACCGCGGCCGCTGAGGACCGGGCTACCGCTTACACCCTCAGTCCACGAGGGCTGTTCGTAAGCCGCCCTTCAGGAGGGACTTGCTGGGGCAGGGCCCACTTCCTCACGGAGAGGGCATCCTCGCGGGGAGGGCTTCCTCACGGGGAGGGCATCTTCACGGGGAAGACATCCTCGCGGGGAGGGCGTCCTCGCGGGGAGGGCATCACCACTAGGGGCGGTAAACAAGAACAACCTGCAGTGAGACAGTTGAAGAACAAAGGCTATGCATTTATTAACAAAATATACAAAGCCCCCCCTGCGAAGCCGCGAAGGGGGAAAAAGGGAAGCTACAGTGTCCCTCCTCCCCCTCGGGCGTGACCGCTCCGGGGGAGGGGACAGGCCCGTAAGGCTAGACGTAGAACTTGCGAAGTAAACGCAAGTTCCAGGTGTGCTTCAGCTTCTGCTCTTGAAGGTTGGAGAGCTTGTAGGCCCCCGAGCCTAGGACAGCGGAGTTCCTGTAGGGGCCCTCCCACTTGGGGGAGAGCTTACCCTGGGCTTGGGGGTCTGTGACGCGCTTGAGGACAAGGTCCCCGAGGTGGAAAGCTCTCTCGCGCACGCGCTGGTTGTATGCGCGCGACATCTCGCGCTCGTAGATGGCGTGGCGGAGGAGCGCTCGGTCGCGTTCCTCCTCCACGAGGTCGATTTCCATCCGCCGGTTGTCTTCGTTGGCCCGGTAGGCTGCGGTCGTGGCTCCGTTCAGGAGCTCGACCCGCAGCGACCGGAAGCCGATCTCCGGGGGGAGGACTGCCTCCGCCCCGTAGACTAGGGAGAAGGGAGCACGCCCTGTGGCCCGGGACGGGGTCGTGCGCATCGAGCAGAGGATGCTAGGGAGCTCCTCTGCCCACGCGCCCCGCTTGGAAGCGGTTTGTTCAAGTCTCCGGCGTAACCCCTGTAGGATTACGCCATTGACCCTCTCGACGGCCCCGTTGCTTTGGGGATGGGCCACTGAGGCGAAGTGGATGACGACCCCCAAGCCTTCGCAGAATTCCCGGAAATAAGCCGAGTCGAATTGGGTCCCGTTGTCCACGGTGATTTCCCGGGGGACACCAAAACGACAAACGACGTTTTTCCAGAAAAACCGCTGAACGGCCCGGGAGGTTATGCTAGCCAAGGGCTCCGCCTCAACCCACTTTGTAAAGTAGTCGACCGCGACTACCGCATACTTGTATCCTCCAGGCGCTGGGGGGAAGGGCCCTAAGAGGTCCATCCCCCAGCGCACGAAGGGCCAAGTGATGGGGATAGTCCGCAGCGCTACAGGGGGGAGATTCGAGCCCTTGGCCATCTTTTGGCATGCTTCGCACGCGGAGACAAGGTCTCGCACGTCGCGCATGACTGTAGGCCAGTAGAAGCCCTGCCGAAGGGCTTTGGCGGCGATGGCACGCGGGGCTAGGTGAGAACCACAGCTCCCCGCGTGAATGTCTTCCAAGAGTTGAAGTCCCTCCGACCGGGGGAGGCAGCGCAGGAGGGCTGAAGCCCCCCGCTTGTAGAGCCTTCCCTCCAGCAGGAGATATGCCCGGGCTTTGGCCCGGAGGCGCTTAACCTCGGTCTCGTTGGGAGGGTCCCCCTCCCCCTTGATGAAGGAGATGAGGGGATCCATCCATGACGATGGCCGGACGATCTCGGCGACCTCCGGGACCGGAGGCTCGGGGCCTGCGTCCGGGGAGGCCACCGAGGGCTTCGTGATTGTTTCCAAGAAGGCCCGCTTGGGGAGCGTTTCCCGGGCGCTTGCCGCCCGGGCCAAAGCATCAGCCCGGTCATTCTCCCTTCGCGGGATATGCCGGGCCTCAAGGCCGTCGAAGTGTTTCTCCATCTTTCGTACTTCCTGCAAGTAAAGACTTAAATTTGCGTCATGGCACAGGTAAGATTTGTCCATTTGGCAGACAACGAGCTGAGAGTCTCCCTTCACTAGTAGGCGCCGGATCCCCAGGGAGCGCACAAGGCGCATCCCGAGGAGCAGAGCCTCGTATTCGGCGACGTTGTTGGTTGCGGGGAACTCGAGCCGCGCGGCGTACTCGAGCTCCTTCCCCTCGGGGCTCCGGAGGACTACCCCCACGCCAGCACCAGCGAGACACAGCGACCAATCAAACAGCGGGGTCCAATGGTCACTGCGTCGGGGCGGCACAGGGAGATCTTCATCCCCGGACCCAGAGGCGGGAGTCCATTCTGCGACGAAGTCGGCGAGGACCTGTGACTTGATTGCGGAGCGGCCGGTAAGGGACAGAGAGAAGGGGGCAAGCTCGGCCCCCCACTTCCCAATCCGGCCGGTGGCTTCTTTATTCCGCAGTACCTCCCCCAGGGGGAGGGACGACGGAACGGTGATGGGGTGCCCCAGGAAGTAGTGCCGGAGCTTCCGGGACGCCATGAGGAGAGCGTAGCAAATCTTCTCCATCTCCGTGTACCGATTCTTGGCCCCTTGGAGGGCTTCACTGACGTAGTACACGGGACGTTGCTGCCCCCCTTGCTCCTTCACCAAAACCACGCTGACGGTGACGGCGGTCGCGGCGAGGTAGAGGAGCAAGGGCTCTTCCGGAGACGGACTCACGAGCATTGGAGGGCTCGAGAGGTACTTCTTGAGGTCGTTGAAGGCTTCCTGGGCCTCGGGGGTCCAGCGGAACCCCTCAAGCCCTCGGAGGATCTTGAAGAACTGGAGGCCCCGCTCCCCCGAACGGGAGACAAAGCGGCTGAGCGCGGCCAGGCGGCCGGAGAGCCGCTGGACATCTTTGACAGAGCGCGGCGGGGGAATGTCTAGGAAGGCCCGGATCTTCTCGCGGTTTGCCTCAATGCCCCGCTGGGACACGAGGAAACCCAGGAGCTTCCCCCCGCGCACCCCGAAGGTGCACTTCTCCGGGTTGAGCTTGAGCCCGAACGCGCGGAGGTTGCGGAAGGTCTCTGCGAGGTCGTCGATGTGGGAGGCTGCACGGGGGCTCTTGACGACCGCGTCGTCTACGTAGACTTCGACGTTGCGGCCGACTTGATCTTTGAAGACCAGTGTCATCAGGCGCTGGAAGGTGGCTCCCGCATTCTTGAGCCCGAAGGGCATATGGCGGTAGCAGAAGGTTCCGAGGGGAGTTATAAAACTCGTCTTTTCCTCGTCCCCCTCCGCCATCCGGACTTGATGGTACCCCGAGTAGGCGTCTAGGAAGCTCATCAGCTCGCACCCCGCGGTGGAGTCAACGAGCTGGTCGATCCGCGGGAGCGGGAAGTTGTCTTTGGGGCAAGCGCGGTTAAGGTTGGTGAAGTCCACGCACATGCGCCATTTGCCACTTGATTTCTTGACGAGGACGGGGTTTGCGAGCCACTCAGGGTGCAAGACTTCCCGGATGAACCCCGCCTCTTGGAGCCGGGCTATCTCCGTTTTGATAGCTTCTTGACGTTCGAGGGAGAGCTTCCTCAACTTCTGCTTGATAGGGGGGTGACCGGGGGTTACCGCGAGCTTGTGTTCAATAACCTCCCGGGCGACGCCCCGCATGTCCGAAGGCTTCCACGCAAAAACATCGGAGTTTTCGCGCAGAAAGGCTGCGAGTTGCGTTGCATGGTCTTGGGGGAGCTCTGCCCCGATTTGGACAGTTTGGTCCCTGCTGCCCGGGGACAGCGGGACCTTCCGGAGGCCCCCTTCCGGACGCGGCTTGAGGAGGGGCCTCCCAGAATGCGCAGCGACGTCTACGTCCGGGGGGGGAGCCTCCCCCCCGGGTGCCTTGATCAGGTTGACGCTTCCTATTGTGGCAGCAGCTCGCTCGTATAGAGCACGGGCCATGTCTTGATCCCCTCGGACGTTGATCACGCCATGCGGGCCGGGGATCTTCATGCACAGGTAGTTTTGGTGGATGGCAGCCCCCAGCCGATTGATCGTAGTCCTCCCCATAATCACATTGTAGGAGGAGGGGAGGTCCACTACGTCGAAGCGGACTAGCTCGGTCCGTTAGTTCTCCGGGGTGCCGAAGGTGATCGGGAGATCTACCTTGCCCACGGGGTGGATCGCCTTCCCCGGGACAAACCCTTGCAGAGGCCCTGCCGCTGGTTGCAGGAGCTTCTCATCCACCTGCATTTCCTTGAAGGTTTTGAGGAACAGGACGTCGGCGGAGCTTCCGCCGTCCACGAGGATGCGGGCCAAGTGGCAGTTGTAGATTGTTGCGGAGACAATGAGCGCGTCGTTGTGGGGGAAGCGAACCCCTCGCGCGTCTTCCGCCGTAAAGGTGAGGGGGACGTCCGACCACTTGGGCGGCACGGACGCGTGTAGCACCCCCACTACCTTAACTTCTCCCACCCGGAGGCGGACCCCCCTACGATGACGTTGATGCGGCGCTGAGAAGTTTGAAAGGGGAGAGCATCTGAAGGCTCCCCCTCCTGCACCTGCTGCCCCCCCGCGGGAGCGGGAAGGGCCGGAACAGCTGGCCGAGGGGGCAAGGAGGCCGGAGTCCCCCCCCCTGCCCGCGCTGGTCGAGGAACGCCGCGAAGTGCTGCAGCAGCTGGTGGCAATCTCGGGTGGCATGGGTACTGGACCCGTGGAAGCTGCACCACGGTCCTTCCCGGCTTCTCCCCGCGGGGCCTTCGCGGCCGCGCGAAGACTGTCCTCCCCCATGGCCTCTCGGCTTGGGAAAGGGGCGGTTGCCCTTCGGGGGGTCGCGCGAGCCACCTCCGCCCTCGAGGACAAAATTGTCCCGAGGCCGTGGTTCGCTACGGCCCCCCTGCCTGGGGCGCCTGGGGGGATCCCGGGCCCCCCGCTCGGTGGGGCAGGAGCCCCCTGGGTCTTCTTCCAGATGTCGTCTTCCTCCGCGCGAGCGTACTTTTCGAGTACGTTAAAGAGCTCGTCGGCGGAAGAGGGGCAGCTTCGAGAGAGTCTTCGGTGGAGTTCCCCCGGGAGGATCCCGCTTTTGCAGGCTTCGATCACTGTGGAGTCCGGGACGTGGGCCACTTTGCTTTTTACTTGGGCAAAGCGCTTGAAGAAGCTTCTGATGGTCTCCCCGGTTCTCTGGCGCACTGTGTACAGCTGTGAAGAATCCAGGGGACGTACGTAATTTCCCTGAAAGTTGGCGCAGAACTCCCGCTTCAGCTGCGAGAAAGACTTGATGGAGCCCGCCTTCAGATTGTAAAACCAGGAGCGGGCGATGCCAGTGAGGTAGAGGGGGAAGACGTTGCATTGGACGCTCTCGTCCCCCCCCGCCGCGGAGATGGCTGTGGAGTAGATCTGCACGAACTTGTAAGGGTCCGCCTCGCCACTATAATGTTCGATGTGCGGGGGACGGTAGGGCCGCGGCCATCGGATGCTGCGGAGTCTTCGACACAGAGGCTGGTTCGCCCCCTGCACTTCCCGGGGGGAGCCCCAGTCACTGTCTTCTTTAACGGGGGACGCCCCCTCGTTATCCGAGTCAGGTAGCGGCCCAAGAGGGCCACCAGAGTGGTGGTGACGACGCTTCTCCTCCGGGCCGGGACTGATTTCCCGGACGTCCGGGCTTCCCTCCGGGGAGGATGGTTCTTCGGCGGGTCTCTTCCCCCGACCGGTGCGAGAGCGAGGCTCCCTGCGACAACGACCGGGGGGAAGCTCTTCCCCGCGGCTGGGAGAATGCATTCGCTCGACCTCCCCCCGGGAGAAGCGGACCTGCTTCGCCGGGGGAGGGAGCTCCTGCACTGTAGCAGCCGGCCCGGAAGCTACCGGGGCCTGCTGGGGGGAGCCCCCTGCGACGGCCCCCGAGACCGGAAAGGGGGGAGCCCCTGCAGCATCCGGAACCGGGGAGGGGGCGCCCGGGGCGGCGCTTGGATCCGAAGAGGGGGCCCCTGCGGCAACGACCGGGACCGGAAAGGGGGAAGCCCCCGCGACATCCGGAACCAGTGGGGGGTGGCCCCCTCGGCGACGTCCGGGGTTGGGGAGCCAATGCGGGGGGAAATTCGCTGAGGCACGGGAGCTGCTCTGTCGACCGGCCCCGGTGCGGTAAACGCGACGCGAGGGGCGGGACTGGCTCCCGGCGTAGGAATAACCCCCGGCATGAAATGACCCCCCAGCCCCGGGAGCGGGCCGGGGATGGGGTACCCCCCTGGTGCCACGAAGGGCCCGGGCATGAAATAGCCTCCCGGCACCGGGACAGGCCCGGGTGACGGGAAGTGCCCGGAACTATATCCCGCGGGGGGAGGGAACCCCCCGGCGGGATCATACGGGGTGGACAGCCCCCCGGAGACCGGAGGGGCCGCCGGGTATCCCATAAACGGGGGCATGATCCCCGGATATGGGTGCGACGAAAATGTGGGGGCCGAGGGCCGCGCCAACACACTAAGGAGCTCGTCCATAGAGCGCTGGGCGCGGAGCTGGCCCTCCACGAGAGCCTCCAGCAGGGCATCCAGGGGGACCGGGGGAGCCGTTGGGGGGAAACTCGTCCCGGCCGAGGTCCCCGCGGCCGCCGGGAGCGACCCGGAGGTGGAGGCACCTAGATTGAGAGGAAAGGTGGGAGGCGGTACCTGGGAATGGTCGCCTCCGGACGGAAGCGCCGGAACAGCAGCGTCCCGGACGGGTGGCGCCAGGTCACCGGGACCGGCATCACCGGGAAGGGCGCGGGCCCTTGTTCTCAGAGGAGCCATGGCGATTCGTCACGGATCCCCACGGACGGCGCCAACTGTCGTGGTATTAAGAATACCCCGACAGGTTTTGAAGACGATCCTAGCGGAGATTACGCAGCGCGGGTTGACCGGGTGACCGGTCCTCCCCCGCCGGACAAACACAAGAATTGACACGTGGATTTATACAGGTTCGGGTCCCGGTGGGGGCCCTAGTCCTGTCGACGCGCTCCCGACCAGGGTCGGTTGGGGAGGCTCTCTCCGGGGGAGAGGCTTCCGGAGCACGTCTGTGAGATTAGCTATTCCTAATAATAATGAACTGATCCTTTACAATAGAGGGGTACAAGGGCTATTTATAGCCCCAAAAAGAAGCGAAAAGCCTAAACTACCCCGGAAGCCACCGTCGGATTGAAGGGTAGGACCGTCCTTCTCCCGGTCAAACGTCTTGGACGCTTGACAGGTGGTCGCCGATTCCCGAGGCGTCCCTCGCGTGACCTGCACGTGATAAACAAACAGGGGTTTTACCTTTTAGGAGGGCGATGACGTCCGGGACCCCTTCCCGAGAGCAGGGTCCCGGGGACCCAAAAGGCGGCGCCCGGGGCAGGCATCGGAGGCCACTGTCCCCGGGCCAAACGGCGGCGCCCGGGGCAGGCACCGGCGGCCACTGTCCCCGGGCAAATGGCGGCGCCCGGGACATGCCCGGGGGGCACGGTCCCGGGGGCCAAACGGCGGCGCCCGGGTCATGCCCGGGGGGCACGGTCCCGGGGGCCAAATGGCGGCGCCCGGGGCAGGCGCCGGAGGCCACTGTCCCCGGGCAAATGGCGGCGCCCGGGACATGCCCGGGGGACACGGTCCCGGGGGCCAAACGGCGGCGCCCGGGTCATGCCCGGGGGGCACGGTCCCGGGGGCCAAATGGCGGCGCCCGGGGCAGGCACCGGAGGCCACTGTCCCCGGGCCAAATGGCGGCGCCCGGGACATGCCCGGGGGGCACGGTCCCGGGGGCCAAATGGCGGCGCCCGGGGCAAGCACCGGAGGCCACTGTCCCCGGGCCAAATGGCGGCGCCCGGGGCAGGCGCCGGAGGCCACTGTCCCCGGGCAAATGGCGGCGCCCGGGACATGCCCGGGGGGCACGGTCCCGGGGGCCAAATGGCGGCGCCCGGGACATGCCCGGGGGGCACAGTCCCGGGGGCCAAATGGCGGCGCCCGGAACATGCCCCGGAGGCACGATCCCGGGGGCCTAAAAGGCGGCGCCCGGGGCAGGCAGCGGAGGCCACTGTCCCCGGGCAATCATGAACTTACCTGGACTTGACCGCGTGGAGATTTCCCCCAACATAGTGCATACAAAGTGATTAGATTTATGAAACGAACTGTGATAACTTCAGACAATAGCAAACTCACAGGACTCCAGTCCGTATGATGGACATTCAAGCTCCCGCCAGTTGAGGAGGTCGAACAAATCCTCGTGGGCCACCGATATGCTCCCGGGCTCACGGTGAAAATGGGCTGGCCTGAAGTGAACCAAGAAGTTGATGTGGCGCCTAGACCGGGTCAGGTACCACTCGTGGAGACTTCTGGTTATTTAATCCATATTGCGCAGAAGGTACTCCGACACGAGTGGGGACCCGTTCTTGAACGTACCCGGCTGGCTTTGTTTGACCTTGCCTTTGGCCTTGCCCTTGCCTTTGGGCGGGGAGCGAGTGTATACCTTCGAAGGTTGGGGTGTGGTGCCGCCGGCCTCATTTGATGGCGAAGGGTTTGAGGCCGTCGGAGGAGGCATGGGGGCCGAAGGAGTTCGCTCATGCGTTGTGGCGGGGGTGGTGTCCTCAGGAAGTGAGCTGGTATCCATCGTCCACTTTAAGTACAAACGCATAAGTTAGATTTTGCAAATTGAGTATATTAACTGAGTTGTAAGCTAGAATGGCTAGGATTTACCTCCTGTAGTCTAACACCCTTCTTGGGCCACTGTATGTATGAGCCCAATGCCTCGCCAATTGTCCGCATTTCGTCCGTTGGGACGGGAAACGGAAAAGAGCTGTAGCCCGGGAGGGCCATGTCCACCTGTACCTTTGCGAATCCAGGCTCCAGAGGTACGCAGTGGATCCGGACATTCTCCCAAGACTGGTATACGACCCCGTTTGCAACCGCAACAGGTTTGTCGTCTATGTTGATCAATAGACTACAGCTCTCCGGCTTCTGCAATTTGCAACAATTATAACAGGTTAGCGAAACAATTCTAATGTAACGGGAGTGGCATCAACCGAACTGCATATATAGCTCAAGAGTTGCAATACCTCGATCAGGTCCACCGGATCCACGTGAACCTTCGAGCCGCAACTACTCGGCCTGGCAGCGTCGACCTCGGCAGCTAGATCTAAACCCTTGGACTGCACAACTCGGCTGAGGCGTTCATACTTCTCGTTCATTTGAGCGAACATGTCCGCGAATTGTGCAGTGACATATGCCTGTATCTTCTGAGATAGCTCCACTTCCCTTTCCTTCCAACTGCCAGCCTTCTTCGCCTTTTGCCCGAGCTCCGAGAAGCCTTCCTTCCATGGCACCACAGCCCCCACGGTTCGCGTCCACCCTGGATGCTCCTTGTTCCCTAGAGCCCGGGTAACGATGTTGTTCTCCCTATGGGGAGTGAACAATCCCTCGGTCGCCTCCTTCGAGCAAGAGATCTGTTACATTGAAAGCTCTCTATTGTGAGGAAGAAATATATACATACTTGTGCACACACTAGTGATCATAGTTTTTTCTACCACACTCTATGATTCCAACCAGGAAGTTAGCCAACTTACGAGTCGCTACACGACCTCGACGTCCCTGGGGTTTGGGAACGCCACAGCCCCCGTGGCCGACACGGTCCCTCTGGCCAGCCACCAGCGCTTGCATCGCTAATCGCGGATCTCGGAGAGTGGTAGGTCAGGGGAGTCAACGAAATTCGACACCTCGTCTTCAGCCTTCTTCCACTACTCCTCCTTCCCCGCATAGCCGCGAGAGCCGAGCCGGTGTGGGTGGTCGTTCCTCCTCTGGATTGCCTTGTTCTTCTCACTGAGGGCCTTCATACCAGAAACAAGAAAATAATTAATGCACCGCTGCTTAGTGCATACAATGGTGTAACCAAGCAAAGGAACCATACATACCTTGAACTCAGGAGTCCCCTTCTGTTGGGCGAATTGCTCCCATAACTCCTCCATTATGAAGGGGTACTTCTCGCATGGAGATTTGCCTTTAGTGAGGAAGGTACTGACGAGGACGCTCTTGAAGGTTTTCCACGTGTTGTTCATGTCCTTCAAGCAAGCTATCTTGGGACCATCGTCAAGGATGTTCCACTTGGCCTGTTTCAAATGGTGCATATAAGCAGGACTTACCTAATCTCTGGGATAAACCAAGGGAATGTGATTACTCAAGAGTTCAGTGATTTTGATTAATTTTACCTTCACTTCCGCCCACAGCCTATCCCTCTCGTCGGCCTTGACGTCCTTCCAGCTCTGGACGGTGATCTTCACCCTTTCCTTCGCCAACAAGGCAACATAGGCAGCATAGTGGCCGGCGTTCTTCCCGATCGGTCTCCCGAACTGGTTTAACTCACATGAAAGATCCGCGCGTTTGGCCAAACGACCCAACATCGTCGCGCCTCGCGCCTTCCTCTTGCGCTGGGACGAGGCAGTGCCATCTACGTTCGCCCTCCCCGAATCACTACTATCAGCCGAGGAAGATGCCAACATGGCTTTACCTAAAATTCCATGAACAGACCATCAATTGATATGAAGATTAGCAGTGCAAACTATGCTAGTCTCTCTGCAGGAACATAAAGTCTTTTAAAATTTAAATGAACCAAAATTTCAGATGAAAATTAGAAAATGGGAAGTAATGAACAGAAAATTCAGATTAGCAGTGAAAACTATGACATACTCTATTTCCTATCGATTTTCCAAGTAAAACCGATAGTACTCAAGTTTATATTCAGGAAAATTTATAAGATTAGCAGTGCAAACTATGCTAGTCTCTCTACAGGAACATAAAGTATGTTAAAATTTAAATGAACTAAAATTTCAGAAGAAAATTAGAAAATGGGAAGTAATTAACAGAAAATTCAGATTAGCAGTGCAAACTATGACATACACTATTTCCTATCGGTTTTCCAAGTAAAACCGATAGTACTCAACTTTATATTATAAGATTAGCAGTGCAAACTATGCTAGTCTCTCTGCAGGAACATAAAGTCTGTTAAAATTTAAATGAACTAAAATTTCAGATGAAATTAGAAAATGGGAAGTAATTAACAGAAAATTCAGATTAGTCTATTTCCTATCGGTTTTCCAAGTCAAACCGATAGTAATCAAGTTTTTATTCAGTAAAATCTATAAGATTAGCAATGCAAACTATGCTATTCTCTCAGCAGGAACATAAAGTATGTTAAAATGTAAATGAACCAAAATTTCAAATGAAAATTAGAAAATGGGAAATAATTAACAGAAAATTTAGTTTAAGGTATTTACTATCGGTTCTAAAAAGAAACCGATAGTGGACTACACTGTATGACAAATTGCTAGTGATTTTCATCAATTCTGTCATTCTCATAGCTATCAAGTTTGTAGTTCATGAATTTTACTCTAGTTTTATATTTGTAATCCATTGAACGGGATATGAACCATTGCATACAAACTTAAGCATACACGCGAGCGATTTGGTCAAAACACTTACAGTCGATCGTGGAGTGGCCGGAGGCAGTGGCGCAATGTAGTGCCGGAGGCGGTGGAGAACCAGATTCTGATCGGCAATGGTGACGCAGAGGAGCGAAGAAGCGAACGTCAGGGAATCTAGTGTTTTCCGCGCGAGTATTTGAAAATTGGAATGTGATCAATTGCACTGGAGGGAAAATCGTGCAAGGTTATAACCTAATGTATGAGTATTTACTATCGGTTCATAACCACCAACCGATAGTAAAAACATGTAAGTTAGGGTTTGCAGTGTTGGCACTGTTCACTATCGGTTTTATTATACCAAACCGATAGTAAACTAAGAACAGGGGCCCATAACACAGTATAAATCACTATCGGTCATGAACAATAAACTGATAGTATAGTTTAATTTCATATCGGTTTCACAGTTCAAACCGATAGTAAAATACAATGTTATTGACCCTAAAGGATTTCCCTTAGAAGAATTACAGATGATCTCAGTACATCATTTTGCATTGTATTTTACTATCGGTTTTATGACAATAAACCGATAGTATATGTTAATTTCATATCGGTTTGGAAGTTGAAACCGATAGTAGAATACTGTTAAATTTATCTAAAGGGATTTGCTGAGAACAATTACAGATGGGTCTCAGTACATCATTTTGCACTTGTTAAGACACCTGAAACCCCATGCAAATGACTTCCAATAATTTTGAAATAAATTAACAGTAAAGACCAATCATGGAATGAAAATTTGCAGTTTTCATATTGATTTGTGAAAAGAATCAATTATTGCTCAAATCAAGTATATACTCCAATTGAAATGAAAATTTGCATAAATGATTCTCAATGCATCACGTATGTTTTCCCAAAGAATTTTTGAAAAATGATTTGAAGAATTCTTCGATTAAAGATCCAAGTAATATACGTCACTTACATATTGCAAATTAGTCAAGAATGGTTGTCCACCCATAATCCTTCTTCGTGGTCATCTCGCAGGTAACTTGTTTCGTCAATATCTTCGGTAGGGACAGATTGAAGAATTCCATCTAAAAATGGAGGTAGTTCGTTGAACTGATCGTACTCTTCTTCATCCACAACGTCTTCGACCCCAACAATACGTCTCTTACTGTGAAGGACAACGTGCAACTTTGGGTTGGCCGGGTCAACGATGTAGAACACCTGTGTGGCTTGCTCAGCAAGTATAAATGGATCATCTTTGTGTGCGACTCTACTGAGATCGACGAGAGTAAACCCATAATTGTTGACTTTAACACCTCGAGGGATTTCGACCCATTGGCATCGAAACAGAGGAATCTTAAGTAATACATAATCGAGCTCCCATATTTCCTCAATAACACCGTAATATGAGTCGAGTGCCCTTACTGCCCTGGCATCCTCCGAAATAGCAAGTAGTGTCACTCCACTACATTGCATAGTACTCTTCTCGTCCTGAGTTCTTGTGTAAAATGAATAGCCGCTGATGTCATACCCCTGCCAAGTCCCTACAGTAAATCTAGGCCCTCTGGCCAACCATGTAACATTTTCATCTACATCGCCCTCAGAAGCTTGCAGAACTCTATTTTCGATCCACCCAGCAAACTTCCTATTATGTTCTCTGGTGACCCAAATCTCTGGCTTCGAGGGATTCTGTTTCCGTAATATTTCCTTGTGCTCGTGTATGTATGGCTCCACCCCCGTCATGTGCTGTAAGACCCAAAAATGGGCTTTTGCATACAGATCACTAGAGGGGACGACTGCTTTAAATCCAATCGTTCCAATGCCTTGAAGCCTGCCCTCATGCCGGGACGTAGGAACGCCAATTGGGTCAACCCCGGCCATATAGTTGGTGCAAAATTCGATCACCTCCTCGGCGGCATAACCTTCAATGATACTACCCTCAGGCCGATGTCGATTCCTTACATATCTCTTCAAGATACCCATAAATCTCTCAAATGGATACATGTAGTGCAGGAACACGGGTCCACAAAACTTAATTTCTCTGACAAGGTGAACAATTAGATGGACCATAACATCAAAAAAAGATGGAGGGAAATACATCTCCAGCTGACAAAGAGTTGTAGTCACATCGCGTTGCAAATCGTCCAGTCCATCCAGATCAATTACC
This sequence comes from Pharus latifolius, assembly GCA_019359835.1. Lineage (NCBI taxonomy): Eukaryota > Viridiplantae > Streptophyta > Magnoliopsida > Poales > Poaceae > Pharus > Pharus latifolius. The sequence continues at coordinate 71,414,220 of CM033322.1, forward strand.
TGCAAGGACACAGTTGCAGCAAATATTCAGATCCAAAAAATCTGACAAGTTCCACGAATGGAGCTAATTAACTTGCTAGGAGTACAGCTTACGTACCTTGCCAGATATTGTGTTGAAGAAATAACATAGCTTTGTAATTGTCTCTCTGACTTTGACTGGGAGAATTCCTCTGATAGCAATGGGAAGCATTTGTGACATCAGTACATGACAATCATGGGACTTCATACCAACCAGTTTCAAGTCTTTCATGGACACAAGTTGTTTCAAGTTCGCAGAATACCCGCATGGAACTTTGACACCATGTAGGCACTGACAGAGTTCTGTTTTTTCTCTTTTTGACAAAGTATAGCAGGCCGGGGGGAGGTATGTCCGCTTTCCCTTCTCCAACGATGCAAGCTCAGTCCTTATGCCCATGTCGAGCATGTCACGGCGAACGTTGATGCCATCTTTCGTCTTTCCTGGAATGTTCAACAACAAACTAGTCAAACTATCACAAACATTTTTCTCTACGTGCATGACATCAATGCAATGTCGAACTTGTAAGTGCTCCTAATATGGCAGATCCCAAAGAATCGATCTCTTCTTCCAAACATTTTTTCCTGGAGGTTTAGAACATTTACCGAACTCAACTTTGATGTCCTTCACGCGCAAGTAAAGCTCCTTACCAGTCACAAACACTGGGGCTGATCCTTTCTCAGGCTTTCCATTGAATGACTTCCTCTTCTTACGGTAGGCGTGATGCATTGGAAGGACAAATAGGACAAGCCTTGCCATTGCGGTGACCCATGTACACTGTTTTTCTGCAGTTCGATAACCACATGCTTTCAGTTTCATCCAGGCAAATAGGACAAGCCTTGCCTCCTTTCGTACTATACCCCGACAAATTTCCATAGGCCGGGAAATCATTTATGGTGCAAAATATCATGGCCCACAACATGAAATTCTCTCGCTTATGTGCATCCCACACCCGCACCCCTTCGCTCCACAATTTATGTAAGTCCTCGACTAACGGTGATAGAAACACGTCAATATCATTCCCGGGTTGTCTGAGTCCTGAAATTAGTAACGACATCATGATGTACTTGCGCTTCATACATAACCAAGGAGGAAGATTGTAGATGCATAAAAGAACCGGCCAGGTGCTATGTCGACTGCTCATATTTCCGTGTGGATTCATACCATCCGTACTCAACCCAAACCTTATATTCCTCACTTCGCCGCCAAACTCACCGAATGTTCTGTTAATGTTTCTCCATTGAATGGAATCAGCTGGATGTCTTAGTTTTTCGTCTTGTTTCCGACCTTCAACATGCCAACACAAGTACTTCGCATCTTTCGGATTTGCAAGCCGTTTCAATCTGGGAATCACAGGCAAATACCACACAGTTTTGGCCGGAGGCCCTTTCTTTACCTCATCACATCTATTGTGATAAATTCTGTCCCCATGCTTATACCGCGATGCACCGCATCTTGGACAAACATGCAAATCCTCGTACTCGTTACGGTACAGAACACAATCATTTGGGCATGCATGTATTCTTTCGATTTCCATTCCCAACGGACACAATAGTTTTTTGGCCTGGTAAACCGATCTTGGCAACTCATTTCCCTCTGGAAGCATGTCTGCTAACAGATCCAATAGCGCCGTGAAACTCTTATCGCTCCAACCGTAGCTTGCCTTCAAGTTATATAATCTCAACACAGAAGACAACTTTGTAAATTTTGCACATCCGGGGAACAAAGGCTTCTCAGAATCAACAATTAATTTTTCAAATTTAGCTAAATCGTTTTCGCTGTAGTCTTCTTCTACATCACGTAACATTTCATCTAAATTGTTGTCATCTACATGGACTTCCGAATGAACATTACCAATGTTCTGATCATGATCATCATTACTGCAATCCACTTCCGGGTGCTGCTGAGTGGTAGCGGTGCTCGTTTCCTCAAGATCTTCACCATGCCATATCCAACGGGTATAGCGTGTGTTAAAACCACGACGAATCAAATGACTCCTAATCTGATCAGAGTTGCCGAACCTTTTTAAGTTCATACAATCTATACAAAGACAATGCATATCTTTCTCTCCCTTCTTCGCCTTTTCTTGCTCAGCAAATTTAATAAACCCATTCACACCCTCCAATACTCAACAGTAGTACGTTTTATTCCATACATCCAATATTCTCGGTCCATCTACAATTATTTCACAAAATTGATAAATTCAAATAAATAATTAATGACTCAGGGCATGCATATATGCATGAAACATAATTAGCTAGGCCATATGTGTGTACATGAGCTGCTTAATTACATTAAATGGATTTGTATAGATGAAACCCTAATTAACTTGATGCATGCATTAATTGGAAGAGTCAGCTAGCTAGCTGCTTAAATTCAGCAAGCTATAGCTAGCTAGCCAACCTAGCCTTCTAGCTAGTTTGGAGCTAGATGTATCTAGTTTAATGAATTGCAAGTAGACTTAAGTCGTGCGCGGCTGAAATGATTCCAACATGCAGAACGCAGAGCAGGGGTCGACCTAATTAAGTTGTACAATTTTACTATCGGTTCAAAAATACAAACCGATAGTAAAATAAGGTCCCCACTGTCATAACATTAGTTTATATGAAGTCATTTTACTATCGGTTTATTTTATATAACCGATAGTAAACTTTACTATATTGTATCGGTTAGTACAGTAAGAACCGATAGTAAAAAGTGCGTAATTTTACTATCAGTTACGAATGAAAAACCGATAGTACTATTTAATATATTATATCGGTTGGTACAGTAATAACGATAGTATAAAGTGAGTAATTTTACTATCTGTTACGAATGAAAAACCGATAGTACTATTTAATATATTATATCGGTTGGTACAGTAATAACCAATAGTATAAAGTGCGTAATTTTACTATCAGTTAAATATGGAAAACCGATAGTACTTTTTAATATATTATATCGGTTTGTACAGTAATGACCAATAGTAAAAAGTATTTGCATTTCACTAACGTTGGACTATTGTGTAACCGATAGTAAAATGCCTCTTTTCCGCCGCTGTCGTCCTATTCTATCGGATTTTTCCCAGATTGCTTATAACCGTTAGAAAATATGGGTTAGTGGAATGCACTTCTATAGTAGTGTAACAAGAACTTTTGTTATGTTTCACTCACAATTTACCCCTGACCCTGTGGTTTCTGTCTCGCCCCGAGACTGGGACAACGACTACTCCTGTAGAGACCTAGCTCGCTGCAGCTAGTCCCATACCACAAACCTTTGACTTCCCAGGATGAGTCAAACACAGGAGTATATTACATTGCAACAGAGTACTCACAAAATATTAAGCAGTGTGGCCTGCTGGCCTTAATATTACATAAAGAGGATTACAATGCCTACAAGGCATTCAGGGTTTAGCAAAATATTTAACTACACAGCAGAAGATAGGTGACCCTCCCACAAAAGAAGTTGACGGCAGAACAACACGCTTCAGGGTTCTGGCGGAACTGATTCTCTCCCTTCTGGATCCACGAAGTACTCCGTGCCATCATCTTGATCAAAGTAGGCTCCATCTATTGAGTTGAATGTTGCAAGGGTGAGCACTTACGTACTCAGCAAGTCATAGGTAAGAGTAGATACATATAGTAGTGATGATATGAACCTAGACTAGTCAAGAATTATGGATATTTGTAAAATAATCTTTTCCTTTCTCATCTCATCTTATGGCAGCACTTTTCATAAAGTAACATCATCATTCATGTTCACTAGATTATAGCACTACCGCGACACGTCGACACACGACAGCCCACGGCAGCACTCCTTATCATGACAACACATGTCATTTGGGTAATCTTGATTTAAACATATTTTATTTAGAAAATAGTACTTGTGTCACACCCCGTGGATTTAATCCACCGCAGCAGACTCCTATAAACCCGGGAGCTCGGAGTATTCGAATACGTTTTTAACTCTGCAGAGAGGTACCAATTTACCCGCAAGATATTCCACTTTCAAACCTTTCCTATCATAACAAAATGATTGGACCCCTGACTCACTTCATACTGTGAGCGGCAAGGTGGAAATAACAAGAACTTTTGCTATGTTTTACTCACAATTCACCCCCGACCCTGTGGCTCTCAGCGAGGCACAGTTGTGGCAGGTTGTATCCAAACCTCCACCCCTTTGCTTATTCCCATTACTGGGTCAGCGTGCTTGATCACCTTCAGTGATATGTGTGGGAGCCGCGCTCCGTGTTTATCGTGCATCACAACACATCTCATGCAGGGGTTTCATGTGCGATCCACATAATTACTTGTTCAGGCCTGTCCCATACCAGGCTTGCGGTTAGCACGTTGTTCATGCCACTAGACGCACAACACAAGGTTCTAGTCCTTATATGCCAATGACCAGACCATCCACAACCCTGCACCTTCAGTGCCTGCATTCCTTTGCAGTCTAGCACCTCCAGTGCTGCAGCCATCCATACCATTTTTCGGGTCACGGCTAGGGTTTTATTTCATGAATATAAGTATATAAATACATATAATAGTTCATGGCTCAAAACTTGTTTATTTTACATTTCACAGATAACCAGTCTAGTACTGCCAATTGATAAATCAACTATTCTCGATCATTCACATGCAATATTGCCTATATTCAAGGTTATATTATAGCAACATTTAAAATATAGGTTCAAGATGACCAAGGATATGACTTGCCTTTCGCGTCGTAAAATACAGCAGTCGACGTCGGATCCGCAGTGAAATCCTCGAACTCGGGCTCTTGATCTGCTCCCAATCAAACAAACAACCAATAATCATAATCTTTTCAATACATTATTATACTATATGCAATGATGCAAAGATGAAGTCTTGATGATTCTGAAATGATTGAGTTTAAAGGCTGATTTGGGTTAAGTTAAGGAAACCAATGTTAAGATTAGCTGTCAAAGGTTTACAAGGTTCCAAATGTCTCAAGGTATCAGAATGATATCAAGGTTGCGACTGGTTCGCTCAGAAACAGCGAACGTCTTTAGGTCGACATTCGGTTCAAAGCATCGACATAGGGTTGATGAATGATAGAGGGGTTATCTCAACTTGTGGTAGTAGAATAAAATGTTGATTACAACTCTACAAATTTAGTGGACAAAGTGGTTTTCAATTTACACAACCAGAAGTGGGTAAACAAGGTCAATGCCACTGGCTGGCAAGCTCTGGCATAGAGCTGACAATGCCAAAAACTAGGGCTTAGCATAACTTTTGATCTGGAGCTCCAAATGATGCACCACTTTGTCTGGGAGGTAGGCTTGAGTAACAGGAACAATTAAGTCAACAGGATCTAGGGCAAGAAATGACTGGAAAGCAAGAAATTTGATGATGAACAGAGATGAACTGGCTGCACTGGAGCAGTTCTGGACAAGATCTTGGCATGGCTGTAACTTCCAATCTAGGCCGATCTAGGTGTCGGGCTAGAAGACAAAAGTATTCAGGAGATCAAAGCACACATACTAGACAAAGTTTCGAGGGCTGAAATGGCCGGAACAAACTTTCCCGGTCATCGGCGCCGGAGAAGAATCACTGGATTTGGGCATTTTTGCTGCAGGCCGAGAGAACTTAATTCCTTGCTTGGAGAGCATCTAGGAGGTATAGGGAAGCTTCTGGTAACATCAAATTGACCGGAGGATCACCGGAGAAGCCTGGCGACGATCGCCGGTTTCTGGTGAAGCTCGGTTTAGAGAAAAGCTTCGAATGATGTTTAATTAGGGATTCTAAGCTTACAGGCTTGCTTGAAATAACCTACAGATCAATTTTGTTTACAGGATCGAGGGCTAATTCGAATTGATTTGGCCTGCATTGCTGGAACAGGGCAATCTTCGATTTTCAGCCATTTCCGGTGATCGCCGGCGTTAGGGGTCACCGGTGAGAAATTAAACAGTACTACACAGAGAGGATAAGTAGAGGAACTCACTGATGGATTCAATTTGGAGTTTGGTACAACGGATGAAGCTGGCACCGTGAGCCTCCTCGACGGCTTGCCGGAGAAGAAGACGAAAACAGGAAAGTTTCGAGACTTAGCTGATTTCCAATGAAACAAGAAGTTGCTGGGGTACAGTGGTGTATAAATAGGCCAGGCGAAGCAAGCAAGAAGGAGACAACGAAGTAATTGGCAGCCGGTGACTTGACTGGTTGCGTGCTGGAGCAACAGCGGCGAAGACACAGCGAAGGACAGTGATGCGACGGCAACAAGCTTGCAGTTGATCACAGTGTCGCCTCATTGGGACTTTGCAACGCTAGAACACACGGTGGCGACAACAACTGGCACGGCGCAAAAGCAACTGACAAAAGCCTGGTGTTTCTGCTGCTGGTCGCGCACGAGGGCGGTGCTGTCGTCGACGTAGCAACGACGCTGCCACGGTGACGGCTGAGACGAGGACACGTGCGTACTGGCATGCACGGTCACAAGCGCGGCAAAGCTTGGCCGGCGGCGAACGTGCACGGCTCAAGAAACCACGGCGAGTCCTGGTCGCGTACAGCAAACGGCCTGGTCGAATGCTGTTGTTGACCTGGTCGAAAATGGATTCCTTTGCAATTTCAATTCTTTGAGTTTTGGACTGAAATGTAAATCTAGAATTTTGGGAGATTTAAACTGAAATTGGTTCTGCTGTTTTGGTAATCTTTATTCAACAGATGATTTGGCATAGATTGAAGATAAAATTTGGCACATTTGGGTAGCTTTTGATACAACTGAAAATAGAGTAATTTAGGGTAAAATTAGATTTGAGTTTTGTCGATTTCGAATTCTGGCATTTAGGTTTTGATTTTAACATCTGTACTGAAGAGAAACTTGTGTTAAATAGCAATTTGAGAAGATTTTCCCAAGAAATTCTGAATTTGGAGTTAATCTGGAGATTTTAGCCTTTTTGGGTTTTCAGATATCAGATAAGGACTATTTTGCGATAACTCTTGGACTGATTTGTGAAAAGAGTCTAGATAGCGGAATCTGGCTGTCAACTTTTTGGATTAAGGTATTGACATACCCATGATCATATTCCAAGAATAATCTGGTCTGAACTTGGTCAAGATTTTGATTAAATCTGTATTTCTGAAACTTAAGGTATTTGGGTAATATAAGGTATTTCTGTTTTCGAAAACAGAAGGAGTTGATAATTCTGGGAGTTAGAGATAGAATTGGATCTGGGTTCTGAAGACTTTTAAGTTCAGAGTAACTGATAGATCACATCTGAACAATCTGATCTTAATTTGAGGTCATAGGATAGATTTTGGAGATTTTAGTGCTTGAGAAAGATACTGATCTGGCTATTACTACAGATACATGCATGCATGCTATTGATGAAAAAGGAAATTTTCACCCCTAACTCAGGGTGTTACAGATCTACCCTCCTTAAAGAAATCTCGCCCCGAGATTTACCTAAGACAGGAAAAGATAAGGATAGGTTTGCTTAACATCTTGCTGCATACGCGGCCAGAACACATGCCGGTGAAGATTTTGCAACGTCTTTGTAACCCCAAAGTGACCAGCTACCTTCGATGTATGCGCTTCTCGCAACCATTGAATTCGAGGTGCTCCACGAGGTATGCAAAGTAAGTTGCCTTTGTACAAGAGTCCTTCTCGACGAACGAACTCCGTAGGTTTCCCTGTTTCGAGCTCAGTCAGTACTGCTTGAAAAACAGGATCTTCACTGTACATAGTGCATAGTCATCATGACATGAGGGCCCGATCTGCATGAATGCTGATAAACAGAGGGCCGTAACTGGTGGTCGCGACAACATGTCCGCCAATTTATTGTGTACGCCCTTCTTGTACTTAATCACCAGATTGAACTGCTGCAGATACGACATCCACTTCATGTGCCGAGCTTGCTGTAGCTTGGACTGAGTTTGCAAATATTGCAATGGTTGATGGTCGATGTGGACAACCGTCTCTTTATCCAAAAGATAACACCGCCAATGTTTCACGGCCTGATGCAGTGCGCATAACTCCTTATCATAAGTCAGATAGTTCTTCTGAGCTCCCTGGAATAACTCGGAGTGATATGCCACTGGTTGACCTTCTTGCATAAGCACTGCGCCCATCGCATAACCTGAGGCATCGGTTTCCAGCTCGAACGGTTTCTGGAGATTCGGCAAAGCTAACACAGGCGCCTCGCTGATCTTCCTTTTCAGCAAGAGAAACATGTCCTCATGTTTCCCTGTCCACTCGAACTTCTGATCGATCCTGGTAAATGCATGCAATGGAGAAGCCGCAATCGAGAAGTGTCGGATGAACTTCCGAAGATATTGGCATGCTCCCACAAAACTACGCACATCCGTAACTGTTCGTGGTCGCGGCCACTCGCGAATCACTTTTACCTTATCTGGGTCGATTTGCAACGTACCGTTGCCGACCAGGAATCCAAGGTAAAGTAGAGTTTGCTGGCCGAACTCGCACTTCTTACGGTTGAGGAGAAGTCGATGTTGCCGAAGCTGATCGAACACCTTTTCGACATGAATGAGGTGCTCATCCCACGAACGACTATAAACTAGAATGTCGTCGAGGTAAACGATCACAAAGTCGTCGATGAACTGTCTCAAAACGTCATTCATAAGACGCATGAAAGTTGCCGGGGCGTTGCAGAGACCAAACGGCATGACCAGCCATTCGAACAGACCTTGTCGTGTTTTGAACGCGGTCTTCCACGTATCCTCCTCTCGGATGCTGACTTGATGATATCCTGACTTAAGATCCAATTTGGAGAAGACAACAGCATGCTTCAATTGGTCTAGCAGGTCATCAATACGAGGAAGGGGGTACCGGTTCTTGATGGTGATCTTGTTCAGTGCTCGATAGTCGATGCACATACGCCAAGTCCCATCTTTCTTTGGTACTAACACCACAGGAGATCCACAAGGTGAACTACTCGGTTGAATGACACCATTGTTCAGCAACTCACCAAGTTGTCTCTTGATCTCTTCATTCTCCAATACTAAGTTGCGATACATACTCAGATTGGGCAGTGTCGCATCGGACACAAGCTGAATTTCGTGCTCGACTGGACGTTTCGGCGGACGACCCTGGGTAGTCTCGAACAGATCACTGTATTTCTCCAGCATTCCCGACAAACGACCAGAATCCTCTCGGCCCGCCAGCGACAATGCTGGTCGAGTACCCTTACCTTGACCAATGGGTCGAATCATGACAAGCACATACTTGTGACATGCATTAACAATTCATTTGGCTTGATTTGCGGTAATCAAGTTCGAAGTGTTGACGTGGAGGTCTCTACTGATCACGAACTTAACTCCATCTTTGGTGAGGTCGTACTCTTGCGCTCGCCGATGGAAGTGAGCGTCTCGGTCATACAGATACGGACTCTCAAAGATCACCTGACAGATATTGATAGGGACAATATCGCATTGCACCTCATCGATATATCGTGCAGAGATCGCAAACTTCAACACACACTGACTCGTAATCTGTTGGTTCACGTCGGATGTAAACCAACCCAGCGGGTATGGTGGCGGGTGTGTGGTTGTCTTCAAACCAAGTCGCCGAACCAGTCCAGCGGAGACTAGATTCTTCTGACTTCCTGGATCGAATATCGCTGCGACCACTTCGTGCTTCACCTGGATGTTGATGGTGAACAAGTCCTCCGTTGGGTGATGGTCGTTCGGTGCATCGGAACCCTTCTCCTTCGGCATTGCCATCAGAGACAAGGTCGTATCCGCCTCATTAACCGAATTCACTCGGACAACTTCTTCGTCGGGTGAAGTCGCAGTAGCCGTGGCTGTTCTTTTCCCTGGTCCGTTTTTCTTTGGTCGAAGTTCAGGATGAAGCTTGTAACATTTGTCCTTGGTATGCCCCGCGACTTGACAATGTTCGCAAAAGGCACCCGTGCCCGATTTTGAAGCGTTCTTCTTCGGACTCGGCTTTTTCTTTGTCGAGGTCGCACTTTCCTTCGTGCTTTTGTCGCTGCGGGATTTGTTCTTCTTCTCGATCGCCATAGCAGTTGTGCTCGCGGTCGCAATGTCTTGGACACTGAACAGACTTAGCTCAGTACTGATCGATTTCTGAAGTCCAGATGTGTACTTCCGAAATACCTGAGGGTCGGATAGTGAGATGCCAATGACCATTGCTTGTCGCCGAAACTCTGTCGTATAGTCTTGGACGGTCTGGTCGCGCCGTTGGTACAATCTGTGCCAATGCTCCCATCTCTCCTCAAGATAACCCATCGGATAGAATTCTTGTCGCAGAAGTCGTTTGAATTGACACCACGCAAGGTCGTCAGCTTCACCACTGGCGACAAGGGCCTTCCACCATGTCTTGGCGTGATCCTTCCTCTTCAAAGGTGCAAATTTGACCTTTTGAGCGCTACTGAACCCTTTAAGGTCAAAGTAGGTCTCAAGTTGGTCGATCCAAGAATCCAGCTTCTCGGCATCGATCACCCCATCATATATGGGTATATCAATCTTAGCGTCGACTTTGAAAGATCCGACAGCTAAGGAGGTGTTGGCAAGGTCGTCGGTCTTGTGGTCGCCTTCGTCTTCATCTTCGTCTGCCCTGCGCAAGTCTTCACCAGTCTTCTCACCCATAACCTTCCCTACTTCAGGAGGTACAATCATGGCCTGCTGCTTAATCCAAGCAAGCACGGTTTCCATGTCGGTGGAGAGTTTAGCCACTTGTTCGGCTAGGTTAGCTTGAACGGAAGTATCGTCAGACATTGTCGGAGACGCGGCTGTAGAAACCGTCAATTGATCGCCTGGAATTTCGCCGGAAGTTTTGTAACCCTGGCGAGGTTTCACCATCCACAGGATAGGAAAGTCACTCTGATACCAACTTGATCCGTTTGAGACCTAGTCTTGGTTTTCGTACTAGGCTCGCCCAGATTCTAATATGCGGAATAACGGGATCTTACTCGGAAATACCGAAACCCAAAGTAATTGCACAACTCTTTATTTCAAAGAGGGCTTTACACGTCGAACGTTAGACACACTTGTCTACGTCGAAGGAACTATAAGTGTCTAAAACTCAAATAAGTTCTATGACTCTTCGATGATCTAAACTAGACCTATTACAAGGTATTTATAGTCCAATCGTATGAGTACGTATCAGACTCAATAACCTAAACGTATTAGACTCATATAACTAATCCTAAACAGATAAGCTTAGTTATACACATTCGGATCGGATTACAATTTCGAACAGGGAACGAATTCCTTTTCCTGGTTGCGGACCAATCCATGGTCACGGACCCATCCATGTTCGCGAAACCTTTCCGAACACGGTTAAGGTCGCGAAGCTGTATGCGATCAGGACTTGGTCGCGAAGCCGCATGCGATCAGGACTTGGAGATCCTCCCGGATCATATGGGGTGGCTTTTATAGGCACGGTTAGAAGCTTGCTATGCTGGAGGCTAAGGAACTTGTGCCGGTGAAGCTTCGGGTTGAAGCAACGGCGGCAACGACACATGCATGCATGGAGGTTCAACTTTCCCGCTGGCGCGCGCGCCACTGTTGTGCTTGACATCAGTGCTGCAGATGCGGACACGTGCGCGAATGCAAGCACAACCGTGTACCAGCACAGGCGGGCGCGGTGCTGACCGGCGGCGAGGAGCACGGCGATACAGCGCACCTGGTCGCGGTCGCAACGGCGCTGGTCGAAGCGAGCACGGGTTCTGGTCGTGGTAGAACACTATGCCGGCTGTGGTCGAAAGAGCTGAGAGCTCTTGTCGAAACAGTAGGCTGGGCTGATTTACAATTCTAATTTTTGGCTTTTGGACTAAACTATAAAATCTGGGATTTCGAGGACTAGGACTGATTTGAACTTCAAGATTCTAGCAAACTTCATTCATCAAAGTATTTGGCAAGGGTATTTGATGAAATTCAGATCACTTAAGTGGTTTTCGGATAAAACGAAAACAGGGTAATTAGGATACTAATAATCTGGATTTTGTCGAAACTGGAATTCTGAAACTTAGGGTGAGATTTTAATGTTCCGACAAAAGGAGATTTGTATTGAATAGCATTTGGGAGGTGTTCCCTGAAACAGATTTGAATTTGGAGTTGATTTGAAACCTTTAGCCTTTTCAGGCTTCTCGAAAATCTGAAAAAGGACTGATCTGTGATACTTCTTGGACTGATTTGTGAAAAGGGATTAGATGATAAAATATGGCTGCCAACTTTTTAAGTTAAGGTATTGGCATACCCTTGATCATAGTCCAAGGATAATCTGGTCTGGATTAGGTCAGGATTTGGCTAATTCTGAGTTCAAAGTATTTAGGGTAATTAGGATATTAATTTAATTCTTGTTTTCGAAAACAGAAAGGGATTGATAAATCTGGGAGTTAGAGATGGAATTGAATCTAGCTTCTAAAGGCTTTTGTTCTCAGGATAGATAGTGGGTCATATCTGGAAAGTCAGATCTTAATTTGGGTTCACAGGGAAGATTTTGAGATTTTTGGGGTTTAGGATAAAATAAGTCTAGGCTGATTTGACTGATCTTGAAGAGACATATGCATGCATGACTTTTTATGAAAAGGACTTTCACCCCAAACCCAGGGTATTACAACCGGGGCCCTTGTCCCTGGGCACAAGGTGATGCCCGGGACGGGGGTCACCAAGGGCCTTGTCCCCGGCCCCGGGCACACTTATCCCCCGGCAAAAGGCAGTGCCCGGGACGGGAGTCACCGGGCCCTTTGTCCCCTGGACAAAGACGGCGCCCAGGATAGGGTTCACCGGGGCCACAAGGCGGCGCCCGGGACAGGGGTCACTGGGGCCCTTGTCCCCGGGCAAATGGCGGCTCCCGGGACCGAGGTCACAGGGGCCCTTGTCCCTGGGCACAAGGCGACACCCGGGACAGAGGTCACCGAGGCCCTTGTCCACGGGCACAAGGTGGCGCCCGGGACGGGGGTCACCGAGGGCCTTGTCCCCGGGCCAAAGGCGGCGCCCGGGACAGGGACACCGGGACCTTTGTCCCTGGGCAAAAGGCGGCGCCCGAGACAGGGGCACCGGGACCTTTGTCCCCGGGCAAAAGGCGGGGGCTCCGGGGCCTTTGTCACCGGGCCCCTTACCGGGATTTGATTGCACGGAGATTTCCCCCAACAGTAGGCCCCCATGTCCTCCGGGGACATTGCTCAAGTCCCCGGAGGGGATGGTTCACATTACCGAGAACATCTCCCCCGGAAGGGATTTCCGGCACCTTGCCGACGCCTCGATTCTTGCGCTAGACACTTATGGTGGCACTGTCAATCATCATGTCGCCACTAGTCTCGATTTTCGTGCACCATCGGCCATAATGGCTTCGTGCGGGTCGAACCGCTGACGCGTTGCTTCACGCGTGCGTCCCTTCGATTTGCACGCGCTATTTGAATTGGACGGTGCGGATTTGTCACAAGGGTCCACGTGGCGCCCATCGGGGCCACGTTCGAGCCCTAAAAATAGGGCTTCGAGGGGCCTGGAGAGGACACTGGAACCCTCGAGCCTCAAAAACCACCGGCACCCTAAGCTCTCCCGGAAGCTTAGTCTCCGAAAACCTAAGCCCCCCGAACTTAGCTCCCCGACAGCTTAACCCACCAGAAACCCCAATGGGTCCAAAGGGTCGTGCCAAGGCCGACGATGTGCCTTCGGAGGAAGTCACTGCGGACTTCCTCTGGGCTTCCGAGTTCACCTCAGGGGACCTGGAGTCCCTCGTGGACGGGGGGGTCATCGTAGATGGGGACATCCGGATCCCCTCAAAGAAGGATGGTGCGCCCCGCCCACAGCTCGAAGAAGTTGTCGTCTTCGAAGCTTTCCTCAAGGCCGGGCTCTGACTCCCAGTGCACCCATTGCTCTGGGAATTTCTCTGGGAGTACGGGGTGGCACTCAACCACCTGACGCCGAACGCCTTCGTTCAGATGGGGCTCTTCATTTGGCTGTTCGAGACAGCCACCGGACGGGAGCCGACGCTCCAACTATTCCAGTACTTCTACAAGCCCGCGGCGAGGAGCTCACACTTGGTGAGGGGAGGGCCGAAGTCTCCGTTCGGCTCCATCATGATACAACTCCTACCATCCCAGGTGCAGGAGTATCCGGTGGCGGCCTCCCGGGACCACTAGGGGGATAGGGTCCGGAGGTGGTTTTACCTCCGGGTCCGGGACCCTGAGGTGACCTATTCCCCCGGAGCCCCCCTCCTACTGCTGATCGTCAGCCCCCAAGCCCCTGGTATGGACCGATGAGGAGCTGAAGCTCCTTAGCAAGGTGGTGGGTTCCCGGGGCGTCCGCTCCATGAGGGACGCCGCGGAGGAGCTGACACTGCTCAAGCTCTCCCCCTTCTCGAACAGGAGGAGGGGGATCGGGATGTGCCCGACGCAGTGGCCCCCGCAAAAGCCGGTGACCCGACATATGCACCTGGTGACTCATTTTGATTTTTGTTAATTTCGCTAACTCCCTTCATTTTCGCAGTCCGGCCATACCCAGCCGCCCGGGAGAAGGCGGAGAACCTCCTCGGGAGGTACTACACCGACGAGCACGAACATATCGTGCGAGTCATCGGGGAGGGTGCTCCCCGGAACTTGGTGGCCAAGGCCTTTGGGCTAAGGCTACCGGAGAGGACGCCTCTCCTGACCCCCGGCTCTCACAAGCGGGGGAAGAAGACCACCGGGGGTTCCGAGCCGAAGCGCACTAAGGCTTAGAAGGCCCCCGGTCCGGCGATGACACCGGGCTCTACTCCTGCTAAGGCCCAGGATGCAACCCCCGGGTTGGGACGTGCGCAAGCACCTTCTAGGCGTGAGGCGACGCCCCCCCACCCCCCCTGCACTGGAGGAGCACTCCGGGGGCCCGGCGGGAACGCAAGAGTTCATGCGCCTCCTTGAGGCCTCCTGCGAGGCCCAGGGAAAGGGGGCGACCGGTGACGGGGAGGCGTCCGATTCAGCGAACTACGCCCCCTCGTCATCTCCGGCGATCGCACCTCCGGTGGCACCAAAACTACTAGAGCCGGAGCGCCCGTAGGTGCATTTTGCGGAGGCTTCCCCTCCACGCGTCGAATGGCCAGTGGACGAGGGGGGAGCCCCTCAATCTTTCAGGTCCCCGTGGCTACGGAGGCCCCGGGGGCCCCACGGCCTAGAAAGGGAAAGGGGCTCCTCATCCCTTCCCAGGGTGGCACCCCCTCAGAGACTTCATCCACCTCCTCTTCGGCCACCTCTTCGGCAGCGAGGAGCACGGCTGATGCCACACCGGTCCACATCACCCCCACGACCCTCGTGAGGGGGCCTGCCGGCGGGGTCGGGTCCGGAGCTGTTAGGAGGGAGACCCCCCTGTTGTCCGCGGGTGAGGTCTTCCGGTTCACCGAGGGACTCCAGACCCGGAAGGTGCAGAAGTACGTCTCGCAAGGGACGCTCTGCGACCGGTGCGGAGAGCTGCAGTCGCTCAACATCCAGGTTCGTTCTCGGAACATCCGGCCATTTTCTTTCTAGGATTTCACTAACTTTTGGGTTGGAATAACCTTCGTGTTTACAGGGGGGCGGCCCTCACCCGGGGCATCGAGGTGCACTTCGAGAAGGCGCTGAAGGAGATGGAGGGGAAGGCCGCCTCCTTTTCTGATGAGCGGGACGAGGTGCTCCGGGAGTTCGCTCGGGTCTGGGCTCAACTCCACACCTCGGAGGGTGCCAATGACTGGCTCCAGAGGGAGGCGAGGGTGAAGGAGGACGCCCTCCGGGAGCTCGAGGGCTCCAACACCCGGGCGGTGTTGGAAGCGGGTCGCTCCGTCTGTTCAGCCCTCGAGGGGCTCAAGGTGAGCCTCGGCCCTGGGGGCAACTCCAACACCGTGCCGGCGACATTCGCGGAGGCCGTGCGTTTTCTCAACGCACAAGTCTCCATGATTACGGAGGATGCCGATGCTCGGGCCCGGGGACGGGCGATCCCGGTGGTGGCCGCTGCCACGGGACACGTGGAACTCCAGGGGACCAGCATCCGGGTGATCGGAGGCCAGATCCCCCGAGGCTTCCCCGAGTTCTTCGGGCCACTACGGCGAGAGGTGGAGCAGCTCACCAGGGGCTTCTACGAACGGATCGTGCGGGTGCGATTCCCGGCACCGGCGCCTCCGAGGGCGAACACCATGGCTCTGGCGAAGACCTCCCGGGGGGAGGACAACAATGACCAAGTATGAGCCTCCCCCCGGGCCTTTAGATAGGTCCTCTTTTTGGTTTTAGAATTTTTGCTCCCGGTAGCTTCTTAGAAGAAGCCCCAGAGACTTTTAAAAAAAACTTTCTTTTAATGAAATGAAAAGTATTTTTGCTAAGTCTTGGATTGAATTCATCAGGCCCCCTGGGAGTTTGATCCCGGGGGAGGGCTCCCCAGAGTTGAGCGCGACCTTAGAGGTGCCTCGGTGGTGCAAGGGGCCGCTCCGGAGATAAGGCCTCTGGGCTCCGGAGGGTATCACCCGGGGGACGCCCAAGCGGCCTTAGTTTTCCTAAGTCTCGTCTCTGGAGGGCGTGGCAGGGGTGTCTCCCAGGAGCCGATCCGGTTACCGTGGCTCCCGGAGTGGCACCTTGATAACTTCGACAACCACCGCGCCGATTCGTCTCCTCCGCGACCGGGGTTGCGGAGGGTTCCGCCACTTCGGATACTCCCACCGGCAGGCTACGAGTATTGGCCCGAGGACTTGCTTCGAGAGGCCCAGCGGCGCATAAGAAGCTTGTACCGAGACTTGGCCCGGGAGTTTTCGGAGGGCCTCTGAGATTATAAGGTGTAGGAGCCCCCCGGGGGGGCTGTCCCCCCTTGTATTTCCCACGGAGGTTAAACTCCCCGGGTTGTATCTTGCATTTACCCAAGGCTTTGATCCCTGGGACGTCTTGGCCCACCGGGGGGGTTGTCTCCCAGTTAGATGTATCAATACCCACTGGGGGGGAAGATGTCCTCCGGTTAAATATATCAATAATGTTAAGTTTGCTTGTTCCTTAAACTTGTTTTTGAAATTTTCTGAGTCTGGAGGATGGTCCGGGAGAGGATAGTTCAGGCACGGGTTATCCCCCCCCCCCCCACAGTGGGTTGTAGCTTGGCTCCGCGCACTGTGGGGAAGGAGCGAAGGGCCCGGACGTTAATGATTACCGGGGTTGCGCCTATTTGACTTGGAAAAGTTCAAAGAATCCAGGTAAGAAATCCTCTGGTCGCCATGGGAATGGAGAGCCAGGTAATAACTCCTCGGCAAGATTTTCCGAAAATCCCGGTGAGACATCCTCCGGTCGCCGTGAGAACTGGGAACCAGGTAATAGCTCCGGGAAGATTTTCCAAAAATCCCGGTGAGAAATCCTCCAGTCGCCGTGAGAACGAGGAACCGGGTAATAACTCCGGGAAGATTTTCTGAAAATCCCGGTGAGAAATCCTCCGGTCATCGTGAGAACGGGGAGCCGGGTAAAAACCGGGAAGATTTTCTAAAAATTCCGTCTTGCTAGGGAGACAATTTTGCTCCCGGAGGAGGGTAAGCCCGGTGATGGGTCTGAGTGTTTGAGGGGGGACTAGTCTCTCAAATTGACTCGTTACCTCAGTCCTTGAGTACTGGGTTGCCGCATACCCCCTCAGTCCACAAGGGGTGATTGTAAGCCGCCCTACGGGAGCGGGGCTCCCGCCATAGAGACTTTTAGGCTGTGATAGCCTACGGCATCCTCAACAGGAGGGCATCGTCTTAAGAGATGGTAAGGTAAGAACCTGCAATGAACTCGAGTTGGAAAAAAAACCCAATTGTAATGATAGAACTTGAAATACAACGCCTCCCCCCGCGAAGCCGCAGCGGGAAAGAGAAAGCGAATACGACGTCCCCCCGCGTAACCGCGGCGGGGGACAGCACCTCCCCCTGCGAAGTCACGACGGGGGAGGGACAAGGCCCAGAGGCTAGACATAGACATAGAACTTGCGAAGCAAGTCTACGTTCCATGTATGCTTCAGCTCTTGATCTTGGAGGTTGGAGAGCTTGTAATCCCCCGAGCCCAAGACTGCAGTGATGTGACGCGGGTGGTCCGATCTTTCGATGAGAACAGCAACTAACGATTTGTGAAGACGACTCTCACGATCTGGCTACCAACTGTACACGACTGATACGCCCTGGCAATCGCTGAACCAACTTCGGATTGTTATCGACCGAACTAGAAGCATGATCGACCTGATCACGAAGATCTATCCCTACAAGCAATCGAAGAACAAGCAAGAACAAGATAAACAAGCAATCTAAAATTGCAAATATAGATTGAATCACGAAAAAGAGTTGGGGTTCCGAATACAAATATTGATGTTGATCTAGCCGACCAAGAAGAATATCTCAATAGCTTCACGAAGGAAAGACTATGACTAAACAAAACCCGCAGAACCCTAATGGTTCGGCCAGATTATATAGAGGAGGTAAAAGAGGTCGGTGGCCAGGTAAGGAAACATGAAACCGACATGGACTCTTTCCCTACTCGGACTCTAACTCGATACATGGGCCTTGACCCAACCAAAAAGGTGATGCAGCACCGACTAGGCCCAATCAGAATCTGGTTGAAACTTGTTTTGTCAATTTCCGACGATCCAGAAGGAATTTGGACATGGGGATAGATTGATTGGAAAGATATTGTCGTGGGCTTCTCCGTGGACTATAAGAACGTCCCAATTGGACTTCGTATGAGGGAGTTATGGTCATTTGAATCAGACTCCTGGACTATAAGAATGTCCCAATCGGACTCCTGGATGGTCGAACTGGACTCCAACTCGAATCCATACCGGACTCCAACTCGACTTGGGCTCCTTGCTGGTCCTTGCGTCCTTGCTGGTCCTCTCCATGGTTCCTAAGGACAATATTATCACTATTAGATAGTAAACCATTCTCAAAACCATATATATATAAACTTAGGAACGAGTTCACCTGGCAATACAACAATCGAGCTTTGCTGCGCTTTATTGGTCCTTGTGTAGCAAGCAGAGGATTATGGTTGGTGCGTGTATCCAAAGAAGTGATGTCCTCATCATGCAGAGACCCTATGGGGGCCTTCCCACTTGGGGGACAGTTTGCCCTGGGCTTGAGGGTCGGTCACACGCTTGAGGACAAGGTCCCCAAGGCAGAAAGCTCTCACGTAGTCGCGTCAGTTGTATGCGCGCGCCATTTCGCACTCATAGACGGTGTGGCGGAGGAGCGCTCAGTCGCGTTCTTCTTCGACGAGGTCGACTTCCAGCCATTGATTGGCTTCATTGGCTTGGTACGCTGCGGTCGTAGCTCCATCCAGGAGCTCGACCCGCAGTGACCAGAAGCCAATCTCCGAAGGGAGAACCGCTTCAGCCCACTACACGAGTGAGAAAGGCGTGTGCCCCGTCGCTCTGCTTGGTGTCATGTGCATGGAACAGAGGATGCTCGGGAGCTCCTCTGCCCATGTGCCCCGCCTGGAGCTTGCTCGAGCCTTCGGCGTAACCCCTGTAGGATCACGTCATTAACCCTCTCAACAGCCCTATTACTCTAGGGGTGAGCCACAGAGGGGAAGTGGATGGTTGCCCCCAAGCCTTCGCAGAATTCCCGGAAATACTCTGAGTCGAATTGCATCCCGTTATCGACAGTGATTTCCCGGGGGACCCCAAAACAACACAATATTCTTCTAGAAAACCGCTGTACTGCTCGAGAGGTGATGCTAGCCAAGGGTTCAACCTCCACCCACTTGGAGAAATAATCGACCGCAACCACCGCAAACTTGTAGCCTCCGGGTGCTGGGGGGGAAGGACCTAGGAGGTCCATCCCCCAGCGTGCGAACGGCCAAGTAATGGGGATGGTTTGTAGCACCGTGGAGGGCAAATTGAAACCCTTGGCCATCTTCTGGCAGGCCTCACATGCAGAGATAAGGTCTCGAGCATCGTGGACCACTATGGGCCAATAAAAGCCCTGTCACAGAACCTTTGCCGCGACGACGCGTGGGGCTAGGTGAGACCCACAGCTCCCCGAGTGGATATCTTCGAGGAGTTGAACTCCTTCCGCCCGTGGGAGGCAGCGGAGTAGGGCGGAGGCCCCCCGCTTGTAGAGCTTCCCTTCTAGTAGAAGGTATGCTCGTGCTTTGGCACGAAGCCACTTTGCCTCGGTTTCGCTGGGAGGGTCCCCTTCCCCCCTTATGAAGGAGATAAGGGGATCCATCCAGGACGCCACCTGGGTGATCTCAGAGACCTCTGGGACACAGGACTCAGGGTCCGTGTTCGAGGGGGTCACTGAGGGCTTCACGATAATCTCCAGGAAGGCACCTCCGGGAAGGGGTTCCCGAGCATTGGCTGCCCGGGCTAGGGCGTCGGCCTGGTCGTTTTCCCTTTGAGGGATGTGTCGGGCCTCCAAGCCCTCGAAGTGTTTTTCCATCTTGCGCACCTCCTCCAAGTACAGGCTCAGGTTCGCGTCATGGCACAAGTAGGACTTGTCCATTTGGCAGACCACGAGCTGGGAATCTCCTTTGACAAGGAGGCGACGGATCCCCAGGGAGCACGCAAGGAGCAATCCCAGGAGAAGGGCCTCATACGCTTCGACGTTATTTGTGGCGGGAAACTCGAGCCTCGCTGCATACTCTAGCGCCCTGCCTTCGGGGCTCCGCAGGACTACTCCCGCGCCAGTCCCAGCGAGGCACAAGGAGCCATCGAACATGAGCGTCCAATGGTCACTGCGCTGGGGCGGCTCACGGAGAGTCTCCCCCTCTGTCCCGGGAGCAGGGGTCCATTCTGCCACGAAGTCAATGAGGACTTGTGATTTGATGGCAGAACGCCCTGTGAGGGAGAGGGAGAAGGGAGCGAGCTTGCTCCCCACTTCCCGATCCGACCGGTTGCCTCCTTGTTCTGCAGCACCTCCCCCAAGGGGAGGAACGACGGGACCATGATCGGGTGTCCCAAGAAGTAGCGGCGGAGCTTCCGGGATGCCATGAGGAGGACATAGCAAATCTTCTCCATTTCCATATACCGAGTCTTAGACCCTTGAAGGGCTTCACTCAAGTAGTACACGGGGCACTGCTGCCCGTCCTGCTCCTTTACCAATACTGCGCTCACAGCGACTGGGTCGCAGCGAGGTAAAGGAGTAGGGGCTCTCCCAGAGACGAGCTCACGAGCATTGGAGGGCTCGTGAGATACCTCTTCAAGTCGTTGAAGGCCTCCTGGGCCTCGAGAGTCCATCGAAACCCCTCAAGGCCCTGGAGGAGTTTGAAAAACTGGAGGCCGCGTTCCCCCGACAGCGAGACGAAGAGGCTTAGCGCGGCGAAGCGGCCGGTGAGTCGCTGCACCTCTTTGATGGAACGCGGGGAAGGCATGTCTAGGAAGGCCTAAATTTTTTCGGGGTTGGCCTTTATGCCTCGTTGAGACACAAGGAAGCCGAGCAGCTTCCCCCCTCGCACGCCGAAAGCGCACTTTTCTGGGTTTAGCTTTAACCCATACTCACGGAGGCTGCGGAAGGTCTCCGCTAGGTCGTCGACGTAACTGGTCACGCGGGAGCTTTTGACAACCACGTCGTCGACGTAGACTTCGACATTGTGGCCAATTTGGTCTTTGAAGACCAGTGACATAAGTCACTAGAAGGTTGCTCCAGCGTTCTTCAGCTCGAAGGGCATGTGGACGTAGCAGAAGGTCCTGAGGGGAGTTATAAAACTCGTCTTTTCCTCATCCCCTTCCGCCATCCAGACTTGGTGATAGCCCGAGTACGCGTCCAAGAAGCTCATCAGCTCACACCCCGCTGTCGAGTTGACAAGTTGGTCGATCCGCGGGAGTGGGAAGTTGTCTTTTGGGAAAGCGCGGTTGAGATCGGTGAAGTCCACGCACATCCGCCACTTGCCATTCAACTTCTTCACGAGGACAGGGTTTGCCAGCCACTCGGGATGCAAGACCTCCCGAATGAACCCTGCCTCCCGGAGCTTGGCAATCTCGACCTTGATAGCCTCTTGGCATTCAAGGGAGAGCTTTCCCAGCTTCTGTTTGACCGGGGGGTGACCGGGGGTCATAGCGAGCTTATGCTCGATGACCTCCCGGGTGACACCCTGCATGTCTGTGGGCTTCCATGCAAAGACGTCGGAGTTCTTGCGTGTCGTGACTGCCATGACTGTGCCATCACCTGTGAGGAGCCCAGCTCGGTGCAGCTGGTCCCTTAAACCACTTGACTTCCCAGGATGAGTCAATCACAGGGATACATTGAAGCAGCAAAATAATACAGTAGTCATAATTGTATGGCCATCAGGCCTTAGTACAAAACGAGGTACAGTGCCTTACAAGGCACAAGGGTCTAACAAAATAACACATCTAGTCGGCGGAAGCTAGGCCCAAAAGCAATCCACAGGAAACAGAGGTTGACAGCAAGACAGCACCACATCAGGGCTCCGGAGGGAACTGCTCATCATCTCCTGGGTCCGCAGCATCTTCAGGGTATCCTCCAAGGTCGTAGAACGCTCCATCTATTGATGAGTTGTTGCAAGGGTGAGTACTTACGTACTCAGCAAGTCATAGGGAAGGTAGAGATACATATATATATATAACATGAACCTATGCTATTGGGGAAAGAGCGAAAGGTTTTTCAAAATACATTTCTTTCTCTTTTCTTATTCAAATCCCGATCATACCCATGGCAGTAAATAAATCATATTGATGGTGATACATATATCCCATATCCAAGGCGATATATCCTCATATATCCCATAGCCAAGCACCTCCAGTGCTACCACCATTCCATACCAAAATACTGGTCACGGCTAGGGGTTCTATTTCATGAATATAAATGTACATGTTTATACTTTTATTAGTTCGTGGCTTACTATCTTATCAAGTTCACATTCCTCAAGTATTCAATCTATCACTGCCATAATATCATTGATCTCAACACATGCAATATTAATGAGATATCTATTCATGGAATAGCATAGCAATTCATAAAATATGGGTTTCAATATGATCAAAGTATGACTTGCCTTCCGCGTCGTAAGTATCAGCAGTCGATGACGGTTCAGCGACAAGATCTTCAACCCCAGACTCTTGCTCTGAACAAGATCAAACAAGCAAACAGGCATTACAATCAATCCTATTCTTACTAATCCACTACATGCAAAGATGCAAGGAGAAAATACTCTGGTGATACAAGGTTTGAAAGCGATTTGAGTTTAACTATGGAAACCAGGGTTAAAATTAGCTGTTAAGGTTTACAAGGTTCCAAGATATCAGGGTAATATCAAGGTGGTGACTGGTCCGCCCAAAAACAGCGAATGTCTTTAGGTTGGCATTCGGTTCAAGGCATCGACATAAGGTCGATGGGTGATAGAGGGCTCAACTCAAGTTGTGACAGTAGAGAAAAGTGTAGATCACAACATCAGGAGTCTAAGGGACAAAGTTATTTCCAAAGTTCATGGCTGGAAGTGGGTGAAAAGGCTCAATGCCACTGGCTGACATAGGCTGACAGTGCTCTAGAATGGCATTGACATGGTTTGAACAGTTTCCAGTGGCCAAAGTAGGTTTTGATTCAAGCATATGGTGCACAAGGTAGTGAGGCAGCTATTTGACAAAGAAATTTCTGTTTTACATGACCAGAGGTGGGTGAACAGGGCTAATGCCACTGGCTGACATAGCCTGGCATAGGCTTGACACGGCCAGAACTAGGGTTAGCCATATCTTTTGACTCAGGGCTCTAAATGATGCACCACTTTGTCTGGTGGTTAGGCATTTGCAATAGGAACAAATGTCTCAACAGGACCTAGGGTAGGAGATGGTCGGAAAGTGATGAAAACCGGTGAAGAACACGGTGGCCGAGCTGTTCTCAATAGTTTCTGGACAAAACTTTGGCATGGCGATACCTCTTCATCTGGGCCGATCCAGGTGTCGAGCTAGAAGGCAAAAATACTCATGGGGTTGAGGCACATCTACTAGACAAGGTGGTTGGGGTTGAAACGGCCGGGAACAAAATCCGGCGACCGGAGCTAGGGAAGAAGACACCAAAATTGGGCATTTCTGTTTTAGGGCAAATAAACTTAATTCCTTGCTTGAGGATGGTCTCTGGGGCATAAGTAAGCTAGGTGTGAAGCTAGATTGGCTGGGGAAACACCAGAGAAGCTTAACAGCGAGCTCCAGCTTACATGCAAGGTGCAAAGTTGGGATTCTTCATATTTTAGCAAATTCTTCGATTCTGGTTGCTTAGAGATGCTTAGATAAGTTCACTAATCAAGATTGATCACAGGCTCAAGAGCTAATTCACTCTGGTTAGAGTTTAATTGCTCGTCGGAGCTGCTGGAGAGAAAAGGAAATTGCCGGCGACTGGAGAGGTTTGAAGTCAATTACATGCTCGAGTATGATGAGGGAGGTAAGAGGAGCTTACTGAAGTAGCTGGAATCGAGGAGGAAGCAGTGTAGAGGCTTGGCACCGTGAGCCTCTTCTCGAGCTCGCCGAAGAAGACGAAGAGGATGACAAGGTTAGAGACTTGTGTGGTTCTGGCGTGTGTGTGGTGGAAGGAGATGGCCAGAGCAAGCTTAAATAGGCGAAGTAAGCAGCAACGATTGAAAGTGCCTGGAGACTTGGAGCTGTGAATCGACGGCGAATTGACTGGCCGGGCGGGACAGCAGCGAGGTGACGCGCTCCAGCGGCCGTGCCGGCTTTGCAGGCTGGCGTGCGCTGTCCCGGGTGATGCAACGGCGAACTGACGGGCTCCTCCGGCATGCTTGCAACGTGGCACAAAGCTTCTGCAGTGGCTGCAGCGATGGCGTGCGTGCGCGGGCAAAATTGGAGATGCTGGTGCGGCCGCGGTGGCTCCACGGTGGCGAACGACGTGCGCACACGTGGCAGGAACGCGGTGGCAGGGGTGGCGACCACGGGGCTTCACCGGCGACGAAGCTCCTGGCGTGGCAGCGCGGTGGTCGCGGTCGTGCACAGCTGCTGGTCGTGCACAGTGTCTCTGGTCGAACCAGGGACCAAATTGCAAGGATTCTTATTTGAAATCTGGACTGATTTGCAATTTCTGTCTTAGAGATGGTTAATTTGAGATTTGATTTCATGGCTGAGTGTAATATTTCTATTAATACCCATTTAGCTCAAATTTGGAGAAAGTTTGATAAGATATGAGGGATTTCACCTATTTTCGGAAATAGGGTAAAATTAGGGTAAACTAAATCTAGATTTTGTCGATCTCGAATTCTGGTGATTGGAGAGAGATTTTGAAGTCTGATCAAAAGGGAGATCTGTATCAAATAGTATTTGGAAGGTGTTTCCTGAAGAAATTCTGGAGTTGGAATTGATTCGTGGATTTTAGCCTTTTCAGGCTTCCAGGTAACATAAAAGGACTTATTCGCAGTAAAATTTGGACTAAACTGCGAAAAGTGTTTAGATGAATTAATCTGGCTCCCAACTTTTTGGAGTGAGTTGAGGATGAACCTAGGAACATATTCCAGGGGTTGCTTGAGTCTGGATAAGGTTAATTCAAGATAACTTAATCATCTGGAAACTGGGGTACTTAGGGTAAATCTGAATTTTCCTGTTTTGGAAAACAGAGAGAGGCTTAGGTACTGGGAGTTAGGGTCAGAATTTGATCTGGCTCCTGAAGACTTTTATCTTCAGGGTAACTGGTAGGTTAAATCTGGATGGTCAGATCTTGATCTGGATCTAGAGAATAGATTTGGAGATTTTTAGGGTTTGGGAGAGATTAGAGTTCAGCTGATCTGGCTACTACTACAGAGATACATGCATGCAGGGTTTTTATGCAAAACTTTTCACCCCCAAAACTAGGGTGTTACATTGCGTAGAAAAGCCGCGAGTTGCTCTGCGTGCTCTTTGGAGAGGTCCGTCCCGATCTTGACGGTCCTGTCTCCGTCGTCCGGGGACAGCGGGTTCTCCCGGAGGTCCCCTTCTGGACACGGCTTGGGGGGAGACCTCCTGGAGGGGACAGCCGTTGCGTCCGGCACTGGGGGAGGGGTCCCTCCCCCCGTGGCCTTGATCACATTGACACTTTCGATCATCGTGGCGGCGCGCTCGTACAAAGCGCGATCCACATCTTGGTAGCCTCGGGCAGTGATCACGCCGTGAGGTTCAGGGATCTTCACGCAGAGATAGCTCTGGTGGATGGCCGCCCCCAAGCAGTTGATTGTGGTCCTCCCCATGATTGCGTTGTATGAAGAGGGAAGGTCCACCACGTCGAACCGGACCATCTCCATCCGGTAGTTGTCTAGGGTACGGAAGGTCATGGGGAAGACGATCCACCTTCCCCACCGGGTGGATCATCTTCCCTGGGACGAAGCCCTGCAAGGGCCCTGTTGCGAGCTGCAGTAGCTTCTCGTCGACCTGCATCTCCCTAAACGCCTTCAGATACAGGACGTCGGCGGAGCTTCCGCCATCGATGAGGATACGCGCCAGGTGGTAGTTGTAGACGGTGGCAGAGACGATGAGCGCGTCGTCATGGGGGAAGCGAACCCCACACGCGTTTTCCGCTGTGAAGGTGAGGGGGACGTCTGACCATTTCGGCGGACTGGACGTATGTATCACCCCCACAACCTTTACCTCCCGCGCGTACTCCTTGCGCGGGCGCTTGGAGTCCTGCCAGAGGCGGATCCCCCCATAAGGACGTTGATGCGCCTTTGGGAGGTTTGAAAGGGGAGCTCTTCTGTTGAGCCCCCTTCTAGCGCTTGTCCTTACTGCTCCCCCGAGGAGGCAGGAAGGGCCGGCAAAGCCGGCTGGGGGGGAAAGGAGGCAGAACTCCCTCCCCCCTACCCACACTGGTTGAGGAATGCGGTGAAATGTTGGATAAGTTGGTGGCATTCCCGGGTAGCGTGGGTATTGGACTTGTGGAAAGAGCACCACAGGCCCTCCTTGCCTCCCGCAGCAGGGCCTTTACGGCCGCGGGATGGCTGTCCCCCCCCCCTCGCCGGCCTTTCAGCATGGGGAAGGGACGGTTGCCCTTGGGCGCATCGCGCGAGCCACCTCCGCCCTCGAGGACAAAAGTGTCCCGAGGCTGTGGCTCGTTGCGGTTGCCCCTCTTGGGGTGCTTGAGGGGGTCCTTAGCCTCCCGATCAACGAGGGCGGGAGCCCCCTGGTTTTTCTTCTAGAGGTCGTCCTCCTCCGCCTGAGCGTATCTCTCAAGTACAGTGGAGAGCTCGTCGGCGGAGGAGGGGCAGCTCCGGGAGAGTCTCCGATGGAGTTCCCCGGGGAGGATCCCGCTCTTGCACGCCTCAATGACTGTGGAGTTAGGGACGTGAGCCACTTTGCTCTTAATCTGAGCAAAGCGCTTGAAGAAGCTACGGATGGTCTCCCCCGTCCTCTACTGGACGGTGTAGAGCTGCAATGAGTCCAGGGGACGCACGTAGTTCCCCTGGAAGTTCGCACAGAATTCGCACTTAAGTTGCACAAAAGACTTGATGGAGCCAGCCTTCAGGTTGCAGAACCACGACCGGGCGATCCCGGTAAGGTAGAGGGGGAAGACGTTGCGCTGGACTGTCTCATCCCCCCAACCGCTAAGATGGTCGTGGAATACACCTGCACAAACTCGTGGGGATCGGCCTCACCATTGTGGTGTTCGATGTTTGGTGGGCGGTAAGGTCACGGCCATCGAATGCACTGGAGTCGGCAGCACAGTGGTTGGTTGGCCCCCTCCACCTCCCGGGGAGAGTCCCTATCGCTGTCCCCTTTGACGGGGGACGTGCGTTCATTGTCAGAGTCGGGGAGGGGTCCAAGAGGTCCACCGGCGCGGCGGTAGTGTCTCTTCTCCTCCAAGTTAGTTGAACTAACCTCCTGGACATCTGGGCACCCACCAGAAGCGGCGATTGTTTCCTCAGTGAGTCTCTTCCCTCGGCTGGGACGAGAGTGTGGCTCACCTCATCCATCCGGTAGCGTGAGGGAGCCTCTCCAGACTTTGTGGTACGCAATTTCTCAACCTCCTCCCGGGTAAAGCGAACTTGGTCCGCCGAGGGAGCCTTCGGGGGCGGCCGCGGGGGAGGAGGGAGCTCATGCGCGGCGATTACCAGCTCGGAGGGTGCTTCCAGGATGCGGGCGGAATCCACCACCGAGCAGGCCCCGGGAGCGATGTCGGGAACCGGAGGGGGGACCCTCACGGGTGAGGTGCCGCGGCGGCGTGGGAGCCATCCGGCGCGGCAGACGCGACCGGCTGGGCGAAACCGGCTCCTGGCCTCGGGAAGATCCCCGGTGCGGGATGAGCTCCCAGTATAGGATAGGCTCCGGGAATGAGGTAAGCCCTCGGCATCGGGAAGGCTCCCGGCACCGGGAAGGCTCCGGACAATGGGCCTGCCAAAGCGATGTAACCCCCGGTGGGATCATAGGTCCCGGGTGTGGCCGAGCCTCCGAGGATCGGAGAGGCCACTGGGTGTCCCATAAACAGGTCCATTGCCCCCATGAACGGGAACTGCGGCGGGTAGATGGGGGACCGACGGCCACGCCAAAATGTGGAGTAGCTCATCCATGGAGTGCTGGGCGCGGAATTGGCCCTCCACAAGAGCTTCGAGCAGCGTGTCCTGGGAAGCTGGGGGAGTCGCCAGGGGAAGGCTAGTCCCCACCGGGGAGCCCGCTGTCACCAGGCTAGACCCGGAGGCCTGTCCACCGGAGACAACCGAAAGGGTTAGAGGTGGTACCTGGGTTTGGCCGTGTCCAGCCGGAAGTGCCGGGGTGGCCGTGTCTCGAGGAGGTGGCGCTGGGTCACTGGGACCGGCGGCACCGGGTAGGGCGCAAGCCCTCATTCTTGGGGAGCCATGGCGATTTGTTACGAAGTCCCCACGGACGGCGCCAACTGTTGTGGTATTGCGAATATCCTAGCAGGTATTGTGGAGGTTCCTAGCTAAGCAAAGACGACGTGAGCTGACCAAGTGATTGGTCCTCTCCCATCGAGCAAGCACAAAAAATGACTCGAGGATTTCTACAGGTTCGGGTCTCAGTGGAGACCCTAGTCCTGTCGACGTGCTCCCAACAGAGGTTGGCTAGGGGAGTTCTCTCGTGGGGAGAGTGCTCCTAAGCACGCCCATTCTTTTTGTGTATTGATACAAATGACTTGTCTCCCCTTACAACAGTGCGATACAAGGGCTTATATAGGCTCAAAAGATGCAAAAAGACTAAACTGCCCAGGCTGCAGCTGTTGGATCAGAGGGCACTAGCGTCCTTCTTCCGGCCGAGGGGGCTGGATGCTTGACAAGTGTCCTCATCGATTCCCGAGGCGCTCCTCGCATGACCCTCACGTGACCCCGCCCGGGACGGGGGTTACCGGGACAGAGGTCACCAGGGGCCTTGTCCCCGGGCACAAGGCGGCGCCCGGGACGGAGTCACTGGGACCCTTGTCCCTGGGCACAAGGCAGCGCCCGGGACGGAGTCAATGGGGCCCTTGTCCCTGGGCACAAGGCGGCGCTCGGGACGGAGGTCACCGGGAGCCTTGTCCCCGGGTCAAAGGCGGCGCCTAGGACACGGGTCACCAGGTCCCTTGTCCCTGGGCAAAAGGCAGTGCCCGGGACAGGGGTCACTGGTGCCCTTGTCCCCGGGCAAAAGGCGGTGCCCGGGACAGGGGTCACTGGTGCCCTTGTCCCCGGGCCAAAGGCGGCGCCTGGGACGGGGATCACCGGGGCCTTTGTCCCCTGGCCAAAGGCCACGGTCGGGACTGAGCACAAGGCGGGGCCTGGGACAAAGGTCACCGGGGCCCTTGTCCCCGGGCAAAAGGCAGCGCCCGGGACAGAGGTACCGGGGCCCTTGTCCCCGGGCACAAGGCGGCACCCGGGACGGGGGGTCACCGGGGGCCTTGTCCCCGGGCAAATGGCGGCACTGGGAACGGGGGTCACCGGGACCTCTGTCACCTGGACAAAGGCGGCGCCCGGGATGGGGGTCACTGGGGCCGTTGTCCCCGGGCTAAAGGCGGCGCCCAAGACAGAGGTCACCGAGGCCCTTGTCCCTGGGCAAAAGGCGGCGCACGGGACAGAGGTCACCGGGGCCCTTGTCCCCAGGCACAAGTCGGCACCCGGAGGGGGTCACTGGGGGCCTTGTCCCTGGGCCAAAGGCGGCGCCCAGGACAGGGGCACCAAGGCCTTTGTCCCCGGGCAAAAGGTGAGGGCTCCGGGGCCTTTGTTACCGAGCCCCTACCGAGATTTGATTGCACGGAGATTTCCCCCAACATATCCTCTCATTACTTTTCTGATCTCACATCACTCACGGCCATCTACAGCCCACCAGTTTCCATGTAAGAAACCAGACCGACATACCATGCAGGGAACTGCTAATACCAAGAAAGCTACTAAGTTGTGCCTGTCCCATACTAGGCAAGTGGTTGGTACGTTTTCATGCCGCATTGAAGTACAACACAAGGTTCTAGTCCTTATATGCCAGTGACCGGTTCACTCCACAATCCCTACACTCGTCAGTGCTACCACCGTTCTATGCCAAACTCTGGTCACAGCTAGGTTTTATTTCATGAATATACATATATACATATATATTAGTTACTACTCACAAGTTGATCATTTTGTAAAGAATCTCCTCATACTTTATCGGCATACAGCCTGGTACTGCCATGTCATACTTTTCTCATTTCATCACATGCAATATTATTTATAGTCAATGTGATATTTTAACAATTCATAAAATATGGGTTCAAGATGTTCAAGAATATAACTTGCCTCTTACGACGTAAATATCTGCAGTTGGTATTGGGTTGACAGTGAAGTCCTCGAACTCCGCCTCTGGATCTACTCAGCAACAAATCAAACACACAATGATTACTAACTATATTAAAAATGTTTTATGATCTATATGTAGATATGCTTGCTTTAGAGAAGGAAAAAGGATTGGTGATTTAGGGATCGAATACATCTTTATGGCGAGACTAGGTTGAAATGATGAAATTAGGAGGATTTCGACTAAGATTGGATGTTAAAGACTCTTAGGGTTTCAAGGCATCAAAATTGACATTGAGTTCGCGGCTAGTTTGCTCAAAAATAGCGAATGTTAGCCGATTGACATTCGGTTCGCGACCTGACAATGTCAAAGAATGGCATAGGTATGGTTTGAAGGATTTCCAATTGACAAAACAAGTTTGGCTTAAGGAATTGGATGCACAAAGAAGCAAGACAACTAATTGACAAACTGGCTTTTACAAAAAAAAGTCCAAGAATTAAAGGAAATACCAAAAAGGTCCATGTGCAAAGTGAACTGAGTGTCTGTGCACTGTCATGAGCTAGGGCTTGCGCATCTGGACAATTTGCCCATGCGCTGCTTTGCCAACTTTGTCAATCAGGTAGGAGAGGTTACAAAGATGTTGCTGGCAAAGTTAATTGGACAGTGGCGGTGAGACGATGGTGAACAGCGAGGTCGAACTCGTCAGTTTTCAGGAACAAGGGCGAGCTACGGTGACAGCGAGCTAGGTGGATAAATCAAGGAATTGATTGAGGGTTTATGATCCTGGAGCGATGTTGAAGGTACTGGAAGAAGGAAATTGGCTGAGGTTGTGATTTAAGGCTTGCCGGCGTTACGGCCGGAGTTGAAGAAAACAGCAAATGTGGCGGTGCAGGTTTAGGGCAATGCAGGTTAAATGGGCTCGCCTACACCTTCTACGGGATACAAGGAACAAGTTGGTGCAGCTGGTTTGGCTGAGGACACGCGAGGCGTGCCGGCGATGTGCGACGATCACGGTAGTGTGTGAAGATTAAGAAATCAGTAAACATAGGTTAATTTCAAAATTGGATTGAACAGGCTTGTTCAAGGGGCTCTAGTGATCATTTAGTTCTATAGAAACGGAGGTTAATTCGGGCTGCAAGTGGGTGCGATGAGAGGAACAGGGAAAATGCAATTCACGGCGATCACCGGCGTTGAGGTCCACCGGAGTTCAATTAGGAGCTACAGCATGATGAGATGAGCATAAGGCACTTATTGGTTGAATCGAATTGGAATTTGGTGCTATAGATTGATCTGGCGCCGTTCTCCTCCTCGACGGCTCACCGGAGAAGAAGAAGAAACGAGAAGAGAGCGAGATTCAACTGAGTTTTGGTTGTGATGCAGATGCAGTTGGTCGTAGGTGACCTTAACTAGCCACGGGACGAAGATTACAAGGGCGGTAATCACAAAACTTGTGCCGGTGAAGCGGCTGGTCGAAGCAACTGCAACAATGATGCGACGGCGACAAGCGGTGCTACAACTGACATTTTGGTCGGTGCTTTGGGACTTGGCGCTGGCCGTTGCAAAGCGGAGGCAACGAAGTTAGCTCGGAGTGGCAACGTGGCGTGAAGCTACTGACACGGTTGCTACTGGCGGTGCATGGTCGCTGCTAGTGATGCGCGCGTGTGGTTGTAGCTGGTCGCTGGTGCTGCCACGGCGACGGCTCTGGCGCAACCACGTGCGCGCGTGCTGGGATAAACAAGCACGAACACAAGCGACAGAAGAACTTGGTCGACGGTGAAGAAAAACAGCAAGGCTTGGCACTAGTCGAAAGCATGCCGACGGGTGTGGTTGAAGTAGGAGTTTGGACCAGATTGCAATTACAGGAAATTGGTTTGGACTAATTTGTAATTCTGGCAAAAGACTTAGATTAAACTGAGATTGATCATACTGCTGTGGCTTAACAAACTCAACAAGTAATTTGGTAAAGACATAAGATAGAATTTAGGGTTTCTGATCAATTTTGATTGAAAACAAAAATAGAGTAATGTAACACCCTGAGTTTATGGGTAAAAACTTTCTTTTTCATAAAAGTCATGCATGCATGTATCTCTGTAGTAGTAGCAAGATCAGTTCAACCCTAATCTATCCTAAGCCCCAAATATCTCAAAATCTTCCCTGTGAATCCAAATCAAGATCGGATTGCTCAGATGAGATCTATCAGTTACTCTAAACATAAAAGCCTTCAGAAGCCAGATTCAATTCCATCTCTAACTCTCCGATCTTGCGATCATTTTCTGTTTTCGAAAACAGGAATTTAATTAATATCCTAATTACCCTAAATACTCTGAACTCAGATTTAGCCAAATCTTGACCTAATCTAGGCCAGATTATTCTTGGATTATGATCATGGGTATGCCAATACCTTAATCCAGAAAGTTGGCAGCTAGATTTCATCATTTAAGCCTTTTTCACAGATTAGTCCAATTGTATCGCGAATCAGTCCTTTTCTGATATCTGGAAACCCAAAAAGGCTAAAATCCTCAAATCAACTCCAAATTCAAATCTGTTTTAGGGAACACCTCCCAAATGCTAATTAATACAAAATCTTATTTTATCAGAACACCCAAATATCTCTCCAATTACTTTGAATTCAAAATCGACCAAAACTCAGATTTTAATTACCCTAAAATACCCTATTTTCAGTTTATATCAAAAACCATCAAATCATGCCAGATTTTACCAAATTTGTTGCTGGATGAGTATAAGGTATAAGTTTATACTCATCTATGAAATCAGATTTCAGATTACCCCTCTCTAAATCAGAAATTACAAATCAGTCCAGAAATCAAACAAAGATTCTTGCAATCAGGTCCCTGGTTCGACCAGAGCTGTAGTTCGCAACCAGAGCTCCCAGCTCCTTCGACCTCGACCATAGCCAGCACAGTGTTTGATCACTTCACTTCGACCAGCGCCACTGCGACCGCGACCAGGTGCGCCGTGTCGCCGTGCTTTTTGCCGTCGCTCAGCGCCGCACTAGCCCGTGCTATTTCACAACCGTGTTTGCATGAGCACACGTGTTTGCACCTTAGCTATTGTCGTGGCAGTCCTTGTCCAGCACAACAACAGCTCGTGTGCCAGAGAGAAGCTACACCTTCTCGTTTGCTCGCCGTTGCTTCAACCTGAAGTCTCCACCGGCGCAAGCATCTTAGCCTCCAAGCAGTGAGCTTCGCTTCACCTTGCCTTGCCTTTAAATAGCAGTCCAGAGCAGATTCTTGGTCACCAGCACTGCTCTCCAAAACTCCTTAGCAATTAACCACATTTCTTCGTTGTTGTCTTCTTCTCTGGCGAGCCGCCGAGGAGGTCGACGACGCCAGCATGCTCCACTACATCAATCTCCAAATTGAATCCACCAGTGAGTTCCCCCCATCAAATTCTCTGTGTTGTATCATTTAATTGAATCCCCGTGCCCCTCATCGCCGGTGATCGCCAGAATTGCTAAAACCCCTATTCCAGCTTTTCAACTCGATTCAATCCAAATTAGCCCTCGATCCAGTAGAGTAAATTAATCAGTGAGCTTTATTTAGCAAGCCAGTGCATCAAGATGTTGAAATTGAGCTCGAATCGAAGCTATTCGCAAGTTTGAGCTTCACCAGTCGCCGGCGCTCATCGCCAGGCTTCTCCGGTGATGCTCCGGTCAAATTGATCGTGCCAATAGCTTTCTTATGCTCTCCTCTTACTCCTCGAGCAAAGAATTGATTTCAAATCCACTATAACGAAAAACCCCAAATCCAGTGTCATCTTCTCCGGTGCCGGCCACCGAAAATATGTTACCGGCCGATCCAGTTTCAGCCACCTTGTCCCTTAGATGCATCTCAATCTGCTGAACAATTTTGTCTACTAGCTCAATGTCTAATTCGGTCTAAATCAAAAGTTATGGCTATGCCCTAATTTCTGTCCAGTGCCATGACTTGAAACTCCAGCCATCGTGTTCTTCGCCAGTTTTCACCACTTTCCGGCCATCTTCAACCTTGGAACCTGTTGAATCATTTGTTCTTGTTATCAAGGCCTATCTCCCACACAAAGTGGTGCATCAATTGGAGCTCTAGATCAAAAGATATGGTAAACCCTAGTTTCTGGCCATGTCAGCCCAATGCCAATCTATGCCAGCCAGTGGCATTAGCCCTTTTCACCTCCCTCCAGACATGAATCTTGAAAATGACTTTGTCTCTTAGACTGCTGATATTGTGATCTACATTTTCTTCTTCTGTGACAACTTGAGTTGAGCCCTTTATCAACCATTGATCCTTTATCGACACCTTGAACCACATGTCAACCTAAAGACGTTCGTCGTTTTTGGGCAAATCAGCCGCGGACTTGATGTCCATATTGCAGCATTGAAGCCCTAAGAATTTCTAACAACATCCTTAGCTCAGATTCTATAAATTCTAGGGTTTTGACCCAGATCAACTTGCAATCTCAGTCCGTTTCATCATCGCCAAGATCTTTTCTCTTAAAATCATGTTGCATATAGATTTTAAAGTATTTAAAATAGTTTGTCATCTTTGTGTGCTTGTTTGATTGGAGAGTAGATCAAGAGCCCGAGTACGAAGACTTCGTCGCAGACTCGACATCAACTGCTGTTTCTTACGACGCGGAAGGCAAGTCATAGTCTTGATCATCTTGAACCTATATTTTATGAGTTGCTATGATATGACCTTGGATATAAATAATATTGCATGTGAAAGAATGGTTGAATTATGAATTGGCAGTACTAGACTGGATGCCTGTGAAATGTGAAAAGATCAAATAGTGAACCATGAACTATTATATATGTATTTATATATATTCGTGAAATAAAACCCCTAGCGGTGACCAAAATTTTGGTTTGGAATGGCGGTAGCACTGGAGGTGCTTAACTGCAAAGGATAGCGGGCATTGAAGGTGCATGGTTTGTGGATGGTCTGGTCACTAGCATATAAGGACTAGAACCTTGTATTGTGCGTCTAGTGGCGTGAAACACGTGCTAACCGCAAGCCTGGTATGGGACAAGCCTGAACAAGTACTTATGCGGATCGCACATGAAACCCCTGTATGAGATGGGAAGTGATGCACGATTTTACACGGAGTGCGGCTCCTACACATATCACTGAATGTGATTGCACGCTGACCCAGTAATGGGAATAGGCATTCGGGGTGGGGGTTTGGGTACAACCCACCACAACTATGCTTCGCGAGAGATACACAGGGTCAGGAGTGAATTGTGTGTAAAACATGACAAAAGTTCTTGTTATCTCCACCTTCCCACTCACACAAGGTTGTGAGGAAGGGTCTAATCATATTGATAGGATGGGCTTGAAAGTGGAATATCTTGCGGGTAAATTGGTACCTCTCTGCAGAGTTAAAAACGTATTTGAATACTCCGAGCTCCCGGGTTTATAGGAGTCTGCTGCGGTAGATTAAATCCACGGGGTGTGGCACAAGTATGTTTTCTAAATAAAATTTGATAAGTCAAGATTACCCAAATGACATGTGTTGTCATGATAAGGGGTGCTGCCGTGAGCTGTCGTGTGTCGACGTGTCGCGGTAGTGCTATAATTTAGTGAACATGAATAGCGATGCTATGTTATGAAAAGTGCTGCCATGAGATGAGATATGAAAGAAAAGATTATTTTACAAACATCCACATTTCTTGACTAGCATAGGTTCATAACAACACTACTATATGTATCTGCTCTTACCTATGACTTGCTAAGTACGTAAGTACTCACCCTTGCAACCTACAAATCAGAAGAGGGAGCGTTTCATGATCGAGATGAAGGTGTGGAGAACTTTGTGGATCCAGAAGGAGGAGAGTCAGTTCCGTCAAAGTCCTGGTGTGTGTTGTTCTACCGTCAACTTCTCACTGTGGGAGGGTCACCTATCTTCTGCTGTGTAGTTGTTATTTTGCTAAACCATGTATGCCGCGAAGGCATTGTAATCTCTTTATGTAATATTAAGGCCAGCAAGCCACACTGCTTAAATATTTTGTAAGTTTTTCTGCTGCAATGTAAATATACTCCTGTGCTTAACTTATCCTGGGAAGTCAAAGGTGTGCATATATGGGACTAGCTGCAGCAAGCTAGGTCTCCACGAGAGTAGTCGTAGTCCCAGTTTCGGGGTGCGACAAGTAATTAGGGTATTTGAATCTGGATTTTGTCGAAACTGAAATTTTGAGACTTTGGATAAGATTCTGAGATCCTTACAAAAGGATATTTTGTATTGAATAGCATTTGGGAGGTATTCCCTAAATCAGATTAAGATTTGGGGCTGATTTGTTGCTTTTAGCCTTTTCAGGCTTCTGGGCAATCTGAAAAGGATCAATTTGCGATACTTCTTGGACTGATTTGCGAAAATGGTCTAGATGATGGAGTTTTGCTACCAACTTTCTGGATTAAGGTAGTGGCATACCCTTGATCATAATTCAAAGATAATTTGATATAAACTAGGTCAAGATTTGGTCAGCTAGGCATTCTAAATTTCAGAGCACTTAGGGTAATTAGGATATTAATTAATTAATTCCATTTTCAAAAACAAATTGAGACTGATAATTATGAGAGTTAGAGATCAAATCTAATCTAACTTCTGAAGGCTTTTCTATTCAAGGTAATTAGTAGGCCATATCTGGATGATATGATCTTGATTTGGGTC
Organism: Pharus latifolius; assembly: GCA_019359835.1. Lineage (NCBI taxonomy): Eukaryota > Viridiplantae > Streptophyta > Magnoliopsida > Poales > Poaceae > Pharus > Pharus latifolius. The sequence goes on from CM033322.1 coordinate 71,451,434, forward strand.
CAAGGCAATGATTTTGAGATTTTTGGGCTTCAGAAAAGAATGGATTTGAGATGATCTTGCAACTTCAAAGAGACATATGCATGCGTGATTTTCCATGAAAAATGACGCTTTCACCCCAAAACTAGGGTGTTACATATACAAAGTAAATTACCTTTGTACAAGAGTCCTTCTCGACGAACGAACTCCGTAGGCTTCCCTGTTTCGAGCTCAATCAGTGCTATTTGAAAATCAGGGTCTTCACTTTACATTGTGGCATAGTCATCATGACATGAGGGCTCGATCTACATGAACGCTGATAAGCAGAGGGTTGTAACTGGTGGTTGCGACAACATGTCAGCCAGTTTGTTGTGTAAGCCCTTCTTGTATGTAATCACCAGATTAAATTGCTGTAGATACGACATCCACTTCATGTGTCGAGTTTGTTGTAGCTTCGATTGAGTTTGCAAATATTCCAAAGGTTGGTGGTCGGTGTGGACAATAGTCTCTTTACCTAGGAGATAACACTGCCAATGCTTTACAGCCTAATGCAGTGCACACAACTCCTTGTCATAGGTCGGGTAATTCTTCTGAGCTCCCTGAAATAACTCAGAGTGATATGTCACTGGTCGACCTTCTTGCATGAGCATTGCGCCCATCGCATAACCTGAGGCATCGATTTCCAACTCGAGTGGTTTCAGGAGATTCGACAAAGCTAACATAGGCGCCTCGCTGATCTTCCTCTTCAGCAAGAGCAACATGTCATCATGCTTCCCTGTCCACTCGAACTTCTAGTCGATCCTGGTTAATGCATGCAACGGAAAAGCCACAATCGGGAAGTGTCAGATGAACTTCCGAAGGTATTGGCATGCTCCCACAAAACAACGCACTTCTGTAACTGTTCGCGGTCGAGGCCACTCGCAGATCACTCTTACCTTATCTGGGTCGATTTGCAACACACCGTTGCCAACCATGAATCCTAGTTATAGTAGAGTTTGCTGGCCAAACTCGCACTTCTTACGATTGAGGCGCAGTTGATGTCACCGAAGCTGTTCGAACACCTTTTAGACATGAATTAGGTGCTCGTCCCATGAACAACTATAGACTAGTATGTCGTCGAGGTAACGATCACAAAGTCGTCGATGAACTGTCCCAGTACGTCATTCATAATATGCATGAAAGTAGTCGGGGCGTTGCAGAGGCCAAATGGCATGACCAGCCATTCAAACAAACCTTGTCGCGTTTTGAACGCGGTTTTCCAGATATCCTCCTCTCGGATGCTAACTTGATGATATCCTGACTTAAGATCGAACATCGAGAAGACAGTAGCATGCTTCAATTGGTCTAGTAGGTCGTCAATACGAGGAAGGGGGTACCGGTTCTTGATGGTGATCTTGTTCAGTGCTCGGTAGTCGATGCACATACGCCAAGTCCCATCTTTCTTTGGCACTAACACCACAGGAGATCCACAAGGTGAACTACTTGGTTGAATGACACTATCGTTCAGCAACTCACCAAGTTGTCTCTTGATCTCTTCGTTCTCCAATACCGAGTTGCTTTACTTACTCAGAATGGGAAGTGTCACATTAGACACGAGTTGAATTTCATGCTCGACTGGACGTTTCAGGAGACGACCCTGGGTACTCTCGAACAGATCATTGTATTTCTCCAGTAGTCCATACAAATGACCAGAATCTTCTCGGCACGCCAACGACAACGCTGGTCAAGTACCATCACCAGGATCAACTGGCCGGATCATAACAAGCACATACTTGTGACATGCATTGGCAATCTGTTTCGCCTGATTTGCTGTAATGAAGTTCAAAGTGTCGACACGTTTATCTCTACTGATCACGAACTTAACTACGTCTTTGGTGAGGTCATACTCTTGCGCTCACCGATGGTAATTAGCATCTTGATCATACAAGAATGGACTCCCAAATATCACCTGACAGATATCAATAGGGACAATATCACATTGCACCTCATCGATTTATTGTGCAGAGATCACAAACTTCAACACACACTGACTCGTTATCTGTTGGCTCACATCGGATGTAAACCAACCCAGTAGATACGGTCGCGGGTGGTGGTTGCCTTCAACCCAAGTCGCCGAACCAGTCCAGCAGAGACCAGATTCTTCTGACTTCCGAGATCAAATATCGCTGCGACCACTTCGTGCTTCACCTGGATATTGATAGTGAACAAGTCCTCCGTTGGGTGATGATCGTTCGGTGGATCTGAACCCTTCTCCTTCGACATTGCCATCAGAGACAAGGTCGTATCCGCCTCATCAACTGTTGCGCTCCGAAACTGGGACTACGACTACTCCTATGGAGACCTAGCTTGCTGCAGCTAGTCCCATATATGCATACCTTTGACTTCCCAGGATAAGTCAAACACAAGAGTATATTCACATTGCAGCAGAAAAACTTACAAAATATTTAAGCAGTGTGGCCTGCTGGCCTTAATATTACATAAAGAGATTACAATACCTTCGCGGCATTTAAGGTGTAGTTAAAGCAAAATAAAAACTTCTACACAGCGGATGATGGGTGTCCCCTCCACAGTAAGAAGTTGACAGCAGAACAACACATCAGGGATTTAGCGGATCTAGCTCTCCTTCATCTTGGTCCAAGAAGTTCTCCACGCCTTCTTCTTGATCATAGTACGCTCCATCTACTAGGTTGTAAGTTGCAAGGGTGAGTACTTATGTACTCAGCAAGTCATAGGTAAGAGTAGATACATATACTAGTATAGATATGAACCTAGACTAGTCAAGAATTATGGATGTTTGTAAAATAATCTTTTCTTTCATATCTCATCTCATGGCAACACTTTTCATAATATAGCATCGCTATTCATGTTCACTAAATTATAGTACTACCGCAACACGTCGACACACGACAGCCCATGGTAGCACCCCTTATCATGACAACACATGTCATTTGGGTAATCTTGACTTATCAAATTTTATTTAGAAAACATACTTGTGCCACACCCCGTGGATTTAATCCACCGCAGCAGACTCCTATAAACCCGGGAGCTCGGAGTATTCGAATACGTTTTTAACTCTGCAGAGAGGTACCAATTTACCCACAAGATATTCCACTTTCAAGCCCATCCTATCAATATGATTAGACCCTTCCTCACAACCATGTGTGAGTGGCAAGGTGGAGATAACAAGAACTTTTGGTATGTTTTACTCACAATTCACCCCTGACCCTGTGGATCTCTCGCGAACCACAGTTGTGGCAGGTACTCCCTACCACCCCTATTGCATCTTCCCATTACTGGGTCAGCGTGCATGATCACATTCAGTGATATGTGTAGGAGCCGCACTCCATGCCAATCGTGCATCGCATCACATCTCATGCAGGGGTTTCATGTGCGATCCGCATAAGTACTTGTTCAGGCCTGTCCCATACCAGGCTTGTGGTTAGCACGTATTTCATGCCACTAGACGCACAACACAAGGTTCTAGTCCTTATATGCTAGTGACCAGACCATCCACAATCATGCACCTTCAGTGCCTGCACATCCTTTGCAGTTAAGCACCTCCAGTGCTACAGCCATCCATACCAAAATTCTAATCACAGCTAGGGTTTTATTTCATGAATATATATATATATATAAGTACATATAATAGTTCATGGCTTACTAATTGATTATCTCACATTTCACAGGCATCCAGCCTAGTACTGCCAATTCACAATTCATCCATTCTCACATGCAATACTATTTATATTCAAGGTCATATCATAGCAACTCGTAAAATATATGTTCAATACAATCAAGACTATGACTTGCCTTCCGCGTCGTAAAATACAGCAGTTGATGTCGGGTCGACAGTGAAGTCCTCGAACTCTGGCTCTGACTCTGAGCAAAGATCAAATAAGCAACCAAGAATAACAACCTTTTCAATACCTTATTATACTACATGCAATAATGTAAAGATGAAATGTCTCGCTGATTCTGGAATAATTGGGTTTAGATACCATAGAAGTTGATTAGGGCTAACTCACAGAATTAGGGCTAAAAATGGGTGCTAGGGACTTTTAGGGTTCCAGAGTGTGGAAATAACATGAAGTCCGCAGCTGATTTGCCCAAAAATGATGAACGTCTTCAGGTCGACATTCGGTTCAAGGCGTTGGCAAAGGATTAATGGTTGATAGAGGGCTCAACTCAAGTTGTGACAGAAGAAGAAATTGTAGATCACAACATCAGGAGTCTAAGAGACAAAGTCATGCTCAAAATGCATGACTGCAAGTAGGTAAAAAGGTTCAATGCCACAGGCTGGCATAGACTGGCATTGGGCTGACATGGCCAGAAACTAGGGTTTGCCATATCTTTTGATCTAGGGCTCCAATTAATACACCACTTTGTCTAGGAGGTAGGCTTTGATAACAGGAATAATTTACTCAACAGGATCTAGGGCAGGAGATGGCCGAAAAGTGATGAAAACCGGTGAAGAACACGGTGGTTGAAGTTTCAAATCTTAGCACTGGACAGAGATTAGGGCATAGCCATAACTTCTGATTTAGACAGAATTAGACGTCGAGCTAGTAGACAAAATTGTTCAGGAGATCAAGATGCATCTAAGGGACAAGGTGGCTGGAACTAGATCTGCCGGGAACAGGTTTCCGGTGGCCGGCGCTGGAGAAGATGACACTGGATTTGGGGTTTTTCATTATACACGATTTGAACTCAATTCCCTGCTCGAGGAGTAAGAGGGATACATTTAGAAACTAATGGCATGATTAATTTGGCCGGAGCATCACCGGAGTAGCCTGGCAACGAGCGCCAGCGACTGGTGAAGCTCAAGCTTGGGATTAGCTTTGATTCAAATTCAATTCTAAAATCTGGATTTACTGGTTTGCTAATTAAAGCCCACTGATCATTTTACTCTACTGGATCAAAAGCTAATTTGGATTGAATCGAGTTGCAAAGCTGGAACAGGGGTTTTACCAATTCCGGCGATCACCGGCGATGAGGGGCACGGGAGTCCAATGAAATGCTATAGCACAATAAGGGAGATGGGAGGACCTTACTGGTGCTGTTAATTTGGATGAAGGGGCTGCGGTTGAAGCTGTCACCGTGAGCCTCCTTTTGTGCTCGTCGAAGAAGAAGAAGGAGATGAAGAAATGTGGTTTAATTGCTTGAGGGCTTTGGAGAGCAATGCTGGTGACGAAGAGGCTGCACTGTACTACTATTTAAAGGCAAGATGAGTTGAACCGAAGCTCACTGCTTGGTGGCTAAGAAGCTTGCACCGGTGTACCTTCGGGTTGAAGCAACGGCGAGCAAACGAGCAGGCGAAGCTTCTCTCTGGCGCGCGAGCTGCTGGTGAGCTGGACAAGGATCGCCACGGCGTTAATTGAGGTGCAAACACGTGTGCGTGTGCAAAGACGGCCGTGAACGAGCACTGGCGAGCGTGGCACTGATCGGCGGCAACAGGCGCGGTGACACGGCGCACTGGTCGCGGTCGCAACGGCACTGATCAAAGCGGTCGTGAGTTCCAGTCGTGGTCGAGCACTGTGCTGGTTGTGGTCGAAGGAGCTGGGAGGTCTAATAGCGTGCTAGTTGCGAACTGCAGCTTTGGTCGATCTAAGGACCTGGTTGCAAGAATCTTTATTTGAATTCTGGACTGATTTGTAATTTCTGATTTAGAGATAGTTAATTTACAATCTGATTTCATAGATGAGTATAAACTTATACCTTATACTCATCCAGCAAGAAATTTGGTAAAATCTGGCATGATTTGATGATTTTCGATATAAACCGAAAATAGGGTATTTAGGGTAAATTAAATCTGAGTTTTGTCAATTTTGAATTCAAGGTAATTGGAGAGAGATTTGTGGTATTCTGATAAAAGAAGATTTTGTATTAATTAGCATTTGGGAGGTGTTCCCTGAAACAGATTTGAATTCGGAGTTGATTTGAAGATTTTAGCCTTTTTGGGTTTCCAGATATCAGATAAAGGACTAATTTGCGATATAATTTGGACTAATCTGTGAAAAAAGCTTAGATGATATAATTTGGCTGTCAACTTTCTGGATTAAGATATTGGCATACCCATGATCATAATACAAGAATAATCTGGTCTGAATTAGGTCAAGACTTGACTAAATCTGAGTTCAGAATATTTAGGGTAATTAGAATATTAATTAGAATCTTGTTTTCGAAAACTGAAAAGAACTGCAGGATCTGAGAGTTAGAGATGGAATTGAATTTGACTTCTGAAGGCTTTTATGTTTAGAGTAACTAATAGATCACATCTGAGCAATCTGATTTTGATTTGGGTCTACAGGATAGATTTGGGAATTTTAGAGCTTGTGATAGATTAGAGTATGACTGATCTTGCTACTACTACAGATACATGCATGCATGACTTTTATGAAAAAGGAAGTTTTTACCCCCAAACTCAGGGTGTTACATCAACCGAATTCACTCGGAAAACTTCTTCGTCGGGTGAAGTTGCAGTAGCCGTGGCTGTTCTTTCCCTGGTATGTTCTTCTTTGGTTGAAGCTCAGGATGAAGCTTGTAGCATTTATCTTTGGTGTGTCCCGCGACTTGACAATGCTCGCAAAAGACACCCATGCCCTTTTTCGAAGCGTTCTTCTTCGGACTCGGCTTTCTTTTTATCGAGGTTGCACTCTCCTCTGTGCCTTTGTCGCTGTGGGAACGGTTCTTTTTCTCGATCGCCATAGCAGTTGTACTCGCGGTCGTGATGTCTTGGACGCCGAACAGGCTCAACTCAGCACTGATCGATTTCTGAAGTCCAGATTTATATTTCTACGAGATGCCAATGACCATTGCTTGTCTTCGGAACTCTGTAGTATAGTCCTGAACCGATTGGTCACATCATTGGTATAATCTATGCCAATGTTCCCATCTTTCCTCGAGGTAACCCATCTGATAGAATTCTTGTCGCAGGAGTCTTTTGAACTACGCAAGGTTGTCAGCTTCACCACTGGCGATAAGGGCCTTCCACCAAGTCTTGGCGTCGTCCTTCATCTTCAAAGGCTCAAATTTCACCTTTTGGACACTACTGAACCCTTTCAGGTCAAAGTAGGTCTCAAGCTGGTCGATCCAAGAATCTAACTTCTCAGCATCGATTACCCCATCATATATGGGTAAATCAATCTTAGCGTCGACTTTGAAAGATCCGAAAGCTAAGGAGATGTTGGCGAGGTCGTCGGTCTTGTGGTCATCGTCTTCTTCCTTCTCGTCTGGCCTGTGCAAGTCTTCACCAGTCTTCACACCTATAACCTTCCCTGCTTCAGGAGGTATGATCATGGCTTGCTGTTTAATCCAAGCAAGCACGGTTTCCATGTTGGTGGAGAGCTTAGCCACTTGTTCGGCTAGGTTACCTTGTACAGAGGTTCTTTTAGACATTGTCAAAGATGTGACTATAGGTACCATCAATTGATCGCCTAGAGTTTCACCAAAGGTTTTGTAACCCTGGCGACTCTTCACCATCCACAGGATGGGATAGTTGCTTTGATACCAACTTGATCCGTTTGAGACCTAGCCTTGGTTTTCACACTAGACTCGCCCAGATTCTAATATATGGAATAACAGGATCTTACTCGGAATTACTGAAAAGCAAAGGTTGATCGAAAACACAGTTCAAGGTAATTGCACAACTCTTTATTTCAAAGAGGGCCTTACACGTCGAACGTTAGGACGCACTCGCCTATGTTGAAGAACTAGACTTGATCTGATCTATATCAAGGTAGATAACCAGGTAGATGTTCGATAGATTACTCTAACCTATTACAAAGTATTTATAGTCCAATCGTATGAATACGTATTAGACTCAATAACCTAAACATGTTACACTCGGACATTAACTAAACCTAACAGATAAGACTTAGTTACATGTATTCGGATCGGATTTATAATTTCGACCAGAGATCGAATCTTTCCTAAGGTCGCGAACCAATCATGGTCGCGAAACCTTTCCGAACTCAGTTAAGGTCGTGAAGCCTTATGCGACTCGACCTGAAGATCCTCCCGGATCAACGAGGCCAAGCCATCATGCGCCTGCCTGATGTTGTGTGCTTCAGGAATCATTTCCAAAGCAGGGCGTGGAGGATCGGTAGACTGAACAGTTTCTTCGACCAATGGGAAAGTAGATGTATCTGCCTATTCATTACTTCCTATGGTCGCGGTTACAGTTGCGATTTCCGCTTCACCATCATTGGCGGGTTCAGTGGATTGAACGTCCGCAAGCACTTTGTCAATGATGGTCGCAGGGTTTCCTTCAATGTCCTGTGAAGCTGCAACTTTACTCATGGTAGGTACTTCTATCATAGTAGTCTCTTCTTCGACCGTAGCTAGTTCAGTTTCACTTATTGGAGTAGACATTGCCACGGTCAAAGGAGTCATGTGCATCCAATTTATAATTGAATAACCTATTCTTAACTAAGTAATGTAACTTAGTTAGGAAAATATTACCTAATACTGAGTCCCGAGAGATTTCTGGAACTCGATACACTTTTGGGAGACAAAAGCGAGGATAGTACTTTTGGTGCGGATCTCTTCAAAGGTTCTATTGACCTTTTCCTCCGAAGGATCAGGGGAATCTCATCTTCCTCCTCATCGCTTCCTTCTCCCTGTATAAGCAAGGAGTAATTCCCAATCGTATTTGCTACAATACGAGAGGTAAGAGTTTTTACCGATGCCAGCTTCAGACCAGTTCCAATGGCTTTGGATGAAGCCGCCCCTGTGGTCATTTTCAACTTGGCCTTTGTAGGGGTTGGAGCCTTTAACTTTTGGCTTTGGATGTGGTTGGTCCTTTGGATTTTGGAGTTTTCTTCAATTTCTTTGAAGGACCACTAGAAGATCCTACATCATCAATGGCTCTTTTCATCCTAACTATTTGGCCCTCGAGCAGCTACACCAATCAAAATGATCTTCTTTGATTATTGTTGTTCGAAAATAAGACATGTACAAGTTTTCCGAAAGAGAGTTACCTTTTGACGTTCTTGTATCAGGTCGTCACCACTGCCAACCATACTTTGTGGTCTCGGCGTGCCAATATCGCCTTCTAAGGTCGTGCTGTACAATTTTAGGAGAGCATTTGTTCTCCGGTAAACCTCAGAAGTTGGCAAAGCTATTGCAAAAAACAATTAGCTAACAACATATAAAACAGATTGAAGAAAATGTACCAATCTGTGAAGAAGTTATTGCCTTGGTTGTAATCCAAGGTGCCGTCTTCTATTGAACGCACCTCCCAGGCAGAGTGCTCTCTCCTCTTTAATGGATGGATTCGGTTCTTCACAAAATCCCGAATCACATCCCAGGTTTTCAAACCCTCACTCACCATGTGAAGGATCGCCTAGGCTTGCTTCTGTAACTCATCGCTGAGATCAGAGGCAGAATCTTTTTCATTGTGTCTCTCTGGCCGACGATTTTCAAACCAGAGATGGCTCTCTTCAGGAGCTACACATAAGAACCATTGCTGATTCCATCCATGAACGAAGTCGTGAAGAGGAGGAATGGGTAGTCTTTTTTCTCCCTTAGATAGAAGTAGACACACCCAGCAGCATTGGAGTTTTTTGACCACACCAAAAAATTAAAACTGTGAAAAAGAGGAATGCTGGGGAAACCCCAACATATGCCTCACACAGATGCTGGAAAATGGCAAGAATCAACATAGAATTGGGATGAAGATTTACGAATTCCAGGCCAAAATGCCCTAAGATGCTCAAAAGAAATTCACTTTTGGGAAGACGAAATCCACAATGTAGGAAGTCCTCAAACACCACTAGTTCATTCTCTTTCACAACTGAAGACCGATATCAGTGAAGTGACCTCTGCCATACTTCGCAAACTAAGACATCACCATGGTCCAAATTTGGACTTGAACCCAGTGGTGGAAAACACAGTTTTTGACAGCAAGGATTAGTTGAATGCGATCAGGGATGAGATCAAGCCTCTTGTAGAAAAATTATTACATGACCTCACCCTTCCTTGATGTGTTTATTTTCATTGTATCCTTTGAAAGATTAATAATGAACACAGAAACACTTTGGTTTACTATAGTTATTATACCTTGCAAAAATGCTAAAGCTCTTGACTAAATGTTATTGTTATATTCCCCTAGTCCCCTCCTGCGATCATGAACAGTGAAAACATAGTATCATGGTCGCAGGATAAGAATATCACCGCTAAAATGATAAGAGACATACTAGTAAGTCCTTTATGCATTGAGAAATGGCTTATAAAAGGATGACATAACTAGATGCTATCATATGATCAAAATAACAAACATCTTAATACAAATGCATAAGCTTTTACTAACTGACAGCCATCCGAATGATCAGAAACATGCTAGTAAGTCTCTCATGCGTTAAGAAACGGCTTACAAAGAGATGTCTTATCTAGATGTGACCATGAGATTGGTCAGTGGATCCACTTAAGCATTATAGTAAGGTGTTCATTGTGATTAGCCCCTGGGCGTGACCCGAAGAAAGAAAAAATGGGAATGTAACCATAACATAGAGTAAAAAGGTATTTTATTAATATAAAGATATGGACAATGGAAATGGAAAAAACTTACACACATAATTTATGCAACTGGTCTATATTCCAGGTATTAGATAAGATTCTTCCATCTTCCATAGCTAATCGAGCAGATCCAAGTCGCGGCATTGAGACCATGAGACTGGTTCAGCTTCAATCCATTTGGTAAACGTGTCAATGACTACGAACAAAAACTTGTATCTATTGATTGCTTGAGGCATAGGACCCACTATATCTATTCTCCAAACGGCAAATGGCCAAGTTAAGGGAATAGTCTATAATGCATATGCTGGTTAATGAACTTGCCAAGCATGAAATTGACACTATAGGTATGTCTTGACCAATTGTATGGTATCATTAAGTGCCGAAGGTCAGTAATAACCTTGCCGAAAGACTTTTCCAACCAGTGTCCGATAAGATGCAGGTGCACCGCACATGTCTCCATGAATGTCACTCAAAAGGGATTTTACCTCTTCTTGAGGTATACAACGCATTAATACTCATTGAGTACCTTTTATGTATAAGGCTCCTTTGACCAATCTATACAGTAGCGCTTTCTAACTAACCGATTGCTTTCGGTTTCATCCTTAGGCAAGGTCCCATATTCGAGATAGATCCTCAATGGTCGAATCCAATCTGCTTCATGCTTGAGGTTGGTGACGTTAGTCATCGCCTCATCATCCTCGACGGAGGTCATAATCGAGGGGTATTTTAAGTGTTCAACGAACACTCCTGTCAAAGTGGATGCACATGAGGAACTAATTTTTGGCAATTGGTCTGCGAGAATGTTGTCTCTTCGCGGAACAAATTGGATTTCAATGGACTAGCTGTGAGTCTCCCCTCACCACTAACCAATGGATTCCAAGGGATTTGGCTGCTCGAAGCCCAGCTAGAAGACCTTCATACTCTGCTGCGTTATTGGTTGCAATAAAGTGTAATTGTATGACATACTGGAGTTCGTCGCCCTAAAGCGTGATTAAGACCACTCCAGCCCCTGAGTGTTGAAAACTACGATAGCCATCAAAATACATCGTCCAATGGTCGATACATTCTGAGTTCACTGGTTGTTGCACTGGTGGTTTGGGATTAGTCCATTCGACCACAAAATCTGTAAGAATTTGTGATTTAATCACTATTCGAGCAGTGAAGTGGAGATCAAATGCTCTGAGTTCTACTGCCCACTTCGCAACTCGACCAGTTACTTTTGGATTTCGGAGAATGTCTCCTAAGGGAAAGGACGAGGGCACAAAAATCTTGTGTGCTCGGAAGTAATGTCGTAGCTTTCTAGAAGCCATTAAGAGAGCATAAAGTAGCTTTTGGACTTCAGGGTAACGCTCCTTAGGTCCATGAAGCACTTCACTTATGTAATAAACTAGTCGTTGTACACCTTCCCTCTCTGCGACCAGAACTGCACTGACCACGTGAGGGATAGTAGCCAAAGAGATGATTAACGACTTTGATAGGGGAAACCAACACCGGAGCACTGGTGAGGTATGCTTTTACTTCCTGAAAAGCTTTTTCGGCTTCTTCTAACCAGGAAAAACCATTGTGCTTATGCAGAACCTTAAAGAAAGGTAAACCACATTCGCCCAACCAAAAAATGAAATGGCTCAAAACTGCCATGCGCCCGGTGAGGCTTTGTACCTCCTTGCATTTGCTCAATGCCTGCCCGAAGGACTTCAGGGTAGGTAAGTGGCACATGTGCGTCGATTACACCAGTCTTAACCATGCCTGCCCGAAGGATGATTTTCCCCTTCCCCTCATCGACCAGTTGGTCGACTCAACAGCAGGTTGTGAACTGGATTCACGAGCCATTCGGGATGGTCAACTTCACGAATAAAACCAGCCTTCTGGAGTTTGTCTAACTCCGAACGGATGGCTTCTTGTCAGTCAGGAGCAAAGAGTCTGAGCTTTTGCTTTACTGGTCATTGTCCAGGCCAAATTGCTAGCCTATGCTCGATCACTTCCCTTGGGACTCCAGGCATGTCGGATGGTTTCCACGCAAACACATCTGCATTAGCTTAGAAGAAAGTTACGAGCGCAAGTTCCTATTTTTCATACAATCCTGACCCAATCCGAATTGTTCTAGTCGGGTCTTCTGGGAATAATGGAACTTGCTTGAGTTTCTCATCTAGTCGCGGAGCTACCTTGACTGCATCTGGTTCTGTGGTCGCAACTTTGACGTCCCAGAGGGGAAGTTGATCGACCAATTCCAGGGATATGTGATCACAAGTGAGAGCAGTATTTTAACTGCCTCTGATTGTGATCACGCCTTTTGGCCCTGGCACTTTGACGCATTGATAAGCATAATGAGTCGCCACCATAAATTTAGCGAGTAAAGGCCTGCCAAAAATGGCGTTATATGTTAAATCACAATCAATTACGTCAAAAATAATTAATTCTATCCGAAAGTTTTCGGGTCCTCCGAGTGTCACCGGCAGTACAATCTGACCGATTGGAGGGCCATGAATTATCCTGTAAAATGGGTGGATTATTAGCTTAATCTTGGAATGAGGTATTTCCATCTCGTCAAGAGTTTTAACCAAAAGTAGGTCAAGAGAACTATCTCCATCGACCAACACTCTTCCTACCCTAGCATTGCTAATGGTAGGAGAAATAACCAAAGAAAGTTACAGTGGTCATGTTAGTCCCTTAGGACAATCTTCTTGGTTGAAGGTCAGGGAAATCTCTGACCAACGGGGAAATTGAAGCTCTTCTATTGGAGCTTCAATTTTATTTACCTCCCGGTAAATAGCTTTAAATTGGCATTTAGAAAAATAAGACGAAGAACCACCAAAAATGATATTAACATGATTGTTAGGTACCTGATACGACATATCTTCGTCTCCATCCGCATCCTTAATTAATCCCGCAGGATTGTCTCTATTTTGGCATAGTTGGCATAGGTCCTTTACCCTGGTAAAAGTCCTCCATTTTCCTCAACCAATTGCGACAATTTTTGAGATCATGTCCAGGACATTGTGCAATGGACACCATTTGTTACAACCCTGCGAGTTAGTCTATTTTTTTTGGAGTGGTCGTTGCCGTGACCACCGGAAGGAGGTTTAAACATTTTGAATGGAACGTCTTCACCTTTTCCTTGTGGCTGTTTGTTCACAGCGGCGATCTCTCAAAACTAGCATGCTCCATTCTTCTCAGAACTAGCATGCCGACGAACTCCGGTGACCTCACACACGCAACCAAGCCACCAATTTGAGGTACACTAGGATCTAGGGTTCAATTTAGGGCTAACAGGTACGCTTTCGGGTGGAATTAGGCTGGGGCTTAGTTTAGGGGCCACGGAAGTGAGCCACTGGCAGCTGCCGGCGATGAGGGGGATTTGATGGTAGCGGCTCTAAGGCTTGGGCTTGGGCGAGAGAGAGAGAGGACAGGAGAGGAAAAGAAATGAGGAAGAAAAGAGAAGGAAAGAAAAGAAAAAGGAAAAAAAGAAAAGTGGGAGAACGAAAAGAAAAGAAAACAGAAGATAAAAAAAAGAAAGAAAAAAAAGAGAAAAGGAGAAAAAAAGAAAAGAAACAGAAGAGAAAAAAATAGAGGGAAGAAAAAATCAGGGAATTTCCAGAAAATAATAGGAAATGAGTTTGGCGAAAATAGAGAGTTCAGGTTTTCAAATAAATAGGCTTTTATTATAGGTTACTTATATATTTCAGGACAATTTAGGTTATAAGAAAATTTATAGAAAATGATAGAAAATATTTTTTAAAGGATAATTTCCAGGGATCGTCGATTTTTGAAATTCAGAAATAGCATAACGGGCAATAAAAGTTTTTAAGTTCTTAACCCAGATGAGAGATTGCGAGTGGTAGGATTTTCTAAATACGACATTTAGCACATTTCCAAATTCTGACGATAAATAGGATTGGTTGTGTATATTTTTAGAGATCGAGAACAGAGGAACAGGAGCGTTCGTTGCAACGTCTAATTTAGGAACCGACTTCGCACAAATAAGCAAGTTTTCTTGATCATGTTGTATGCTTGTATTTATGTTTGTATCATTTTAAACTATAAAATTTAATATCTCTATTTACATGGAAAATAATTATTTTCATAAATAAATAAATGGATTTGAGTGCATGAAAAATATGATTAAGTATGCTTTCAGTAACCGGTTGATCGAGCAGCCGGTGAATAATTATATGGTGGGTAGAGAGAGCTCGATGAGAGTTCAGAGGTCAGTTTTGAACTCCTCTACATACAATTTAATATTTTAAGGTTAAAACCAACTCTCACTTCCTCGTATGCGCTGTATAAATATATCGGCTACAGACCTGATATGGGATAGGCCTAATTGAATATCATATTTAGTAGCTAAGTTTCCACATAGGGAACGTATTATATGTATTTAGCACCACGGGTCACTCCGAATAATCTAAGGGGTGTTAAGGATCGTTCAAAATAATTCAGTGGGTTCTACGGGTTGCTCGAAAGTACCAGGAGCTATATGCTCAACCGGCGGTGTAGCGGATGCGTCCAACTACAATGACATTCGAGATGTCGGGTGGAGATACTTAACGTACAAATTTGAGAAAGACTTTGTTCACTCAATCAAGAGCTCATATTTAAAGAACCATGAGAATAGATCTAATTGAGAGTTTCTGTGGATAACGCAATACACCTCTATAGAGTAAAAAATGTGAATCTTCACTCTGGTTTCCAGGACAGGAAGTTACGACCGAATAGTAAGTGAATTGTAGATTTGTTTAATAAAATAAAAGAAATTATAACTTTTCACACATCTTTTTATTTAATAAAAAAATTTGAGTATCATCAAACCATTGAAAGAATAACTATGCATTATAATCATGTTGTTGAGTATGTTTGTACTCATCGTTGCTTTATTATATATATATATATATATATATATATATATATATATATATATATATATATATATATATATAGACACATGAATGTTCGATGATGGTGAAGAGGCATATTTTGAGGTGCCAACCGATGACATCAATGGGAATGGAGATTGAGATGTGTGATCGAGAAATGGCAAGCGACAACTAATGATGAGTACAAGTTGATTTTTAGTTGTACCGTCTTTTATTCGATGGAAGAATCCATCGACCAAGTATTTTGCTAAGTCCAAGCGGATTTTTGTGAATAAAATCTTTTGTCTAGTCTATTACTCTATTATGCAACTCTATACATTGTATTATTTTTGATAAAATACTGTTTTACTAGATTAATACCATAGATTAGTGTCGTCGTCTTGGTAATGACAGGATGGGTCATCACATGCGGGAATGCATAAGGATTCAATTTACTAAAGGAAGGGAGTTGTGATACGAACATGCCGGTGAAGGACGCGTTCACAGAGGGTGGCCCGATCTTCACGACGTAGAATCTGGATAACTAGTATCTAAGATACTTAGATAACTAGCATAACCTGACGAAATGAGATAGCCAGCTACTTGTAAAACAAGAACCTATGTATCAATGAATTCGCCCAATCATATTCTGAATTATCTATCCACACGACCACGCATGAAGTTGGCGCACAAATAGGGTGATTACGAAGATCGTTCGAGCAATTCTGGAGGAAATTAAAAGAACAAAAGATGAAGAAATTCAAATCTCAACTAAAACTAAGGCTTCAATCTGAAAATATCAATATCAATGTCTGCCCCTAAACTATGACTATGCCTTAAGAGTGGTATTTACAAAAGATAGAAGATTGAAATTAGAAATTCAATCTTAATCTAATTCAAAAATGGAACAAAATCCTAACATACTATAAATGAAGATAGAAATCCAAAATCAATCTTCTCAGATTCGGACTGGATTTTTTTCACCTGTGCAGTCGTTACTCTTTTGGGTCTCCCGGTTGCATACAACGTCGGTTTTCAATGATTCTTGATTTGTTAGAAAGCTCTTTTGAATTCCTTTCCAACAAATACTCACATGACCAACTTGGACATCTGTTCTGAGAATGGTTCTTGGTCGAAGTATCTGGTCGAACGTCGGACTGGCAAACTGCGTGTCGAGCAGAGTTCTTTTGGTTGTAGCGGGTGCAATCCTTAATGGAACTAAGTGATCTTGGGCTCGCTGGAAATCTTTGAAAATTCTCTTTCCACTCAGTAGGTGTATGACCAGATTCGATGAAATCCTTTAGCTCATACGTGGCTATGTTCTTTCTGTTATGCTCTCCCTCTTCATTTCTAATCAATATTAAACAAGAGCTATTAGGTAGTAGCATATTCTCATCAATAATTTAATTTTTTGAGGAACAAAGTCACCTGTTGATTTAATTTCCTGGTTTTCAATCGAGTAATTGGTCTTATATGTTCTTTTGGTTGAACGTTAGTACTAATAGTGTTAGGGATGTCCTCATCAAGTTGTAGTCCGATTTGTGTGACATATTAATGCATTGTCTACGACAAATAGATGACGAGATGCATTCTTCTACAAATAGTTTACAATGGCGCCATTTCCTAGAATCTACTTATGTAGTTAACCTTTCTTGCTTGAGCTAATGTTTACAAACAATGATGAGTTAATTACTATGTTCATGTTATGTTCAAACCGGTCCAATTCGAACTTGTTCTAGCCCATGGACAAGGCTAGGGAACCATTGCTAACCTCGCAGTATGTTAGAGGGATGTTCATTGGTGAAATTTGAAATATGAAGTAGCTCGATGTAGGATGGTATGTGAATAATGAATCGTATCATCTTTTCTTTCAATTCCTTTGTGTTACATTGCAACATGTTTTTTCTTATATCCTTGCAGGTAATTCTACCATGCAAGGTTAATAAGTACTGGTGTTGCTATTCATGGGATTTTGAACGCCGTTGCATACATATTCTTGATCCCATTATGAGCAAGTTACCCATGAAGGACATAGAGAATTCTCACTCAAAGACGGTGGATACATTGCTCGATTCTATACGCCTTTGTGTTAATGAATTTTTTTGAAGGTTGGATTGTCAACTGGGAAGGTTGGTAGAAGGTATATGCAACCAAAATTTCTTCAAACATCCAATGGTATGCATGGTGTTTTACTATTTACAACACGCCATTCATTATACAAATGTTAGTGTATGCTAATTTAATGTTCCTACATTATTGTTTTTAAACCAGGCGTTAGCCTGGATGGTACGTGATATACTTCTGCTATGACTTTTAGACACAAATTGGAGAAGATATTATACAATGTGAGTGACATACTGCCATGAACCCTTGTGCTTGATTCATTTCTTGCATACTTGATAATATGTGGGGCACCTGATGCCCAGTTTGGGTGCGGGCCCCATGTGTGCTTACCCTGACTGCCCAGGATGCAACCGCACACACAGATTGAATATCACTTGCTCACAAAAATATGAAACAACCACAAACTTACGAATTACAACTTAGGGCCTTCAGGCCATAGTGCATCACAACTTACTTAGGGATGACACAGCCGAATATTAAGAGTTCACAAAAGGTAGTTGTCAACAAAAATAAACTACAACAAAACCTAGTGCTCTCCACAGCCGTATTTCGACTGTGGTGTGTAACCCTTCTAGTCTCCATTCTTCACCAAAAGTTCTGGCCTCTCTTCAACTAGATTTGTCATTAAATAAGAGTGAGTATGACATACTTAGCAAGCCACATATAACTAATGTAGTCATGTACATTAACACATGATAAGGTGATTGATGGAGCAGGAAGTAAGTTTGAATTGCGTTTGAACACAAAAGTACATACATATGATAAATTAGTAGTTGAAAATAGTTTCATGAAACCTAATCTATTAGCTTTTTAGGGTTTCTTAATGGTTAAATTAACCATCAAAATCTTACTCATTAATCACAAAAAACTACTTGTGTTACATTGATGTGGGTAGAACTCACTACACGCAGGCCACAAAGAGTCCGATGGCTCGGAGTATTAGAATACGTTTTTACACTCAGATAAGGTGTACCAATTTACCCACAAGATCTCTCAACCTAATATTGTCAGGCCATCCTCACACTTCTTTTAGCGCGCGACTGAGTTAGGGTAACAAAACATTTTGCTATGCCAGCAAACTTCTCACTCCCGCCCGATAGTTGGAAGAACTTTCGTCCTAGTACCGTTGTGGTGGGATTCCCACCATTGTGGGGGTCGCCTCCTCATTATTAGGTTAGCATAGTGGTACTAAGATCAACAATGGAATGAAATGATAACAACGTCATCCAATTAGAAATGATCCAAATGCTCGTCGTAGTTACTAAGTAAGGTTCATCCCACACCAAACTTGTGGTTAGTACATTTACATACCACATAGAAGTACAACACAAACTTCTAGTCCTTAGGAATTGATGTTCAAGATAAGGTCCAAACCACGTTCCCTTGTGCCTTCCGGCACCAACCATATCATCCCAAACCTTATCCTCATAATTCAATGGTTTCCAAAGGACTTACATCATATATATTATTAGATTCTACAAGTTTTGAGCAAGCATTTCTGTTGATCAGGTATTTCATGATGGTGGGAATATATAAATAAGATTCATTTACTTAAGTCTAAGGTGACATGGCTTACGCATGGTTCAATTAATTTGTTAAGGGTTTGTCGCATGTTTAAGTTGTACCATCAGTTGATTATCTAGCATCAATATGTTTTCAACTCAATCATGCATACTAGTTTTAAACACAAAATAATAGCTAGTGATTCAAATTAATAGGTTCAACAAGTTGGTAGCAAAACCATCTCACTTTCTTCCCTTCGACAAGTTGGTAGCAAAAGAGTCAACACAAACACTGTCTTGAATGTTGTGGAACATATCGTGGTGCCTGTGTTGGTCTCAGTGTCTTGGTATAATCCTAGTCAACTCATATTTATTATATTTTTTATAGAAAAAATTAATTTAATATCATTGAACTTTGGTGCATAATATAATATATCATTGATTTTTTTTGACTCTTTCTTATATGTTATTGGATTTTTATTGACTAACGTTATATGTCATTTTGACCAATTAACTCGAAAAATAACACAATTGAGACTTAATAATGACTTTAAATAAATAGAAATGCTGGAACCCAAAATTTTCAATTTTTGAAAACTCTGACACAAAATTCCAAAAAATATAAATATTATATTCTAGTCATTTTATTTATTTAAAATCATGATTAAGTCTTAACTGATAGGAATATTTTGGTTATCTTTTCTTGTTTACCGATCAAAAATAGCATAAAAATATTAGACAATAAAAATATAGTAGCATATAAAAAAGAATTCAAAAATCAATGGTATATTATATTGGCATAAAATTTTAGTGGTACATAATCAATTTTCCGATTCATACATCAACCCATAGATATTTGACTTTGAAACTTGAAAGTAAAGTGATCAATTTGAGTTGTTTGAAAATAAAGAGATTAAAATAAGTCGAGGTGAAGTAGGGAACAAAAATGTATTTTACCATCATCTTAGGATTTTTATGTCTTGAGTTCATCCTAACCGTCCATTGTTGATCCAACGGGCTACACGATTCGTGCACATTCTTCCATCCCCGCTTGTTATGATCCATTCTCAACAGAGCAGCAGCGTTCAGGCCGCCGTGTTTTCCTCCCTTCGTCTCACCCGAGCAGCCGCCGCCGCCGCCGCCGCCGGGAGAGAGAGAGAGAGAGTGAGTGAAAGAGAGATGAGCGTGGGGAGCGCGTATAACGCGTTCAAGGCGCGGGTGGGGATCGCGTGGAGCCCTCGCCTCTACATCACGCTCGTGCGCGGCCTCCCCGGCACGCGCCGCCTCCACCGCCGCACCCTGGAGGCCATGCGCCTCCGCCGCTGCCACCGAACCGTCGTCCACCGCACCACCCCCTCCCTCCTCGGCATGCTCAACCAGGTCAAGCGCCTCGTCGCCGTCGAGACCGAGGACATGTACAACGCCCGCAAGCTGGAGGAGGAGCAGCGCCGCGCCCTCCTCCCGCCAGTTGTCGTTGCACACCACCCCCCGCCGCCGGCTGACGCGGCGCAGTAGCTTCTGGTACCTTCCGGAACCTTTCCAAATGCCTTTTGATCAGATTTGTTTTATGTGTTGATTTTGTGCTGCGGTTGCTTGTTTACTTTCGTTCATGATGTTTGATGAAATGCCCTAGAGGAGTTTTGCACTTGAAAGTTAAGAGTACTCCAATTTGTGCTTGGAGATGTTGGCACGCCGGTTATTTTGCATCTAATTGCAGACTACCTTATGGAGCCTTCCCGCAATCACCCCACCGCACCCCATGTTTGCTTGCTCTCATGGTGCTTGTTGTAATGCCAAGGATGTTTGCTGAACAAGATTCCACACTTGGGTATACTATTGTTGCCTGCACCAAATAATGCATTTTTGTGCGAGCATGAGGTTTCCAATAGCTTACAATAGTGGGTTGGCGGAGGGGCTAACTAGTAAGCAATGAATAGCTATGCGAGGTTTGTGGATGTTGAAAACTTTTACATATTTCATGTGGTAAAAATTTATATAACAAATAGGTGTGCACCCAGCATAAGGGGGCCAGTCCAACAATAGTTGGTTGGGTGCACTAGATTTGGGGAATTTATGATTAAGTTGTTCTATTGGGATAATAAGGACTGGTTTGGCTGTTAGGATTATTATTTGTAATCAAGTTTCAATTTGTATTAGCAAGCATGAAGTAAATTGAAGATCACTAGTTTTCGCCTATCTCACCTCCGGTCGGCCGAGCCAACAATGTAGGATGAGAAGCATATCATGTGAAGGACATGCATTAGTCCGAGTCTATCACAAACTTTGTTCTTCAATTCATGCACATAACGTGTACTTATTAATATTTTCCTGAATAGGAAATGGGGCTGATGGTGGGGAACTAAAACCACATGGAACACAAAAAAGAACAACCTTGTAAATCCTGTCACAATCGTTGCGCTTAACCCCCATAACAGCCCCACATTCTTGTGAACTCCATAAAAGCAGCAGAGTTTAAGATCAGTCTGCATTTTGAAATAGAACAGGAGGCTGCAGCAATTGGCATGAAGTGAATGATTTTTTGTCTTCACTGTAGCTTTTGGTATCATATCGCTCTTTCAGTGCTTTTAACTATGCAACATTCATAGACCTTTTTTTCTTGACTGTGGAACTGTAGCATAGACTTTAAATTGCAGCATTGCTTGGTACATGGTCAAATGTTGAAGATCATGCCCTATTTCTTGATCCCAGTTGTGTTCTGTTAATTTAGCGAAATAAATTTATTTGCTTTTCTAAAGTTTATCTCATTCGCGAAAGAAGATTCGTCTCTATTTGGTACATATCCCGAGAAGAGGACAGTAAGACTCATGGTTATCAAGTCGTCGACTAGTCGCCGACTAGTAGTCTGGTTAGCTGGCCGCCACCGACTTGCACAGTCGACTCGACTGGAAGAAGCAAGTCGAGCAACTTGGCCTTCTGGTCGACGACTAGTCGTTGGCTAGTCGTCGTCAAGGGCCCACAGACAGAGAGAGTTGAGAGAGATAAGATAGGGAGAGGAAACGCAAGCGACTCATCTATTAGATTTGAGGCCGAGAGAGACCACGAGAGAGAGAGAGAGCGCACCCGGACCTGTTGCCGTTGCAAGCCGTCTGCCGTCGCCGCCTCTGAACCTCGAGCCGTCCGCCGCTATCGCAAGCCCTCCGCCGTCGCCGCCTTTAACCCTCGAGCTGTCCGCCGCCGTCGCAAGCCTTCCGCCGTCGGTGCCTCTGTTTCTGTCAAGCCGTCTGTCGCCTCTTAACTCGGACTGAGCTTGGCTAGCACCTCTCGCTGTCGCCGCCGCCTTTGATCGCCACCTGGAGCCGGCCGCCTCTGATTGCAACGCACCGACGCATCTGAGTATCTGACCCGGTATTGCTGAGGGCCTAAGGGGGGCTGTGGCTGAGCTTTTGTTGCTGAGCAGTGAGCACAACACAATTGTGGTGCGACTGTGCGAGTGCCTGCTGTTGGTTTGGTTTGGTTCACTGTTGAGTGTTGAGTGCAAGTTTGTTGCTGCCTCCACATCCAATGGCAAATCAGGGTTCAAATGGTTCACCTCCGAATGAAGCAGAGGGTAGAGAGTAGTATGATCCATCTAAGGATCCTCAACGGAAGGCTAAATCCAAAGACCTGGGGTGGAAATAGGGGTTTTGGTCAGATTTGTCAAACAAGGATGTTGTCCAATGTTCTCTTTGCGGCAAAACAAATGCATGCCGGAGTTAGAAGATTGAAGCAACACCTTGCTAGGGGTTTTGGAGATGTGGAGAAATGTTCCAAAACAACCTCAATTATCATGAAAGAGATGTATGACTACTCGAAGAAGAATGCAAGAAACAAACCGCTCGAGCTAGATGATGAAGATGAAGATAGAGATGAAGGTGATGAAGTTCGAGAAATCCAGCAGCCAGCAACATCATCTAGAGGCTCCTTTCAATCCTCTGTTCATCCAAGTTCCGAGACAGCTACCAAAAGAAAGCAATTGATACTTCAATTTAAATAGCCGGCGTTGAAACTAACTAAATCAGTTGCTTCTATGCTTCGGAAGACACCCGAAGAGATGGTTGAGGAAAGGCATGCTAGTGGACCTCATCAAACTACCTTTGAGCAATGTACAAAGACTAAGGAAGAAAAAGAGAGGGTGATACGGCATGTAGACAGTTTTTTTTATGAATGTGGCATACCATTCAATGCTGCCAATTCAAGGAGTGTTGAGATTATGGTTGAGTCCATCAGGCAGTATGGTCCTGGGTATAAGCCACTTATTTTTCATGACTTGAGGATGCCGTTGTTTGAGAAGGCAAAAATGGAGACGGATAAGTTGAGGGAGAAACATGAGTAGCTTGGAGACAGTTCGGTTGCACGCTCATGTCAGATGGATGGACAGATAGGAGGGACGTCACTTGATTAACTTGTCAATAGTCCGGAGGGGACTTTCTTCTTGGAGTCCGTTGATGCATCAAGTCAATAAGCTGATGCACACATATTAGCAGATTTGTTGGAGAAAAGAATTGATGGCATTGGCAGGGACAGCGTTGTTCAGGTGGTTACTGATAATGGAGTTAATTTTAAGGCGGTAGGCAGAATTCTAATGGAGAGAATTCCTATTCTATTTTGGACTCTTGTGTTGCTCATTGCTTGGACCTTATGTTGGAGGATATTGGCAAGGTGAAAGAGTTCAAGAAGTACATTATGCATGCTAAGCGTGTGACTAGATTTATTTACAGGCATGAAAGACTACTTGATGCAATGAGGGAGAACATTGGTGGTAGGGGTCTTGTGAGACTGGCAGCTACTCGATTTGCTACATCTTTCCTCACTATGCAAAGTTTGTATAAGCATCGAGCAATTTTGAGAGGTCTCTTTGTTAGTGATGATTGGAATAGATCCAGATTGGCAAGCACAGAGGCTGGGAAAAAGGTGTGTGAAATTGTGCTTTCTACTAGATTTTGAAATGCGGTGGAAGATTGCATAAGAGCATAGCAACTGCTTCTCATTGTGTTGAGGATCATCGACGGTGATGAGAAGCCGGCAATGGCAGAGGTTACTACAAGTATGAATCTTGCAAAGAAGAAGATCAGTGACTCTTTGGAAAAGAAGCCAACATTACTCAATAAAGTGATAGCAATTGTTGAGCGACGGTGGGAAGACCAAATGGGGGCAAAATTTACATGGGGCTACATTGTTTTTGAATCCAAATAGATTTTTTGACATCAGAAGGGCCAATCTTGCATATGTTTCTAGGCTATGGAGCATGTTTAATGATGTACTTGAGAAGGTCATTGATGATGATGATAGGCAAAGCAAGATAAGTAACCAAGCCGATGAATATGAGAACATACTAGGTTGCTTTGCTAGACATTGGCAATCAAACAACAAAAGACCAAGAGTTCTCGTAAGTATCACTAACAAACGAACATAGGTTTTTATTCTTTTTAAGTTCTAACTTCTAAGTCTCGAACATAGGCTATGATGTTTGACTTTTTAGTTCTTTGGTGGGGTGCATTTGGTGGCCTTGCTCCAGAGCTTCAAGCATTTGTCTTTGTTGTTTGGCCTCTGGGTGTGAACAGAATTGGAGTACCTTTGAGTTTGTAAGGACAATCAACTCTTCTAGTCTTCATCTTGGAGTCGGCTATGACATAGTTTATTTATTTTTTTTGTTACTTGTAGATCCATACCAAAAAAAGGAACCGGTTGGAGCACAAGAGATTGAATACCTTGGTTTACATTCAATACAATAGAAAGATTGCAAATAGGTTTCAAAAACGACGTATGGAAGGAAGCAATTTCAATCCATTGATCCTAAAAGAGTTTCAGTGGGGACAATGAACGGGTTGACATGGGTGCTGAAGTTCATCATGGGAATGATGATCTTGCATGGGCTCATGTTGATGAAGCCATTGGTGCATCACGCACTCTTCAGGGTCGCAATCTTCCTTGGAGAGCTGATGGTGAGCTGATAGGTTATTCTCGGTGTGCAAGGGTGGTTGATGATGAGCCGGAGCCCGACATTGAAGATGATGATGAACCTTTTGTAGTTGACAATGAAAAAATTGAGGATGATTATGGTGAGGCTCCACCTAGTCCTACTCATGAGTGGTGGACCGACTTGGAACGAGGGCTATTTGGATGATCTTGACTTGGAAGACGTTTGATTTGAGATTTGGGTTGAGTTATTGTTGTTGAGAACTTGTTTCATATAGTTAATCATTAAGTCTTAATGTCCTTAATTCCTTTTAATTTGTTGTCATATAAAGTAATTTTGTCGACTAGTTGCGACTAGTCGGTCCCATAGCGACTTGAACCGACTGACCGACTTGATAACCTTGGTAAGACTTCCTAAGTCCATAAGATAGGGAATAAAAGGCAAAGGAAGGAACCATATTGCTACTATATAGGAAATTGTATAATGTATGAATGATTATAGATATTCTGAAATGTGCTACTTTCTACAAGAACCTTTTTAATGATGATGACCACAAAATAGCTTACAGGAGAATTGATATTTGAGAGGAAGATCCAAAGATGTCAAATCTACAAAATGGAACACTGCTATCAAAATGTTCATTGAAAGAAGTAAATGATGGATGATGGTGTATATTACATAAATCAAAACAAGGTCGCTCGCCCTGCTGGGGTATTCAATGTTATTTTATCAACATTTCTTTGCTAATGATCAGGATGTTTGAACAAATTTGATAAAAGACTTGATAAGGGCATAGTGAATATTGCTAGGATCGTTTATCTGGTAATGAATGTGCTTAATCCCTTAGGTAGTTTGGGCACCTTAAAGATTTAAGGCCAATAATTTTGGTAAATTTCCTCTAAATTTTAATTATGAGCTATCAATAATATCTGAAAGGATTGTTTATAGCTCACAATCATAGAGTGCAGTCGTCAAGCGTGGGCTACAAATAATAGCTGACAGGACTGTCTGTAGCGCATAGGCTGGACTTGTCAAGTGATCCGGTGGATCTCAGGTCGAGTTCGGAAAGGATTCGCGACCATGAAAAGGAGCGCGACTTTGGAAAGGTTTGCTACCTTGGAAAAGATTCGATCTCTAGTCGAAGTTGTAGTCTTATCCAAATATAGATAACTAAGTCCTATTTGTTTAGGTTTAGTTAGTTGTCTGAGTTTAATATATTTAGGTTATTGAGTCTGATACGTATTCATGCGATTGGACTATAAATACTTTGTAATAGTTCTAATTTAGATTATCGAGTCTAGGTCATCGAGTCTAGGTTGAACTTATTTAAGTCTTAGACACAGTTCCTCGACGTAGGCGAGTGCGTCCTAATGTTCGACGTGTACAAGCCTGTGTAGTTTGGTGGGAGCATGCCAATATTTTCAAAAGTTCATCCGACACTTCTCGATTGTGGCTTCTCCGTTGCATGCATTAACCAGAAGTTCGAGTGGACAGGGAAACATGAGAACACGTTTCTCTTGTTGAAGAGGAAGATTAGGGAAGCTCCTGTTCTAGCTTTGCCGAATCTACAGAAACCATTCGAGTTAGAAACCGATTCCTCAGGTTATGCAATGGGCGCAGTGCTCATGCAAGAGGGTCGACCAGTAACATATTACTCTGAGTTATTTTAGGGAGCTCAAAAGAATTACTCGACCTATGTAAGGAGTTGTGTGCACTGCATCAGGCCGTAAAACATTGGCGGTGCTACCTATTGGATAAAGAGACTGTTGTCCACACCGACCACCTGCCTTTGGAATATTTGCAAATGCAATCGAAGCTACAGCAAGCTCGACATATGAAGTGGATGTCGTATTTGCTGCAGTTTAATCTGGTGATTAAGTACAAGAAGAACGTACACAATAAACTGGTCAACATGTTGCGACCATCGGTTACGACTCTGTTTATCAGCGTTCATGCAGATCGAGCCCTCATGTCATGATGACTATGTCATAATGTACAGTGAAGATCCTGATTTTCAATTAGCATTGGCTGAGTTTGAAACAGGGAAACCTACGGAGTTAGTTCGTCGAGAAGGACTCTTGTATAATGGCAATTTGCTTTGTATACCTCGTGGAGCACCTTGAATTCAATGGCTGCGAGGAGTGCATACATCGAGGTTGCTAGACACTTTGGGGTTACGAAGACTTTGCAAAATCTTCATCGACATGTGTTCTAGCCGCAAATGCAGCAAGATGTGGCTAGTTTTGTTTCAGGCTGCGGTCTCTGCAGCATCTCAAAACCGGCAAACTGAAAATTAGGTTTGCATACACCTTTGCCAGTTCTGTCGCAACCATGGGAAAGCATATCCATGGATTTCTTGGGAGGATTGCGTAAGACCCGATGTGGCAACGACTATCTCTTTGTGGTCGTTGATCGGTTCTCCAAAATGATTATTCTCATACCTTGTCGAAAGACTATCACGGGAGAAGCAGCTCGGGTATTCTTTCAGCACGTTTGGACACATTTCGGACTGCTAACTTCTATTGTGGCTGATTATGATACCTGGTTCCTTAATCACTTTTGGCGATCGTTCTGGACGATGATGGACACAAAGCTAAAGAGGAGTATTGCTTTTCATCTTCAAACTGATGGTCAAATCGAGGTGGTAAATCAAACAGTCGTTTATCTCTTGAGAGGATATATCTCTAAGCATCTGAAGATCTGGGATGAAAGCATACCGTACCTGCAGTTTGCTTTAAATCGAGCAGTGCATAGTTCGACTGGAAGTCGCCATTTGAGGTCTGTTTGAAATTTTTACCACAGAGCCCATTCGACATGAAGTTTGTGATCCCTACCTCAACACAGAACAATAAGGAAGCATCTTATCAGGATCGAGCACAAAAATTCCTCGAAGGTATTCAATGGCTCCATTGGGAGGTTGAACAGAACTTGCTGAAAGCTCAACTCAAGTACAAGGCGCGACATGATCAACACCGAGTTAATGCTCAATTTCAAGAAGATGATATGGTATGGTTACATCTGAGTAAGGAGATTTAAATGTGAAGGTAAAGAGCTTGAACCCATTCGTTATGAACCTTTTCGGATTTTGCGGAAAGTTGGTACTAATGCTTGTCAGCTCGAGTTACCTCCATACATGAATATTTACTGGGTTGCCAATGTTGAACACCTCAAACTCTTTGAACCTTTAATGCTGGATGACGAGCCAGATACCATAGTTCCATTTGTTGAAGACTTGGTCTATGAACGAGAAGAACCTCTACCTGACGACGTGATCTTGGAGAAGAAGGTGACGACCACTCGTAGCAGTATACAAGTCTTTTCGAATTGGACAGAAGGGTCAGCAAGCACGTGCGGCAAAGTGGTACATCCGAGAAGATGGTCAAGCTCAACAGGTCGCAACGAAAGTTGGCTCCTCAACAGGGGAATCATGATCCTGGTGGATCTCAGGTCGAGTTCGGAAAGGATTCGCGACCATGAAAAGGAGCGCGACTTTGGAAAGGTTTGCGACCTTGGAAAAGATTCGATCTCTAGTTGAAGTTGTAGTCCGATCCAAATATAGATAACTAAGTCCTATCTGTTTAGGTTTAGTTAGTTGTCTGGGTCTAATACGTTTAGGTTATTGAGTCTGATACGTATTCATACGATTGGACTATAAATACTTTGTAATAGTTCTAGTTTATATCAAGTCTAGGTTGAACTTATTTAAGTCTTAGACACATAGTTTCTCGATGTAGGCGAGTGCGTCCTATCGTTCGACGTGTACAAGCTCTCTTTGAAATAAAGAGTTGTGTAATTATTTTGAGTTTAGTGTTTCGATCAACCTTTGGGTTTCGGTAATTCTAAGTAAGATACCGTATTCCGCATTCTGATCAAGTATAGTCAAAACCCGACTATACTTCAATAAGAGCAAATAGCATCAGAGTGGAAATAGTCCAAACTTGGTCTAGGTCTCAATCAGATCATCAAGGGTGGGCTTAACCTGAATTAAATTGTTGATATTCATAAATCATAATGTGGTACTGAACTCTAATTTCATGTGGATGGGATCAGGGTTCGGGTTCCTGCTGGAAATTGGCCATCCCGGCCCCGATCGGCAGGTTATAAACCACCCCATTAAAATTCATATTTAGAATCAATTTTTTTAATTCAAAACTGTGTTTTATACAAAAATATGGAATAAGCATTAAGAATAATAGTAAATTTGAATGGTTGCAGCAGAGTAAGTCTTCAACTGTCTATAAAGGATGTGATTGCCTTTGGAGAACATGGCGGCTAGCTTCTTGTGGGTGATTGGCCCGTTGCATGCAACAGATTAGGTTTTAGTTCCAAACCCTGGATGGGATACCCATCAAAATCAACGCTGAAAATATTTCTGAACTGATTGGAAGTTTCTGTTATATTAAATGCTTGTTTTACCCAGTTGCTGCTGCAACTTCTCCCTCAAATTAGCTGCAGTCTGGGGCCCAAACTCTTGGGTTATGTGGGGCTCTTTAAATCAGCATGGGCCTCCCTTCTATGTATAAATTGCAGCCAGCTAGAGATGGATTTGGCTGGAGGAATTCTCTGTAAAGGTTGTGCTGTTTAGAGGGTGGGCCCTTTCAGGTGATTGGGCTGGGCTACAATTTATAGTATTAAGGGGCAAAGGGTTGGGCTTGCTACAAACATGATATGAAAAGGAATGGTTTTAGTATAAGAAGATTCATATCCTTTGCCTTTAAGAACAAAGAGACCTGCCTTTTTGTTTGTTTGGGCTGTTGGATCATAAACTAACATTGCAGATCAAGATGGATGAGGAGTTTAGAATTTTTTATGAGAAGATTAATCATCTCAATTTTCTTCCATATCAATCAAGATCTTTAAATTTTGATTAGACGGTTGAGATGATGGCAAAGGCAACCTCTTCCTTTTGTTCTTCCCGTGTAAGAATGTTACACTGTTTTAAATAGCGCTTCTTCCCGTGTAAGAATGTTTCACTGTTTTAAATAGCGCGCTATAGCGGATAGGACCCCTTATCCGCTATGTTGTGGTTGTTGTAGCGTGGCTGTGCAGTTGCGGTGTTGTAGTAATCTGCTATAGCGTGTAGCGCGTAAGTGCTACAAATTTCAAAATATGCCATGTAATGCATATTTCAAGTTTTCAAATGATTTAATTGAGTCTGCCATTTAATTCTGACATTTAGTGTGGCATAGGCCTTCCAAATTTCTCTTAATTTACTTTCCTTGTCTAGTCAGTAGCCACTTAATTATTTCTCCAAGCCTTCTTGATGCTTAGAGGATGCTGCTTTGGCATCAAAATCAAGTAACACCTCAGCAAATTTGTGTTATCCAAGGTGAAAGAGCAAGCACGCTGCAATCCTGGATTCTCCTCATGGGCAAAAGAGGAGGAACGAAGAAGGCTTTGGTTCATCATCTTCATCGGAGGATGAAGATTGATTAGCGAACTTCTCTAAAAAAGGAAAGATTGATTAACAAAATTATTATATTGACAGTTGGCTTTATATTTTTTTTACATTATCTTAGATACTTAATAGTGGGCATGCTCAATTGGTCATATTGCCTTTTATATCGGAATGCTTATATTTTGGATGGTTTTAATTTAAGGTTGGGTAAACTTTTGCAAATATGGCTGAGCATGTTATGCCTACTATATCATCACTATATGCTATCCGCTATAAAAATGCTTCATTGCTACGCTTCTGCTACACGTCATTTAAAACACTGGGATGTTTTGATAATTCTTATATAAGTTTAAATTATCCTAGCTATATTCCAAAAGATTCTGCTAAACTTTTGTAATGCTTTTCTTGTAAGCCAACATTTGGAGCTTATAAGTAGGGCCGTATTGGGCATTCTAGGGGCCCTATTCTAAAACTGAAATTAGGCTCTAAACATAAAAAAAAAACTGATTATCAAAATACCAAAAACATTTTACATTTCATAGTATAACCATACTACAATTATTTTCTTACAAAAGTACAAATACGGGTGTTTCTGTGTGGCCTAGAAGTAATATAGACAGCTCAGTGCAGCGATGACATGATGTGGCATCGGTGATGCTATGATGCACAACAATTGCAAGAACAAGACAACAAAACATGATTGAGAAGAAATTGTTTGCTTAATCCCACAAACATCACATGATAAATAGATAAAAGAGGACTAAATGGATTCGTTGCCAGTACCACCATTAGAATTGTTGTGTGAAAACATGAGAATTAGTTTGGGAGAGAAGAATTAAGGAGTTAATTTTGACAAGCAGTTGTTTCCCTGTTGAGGATGTGCATGTGTTGTGTGTGTGCGGGTGTGGGTGTGGGTGTGTGTGTGTGCGAGAGAGGGGGGGGGGGGGGGGGGGGAGATGGTTAGTTGTTGGCCTCATGGGGAGTAGAGAGCTATGGCAGAGTTGGTGGGAAGTTTTTTCATGACTTGGACTGACCCAATTTTTAATCACTAACATTAAATTACTAATAAAAATAATTTACAAAATTAGGTCCCCTAGTTAGCAGGGGCCTTCTGGAGGTGCTCATTTTGCACGTGCTAATTTATGGCCCTTCTAACTACATGTAGCACACCCAAGAAATTGACCTCACTAAGGCCTCATATGTTCCCACATGTGGGTTGAGTGGATTGGGAGACGTAAGGCTCTGCTTATAGTGTCAAAAGCTTGCAAGTAGATGTCGAAGCCGACTAGGCTGGCCAAATGTTGGTAATTAGGGTCATTTTGTCAATTGTTTTTATTAGTAAGCTAATGTGGGTAATTAAAATTTGTTGAGCAAGAGTTGTGAGAAAACTTCCCACCCCACTCTCATGTACCTCTTTCCTTGACTCCCTACAAACATTCCAACAACTACCCTTCTCTCTCCATCTCACTCTCCTGGATCCCTCCATCAGGCCAACAGCTCTGCTCGTAAAAATTAACTATCCTCCTAAATCTCCTCTTTAAAACTATTTCTCGCTATTTAAAAAAAACTATTGGTGGCACTGACAGCTAGGGGTGGAACTTTAGCTCGTGGCCCGCGAGCAACTCGGGCTCGTCTCGGTATTTGGCTCGGCTCGTTAACAAACGAGCCGAGTTTGAGCTCTCTTCTTAGCTCGATTCAAAAACGAGTCGAGCCCGAGCTAGACCCCAGCTCGCTCGGGCTCTGCTCAGTATATATATTATACTGTTTGGACCCTCACACACTCGTCTAGGGTTCTTAGCTTCACCGCCGCCCCCTCCCATCCGGCGCCTCCTCTACCGCCCTCGCCCACATCTCCTCTGCCGCCCCCATCCGCCGCCCCCCCCGTCCGGCGCCTCCCTCGCCGCCCCCCCCGTCCGGCGCCTCCCTCGCCGCCCCCCCGTCTGGTGCCTCCCCCGCGGCCCCAGCCCGGACCTCCTCCGCCGCCCCCGTCCGGCGCCTCCTCCGCCGCCCCCATCAACCGCCCCGTTCGGCTCCTTCGCCGCCCCTGCCCCTGGCCTCCTCCGCCGCCCCCGCCCCGGGGCCTTCTCCGCGGCCCCCGAAGCTCCCTCCGCCGCCACCCCGCGCCCCTCCGTCGCCCCAAGAAGTGTCGAGTTGGTGCAGCTCGCGAGCTGGCCTAGCTAGCTCGCGAGTTCGAGCTGATTTTTCAACTCGGTGAGGTAATCGAGCTGAGCTGAACCAGCTCGTCGCCTGACCGAGCCCAAGCTGAGCCAGGGTCAGTTCGCTCAAACTTGGCTCGTTTCCACCCCTACTGACAGCTTAGTCCCCTCTCATCTATTTATTATATGATGTTTGTAAGAATTAAGTAAATTTCACTGTTAGTCCTGACTATAACATAAGAATTTTAATTTCATCCCAGTTTCAATTTTACATCTGAAGCCCCACATTGCACTCAAGAATTGCAATGAAGTCTCTATCTATTAAATTCCACATTAATATGTAAACATAAAATATTTAAAAATTACAAAAGTTAAGAAACTCATAATACTTCAAGAAAATAATAAAAAGAATATTATATTTAGCGAAAATGTTCGTAAAAAGAAAAGTGAAGCCAAAAAATAAAAACTAAAAATCATAAAAAATAAACCAAAATAATCATAAGATCATAAAATAAAAATATAGAAATTCAAAATTATATTGTAAACTAATACATATATAATTAAAATTATGAAAACTGAAAAGAATAGAAAGCTAAAAACAAAAAAGAAAAGAAAATAAGTAAACGCGGAAGAAAATAACTAAAATATTGCTCATAAATAGAAAGTTTCATAAATTAACATTTTGAGATGAATTTTTTTTTTATGTATATGTTTGCAAAAAAAAATACTTCATAAATTTTTCAATATGAAAAACTTACGAGAATTGCTATTGCATTTGTATATTTGCTGTAATTAGTTTTATTTTCTAATATACTTTGTAGGTTTAGAATTTCTCATGAATATATCTGATATTTGATTTTTGTAAAAAAATTCATATGTTTATTAGTTTTTATACCTTTTTAATTGTTTTTTGTTAACACCACTTGTGCCATTTAGTGGATATAGACTTGCTTACAATTCTTGTGTACAATATGAAAATTCTAGTGTGAAATTAAAAAAAAAGATAAAATTGCAATTCTTATGTTGTAGTGGGGATTAGTGATTAAATTTACTCATAAGATTAAGTAAATAATTTTTTCTCAATCTTGTTTTGTTGTCATGTTCTCGCAATATGTCTTTGAGCTGCAATGTGCCACACCATGGTTGCATTGAGCCATGTGTGTTGCATTTGGGCCATGTGGATCCGATTTTGTATTTGTAATTTTTTTGTAAGAAAATAATTGTAGTATGAAACATAAAATGCTTTTTTTTTATTTTGATAATTCACCTCTTATGTTTAGGACCAAGTTTCAGTTTTAGAACAGGTCCACGGCCTTGTCTAATGGTGCAGATGTCATAATTGTCTTGAAGTCCAGTGGTGCACTCCTACTGCTACAGTGAGTTGTCTGACTAATCAACTTTCATAAGTGAACTTTTCTAGAACTAGGGGGTTGCGGCCTACGCGGCCGCCCTCTGACCTCACCAGTGTCCTAGTACCTCCCTTAGAATCATCTTCCCCAGCACTGGCAAAGGTCCGGACAGCACCCCCTCCTCTCCAAGTCTTCCCTCCCATAGGCGCAACGCAGGCCGCCGCATTGGCACAGTCCATGAGCTCAGTTGGGCCAGCATTCCCTTCTATAGCAGGCTGGGCTTTGGCCCTTGTTATTTGGCCCGTTTGGAGTTGGCCTAGGAGAAGTGCTGTCTCCCTCCCCACAAGAACAGGCAATGACCAAAATCAAATCACAAATTTGCAATCCCTAACTGACTAGCTAGCTCTTGTGTCTTGGCGGCTTGCCAGGCGCTGGAGGCTGAAATTGGTGTTGCCTTTGGTGTCCCACATCGTTGGAGCCCCACTGGTAGTCTGGCAGTGTCTCACATCGTCATCTGAGTCCAGCAGTGGTTAGGTAGAGGTGGGGGGGCTCAGCTGCCAGGGCCAACAGCAATTCTTTAGGTATTAGAGGTTTGGAAGTTGGAATGCTTGGACTCTAGTCTTGAGGATTCTTCATTTTTGTGTTGATTTTTGACTTAGGAGGTTGATTCTTGTGCTGTACTTGATTAGGTATCAGAGGTTTTACTTGAGTGCAAGATTGGAGACTCGGACATATTGGGAGTGGCAAAGCTCAAGTTGTGACACAATCGAGATTAGAGATAATTTATTTTCATCTTTTTGGCATACTGCCAGATAAGGCAGTCTCTCGTGGCAGCAGCTTATCAGCTTATGAGGCCAAATAAGCAGAAGTCTAGGACTAAATAGCTCAGAGAAGCTGGATGTTTGGCCGCTGCTGCAACTCTTGCCGGAATAAGTTGCAGCTGAAGCTTGACCGGGAACACCTTAAAACATATGTGTGACTTTGCTTTGCTCCCCAACCGCGCCCCCACCCACAACCCCCAACCCCCAACACCCCCCCCACCGCCCCCCCCCACCCCCCCACACACACACACAAAAACCCCACAACACATCTGTGATTTTCTGGGCCTGTTGCTGGTTGTTGCTCAGTACTGCTAAAAAGTTCAACTCTATTTTACTTTCTGTGAGCACCAAAGTGTTAACAAAAGAAAGCAGAAAAGGAATTGGGAAGGAAAGAAAGTACAAGGGTAAATTTTATCATATTCTTGAAGATGGAATCGTCCCTTTTTAAATTACCTTACAGATATAAGTGGATGGCAAGTCTTTGAAGAAATCTTCAGGATGAAAAAAAAATACAGTTTTATCAAGAATAATGCGGTTAAGCTAATCCCTGCTGCAGGCAGAACATGTTGATCAGGTGTTCTATTTTCGTCAACTCTTGGGTGGAGTCGTATAAAGATCCAGGAAAAGATAAGTTACATCAAATCATCACTGAAATTTAAAGGGTATCAAAGAAGGTTTGCTGACCTCTGCCACTACCAACTGACCATGAAGGGCACAACTAAATAGAAACGAATATTGGATTCTCTTCTGTAGTTTATCTTTTTCTTTGCATCATGAACTTTGCTGCCCATTTTGGTCACCTTTGATATTTGTACTCTCTGTTTACTGAAATTTCAATGAAATAGTGGAGTTCCCTTGGCTCAAGGAAAAAAAAATGGATTCTGTAGATCTATCAATTCTTATTTATTTCTACTGTGTTATAGATCCATCATTTTAGTTAATGAATTCACCCTGGCTTTTGTAGATCCATATAAATGACAATACTTAGTTTCTTATTGTGTGATGGAAATACTATGAAGTACATTTTTTTTAGAAAAATAGGTTAATCATTTACCAAAGGTTTGGTTATACAATTTCTTGTTTCATCCACTCTCGTATACTTATTACTTTTGGTTGTCTTTTGCAGGGCATCAGAAGCCTGCCATGGCAGTTGGCATTTATGATCAATTCGTGTTTGCCTCCGGATGATGATCTAGAATTTTATCATCTTTCTCAGCGGATCTCTTGTAACCCATATTATATGCAGTACTGCTTTCCTTGCATGTTATTTCAATGCTTGTGATTTAAATCTTGCTCAATGAGCGGAATAGTTATGCTTTATCATTCGAGGCGTCTAATTTTGTCATGAGTTTCCATTTCCATAACTTCCTGAGAATGCTCTTTAATGTATGTTTTGTTTGGGACTTTTTAATGTTTGTTCTATATGTGGAAATACTCTCTTAAAATCATATTGATAGAGATAACAGGCCCTCTCTAATTGTCTGGGCCGAATGTCATCATCAATTTAAATTTATATTTACTGGTCGTTTAGGATTGCAAGGGTTGATATATTGATCTGTAAAATATTTAATGCAAAGCTAGTCTCCACTGGGCAGAATTTTCAGCTCGAGTTTTGATGGCAACGTGATTGCCGGGTTCTGAATGCGAAACCCGAGCATGGGTCTTGAGCGACTCGACTTGGCACCATGTAGCGCTCAATTATGTGTGCTTAAGAGTGAAAATGGTTCTACAATGTCTAATTTTATGGTTTTTGAAACGAATTTGGATTGTATTTGAGTTATACATTGATTCAAATATGGATGAGGGTACTTGCTTGACGTTGATATGGATCAGATTTTGATTTTTTTTATATGTTTTGTTAAGGTGTATGCACTAGTTTTTTTTTTTTCTTATTTCACATATATTTTTTTTCACTATTAAATCAATCTTCTCTCTTAAAATCTAACTCTAAGGAAAAAATGAAGAAAATAGATAGTGTAAGTTTTTTTTTTAAAATGTGCCCATGCAAATTAGACACCCCGCATTTTCACTATTAAGAAAAATAAAAATAAAGAGAGGAGTGCTATTTATCCTAATTTTGTACATACTTAAAAGCTATTTGGTTGGTGTTCTAAAGCAAATTTGGTTGACTAAGAGTATACCTGAGATGTGCTTGAGCTTTGAACCAAACACTCCCTGAATTGCCTCCTAGATCCCTTTTTTCAGGCTTACATAGCAAATCCAAGTGACAAAAACCTAACTAGAAAAGCAAGTGTGCTCGACGCCTGGGTTGGTCTTGTTCCCGTGCTAAGCCGTCTTGGTTCCTCGCCACCTCTGCCCCATAGACAAGGATACCATTCAAATAGCCTCTTGGTGCGTGCTGAGGTGGCTTATGCCCAATCATCATAGTCCATGTCAAAGAAATGGAAGTCCCTCGCAATGAAAAGAGATCTAAACCATAGCTCATGTTAGCTTGACCGATCACACCAGTTGGTATTAAAAAGCTACATAATATTTTGAGAGGATGCAAACTTCATTTCTTTTCTATCCCTTTCACTACTGATTTGGCAATCTGATAAAAATTTGATACTAGATATCAATACTTACAATAGCTGACAGTAGTGACTGGTAGGGGGGAGATATAGTGAAGGCAATGTAAGTGGTGGTGGTGCAGTAAGATATATTGATGTTGTTGATTGTGAGTGGCGGTGGCTAGTAGGAGAGGAGGGAAAGACAACCATGGGATGGTGTGGTGTTGGCACTGCTCTTGGCGCCTGTGGTTGCGCCAAGAGGGGGTTGCACTCGGCGGGTGATCAGTACCAGTGTCTTTGTGGCCATCTACTAGATGGAGGCACATACGGTGGGGGAGGGGTTGCAGTAGTGGTGTGGTTGTGATTGCTAAGGAGGATAGAGAGGAGAAATGAGAGATAGATAATATGAAAAATTAGGATAATTTAAGCAAAATAGATCAAAAAATGCAAAAAGTGAGGAAATTGTATTAGCCAGCATATGTAGAGGAAGAGGTTCACAATTATTAAGAGGGTCGACAATAAACCAAAATTTTTTCTTCGTGGTCATCATGGTTAGGCTCAACTCATGTCAACACGTACAAAGTGCATCAAAATTTGGGAAGAGTAGCATTTTCAAAATAAAAATTCGCAGAACGAAGTAGATTTGCATAGGAATTACAAACACAAGTGGGACACTATTTAACTTAGTATCCTACCTGATGACCTGAAAGTTATAGAACTTAGCATCCCACTTGGATGCTGCTGTGACTTGTGAGCAGCGTCAACACCTGGACGCTGTGTTCTTTGGCGTCCAGCCTCCCTATCCATGTTTTGCAACCGTGCAGCGACATTCTGCCTATCTCATGCGTGATTCAATCGTCTCTAACAACGGTCGGCCTCATCGGAAGAAAAAAGAGGCCTCTCTGTCATAGATTGGAAAACCTATATTGAAAACATGTATAATGAAAGGTTTTTCGCTAAGCACGTATCTGTTTTTTCTTAGAGTAATTTTGATGTAGAGAGGGCTGCATGTTTCCAAACCGTACAGGATGAGTCCAAAACTGTTTATGATTCGTATTTTCATTAGGATTATGATTTATCTTTTATCTAGAAAGTTTATATTTTGTTTTAGATTAGGATTAGTTTTCTATTTCTAACTTTGTAATATGGCCTATAAATATATGGCTATGGCTTAGATGTAAGACAAGCAATTCAAAATAATACATCTACAGTAAGTCTAGAATTAGATTGCAAAATTGCATCTAGTCTAATTTTATATTCCAATCTTTTGTCTGCCTTCGATAAGGAAATTTTGTAGCCCGTGCTACATTAGTTGGTATTAGAGTTGTGGTTTGAGTCCATGATTGGTGGTCGTAAAACCAGTCCTCGTGCGCCACCACAGCAGGGGGCAAGAGGAAACGCTTTTGGGGGATTTGAATCAGGATCCCTGCATAAGGCTCCAATATGCTATCGAAGCATTCAAGACATCGATGCCAATTTGACGAATCAGGAGTTGAGACGTAGGTGGAAATCCTATCGTAGCATTCAACAAGCATGCAAGAGCATTTGGCACAACCTGCTCGCAATGGGCAACGAAGGAGCGTCTTGACTAGTATGAAAAGGAGGGCATTGGGGACAACAGCGATAGTTCTTCAGGCAGTACCAAGGGGCGGAAAAATCTCTACCTGTTCGCTGGCTACTCGCATAATCAGCGTAGAGGTTTTGCTGCTCGAGATGACGCCAAGCGGCGAGCTTATAATGTCGATGGAAATCACGGGACCAAGTCCTGGTAAGAGGCGCGTCTTTTTGCCCGGGGACAAGGCCCCCGGTGGCTTATTCCGGACACCGCCTTTCGAAGACAAGGGTCTCCGGTCCCGGGTCACATGAGGATCACGCGAGAAGCACCTCGGGAATCGGCGGACACCTGTCAAGCATCCAAGGTTCCTGACCGGAAGAAGGACGTCGCTGCCCCTCGATCCAACGGTGGCAGGCAGGGTAGTTTAGTCTTTTTGCATTTTTTTGGGGGTATATAAACCCTTATAACCCCTCGTGTGAGGAGGATAATTCATTTTTATTTGGAATAGACAATCTAATTGGTGTGCTCCGGAGCCATCTCTCCCCCGAGAGAGCTCCCCTAGCCAACTCCGGTTGGGAGCATGCCGACAGGACTAGGGCCTCCACTGAGGCCCGAATATGTATAAACCTTCGTGTCACTTGCCGTATTTGTCCAACGGGAGAGGACCGGTCACGCGGTCAGCTCGCGTCGTCTTTTCTTCGCTAGGAATGTCCACAAAACCTGCCGGGTATTCGCAATACCACGACAGTTGGCGCCGACTGTGGGGACTCGTGACGAATCGCCATGTCTCCCCCAAGAACGAGGGCTCGCACCCTCCCCGATGATGCCGGTCCCAGTGACCCGGTGCCACCCGTTCGAAGCACGGAAGTCCCGGCACTGACATCCGGACATGGCCAAACCCAGGTACCACCTCCCCCCTTCCCTGTTAATATCTGTGGTTCGACCTTCGGGTCAATCCCGGGGACCACGGCCGTCTCGGTCGGGACCAGCCTCCCCCCGACGGTTTCCTCGGCTCCCCGGGACACCTTGCTTTAGGCCTTAGTGGAGGGCCAGCTCCGTGCCCAGCGCTCTATGGATGAGCTACTTCGTGTCTTGGCGTGACCACCGGCCCCCACCTACCTGCAGTTCCCGTTCATGGGGGCCATGCCCCCGTTTATGGCTCACCCGGCGCCCCCTTTGGTCCTCGGAGGGCCGGCCGCTTCGTACGACCCCACCGGAGGGTATCCCCCCCGGCGGGTCCCTCGTCTGGAGCCCTCCCGACGCCGGGAGTCTTCCCGATGCCGGGGGGTTATCTCATGCCTGGGGCCTTCACTATATCGGGGGGTCACCCCTGCTCCGGGTCTCTTCCTGGGACCGGGGGCCCACTTCATGCCGGGGGTTTTCCCTGCGCCGGGGGCCAGTCCCGTCCCACAAGTCGCGTTTACCACACCGGCGGCTGTCAACACAGCAGCCCCCGCGTCACAGCGGGCCTCCCCCCACAACGGCGCTCCGGTTCCGGACGTCACCACAGGGGTTTCCCCCTTTCCGGTCCCAGACGCCATAGGGGTTTCCCCCTTTCCGGCTCCGGACGTCGCCACAGGGGTTTCCCCCTCACCGGCCCCAGTAGCACCCGGGCCGGTAGCTGCAGCGCACGAGCTCCCTCCTCCCTCGGGGCCGCCCCTGAGGGCACCCCCAGCGGATCAAGTCCGCTTCACCCGGGAGGAGGTTGAGCAAATGCGTACCACCAAGTCTAGGGGGGAGCTTCCCCGGGTCGTGGACGCGAAGAGCCTCGCTCCCGCTCTGGCCGGGGGAAGAGACCTACCAAAGAACCAACCACTCCTGGGGAGCTCCCAGACGTCCTGGAGGTCAGCTCCACCAACCCGGAAGAAAAGCAGCGCTACTGCCATGCCGGCGGACCTCTTGGGCCCCTCCCCGACTCCGACAACGAGCGCGCGTCCCCTGTCAAAGGGGACAATGACCGGGACTCCCCCCGAGAGGTGGAAGGGGCGAACCAGCCGCTGTGCCGCAGACTCTGGTGCATTCGATGGCAGCGGCCTTACCGCCCGCCGCACATCGAACACTACAATGGTGAGGCCGATCCTTATGAATTTGTGCAGGTGTATTCCCCAGCCATCTCGGCGGCTGGGGGGGACGAGACGGTACAGTGCAACATCTTCCCCCTCTACCTGACCGGGATCGTCTGCTCATGGTTCTACAACTTGAAGGCCGGCTCCATCAAGTCCTTTGCGCAGCTCAAACACGAGTTCTGCGCAAACTTCTTGGGGAACTATGTGCGTCTCCTGGATTCCTCGCAGCTATACACCGTCCGGCAGAGGACAGGGGAGACCATCTGCAGCTTTTTCAAGCGCTTTGCTCAGGTCAAGAGCAAAGTGGCTCACGTCCCTGACTCCACAGTCACTGAGGTGTTTAAGAGCGGGATCCTCTCGGGAGAGCTCCATCGGAGACTCTCCCAAAGCTGCCCCCTCTTCCGCCGACGAGCTCTTCAACGTACTTGAAAAGTACGCTCGGGCGGAGGAAGATGACCTCTGGAAGAAGAACCAGGGGCCCCCGCCCCCGTCGATCGGGATGCCAGGGATCCCCTCAAACGCCCCAAGGGGGGGAATCGTAGAGAGCCAAGGCCGTGGGGGAGGATATTCATCCCGCGGTCGAGAAAGCCTCGTGGCAGGAGGCAGGGAAGGCCTATGGTGTACCTTCCACAAGTCCAATACCCATGCCACTCGGGAATGCCACCAACTGCTTCAATCATTCGCCGCATTCCTCGACCAACATGGGTGCGGGGGGGGGGGGGGGGGGGGGGGGGACTCCGGCCTCCTTGCCCCCTCAGCCGGCCTTACCAGCCGTTCCTGCTCCCACGGGGGGAAAGCAGGAACAAACGCGGGAGGGGGAGCCGTCAGAAACTCTCCCCTTCCAAACCTCCCAAAGGCATGTCAATGTCATCACGGGAGGGTCCGCCTCCGGGCGGGACTCTAAGCATCAGCAAAAGGAGTACGCGCACGAAGTAAAGGTGGTGGGGGTGCTGCATACGTCTCGGCCACCCAAGTGGTCGGACGTCCCCCTCACTTTCACGGCAGAAGACGCGCATGGGGTTCGCTTCCCCCATGATGACACGGTCATCGTCTCCGCTACCATCTACAACTGCCATCTGGCCCGCATCCTCGTGGATGGCGGGAGCTCCGCCGATGTCCTGTACCTAAAGGCGTTTAGGGAGATGCAGGTGGACGAGACGCTCTTGCAGCTCGCAGCAGGGCCCTTGCAAGGATTCGTCCCGGGGAAGACGATCTACCCCGTGGGGAAGGTGGATCTCCCCATGACCTTCCGCACCCCGGACAATTACCGGACAGAGATGGTCCGGTTTGATGTGGTAGAACTCCCCTTTTCTTACAGCGCGATCATGGGGAGGACCACGATCAACCGCTTGGGGGCCGCAATCCACCAGAACTACCTCTGTGTGAAGATCCCCGGGCCTCACGGCGTGATCACAGCCTGGGGAGACCAAGACGTGGCCCGCGCTTTATACGAGCGCGCCGCCGCAATGATCGGGAGCGTCAACACCATCAAAACCCCGGGGGCGGGGGGGGGGGGGGAGGCCTCTCTCCTGGAGTCAGACGCCGCCATGATACCTTCCGGGAGGTCCCTTCCCAAGCCACGCCCAGAAGGGGACCTCTGGAAGATCCCGTTGTCCCCGGACGACGGGGACAAAACCGTTAGGATCGGGGCAGATCTCCAT
This sequence comes from Pharus latifolius, assembly GCA_019359835.1. NCBI lineage: Eukaryota > Viridiplantae > Streptophyta > Magnoliopsida > Poales > Poaceae > Pharus > Pharus latifolius. The sequence continues at coordinate 71,493,834 of CM033322.1, forward strand.
GAGGAGCACGCGGAGCAACTCGCGGCTTTCCTGCGTGAAAACTCTGACGTTTTTGCCTAGAAGCCCTCCGACATGCGAGGCGTCGCCCGGGGCGTCATCGAGCACAAGCTCGCGGTGACCCCCGGCCACCCCCCGGTCAAGCAGAAGCTAAGGAAACTCTCCCTTGAACGCCAAGAGGCGATCAAGGTAGATATTGCCAGGCTTCGAGAGGCGGGGTTCATTCGGGAGGTCCTGCACCCCGAGTGGCTTGCAAACCTTTTCCTCGTGTAGAAGTCGAATGGCAAGTAGCGAATGTGCGTGGACTTCACCGACCTTAACCGCGCTTGCCCCAAAGACAACTTCCCGCTCCCACGAATTGACCAGTTGGTCGACTCCACCGCGGGGTGTGAGTTGATGAGCTTCCTAGACGCATATTCGTGCTATCACCAAGTCCGGATGGCAGAAGGGGACGAGGAAAAGACGAGTTTCATAACTCCCCTCGGAACATTCTGTTACGTCCACATGCCCTTTGGGCTGAAGAATGCTGGAGCGACCTTCCAGTGAGTCATGACGCTGGTCTTCAAGGACCAGATCGGTCGCAACGTCGAAGTCTACGTCAACGACGCGGTCGTCAAAAGTCCCCGCGCGATTGCTCACGTCGGTGATTTAGCGGAGACCTTCCGCAACCTCCGTGCATACGGGTTGAAGCTCAACCTGGAGAAATGCGCCTTCGGCGTGCGCGGGGGGAAGCTCCTAGGCTTCTTTGTATCCTAGCGGGGCATAGCGGTCCAACCCCGAAAAGATCCGAGCATTCCTGGACATGCCCCCACCGCGCTCGGTCAAAGATGTTCAACGACTCACCGGCCGCTTAGCCGCACTGAGTCGTTTCGTCTCACGGTCGGGGGAACGCAGCCTCCAATTCTTCAAAATCCTCGGGGGCTTGAAGGGTTCCGATGGACCCCCGAGGCCCAGGAGGCCTTCGACGATTTGAAGAAATACCTCACGAGCCCTCCAATGCTCATGAGCCAATATCCGGAAGAGCCCTTGCTCCTTTACGTCGCCGCGACCCTGGTCGCCGTAAGTGCGGTATTGGTAAAGGAGAAAGACGGGCAACAGCGTCTCGTGTATTACGTGAGAGAGGCCCTCCGAGGGGCCAAAACTCGGTACACGGAGATGGAGAAGATTTGCTACGCCCTTCTGATGGCATCCCAGAAGCTTCGTCACTACTTCCTGGGGCACCCCATCACTATCCCGTCGTCCCTCCCCTTGGGGAAGGTGCTCTGAAACAAAGAAGCTACCGGCCGGATAGGGAAGTCGGGGGCCGAGATCGCCCCCTTTTCCCTTTCCCTCACGGGGTGATCCGCCATCAAGTCACAAGTCCTCGCCGACTTCGTGGTGGAATGGACTCCTGCCTCCAGGCCCGGGGATGAAGACCTCCCTGCGCTGCCCCAACGTAGCGACCATTGGACACTCATGTTCGATGGCTCCCTGTGTCTCACCGGGGCCGGTGCGGGAGTAGTCCTCCGGAGCCCTGTGGGGAGGGAACTGGAGTACGCGGCGCGGCTCGTGTTCCCTGCCACGAACAACGTCGCCGAAGACGAGGCCTTGCTCCTCGGGTTGCGCCTTGCGCACTTCGTGGGGATTCGACGCCTCCTAGTAAAAGGAGACTCCCAGCTTGTAGTTTGCCAAATGGACAAGTCCTACTTGTTCCATGACGCAAACTTGAGCCTTTACTTGCAGGAAGTGCGCAAGATGGAGAAGCACTTCGATGGCCTAGAGGCTCGACACATCCTGCGAAGGGACAACGACCGGGACGATTGCCTAGCCCGGGCAGCCAGCGCCCGGGAACCGCTCCCCAAAGGGGCTTTCTTGGAGATCATTGCGAAACCCTTGGTGACCTCCCCGGACGCGGGTGACGAGCCCTGCGTCCTAGAAGTTGCCGAAATCACCCGGACCTCATCTTGGATGGATCCTCTCGTCTCCTTCATCAAGGGGGAGGGGGACCCTCCCAACGAGACCGAGGCCAAGAGCCTCCGGGCTAAGGCTCAGGCATACCTCCTGTTGGAGGGAAAGTTCTACAAGCAGGGGTCTTTCGCCTTGCTTTGTTGCCTTCCATGGTCGGAAGGGCTCCGGCTTCTCGAGGATATTCACGCGGGAAGCTGTGGGTCACATCTGGCCCCGCGTGCCATCATGGCCAAGGCCCTTCGCCAGGGTTTCTATTGGCCCACGTAGATTCGTGACGTGCGAGACCTTGTCTCCGCATGCGAGGTCTGCCAGAAGATGACCAAGGGTTCGAACTTCCCCCCTGTAGCGCTGCAGACTATCCCATCACTTGGCCCTTCGCGCACTGGGGGATGGACCTCCTAGGACCTTCCCCCCAGCGCCCGGGGGCTACAAGTATGCGGTGGTCGCGGTCGACTACTTTACTAAGTGGGTAGAGGTCGAACCTCTGGCCAGCATCACGTCCCGGGCGGTACAGCAGTTTTTCTGGAAAAGTATCATATGTCGTTTCAGCGTCCCCCGAGAGATCACTGTCGATAACGGGACCCAATTCGACTCGGTATATTTCAGGAATTCTGCGAGGGCTTGGGGCTCACCATCCACTTCGCCTCGGTAGCTCATCCCTAGAGCAACGGGGCCGTTGAAAGGGTCAACGGCGTAATCCTACAAGGGTTACGCCGACGACTCGAACAAGCCGCCTCCAAGCGGGGTGCATGGGCAGAGGAGCTTCCTAGCATCCTCTGTTCCATGCGCACAACTCCGAGCCGGGCGACGGGACGCACCCCCTTTTCCCTTGTATACGGGGCTGAGGCGGTCCTTTCCTCGGAGATTGGTTTCCGGTCACTGCGGGTCGAGCTCCTAGACGGAGCCACGACCACGACATACCAAGCCAATGAGGCAAATCAATGACTGGAGGTCAACCTCGTGGAGGAGGAACGCGATCGAGCGCTCCTCCGCCACGCCATCTACGAGCGCGAAATGGCGCGCGCGTACAACCAGCATGTCCGCGAGAGGGCTTTTCGCCTCGGGGACCTCGTCCTCAAGCACGTCACTGACCCCCAAGCCCAGGGCAAGCTCTCCCTCAAGTGGGAGGGCCTACAGGATCTCGGCTGTCCTAGGCTTGGGGGCTTACAAGCTCTCCAACCTTCAAGAGCAGGAGCTGAGGCACACGTGGAATGTATGCTTGCTTCGCAAGTTCTACATCTAGGCTACGGGCTCGTCCCCTCCCCCGGAGCGATTACGCCAGAGGGGAGGGGGACATTGTACTTACCGTTCCCTCCCCCGTCGCGATCTTGCGGGGGGAGGCGTTGTACCTTAATTAATTATCAATACAACTGGTTTTTTCCTCAGCTCTGGCTCATTTCAGGTTTTTACATTATGGTCTCTCACGGCGATGCCCTCCCCGTGAGGATGCCCTCTTAGCGAGGATGCCCTCCCCACGAGGAAGTGGGCTACGACGACCCAACAAGTCCCTACAACGGAAGTCCCACTCCCGTAGGGCGGCTTACAATCACCTATCGTGGACTAAGGGTGTAAGCGGCAACCCAGTCCTCAGGGACCGTGGTAACGAGTCAATTTGAGAGACTAGTCCCCTCCTCAAACACTCAGACCCATCATCAGGCGCATCCTCCTCCGGGAGTTAGTTGTCTCCTTAGCGAGACGGAATTCTCAGATATTCTTTCTTGGAGATCTCGTTCCGGCTCCCCGTTTTCACGGCGACCGGAGAGTTGTCCCCCTGGAAAATTGCCAGAAATATTGGGTCTCTCGGTTTCCCGTTTTTACGGCGATCGGAGGGTTTTTATCCCAGAGAGAATTTTTGGGAATTTTGGATTTTCTTGGATGTTCTTCCCCTGAGACCTCATCCCCTACTCCTTGTCTTCACGGCGACCGGACAGTTTTCTCCCGAAAAAATTCCCAAAAAGCCCTTTCTCAGCTTCCTGTTCTCACGGCGACCGGAGGATCCCGCCGGGACTTTTGAAAAATTGTTCCCGGAAGTTTTCCCAACCTTGGGAAAACTTGAGGGATTCTTAATTGAAGGGTTCTTACCCCGGGGGCTTTGCCACCTCCACAGCGCGCGGAGCTACCCTCCGGCTCACTAAGAAGGGGGGGATAAGGAGCACCCGGGAATCATCCTGTTCCGGACTTCTAGACTATCAAAAATTCATAAAGAACACAAGCAAACTTAGCTTTATTGAAAACATTTAACCGGAGGACATCTTCCCCCTCCGGTGGGCATCGTTACATTAAGCACGGTATAACTCGGAGTGCAACCCGGAAGGCCCCTACACCTAATAATCCAAGAGGCCCTCTGATAGCTCCCGGGCTAGGTCTCGATACAAGCTTCGTATGCAACGCTGGGCCTCCCGGAGCACATCTTCGGGCCAATATTCATAGCCCGCCGGTGGGAGTATTCGAAGCGGGGGAATCCTCCGGGACCCTGGTCGCGGGGGGGATAGTTCAGCGCGGTGATTGTCGAAGTTGTCCAGGTGCCACTCCGGATGCCACCGCAACCGGATTGGCACCAGGGAAACGCCCCTGCCGCGTCCCCGGGTGAGGAGACTTAACAAGATAAAGGCGGCCTGGGCATCCCCCGGGTGACACCTGCCGGGGCTCGAAGGCCCCACCTCCGGAGAAGTTCCCCGCAACCGCGGGGACCTTCGCCCGGGAGTAACCTCCCGGGAAACCTGGTAAATTTTATTTGAAGACTTAGCAAAAAAAAAAAATTTCATTTCTATTGCATCAAAATGTTTTTGTACAAGTGTCCGGGGCTTCCTCTAAGAAGCTACCGGGAGCAAAAACCTTAAAACAAAAAAAGGGCCCTATCTAAAGGCATGGGGGGAGGCTCATACTTGTTCATTGGCGTCCTCCCCCCGGGAGGCTTCCGTCGGAGCTGTAGCATCCGCCCCCGAAGGCGCCATCACCGGGAATCGCACCCGAACTATCCGTCGTAGAAGCCGCCGGCGAGTTGCTCCACTTCTCGCTGAGATGGCTCGAAGAACTCCGGAAAGCTCCAGGGGATCCAGCCCCCGATCGCTCAGGCGCCAACCCCCCGGTGCTCTCCGAGCCCGGCCGCGGCAGCCACCACCGGGATCGCCCGGCCCCATGCCTGGGCATCGGTGGCCTCCGGGATCACGGAGACTTGTGCGTTGAGAAAACGCACAGCCTCCGCGAGCGTCGCCGGCGCCGCCTCCGAGGCGCCTCCCGGGCCGAGGCTCACTCCGAGCCCCTCGAGGGCTGAGCGGACGGAGCAGCCCGCGTCCGTCACCGCCCGAATGCTGGAGCCCTCGAGCTCCCAGAGGGCGTCCTTCTTGGCCTTCGCTTCCCTCCGGAGCCGGTCGTTGGCATTCTCGGAGGCGTGGATCTGGGCCCAGACCCGGGCCAACTCCCGGAGGGCGTCATCCCTCTGCTCCAAGTAGGCGGCGGCCTTCCCCTCTGCCTCCTTCAGCGCGCTATTGAAGCACGCCTCGATGCCCCAGGCGATGGCCGCCCCCTACAAGCGCAAGAGTTAGTCAAAATTTGAGTTGGAGTCCCGAAGAAAACAAGCCACCGACTCGAGGACGAACCTGGATCTGGAGGGATTGAAGCTCCCCACAGCGCTTGCGAAGTGTCCCTTGTGAGACGTAGTCCTGGACCTTTCTGGTCTGCAGGCTCTCCGCAAACCGGTCGACCTTCCCTGCGGACAGCAGGGGGGTCTCCCTGCCGGTGTCATCGAACCCATCGGGACCGGAGGAGGGTCCCCTCGTGAAGGTCGCGGGGGTGATGAGGGCTGGAGTCTCAGTGGCCGGCGTCCTTGCCACCGAAGAAGTGTCCGAGGAGGAGGCCGACGAGCTCTCCGAGGGGGTACCTCCCCCGGGGGGGGGGGATAAGAAGCCCTTTCCCCTTCCCGGGCCGCGGGCCCCCGGGACCTCCGTCGCCGGGGGGACCTCGTAGACCGAGGGGCTCCCCCCTTGTCCACCGGTCATTCAACATGCGGAGGCGAAGCCTTCGCAAACTGAACCTCCAGCCTCTCCGGCTCTGGCAGCGCCGGGGCCGCTGGGAGAGCAATTGTCGAAGGGGACGAGGGGGCATAGTCCATCGAATCGGATGCCCCCCTGTCACCGGCCGCCTCCTGTCCCCGAGCCTCTCTGGAGGCCTCGGGGAGGCGCGCGAGCTCCTGCGCCTCCATCGCCCCCCGGGGTTCTCCGGGAGAGGCGGGGTCACTTCGTGCCGAGGAGGTGCCCGCGCCCGCCCCGACCCGGGGGCTGCGTCCCGGGCCTTCACGGGCGTGGAGCCCGGTGTCGTTGATGGACCGGGGTCCTTCTGAGCCTTGGCTCACTTTGGCTCAGAACCCCCGGTAACCTCCTTCCCCCTCTTGTGGGAACCGGGGGTGGGGAGAGGCGTCCTCGCCGATAGCCTCAGCCCGAAGGCCTCGGCCACCAATTTCCGGGGAGGACCCTCCCCGATGACGCACACGATCCGCTTGTGCTCGTCGGCATAATACCTCCCGAGGAGGTTCTCCGCCTTCTCCCGGGTGGCCGGGTACGGCCGGATTGCAAAAGGTAAGAGTTAGAAAAATTAACGAAAGTGAGCAAAGTAGTAGGGAACTTACGTCGGGTCACCGGCTTTTGCAGGGGCCGCTGTGCCGGGCACATCCCGATCCCCCTCGTCCCGTGCGTGAGGGGGAGATATTCAGCAGCGTTAGCTCCTCGGCGGCGTCCCTCATGGAGCGGACGCCCCGGGAGCCCACCACCTTGCTGAGGAGCTTCAGCTCCTCTTTGGTCCACACCGGGGGCTTGGGGGCGGACGACCAGCTATAGGAGGGAGGCTCCGGTGAGTACGTCACCTCGTCGTCCCGGACCCGGAGATAGAACCACCTCCGGACCCAATCCCCCCAATGGTCCCGGGAGGCTGCCACCGGGTATTCCGCTACCCGGGATGGCAGGAGCTGGATCATCACCGAGCCGAACGGCGACTTCGGCCCTCCCTTCACCAGGTGGGAGCTCCTCGCCGCCGTCTCGTAGAAGTACCGGAATAGCCGGAGCGTCGGCTCCCTTCCGGTGGCTGTTTTGAACAGCCATATGAAGAGACCTATCCGAACGAAGGCGTTCGGCGTCAGGTGGTTCAGCGCCACCCCGTACTCCTTGAGGAACTCCCGGAGCAACGGGTGCACCGGGAGTCCGAGTCCGGCCTCAAGGAAGGCCTCGAAGACCACCACTTCCCCGGGCCTAGGGCAGGGGGCACCGTCTTTCTTCGGGGGGATTTGGACGTCCCCGTCCGCGACCACCCCCTAGTCCACGAGGGACTCTAAGTCCCCTGACGTGAACTCGGAGGCCCAGAGGAAGTCCGCGGTGACTTCCTCCGGAGGCACCTCAGCAGCCTTCACGCGGCCCTTGGGTCCCATGGGTCTCCCGGTGGCTTAGGCTCTAAAGAAAAAGGGATTGGGGCTTCCGATGGCTGAGCTTCCGGGACTGAGCTTCTGGAAGAGGACTACCGGAAGAGCTAAGGGCGCTGATGGAGTTTGAGGTTTGAAGGTTGGAGTGGCTTCTCCGGGCCCCTCAAGGCCCTATTTATAGGGGCCAAACGCGGCCCCAATGGGTGCCATGTGGCCCTTCGTGGTGCATCCGAGCCGCTCAATTCAAACAGCGTGCGGGAAACGAAGGGATGGGCGCGCGAAACGAGGCGTCACCGGTTCGAACCACGAGCGGCCATTATGGCCGAACGGCACGCTCCCATCGATACGAAGACTTAAGGAACGACGGCGCGGCCATAAACGCGGGGTGCGGCAATCGAAGCGTCATGGTCCCGGAGATATGTCCCGGAGGAGATGTTCCCGGTAACACGGACCATCCCCCCGGGGACTCGAACATCGTCCCCGGAGGGCATGGGGGGCTGCTGTTGGGGGAAATCATGGGACCAAGTCCTGGTAAGAGGCGCGTCCTTTTGCCCGAGGACAAGGTCCCCCCGGTGGCTTGTCCCGGGCGCCGCCATTTGCCCGGTGGACAAGGGTCTCCGGTCCCGGGTCATGTGAGGATCACGCGAGAAGCACCTCGGGAATCGGCAAACACCTGTCAAGCATCCAAGGTTCCTGACTGGAAGAAGGACGTCGCTGCCCCTCGATCCAACGGTGGCAGGCGGGGTAGTTTAGTCTTTTTGCATTTTTTGGGGTATATAAACGCTTGTAACCCCTCGTGTGAGGAGGATAATTCATTTTTATTTTGAATAGACAATCTAATTGGTGTGCTCTGGAGCCATCTCTCCCCCGAGAGAGCTCCCCTAGCCAACTCCGGTTGGGAGCACGCCGACAGGACTATGGCCTCCACTGAGGCGCGAACCTGTATAAACCTTCGTTTTACTTGCCGTATTTGTCCGACGGGAGAGGACCGGTCACGCGGTTAGCTCGCGTCGTCTTTTGTTCGCTAGGAACGTCCACAAAACCTGTCGGGGTATTCACAATACCACGACAACCTGAATTATTAGGTGGTCTTTCCATCAAGGATTTTGTAGATTGGTTAGATCGGGTGGAGTGCATCTTCCAATATGCAGAGGGCCGTGAGGAGGAGCATGTTCCTGCAGTCGTTATGCGTCTAAAGGTGAGTGCTTCGGAATGGTGGAAGCAGCTAGAGAAGAGCCACAAGGTGCGAGGCAAGATAAAAATACACTTTGGCCGGCTCTGAGAGAGAAGATGCGACATGAGTTCCACTGTTTAATTACGAGTAGGCTTTGTTCACACGACTCCAGAATCTTCAGCAAGGAAACAAGACGGTGGATGATGACACTGAGGAGTTCTATCAATTGGTTTCACACAATGATTTGAGTGATTCCAAAAGTTAGCTGGTAGCAAGGTACATTGGAGGGTTACGATAGTCGATACAGGATGTTCTAGCTTTGCATGTGAAGTTCACAGTTTCAGAGGTGCATCAAAAGACAGTGGTGATGGAGAAGCAACAACAACGGACCCCATGAGTGACCAATGTTCCTCCTCCGCCCAAGTTGGGTGGTGTCTCGAGCTCAAGATTGCTACGAATAGTGGTGACGTACGCCTTCCATTATCAGCACCTACTCCTAAAAGTGCTGCTGACTTGGGAAAAATGGTGACATCTAACGGTGCATAGTGTTTCTAAGTGTGGCTCACCTGAACACTTAGCTAGAGATTGTCCGAAGCAGAATAGTCGTGAAGGGAAAGGCTTAATGGTTGACTTCGGCAATGTCACAGAGAATGCAGATATACAAGATGACCCTATTTTCGATGAAGTGGATGGCAACGAAGAGGTGTGCTTGGAGGGAGATAGTGGCAATATGCTAATGATAAAGTGGTTCTTACTAGCCCCAAAAGAAAGGAGAGAGACTGGAAGAGGCGGAGTTTGTTCCATACCTGTTGCACTATGGACGACAAAAGTGTGCAAGGTGATCATCGACAATGGTAGTTATGAGAGCGTGGTATCTGAGGAAGCTGTGCAAAAGTTAGGGCTCCAGGTGCATAAGCATCCACTTCCATATACTCTACGGTGGTTAGATTCGAACAAGGTGAAGAAGGTGAATTCAAAGTGTTTGGTATCATTCTCCATGGATAATAAATTTTTTGATGAAGTGGTGTGTGATGTGGTAGCTATGGATTCTTTCCATATCATCTTTGGGCAACCTTGGTAGTACGATTGGCATGCCATACATGAAGGTCACAAGCATACCTACACCATCACAAAGGGTGGATAGAAGTCTCTGTGCTAAAGCCAATGAAGGAGAGTGATGAGTTGCCAACTAAGATGATGATGGGTGAGGCTTCTAAGTCTTCTAGTCTATTGACTTATAAGGAGTTTACTCATCAAGCAAAGGCAGATGGAGAAATGTACTTATTGTTAATGGTTGAGAAGAAATCGGATACAACTATTCTGCCAGAGGCAGAGAAGCTACTAGAGGAGTTCAGTGATGTCTTCCCCGATGATGTTCCTCCAGGAATTCCTCCCATGCGTGACATACAACACCGGATTGGTCTAGTTCCAAGGGTTAGTCTACCTAATTGTCCAGCATACTGGATGAATCTGAAGGAGTATGAGGAGCTAAATCGGTAGGTGAAAGAATTACTAGACAAGGGCTTTATTCGCCCAGGTCTAAGTCTTTATGCTGTCCCCGTATTGCTAGCACCAATAAAGGATGGGTTGTGGCACATGTGTGTTGACTGTTGAGCCATCAACAAGATCACAATCAAATACCGGTTTCCAATCCCTCAATTCAATGATATGCTTGATAACCTAGTAGAAGTAGTAGTGTTCTCAAAGATTGACCTGAAGAGTGGTCATCACCAGTTGAGAATTTGTCCAGGAGACGAGTGGAAGACTGCTTTCAAGACTAGAGATGGACTCTATGAGTAGTTGGTGATGTCTTTTGGTCTTTCTAATGCTCCTTGTACTTTTATGAGATTGATGAACCACATGCTACAAATCTTTATTGGGAAGTTTGTCGTGGTTTACTTTGATGATACATTGGTGTATAGTCCAAGTATCAAGCTGCAGCTACACTGTTGATCGAAGGATGCCGATTAGAGGGGGGAGGGGGTGAATATGCGGTATTAAATTTGAGTTATAATTTAAGATTTCTAAAGCAAGTTTACTAGATTATCAAATGAAAATTGATTTTCAAGTACAAATAACAAGTTTACTATCCTAGGGTGATCAATTCAATAACAATGTGCAAACCCTAAGTATGAAAATGCGAGAGAAGAAATAACTGATAACATAATCGATTTTTTCCGAGGTATCAGAAATTTTTCAATTTTCACTAATTCTCGTTGAAACATTCTACACAAGAGTATTGTCTCAATTCTACTAGTGGTTGCCCTTCTACACTGAGTCTTCACACCCAATCACCGGGCCTCTCCGACAAACAACGTCGATGAAAAGATCGCGGGACTTCCCGGATGGTCTAGGTGACGACAATCACCAAGAAAAACAAGTATAATCCCTTCACTTGATGGAAATCAACTCTTGAAACTCAAGACACAATGCGATTCTCTCTCGGAGCTAGCTTTCCAATGCAACTAGTGTGAATACACACTAGCTCTAAATGCAGAAATTAATGAGCTCAATGACTGGCAAGCAATGGCAATGAATTCTGAGTGTTAAGAGAGTTAAATAAATGTGAAGTGTAGAGTATATATAGCCCACAGGCTGAAACTAGCAGTTTGGTAAATTTCAGACAAAATTTGTACTAGTCGAACATTGTTCGGCTAATACATGTGAATAGTGATCATTGGGCAAATAATAACTTGTCAGTTACCATTCGAGACAACAATTTTGTGAAGGGTAGACAAAAGAATATTTGGTCGGACAAAAGGTCCAGACAAATGTATTTGTCTCTGGTTACAATTTCATTACATATATATTGTTTTTATATTGATTGGACAATATCTGACCATTTCAGACAAAATTCGGTCAAGTCAGACAAATAGGCCGGACTTAATACAACTAGGTTTTGTACTGGCCGAACATTGTCCAGTTACATCAGACTTTGTCCAGCCATATCAGACAAGTTGTGCCCAAATAGATTCATTTATCTCTGGTAACACTAGTGCATAATTAGGGCTCAATTTGTATTGGCTGGACATTGTCCGCTCAAGACAGAGTTTGTCCAGCAAATGCAGTCTGAAAAAAAATTTCATCTCTGAAATTCACACTCTGCCCTAATTAGCTCCTAGACTATATGAATATGCATTTCAGCTTCAAGACCTTAGAAAGATTAAGTTACTAGAGCTAAACCTCTCTTTATAGTACGACCGGTAAAATTAGAAAATTAAAACACAAATCCGGTCTACTTCTATATCCATGACCGGCAAAAGACTACAAAAATGATCCTTGATCTTCGTTTTTATCTCAGCTGTGCTTTGAGAAATTTTAGGAGTCTCCGTTTATCACTTTCGTATCACCATCATCATACTTTGACCTGAAACTCTATTAGTTCTAGATAACTATATTAGTTGCGTATTTTTCACTTGTCATTAATCATCAAAACTCTAAATAGAACCTAGATTCAACATACATGACTTGTGAGAGGAGTTAACTTTACACCAAGAGCAGTTACATGCCAATTTTAAAAAGTGAGTTACTTTCTGAGTCAAGTCAACTTCCTTGACTTTGTTGTCTTGGTGGATGGTTTGTTGATGGATCAAAGTAAGGTACAGGCAATTAATTGTGGATTGGCCTGTTCAGCGTACTTTGACGAAAGCTCGAAGTTTTCTTGGCTTGGCATCTTTTTATCGACGCTTCATATGCAACTTCAATGGAATTATGGCACCATTCGTTGATAGCAGAGAAAAGGGTTTGTTCTAACAGAAAAAGCAGCCCAAGCTTTTGAGACGATCGATTAAGGCCAAAATAGCTTCTGCAGAGTGTATGGTGTTGCCAGACTTTGATAAGTTGTTTGAGGTAGATTGTGATGTCTCTGGTTTCGAAATTGGAGTTGTGCTCAGCCAAGATTCAAGACCCGTCGCTTTATTTAACAAGCTGACAGGTGCACAGTCAAGGTATTCAACTTATGATGCTGAGTTATATGTGGTTGTTCGAGCCTTGCAACATTGGTGGCATTATTTGTTGCACCAATAGTTTGTTCTTCATAGCAATCATGAGGCTTTGAAGCATATCCGGGGATAGGAGAACTTGAACAGAAGACATGCCAGATGATCGATTTTCTTGGAAAGTTACAACTTTGTATTGAAGCATAAGGCTAGAGTGCACAACCATGTGGCTGATGTATTAAGTAAGCCGAAGAGCACATTGTTAGAGCACTATGAGAGCTAAAATTATTGGCTTTGAGGAGTTAAAAGAGTTATATGCTGGCAATTCTTACTTCAGCAAGCCATACGAAGTAACGAAGATGCACAATCAAAGAAGTTTCATGAATACACATTATGTGATGGTTTTTTGTTCCGTGGAGCGATATTGTGTGTTCCTGATTGCTCTATGAAAAATTTGATCATGACAGACATAATGGAGGACATTATGGACGAGACTTTGGAGCTAGTGCTATGACAATACTTTTAGCCACATGTTAGGCGAGATGTGGAGAGATTCGTGCAAAGCTGTAACACTTACCAAGATTCTAAAGGTACTGCTACTAATGTTGGTACACCTCTCCCTTTACCTGACGGACTCTTGGAAGATGTGAGTATGGACTTTGTGCTGGGACCACCACGAACATAGTGAAGGGTCGACTCGATTTTCATGGTGGTCGACGGGTTTAGTAAGATGGTTCACTTCATCTCTTGCTGAAAAATATCTGATGCTAGTCATGTGGTTGCTTTATTTTCTGGAAGATTGTGTGACTTCATGGATTTCCAAAGAATGTCACTTTTGATCGAGATACAAAATTCATGTCACACTTTTAGCGATGTTTGTGGAGAAAGATGGGAACAACATTAAACTTTAGTTCTGCCTATCAGCCATAGACTGATGGGCAAACGGAGATGGTGAACAAAATTTTGGGAAATTTGTTGCGAGCTCTTGTTGGTGATAAACCAAAGCAGTGGGACTTAATCTTGCCACATGCAGAGATAGCTTTCAACCGATTGCCAAATCGTTCTACTGGTTTTTGTCTATTTCAGGTGGTGTACATGTGGCTGAGTTCCTAATGGAGTTCATGATTTGATCCTATTCCACAGATTGGGAGTTTGAGTTATCAGGCCAATGTAGTAGCAGAAGAGATGAGCAAGATACATGAGCTAGTCGAACAAAGAATCTAGGAACGCAATGCTAAATACGAGACCATTGCAGATGAGCATAGGCGCAAACTCGTGTTTGATGAGGGTGACTTCGTTTGGGCAGTTTGACTAGTGACTGGTTTCCATCTGGTGAATACAACAAGTTAAGTCAAAAGAAGATTGGTCCTTGTGAGGTGTAAAGAAAGATTAATTGTCGATGATTGGGACATGTTGGGGGAAATCTCCGCGAGACTAAGTCCAGGTAAGAAGCTGCGCCATGTGCCCAGGGGACAAGGCCCCTGGTGCCTGTCCCGGGCGCCGCCATGTGCCTGGGGACAAGGCCCCCTGTGCCTGTCCCGGGCGCCGCCATTTGCCTGGGGACAAGGCCCCCGGTGCCTGTTCCGGGCGCTACCCTCCTTCCGGAGGCAAAAGTTTCTGGACCCGGGTCACGTGCGGGTCACGCGAGAAGCACCTCGGGAATAAGCGGACACCTGTCAAGCATCCGAGGCGCCTGGCCGGGAGAAGGACATTGCTACCCTCCGATCCAGCGGTAGCAGGCGGGGTAGTTTAGTCTTTTTGCTTCTTTTGGGGCTATAAAAGCCCTTGTACACCTCCTGTAAAAGACAATTGCTCATTATTGCTAGGAATAGACAATCTCACAGGTGTGCTCCGGAGCCATCTCTCACCGAGAGAGCTCCCCTAGCCGACTCCGGTCGGGAGCACGCCGATAGGACTAGGACCCCCACTGGGACCCGAACCTGTATAAACCCTCGTGTCATTTGTTGTGCTTGCCCGACGGGGGAGGACCGGTCACCCGGTTAGCCTGCATCGTATTTTCTTCGCTAGGATCATCCACAAAACCTGTTGGGGCATTCGCAATACCACAACAGTTGGAGCCGTTTGTGGGGACTCGTGACGTGACGCCATGGCTCCCCCAAGAATGAGGGCCCGCGCCCTTCCCGGTGACGCCGGTCCCGTTGACCCGGCGCCACCCGTCCGGGACACGACCGTCCCGGCGCTTCCGCCCGGAGGCGGCCAGACCCAGGTACCGCCTCCCACCTTCCCTCTTAATTTCGGTGGTTCAACCTCCGGGTCAGTCCCGGTGACCGCGGTAGCCTCAGCCGGGACTAGTCTCCCCCCGATGGCTCCCCCGGCTCCCCGGGGCGCCTTGCTTGAGGCTTTAGTGGAGGGCCAGCTCCACGCCCAACACTCTATGGACCAGTTGCTCCGCGTCTTGGCGCGGCCACCGGCCCCCACATATCCGCAGTACCCATACCCGGGGGTTATTCCCCTGTTTATGGGTCACCCGGTGGCCCCTCCGGTCTCCGGAGGCCCGGCTGCCCCGTACGACCCCGCCGGGGGGTACCCTCCCCCGGCGGGTCATCCTTCCGGACCCTTCCTGGCACCGGGAGCCTTCCCGGTGCCGGGGGTTACTTCATACCCGGCCCCTTCGCGGCACCAAGGGGATACCCTGTTCCGGGCCCAATCCCGGGGCCGGGGGCCCATTACATGCCGGGGGCTTTCCCTGTGCTGGGAGGCAGTCCTGCCCCCCAGGTCGCGTTTACCGCACCGGGGGCGGTCGACAGAGCATCTCCTATGCCGCAGCGGACCTCCCCCCGCAACGGCGCCCCGGTTCCGGACGTCGCCGCGGGGGTTCCCCCCTCGCCGGTTCCGGATATGTTGTGGTATTAAGAATACCCCGGCAGGTTTTGAAGACGATCCTAGCGGAGATCACGCAGCGCGGGTTGACCGGGTGACCGGTCCTCCCCCGCCGGACAAACACAAGAATTGACACGTGGATTTATATAGGTTCGGGTCCCGGTGGGGGCCCTAGTCCTGTCGACGCGCTCCCGACCGGAGTCGGCTGGGGAGGCTCTCTCCGGGGGAGAGGCTTCCGGAGCACGTCTGTGAGATTAGCTATTCCAAATAATGATGAACTGATCCTTTACAACAGAGGGGTACAAGGGCTATTTATAGCCCCAAAAAGAAGCGAAAAGCCTAAACTACCCCGGAAGCCACCGTCGGATCGAAGGGTAGGACCGTCCTTCTTCCGGTCAAACGTCTTGGATGCTTGACAGGTGGTCGCTGATTCCCGAGGCATCCCTCGCGTGACCTGCACGTGATAAACAAACAGGGATTTTACCTTTTAGAAGGGCGATGACGTCCGGGACCCTTTCTGGAGGGCAGGGTCCCGGGAGCCTAAAAGGCGGCGCCCGGGACATGCCCCGGAGGCACCGTCCCGGGGGTCGAAAGGCGGCGCCTGGGGCAGGCACCGGAGGCCACTGTCCCCGGGTAAAAGGCGGCGCCCGGGACAGGCAACGGAGGCCACTGTCCCTGGGCAAATGGCGGCGCCCGGGACCAGCCCGGGGGGCACGGTCCCTGGAGCCTAAAAGGCGGCGCCCGGGGCAGGCACCGGAGGCCACTGTCCCCGGGTAAAAGGCGGCGCCCGAGACCCGCCCGGCGGGTAGGGTCCCGGGAGCCAAAAGGCGGCGCCCGGGACATGCCCCGGAGGCACGGTCCCGGGGGGCCAAATAGCGGCGCCCGGGACATGCCCGGGGGGCATGGTCCCGGGGGCCAAATGGCGGCGGCCGGGGCAGGCCCGGGGGGCACGGTCCCGGGGACCAAATGGCGGCGCCCGGGGTAGGCACCGGAGGCCACTATCCCCGGGCGAATGGCGGCGCCCGGGACATGCCCGGGGGGCACGGTCCCGGGGGGCCAAATGGCGGCGCCCGGGACAGGCCCGGGGGGCACGGTCCCGGGGGGCCAAATGGCGGCGCCCGGGACATGCCCGGGGGGCACGGTCCCGGGGGCCAATGGCGGCGCCCGGGACAGGCCCGAGGGGCACAGTCCCGGGGGGCCAAATGGCGGCGCCCGGGACATGCCCGGGGGGCACGGTCCCGGGGGCCAAATGGCGGCGGCCGGGACAGGCCCGGGGGGGCACGGTCCCGGGGACCAAATGGCGGCGCCCGGGGCAGGCACCGGAGGCCACTATCCCCGGGCGAATGGCGGCGCCCGGGACATGCCCGGGGGGCACGGTCCCGGGGGGCCAAATGGCGGCGCCCGGGACAGGCCCGGGGGGCACGGTCCCGGGGGGCCAAATGGTGGCGGCCGGGACAGGCTCGGGGGGGCACGGTCCCGGGGACCAAATGGCGGCGCCCGGGGTAGGCACCGGAGGCCACTATCCCCGGGCGAATCATGAACTTACCTGGACTTGACCGCGTGGAGATTTCCCCCAACAGCAGCCCCCCATGCCCTCCGGGGACGAAGCCTGAGCCCCCGGAGGGAATGGTTACGGTACCGGGAAAATCTCCGGACGCAAACTCCGGACGAAAATCACCGGAGCCCCGGCGACGCTTCGGTTTCTATGCCGGGCGCTTTATGGCCGCGCCGTTTTCGCAATAAATGCACGCGCGGTTTGAACCGGCGTCTCGATTTACGCGCCTGTCCCTTCGTTTCCCGCGCACGGTTTGAATTTCAGCGGTCCAGATTGCCCCGAGGGGGCCACGTGGCGCGCATCTAGATCATGGCCCGCCTCTATAAATAGGGCCCTAGGGGGCCCCGGAAGTTCATTCCAAATTTTCCAACTCCATCTTCAGCTCTCCCGGTAGCGCTCTCCCGGTAGCATTTCCGGTAGCCTTCTCCGGTAGCGAGCGTCCGGGAGTTGTAGCCGTAGCCACCTGAAAACTTAGCCACCGAAAAACAAAGAACTCACCTAATGGCACCCAAAGGTCGAGCGAAGACCACGGAGGTGCCCCCGGAGGAAGTCCCCGCGGATTTCCTCTGGGCCTCCGAGTTCTCGGCCTCGGACGCGGAGTCCCTGGTCAAGAAGGGCGTCGTCGAAGAGGGGGACATCCGGGTCCCCCTAAAGAAGGACGGAGCCCCCCGCCCCAGGCCCGGAGAGGTTGTGGCCTTCGAGGCCTTCCTCGAGGCAGGGCTCCGGCTCCCGGTGCACCCGATGCTCCGGGAGTTCCTAAAGGAGTACGGGGTGGCGCTCAACCACCTCACCCCGAACGCGCTCGTCCGTATGGGCCTTTTTATATGGCTCTACGAGACAGCGACCGGGCAGGAGCCCACCCTCCGCGCCTTCCGGTACTTCTATGAACCGGCGGCGCGGAGCTCCCACCTGGTGAAGGGAGGACCAAAGTCCCCCTTCGGCTCGGTGATGGTCCAAATGCTGCCCTCCCGGGTGGCGGACTATCCGGCGGCGGCCTCCTGGGACCACTGGGGGGACTGGCTCCGGAGGTGGTTCTACCTCCGGGTCTGGGACGAGGCGGTGGTCTACGCCTCGGAGCCTCCCACCTACAGCCGGTCATCCGCACCGAAGCCGCCGGTGTGGACGGACGAGGAGTTCGAGCTCCTCGGGAAGGTGGTGCTGGCGAAGAAGGCCCGCTCGATGCGGGACGCCGCGGAGGAGCTGGCGCTCCTGCGGCTTTCCCCCTTCTCACGCGGGGGAAGGGGGATCGGCATGGGCCCGGAGCAGCGGCCTCCGGTCAAGCCGGTGACGCGGCGTAAGTCCCCTGCATTTTTGTACTTGCAGTTTTTTACGGGAGATTGACTAACTTTTTACCTCTTATAGTGCGCCCGTACCCGACGGCGAGGGACAAGGCGGAGCACCTCCTGGGGAGGTACTTCGCCGACGAACACGAGCGCATCGTGCGCCTCGTGGGGGAGGGGCCTCCCCGGAACTTGGTGGCCGAGGCCTACGGGCTCAGGCTTCCGGAGAGGAAGCCCCTTCCCACCCCCGGGTCTCATAAACGGGGGAAGGATGCTGCCGGGGGCTCGGAGCCCAAAAAGCCCCGGGTCCAAAAGACCCCAGCTCCGACGACGGCGCCGGCGACGACGCCGGTGAGGGCCCGGGACGCGGCTCCCGGAGCCGAACATGCCCGGGCGGCGCCCCGGGCAGAGGCGACGCCTCCGCCCCCGGAGGCCCCCGTCGAGGCCCGGGGGAAGGAGGTTGTTGTTGATGGGGCGGGGTCTGATTCGGCGGACTACGCCCCGTCGCCAATTCGCGTGACGCTCCTCTCGCCTCTCCCGGCGGCATTGGCGCCGGAGAGGCTAGAGGTGAGGTTTTCGGGGGCGGCGCCCCCGCGCCTCTGGCCGGTTGATGAAGAGGGGGGGAGCCCCTCAGTCTTCGAGGTCCCCCCGGAGCAGGAGGCTCCGAGGGCCCTCCGGCCTGGGGCGGGGAAAGGCCCGATGATCCCCCCCTGGGCGGAGGTCCCCGCCCAATCTTCGTCTTCGTCTTCGGAGGAAACTTCGTCGACGAAGACGCCGGCGACGCCGGCCGTGCTCCCGGATTCAGAGGTCCGGGGGCCCTCTCCCGGCCGCGACAGGAGGGCCGGGCAAGACACCTCCCTACTTCCCGCGGGTGAGGTGGCCCGCTACGCGGAGGGCCTGCACAACCGGAAGGTGCAGGCCTTCGTAGCAGGAGGAACGCTCCACGAGCGTTTTGAGGGGCTCGAGTCCCTCGGAGCCCAGGTAACTCGAGCTCTCAACACTTCGGCTTTTTTCCTGCACTTAAGATTTTTCTAACTCTTTATGCATTTTGTAGGTAGCGACTGTTACCTGGGGCCTTGAGCAGCGGGTCACCCGGCTGCTCAAGGAGGCGGAGAGCCAGGCCACGGCCTGCGTCGAGCAGCGGGAGGCGGCCCTCCGGGAGCGGGACGAAGCTCTTGATGAGCTGTCCTGGGCCCGGGCGCAGGTGCACCTTTCGGAGGGCGCCTACATCCGCCTCCGAGAGGAGGCCAAGGTGCGGGAGAAGGCGCTCCGGGAGCTCGAGAGCTCCAGCGTCCGGGCGCTGTCGGACGCAGGCCGCTCCGTCCGCTCGGCCTTGGAAAGCCTTGGCGTTAGCCTGGGCTCCGGGAGCGGCCCGGAGGTGCCCCCGGCGACCCTCGCGGAGGCTGTGCGTTTTCTTAACGCACAAGTCTCCGCCATCCCGGAGGCTGCGGACGTCCGGGCACGGGGCCGGGCGATCCCCGTCATCGCGGCCGCCACGGGGCTCGTTGACTATCGTGGGGTCGGCGCCCGGGCGATCGGGGGGCGCATCCCCCGGGGCTTCCCGGAGGCCTTCGAGCCAACGCGCCGGGAGGTGGAGCTGCTGGCGGAGGGGTTCTACGATCGGATCATCCGGACGTGGTTCCCGACACCGGCGCCTCCGGCCGCGGATGTCCCTGCCCCGGCCACGGAGGAAGCTCCCCTGGGGGAGGACCCCAATGCCAAAGTATGAGCCTCCCCCGGGTCTTTAGCTAGGACCCCTTTTTATTTTGTTAGACATTTTGATTCCGGTAGCTTCTTAGGAGAAGCCCCGGGCACTTGTACAAAAACATTTTGCAATGAAATATATTAGAAATTCTTCTAAGTCTTTGTAATGAAATGTTACCAGGGTTCCCGGGGGGTTGCTCCCGAGCAACGGTCCGGGAGAGGCTCTCCGGGGGATGCCCAAGTGGCTTTGATTTTGCTGAGCCTTGTCTCCGGGAGGCGCGACGGCGGTGCTGCCCGGGAGCCTGTCCGGTTGAGGTGGCGCCCGGAATGGCACTTGGATAATTTTGACAACAGCCGTGCTGAATTAACTCCCCCGCGCCCGAAGACCCAGATGATACCTCCTCTCCGGATACTTCCGCCGGCTGGGTACGAGTTTTGGCCCGAAGACGTACTTTGGGACTCTCAGCGTCGCGTCCGGGCGCTGTACCGGGACTTGGCCCGGGAGATGAGGGAGCGCCTCCGGGAGCTTTAGGCGTAGGGGCCTTAGGCTCGTAGAAAATCCCCCGGGTTAGGACCCGGGTTGTATCGTTTCCGAAACCCACCGGAGGGGGAAGATGTCCTCCGGGTTTGTTGATCAATAAAGCGCATTGTTTCCCTTTATTGCCTCTATTTTCTTCTTGGATGGTCTGGACGACTCATCTTAACAAGGATGAGCTAAGTCTCTTCGTGGGTGACCCCGGGGGCCCCCTGTCCCCCCCGCCCACAGCGGGCGAGAGGAGGCCTCCGCGTGCTATGGGGGTAACAGGGTCCCCGGGGGGAGCATAACCTGTAGAAATATTTTGTTAGAAAATTGTAAAAACAGGATTTCCGAGGGAGGGACCTTCCGGGGTGCCCGGGGGCACCGGGAGAGGTTCATCCGGCCGCCGGGAGAGCGAGGAACCGGGAACAAGGCGCGGAAGGGGCTCATGAAAAGCCAATAAGACCTCCGGAGGAGAGCTCCCCGGGAGACTTCGTCCGGTCGCCGTGAGAACGGGGAACCGGGAATAAGGTCTTCGAGGGGAAGGAATGTCCAAGAGAACCCGATGGGATTTCCGGAGGCGAGCTTCCTGGGAGACACTCGTCCGGTCGCCGTGAGAACGGAGAGCCGGGAATAGGGTCTTCGGGGAAGGAAACGCCCGAGAAATCCGGCTTCTCCAAGAGACAATCGTCCGGTCGCCGTGAGAACGGGGTGCCGGGAATAAGGTCGCTGGGGACCAATCATCCGGTCGCCGTGAAGACGGGGAGCCGGGAATAACGTCGACTCCCGGAGGAGGAAGATAGATCCAATCAAGCCGCAAGGGGCTGATCTTCCGATCGCCGTGGGAACGGGGAGCCGGGAATAACGTCGACTCCCGGAGGAGGAAGATAATCCAGAAAGCCATTAGACGTCCCGCTGAGGAGAGCGTCTACTCCCGGAGGAGGAAGTGCCCGAAGACGGGTCTTGAGTGTTTGGGCAGGGGACTAGTCTCCCAAAGTGACTCGTTACCGCGGCCGCTGGGGACCGGGTTGCCGCTTACACCCTCAGTCCACGAGGGCTGATCGTAAGCCGCCCTACGGGAGTGCAGGCTCCGTTGTAGGGACTTGTTGGGGCTGGCCCACTTCCTCGTGGGGAGGGCATCCTCACAAGGAGGGCTTCCTCGCGGGGAGGGCATCCTCGCGGGGAGGGCATCGCCGCTAGGGGCGGTAACGAGAAAGACCTGCAATGAGACAGTTGAAGAACAAAGGCTATGCATTGATTAACAAAATATACAAAGCCCCCCCCTGCGAAACCGCGAAGGGGGGGGGGGAAGGAAGCTACATTGTCCACGGTGGACAGGCCCGTAAGGCTAGACGTAGAACTTGCGAAGTGAACGCAAGTTCCAGGTGTGCTTCAGCTCCTGCTCTTCAAGGTTGGACAGCTTGTAGGCCCCTGAGCCTAGGACAGCGGAGATCCTGTAGGGGCCCTCCCACTTGGGGGAGAGCTTACCCTGGGCTTGGGGGTCTGTGACGCGCTTGAGGACAAGGTCCCCAAGGCGGAAAGCTCTCTCGCGCACACGCTGGTTGTATGCGCGCGACATCTCGCGCTCGTAGATGGCGTGGCGGAGGAGCGCTCGGTCGCGTTCCTCCTCCACGAGGTCGATTTCCAGCCGCCGGTTGTCTTCGTTGGCCCGGTAGGCTGCGGTCGTGGCTCCGTTCAGGAGCTCGACCCGCAGCGACCGGAAGCCGATCTCCGGGGGGAGGACTGCCTCCGCCCCGTAGACTAGGGAGAAGGGAGCACGCCCTGTGGCCCGGGACGGGGTCGTGCGCATCGAGCAGAGGATGCTGGGGAGCTCCTCTGCCCACGCGCCCCGCTTGGAAGCGGTTTGTTCGAGTCTCCGGCGTAACCCCTGTAGGATTACGCCGTTGACTCTCTCGACGGCCCTGTTGCTTTGAGGATGGGCCACTGAGGCGAAGTGGATGACGACCCCCAGGCCTTCGCAGAATTCCCGGAAATAAGCCGAGTCGAATTGGGTCCCGTTGTCCACGGTGATTTCCCGGGGGACACCAAAACGACAAACGACGTTTTTCCAGAAAAACCGCTGAACGGCCCGGGAGGTGATGCTAGCCAAGGGCTCCGCCTCGACCCACTTTGTAAAGTAGTCGACCGCGACTACCGCATACTTGTATCCTCCGGGCGCTGGGGGGAAGGGCCCTAAGAGGTCCATCCCCCAGCGCACGAAGGGCCAAGTGATGGGGATAGTCCGCAGCGCTACAGGGGGGAGATTCGAGCCCTTGGCCATCTTTTGGCATGCTTCGCACGCGGAGACAAGGTCTCGCGCGTCGCGCATGACTGTAGGCCAGTAGAAGCCCTGCCGAAGGGCCTTGGCGGCGATGGCACGTGGGGCTAGGTGAGAAGCACAGCTCCCCGCGTGAATGTCTTCCAGGAGTTGAAGTCCCTCCGACCGGGGGAGGCAGCGCAGGAGGGCTGAAGCCCCCCGCTTGTAGAGCCTTCCCTCCAGTAGGAGATATGCCCGGGCTTTGGCCCGGAGGCGCTTAACCTCGGTCTCGTTGGGAGGGTCCCCCTCCCCCTTGATGAAGGAGATGAGGGGATCCATCCATGACGACGGCCGGACGATCTCGGCGACCTCCAGGACCGGAGGCTCGGGGCCTGCGTCCGGGGAGGCCACCGAGGGCTTCGTGATTGTTTCCAAGAAGGCCCCCTTGGGGAGCGTTTCCCGGGTGCTTGCCGCCCGGGCCAAAGCATCAGCCCGGTCATTCTCCCTTCGCGGGATATGCCGGGCCTCAAGGCCGTCGAAGTGTTTCTCCATCTTTCGTACTTCCTGCAAGTAAAGACTTAAATTTGCGTCATGGCACAGGTAAGACTTGTCCATTTGGCAGACAACGAGCTGAGAGTCTCCCTTTACTAGGAGGCGCTGGATCCCCAGGGAGCGCGCGAGGCGCATCCCGAGGAGCAGAGCCTCGTATTCGGCGACGTTGTTGGTTGCGGGGAACTCAAGCCGCGCGGCGTACTCGAGCTCCTTCCCCTCGGGGCTCCGGAGGACTACCCCCACGCCAGCCCCAGCAAGACACAGCGACCCATCAAACAGCAGGGTCCAATGGTCACTGCGTCGGGGCGGCACAGGGAGATCTTCGTCCCCGGACCCAGAGGCGGGAGTCCATTCGTCCCCGTACTCCTTGCGCTAGCGCTTGGAATCCCGCCCGGAGGCGGACCCCCCTACGATGACGTTGATGCGGCGCTGAGAAGTTTGAAAGGGGAGAGCGTCTGAAGGCTCCCCCTCCTGCACCTGCTGCCCCCCCGCGGGAGCGGGAAGGGCCGGAACAGCTGGCCGAGGGGGCAAGGAGGCCGGAGTCCCCCCCCCCTGCCCGCGCTGGTCGAGGAATGCCGCGAAGTGTTGCAGCAACTGGTGGCAATCTCGGGTGGCGTGGGTACTGGACCCGTGGAAGCTGCACCACGGTCCTTCCCGGTTTCTCCCCGCGGGGCCTTCGCGGCCGTGCGAAGACTGTCCTCCCCCACGGCCTCTCGGCTTGGGAAAGGGGCGGTTGCCCTTCGGGGGGTCGCGCGAGCCGCCTCCGCCCTCGAGGACAAAAGTGTCCCGAGGCCATGGTTCGCTACGGCCCCCCTGCCTGGGGCGCCTGGGGGGATCCCGGGCCCCCCGCTCGGCGGGGGCAGGAGCCCCCTGGGTCTTCTTCCAGATGTCGTCTTCCTCCGCCCGAGCATACTTTTCGAGGACGTTGAAGAGCTCGTCGGCGGAAGAGGGGCAGCTCCGGGAGAGCCTTCGGTGGAGCTCTCCCGGGAGGATGCAGCTTTTGCAGGCTTCGATGACCGTAGAGTCGGGGACGTGGGCCACTTTGCTCTTCACCTGGGCAAAGCGCTTGAAGAAGCTTCTGATGGTCTCCCCAGTTCTCTGCCGGACAGTATACAGCTGCGAGGAGTCCAGGGGACGCACGTAGTTCCCCTGGAAGTTGGCACAGAACTCCCGCTTGAGCTGCGAGAAAGACTTGATGGAGCCCGCCTTCAGATTGTAAAACCAGGAGCGGGCAATGCCGGTGAGGTAGAGGGGGAAGACGTTGCATTGGACACTCTCGTCCCCCCCCGCCGCGGAGATGGCGGTGGAGTAGATCTGCACGAACTCGTAAGGGTCCGCCTCGCCATTATAATGCTCGATGTGCGGGGGACGGTAGGGCCGCGGCCATCGGATGCTGCGGAGTCTTCGACACAGGGGCTGGTTCGCCCCCTGCACTTCCCGGGGGGAGCCCCAGTCACTGTCTTCTTTAACGGGGGACGCCCCCTCGTTATCCGAGTCAGGTAGCGGCCCAAGAGGGCCACCGGAGTGGTGGTGACGACGCTTCTCTTCCGGGCCGGGACTGATTTCCCGGACGTCCGGGCTTCCCTCCGGGGAGGATGGTTCTTCGGCTGGTCTCTTCCCCCGACCGGTGCGAGAGCGAGGCTCCCCGCGACAACGACCGGGGGGGAGCTCTTCCCCGCGGCTGGGAGAATGCATTCGCTCGACCTCCCCCCGGGAGAAGCGGATCTGCTTCGCTGGGGGAGGGAGCTCCTGCACTGTGGCAGCCGGCCCGGAAGCTACCGGGACCTGCTGGGGGGAGCCCCCTGCGACGGCCCCCTGGACCGGAAAGGGGGGGGACCCTGCACCATCCGGAACCGGGGAGGGGGCGCCCGGAGCGGCGTTTGGATCCGAAGAGGGGGCCCCCGTGGCAACGCCGGGACCGGAAAGGGGGAAGCCCCTGTGACATCCGGAACCAGTGGGGGGTGAGCCCCCTCGGCGACGTCCTGGGTTGGGGAGCCAATGCGGGGGGAAATTCGCTGAGGCACGGGAGCTGCTCTGTCGACCGGCCCCGGTGCGGTAAACGCAACGCGGGGGGCGGGACTGGCTCCCGGCGTAGGAATAGCCCCCGGCATGAAATGACCCCCCAGCCCCGGAAGCGAGCCGGGGACGGGGTACCCCCTGGTGCCACGAAGGGCCCGGGCATGAAATAGCCTCCCGGCACCGGGACAGGCCCGGGTGCCGAGAAGTGTCCGGAAGTATATCCCGCGGGGGGAGGGAACCCCCCAGCGGGATTATACGGGGTAGACAGCCCCCCTGACGCCGGAGGGGCCGCTGGGTATCCCATAAACGGGGGCATGATCCCCGGATACGGGTGCGACGAAAATGTGGGGGCCGAGGGCCGCGCCAACACACTAAGGAGCTCGTCCATAGAGCGCTGGGCGCGGAGCTGGCCCTCCACGAGAGCCTCCAGCAGGGCATCCCGGGGAGCTGGGGGAGCCGTCGGGGGCAAACTCGTCCCGGCCGAGGTCCCCGCGGCCGCCGGGAGCGACCCGGAGGTGGAGGCGCCTAGATTGAGAGGGAAGGTGGGAGGCGGTACCTGGGAATGGTCGCCTCCGGACGGAAGCGCCGGAACAGCAGCGTCCCAGACGGGTGGCGCCAGGTCACCGGGACCGGCGTCACCGGGAAGGGCGCGGGCCCTTGTTCTCGGAGGAGCCATGGCGATTCGTCACGGTTCCCCACGGACGGCGCCAACTGTCGTGGTATTAAGAATACCCCGACAGGTTTTGAAGACGATCCTAGCGGAGATCACGCAGTGCGGGTTGACCGGGTGACCGGTCCTCCCCCGCCGGACAAACACAAGAATTGACACGTGGATTTATACAGGTTCGGGTCCCGGTGGGGGCCCTAGTCCTGTCGACGCGCTCCCGACCGGAGTCGGCTGGGGGGGCTCTCTCCGGGGGAGAGGCTTCCGGAGCACGTCTGTGAGATTAGCTATTCCAAATAATGATGAACTGATCCTTTACAACAGAGGGGTACAAGGGCTATTTATAGCCCCAAAAAGAAGCGAAAACCTAAACTACCCCGGAAGCCACCGTCGGATCGAAGGGTAGGACCGTCCTTCTTCCGGTCAAACGTCTTGGATGCTTGACAGGTGGTCGCTGATTCCCGAGGCATCCCTTGCGTGACCTGCACGTGATAAACAAACAGGGATTTTACCTTTTAGAAGGGCGATGACGTCCGGGACCCTTTCCGGAGGGCAGGGTCCCGGGAGCCTAAAAGGCGGCGCCCGGGACATGCCCCGGAGGCACCGTCCCGGGGGTCGAAAGGTGGCGCCCGGGGCAGGCACCGGAGGCCACTGTCCCCGAGTAAAAGGCGGCGCCCGGGACAGGCAACGGAGGCCACTGTCCCCGGGCAAATGGCGGCGCCCGGGACCAGCCCGGGGGGCACGGTCCCGAGAGCCTAAAAGGCGGCGCCCGGGGCAGGCACCGGAGGCCACTGTCCCCGGGTAAAAGGCGGCGCCTGTAACACCCCTGTTTTGCTAAACCCTAAAATAGCCAAAATCCACATCCGGACCCCAAAACCTAATCTGCTTCAGCCATTCCCTTCTAAATGCTGTTCAGAACATTTTTCCCTTCGGGACCATCTCCAAAATCTCACCCTAAAGCTGAGTTTCAAGCCTTGCTATTTTAAAACCCTAATTACCCTAATTACCCTAAACTGTTTTCCCCAATTTTGTCGAAACCCTTCAGATCTTGCCCGATCTTACCAAACTTTGGCCAGATAAGTTCTACTAATCTTTTGCAACTTAGCTGCGAAATCAGATTTCAGATCGGACCCTCAGATCTCCAAATTTGCAAACAGGCCCAAGTCCTATTCAAGTTTTCCTCACAGAACAGCCCCTGGAGTAAGTTTCAGAAATAGCAAATCGGCCCAAATATTATTTTCAGGCCCTTTTCGACCAGTGCCTGGTCGTGCCCTCGACCAGTGCTGCATCGCCGTTGCCGTGCCACGTTTTCTCGCCGCAGTTGCTCGCCGCCGGCCGTCGCCTTTTGTCGCCTGCACTGTGAGCAAAAGAGCCACCCCGCGCGCACGTGCTTGCCACCAGTACCGCGCCATGTCCAGCGGATAAGCGCCCGCGCTCCAGGGCATTGTCTTCGCGCGCGCGCAACCGTTGCCGTGGCAATTGCATGCGTTACGTGTCGTTACCGGAGCTTTGCTACTGCCTTCGCATCTGCGCCATCTCTGGTGAAGTCCCAATGCAATCGACAAAGCCTGTAGAGCAGCTACACTGCCAGTGCGCAATCACATCGCCGGTCACCGCTGTCGCAGCTGCACCCGGCCGGTCTCGTCCCCGGCACAAGTTCTCTCGCCGTTCCCCCTCGCAAGCTCCGCCTCATCGCCTATTTAAACCCCTTCAGCGCTGTGATGAAGTACAACGCCAGGACTTAGCTATTTTCCAGTTTGCTCACTGTTTCCCTTTCTTCCCCGACGAGCCGATTCTGAGGCCATCGACGCCACAGCAAACCACAGCCCCTCACTTCAATCCAAGCTCACCAGTGAGTCCAACACACCCATCTTCCCGTGTCCAAGCAACCAATTGCGTCCTAACGCTCATCATCACCGGTGATCGCCGGAAAACCAGAAGACCCCTGTTCCAGAAATTAAACCTGTTCCAGTGCTTTTCATCACTCACTCCAGTAGAATCAAATGATCCTTAGCCCTCTCTTAGCAAGCCTGCTCAGCCATTTTCAAATTGAAGCAGTACTGTGCGTTTTCCCAATTTTCGCGCGCCACCGTGGACGTCTCACGTCGCCGGCGTGCCTCGCTGCTGCTCCCTCCAAATTAAAGCCACCTACACCTTCCCTGCAACCCCTAGATGGTGTAGCCCAAGGCTTATAGCCTACATTGCAGTGTGGAGCCAGTTCGACGTTCACCGTCTTCTCCAACTCCGGTGGTAACGTCGACGAGCTTGTACACTTAACCACTATCCAATTCCTCTCTCCAGAGCAATCCACACCACCCCAGAAGTGTTTCCCCTCGGTCAATTTCAAGTTTAGTTAACTCCAGTTCCCTGTCACCGTGGCTCGTCCTTATCCCAGGCGGCCGAAGATTCAACCTCGCCGTTCGTCGCCGGCCAGCCGCCCCAGCCAAATTCCTCCCACCAGCGACCTTATCTTGATCCTGCCTACCTCCCTGACATATTTGGCGAAGCAATGCATGCGTGATTCGTCCAGACGCATGTGCCCTAGTTCGCTGCTGTACAGTGGCATTCGATTTCCTGTGTCCTGAACTTTGCTGTGAATTTCTGTTAATTCAAGGGCTTTTGTGAAAAGCCCACTTTGTCACTTAGGTCCCTCACAGCATTTGGCACACAATGCCACCTCTTGCACCAGTTTTGATCATCCAGAAGCCCTAAATCATCCTAGTGTCCTTCTCGGACATTGTCTGCTCGTGAACCGAATACCGACCCATGGCTCTCGTCACATTCGAGTCTTGTCCAGTGAACCTAACCCTAGAATCCTTTTCTCCGCTGTCCTGTTTCTGCCCAATCTCCCTCATTTGCATTCATGCGTATATTTTACTTATGTTTTGTATAAAGCCTATTTTCTGAATGCTCATGTATGGTATGTGTTTGTGTATTGTCTGATTGCCGCAGAGTCAGAAGCTGAAGGAGCGGAAGAAGTCTTTGAAGATCCGTCTGAATATTTAGACCCCACATTGCAAGGCAAGCCTCATTCCTTTGATCATGTCTCACCCAATATTTTCATATGAAGTATATTCACTGTTTGTTACTATGCATGTTTAGTTGAAATACAAGTTATGTTTGAATGACATGAGTAGATATTCCCTAATGAATCATGAAACCCTTTTTGTTATTGAACCTTCTTATATATGCTTTTGTCACCCTAGGACTCATATACTGAATATCCACATTAAACTTAAAATGGTCAAATGCGTGAGATGTTATAATGAAAACCGTTTTGACAAGAAAACTGATAAAAGGGATCAGTAGTGAGGATTGGATTGTATGGAGAGGGTGCGGTGCGCACCAGGGTATGTGAATGTTCCTCACTATTGGTTCATAAGGACAAGAACCTTGTGCTGTGTCTCTATACGAATTGTAAACGTACCAACCACTTGCCTGGTATGGGACAGGCACAACTCAGTAGCCTTTTGGTATTAGCAGTTCCCTGCATGGTTTGACGATCTGGTTTCTCGCGTGGAAACTGGAAGGCCAAGGTTCGGCCATGAGTGATGTGAGTCAGAAAAATGATGAGAGAAAAAGGCGTTAATGAAGGAAGGCGCCCTAGACCTGATTAAGCCGTGAGCGGCTGTAATCTTAAATGGTCGTATGTCTCGCGTGGACATAGACCAAGGCTATGTGTCCTGAGGGAACATAGACCAGAGAGGCTAGGAAGTAAGGCAGTGGGGAAGACCCACAACGGTACTTGAGACTTAATTGTCTATTTACCGGGCAGGGATACTGTTAATACTAAACTGTAAAGCGTTGTGTGATCTCGGCCTTGTCACATGTGTATAAGTCACATGGAGCTGATCCGACTTGAAAGCCGAGTGAACCAGTGGATTTAAAAAGAGGTACACCTTTGCAAAGCGTAAAAGAAGTGTCAGATACTCTGTACTCCCAGGTTCAGGAGTCTTTTCGTAGTGGATGTTATCCATGGGTTATAGCACAAGTAATGTTTGGAATGTTTTCATAATGCGGTTAACAAAGTAGTGACTCATGGGAGACCACTACATCTAATGTTTTATTGAAAACCTGTTTAATGTTTAAAGTACCATTTTCCTGACAAAAGTACTGTTTTACTGAACAAATGACTTGGAAATCTACATATCTTTATCCTTATGAAACTAAAACCCCAGAATCATATGTTTCACCCTCATGTAAGTACAATTATAATAATCCCCGGAATGAGTGTTGCTGAGCACCAAGTGCTCACCCTTGCAATTTACTTCCAACTGTAGAAGAGGGATTCGAGGATCCCGATTCCTTCAGTTATGAGTTCCCGGGAGAAGATGGAAGTGCCCCGGACGAGTCCACGTTCTAGAAGGATTGCGCACCAAGTCAAGTCAGATGTGGGAGGAGCCACTTCAACCTCGCTGCGAATGGAAATCAAGCTTTTTGTCGTTGCTTTGTGCTTTATGCTGTGTGTTCGGTACTTAGATACCGACTCTGGTTCTGATAAACTTGTTATTTTCTTAGCAACTCTACTTAGCGCCATTTTCGGTGCTTTGGGTATGTAATATTGGCCAAGCTGGCCTGCTACCTGTTTAATGTTATTATTATGCTTGTCTGGTTTGGAGCTCATGTGTCATCCTGCTGTGTGTAATCTACCTGGGCGGTTACCAAGGTGATCCTCAAATGGGGATCTCACAGCGAATGGTATCAGAGCTGAAGCTTGACTGTAGGTCGTGACCCTAACTAGAATGGGCGTCCCTAAAGTAGAGAATCGCTAGATTATTTGGTAAAAATCTAATTGTGAAAAACCTAATTTGTTTAAGAAAAGCATAATGAGTATTATTTGAAAACTTTCAAAACCATTTTCCTACTTTTAAGTGTTCCGTGTCTCATCATCGCAGATGGCCCCTGGTAAGAAGCTGATTCACGGAGACGAGTTGGGATCATGGGCATTGATGCTTTGGATGATGTTGCAATTTCTGGGAGCAAGAGACAACCAGCGACCCGTATACTACGTCCGTCGAGAAGAAGTCGATGGTAGACCTTTTGGTTTCCGTGCCTCGGTGATTGTGTACGAGATCCTAGAGATCGGGAGAGGATCAACAAGAAAGGAAGCTCGTAGAGAAGAAGAAGAAGATGCTATCCAAGACGCTGCTCGTCGTGCCATAGGTACCATCCGCCAGCTGTACGATGACTTTCTTATAGGTTCTCCTTTCTGTTTTGTACCCTACCAAGTCCCCGGATCAGATCGTCGAACTGTTCATCCCTCCAACAACCAGAGAGACGCCATCCTGACCAAAACCAGAGATGTAGTCCAAGTCTTGGAGTCAAGCTACACTCGGTTGCTGCGTGAGCATGAAAATGCTCGAGATGACCGTCACTATCTGGAAGGAGCGCTTGCGAAGGTTCGCTCAGAACTCCAAGAGAAGGAAAAACAGATTCAGGAGTTGGCTGAACCTAGCAAAGCTCGAGAAGTCGAAGACGAAGGATCGGTGAACAAGAGGAACCGCTTGAAGATAAGACTCACAGCCCGCAAGAGTGTGGGAAGACCTAGGGATTACCTAGGTTATTTCACGCCTGCTTCGCGTGGCATTGTGATCAACACCCCTGCACCAGAGTATCCTACTCTCGCGAAAGGGAAGGAAGTTCCTGAAGGCAAAGGAAAAGAGATTGCTACCTGCAACACCAACGATTCATCCGAGGAAGAAGAGGACAACGACATGCAATGGGACCCTATGGATGCCGACGAAGATCAAGAAGAGGAAGACCCTGAAGAAGTGGAACCTTGCAGTTCTTCCAAGACCGATAGGAGATCGTAGTTTTCTCTTCAGCTTGACCCTTCTGCTCTAGCCCTTGTAACCGTTAGTCTTTAGCTCTTGTTGTAGTAGCTGCTTTGTTTGTATTGTTTGTTGGTAACTCCAAAGCTGTAAAGGTGAAAACCTTGTATCTTTAGAAAATCTTTGAAAATGGAAATTGCATGTTCCAATCCAATCTCTTGGATTGATCTTTCCTTTCAGCTTTTGATCAATCTGTACTCTCTTGAATCAGTAGTTTTGTCTCAATTATCTTGGCAGAACAGAATGGTGAACACCAGAGGTAGAATCCAAGGTTCAGAAGAAGTCCCAAGAAACACATCAACAAGAAGGACTAGAGATGACTCAGATCAGCCAAATTCATCAGCCTCAGTACCGCAAGGAGGAAATCTGACGGAAATATTAATATGGATGGAGCAAAACAGACAAAGATCTGCAGAGGTACAGAGTCAAATTCTGGAACAGTTGATGCAAAACTCCGCAACACGACGCGAGGAAGGTTCGAACATTGGAGCAAGACTGACAGACTTCCAGAAGACACGTCCTCCAACTTTCTCCTGCACTGAAGACCCAATTGTGGCAGACGATTGGTTACGAGAAATTGAGAGGAAATTGGATACCGTCAGGTGTAGTGATGAAGAGAAGCTGCTATATGGACCCCATCAGCTCACAGGATCGGCTGCAGCATGGTGGGAGAATTACAAGACGGTACACCCTAATCAGAATTCAATTACCTGGAATGAATTCAAGGAACAGTTCCGTAGATACCATGTCCCCAAAGGAGCTATTCAAGCCAAACGCAGAGAATTCTTGAATCTAAGGCAAGGAGGAAGGACGGTGAAGCAGTATTTGCATGAGTTCGTCAAATTGGCCAGGTATGCACCAGAAGACATCATGACAGAAGAGCGGAAGATCGACAGATTCTGTGAAGGCCTACAAAACTCATACCAGTATCACTTGTCAACGCACGAGTTCACGGACTTCCAAGTCCTTGTGAATCGAGTGCTTAAAATGGAGGAGAAAAGAGGCGTAGTAGAAGAGGACCGCAAGAGGAAAAGCATAGCATACCCTTTTCAAGGAAATTCTAGCCGAGGAAGACCAGCGCCATATGCCAGAGCCGCTTTCAGACCACCCGCACCACCAAGACCCCAGAGGACTTCATCGCCAACAACTCTAACATGCCCCGGATGCAAAGGGAGTCACCTCTATAGAGACTGTACACTGAAGAATGAAGAATGCTTCCATTGTGGCAGAAGAGGACATCACCGAGAGACTTGTCCATTTCGGCATTTACCTCCCAACGTTGCCAAAGCTCAGGCAGCCAAATCCCCTGCACCTGCACGAACTATTGCCAGAGGAGCACCACAAGCCAGAGGAGGAAGATTCCAAACCAACAGAGGAAGAGGAACACCAACCACCGGAGGAAGACTCAACTTCGTGACTGCTACAGAAGCAGGAGAGGCAACTGACGTCGTGATCGGTAGACTCTTGATCTCCTCTCAGATTTCAGTTGTTCTATTTGATCCCGGTGCAACTCATTCATTCATGTCAAAAGATTGCTTGTTGAGTAATAACTTGCCTATGGTTGCTTTAGAGCATCCTATCATCATTCAGTCACCTGGTGCTAGGATGATTGTTAATTCTATCTGTAGAAACGTTGCCTTCTGTATCGGCAATCTAGAATTCCTGGCAGACATGCTAGTTCTAAACCTTCAAGGATTGGATGTCATTCTCGGAATGGATTGGCTGGCCAAGCATAAGGGATTGATGGATTGTGAGAAGAAAACAATCACCCTGACAAATGCCAGTGGAAAGCAAATTACATTCCATGCAGACAGAACTCCAATCTGCGACCACCTACAGAGATTGAACTGCATCGAAGAAGTGAAGCTTGAAGAGGTACCAATTGTAAACGAGTACCCGGAAGTCTTTCCAGAAGAACTTCCCGGATTGCCACCAAATAGGGATATAGAGTTCACTATTGAACTAAAACCCGGATCTGCGCCGTATGCTAGAAAGTTGTTTCGGATGACAGGCCATGAGCAAGAGGAATTGAAGAAGCAGATAGCTGAATTGGAAGAAAAAGGATTCATCAGATCAAGTTCATCACCATGGGGAGCCCCAGTGCTCTTTGTTAAGAAGAAAGATGGTAGTATGCGACTTTGCATAGACTACCGCAAGCTAAACGACATGACCATCAAGAACAAATACCCCTTACCAAGGATAGATGACCTTTTTGACCAGCTCAGAGAAGCAAAAGTGTTCTCAAGAATAGACCTGAGATCGGGATACCACCAGTTAAGGATCCGAGAGCAGGACATTCCTAAAACTGCTTTCGTAACCAGATATGGGTTGCATGAGTTCACAGTGATGCCCTTTGGATTAACTAATGCACCCGCGGTATTCATGAATCTAATGAATAAGATCCTCATGGAATTCCTGGATAAATACATCATTGTATTTGTGGATGATATTCTTGTCTACTCTAAGACGGAGGAGGAGCACGCACATCACCTGAGGATTGTGCTACAGAAACTGGCAGACCACCAGCTATATGCCAAGTTTAGCAAATGTGCTTTTTGGTTGAAGAAAATTTCTTTCTTGGGACACATCATCTCAGGAGAAGGAATATTTATGGACCCGTTGAAAATACAAGCGGTTACCGATTGGAAACAACCTGAAACCGCAACAGAAGTTAGAAGTTTCTTGGGATTAGCGGGATATTATCGAAGATTTGTAGAAGGATTCTCGAAGATCACCAAACCGCTAACCCAGCTACTGAAGAAGAATGCCCCTTTTAATTGGACTGAGGAGTGCGAAAGAAGCTTTGAGGAACTGAAGAAAAGGTTGACAACTGCACCAATCCTGATACTGCCGGACGTCAAGAAGGATTTTCAAGTCTTCTGTGACGCCTCCAAACAAGGATTAGGATGTGTATTGATGCAAGAAAGGAAAGTGATAGCTTATGCTTCTAGACAGCTACGACCTCATGAGGAGAATTATCCAACACATGATCTGGAGTTAGCTGCTGTCGTACATGCACTGAAGATATGGAGACACTACCTACTGGGAAGTAAGTGCGAAATTTATACGGATCATAAGAGCCTGAAGTATATCTTCACGCAACAGGAGTTGAATATGAGGCAGAGAAGATGGTTAGAACTGATCAAAGATTATGATCTAGAGATCCACTATCACCCAGGAAAAGCCAATGTAGTGGCTGATGCTTTGAGCAGGAAGTCTCGTTATAACCAGATAACACAACTAGAAGTGCCGACACAACTGATCAAGGATTTCGAAAAGTTGCAACTGGAATTAGTGGACCAAGGAACCATCGCTACACTAAAGATGGAGTGTGAGTTGAAGGATAAGATCAGACAAGCTCAAGCAATGGACCCAGACCTTCAAGAGATGAAGGAGGACATGAAGAGCAAAGATACAACCAACCTTCGAGAAGATGAACAGGGAATTCTATGGTACGATGACCGTATCTGCATTCCAAATGACAATGAGATCAAAAGCCTAATCATGCAAGAAGCTCATCAGACCCCATATTCCATACACCCAGGCAGCACCAAAATGTACAAGGACTTGAAGAAAAATTTTTGGTGGAAAGGAATGAAGAGAGAGATTGCCAAGTTTGTCGCAACTTGCGACACATGCCAAAGAGTGAAAGCAGAACATCAAAAGCCTGCGGGACCGCTACAACCTTTACAAATCCCAGAGTGGAAGTGGGACGAAATCAGAATGGATTTCATTGTGGGACTACCAAGGACGAAGAAAGGATTTGATTCTATATGGGTCATAGTAGATAGATTAACGAAGGTAGCACATTTTCTCCCAGTAAAGACCCTATATACAGCTAAGGATTTAGCAGAGCTGTATCTCAACAGAATAGTTGTCCTACACGGAGTGCCGAAGGCTATCGTTTCCGATAGAGGAGCCCAGTTCATTTCAAGATTTTGGCAAGAGTTGCAGAAAGCCCTGGGCACAAAGTTAAAATTCAGTACCGCTTACCACCCTCAAACTGGAGGTCAGACTGAGAGGGTAAACCAAATTTTGGAAGATATGTTGAGGGCTTGTGTTTTGGACTACGGAGACTCTTGGGAGTTATTTCTACCTTATGCAGAATTCACCTACAACAACAGTTTCCAAGCAAGCCTGCAAATTGCACCATATGAAGCTCTATATGGAAGAAGATGCCGCACGCCACTGTATTGGACAGAAATTGGTCAAAAACAACATCTAAGACCCCAGTTAGTAGAAGAAGCCACAGCCCATGTCAGGATCATACAAGAAAAACTGAAAACAGCCCAATCTAGACAGAAAAGCTATGCAGACAACCGTAGAAGAGAGCTATCTTTTGAAGAGGGCGATTATGTGTATCTCAAGGTTATGCCATACAAAGGAGTTCGAAGATTCCAGATGAAGGGAAAGTTAAAACCTAGATATGTGGGACCATATCGAATTCTGGAAAAGCGAGGTGAAATGGCATACAAACTGGAATTGCCACCAGAACTGAGCGGAATTCATGACGTGTTTCATGTATCTCAGCTGAAGAAATGCTTGAGAAAACCAACAGAACAGATATCTCCTACAGAGAATGAGATTCAACCAGACTTATCTTGTCAAGAATACCCTGTTAGAATTCTGGAAACCAGAGAGAGAGTGCTGAAGTCAAGAACCCTCCGATTCTGCAGAGTTCAGTGGAACAATCACTCAGAGGAGGAGTCAACTTGGGAAAAAGAAGAAGATCTCCGACGAGAATTTCCCTTCCTATTCTCTGACCTGCCCTAATCTCGAGGACGAGATTGTTTCTAAGGTGGGTAGATTTGTAACACCCCTGTTTTGCTAAACCCTAAAATAGCCAAAATCCACATCCGGACCCCAAAACCTAATCTGCTTCAGCCATTCCCTTCTAAATGCTGTTCAGAACATTTTTCCCTTCGGGACCATCTCCAAAATCTCACCCTAAAGCTGAGTTTCAAGCCTTGCTATTTTAAAACCCTAATTACCCTAATTACCCTAAACTGTTTTCCCCAATTTTGTCGAAACCCTTCAGATCTTGCCCGATCTTACCAAACTTTGGCCAGATAAGTTCTACTAAGCTTTTGCAACTTAGCTGCGAAATCAGATTTCAGATCGGACCCTCAGATCTCCAAATTTGCAAACAGGCCCAAGTCCTATTCAAGTTTTCCTCACAGAACAGCCCCTGGAGTAAGTTTCAGAAATAGCAAATCGGCCCAAATATTATTTTCAGGCCCTTTTCGACCAGTGCCTGGTCGTGCCCTCGACCAGTGCTGCATCGCCGTTGCCGTGCCACGTTTTCTCGCCGCAGTTGCTCGCCGCCGGCCGTCGCCTTTTGTCGCCTGCACTGTGAGCAAAAGAGCCACCCCGCGCGCACGTGCTTGCCACCAGTACCGCGCCAT
Source organism: Pharus latifolius (assembly GCA_019359835.1). NCBI lineage: Eukaryota > Viridiplantae > Streptophyta > Magnoliopsida > Poales > Poaceae > Pharus > Pharus latifolius. Next base: position 71,530,922 of record CM033322.1, read on the forward strand.
GTCCAGCGGATAAGCGCCCGCGCTCCAGGGCATTGTCTTCGCGCGCGCGCAACCGTTGCCGTGGCAATTGCATGCGTTACGTGTCGTTACCGGAGCTTTGCTACTGCCTTCGCATCTGCGCCATCTCTGGTGAAGTCCCAATGCAATCGACAAAGCCTGTAGAGCAGCTACACTGCCAGTGCGCAATCACATCGCCGGTCACCGCTGTCGCAGCTGCACCCGGCCGGTCTCGTCCCCGGCACAAGTTCTCTCGCCGTTCCCCCTCGCAAGCTCCGCCTCATCGCCTATTTAAACCCCTTCAGCGCTGTGATGAAGTACAACGCCAGGACTTAGCTATTTTCCAGTTTGCTCACTGTTTCCCTTTCTTCCCCGACGAGCCGATTCTGAGGCCATCGACGCCACAGCAAACCACAGCCCCTCACTTCAATCCAAGCTCACCAGTGAGTCCAACACACCCATCTTCCCGTGTCCAAGCAACCAATTGCGTCCTAACGCTCATCATCACCGGTGATCGCCGAAAAACCAGAAGACCCCTGTTCCAGAAATTAAACCTGTTCCAGTGCTTTTCATCACTCACTCCAGTAGAATCAAGTGATCCTTAGCCCTCTCTTAGCAAGCCTGCTCAGCCATTTTCAAATTGAAGCAGTACTGTGCGTTTTCCCAATTTTCGCGCGCCACCGTGGACGTCTCACGTCGCCGGCGTGCCTCGCTGCTGCTCCCTCCAAATTAAAGCCACCTACACCTTCCCTGCAACCCCTAGATGGTGTAGCCCAAGGCTTATAGCCTACATTGCAGTGTGGAGCCAGTTCGACGTTCACCGTCTTCTCCAACTCCGGTGGTAACGTCGACGAGCTTGTACACTTAACCACTATCCAATTCCTCTCTCCAGAGCAATCCACACCACCCCAGAAGTGTTTCCCCTCGGTCAATTTCAAGTTTAGTTAACTCTAGTTCCCTGTCACCGTGGCTCGTCCTTATCCCAGGCGGCCGAAGATTCAACCTCGCCGTTCGTCGCCGGCCAGCCGCCCCAGCCAAATTCCTCCCACCAGCGACCTTATCTTGATCCTGCCTACCTCCCTGACATATTTGGCGAAGCAATGCATGCGTGATTCGTCCAGACGCATGTGCCCTAGTTCGCTGCTGTACAGTGGCATTCGATTTCCTGTGTCCTGAACTTTGCTGTGAATTTCTGTTAATTCAAGGGCTTTTGTGAAAAGCCCACTTTGTCACTTAGGTCCCTCACAGCATTTGGCACACAATGCCACCTCTTGCACCAGTTTTGATCATCCAGAAGCCCTAAATCATCCTAGTGTCCTTCTCGGACATTGTCTGCTCGTGAACCGAATACCGACCCATGGCTCTCGTCACATTCGAGTCTTGTCCAGTGAACCTAACCCTAGAATCCTTTTCTCCGCTGTCCTGTTTCTGCCCAATCTCCCTCATTTGCATTCATGCGTATATTTTACTTATGTTTTGTATAAAGCCTATTTTCTGAATGCTCATGTATGGTATGTGTTTGTGTATTGTCTGATTGCCGCAGAGTCAGAAGCTGAAGGAGCGGAAGAAGTCTTTGAAGATCCGTCTGAATATTTAGACCCCACATTGCAAGGCAAGCCTCATTCCTTTGATCATGTCTCACCCAATATTTTCATATGAAGTATATTCACTGTTTGTTACTATGCATGTTTAGTTGAAATACAAGTTATGTTTGAATGACATGAGTAGATATTCCCTAATGAATCATGAAACCCTTTTTGTTATTGAACCTTCTTATATATGCTTTTGTCACCCTAGGACTCATATACTGAATATCCACATTAAACTTAAAATGGTCAAATGCGTGAGATGTTATAATGAAAACCGTTTTGACAAGAAAACTGATAAAAGGGATCAGTAGTGAGGATTGGATTGTATGGAGAGGGTGCGGTGCGCACCAGGGTATGTGAATGTTCCTCACTATTGGTTCATAAGGACAAGAACCTTGTGCTGTGTCTCTATACGAATTGTAAACGTACCAACCACTTGCCTGGTATGGGACAGGCACAACTCAGTAGCCTTTTGGTATTAGCAGTTCCCTGCATGGTTTGACGATCTGGTTTCTCGCGTGGAAACTGGAAGGCCAAGGTTCGGCCATGAGTGATGTGAGTCAGAAAAATGATGAGAGAAAAAGGCGTTAATGAAGGAAGGCGCCCTAGACCTGATTAAGCCGTGAGCGGCTGTAATCTTAAATGGTCGTATGTCTCGCGTGGACATAGACCAAGGCTATGTGTCCTGAGGGAACATAGACCAGAGAGGCTAGGAAGTAAGGCAGTGGGGAAGACCCACAACGGTACTTGAGACTTAATTGTCTATTTACCGGGCAGGGATACTGTTAATACTAAACTGTAAAGCGTTGTGTGATCTCGGCCTTGTCACATGTGTATAAGTCACATGGAGCTGATCCGACTTGAAAGCCGAGTGAACCAGTGGATTTAAAAAGAGGTACACCTTTGCAAAGCGTAAAAGAAGTGTCAGATACTCTGTACTCCCAGGTTCAGGAGTCTTTTCGTAGTGGATGTTATCCATGGGTTATAGCACAAGTAATGTTTGGAATGTTTTCATAATGCGGTTAACAAAGTAGTGACTCATGGGAGACCACTACATCTAATGTTTTATTGAAAACCTGTTTAATGTTTAAAGTACCATTTTCCTGACAAAAGTACTGTTTTACTGAACAAATGACTTGGAAATCTACATATCTTTATCCTTATGAAACTAAAACCCCAGAATCATATGTTTCACCCTCATGTAAGTACAATTATAATAATCCCCGGAATGAGTGTTGCTGAGCACCAAGTGCTCACCCTTGCAATTTACTTCCAACTGTAGAAGAGGGATTCGAGGATCCCGATTCCTTCAGTTATGAGTTCCCGGGAGAAGATGGAAGTGCCCCGGACGAGTCCACGTTCTAGAAGGATTGCGCACCAAGTCAAGTCAGATGTGGGAGGAGCCACTTCAACCTCGCTGCGAATGGAAATCAAGCTTTTTGTCGTTGCTTTGTGCTTTATGCTGTGTGTTCGGTACTTAGATACCGACTCTGGTTCTGATAAACTTGTTATTTTCTTAGCAACTCTACTTAGCGCCATTTTCGGTGCTTTGGGTATGTAATATTGGCCAAGCTGGCCTGCTACCTGTTTAATGTTATTATTATGCTTGTCTGGTTTGGAGCTCATGTGTCATCCTGCTGTGTGTAATCTACCTGGGCGGTTACCAAGGTGATCCTCAAATGGGGATCTCACAGCGCCTGAGACCCGCCCGGCGGGTAGGGTCCCGGGAGCCAAAAGGCGGCGCCCGGGACATGCCCCGGAGGCACGGTCCCGGGGGGCCAAATAGCGGCGCCCGGGACATGCCCGGGGGGCACGGTCCCGGGGGCCAAATGGCGGCGGCCGGGGCAGGCCCGGGGGGCACGGTCCCGGGGAGCAAATGGCGGCGCCCGGGGCAGGCACCGGAGGCCATTATCCCCGGGCGAATGGCGGCGCCCGGGACATGCCCGGGGGGCACGGTCCCGGGGGGCCAAATGGCGGCGCCCGGGACAGGCCCGGGGGGCACGGTACCGGGGGGCCAAATGGCGGCGCCCGGGACATGCCCGGGGGGCACGGTCCCAGGGGCCAAATGGCGGCGCCCGGGATAGGCCCGGGGGGCACGGTCCCGGGGGCCAAATGGCGGCGGCCGGGACAGGCCCGGGGGGGCACGGTCCCGGGGACCAAATGGCGGCGCCCGGGGCAGGCACCGGAGGCCACTATCCCCGGGCGAATGGCGGCGCCCGGGACATGCCCGGGGGGCACGGTCCCGGGGGGCCAAATGGCGGCGCCCGGGACAGGCCCGGGGGGCACGGTCCCGGGGGGCCAAATGGCGGCGGCCGGGACAGGCCTCGGGCGAATGTCACGTCTGCCACGATAGTGACATCACCTGTGAGGAGCCCAGCTCGGTGCAGCTGGCCCTTTAACCACTTGACTTCCCAGGATGAGTCAATCACAGGATTACATTGCAGCAGCAAAATAGTACAATAGTCATAATTGTATGGCCATCAGGCCTTAGTACAAAACGAGGTACAGTGCCGTACAAGGCACAAGGGTCTAACAAAATAATACATCTAGTCGGCGGAAGCTAGGCCCAAAAGCAATCCACAGGAAACAGAGGTTGACAGCAAGACAGCACCATATTAGGGCTCCGAAGGAAACTGCTCATCTTCTCCTGGGTCCGCAGCATCTTCGGGGTATCCTCCAAGGTCGTAGAATGCTCCATCTATTGATGAGTTGTTGCAAGGGTGAGTACTTACGTACTCAGCAAGTCATAGGGAAGGTAGAGATACATATATATATATGACATGAACCTATGCTATTGGGGAAAGAGTGAAAGGTTTTTCCCAAAATACATTTCTTTCTCAATTCTTACTCAACTTCTGATCATACCCATGGCAGTAAATAAATCGTATTGATGGTGATACATATATCCCATATCCAAGGCGATATATCCTCATATCACACTACTCTTATTCAAGTCTTTCAATCATATGCTCTTAGCAGTATTTCATAACTTAGGGCATAAACCACATGCCTCTTAATTATCATATGATCTCTATATTATGGTATTACCGCGACACGTCAACACATGACAGCCCACGGCAACGCCCCTTATCATGACAACACATGCCACTTGGGTAATCTTGAGCTAACAAATTTTAGTTTATAAACAATACTTGTGTCACACCCCATGGATTTAATCCACCGCAGCATACTCCTAGAACTCGGGAGCACGAAGTATTCGAATACATTTTTAAACTCTGCAGAGATGTACCTCTTTTTAAATCCACTTTTTCACTCGACTTCCAAGTCGGGCCAACTCCATGCGACTTATACGCATGTGACAAGGCCGAGATCACACAACGTTTTTGCAGTCTAGTATTAACAGTATCCCTGCCCGGTAAATGGACAACACCATCCCAAGTACCGTTGTGGGTCCTCCCCACTGCCTTACTTCCTAGCCTGGGTCTATGTTCCCGCAGGACACATAACCTCTTTTGATTACAGTCGCGCACGACTTAATCTGGCGTAGGGCGTCTTCCTTCTTTACACCTTATCCTCTCATAATTTTTTTGATCTCACATCACTCATGGACGAACTGCGTCCCACCAGTTTCCACGCGAGAAACCGGATCGACAAGCCATGCAGGGAACTGGTAATACTAAGAAAGCTACTAGGTTGCGCCTGTCCCATACCAGGTAAGTGGTTGGTACGTTTTTCATGCCACTAGACGCATAACACAAGGTTCTAGTCCTTACATGCCAGTGACCAGATCATACCACAACCATGCACCTTCAGTGCCTGTACATCCAGTGCAGCCAAGCACCTCCAGTGCTACCACCATCCCATACCAAAATACTGGTCACGGCTAGGGGTTCTATTTCATGAATATAAATGTACATGTTTATACTTTTATTAGTTCGAGGCTTGCTATCTTATCAAGTTCACATTTCTCAAGTATTCAATCTATCACTGCCATAATATCATTGATCTCAACATGTGCAATATTAATGAAATATCTACTCATGGAATAGCATAGCAATTCATAAAATATGGGTTTCAATATGTTCAAAGTATGACTTGCCTTCCGCGTCGTAAGTATCCGCAGTCGATGACGGTTCAGCGACAAGATCTTCAACCCCGGACTCTTGCTCTGAACAAGATCAAACAAGCAAACAGGCATTACAATCAATCCTATTCTTGCTAATCCACTACATGCAAAGATGCAAGGAGAAAATACTCTGGCAATACAAGGTTTGAAAGCGATGCGGTTTTAATTATGGAAACCAGGGTTAAAGTTAGCTGTTAAGGTTTACAAGGTTCCAAAATATCAGGGTAATATCAAGGTGGTGACTGGTTCGCCCAAAAACAGCGAATGTCTTTAGGTTGGCATTCGGTTCAAGGCATCGACATAAGGTCGGTGGGTGATAGAGGGCTCAACTCAAGTTGTGACAGTAGAGAAAAGTGTAGATCACAACATCAGGAGTCTAAGGGACAAAGTTATTTTCAAAGTGCATGGCTGGAAGTGGGTGAAAAGGCTCAATGCCACTGGCTGACACAGGCTGGCATAGGCTTGACACGGCCAGAAACTAGGGTTAGCCATATCTTTTGACTCAGGACTCCAAATGATGCACCACTTTGTCTGGTGGTTAGGCATTTGTAACAGGAACAAATGTCTCAACAGGACCTAGGGCAGGAGATGGCCGGAAAGTGATGAAAACCGGCGAAGAAGTTGGCTGGCCTGGAGCACATGCAGTGTGAACAGTACAGCAAACTAGGGCATAGCTATATCTCACAATCTAGGCCGAATTAGGAGTCGTGATAGAAGACAAAGTTGCTCAGAATGGTCCAAAACATCTAGATGGCAAGGTTTCTATGGCTGGATTGGCTGGATTTAGGGGATATTGGCCGGGGAAAAGATTAACTCAAGCCTGATTTGGGCATTTTTGATCTAGGGCAAATAAACTTAATTCCTTGCTTGTGGATAGTCTCTGGGGCATAAGTAAGCTACTGGTGAAGTTAGATTAACTAGAAATGCACCAGAAAAGCTTGAACAGCAAGCTCAGTTCACAAGCAAAGTTCCAATTTGGGGTTTTTCACATTTTAGCAAATCTGTCGATTTTGGTTGCTTAGGGATGTTAAGCAAGGTCTAGTGAGCATATTTGATTACTAGTTCGAAGGTTGAATCGATCTGGTTGAGGATTAATTGCTCGCCGGAGCTACTGGAGTAAAACTGAAATTGCCGGCGACTGAGGGTATTTAGACTAAATTCCAAGCTCGAGAAGCATGAGGGGGATGAGAGAAGCTCACTGGGGGTGTTGGATCAAAGAATGAAGCAGTGGAGAAGCTTGGCACCGTGCTCCTCCTTCGCTGCTCGCCGGGGAAGAAGAAGACACAGCGAGTTTGACTGATTGCTGGTGTGCAGGTGTGTAAGATGGTTGCTAGTCCAGGGGGTTTAAATAGGCGAGGCTGCGGGGGCTCCCAACGTCTACAATCGCACGGGGAGTTGAAGCCGGCTTGAATTGACTGGGAAGTGACCGGCGGCGAAGACAGGCGGCGAAGCGACGTCTTCACCGGTCGTGCCGGCTGCGCTGCTGCTCTGGTGGAGGTGAAGGCGAAGTGATGCCTCTCCAAGGCATGCTTGCGACGTGGCGCAAAGCTTCTGCAGTGGCTGCAGCAATGGCGTGCGCGCGCGGGCAAAATCGGCGATGCTGGTGCGGCCGCGGTGGCTCCACAGTGGCGAACGGCGTGCGCACACGTGGCAGGGACGCAGTGGCAAGGGTGGCGACCACGGGGCTTCACCGGCGATGAAGTTCCTGGCGTGGCAGCGCGGTGGTCGCGGTCGTGCACGGCTGCTGGTCGCGCACAGTGCCTCTGGTCGAACCAGGGACCAAAATGCAAGGATTCTTATTTGAAATCTGGACTGATTTGTAATTTCTATCTTAGAGGTGGTTAATTTGAGAATTGATTTCATGGCTGAGTATAACATTTCTATTAGTACTCATCCAACTCAATTTTAGAGAAAATTTGATAAGATTTGGGGGATTTCACCTATTTTCGAAAATAGGGTAAAATTAGGGTAAAATAGATCTGGATTTTGTCAAACTCGAATTCTGGTAATTAGGGTGAGATTTTGAAGTTTAAACAGAAGGGAAATATGTATCAAATAGTATTTGGGAGGTGTTTCCTGAAGAAATTCTGAAGTTGGAATTGATTTGCAGATTTTAGCCTTTTCAGGCTTCCAGGAAAACAGAAAAGGACTTATTCACAGTAAAATTTGGACTAAACTGCGAAAAGTGTTTAGATGAATTAATTTGGCTCCCAACTTTTTGAAGTGAGTTGAGGATAAACCTAGGAACATATTCCAGGGGTTACTTGAGTCTGGATAAGGTTAAATCAGAATAATTCAATCATCTGAAAACTGGGGTACTTAGGGTAAGTCTGAATTTTCCTGTTTTCGAAAACGGAGAGAGGCTTAGGTACTGAGAGTTAGGTTCAGAATTTGATCTGGCTCCTGAAGACTTTTATCCTCAGGGTAACTGATAGGTTAAATCTGGATGGTCAGATCTTGATCTGGAACTAGAGAATAGATTTGGAGATTTTTAGGGTTTGGGAGAGATTAGAGTTCAACTGATCTGGCTACTACTACAGGGATACATGCATGCAGGATTTTCATGCAAAACTTTTCACCCCCAAAACTAGGGTGTTACAAGCCTACCCTCCTTAAAGAAATCTCGCCCCGAGATTTACCTAGAGAAGGGAAGAGGTAGGGATAAGCCTGCCGCAGATCATCCTCTTTCTCCCAAGTCGCTTCTTCCTTTGAGTGATCTTCCCATTGAACCTTGCAAAGCTTGATTTTCTTTCTTCTGAGTTGACGCTCATCACTGGCCAGTATTTGCAGCGGTTGAGTGAGGTAGGTGAGATTCTTCTGAAGCGGAATTCCCTGGTGTTCTATCTGGTCCGTTGGTTCTTTGAGGCACTTACGGAGTTGCGAGACATGAAACACGTCATGAATTTCTCCAAGATCTGATGGTAAATCCAGTTTGTAAGATACCTCTCCTTTCCTCTTAAGGACTTTGAATGGTCCAATGTACCTTGGGGACAGTTTTCCTCTCTGATGGAATCTTCTCATCCCTTTTAACGGCGTAACCTTGAGATAAACTGATTCGCCTGGTGCAAACGACAATTCCCTTCTTCGGTTGTCGGCATAGCTCTTCTGGCGTGACTGTGCTGCCTTTAATCGTTCTCTGATGAGCTTGACGTGTGCTTCAGCTTCTTCGATGAGTTCGGGTCCAATGACTTGCCTTTCTCCTGGCTCGTCCCAATGTAGTGGAGTTCTACACTTGCGTCCATACAAAGCTTCAAAGGGTGCCATTTGCAGACTAGCTTGGTAACTGTTGTTATAAGTAAACTCCGCAAATGGTAAGCACTTTTCCCAAGAGGTTCCGTACTCTAAGATGCAAGCTCTGAGAAGGTCTTCCAAGATTTGATTTACCCGTTCCGTCTGTCCTCCTGTCTGTGGATGATATGCAGTGCTAAACTGCAATTGGGTTCCCAAAGCTTCGTGGAGTCGGTTCCAGAATTTGGATGTGAATTGCGTTCCTCGATCTGAAACGATCTTCTTCGGGATACCATGCAGTGTCACTATTCGCTGCAGGTATAGCTCCGCTAACTTGTTGCCATTATACGTTTTCTTGACTGGTATAAAATGAGCAACTTTTGTGAGTCTGTCCACAACGACCCATATGGAATCATATCCCCCTTGTGTTCTGGGAAGTCCTGTGATAAAATCCATACCAATCTCTTCCCATTTCCAAGTTGGCACTGGTAAGGGTTGCAGCTTTCCAGCTATCTTCTGATGATCGGCCTTAATCCTTTGGCAAGTGTCACATCTTGCGACATATTCCGCGATTTCCCCCTTCATTCCATTCCACCAGAATTGCGTCTTCAGATCCTTGTACATCTTGGTGTTTCCAGGGTGTAGTGAGTATGGGGTTTTATGAGCTTCGAAAAGAATTAGTTCCTTAAGGTCGGTATTTCGAGGTACACAAATCCTTCCCCGATACCACACAATTCCTTGATGATCTTCAGTGAATTCCTGGGTTTTTCCTGATCTGATGCGGCTCTTGATCTTATGTATCTCTTCATCTTCTTTCTGAGCATCCTCAATCTGCTTTTGGAGTTGAGACTCCATAGTCAAAGTAGCTAACATCCCAGATGGCACTATGGTTACTTCAAGATTCTGAAATTCCTGCCGTAAGCACGGGTTCTTAGGTGTAGCTCCTTGTAGGGTATAAGCCTTCCTGCTCAAGGCATCTGCCACTACGTTGGCTTTTCCTGGATGGTAGAGTATGCTGAGGTCGTAGTCCTTGATCAGTTCGAGCCATCGGCGCTGACGCATATTGAGCTCCGTCTGTGTGAAGATATACTTGAGGCTTTTATGATCTGTAAAGATCTCACACTTATGTCCAATGAGATAATGCCGCCATATCTTTAAAGCATGCACCACTGCTGCTAACTCCAAATCATGAGTCGGATAATTTTCCTCATGTGGTCTCCATTGGCGTGAAGCATAAGCTACTACTCGACCTCGCTGCATTAACACACAGCCTATTCCTTGCTTTGAAGCATCACAGTAAACTACAAAATCTTCTTTGCTGTCCGGTAAGGTGAGGACCGGTGTTGTTGTCAATTTCTGCTTTAGCTTCTGAAAACTTTCTTCACACTTGATGGTCCATTCAAATGCAACATCCTTCTTTAGCAGGTTCGTGAGGGGTTTGGCTATTTGGGAAAATCCTTCAATGAATCTCCTATAATATCCTGCTAATCCCAAGAAACTTCTAATCTCTGTAACTGAGGTAGGTTGCTTCCACTCCTTGATTGCAGAGATTTTAGCCGAATCTACTGAAATTCCTTCTGCTGTCAACACATGTCCAAGAAATGAAATCTTTGTCATCCAAAATTCACATTTATCAAACTTGGCATAAAATTGCCTCTCTCGTAGCCTTCCCAAGACTAGGTGTAAATGTTGCTCATGTTCTTCCGTACTCTTGGAATATATCAGAATGTCATCTATGAATACTATGACAAACTTGTCAAGATAATCCATAAACGTACTGTTCATGATGTTCATGAAAGCTGCCGGAGCATTGGTCAATCCAAAGGGTACTACTGTAAACTCGTATAAACCATATCTGGTAGTGAAAGCAGTCTTCGATATATCTTCCTTCTTGATCTTCAGCTGATGATATCCAGATTTCAAATCTATCTTGGAAAATACTTTGGCTCCTCGAAGTTGGTCGAACAAGTCATCAATTCTTGGCAATGGGTACTTGTTCTTAATGGTGACTTCATTCAAAGCTCGGTAATCTACACACATTCGTAAGGTTCCATCTTTCTTCCTTACAAACAAAACTGGAGCTCCCCAAGGTGAAGCACTGGGTCGGATAAATCCTTTACCCTCCAGTTCCTCTAACTGATTTTTCAACTCTTCTAAATCCGTTACCGGCATCCTATATGGTCTCTTGGCTATAGGTGCCGCTCCTGGTTTAAGCTCGATGGTAAACTCTATCTCCCTGTCAGGTGGCATCCCTGGGAGTTCTTCTGGGAATACATCCGGGTATTCTTGCACTGTGGGCACTTGATCCAAGCATACTTCCTGAAGTGCATGGACTGATCCTTGCAGTTTTTCGACCGATGCTCTTTCCGCATGGAATAGGACTTCCTTCCCTTGGTTACTAACAAGGCTTAGAGTTTTCTTCTCACAATCCACTAGACCTTTATGCTGGGATAACCAATCCATTCCTATTATAATGTCTAGGCCTTGCAGTTCTAGGACTAATAGATTAGCCAAGAACTCTATTCCATCTATTCTGAAGGTTATATGACGACAAGCTGAATATACAGGCAGCTTAGCTCCTGGGGTCTGTATAGCCATAGGGTACTTTAGAGGTACCATAGGTATTCCCACTTTAAATGCAAAATCTTCTGATATGAATGAGTTTGTAGCTCCAGGATCAAACAATATTAAAGCAGATGCAGATTGGATCAAGAATCTACCTAGGAGAATGTCAGAGGCATTGTCTGCTTCTTGAAGGGAGGTGAAGTTCAGTCGGCCTCCTCGGCCTGCCATTGGTCTTCCTCCTCGCCCTCGTCCTCGGCCTGCTACATTTCCCCCTCTGTTGGGCAAACCTCCTCTGGGGCTCTGCAATGGTGGTGAAGCTGTGGTTCTAGGTGCCATCGCTTGTGTTCCAGCTTGCGATCTTGCTATCGCCGTTGGGAGTTGGATCCATGGGCAACTGTCTTTGCGGTGTCCCATCTGTCCGCAATGATAGCATTGAGTCCTTGCCTGAGGGCAATCCCGTTGATAGTGTGCTCCTCTGCAGTTGGGGCATATTGGCGTGAATTGTGGTCTTGGCGCCGGGTAGGGCGGACGAAAATTTGGAGATGTTGGGGCCCTTCCCCTAGATGAGCTAGCTGGCAGTCGTGACTGTTGCATCATCTTTCTCTTCCGATTTTCTTCCCCGAGGCTTCGCTTTTCTTCTATCTTTAATACTCGATTCACCAGGGTCTGGAATTCTGTGAACTCATGGGAGGCAATCTGATACTGCAAATAGTGTTGAGGTCCTTCGGTGAAGCGTTCAATCTTCTTCTCTTCCGTGTCGATGTCGTTGGTCGCATACCGAGCTAGATGGTGGAATTGGTGCAGATACTCGGTGACAGTCCGATTCCCTTGAGTCAAGTTCCGGAATTCTCGGCGTTTAGCTGCCATGACGCCTGTAGGGATATGGAATTTTCGGAACTGATCCTTAAATTCCGTCCAAGTGATGTTGTCTTTGTCCATGTGTGCTTCTTGATAATTCATCCACCAAGCAGCTGCTGCTCCAGTGAGTTGGTGTGATCCGAATAACACCTTCTCTCGATCATTGCAACGGACAGTGTCCAGTTTCCTTTCAATGTCCCGCAGCCAGTCATCTGCGACGATTGGGTCGGTCGCGCTTGCGAAGGTTGGCGGTCGAGTCTTCTGGAAGTCCGAGAGTCGAGTTCCGACGGCAGTACCTTCAGCAGTCCCTGGCATTTTCTGAATGACTTGAGCTAGCAATTGGGTATGTGCAGCCTGGGCTTCTTGGCGGCTCCTCTCCATTGAAAGAAGAATTTCCTGGAGACTTGGTGAGTCCTCTTGTGGTGGTAGTGAGCTCTGCGATCCTGGATGAGGTGTGGATCCTCTTCGTGGCGTAACTGGGTCTTGGCCCTCTTGGTCATCTTGGGTCCTTCTCCTTGTGTTGACCATTCTGATCTTCTGAAGAGAGAAGCAGACAGGTCTAACTAACTAGAGAGAATTAAGGTACTAATGCGGAAATTAATGCGAAACTGATTCATTAATGCACAAGTAGTTGATACAAAAGCGGCTAAGCGCCTTAGTCTGATACAATCAAAATACAAGTAATGGTGATGATAACAACCAAAAGCATCACCAAACCTAGAAAGTCTACCCTGGCCTGAGGATCTAAAAGAACAGGCAACTAACTACTCCCACAGGGCTCAACCTCCTCTGGCTCCACCTCGTCGTCGGACTCCTCCAGAGTGACAAACTCGGGTGGTCCAGACTCATGGAACAGTAGCGCTGACCCACTGCCCTCTGCTCGGCGGGTGCTAGGGGTAGAGAACGAGCGTCGGTACCCAGCTGCATTAGCAACCCTCCGAGGAATCAAGCTAGGTCCTGCACTGGGTCCAAAGGTACGAGCTGGGGAGACAACTGTCGGAGCAACCTCCTCAACTGTGCGGCGTCTCTGAGCTGCAGGCTGAGAAGTCAACGACGGGGAAGCGGTTCGGCCACGTTTCTTCTGCTCCTCCAACTCCTTGCGGAGCTCCTGATGCTCAGCAAGCAACGTAGAGTAGCGCGAGTCGAGGGTCCTCAACAGACCTACGGTGCCTGCCAGACACGGGTCCGGGTACTCCACGATGGGTGGCAACCCAGAGGGAGATGAAGGCACGTGACGGAAAGGTGACTCCTGGAGCCGGCATGAGTACACCTGGCGTACCCGATGTACCGCCTCTCGAGCTGCGTCCTGGATAGCATCCAGTCGGCTTGCCCTGCTGGCCTCCACTCTGATCACCTGTCCCTCACGACTATCGAGAGCGTGCACCAGCACTTTGGCCTTGAAACCATAGCGACGCCCCTCATAATAGTCCCAAATGGTCTCGCAGATCGGCCGCTCATCAATCCCTAGGAACTGAGCCATATGCCACAGCAATGTGGCCCATCCACCGAGACGCTCGATGTAGCTGAAACGTTCCTTGGCCATCCTGCCGAGAAATTTGGAAGCAAAATAAGATTTTGAAATCAACATTTTTAAAGGAGCAGAACAACCTTTTGAAAAAATAAAATTTTTCAGAGATAGTTTTTAAATAATTTACGAGGTCCTGGCGCTACCAAGCCCTAAGGGTACCGTCCTACAGTCAAGGTCTGTGCTGCTCTGATACCACTATTTTATGTCACGTCTGCCACGACAGTGACATCACCTGTGAGGAGCCCAGCTCGGTGCAGCTGGCCCTTTAACCACTTGACTTCCCAGGATGAGTCAATCACAGGATTACATTGCAGCAGCAAAATAGTACAATAGTCATAATTGTATGGCCATCAGGCCTTAGTACAAAACGAGGTACAGTGCCGTACAAGGCACAAGGGTCTAACAAAATAATACATCTAGTCGGCGGAAGCTAGGCCCAAAAGCAATCCACAGGAAACAGAGGTTGACAGCAAGACAGCACCATATTAGGGCTCCGAAGGAAACTGCTCATCTTCTCCTGGGTCCGCAGCATCTTCGGGGTATCCTCCAAGGTCGTAGAATGCTCCATCTATTGATGAGTTGTTGCAAGGGTGAGTACTTACGTACTCAGCAAGTCATAGGGAAGGTAGAGATACATATATATATATGACATGAACCTATGCTATTGGGGAAAGAGTGAAAGGTTTTTCCCAAAATACATTTCTTTCTCAATTCTTACTCAACTTCTGATCATACCCATGGCAGTAAATAAATCGTATTGATGGTGATACATATATCCCATATCCAAGGCGATATATCCTCATATCACACTACTCTTATTCAAGTCTTTCAATCATATGCTCTTAGCAGTATTTCATAACTTAGGGCATAAACCACATGCCTCTTAATTATCATATGATCTCTATATTATGGTATTACCGCGACACGTCAACACATGACAGCCCACGGCAACGCCCCTTATCATGACAACACATGCCACTTGGGTAATCTTGAGCTAACAAATTTTAGTTTATAAACAATACTTGTGTCACACCCCATGGATTTAATCCACCGCAGCATACTCCTAGAACTCGGGAGCACGAAGTATTCGAATACATTTTTAAACTCTGCAGAGATGTACCTCTTTTTAAATCCACTTTTTCACTCGACTTCCAAGTCGGGCCAACTCCATGCGACTTATACGCATGTGACAAGGCCGAGATCACACAACGTTTTTGCAGTCTAGTATTAACAGTATCCCTGCCCGGTAAATGGACAACACCATCCCAAGTACCGTTGTGGGTCCTCCCCACTGCCTTACTTCCTAGCCTGGGTCTATGTTCCCGCAGGACACATAACCTCTTTTGATTACAGTCGCGCACGACTTAATCTGGCGTAGGGCGTCTTCCTTCTTTACACCTTATCCTCTCATAATTTTTTTGATCTCACATCACTCATGGACGAACTGCGTCCCACCAGTTTCCACGCGAGAAACCGGATCGACAAGCCATGCAGGGAACTGGTAATACTAAGAAAGCTACTAGGTTGCGCCTGTCCCATACCAGGTAAGTGGTTGGTACGTTTTTCATGCCACTAGACGCATAACACAAGGTTCTAGTCCTTACATGCCAGTGACCAGATCATACCACAACCATGCACCTTCAGTGCCTGCACATCCAGTGCAGCCAAGCACCTCCAGTACTACCACCATCCCATACCAAAATACTGGTCACGGCTAGGGGTTCTATTTCATGAATATAAATGTACATGTTTATACTTTTATTAGTTCGAGGCTTGCTATCTTATCAAGTTCACATTTCTCAAGTATTCAATCTATCACTGCCATAATATCATTGATCTCAACATGTGCAATATTAATGAAATATCTACTCATGGAATAGCATAGCAATTCATAAAATATGGGTTTCAATATGTTCAAAGTATGACTTGCCTTCCGCGTCGTAAGTATCCGCAGTCGATGACGGTTCAGCGACAAGATCTTCAACCCCGGACTCTTGCTCTGAACAAGATCAAACAAGCAAACAGGCATTACAATCAATCCTATTCTTGCTAATCCACTACATGCAAAGATGCAAGGAGAAAATACTCTGGCAATACAAGGTTTGAAAGCGATGTGGTTTTAATTATGGAAACCAGGGTTAAAGTTAGCTGTTAAGGTTTACAAGGTTCCAAAATATCAGGGTAATATCAAGGTGGTGACTGGTTCGCCCAAAAACAGCGAATGTCTTTAGGTTGGCATTCAGTTCAAGGCATCGACATAAGGTCGGTGGGTGATAGAGGGCTCAACTCAAGTTGTGACAGTAGAGAAAAGTGTAGATCACAACATCAGGAGTCTAAGGGACAAAGTTATTTTCAAAGTGCATGGCTGGAAGTGGGTGAAAAGGCTCAATGCCACTGGCTGACACAGGCTGGCATAGGCTTGACACGGCCAGAAACTAGGGTTAGCCATATCTTTTGACTCAGGACTCCAAATGATGCACCACTTTGTCTGGTGGTTAGGCATTTGTAACAGGAACAAATGTCTCAACAGGACCTAGGGCAGGAGATGGCCGGAAAGTGATGAAAACCGGCGAAGAAGTTGGCTGGCCTGGAGCACATGCAGTGTGAACAGTACAGCAAACTAGGGCATAGCTATATCTCACAATCTAGGCCGAATTAGGAGTCGTGATAGAAGACAAAGTTGCTCAGAATGGTCCAAAACATCTAGATGGCAAGGTTTCTATGGCTGGATTGGCTGGATTTAGGGGATATTGGCCGGGGAAAAGATTAACTCAAGCCTGATTTGGGCATTTTTGATCTAGGGCAAATAAACTTAATTCCTTGCTTGTGGATAGTCTCTGGGGCATAAGTAAGCTACTGGTGAAGTTAGATTAACTAGAAATGCACCAGAAAAGCTTGAACAGCAAGCTCAGTTCACAAGCAAAGTTCCAATTTGGGGTTTTTCACATTTTAGCAAATCTGTCGATTTTGGTTGCTTAGGGATGTTAAGCAAGGTCTAGTGAGCATATTTGATTACTAGTTCGAAGGTTGAATCGATCTGGTTGAGGATTAATTGCTCGCCGGAGCTACTGGAGTAAAACTGAAATTGCCGGCGACTGAGGGTATTTAGACTAAATTCCAAGCTCGAGAAGCATGAGGGGGATGAGAGAAGCTCACTGGGGGTGTTGGATCAAAGAATGAAGCAGTGGAGAAGCTTGGCACCGTGCTCCTCCTTCGCTGCTCGCCGGGGAAGAAGAAGACACAGCGAGTTTGACTGATTGCTGGTGTGCAGGTGTGTAAGATGGTTGCTAGTCCAGGGGGTTTAAATAGGCGAGGCTGCGGGGGCTCCCAACGTCTACAATCGCACGGGGAGTTGAAGCCGGCTTGAATTGACTGGGAAGTGACCGGCGGCGAAGACAGGCGGCGAAGCGACGTCTTCACCGGTCGTGTCGGCTGCGCTGCTGCTCTGGTGGAGGTGAAGGCGAAGTGATGCCTCTCCAAGGCATGCTTGCGACGTGGCGCAAAGCTTCTGCAGTGGCTGCAGCAATGGCGTGCGCGCGCGGGCAAAATCGGCGATGCTGGTGCGGCCGCGGTGGCTCCACGGTGGCGAACGGCGTGCGCACACGTGGCAGGGACGCAGTGGCAAGGGTGGCGACCACGGGGCTTCACCAGCGATGAAGTTCCTGGCGTGGCAGCGCGGTGGTCGCGGTCGTGCACGGCTGCTGGTCGCGCACAGTGCCTCTGGTCGAACCAGGGACCAAAATGCAAGGATTCTTATTTGAAATCTGGACTGATTTGTAATTTCTGTCTTAGAGGTGGTTAATTTGAGAATTGATTTCATGGCTGAGTATAACATTTCTATTAGTACTCATCCTACTCAATTTTAGAGAAAATTTGATAAGATTTGGGGGATTTCACCTATTTTCGAAAATAGGGTAAAATTAGGGTAAAATAGATCTGGATTTTGTCAAACTCGAATTCTGGTAATTAGGGTGAGATTTTGAAGTTTAAACAGAAGGGAAATATGTATCAAATAGTATTTGGGAGGTGTTTCCTGAAGAAATTCTGAAGTTGGAATTGATTTGCAGATTTTAGCCTTTTCAGGCTTCCAGGTAAACAGAAAAGGACTTATTCGCAGTAAAATTTGGACTAAACTGCGAAAAGTGTTTAGATGAATTAATTTGGCTCCCAACTTTTTGAAGTGAGTTGAGGATAAACCTAGGAACATATTCCAGGGGTTACTTGAGTCTGGATAAGGTTAAATCAGAATAATTCAATCATCTGAAAACTGGGGTACTTAGGGTAAGTCTGAATTTTCCTGTTTTCGAAAACGGAGAGAGGCTTAGGTACTGAGAGTTAGGTTCAGAATTTGATCTGGCTCCTGAAGACTTTTATCCTCAGGGTAACTGATAGGTTAAATCTGGATGGTCAGATCTTGATCTGGAACTAGAGAATAGATTTGGAGATTTTTAGGGTTTGGGAGAGATTAGAGTTCAACTGATCTGGCTACTACTACAGGGATACATGCATGCAGGATTTTCATGCAAAACTTTTCACCCCCAAAACTAGGGTGTTACAGCGAATCATGAACTTACCTGGACTTGACCGCGTGGAGATTTCCCCCAACAGGATAATACAGGGGTTTCCATGTTTCCGGTCCCGGTCGTCGCCGTGGGGGTTCCCCCATCTTCGGTTCTGGATAATACAAGGGTTTCCCTCTTTCTGGTTCCGAACGTCGCCGCGGGGGCCCCCTCCCCGGTTCCGGATAATACAGGGGTTTCCCCTTTTCCGGTTCCGGAGGTCGCCACAGGGGGCTCCCCCCTACTTGCCCCAGTAGCCCCCCGGCCGGTAGCTACAGTGCATGAGCTCCCTCCTCCCCCGGGGCCGCCCCCGAGGTGCCTCCGGCGGACCAGGTCCGTTTCTCCCGGGAGGAGGTCGAGCGAATGCGCACGGCTAAGTTCGGGGAAGAGCTTCCCCCGAGTCGCGGACGCAGAGAGCTTCGCACCCGCACCGGCCGGGGGAAGAGACCCACCGAAGAATCAACCTCTCCGGGGGGGAGCCTGGACATCTTGGAAGTCAGCCCCAGCCCAGAAGAAAAGCGTCGTTACCGCCATGCCGACGGGCCCCTTGGGCCACTTCCTGACTCCGACAACGAGCTCACGTCCCCTGTCAAAGGAGACAGCGACCGAGACTCTCCCCGAGAAGTGCACGGGGCTAACCAGCCGCTATGCCGCAGACTCTGGTGCATTCGATGGCCCCGGCCTTACAGTCCGCCGCACATCGAGCACTACAATGGTGAGGGCAACCCCTATGAATTTGCGTAGGTGTATTCCACAGCCATCTCGGCGGTTGGGGGGGAGGAGACGGTGCAATGCAACGTCTTCCCCCTCTACCTCACCGGGATCGGCCGCTCGTGGTTCTACAATTTGAAGGCCGGCTCCATCAAGTCCTTCGCGCAGCTCAAGCGCGAGTTCTGCGCGAACTTCCAGGGGAACTACGTGCGTCCCTTGGATTCTTCGCAATTGTACACCGTCTGACAGAGGACGGGGGAGACCATCCGCAGCTTCTTCAAGCGCTTCGCTCAAGTCAAGAGCAAAGTGGCCCACGCCTTCGACTCCACGACTCTGGCCTCCTTGCCCTCTCAACCGGCTCTACCGGCCCTTCCTGCTCCCACGGGGGGACAGCAGGGACGAACGCAGGAAGAAGAGCCGTCAGAAACTCTCCCCTTCCAAACCTCTCAGAGGCGTGTCAACGTCATCACGGGAGTGTCCGCTTCTGGGCGGGACTCTAAGCGCCAGTGCAAGGAGTATGCACGCGAAGTAAAGGTGGTGGGGGTGCTACACACGTCTCCGCCACCCAAGTGGTCAGACGCCCCCCTCACCATCACGGCGGAAGATGCGTGCGGGGTTCGCTTCCCCCATGGCGACGCGCTCATCGTCTCCGCCACCATCTACAACTGCCACCTGGCCCGCATCCTAGTGGATGGTGGGAGCTCCGCCGATGTCCTCTACCTAAAAGCCTTTAGGGAGATGCAGGTAGACGAGAAGCTCTTGCAGCCCGCAGCAGGGCCCTTGCAAGGATTCGTCCCGGGGAAGGCGATCCACCCCGTGGGGAGGGTGGATCTCCCCATGACGTTAGGCACCCCGGAAAACTACCGGACTGAGATGGTCCAGTTTGATGTGGTAGACCTCCCCTCCTCCTACAACGCGATCATGGGGAGGACCACGATCAACCACCTGGGAGCCACGATCCACCAGAACTACCTCTGCGTGAAGAACCCTGGGCCTCACAGCGTGATCACTGCCCGGGGAGATCAAGACGTGGCCCGCGCTCTATACGAGAGCACCGCTGTAACACCCCTATTTTTCCCAACCCTAGCCTACCTTGTCAATCTACATTTCAGGATGAGATCTTGGTTATGCCAGAGTGTTACCCTGAAAAGTTGGCAGCCAAACTCCTTCATTCAGGTCATTTTCGCAGATCAGTCCAAAAGTTTCACAAAACAGTCCTTTTGAGATCTCTGAGAAGCCCAGAAAGGCTAAAAGTCATAGATCATCTCCAAATTCTAATTTGATTTAGTGAACATCTCCCCTTCACTTCTCTGAACATTTTTCCCTTCTGGAAGAATTTCCAAATCTCGCCCGAAACCCTAGTTTCAGCCTTATCAAAATTTCAAAGTTTCAATTACCCTAATTACCCTGTTTTCAATTCATCCCAAAATTTGTCTAAATCTCCAAATTTTATCATCCCTAGCTGCTAATCAATCTCTTAGACTTTGTGGATTATTTTGGCAAAGTCAAAACCCTTTTTACCTAAGCCATTCACCAAATTCACAGATTAGTCCCTGGAATCAACATTCTGAAATTGCAAATCAGCCCTTCTATTCTTTTCAGCCCATTTTCGACCAGGGCTGTTTCACCGGAGCCGCGCCGTGTTTCTCGCCACGTTTGCTCGCCGCCAGCCATCGCTTCTTGTCGCCAGTGCTCGTGAGTGATTGTGCCACCCCGCGCGCACGTGCCAGCAGCCAGAGCCCCATTGAAACCAGCGGATAAACGCCCGCGCTCCAGCACCGTTTTTGCGCGCGCACGCCCGTGGCCATGGCATTTGCATGCTGTTACGTGTTGTCGCTGGAGCTGCGCTGCTGCCTCCGCATCTGCGCCGTCCCAAGCAAAGTCCCAATGCACCCGACAAAGCCAGCAAAGCTGCTACACTGCCTGTGCGCCATCACATCGCCGTTCGCCGCTGTTGGGCCTGCGCAAGGCCGGTCTCATCCCCGGCGCAAATTCCCTCGTTGGTTTTCCCTCGTTGGCTCCGTCCCTGTGCCTATTTAAACCCTCCAGCACTGTGAAGAAGCCGCAACTCCAGGACTTGGTCAATTTTCCAGTTTCTCGCTGTTTCTTCTTCTTCCCTGACGAGCTGATTTTGAGGCCACCGTCGCCAGAGCAAACCGTAGCCCCTCTCTCCAATCCAAGCTCACCAGTAAGATCCCCACACCCATCTTCCAGTGTCCAAGCAAGCAATTGCATTCAGGTGATCTCCATCGCCGGTGATCGCCGGAAAACCGAAGACCCCTGTTTCTGAAATTAAATCCACTCCAGTCCTTTTCACCACCCATTCCTGTAGAATTAATTGATCCTTAGCCACTTCTTAGCAAGCCTATTCAGCTAGTATTCAAATGGGTGCAGCGCCGCGTGTTTTCCCAATTTTCACGCGCCACCGTGGACGTCGCACGTCGCCGGCGTGCCTCGCTGCAGCTCTCCTCAATTTGAAGCCACCTACACCTTCCCTGTAACCCCTACATGGTGTAATCCAGAGATTTTAACCTGCATTGCTGTGAAGAGCCAGTTCGTCATTCACCGTCATCTCCAAGTCCGGTGACAACGCCGATGAGCTCGCACGCTTAATCTCTGTTCAATTCTTCTCTGCAGATCAATCAGCACCACCCCAGGAGTATTTCCCCTCAATCAATTTCGAGTTCAATCCACTCCAGTTCTCTGTCATCGTGGCTCGTCCATGTCTTAGGCGGCCGAAGGTTTCAACTTTGCCGTTCGTTGTCGATAAGCCACCCCAGCCAAATTCCTTCCACCAGTAACCTTGTTTTGATCCCGCCTACCTCCCTGACATGTTTGGTGAAGCAACGCATGTGTGATTCGTCCAGACGCATGTGCCCCAGCTCACTGCTGTACAGTGGCATTCGATTTCCTGTGTCCAGAGCCTTGCTGTGATTTTCTGTTAATTCTAGGGCCTTTCTGAAAAGTCCACTTTGTCATTTAGGTCCCTCACAGCATTTGGCACACAATGCCACCTCTTGCACCAGTTTTGATCATCTAGAAGCCCCAAATCATTCTTGTGTCCTTTTCAGACATCGTCTATTCGCGAACCGAATGCCAAGCCTTTGACTTTCGTCGCATTCGAGTCTTGTCCAGTGAACCTAACCCTAATATCCTTTCTCTGCTGTTCTGTCTCTGACCAAATTCCCTCGTTTGCATACATGTTTATATTTTACATATATTTTTGTATAAAGCCTATTTTCTGGATGCTTATGTCTTGTATGTGCTGTGTGCGCTTTCGTGCGAATGCAGAGCAAGGAGCGAAAGATTTGGAAGGAACATTCGAAGACCCAGCAGATTTCTTAGACCCAACTTGGCAAGGCAAGTCACCACCCTTGATCATGTCTCACCTAGTATTTTGATATAAAGTAGATTAACTGTTTTAAAGATATATGCATGCTGAGTATTTGATGAAAACTATGTTTAGAAACATGTGAATAGATATGACCCAAGTCTCATGTGGAAACCCCCTTTTGAGATTGAATCGTCATGCAACCTTGTCACCCTAGGATGCTATGCTTAAACTCTACTCTTATTTAAATATACATGTTGAGTGTGAAATGGCTAATATGTCAGAAATGGATTTGAAACCCCTCTTATGAAAGAAAATGTGAAATTAAGGATTGATAGTGAGGATGGTTTGTATGGTGAGGGTGCGGTGCGCACCAGGGAATGTGAATGTCTCCTCACTATTAATTCATAAGGACTAGAACCTTGTGTTGTGCCTCTATGCGGCATGAAAAATGTACCAACCACTTGCCTGGTATGGGACAGGCACGACTTAGTAGCTTTTTGGTGTTAGTAGTTCCCTGCATGGTTTGTCGGTCTGGTTTCTCGCGTGGAAACTGGTTGGGCGCAGTTCGTCCGTGAGTGATGTGAGTTCAGAAAAATTATGAGAGGAAAAGATGGAAAGAAGGAAGTCGCCCTACGCCTGATTAAGTCGTGCGTGACTGTAATCAAGAAAGGCTATGTGTCCTGCGGGAATATAGGCCAAGGCTAGGAAGTAAGGCAGTGGGGAGGACCCACAACGGTACTTGAGACTTAATTGTCTATTTATCGGGTGGGGATACTGTTAATACTAGACTGCAAAAGCGTTGTGTGATCTCGGCCTTGTCACATGCGTATAAGTCGCATGGAGTTGGCCCGACTTGAAAGTCGAGTGAAGAAGTGGATTTAAAAAGAGGTACACTTTTGCAAAGCGTAAGAAAAGTATCAGATATTCTGTACTCCCAGGTCATGGAGTATGTTCGCGGTGGATTTATCCATGTGGTTCAACACAAGTAAAATTTGGGAAAAGCTTTCATAATATGGTTAATTCAAAATGGTGGATCATGGAGGATCGCCATCCACAATGTTTTCTTAAAGTCTATTATAAGATTTCCAAAACCTCGTTGTTGAAAATAAAACCCTTATTTGAGAGATCAAAGAATTGAAATCTATACTATCTAAGATTATAAGACTTAACCCCTTTTCTTGATCACTCCTCACCTATATATTTTCATTTCTAAGTAAAAGACTTGCTGAGCATTGTGTCAAAGCATGCTCACCCTTGCATTTACAAACAATTCAGAAGAGGGATTCACTGAGCCCGATTCGTTTGGTTATGAGGATGAAGCAAAAGATGGGAACACCCCAGATGATTCAGAGTTCTAGGAGGGTCTCGCGCTGAGTTGAGTCCGATGTGGAGAAAGCCCTACCAGAACCGTTGCCACCAGAAGTGAAGATCTTCGTTGTTGCTGTCTGCTTTGTTTTGTGTGTTCGTATCTCAATACCGACTCTTGTATGGATAAACTTGTTATTTTCATAGCAACTCTAAGTAGCGTCATTCTGGGCGCTATGTTGATGTAATATTGGTCCCTGTGACCTCGTACCTGTTTACTTATGTTTTATGCAATTATTGCTTTTCGCTTGTTGTGATGATCCTATCTGTGCGCAATCCACCTAGGCGGTTGCCACGGGATTCCTCAAATGAGGGTCCCACAGCCGCTGCAATAATCGGGAGCATCAACATCATCAAAACCCCGGGGGGGAGGGGGGCCTCTTCCCCAGAGTCAGATGTCGTCGTGATACCTTCCGGGAGGCCCCTCCCCAAGCTGCATCCAGAATTGGGCCTCTGGAAGATCCTGCTGTCCCCGGACGACGGGGACAAAACCATCAAAATCGGGGCGGAGCTCCCAGAGGAGCATGCGGAGCAACTCGCAGCTTTCCTGCGTGAAAACTCTGATGTTTTCACGTGGAAGCCCTCCGACATGCAGGGCGTCGCCCGGGATGTCATCGAGCACAAGCTCGTGGTGACCCCCGGTCACCCCCCAATCAAACAGAAGCTGAGGAAACTCTCCCTTGAACGCCAAGAGGCGATCAAGGTAGAGATTGCCCGACTCCGAGAGGCGAGGTTCATTCGGGAGGTCTTGCACCCCGAGTGTCTCGCGAATCCCATCCTCGTGAAGAAGTCGAACGGCAAGTGGCGGATGTGCGTGGACTTCACCGACCTCAACCGCGCCTGCCTCAAGGACAACTTCCCGCTCCCGCGGATTGACCAGTTGGTCGACTCCACCTCGGGGTGCGAGTTGATGAGCTTCTTGTACGCGTACTCGGGCTATCACCAAGTCCGGATGGTGGAAGGGGATGAGGAAAAGACGAGTTTCATAACTCCCCTCGGAACCTTCTGCTACGTCCACATGCCCTTCGGGCTGAAGAACGCGGGAGCGACCTTCCAGCGGCTCATGAAGTTGGTCTTCAAGGACCAAATCGGTCCCAACGTTGAAGTCTATGTCGACGACGCGGTCGTCAAAAGTCCCCACGCAACCGCCCACATCGACGACCTAGCGGAGACCTTCCGCAACCTCCGCGCGTATGGGTTGAAGCTCAACCTGGAAAAGTGCGCCTTCGGCGTGTGCGGGGGGAAGCTCGTCGGTTTCCTTGTGTCCCAGCGGGGCATAGAGGCAAACCCCGAGAAGATTCGGGCGTTTCTAGACATGCCCCGCCGCGCTCGGTCAAGGACGTTCAGCGACTCGCCGGCCACTTAGCCGCGCTGAGCCACTTCGTCTCGCAGTCGGGGGGACGCGGCCTTCAATTCTTCAAGATCCTCCGGGGGCTCGAGGGGTTCCGGTGGACCCCCGAGGCCCAGGAAGCCTTCGACGACCTGAAGAAGTACCTCACGAGCCCCCCAATGCTCGTGAGTCCATCTCCGGAAGAGCCCTTGCTCCTCTACCTTGCCGCGACCCTGGTCGCCGTAAGCGCGATATTGGTAAAGGAGCAAGATGGGCAGCAGCGTCCCGTGTACTACGTGAGTGAAGCCCTCCAAGGGGCCAAAACTCGGTACACAGAGATGGAGAAGATCTGCTACGCCCTCCTGATGGCGTCCCGGAAGCTTCGTCACTACTTCCTGGGGCACCCCATCACCGTCCCGTCATCCCTCCCCTTGGGGGAGGTGCTCCGAAACAAGGAGGCCACCAGCTTGATCGGGAAGTGGGGGGCCGAGCTCGCCCCCTTTTCCCTTTCCCTGATGGGGCGCTCCGCCATCAAGTCACAGGTCCTCGCCGACTTCGTGGTGGAGTGGACTCCTGCCTCCGGGCCCGGGGACGAAGACCTCCCTGCGTTGCCCCGACGCAGCGACCATTGGAAACTCATGTTCGATGGTGCCCTATGTCTCGCCGGGGCTGGTGCGGGAGTATTCCCCCGGAGCCCCGAGGGGAGGGAACTCGAGTACGCTGCGCGGCTCGAGTTCCCCACCACAAACAACGTCACCGAATATGAGGCTTTGCTCCTCGAGTTGCGCCTTGCGCGCTCCCTGGGGATTCGACGCCTCCTAGTGAAAGGAGACTCCCAGCTCGTGGTTTTCCAAATGGACAAGTCTTACTTGTGCCATGACGCGAACTTGAGCCTTTACTTGCAGGAGGTGCACAAGATGGAGAAGCACTTCGACGGCCTCGAGGCCCGGCACATCCCACGAAGGGACAACGATCGGACCGACGCCTTCGCCCGGGCAGCCAGCGCCCAGGAACCGCTCTCCAAAGGGGCCTTCCTAGAGATTATTGCGAAGCCCTCGGTGGCCTCCCCGGACGTGGGCGACGAGCCTCGCGTCTCGGAAGTGGCTGAGATCACTCGGACTTCGTCTTGGATGGACCCCCTTATCTCCTTCATCAAGGTGGAGGGGGACCCTCCCAACGAGACCGAGGTAAAGCGCCTCTGGGCCAAAGCCCGGGCATACGTCCTATTGGAGGGGAAGCTCTACAAGCAGGGGGGTTCTGCCCTGCTCCGTTGCCTCCCATGGCCGGAGGGACTCCGGCTTCTCGAAGACATCCACGCGGGGAGCTGCGGCTCTCATCTAGCCCCGTGTGCCATCGTTGCCAAGGCTCTTCGCTAGGGCTTTTACTGGCCCACGGTGATGCGCAACGCGCGAGACCTTGTCTCTGCGTGCGAGGCTTGCCAGAAGATAGCCAAGGGTTCGAACCTCCCTCCCCGTAGTGCTGCAGACTATCCCCATCACTTGGCCCTTCACGCGCTGGGGGATGGACCTCCTAGGCCCCTTCCCCCCAGCGCCCGGGGGCTACAAGTATGCGGTGGTCGCAGTCAACTACTTTACTAAGTGGGTAGAGGCTGAACCCTTGGCCAGCATCACGTCCCGGGCAGTACAGCGGTTTTTCTGGAAAAACATCATTTGTCATTTTGGCGTCCCCTGGGAGATCACTGTCGATAACGGGACCCAATTCGACTCGGCGTACTTCTGGGAATTCTGTGAAGGCTTGGGGCTCACCATCCACTTCGCTTCAGTGGCCCATCCCTAGAGCAACGGGGCCGTTGAAAGGGTCAATGGCGTAATCCTACAAAGGTTACACCGACGACTCGAGCAAGCAGCTTCCAAGCCGGGTGCATGGGCAGAGGAGCTCAGGTGGTTCAAGGCCACCCCGTACTCCATCAAGAACTCCCAGAGCAACGGATGCACCGGGAGCCGGAGCCTGGCCTCGAGGAATGCTTCGAAGGCCACCACTTCCTCGGGCCTGGGGCTGGGGGCTCCGTCCTTCTTCTCGAGGATCTGGACGTCCCCTTCCGCGACCACCCCCCGGTTGATCAGGGACTCCAGGTCCCCGGATGTAAACTCAGAGGCCCAGAGGAAGTCCGCAGTGACTTCCTCCAGTGGCACCTCCACGGCCTTGGCACGGCCCTTGGGTCCCATCTGTTTTTTCAGGGGCTTAGGCTTTGGAAACTGGGGAGAGCTAGGGGTTCCAGAGGCTAAGCTTCCGGGAACGAGCTTCCGGAAGAGGGCTACCGGGAGAGCTAAGGGCGCTAAAGGCTTGAAGGTTTGAAAGTTTGGAATGAGCTCTCCGGGCCCCCCGAGGCGTCGGTTCGAACCACGAGCGACCATTATGGCCGAACGACGCGCTCCCATCGAGACAACGGTGCGATCATAAACGCGCGGCACGGAAGTTGAAGCGTCACAGCTCCGGTAGCTCGTCCCAGAGATTTTCCCGGTAACATGAACCATTACCTCAGGGAACTCGAGCATCGTCCCCAGAGGGCATGGGGGGCTGCTGTTGGGGAAATCTCCACGAGACTAAGTCTAGGTAAGAAGCTGCGCCAAGTGCCCGGGGACAAGGCCCCTGGTGCCTGTCCTGGGAGTCGCCATTTGCCCGAGGACGAGGCCCCCGGTGCCTGTCCCGGGCGTCACCATTTGCCCGAGGACGAGGCCCCCGGTGCCTGTCCCAGGCGCTGCCTTTAGCCCGGGGACGAGGCCCCCGGTGCCTGTCCTGGCCGCCGCCATTTGCCCGGGGACAAGGCCCCCGGTGCCTGTCCTAGGTGCTGGCATGTGCCCGGGGACAAGGCCCCCGGTGTCTGTCCCAGGCACTGCCATCTGCCCGGGGACAAGGCCCCCGGTGCCTGTCCCGGGCGCCACCATTTTCCCGGGGGCAAGGCCTCCCGTGCCTGTCCCGGGCGCTACCCTCCTTCCGGAGGCAAAAGTTTTTGGACCCGGGTCACGTGTGGGTCACGCGAGAAGCGCCTCGGGAATCAGCGGACACCTGTCAAGCATCCGAGGCGCCTGGCTGGGAGAAGGACATTGCTACCCTCCGATCCAGCGGTAGCAGGCAGGGTAGTTTAGTCTTTTTGCTTCTTTTGGGGCTATAAAAGCCCTTGTACACCTCCTGTAAAAGACAATTGCTCATTATTGCTAGGAATAGACAATCTCACAGGTGTGCTATGGAGCCACTCTCTCCGAGAGAGCTCCCCTAGCCGACTCCGGTCGGGATCACGCCGATAGGACTAGGGCCCCCACTGGGAACCGAACCTGTATAAACCCTCGTGTCATTTGTTGTGCTTGCCCGACAGGGGAGGACCGGTCACCCGGTCTGCCCGCGTCGTATTTTCTTCGCTAGGATCGTCCACAAAACCTGCCGGGGTATTTGCAATACCACAACAGGACAATATCCCTAGCCGAAACACTATAACATGTTAGGCCAGTGTCGCGCCCCGTGACTGGGACAACGACTACTCCTGTAGAGACCTAGCTCGCTGCAGCTAGTCCCAAACTACAAACCTTTGACTTCCCAGGATGAGTCAAACACAGGAGTATATTACATTGCAAGAGAGTACTCACAAAATATTAAGCAGTGTGGCCTGCTGGCCTTAATATTACATAAGAGGATTACAATGCCTACAAGGCATTCAGGGTTTAGCAAAATATTTAACTACGCAGCAGAAGATAGGTGACCCTCCCACAAAAGAAGTTGACGGCAGAACAACACACTTCAGGGCTCTGGCGGAACTGATTCTCCTCCTTCTGGATCCACGTAATACTCCGTGCCATCATCTTGATCAAAGTAGGCTCTATCTATTGAGTTGAATGTTGCAAGGGTGAGCACTTACGTACTCAGCAAGTCATAGGTAAGAGTAAGTACATATAGTAGTGATGATATGAACCTAGACTAGTCAAGAATTATGGATATTTGTAAAATAGTCTTTTCCTTTCTCATCTCATCTTATGGCAGCACTTTTCATAATATAACATCATCAATCATGTTCACTAGATTACAGCACTACCGCGACACGTCGACACACGACAGCCCACGGCAGCACTCCTTATCATGACAACACATGTCATTTGGGTAATCTTGATTTAAACATATTTTATTTAGAAAATAATACTTGTGTCACACCCCGTGGATTTAATCCACCGCAACAGACTCCTATAAACCCGGGAGCTCGGAGTATTCGAATACGTTTTTAACTCTGCAGAGAGGTACCAATTTACCCGCAAGATACTCCACTTTCAAACCTTTCTTATCATAACAAAATGATTGGACCCCTGACTCACTTCATATTGTGAGCGGCAAGGTGGAAATAACAAGAACTTTTGTTATGTTTTACTCACAATTCACCCCCGACCCTGTGGCTCTCAGCGAGGCACAGTTGTGGCAGGTTGTATCCAAACCTCCACCCCTTTGCTTATTCCCATTACTGGGTCAGCGTGCTTGATCACCTTCAGTGATATGTGTGGGAGCCGCGCTCCGTGTTTATCGTGCATCACAACACATCTCATGCAGGGGTTTCATGTGCGATCCACATAATTACTTGTTCAGGCCTGTCCCATACCAGGCTTGCGGTTAGCACGTTGTTCATGCCACTAGACGCACAACACAAGGTTCTAGTCCTTATATGCCAGTGACCAGACCATCCACAACCCTGCACCTTCAGTGCCTGCATTCCTTTGCAGTCTAGCACCTCCAGTGCTACAGCCATCCATACCATTTTTCTAGTCACGGCTAGGGGTTTTATTTCATGAATATAAGTATATAGATACATATAATAGTTCATAGCTCAAAACTTGTTTATTTCACATTTCACAGATAACCAGTCTAGTACTGCCAATTTATAAATCAACCATTCTCAATCTTTCACATGCAATATTGCCTATATTCAAGGTTATATTATAGCAACATTTAAAATATAGGTTCAAGATGACCAAGGATATGACTTGCCTTCCGCGTCGTAAGATACAGCAGTTGACGTCGGATCCGCAATGAAGTCCTCGAACTCGGGCTCTTGATCTGCTCTCCCAACAAACAAACAACCAATAATCATAATCTTTTCAATACATTATTATACTATATGCAATGATGCAAAGATGAAGTCTTGATGATTCTGGAATGATTGGGTTTAGAGGCTGATTAGGGTTAAGTTAAAGAAACCAATGTTAAGATTAGCTGTCAAAGGTTTACAAGGTTCCAAATGTCTCAAAATATCAGAATGATATCAAGGTTGCGACTGGTTCGCTCAAAAACAGCGAACGTCTTTAGGTCGACATTCGGTTCAAAGCATCGACATAGGGTCGATGAATGATAGAGGGGTCATCTCAACTTGTGGTAGTAGAATAAAATGTAGATCACAACTCTACAAATTCAGTGGACAAAGTGGATTTCAAATTGCACAACCAGAAGTGGGTAAATAAGGTCAATGCCACTGGCTGGCAAGCTCTGGCATAGAGCTGACAATGCCAAAAACTAGGGCTTAGCATAACTTTTGATCTGGAGCTCCAAATGATGCACCACTTTGTCTGGGAGGTAGGCTTGAGTAACAGGAGCAATTAAGTTAACAGGATCTAGGGCAGGAAATGGCTGGAAAGCAAGAATTTTGATGATGAACAGAGATGAACTGGCTGCACTGGAGCAATTCTGGACAAGATCTTGGCATGGCTGTAACTTCCAATCTAGGCCGATCTAGGTGTCGGGCTAGAAGACAAAAGTGCTCAGGAGGCTAAGGCACATCTAAATGACAAGGTTTCGAGGGCTGAAATGGCTGGAACAAGCTTTCCGGTCATCGGCGCCGGAGAAGAATCACTGGATTTGGGCATTTCCAACACAGGCCGTTTGAACTCGATTCCTTGCTTGGAGAGCATCTAGGAGGTATAGGGAAGCTTCTGGTACAATTGGATGGGCCGGGGGATGGCCGGAGAAGACTGGCGACGATCGCCGGTTTCTGGAGAAGTTCAAAATTGGGGAAAGCTTCGATTGAAGCTCAATCGGGAGATCTTGATGCATAGGCTTGCTGGAAATGAGTCACTGATCATCTTCTTCCACAGGATCGAGAGCTAAATCGAGGTAATTTGGCCTGCATTGCCGGAACAGGGCAATCTTCAAGTTTCAGCAAATTCCGGTGATCGCCGGCGATAAGGTGCAAGGTAATCCAATTAAGTGGTACAGCACGATGAGAGAGATAAGGGGAACTCACTGGTGCGGTTAATTTGGCAGGAGATGCTGTGGTTGAAGCTGCCACCGTGAAGCTCCTCGATGGCTCGCCGGAGAAGAAGACCAAGACAGGAGAATTTCGAAACTTAGCTGATTTCCAGTGAGGTTTGAGGGAGCTGCTGAGCACAGGGATGCTTAAATAGGCAGGCGAAACATGCGAAGAGAAAACAATGAAGAGATTGGCTGCTGGTGACTTGACTGGTTGCGTGCTGGAGCAACAGCGGCGAAGACACAGCGAAGAACGGTGATGCGACGGCGACAAGCCTTCAGCTGATCACAATGTCGCTTCATCGGGACCTGGCGAAGCTTGTAGCAAGCGGTGGCGACAAGTACTGGCGCGGCGAGGCTACGTGGCGATGGATTGCTGACAAAGTTGCTGCTGATCGCGTGCGGGAGCAAACGCTGGTCGTCGACGTAGCAACGACGCTGCCACGGTGACGGCTGAGGCAAGGACACGTGCGTACTGGCATGCACGGTCACAAGTGCGGCGAAGCTTGGCCGGCGATGAGCAACCACGGCGCAAAGAAACACGGCGAGCCCTGGTCGTGTACAGCAGTTGACCTGGTCGAATGCTTGCTGCTGTCCTGGTCGAATTAGGGACCTGATTGCAATATTCGATTTCTTGTTTTGGACTGAAATGCAAATCTGGAATTCTGGGAGGTTTGAACTGACTTTGATTCTGCTATTTTGGCAATCTTTATTCCACAGATGATTTGGCAAGGATTGAAAATAAAATTTGGCGCATTTGGATAGCTTTTGATACAAACTGAAAATAGGGTAATTTAGGGTAAATTAGGATTTGAGTTTTGTCGATTTTGAATTCTGGCATTTAGGGTTCGATTTTGATATCTGCATAGAAGAGAAACATGTGGCAAATAGCTTTTTGAGAAGATTTGCTGGAGAAATTCTGAATTTGGAGTTAATCTGGAGATTTTAGCCTTTTTGGGTTTTCAGATAACAGATAAGGACTATTTTGCGATAATTTTTTTGGACTAATTTGTGAAAAGGGTCTAGATGGTGAAATCTGGCTGTCAACTTTTTAGATTAAGGTATTGACATACCCATGATCATATTCCAGAAATAATCTGGTCTAAACTTGGTCAAGATTTAGGTTAAATCTGTATTTCTGAAACTTAGGGTATTTGGGTAATATAAAGTAATTCTGTTTTCGAAAACAGAATGGAGTTGATAATTCTGGGATTTAGAGATAGAATTGGATCTAAGTTCCGAAGACTTTTCGATTCAGGATAACTGATAGATCACATCTGAACAATCTGATCTTGATTTGAGGTCACAGGATAGATTTTGGAGATTTTAGGGCTTAGGATAGATACTGATCTGGCTATTACTACAGATACATGCATGCATGCTATTGATGAAAAAGGAACTTTTCACCCCTAACTCAGGGTGTTACAGCCAGCGTAAACTGTAAGACCGCTGGGAAAACATTTTTCCCAGCGGTCCGGTCCTGTGGATGAAAATATAATTCTGATTTTTCACCGATGTGTCAGTTGGGAAAGTTATTATTTTTAGCAGATCTACCGCTAGGAATAAATAATATATACCAAGTTGTAGATCAATTTGGAAAAAGATATATAGGATCTGTGGAACAGCTGAAAATATTTTTTACATTGGGAAAAACCTTTTTTTACCAGCAGTCCTACAGGTGAAAATATGATTTTGATTTTGCACTGATGCGTCAGCTGAGAAAGTTATTATTTTTAGTGGATCTACCGGTAGGAATAAATAATATATATTTTTTTGCGCAAAACTAAAAATTTTCAGCAGAAAAATTACAGAATTATTATTTTGAGAGGGAAAGTTTTCAACAGAAAAATTTTAACAGATTTATTTTTTTTGCGCAAAACTAAAAATTTTAACGCCGATAGGACTAGGGCCCCCACTGGGACCCGAACCTGTATAAACCCTCGTGTCATTTGTTGTGCTTGCCCGACAGGGGAGGACCGGTCACCCGGTCTGCCCGCGTCGTATTTTCTTCGCTAGGATCGTCCACAAAACCTGCCGGGGTATTTGCAATACCACAACAGGACAATATCCCTAGCCGTAACACTATAACATGTTAGGCCAGCGTAAACTGTAAGACCGCTGGGAAAACATTTTTCCCAGCGGTCCGGTCCTGTAGATGAAAATATAATTTTGATTTTTCACCGATGTGTCAGTTGGGAAAGTTATTATTTTTAGCAGATCTACCGCTAGGAATAAATAATATATACCAAGTTGTAGATCAATTTGGAAAAAGATATATAGGATCTGTGGAACAGATCAAAATATTTTTTACATTGGGAAAAACCTTTTTTTACCAGCAGTCCTACAGGTGAAAATATGATTTTGATTTTGCACTGATGTGTCAGCTGAGAAAGTCGGTCACCCGGTCTGCCCGCGTCGTATTTTCTTCGCTAGGATCGTCCCCAAAACCTGTCGGGGTATTTGCAATACCACAACAGGACAATATCCCTAGCCGAAACACTATAACATGTTAGGCCAGCGTAAACTGTAAGACCGCTGGGAAAACATTTTTCCCAGCGGTCCGGTCCTGTAGATGAAAATATAATTTTGATTTTTCACCGATGTGTCAGTTGGGAAAGTTATTATTTTTAGCAGATCTACCGCTAGGAATAAATAATATATACCAAGTTGTAGATCAATTTGGAAAAAGATATATAGGATCTGTGGAACAGCTGAAAATATTTTTTACATTGGGAAAAACCTTTTTTTACCAGCAGTCCTACAGGTGAAAATATGATTTTCATTTTGCACTGATGTGTCAGCTGAGAAAGTTATTATTTTTAGTGGATCTACCGGTAGGAATAAATAATATATATTTTTTTGCGCAAAACTAAAAATTTTCAGCAGAAAAATTACAGAATTATTATTTTGAGAGGGAAAGTTTTCAACAGAAAAATTTTAACAGATTTATTTTAACAGATTTATTTTAACGCGCTCATCGTCTCCCCACCAAAATCTCCTCCTCATGGCGCCTCTCCCCCGCCGTCGGCCGACACCCCCACCTCTCTCCCACTGATCCTCTACCACACCCCACCCTGCTCTCCCACCGATCCCCCACCAATTCCTCACCGCACCCCCACCTCAAAACCCTAGCGGCAGTGGTGTGCAACGAAGGGAGGAGGCGCAGTGGTAGCGATGGAGGGCAGAGGTGGAGCGGCCGGGCACGAGGTTGGCGTGGCGTGGCAAAGGAGCCAACGAGGCCAGTGTGGCAGAGGGGCAGGGGGGGCGAGGGTTGGTGCCATGACCACTCGCGGGCAGTGGTGGACCAATTCTACAGCCGCGTCACACCCAACGGCTACTTCCTCATCAATGCAAGCAAAGGTGCATGATCCATTCCACCTTGTCCTCTCGTGGCTTGGTCCTGCTGCAATTTGTTCTGATCGAGTTGTGAATTGTGATGTGGTGTTTTGTTTGTATGTTTAAAAATTCATAGTGTTCATATGGAATTCAGGCACTAATTGTACAAGAAAAAGAAGTTGTTAATGGAAATCCTTGTCTCAACCAGTGTACCTGGTACCAGCCAATATTACATTAGTTTTGTGCTATTTGCCACAAATATAAAAATCTTAGTTAATCAAACGAAGAGAAAACACAAAAACTTGCAAATATACACAAAACCAACATAAAGAAAGAATTTGATCGGTGATTATATCTTGACACTAAGCTAAAAATTGCTTTTGTAGTGCTGCTTCTATTGCTTTTGGACATTGAGCACATCCATTTCCTTTTGCCATCAGATCATTAAGCCATCAAGGCATAGTTGGATGTCACTTCTCTTTGCACATCTAACTTAATCAGAAAGACCATGTGCACGAACAAATTCTTCTATAAAAGTATATGAAAATCTCTCTAATTACAGACAAACTTTTTTTTGTTTCACTTGTCAATGAAGTCCTCTTATCCTCCCGAAATACCTTCACACCCAATAATATGTGAGGATCTTGTGACTTGTTAGAGAGTGAAAACTAAATATGCAACCCAAAAAAATTTAACACACAAGAAAAAAATAGATTTTTATCGAGTTTGTTGCACTCCTTTTATCCTACATATTTGTTTTTAAATTTATTTGTACTATCTAGAAGCACTATCCCTTGTACTGCCTCTTACCCAACTCATGAGTCATGACTCGAGCTGAGCCAACTCAGCTCACTCGAGCTCGCCTATTGTCTAGGCTGACCCCCCATCGCTGCTCTCAACTTCACCCTCCACTGCACTCCTCTTTCTACACGTTGTAATTCTCAGCGATCTCCACCCTCTACTGCACCGGTGCCCGGCATCAATCTACGCTGCGCCGCTGTATCATTGTGTCTTCTTCGCTGGTGGCAACATCGATCTATTGTGATGTATTATGCTAATTCTAGAAATTTGGTGGATTAGTCATTAGGCAAGTTTGTTTTTGTAATGTTTTCTTGTGTATATGATTTAACTTTGGCTCCCTCTAACAAGAGAAGAGTTTAATGTGTGGGCAATTTTGTTATGGGATATCACTCTTCAGTTCTTTTCCTTCAATCTATAAGCTGTAATTTTAGGATGAAGTAGAAGTATTACATATGAGGAATTCATTCATTATTTCAAC
The DNA here is from genome assembly GCA_019359835.1 of Pharus latifolius. Lineage (NCBI taxonomy): Eukaryota > Viridiplantae > Streptophyta > Magnoliopsida > Poales > Poaceae > Pharus > Pharus latifolius. The sequence continues at coordinate 71,566,925 of CM033322.1, forward strand.
CCATCAATCACCTTGAATGAAACATTTGTGCTTTATTTAGAGTGGTCAATACCATTAGTCAGTTTGGAATTTGATTATTGCTTGCAAGCTAGCGTAAAGAATATTTTGGATATAGTTTTTAGGATAAAGTAGCATGGTTGAATGCTATGTTATCTTGTATGGGTTACTAAGCAAATTTCGGATATACTATTCGTTAGTTTGGAATCAATATGTTGGTGAATGCTCGAATTCTTCTGCTCTTTGTCAGGTTTGACTAGCTAAATGACCTGTCTTTTGCTGCATTGAGCTCCTGCCTGTCGTGGTATTGCGAATACCCCGACAGGTTTTGTGGAGGTTCCTAGCTAAGAAAAGACGACGCGAGCTGACCGAGCGATCGGTCCTGTCCAGTCAGGCAAACACAGCAAGTGACATGAGGATTTATACAGGTTCAGGTTTCAGTGGAGACCCTAGTCCTGTTGACGTGTTCCCAACAAGGGTTGGCTAGGGGAGTTCTCTCATGGGGAGAGTGCTCTTAAGCACGCCTATTCGTTTTTGTGTATTGATGCAAAAAAATTGTCCCCATTACAAGGGAGGGATACAAGGGCATTTATAGGCCCAAAAGATGCAAAAAGACTACGCTATCCCAGTTGCAGCTGTTGGATCAGAGGGCACTAGCGCCTTCTCCCGGCCGAGGGGCCTGGATGCTTGACAAGTGTCCTCGCCGGTTCCCGAGGCGCTCCTCGCGTGACCCTCACGTGACCCCGCCCGGGACGGGGGTCACCGGGGCCCTTGTCCCCGGGACAAAGGCGGCGCCTGGGATGGTGCACTGGGGCCTTTGCCCCCTGGTGAATGGCGGCGCTCGGGAAGGGGCCACCAGGGCCTTTGTCCTTGGGCAAAAGGCGGCACCTGGGACGGTGGTACCGGGGCCTTGTCCCCAGGCCAAAGGCGGCACCTGGGACGGTGGTACCGGGGCCTTTGTCCCCGAGCCAAAGGCGGCGTCCGGGATGGGGGTCACCGGGGCCCTTGTCCCTGAGCCAAAGGTGTGCCTGGGACGGGGCCCCGTGGTTAATGATCGGGTTCGATCGTGTGGAGATTTCCCCCAACAACAGCCCCCCATGTCCTCCGGAGACGTTTCTTAAGTACCCAGAGGGGATGGTCCACACCATCGGGAACATCTCCCCCAGAAGGGATTTTCGGCGCCTTGCCGATGCCTCGATTCTTGCGCTAGGCACTTATCGTGGCGCCGTCGATCATCATGTCGCCACTGGCCTCGATTGTCGTGCGTCGTCGGCCATAATGGCCTCTCACGGTTCAAACCGCCGATGCGTCGTTTCCCGCGCGCGCCCCTTCGATTTGCGTGTGCTGTTTGAACTGGATGGTGCGGATTTATCACGAGGGTCCACGTGGCGCTCATCAGGGCTGCGGTCGAGCTCTATAAATAGGGCTTCGAGGGGCCCGGAGAGGACACTTGAACCCTCGAGCCTCAAACACCACTGACGCTCTAATCTCTCCCGGTAGCCCTCTCCTGGAAGCCTAGTCTCCGGAAATCTAAACTCCCTGAACTTAGCTCCCCGGTAGCTTAACCCACCGGAAACCCAAATGGCTCCAAAGGGTCGTGCCAAGGCCTTCGGGGGACTTCCTCTGGGCCTCCGAGTTCACCTCGGGGGACTTGGAGTCCCTCGTGGACCAGGAGGTCATCGCGGATAGGGATGTCAGGATCCCCCCGAGGAAGGAGACCACACCCCGCCCCCAACCTGGAGAGGTGGTCGTCTTCGAGGCTTTCCTCGAAGCTGGGCTCCGGCTCCCAGTGCACCCGTTGCTCCGGGAGTTTCTTCGAGAGTACGGGGTGGCACTCAACCACCTGACGCCTAACGCCCTCGTCAGGATGGGGCTTCTTATTTGGCTGTGCGAGACGGCCACCGGGCGGGAGCCAACGCTCCATTTGCTCTGGCACTTTTACGAGCCCACCGTGAGGAGCTCGCATATTGTCCGGGGGGCCCGAAGTCAGCCTTCGGGTCCATAATGATGCAGCTATTGCCTTCCCGGGTGGAGTACCCGGTGGCGGCCTCCCGGGACCACTGGGGGATTGGCTCCAGTGGTGGTTCTACCTTCAGGTCCGGGACACTGGAGTGACCTACTCTCTGGAACCCTCCTCCTACTGCTAGTCGTCAGCCCCCAAGCCCCTGGTGTGGACCGAAGAGGAGCTGAAGCTCCTTTGCAAGATGGTGGGCGCTTGGGGCGTCCGGTCCATGAGGGACGCCGCGGAGGAGTTGGCGCTCCTCAAGCTCTCCCCCTTCTCGCACAGGAGGAGGGGGATCGGAATGCGCCCGGCGCAGTGGCCCCCGCAGAAGCCGGTGACCTGACGTAAGTTTCCGGTAACCCACTTTAATTTCCGTCATTTTCGCTAACTCCTCTTATTTTGCTGTCCGGCCATACCCAGCCGCCTAGGAGAAGGCGGAGAACCTCCTCGGGAGGTACTACACAGATGAGCACGAGCGCATCGTGCGTGCCATCGGGGAGGGTCCTCCCCAGAACTTGGTGGCTGAAGCCTTCGGGCTGAGGCTACTAGAGAGGACGCCTCTCCCGACCCCCGACTCCCACAAGCGGGGGGGGCGGAGGCTACCGGGGACACCGAGCCAAAGCGTGCCAAGGAGTAGAAGGCCCCCAGTCCGGTGGTGACATCAGACCCTACGCCCGTGAAGGCCCGGAATGCAGCCCCCAGAACGGGGCGCACCCAAGAGCCCCCTAGGCGTGGGGTGATGCCACTCCTCCCGGAGGAGTCGGGGGGGGGGGGGGTAGGAACCGGAGAGTTCATGCGCCTCCTCGAGGCCTTCGGCGAGGCCGGGGAGAAGGAGGCGGTCGGCGATGAGGGGGCGTCTGACTCGGCGAACTACGCCCCCTCGCCGCCCCCGGTGGTGGCACCTCTGGTGGCCCCAGAGCTACTGGAACAGGAGCGCCCGGAGGTGCGCTTCGGAAAGGCTTCCCCCCCGCGCATCGAGTGGCCGGTGGACGAGGGGGTGAGTCCCTCATCTTGCGTGGTCCCCGTGGCCGCGGGACCCCTGGGGGCTCTGTGGTACGGGAAGGGGAAAGGGCTCCTAATCTGCCCCTAGGACGGCACTCCCTCGGGGAGCTCGTCCACCTCTTCTTTGTCCACTTCTTCTTCGGCAGCGAGGACTACGACCGGTGCCACACCGGTCCACATCACCCCCACGGCCCTCATGAGGGGGCTCGCCGGCGGGAGGGAGATCCCCTTGCTGTCTGCGGGTGAGGTCTTCCGGTTCGCCGAGGGCCTCCAGACTCGGAAGGTGCAGGAGTACGTCTCGCAAGGGATGCTCTGCGATCGGTGTGTTGAGCTATAGTCGCTCCACATCCAGGTTTGTTCCCGGAGCATTCGGCCGCTTTCTTTCGAGGATTTCACTAACTCTTTTTTAGCTTCGACTAACCATTGCGTTTACAGGGGGCGGCCCTCGCCTAGGGCATAGAGGCGCGATTCGAGAAGGCGCTGAAAGAGGTGGAGGGGAAGGCCGTTGCCTTTTTCGAGGAGTAGGACGAGGCGCTCCAGGAGTTGGCCTGGGTCCGGGCCCAACTCCACGCCTCAGAGGGTGCCAACGACCGGCTCCGGAGGGATGCAAAGGCGAAGGAGGACGCCCTCCGGGAGCTTGAGGGCTCCAGTACCGGGGCGGTGGCGGAGGCGGGTCGTTCCGTCCGTTCGGCCCTCGAGGGGCTCAGGGTGAGCCTCGGCCCGGGGGGCGGCTTTGGCACGATGCCGGCAACATTCACGGAGGCTGTGCATTTTCTCAACGCACAAGTCTCCGTGATCCCGGAGGTCGCCGATGCTCGGGCCCGGGGCCAAGCAATCCCGATGGTGGCTGCCACCGCGGGACTCGTGGAACTCCGGGGGACCGGCGCCCGGGTGATCGGAGGTCAGATCCCCCGAGGCTTCCCCAAATTCTTTGAACCGCTGCGGCGGGAGGTGGAGCAGCTCGTATGGGGCTTCTACGATCGGACCGTGCGGGTGTTGTTCCCGACTCCGGCGCCCCTGAGGGCAGACACCACGTCTCCGGCAAAGGAGACCTCCCGGGGGGAGGAGAACAATGAGCAAGTATGAGCCTCCCCCTGGGCCTTTAGATAGGTCCTTTTTTGTTCTTTAGGATTTTTGCTCCCAGTTGCTTCTTAGAGGAAGCCTCGGAGACTTGTACAAAAGCTTTTGCTTCAATGAAATGAAACGGATTTTTTGCTAAGTCTTGGATTGATTTTACCAGGTGCCCCAGGGGGTTGCTCCTGGGGGAGGGCTCCCCAGAGTTGAGAATTTTGACTTTAGAGGTGCCCCGGTGGGGCCAGGGGCCTCTCCGGAGATAGGGCCTCTGGGTTCCGGGGGGTATCACCAAGGGGACGCCCAAGCAGCCTTAGTTTTGCTGAGCCTTGTCTCTGGAGGGCGTGGCAGGGGTGCCTCCTGGGAGTCGATCTGGTTGCTGTGGCTCCTGGAGTGGTACCTTGACAATTTCGACAACCACCGCGCCGAGTTGTCTCCCCCGCGACTGGGGTCCCGGAGGGTTCTGCCACTTCGGATACTCCCACCGAAGGGCTACGAGTATTGGCCCGAGGATTTGCTTCGAGAGGCCTAGTGGCGCATAAGAAGCCTGTACCGAGACCTCGCCTGGGAGCTATCGGAGGGCCTTTGGGATTATTAGGTGCAGGAGCCCCCCGGGGAGGGGGGGCTCTCCCCCATTATATTTTCCCGCAAGGGTTTAACTTCCCGGGACGTGTTGGCCCACCGGGGGGGGTTGTCCCCCGGTTAGATGTTGTACCGATACCCACCAAGAGGGAAGATGTCCTCCGGTTAAATGTTTCAATAAAGCTGAGTTTGCTTGTTCCTTAAACTTCCTTGTTTTTGAAATTTTCCAAGGAGTACGGGCATGAGTTATCCCCTCCCCCCCCCCACAGCGGGTTGGAGCCTGGCTCCGTGCGCTGTGGGGAAGGAACAAAGGGGCCCGGACGTTAATGATTATCGGGGTCACGCCCATTTTTGAGGCTTGGAAAAGCTTTCCGAGAATCCTGGTAAGGAATCCTCCGGTCGCTATGAGAACAGGGAGCCGGGTAAAAACTCTCCGGGAAGAAAATTTTCCGAGAATCCCGGTGAGAAATCCTCCGGTCACCGTGAGAACGGGGAGCAGGGTAAAAACTCTCCCGGAAGAAAATTTTCCGAGAATCCCGGTGAGAAAACCTCCGGTCACCGTGAGAACGGAGAGCCAGATAAAAACTCTCTCAGAAGAAAACTCTCTGGGAAGAAAATTTTCTGAGAATCCCGGTGAGAAATCTTCCAGTCGCCGTGAGAACGGGGAGCCGGGTAAAAACTCTCCGGGAAGAAAATTTTCCGAGAATCCCATCTCATTGGGTAGACAATTTGCTCCCGGAGGAGGGTGAGCCCGATGACGGGTCTGAGTGTTTTAGGGAGGACTAGTCTCTCAAATTTACTTGTTACCACAGTCCTTGAGGACTGGGTTGCCGCTTACCCCCTCAGTCCACGAGGGGTGATTGTAAGCCGCCCTATGGGAGCGGGGCTCCCGCCGTAGGGACTTTTAGGCTACGATAGCCTATGTCCTCATGGAGAGGGCATCCTCAATAGGAGGGCATCATCTTAAGAGACGCTAAGGCAAGAACCTGCAATGAACTCTAGTTAGAGAAAAAACCACTTGTATTGATAGAACGTGAAATACAATGCCTCCCCCCGCGAAGCCGCGGTGGGGGAGGGAAAGTGAATACAACGTCCCCCCGCATAATCGTGGCAGGGGATACAGTGCCTCCCCTTGCGAAGTCACGACGGGGGAGGGAGTAGGCCCGGAGGCGAGACATAGAACTTGCGAAGCAAGCCTACATTCCATATATGCTTCAGCTCTTGATCTTGGAGGTTGGAGAGCTTGTAAGCCCCTGAGCCCAGGACTACAGAGACCCTGTAGGGGCCTTCCCACTTGCGGGAGAGCTTGCCCTGGGCTTGGGGGTCGGTCACGCGCTTGAGGACAAGGTCCCCAAGGCGGAAAGCTCTCGCGCGGACGTGCCGGTTGTATGTGTGCGCCATTTCGCGCTCGTAGATGGCGTGGCAGAGAAGCGCTCGGTCGTGTTCTTCTTCGACGAGGTCGACTTCTAGCCACTGATTGGCTTCATTGGCTTGGTACGCTATGGTCGTAGCTCCATCTAGGAGCTCGGCCCGCAGTGACCGGAAGCCAATCTCCTAGGGGAGAACCGCTTCAGCCCCATACACGAGTGAGAAAGGCATGCGCCCCGTCGTTCGGCTCGGTGTCGTGCGCATGGACCAAAGGATGCTTGGAAGCTCCTCCTCCCACGCGCTCAGCCTGGAAGCAGCTTGCTCGAGTCTTCGGCGTAACCCCTGTAGGATCATGCCGCTGACCCTCTCAACAGCTACGTTGCTCTGGGGGTGAGCCACAGAGGCGAAGTGGAGGGTAGCCCCCAAGCCTTCGCAGAATTCCCAGAAATATATTGAGTCAAATTGGGTCCCGTTATCGACAGTAATCTCCCGGGGGACGCCAAAATGACATACGATATTCTTCCAGAAAAACCGCTGTACTGCTCGGGAGATGATGCTGGCCAAGGGTTCAGCCTCCACCTACTTGGAGAAATAATCGACCGTGGCCACCGCATACTTGTAGCCTCCAGGTGCTGGGGGGAAAGGACCTAGGAGGTCCATCCACCAGCGCGTGAAAGGCCAAGTGATGGGGATGGTCTATAGCGCTATGGAGGGCAAATTGAAACCCTTGGCCATCTTCTAGTAGGCCTCGCGCGCGGACCACTGTGGGACAATAGAAGCCCTGGCGAAGAACCTTTGCCACGACGGCGCGTGGAGCCAAGTGAGACCCACAGCTCCCCGAGTGGATATCCTCGATGAGTTGAAGTCCTTCCGCTTGTGGGAGGCAGCGGAGCAGGGTGGAGGTCCCCCCGCTTGTAGAGCTTCCCTTCTAGAAGAAGGTATGCCCGTGCTTTGGCACGAAGCCGCTTTGTCTCGGTCTCACTGGGAGGGTCCCCTTCCCCCCTTATGGAGATGAGGGGATCCATCCAGGATGCCACCCGGGCGATCTCAGAGACCTCTGGGACACAGGACTCAGGGTCTGTGTCCGGGGGCGTCACCGAGGGCTTCGCGATGATCTCCAAGAAGGCACCTCCGGGAAGAGGTTCCCGAGCACTGGCTGCCCGGGCTAGGGCGTCAACCCGGTTGTTTTCCCTTCGAGGGATGTGCTGGGCCTCCAAGCCCTTGAAGTATTTTTCCATCTTGCGCACCTCGCCCAAGTACAGGCTCAGGTTCACATCATGGCACAAGTAATACTTGTCCATTTGGCACAACACGAGCTGGGAATCTCCTTTGACAAGGAGGCGATGGATGATTCCCAAGGAGCGCGCGAGGCACAGTCCTAGGAGAAGGGCCTCATACTCGGCGACGTTATTCATGGTGGGGAACTCGAGCCTCGCTGGGTACTCCAGTGCCCTACCTTCGGGGCTCTGAAGGACTACTCCCGCGCCAGCCCTAGCGAGGCACAAGGAGCCATCGAACATGAGCGTCCAATGGTCATTGCGTTGGGGTGGCTCAGGGAGAGTCTTCCCCTCCGTGGCGGGAGCAGGGGTCTGTTCCGCCACGAAGTTAGCGAGGACTTATGATTTGATGGCAGAATGCCCTGTGAGGGAGAGGGAGAAGGGAGCGAGCTTGGCTCCCCACTTCCCGATCCGGCCGGTTGCCTCCTTGTTCCGCAGCACCTCCCCCAAAGGGAGAGATGATGGGACCGTGATCGGGTGTCCCAAGAAGTAGTGACAGAGCTTCCGGGATGCCATGAGGAGGGCGTAGTAGATCTTCTCCATCTCCGTGTACCCAGTCTTAGCCCCTTGAATGGCTTCACTCACATAGTACACGGGGCGCTGCTGCCCATCCTGTTCCTTTACCAGCGTCGCGCTCACAGTGACTGGGGTCGCGGCGAGGTAAAGGAGTAGGGGTTCTTCCGGAGACGGGCTCACGAGCATTGGAGGGCTCGAGAGATATCTCTTCAGGTCATCGAAGGCCTCCTGGGCTTCGGGAGTCCATCGAAACCCCTCGAGGCCCTAGAGGATTTTGAAAAACTGAAGGCCGCGTTCCCCCGGCCGCAAGACGAAGTGGCTCAGAGTGGCCAGATGGCCGGTGAGTCACTGCACATATTTGACAGAACGCGGGGGGGGGGGGGTGGGGCATGTCTAGGAAGGCCCGAATTCTTTCAGGGTTGGCTTCTATGTCTCGCTGGGACACAAGGAAGCCGAGCAGCTTCCCCCCTCGTACGCCGAAGGCGCACTTTTTTGGGTTGAGCTTTAACCCGTACTCGCAGAGGCTGTGGAAGGTCTCCGCTAGGTCGTTGACGTGAGCGGCCGCATGGGAGCTTTTGACAACCGTGTCGTTAACGTAGACCTCGATGTTGCAGTCGATTTGGTCTTTAAAGGCCAGTGACATGAGTCCTTGGAAAGTTGCTCCAGCGTTCTTCAGCCTGAAGGGCATGTGGACGTAGCAGAAGGTCCCGAGGGGAGTTATAAAACTCGTATTTTCCTCGTCCCCTTCTGCCATCCGGACTTGGTGACAGCCCGAGTACGCGTCCAAGAAGCTCATCAGCTCACATCCTGCAGTCAAGTCGACTAGTTGGTCGACCCGCGGGAGTGGGAAGTTGTCTTTTGGGCAAGCGTGGTTGAGGTCGGTGAAGTCCACACACATCCGCCACTTGCCGTTCGACTTCTGCACGAGGATAGGGTTTGCCAGCCACTCGGGATGCAAGATCTCCCGAATGAACCCTGCCTCTTGGAGCTTGGTAATCTTGACCTTGATAGCCTCTTGGCATTCAAGGGAGAGCTTTCTCAACTTCTGTTTGATTGGGGGGTGACCGGGGGTCACAGCAAGCTTATGCTCGATGACCTCCCGGGCGACGCCCTGCATGTTGGCGGGCTTCCACACAAAGATGTCAGAGTTCTTGCGTAGGAAGGCCGGGAGTTGCTCTGCATGCTCTTCGGAGAGGTTTGCCCCGATCTTGACGGTCCTGCCTCCATTGTCTAGGGACAACGGGACCTTCCAGAGGTCCCCTTTTGGACGCGGATTTGGGGGAGACCTCCCGGAGGGGGTGGCCGTGACGTCTGGTGCCAGGGAAGAGGTCTCTTCCCTCGGGGCCTTGATTACATTGACACTCCCGATTGCTGCGGTGGCGTGCTCATAAAGGGTGCGAGCCATGTCCTGGTTGCCTCGAGCGGTGATCACTCCGCGAGACCCGGGGATCTTCACGCAGAGGTAGTTTTGGTGGATTGTGGCCCCCAAGTGATTGATGATGGTCCTCCCCATGATCGCGCTGTACAAAGAGGGGAGGTCCACAACGTCAAACCGGACCAGCTCAGTCCGATAGTTGTCCGAGGAGCCGAAGGTCATGGGTAGATCGACCTTCCGCACCGGGGACGAAGCCTTGCAAGGGCCCGGCCGCGGGTTGCAGCAGCTTTTCGTCGACCTGCATTTCCCTGAATGCCTTCGGGTACAAGACGTCGGCAGAACTCTTGCCGTCGACGAGTATACGCGCCAACTGGTAGTTGTACACAGTGGCGGAGACGATGAGCGCGTCGTCATGGAGGAAGCGAACCCCGCGCGCGTCTTTTGCTGTAAAAGTGGGGGGGACGTCCGACCACTTTGGTGGCCGAGACTTGTGTAGCACCCCCACAACCTTTACTTCCCGCGCGTACTCCTTGCGCTGGTGCTTGGAGTCTCGCCCTGAAGCGGACCCCCCCATAATGACGTTGACGCGCCTTTGGGAGGTTTAAAAGGGGAGCTCTTCTATTGAGCCCCCTTCTTGCGCTTGTCCTTGCTGCTCCCCCGAGGGGACAGGAAGAGCCAGCAAAGCCGGCTGGGGGGCAAGGAGGCAGGACTTCCTCCCCCCTGCCCACGCTGGTCGAGGAATGCGGCGAAGTGTTGGAGAAGCTGGTGGCATTCCCGGGTAGCGTGGGTATTGGACTTGTGGAAAGTGCACCACAGGCCCTCCTTGCCTCCTGCCGCGGGGCCTTCACTGCTGCGGGACGGCTGTCTATAACACCCTGGTTTTGGGGGTGAAAAGTTTTTGCATAAAATCCTGCATGCATGTATCTCTGTAGTTGTAGCCAGATCAGCTGAACCCTAATCTCTCTCAAACCCTAAAAATCTCCAAATCTATTCTCTAGATCCAGATCAAGATCTGACCATCCAGATTTAACCTACCAGTTATTATGAAGATAAAAGTCTTCAGGAACCAAATTGAATTCTAACTCTAACTCCCAGTATCTAAGTCTCTTTCTGTTTTCAAAAACAGGAAATTCAGATTTACCCTAAGTACCTCAGATTCCAGATAACTGAGTTATCATGATCTAACCCTATCCAGACTCAAGTAACCTTTGGAATATGTTCCTAGGTATATCCTCAACTTACTTCAAAAAGTTGGGAACCAGATTGTTTCATCTAAGTACTTTTCGCAGTTTAGTCCAAATTTTACTGCGAATAAGTCCTTTTCAGTTTACCTGGAAGCCTTAAAAGGCTCAAATTCACGAATCAGCTCCAAATCCAGAATTTCTTTAGGGAACACCTCCCAAATACTATTTGATACAGATTCCCCTTCTGATCAGACTTCCAAATCTCACCCTAATTACCAGAATTCGAGATCGACAAAATCCAGATCTATTTTACCCTAATTTTACCCTATTTTCGAAAATAGGTAAAATCCCTCAAACCTTATCAAACTTTCTCCAGATTTGAGCTAAATGAGTATTAATAGAAATATTATACTCAGCCATGAAATCAAATTCCAAATTAAACCTCTTTAAAACCAGATTTACAAATCAGTCCACTTTTCAACCGAAATCATTACAATTATACCCCTGGATCGACCAGAACCAGTGCAATCGACCAGCTCTACTGTTTTCGACCTCGAGCTGCTGTCTTCGACCTCGCACTGCTGTGTTTGCTTCGACCACGACCTGGTCCCAGTGCACGATCACGGCCACAGCTCGCATGCGACCACGTGCACCACTGCAGCTCCCATCGACTTCGACCTCGCCAGCTGCTACAGTAGCCCGTAGTCGTTGAAGCCAGCCCGTGGTCGCCATCTTCGCCAACTGAACAGTGCCACGTGTGTGCTCGACGTTGGCTACTGTGGATCTTCCCCGGTGCGAGTCACAGCCAGTTGGTTCTCCCGTTTGCACGCCACCGGCAACGGCTCCAGCAGCAAAGCTTAGCCACGTGGAGAACTCGCCGCGGCCAGCCATCAACTTGCCCTCACATCACCTGTAAAGCCTTCACGGCCACTGAACCAAGTCACCTCGACGCCAGCTCGCCGTGAAGTCGCAATCCAGTCTTTTCCTTGATGGCTTCAACTTCCCGTGCACTTCTAGCCGTTGCATCGCCTCCAAAACCTCTATAAATAGACTCTGGCCTTAGTGAAACACCACACACCCACCAGAAGCACCTCAGTCCTCAAACTCGCCGTCTCCTTCTTCTTCCCCGGTGAGCAGCAAAGGGAGCTTCGGTGCCAAGCTTCTCCACTGCTTCCTTCTTCGATCCAGCACCCCCAGTGAGCTTCGCTCATCTTCCTCATGCTTCTCGAGCTTGGAATTTAGTTTAAATACCCTCAGTCGCCGGCAATTTTAGTTTTACTCCAGTAGCTCCGGTGAGCAATTAACTTCATTCTAGAATGAATTGATCTTCGAGCTAGTAGTGAAAGATGCTTAGAATAGCTCACTTAAGACCCCTGAAATATTGGTTTGAACAAATTCGTTGTAAAACAAAAACCCCCAATTTCTAGCCATGAACATGAACTTGTACTTACTGATTTAGCTTCTCTGTTGAGCAATCTGTTAATCTAACTTCACCAATGCATTTCTAGTACCCTGAGGACCATACACAAGCAAGGAATTGAGTTCAATCACTTTAAATCAGAAATGCCCAAATCAGATTTGAGTTCATCTTTTCTCCAGCTAGTATCTTCCAAATCCAGCCACTCCAGCTCAAACCACTTTGCCATTTAGATGTTTTGGACCATTCTGAGCAACTTTGTCTTCTATCACGACTTCTAATTCGGCCTAGATTGTGAGATATAGCTATGCCCTAGTTACTGCACTGTTTATGTTGCATGTGCTCCAGGCCAGTCAACTTCTTTGCCGGTTTTCATCACTTTCCGGCCATCTCCTGCCCTAGATCCTGTCGAGACATTTGTTCCTGTTACAAATGTCTAACTACCAGACAAAGTGGTGCATCATTTGGAGCCCTAGATCAAAAGTTATGGCAAACCCTAGTTTCTGGCCATGTCAACTCTATGTCAAACTATGCCAGTCAGTGGAATTAGCCTTGTTCACCCACCTCTGGTCATGCAAAACAAAAACTACCTTGTCAAACAGTTGCCTCACTACTTTGTGCACCATATGCTTGAATCAAAACTCAATTTGGCCACTGGGAACTATTCAAACCATGTCAATGCCATTCTTCGGCATTGTCAGCCCTTGTCAGCCTATGTCAGCCAATGGCATTGGGCCAGTTTAACCCCTTCTGGGTATGCAAACTGAACATAACTTTGTCTCTTAGACTCCTGATGTTGTGATCTACATTTTATTCTACTGTCACAACTTGAGTTGAGCCCTCTGTCATCCATCGACCCTATGTCGATGCCTTGAACCGAATGTCAACCTAAAGACGTTCGCTGTTTTTGAGCGAACCAGCCGCAACCTTGATATCACTCTGATATTTTGGAACCTTGGAACCTTGTAAACCCTTGACAACTAATCTTAACCCTGGTTTCCATAGTTTAACCCTAATCGTTTCTCAGAACTCTCAAATCTTGTATCGCCTAAGTGTTTCTCCTTGCATTATCGCATATAGTGGAATAGTAAGAGTAGGATTGATTGTAATGCCTGTTTGCTTGTTTGATCCTTGTTCAGAGCAAGAGTCTGAGTTTGAAGACTTCGTCGCAGACCCGACATCAACTGCTGTTTCTTACGACGCGGAAGGGAAGTCATACTTTGATCATATTGAAACCCATATTTTATGAACTGCTATGCTATTCCATGAGTAGATATCTCATTAATATTGCATGTGTTGAGATCAATGATATTATGGCAGTGATAGATTGAATACTTGCGGAATGTGAACTTGTTAAGATAGCAAGCCATGAACTAATAAAAGTATAAACTTATACATCTATATTCATGAAATAGAACCCCTAGCCGTGACCAGTGTTTTGGTATGGAATGGTGGTAGCACTGGAGGTGCTTGGCTGCACTGGATGTGCAGGCACTGAAGGTGCATGGTTTGTGGTATGATCTGGTCACTGGCATATAAGGACTAGAACCTTGTGTTGTGCGTCTAGTGGCATGAAAAACGTACCAACCACTTACCTGGTATGGGACAGGCGCAATCTAGTAGCTTTCTTGGTATTAGCAGTTCCCTGCATGGCTTGTCGATCCGGTTTCTCGTGTGGAAACTGGTGGGACGCAGTTCGTCCATGAGTGATGTGAGATCAGAAAAATTATGAGAGGATAAGGTGTAAAGAAGGAAGACGCCCTACGCCAGATTAAGTCGTGCGCGACTGTAATCGAAAGAGGTTATGTGTCCTGCGGGAACATAGACCCAGGCTAGGAAGTAAGGCAGTGGGGAGGACCCACAACGGTACTTGGGACTGGATTGTCCATTTACCGGGCAGGGATACTGTTAATACTAGACTGCAAAATGTTGTGTGATCTCGACCTTGTCACATGCGTATAAGTCGCATGGAGTTGGCCCGACTTGGAAGTCGAGTGAAAAAGTGGATTTAAAAAGAGGTACACCTCTGCAGAGTTAAAAATGTATTCGAATACTTCGTGCTCCCGAGTTTTAGGAGTATGCCGCGGTGGATTAAATCCACGGGGTGTGACACAAGTATTGTTTTATAAATTAAAATTTGTTAGTTCAAGATTACCCAAATGACATGTGTTGTCATGATAAGGGGTGCTGCCGTGGGCTGTCATGTGTTGACGTGTCGCGGTAGTACCATAATTTAGCGATCATGTGATATCTAAGAGGCATGTGGATTGTGCCCTAAGTGTATGAAATGTTGCCATGAGCATGAGATTTGAAAAGCTTGGAAGAAAAGTATTTATGGAAAAACCCTCTCACCTCTTTTCCCTCAATAGCATAGGATCATGTCATCTCTACTATACGTATCTCTACTCTTACCTATGACTTGCTGAGTACGTAAGTGCTCACCCTTGCAACTTATCAACAATAGATGGAACGCTTCATGACCAAGACGAAGGCTTGGAAGATTTCGTGGATCCAGAAGGAAGAGAGCCAGTTCTGCCAGAATCCTGAAGTGTGCTGTTCTGCTGTCAACTTCTTACGACTGTGGGGGTTTCGCCTAGCTTCCGCCGAGTAGTTGTCTTTTTGTTTTAATTAGACCATTTGTGCCGTGAAGGCATTGTATTACTCTTTTATTGTACCAGGCCAGCAGGCCATACTGTTTCTGAATGATATTTTGTAAGTTACTCTGCTGCAATGAACTCCTGTGCTTGACTTATCCTGGGAAGTCAGTGGTATGTATGTATGAGGCCAGCTGCAGTGAGCTAGGTCTCCACAGGAGTAGTCGTGGTACCCTTCTCGGGGCGCGACACTGTCCCCCCCACAGCCTTTCGGCTTGGGGAAGGGACGTTTACCCTTGGGTGCATCGCGTGAGCCGCCTTCGCCCTCGAGGACAAAGGTGTCCCGAGGCCTGGCTCGCTGCAGTTGCCCCTCTCGGGGCACTTGAGGGGGTCCCTAGCCTCCCGATCAACGGGGGCGGGGGCCCCCTGGTTCTTCTTCCAAAGGTCATCCTCCTCCGCCCGAGCGTATTTCTCGAGCACAGTGAAGAGCTCATCGGCGGAGGAGGGGCAACTCTAGGAGAGTCTCCGATCGAGCTCCCCGGGGAGGATCTCGCTCTTGAACACCTCAATGACTGTTGAGTCCAGGATGTGAGCCACTTTGCTCTTGACCTATGAAAAGCGATTGAAGAAGCTACGTATGGTCTCCCCATCCTCTGCCGGACGGTGTAGAGCTGCGATGAGTCTAGGGGACGCATGTAGTTCCCCTGGAAGTTCACACAAAATTCGCGCTTAAGTTGCACGAAAGACTTGATGGAGCCGGCCTTCAGGTTGTAGAACCACGAGTGGGCGATCCCAGTAAGGTAGAGGGGGAAGACGTTGCACTGCACTGTCTCATCCCCCCCAGCAGCTGAGATGGCCGTGGAGTACACTTGCACAAACTCGTAAGGATCGGCCTCACCATTTAGTGCTCGATGTGTGGCGGGCGGTAAGGTCGCGGCCATCTAATGCACTGGAGTCGGTGGCACAGCGGTTGGTTGGCCCCCTCCACCTCCCGGGGACAGTCCCGGTTGTTGTCCCCTTTGACGGGGGACGCGTGTTTGTTGTCAGAGTCGGGGAGGGGTCGAAGAGGTCCACCGGCACGGCGGTAGTGTCTCTTCTCCTCCGGGTTAGTCGAACTAACCTCCTGGATGTCTGGGCACCCCCCGGAAGCGGCAGTTGCTTCCTCGGCGAGTCTCTTCCCTTGGCTGGGACGGGAGTGTGGCTCACCACAGCCGCAAGCCGGGGGGAGCTCCGTCCAGTAGCGTGAGGGAGCCTCTCCAGACTTCATGGTACGCATTTGCTCAACCTCTTCCCGGGTAAAGCGGACCTGATCCGCCGGGGGCGCCCTCGGGGGAGGCCCTGGGGGAGGAGGGAGCTCATGCACGGCGACTACCGGCGTGGAGGGTGCTACCAGGTCGCGGGCAGGATCCGCCACTGGGCAGGCCCCCAGAGTGACGTCCGGAACTGGAGAGGGAGGTCCCTCACGAGGGAGGTCTTGCAGTGGAGTGGAAACCGTCCTGCGGACCGCTTTTAGTGCGGTAGACACGACCGGCGGGGTGGAATCGCCTCCCGGTGTGGGGAAAAATCCCGACACGAGATGGCCCCCCTGTCTCAGGAAGATCCCCGGTGCGGGTTGAGCTCCCGGCATGGCGAAAGCCCCGGGTACAATGTAAGCCCCCGGCATCGGGAAGGCTCCCGGCACCGGGAAGGCTCCGGACGAAGGGCCCGCCGGAGGGACGTAGTGTCACGCCCCGCCTTCATAGGGACCACGACTACTCCCGTGGGGACCCAGCTCGCTATAGCTGATCCCATACCTTTTGACTTCCCAGGATGAGTCAAACACAGGAGTATATTGCATCAGTTTAACTTACATTACATTGAGCAGTATGGCCTGCTGGCCTCATTACAACATAATAAATTGAAAAGCCATCATGGCATAAATAAGTTTAGTTGCAGAAGAACAACTACTCATCAGAAGCTAAGTGAACCCCCACAGTAAGAAGTTGAAAGTAGAGCAACACTTTTCAGGACTTGGGTGGAACTGATTCTCTTCCTTGTAAGATCCAAGAAGTTCTCCAGGCCTTCGTCTTGATCAAGGGACACTCCATCTATTGGATAGTGAATTGCAAGAGTGAGCACTTACGTACTCAGTTATTCATAGATAAGAGTATATACATATAATAGAGATGATATGTGTCGTGGTATTGTGAATACCCCGGCAGGTTTTGAGAGTGATCCTAGCGAAGATTACGCGGCGCGGGTTGACCGGACGACCGGTCCTCCCCCGCCGGACAAGCACAAAGAATAACACACGGGTTTATACAGGTTCGGGTCCCGGTGGGCGCCCTAGTCCTGTCGACGCGCTCCCGACCGGAGTCGGCTGGGGAGGCTCTCTCCGGGGGAGAGGCTTCTGGAGCACGCATGTGAATTTAGCTATTCCAATAGATGGACCGATCCTTTACAACAGAGGGGTACAAGGGCTATTTATAGCCCCAAAAAGCAGCAAAAAACCTAAACTACCCCGGAAGCCACCGTCAGATTGAAGGGCAGGACCGTCCTTCTCCCGGTCAAACGCCTTGGATGCTTGACAGGTGGTCGCTAGTTCCCGAGGCGCACCTCGCGTGACCTGCACGTGACAAACAGTTCGAGACTTTACCTTCAGGAGGGCGATGAGGCCCGGGACGGCGCCGGAGGCCACGTCCTCGGGAAAGTGGCGGCGCCCGGGAGGGCACCGGAGGCCACGTCCCGGGAGCCAAAAGGCGGCGCCCGGGGAGGCCCCGGAGGCCACGCCTCCGGGCAAATGGCGGCGCCCGGGAAGGCACCGGAGGCCACGTCCCCGGGGGCCAAAAGGCGGCGCCCGGGGAGGCCCCGGAGGCCACGTCTCCGGGAAAATGGCGGCGCCCGGGAGGGCACCGGAGGCCACGTCCCGGGAGCCGAAAGGCGGCGCCCGGGGAGGACCCGGAGGCCATGCCTCCGGGCAAATGGCGGCGCCCGGGAGGGCACCGGAGGCCACGTCCCCGGGGGCCAAAAGGCGGCGCCCGGGGAGGCCCCGGAGGCCACGTCTCCGGGAAAATGGCGGCGCCCGGGAGGGCACCGGAGGCCGCGTCCCGGGGGCCAAAAGGCAGTGCCCGGGGAGGCCCCGGAGGCCAAGTCCCCGGGCGAAAGGCGGCGCCCGGGAGGGCACCAAAGGCCCCGTCCCCGGCGTCAAAAGGCGGCGCCCGGGGAGGCCCCGGAGGCCAAGTCCCCGGGCGAAAGGCGGTGCCCGGGAGGGCACCAGAGGCCCCGTCCCGGGAGCCAAAAGGAGGCGCCCGGGGAGGCCCCGGAGGCCAAGTCCTCGGGCAAAAGGCGGCGCCCGGGAGGGCACCGGAGGCCCCGTCCCGGGAGCCAAAAGGCGGCGCCCGGGGAGGCCCCGGAGGCTACACCCCCGGGCAACCGTGACACAACTTACCTGGAATTAGCCCCGCGGAGATTTCCCCCGACAGCAGCCCCCCATGTCTGCCGGGGACGATGCTCGCGTCCCCGGTGGGTATGGTTCAGGTCACCGGGAAGATCTCCGGGCCAGGTTACCGGAGCCTCGACGCTTCGGCTTTCGTGCCCCACACTTAAAGCCGCGCCGTTTCGCCATAAATGCGCGCGCGGTTCGAACCGGCGCCTCGATTCACGTGCCCGTCCCTTCGTTTCCCTCGCACGGTTTGAACTTCTACGATCCAGATTGATCCGCGGGTGCCACGTGGCGTGTATCTAGACCACGGCCCACCCCTATAAATAGGACCTTGGGGTGGCCCGGAAGCTCATTCGAAATCCTCAGCCCCACGATTTTTGCTCTCCCGGTAGCCCTCTCCCGGTAGCTTTTTCCGGTAGCAGGCGTCCGGGAGTTTCTAGTAGTAGCCTCCTGCAAAGTTAGCCACCAAAAAGAAAACTAACCTCATGGCACCCAAGGGTCGAGAGAAGACCACGGAGGTGCCCCCGGAGGAAATCCCCTCGGATTTCCTCTGGGCGTCCGAGTTCACGGCCGAGGACGCCAAGTCCTTGGCCGAAAGGGGCATCGTTGCGGCCGGGGACATCCGAGTCCCGGTGAAGAAGGACGGAGCCCCCGGCCCCAGGCCTGGGGAGATCGTGGCCTTCATCGAGGCGGGGCTCCGGCTCCCGGTGCATCCCATGCTCCGGGAGTTTCTCAAGGAGTATGGGGTGGCTCTCAACCACCTCACCCCGAACGCGCTCATCCGGATGGGCCTCTTCATCTGGCTCTTCGAGACAGCGACCGGGCGGGAGCCCGACCTTCGCGCCTTCCGGTATTTCTACGAACCGGCGGCGCGGACCTCCCACCTGGTGAAGGGGGGCCCCAAGTCCCCCTTTGGCTTGGTGATGGTCCAAATGTTGCCGGCCCGGGTAATCGACTACCCGGCGGCGGCCTCCCGGGACCACTGGGGGGATTGGGTCCGGAGGTGGTTCTACCTCCGGGTCCGAGACGACGCGGTGGTGTACGCCCCGGAGGCCCCCACCTACAGCCGGTCGTCCGCACCAAAACCACCGGTGTGGACGGACGAGGAGTACGAGCTCCTCGGCAAGGTGATCCTCTCCAAGAAGACCCGCTCGATGCGGGACGCGGCTGAGGAGATGGCTCTCCTCCGGATCTCCCCCTTCACTGGCGGGAAGAGGGGGATCGGCATGGGCCCCGAGCAGCGGCCTCCGGCGAAGCCGGTGACACGACGTAAGCCCCGGGAGCCCGCTGCATTGTACTTACAAATTTTTAAGAAATTTACTAACTCTTTACCTCTTGCAGTCCGGCCGTACCAGGCGGCGCGGGAGAAGGCGGAGAACCTCTTGGGGAGGTACTTCGCCGATGAGGATGAGCCCGTCGTGCGCGTCGTGGGCGAGGTCCCTCCCAAGAACCTGGTAGCGGCGGCCTTTGGGCTGAAGCTGCCGGAGAGGAAGCCTCTCCCCACCCCCGGTTCGCACAAACGGGGGAAGGAGGCGGCCGGGGGCTCGGAGCCCAAGAAGGCCCGGGTTCAAAAGACCCCCGGCCCATCGACGGCGCCGGCGGCGACACCGGCGAAGCCCCGGGATGAGACCGCCGGGAGCGAACGTGCCCGGGCACCGTCCCGGAAGGAAGCAACACCTCCCCCCCCGAAGGGTCCCGTCGAAGCGCCGGGGAAGGAGGCGACCGTGGGAGGGGCGGCGTCCGACTCGGCGAACTACGCCACGTCGCCACTCACGGTGGAGCCCCTCCCGCCCCTTCCGGCTTCTTTGGAGCCAGAGAGGCTGGAGGTGAGATTCGCGGGGGCCTCGCCCCCGCGGGTTTGGCCGGTGGACGAGGGGGGGAGCCCCTCGGTCTACGAGGTTCCTCCGGAGGAGGAGGCCCCGAGGACCTTCCGGCCCGGGGCAGGCAAAGGCCTGATGGTTCCCCCCCGGGCGGAGGCTCCCGCCGAGAGCTCCTCGGCCACGTCTTCGGGGGGCACTACCTCGTGGACGAAGACGCCGGCCGCGCTACCGGACCTTGAGGTCCGGGGACCGCCCGCCGGCCGCGCTGGCGGCGCTGGGCGGGAGACTCCTTTGCTCCCCGCAAGGGAGATCGCCCACTACTCGGAGGGCCTGCATACCTGGAAGGTGCAGGCCTTCGTTGCGGGAGGGACGCTCCATGAGCGTTTCGAGGGGCTTCAGTCCCTCGGGGCCCAAGTAACCCGAGTCGATGACGTCTTCGCTCATCCCCTGTAGGTGGCAGCTGTTACCTGGGGCCTTGAGCAGCGGGTCGCCTGGCTGCTCAAGGAGGTGGAGGGCCGGGCCGCGGCCTCCGTAGGGCAGCGCGAGGAGCCCCTCCGGGAACGTGACGAAGCCCTCGCGGAATTAACCCGGGTCCGAGCCCAGGTTCATATTTCCGCGGCCATCAACGCACGCCTCCGGGAGGAGGCCAAGGCGAGGGAGGAGGCGCTCCGGGAGCTCGAGAGCTCGAGCGTCCCGGCGGTGGCGGACGCGGGCCGCTCCGTCCGGACGGCCCTCGAGGGCCTTGGCGTAAGCCTCGGCTCCGGAAGCAGGGAGGTGCCGCCGGTGACCCTCGCGGAGGCTGTGCGTTTTCTCAACGCACAGGTCTCCGCCATCCTGGAGGCTGCCGACGTTCGGGCATGGGGTCGGGCGATCCCCGTCGTCGCGGCCGCCGCGGGGCTCGTCGAGTTCCGGGGGGTCGGCGCCTGGGCAATCGGGGGCTGGATCCGCCGAAGCTTCCCGGACTCCTTCGAGCCTTCACGCCGGGAGGTCGAGCAGCTCGCCGGAGGGTTCTACGACCGGATCGTCCGGGCGTGGTTCCCAGCTCCGGCTCCTCCGGCGGGAGACGTCCCAGCCCCGGCCTTGGAGGAAGCCCCCCGGGGGGAGGACGCCAACGAACACGTATGAGCCTCCCCCCGGGTCTTAGCTAGGGCCCTTTTTTGTTTTAGGATATTTTGATTCCGGTAGCTTCTTAGAAGAAGCCCCGGGCACTTGTACATAAAAATTTTTAATGCAATGAAGTTAGAATTTTTTCTAAGTCTTTGAATTGAACTTACTGTTACCAGGGTTCCCGGGAGGTTGCTCCCGGGCGAAGGTCCGGGAGGGGCTCCCCGGGGGACGCCCAAGCGGCTTTAATTTTGCTAAGCCTTATCTCCGGGAATCGCGCGAGGATAGTGTCCGGGAGCCGATCCGGTTGAGGTGGCGTGCGGAGTGGCACTTGGACAATTTTGATAATCACCGTGCCGAATTGTCCCCTCCGCGACCGGGGCTCCGGATGATCCCTCCCCTCCGGATACTTCCACCAGCGGGATACGAGTTTTGGCCTGAAGATGTGCTTCGGGACGCTCGGCGCCGCGTACGGGCGTTGTACCGGGACTTGACCCGGGAGCTAGCGGAGAGCCTCCGGGAGTATTAGGCGTAGGAGCCTTAGGGCTTAGAGAATCCCCCGGGTTAGAACCCGGGTTGTATCGTTTCCGAAGCCCACCGGAGGGGGAAGATGTCCT
This sequence comes from Pharus latifolius, assembly GCA_019359835.1. Taxonomy (NCBI): domain Eukaryota; kingdom Viridiplantae; phylum Streptophyta; class Magnoliopsida; order Poales; family Poaceae; genus Pharus; species Pharus latifolius. The sequence continues at coordinate 71,588,272 of CM033322.1, forward strand.
CCGGGTTTGCTGATCAATAAAGCGCTGTGTTGTTGTTTCCTTTTATTGCGCCTCTTTATTTTTTCTTCTTGGATGGTCTGAACGACTCATCTTAACAAGGATGAGCTAAGTTTCCTCATGGGCGGTGTGGTCGACACCCGGGGGTTCCTTATCCCCCCCCGCCCACAGCGGGCCGGAGAATAGCTCCGCGCGCTGTGGGGGTAACAAGGCCCCCGGGAAGGAAGTCACCTGTAGCATAGGAAATTTTCTGTTAGAAAATTTTAAATTGTTTTCAAGGAGAAGACCTTCCGGGAGATAATCGTCCGGTCGCCGTGAGAACGGGGAGCCGGGAATAGGGTCTTTGGGGAAGAAAATGCCCGAGAAATCCGACTTCTCCGAGAGACAATCGTCCGGTCACCGTGAAAACGGGGAGCCGGGAATAGGGTCTCCGGGAGGCATTCATCCAGTCGCCGTGAAAACGGGGAGCCGGGAATAACGTCGACTCCCGGAGGAGGAAGATGGATCCAAATAAGCCGCAAGGGGCTGATCTTCCGGTCGCCGTGAAAACGGGGAGCCGGGAATAACGTCGACTCCCGGAGGAGGAAGATGGATCCAAATAAGCCGCAAGGGGCTGATCTTCCGGTCGCCGTGAAAACGGGGAGCCGGGAATTACGTCGACTCCCGGAGGAGGAAATGCCCGAAGACGGGACTTGAGTGTTTGGGCAGGGGACTAGTCTCCCAAAGTGACTCGTTACCACGGCCACTGTGACCGGGTTGCCGCTTACGCCCTCAGTCCACGAGGGCTGATCGTAAGCCGCCCTACGGGAGTGCAGGCTCCGTTGTAGGGACTTGTTGGGGCTGGCCCACTTCCTCGTGGGGAGGGCATCCTCGCGGGGAGGGCTTCCTCGCGGGGAGGGCATCGCCGCTAGGGGCGGTAATGAGAAAAACCTGCAATGAGACAGTTTGCAAAGCAAGACCTATGTATTGCTAATGATATGAAGTACAGGGCCTCCCCTGCGAAGCCGCGAAAGGGGAGGAAAATACAGCGTCCCTCCTCCCCCTCCAGCGTGAACGCCCCGGGGGAGGGGACATGCCCGTAAGGCTAAACATAGAACTTGCGAAGTAAACGCAAGTTCCACGTGTGTTTCAGCTCCTGCTTTTGGAGGTTGGAGAGCTTGTAGGCCCCCGAGCCCAGGACCGCGGAGATCCTGTAGGGGCCCTCCCACTTGGGGGAGAGCTTACCCAGGGCCTGGGGGTCCGTCACGCGCTTGAGGACAAGGTCCCCAAGGCGGAAAGCTCTCTCGCGCACACGCTGATTGTACGCGCGCGCCATTTCTTTCTCGTAGATGGCGTGGCGGAGGAGCGCCCGGTCGCGTTCCTCCTCCACGAGGTCGATCTCCAGACGCTGGTTGGCCTCGTTGGCCTGGTATGCTAAGGGAGTGGCTCCCTCCAGGAGCTCCACCCGTAGTGACCGGAAGCCAATCTCCGGGGGGAGGACTGCCTCCGCCCCGTAGACCAGGGAGAAGGGAGTACGCCCCGTCGCCCGGGACGGGGTCGTGCGCATGGAGCAGAGGATGCTAGGGAGCTCCTCTGCCCATGCACCCCGCTTAGAAGCAGTTTGCTCGAGTCTCCGGCGCAACCCCTGTAGGATCACGCCGTTGACCCTCTCGACAGCCCTATTGCTCCGGGGATGGGCTACGGAGGCGAAGTGGATAACGAGCCCCAGGCCTTCACAGAATTCCCGAAAATAAGCCGAGTCGAATTGGGTCCCGTTGTCCACGGTGATTTCCCGGGGGACACCAAAACGACATACGACGTTTTTCCAGAAAAACCGCTGAACGGCCCGGGACGTGATGCTGGCCAAAGGCTCCGCCTCAACCCACTTTGTAAAATAGTCGACTGCGACTACCGCATACTTGTATCCCCCGGGCGCTGGGGGGAAGGGGCCTAAGAGGTCCATCCCCCAGCGCACAAAGGGCCAAGTGATGGGGATCGTCTGCAGCGCTATAGGGGGGAGGTTCGAGCCCTTGGTCATCTTCTGGCATGCCTCGCACGCGGAGACGAGGTCTCACGCGTCGCGCATGACCGTGGGCCAGTAGAAGCCCTGCCGGAGGGCCTTGGCAGCGATGGCACGCGGGGCTAGGTGAGAACCACAGCTCCCCGCGTGGATGTCTTCGAGAAGTTGAAGTCCCTCCGGCCGGGGGAGGCAGCGCAGGAGGGCGGAAGCTCCCCGCTTGTAGAGCCTCCCCTCCAGGAGGAAATATGCCCGGGCTTTAGCCCGGAGATGTTTAGCCTCGGTCTCACTAGGAGGGTCCCCTTCCCCCCTGATGAAGGAGATGAGGGGGTCCATCCAAGACGGAGTCCGGGTGATCTCGGAGACCTCCGGGACATGAGGCTCGTCGTCCGTGTCTAGGAAGGCCACCGAGGGCTTCGTGATGATCTCCAGGAAAGCCCCCTTGGGGAGCGATTCCCGGGCGCTGGCTGCCCGGACCAAGGCGTCGGCCCGGTCATTGTCCCTGCGTGGGATATGCCGGGCCTCGAGGCCGTCGAAATGCCTCTTTCCTGCAAATAAAGACTTAAGTTTGCGTCATGGCACAGGTAAGACTTGTCCATCTGGCAAACTACGAGCTGAGAATCTCCCTTGACTAGGAGGCGCCGGATCCCCAGGGAGCGCGCGAGGCGCATCCCGAGGAGCAAAGCCTCGTATTCGGCGACGTTGTTGGTTGCGGGGAACTCGAGCCGCGCGGCATACTCGAGTTCCTTCCCCTCGGGGCTCCGGAGGACTACTCCCGCGCCAGCCCCGGCGAGACACAGCGACCCATCGAACATAAGGGTCCAATGATCACTGCGTCGGGGCGGCACAGGGAGATCTTCGTCCCCGGACCCAGAGGCGGGAGTCCATTCTGCGACGAAGTCGGCGAGAACCTGCGACTTGATGGCGGAGCGGCCGGTAAGGGACAAGGAGAACGGGGCGAGCTCAGCCCCCCACTTCCCGATCCGGCCGGTGGCTTCTTTGTTCCGCAGTACCTCCCCAAGGGGGAGGGACGACGGGACGGTGATGGGGTGCCCTAGAAAGTAATGCCGAAGCTTCCGGGACGCCATGAGGAGGGCGTAGCAGATTTTCTCCATTTCCGTGTACCGAGTTTTGGCCCCTTGGAGAGCCTCACTCACGTAGTACATCGGACGCTGCTGCCCCCCTTGCTCCTTCACCAAGACTACGCTGACGGCGACAGGGGTTGCGGCGAGATAGAGGAGCAAGGGCTCTTCCGGGGACGGGCTCACGAGCATTGGAGGGCTCGTGAGGTACTTCTTGAGGTCGTCGAACGCCTCCTGAGCCTCGGGGGTCCAGCGGAACCCCTCGAGCCCTCGAAGGATCTTGAAGAATTGGAGGCCCCGCTCCCCCGACCGGGAGACAAAGCGGCTGAGTGTGGCTAGGCGGCTGGAGAGCCGTTGGACATCCTTGATAGAGCACGGCGGGGGCATGTCTAGGAATGCCCGGATCTTCTCGGGGTTTGCCTCAATGCCCCGCTGGGACACGAGGAAACCTAGGAGCTTCCCCCCGCGCACCCCGAAGGCGCACTTCTCCGGGTTCAGCTTGAGCCCGAATGCGCGGAGGTTCCGGAAGGTTTCAGCCAGGTCGTCGATGTGGGAGGCTGCGCGGGGACTCTTGACAACCACGTCGTCTACGTAGACTTCAACGTTGCGGCCGACTTGCTCTTTGAAAGCCAGTGTCATAAGGCGTTGGAAGGTCGCCCCCGCGTTCTTGAGCCCGAAGGGCATATGGACGTAGCAGAAGGTTCCGAGGGGAGTAATAAAACTCGTCTTCTCCTCGTCCCCTTCCGCCATCCGGACTTGATGGTAGCCCGAGTAGGCGTCTAGGAAGCGCATGAGCTCGCACCCCGCAGTGGAGTCGACGAGCTGATCAATCCGCGGGAGCGGGAAGTTGTCTTTGGGGCAGGCGTGATTAAGGTCGGTGAAGTCCACGCACATCCGCCACCTGCCGGTTGATTTCTTGACTAGGACGGGGTTCGCCAGCCACTCGGGGTGCAGGACCTCCCGAATGAACCCCGCCTCTCGAAGCCGGGTGATCTCCGCCTTGATTGCCTCTTGGCGCTCGAGGGAGAGTTTCCGCAGCTTCTGTTTGACCGGGGGGTGGCCGGGGGCCACTGCAAGCTTGTGCTCAATGACCCCCCGGGCGACGCCCCACATGTCTGACGGCTTCCACGCAAAAACATCGGAGTTTTCGCGCAGAAAAGCCGCAAGTTGCGCTGCGTGCTCCTGGGGGAGCTCCGCCCCGATCCGGACGGTTTTGTCTTCGTTGCCCGGGGACAGCAGGACCTTCCGGAGGCCCCCTTCCGGACGCGGCTTGAGGAGGGGCCTCCCGGGCGGTGGCGCAGCAGCATCTAGTTTCGGGGGAGGAGCCTCCCCCCCGGGAGTCTTTATGAGGTTGACGCTTCCGATCGTGGCCGCAGCGCGCTCGTATAGAGCACGGGCCATGTCTTGGTCTCCCCGGACATTGATTACACCGTGCGGCCCGGGGATCTTCATGCAGAGATAATTTTGATGGGTGGCAGCCCCCAGCCGGTTGATTGTCGTCCTCCCCATAATCGCGTTGTAGGAGGAGGGGAGGTCTACCACGTCGAAGCGGACCAGCTCGGTCCGGTAGTTCTCCGGGGTGCCGAAGGTCATTGGAAGATCTACCTTGCCCACGGGGTGGATCGCCTTCCCCGGGACAAAGCCTTGTAGGGGCCCGGCAGCAGGCTGCAGGAGCTTCTCATCCACCTGCATTTATTTGAAGGCCTTCAGGAATAAGACATCGGCGGAGCTCCCGCCGTCCACCAGGATCCGGGCCAGATGGCAGTTGTAGATGGTTGCGGAGACAATGAGCGCGTCGTCGTGGGGGAAGCGAACCCCCCGCGCGTCTTCTGCCGTGAAGGTGAGGGGGACGTCCGACCACTTTGGTGGCGGGGACGTGCGAAGCACCCCCACAACCTTGACTTCGCGCGCGTACTCCTTATGCTGGCGCTTAGAGTCCCGCCCGGAGGTAGATCCTCCCACGATGACGTTGATGCGCCGCTGCGAAGTTTGAAAGGGGAGAGCTTTTGAAGGCTCCCCCTCCCGTGTTTGCTGACCCCCCGTGGGAGCGGGAAGGGCCGGAACAGCTGGCCGAGGGAGCAAGGAGGCCGGAGTCCCCCCCCTGCTCATGCTGGTCGAGGAAGTCCGCAAAGTGCTGCAGCAGCTGGCTACAATCTCGGGTAGCGTGGGTATTGGACCTGTGGTGGCTGCACCACGGTCCTTCCCGCCTTCTCCCCGCGGGGCCTTCCCGGCCGCACGAAGACTGTCCTCCCCCATGGCCCTTCGGTTTGGTGAAGGGGCGGTTGGTCCTCGGGGAGTCGCGCGAGCCGCCTCCGCCCTCGAGGACAAAGGTGTCCCGAGGCCGTGGCTCGCTACGCCCCCCTTGCCTGGAGCGTTTGGGGGGATCCCTGGCCCCCCGGTCGGCGGGGGCGGGAGCCCCCTGGGTCTTCTTCCAGATATCGTCTTCCTCCGCCCGAGCGTACTTTTCGAGCACGTTGAAGAGCTCGTCGGCGGAAGAGGGGCAGCTCCGGGAGAGCCTTCGGTGGAGCTCCCCCGGGAGGATGCCGCTTTTGCATGCTTCGATGACCGTAGAGTCGGGGACGTGGGCCACTCTGCTCTTCACCTGGGCAAAGCGCTTGAAGAAGCTTCTGATGGTCTCCCCAGTCCTCTGCCGGACAGTGTACAGCTGCGAGGAGTCCAGGGGACGCACGTAGTTCCCCTGGAAGTTGGCACAGAACTCCCGCTTGAGCTGTGAGAAAGACTTGATGGAGCCGGCCTTCAGGTTGTAGAACCAGGAGCGGGCGATGCCGGAGAGGTAAAGGGGGAAGACGTTGCACTGTACTGACTCGTCCCCCCCGGCCGCGGAGATAGCAGTGGAGTAGACCTGCACAAACTCGTAAGGGTCTGCCTCGCCGTTATAATGTTCGATGTGTGGCGGGCGGTAGGGCCGCGGCCACCGGATGCTGTGAAGTCTTCGGCACAGGGGCTGGTTGGCCCCCTGCACTCCCCGGGGAGAGCCCCGGTCGCTATCTTCTTTCACGGGACCTTCGTTGTCTGAGTCTGGAAGCGGTCCGAGAGGTCCGCCAGAATGGCGGTGGCGACGCTTTTCCTCCGGACCAGGGCTGAATTCCCGGACATCCGGGCTCTCCGCGGGAGGAGTTGGCTCCTCGGAGGGTCTCTTCCCCCGGCCGGTGCGAGAGCGAGGCTCCCCGCGCCTGCGGCCGGGGGGAAGTTCTTCCCCGCGTTCTGGTGAACGCATTCGCTCGACCTCCCCCGGGACGACATGGACCTGTCCCGCCGAGGGAGGGAGCTCATGCGCTGTAGCTTCGGGAGCCGGTTGGGGTGAGCCCCCTGCGACGACCCCCGGGACCAGAAAGGGGGAAGCCCCTGTATCACCCGGAACCGGGGAGGGGGCGCCCACGGGGACGCCTGGAATCGAAGTGGAGGGGGCCCCAGTGGCCACGACCGGAACCGGGAAGGGGGCAGGCCCTGTAACACCCGGAACCGGCGAGGGGGGAGCCCTGGTGGCGGCATCCAGAACCGGGGGGCCCATGTGAGGGGAAGTCCGCTGCGGGACGGGGGCCGCCCTGTCGACCGCCCCCGGTGCGGTAAACGCAACGCGGGGGGCCGGACTGGCTCCCGGCGCAGGGTAAACCCCCGGCAAGAAGTGGGCTCCCGACCCCGGGATCAGGCCGGGGACGGGGTACCCCCCTGCTGCCACGAAGGGCCCTGGCATGAAATAACCTCCCGGCACCGGGACGGGCCCGGGTGCCGGGAAGGGTCCGGGCGTGTATCCCGCAGGGGGGGGAACCCCCCGGCAGGATCATACGGGGCGGAGAACCCCCCGGAAGCCGGAGGGGCCGCCGGGTAACCCATAAACGGGGGCATGTTCCCCGGATATGGGTGTGACGCAAATGTGGGGGCCGGAGGCCGCGCCAACACGCTAAGGAGCTCGTCCATAGAGCGCTGGGCGCGGAGCTGGCCTTCCACGAGAGCTTCGAGCAGGGCGTCCCGGGGAGCCGGGGGAGCCGTCGGGGGGACGCTTGTCCCGGCCGAGGTCCCCGTGGTCACCGGGAACGACCTGGAGGTGGAAGCACCTAAGTTAAGAGGAAAGGAGGGAGGCGGTACCTGGGCCAGGTCGCCTCCGGAAGGAACCGCCGGGACAGCAGTGTCCCGGGCGGACGGCGCCGGGTCTCCGAGACCCGGGTCACCGGGAAGGGTGCGAGCCCTTGTTCTTGGGGGAGCCATGGCGTCTTGTCACGGGTCCCTATGGTCGGCGCCAACTGTCGTGGTATTGTGAATACCCCGGCAGGTCTTGAGAGTGATCATAGCGAAGATTACGCGGCGCGGGTTGACCGGACGACCGGTCCTCCCTCGCCGGACAAGCACAAAGAATAACACACGGGTTTATACAGGTTCGGGTCCCGGTGGGGGCCCTAGTCCTGTCGACGCGCTCCCGACCGGAGTCGGCTAGGGAGGCTCTCTCTGGGGGAGAGGCTTCCGGAGCACGCCTGTGAATTTAGCTATTCCAATAGATGGACCGATCCTTTACAACAGAGGGGTACAAGGGCTATTTATAGCCCCAAAAAGCAGCAAAAAACCTAAACTACCCCGGAAGCCACCGTCGGATTGAAGGGCAGGACCGTCCTTCTCCCGGTCAAACGCCTTGGATGCTTGACAGGTGGTCGCTAGTTCCCGAGGAGCCCCTCGCGTGACCTGCACGTGACAAATAGTTCGAGACTTTACCTTCAGGAGGGCGATGAGGCCCGGGACGGCGCCGGAGGCCACGTCCCCGGGAAAGTGGCGGCGCCCGGGAGGGAACCGGAGGCCACGTCCCGGGAGCCAAAAGGCGGCGCCCGGGGAGGCCTCGGAGGCCACGCCTCCGGGCAAATGGCGGCGCCCGGGAGGGCACCGGAGGCCACGTCCCCGGGGGCCAAAAGGCGGCGCCCGAGGAGGCCCCGGAGGCCACGTCTCCGGGCAAATGGCGGCGCCCGGGAGGGCACCGGAGGCCACGTCTCGGGAGCCGAAAGGCGGCGCCCGGGGAGGCCCCGGAGGCCACGCCTCCGGGCAAATGGCGGCGCCCGGGAGGGCACCGGAGGCCACGTCCCCGGGGGCCAAAAGGCGGCGCCCGGGGAGGCCACGTCTCCGGGCAAATGGCGGCGCCCGGGAGGGCGCCGGAGGCCGCGTCTCGGGGGCCAAAAGGCGGCGCCCGGGGAGGCCCTGGAGGCCAAGTCCCCGGGCGAAAGGCGGCCCCCGGGAGGGCACCAGAGGCCGCGTCCCGGGAGCCAAAAGGCGGCGCCCGGGGAGGCCCCGGAGGCCAAGTCCCCGGGCGAAAGGCGGCGCCCGGGAGGGCACCAGAGGCCCCGTCCCGGGAGCCAAAAGGCGGCAGCCGGGGAGGCCCCGGAGGCCAAGTCCCCGGGCGAAAGGCGGCGCCCGGGAGGGCACCAGAGGCCCCGTCCCGGGAGCCAAAAGGCGGCAGCCGGGGAGGCCCCGGAGGCCAAGTCCCCGGGCAAAAGGCGGCGCCCGGGAGGGCACCGGAGGCCCCGTCCCGGGAGCCAAAAGGCGGCGCCCGGGGAGGCCCCGGAGGCCACACCCCCGGGCAACCGTGACACAACTTACCTGGACTTAGCCCCGCGGAGATTTCCCCCGACAATATGAACATACGCTATTAAGAAAGGAGGAAGGTTGCGAAATACTTTTTCTCTTTCCAAACTTATGGCAGTGCTCATCATGACATATCATTAATATCTTTTATAAACTCTTAGAAGTACTAGCATAGCACGACAACACATGTTTGCCCATGTTAGAACCTCATTTCATGGCAACACATGTCAAGCACATATGAGCTATGTCTAACCAATTTTATTTGGAAAACATACTTGTGTCACATCGAAGTGGATAGAATCCACCACGCGCAGGCTCCTATAGACCCGAGAGCTCGGAGTATTCGAATACATTTTTAGCTCTACAGAGGTGTACCACTTTAATCAACCGATCACTCATCTTTCAAGTCGGGACCTCTCCACGACACTTTTACGCATGTGACAAGGCTGAGATCACACAACAGTTTGCAATCCAAGCATAAACAATTCCCTGCCTAGTAAATGGACAATCCAGTCCCTATTACCGTTGTGGGTACTCCCCATAGCCAATTCTACCTAGCCTTGGCCTATGGTTCCGCGAGACACATAGCCTATGGATTCAACTGCTCACGACTCGAAATTCAGGCGTAGGGCGCCTTCCTTCTCACACCTTATCCTCTCATTATTTTTCTGATCTCACACCACTCATGGCCCTCTGTGGCCCACCAGTTTCCTCTCAAGAAACCAGATCGACAACCATTGCAGGGAAAAGCTAATACCAGGAAAACTACTATGTTGCGCCCGTCCCATACCGGGCAAGTGGCTGGAACATTTTTCATGCCGCATAGAAGTACAACACAAGGTTCTAGTATTTATATGCCAGTGACCAGATCATACCACAACCCATGCACTCAACAGTGCCATACCACCATTTCATACCAAACTCTGGTCACGACTAGGGTTTTATTTCATGAATATACATATATACATATATATTAGTTATGGCTCATAGTTTGATCATTTTATAAAGACTCTCCTCATATTTCATCGGCATACAGCCTAGTACTGCCACATCACATGCAATATTACTTATAGCCAAGGCAATATCTTAACAATTCATAAAATATAGGTTCAAGATGTTCAAGGATATGACTTGCCTTCCGCGTCGTAAGAATCAGCTGCTGGTGTCGAGTCGGCAGTGAAGTTCTCAAACTCTGACTCTGGATCTACTCAGCAATAAATCAAACACACAATGATCACTAGCTATATTAAGTGCTTTATGACCTACATGCATGCTTGCTTTAGAGAAGGATTGGCGATACAGCGATCGAATGCATCTATATGTCGAAGCTAGGTCGAAATGATGGAATCAGGAGGATTTGGACCAAGATTGGATGTTAGAGGCTCTTAGGGTTACAAGGCATAAGTCTTTAACATTGGGTTCACGGCTGGTTTGCTCAAAAACGGTGAATGTCAACAGGTCGACATTCGGTTCACAGCCTGACATTGATTTTGGCTGGCCTTAGAGAGCATTTCTCAAGATATGGTAGTTGAACAAAATATAGAACATGGTTCTACCAACTTGGTTGACAAAGTAGATTCAAATTTACACTTTCAGAAGTGGTCAAACTGGGCCAATGCCACTGGCTAACATAGGGCTGACAATGTCCAAGAGTGGCATTGACATATTTTGGATGACTTCCAGTGGGAAAAATGGGTTTTGATCAAAGCATTGTCGTGGTATTGCGAATACCCCAGCAGGTTTTGTGAACGATCCTAGCGAAGATTACGCGGCACGCGTTGATCGGATGACCAGTCCTCCCCCGCCGGACAAACACAAGAAATGACACGAGGATTTATACAGGTTCGGGTCCCGGTGGGGGCCCTAGTCCTGTCGGTGCGCTCCCGACCGGAGTCGGCTGGGGAGGCTCTCTCCGGGGGAGAGGCTTCCGGAGCACACCTGTGAGTTTAGCTATTCCAATAACAATGAATCACTTGCCTACAACTGAGGGGTACAAGGGCTATTTATAGCCCCAGAAAGAAGCAAAAAGCCTAAACTACCCCGGAAGCCACCGTCGGATTGGGGGGTAGGAACGTCCTTCTCCCGGTCAAACGTCTTGGATGCTTGACAGGTGGTCGCTGATTCCCGATGCGCTCCTCGCGTGACCTGCACGTGATAAACAACTCGAGTCTTTACCTTTAGAAGGGCGACGAGGCCCGGGACCGGCGCCGGAGGCCAAGTCCCGGGGGCCAAAAGGCGGCGCCCGGGGAGGCACCGAAGGCCAAGTCCCCGGGCCAATGGCGGCGCCCGGGACCGGCGCCGGAGCCTAGGTCCCGGGAGCCAAAAGGCGGTGCCCGGGAACGACCCCGGAGGCCAGGTCCCCGGGCCAATGGCGGCGCACGGGACCAGCGCCGGAGACTAGGTCCCGGGAGCCAAAAGGCGGCGCCCGGGGAGGCCCCGGAGGCTAGGTTCCGGGGGCCAAAAGGCGGCGCCCGGGGAGGCCCCGGAGGCCATGTCCCCGGGCGCATGTGACGCAACTTACCTGGACTTAGTCCCGCGGAGATTTCCCCCAACAACAGCCCCCATGCCCCCCGGGGACGATGCTCGAGTCCCCGGTGGGTGTGGTACATGTCACCAGGAAAATCTCCGGAACAAGCCACCGGAGCATTTTTTGCACGGGCATTTAAATGCAACTTTCTCCTATCGTCTTCGGATTGACTTGCCGGATCAACCGGAGGAGTAAAGCCGAGTTTAACGATATCCCATACATCAAGCCCCATGGCTTCTAGGAATACCGACATGCGCACTTTCCAATACGGATAATTTGTTCCATCAAAGATGGGCGCACGACCGGTATGTCCAAGAAGAAAATCCCCGCTTGACGACATCCTCTCTCTAGGCGGTAAAGCCTAATAAATCGAGAGACCGTGCTCTGATACCACGTGTTGGATCAAGGATGCCGACTAGAGGGGGGGGGGTGAATAGGAGGCTATTTAAAACTTTAAAACTCAAAGCAAATTAAGAACAAATAAAATAAATAAGAAGAGAAGAGAACAAACACAACAATTTTTACCGAGGTATCGGAGACTCGCCCAGTCTCCACTAATCCTCGTTGAAGCACTCAAATCACTTGAGTCTCGCTTCAATATCCACAAAGGATATTATCACTAATGGTTGCTCCTTCTCCACTCCGGAAAGGCGAGCACCGATGCCTTGTACACACTTGCCGAGCCTCTCTGACAATCTCCGAACGGAGAGATCAACGGCCACGCCTCCGAACAGTCTAGGTGAGGGCGCTCACCAAGAGTAACAGGCAGCGAGGTCTTCTCTAGACCTCCAAACACGCACCGAGAAGCTAAGTGGATGCAAATGCAAAAGAACTGAAACTCTCGGTGGATCGGAAAGCACTCGACTTGATCAAAAGATCAAGATTTTATATAAGAAACTAATGCTCAAGAGTGTATATGAAATGCTGTTGCTTGTTGTTGAAAACTTATGCCCAAAGCCCCTTTTTATAGCCTCAAGAAGCAAATGAACCGTTGGAGCTAGGGCTGAAAATCAGCAACCCAAACTGACAGTCAGTTATGCAAACTGACAATCAGTTTAGTGCACAACGGCCGACAAAATTTACGGACGAAAACTTTGCTAGCCGTTTGCAGCCAAAACAGGAAAGCTGGAACACGAAACTGACAGTCAGTTACACAAACTGACAGTCAGTTTGTGTACTAGCTCGACCAGAAACAAATAGAAACACAGTAAAACACTCTCTGGTCGAAACCCCAACTGATAGTCAGTATGGACAAACTGACAGTCAGTTTAGTACAAAAAATTTGAGACCAAAAAACACCCTCTCTGGACAATTGTCAGTTACACTAAACTGACATTCAAACTGACAGTCAGTTATGCAAACTGACAGTCAGCATGAACAAAAACAGCTATAACTTTAAATCCAGAAATCCAAAAGAGGTGTTTAGTAGCTCGTTGGAAAGATAATTTCAAGGGATACATTTTTGTCAACAGAAGCAAAAGCCAGATCTGCCTAGATCTTTCTGAAAAATGCAAATACTCTTCTGCTGTCAAAAACTGAACTGAAAAACAGATTTTTCAAAAGAGACCAAAAGCAAATCCACATAAAAATGATGCGATGCAATGACCTAACATTCTCGGTTTGTGCTGGAGATAAAAAGAGGACTTTCGCTACCCCTCTTTATAGTATGGTTAAAGCTAGAAAGAATTTTTCCTAACCGATCATCTCCACACGCCAAGATCGGTAAAATATAAAAACTTGTAATACCTGAGGTCTTTTGCATCTTCACGATTTTCGACTTGTCTTTTGCTCTTTGCTACTTGTGCTTTTGATTTTACATCGGGTTCTTCTTGTATTCTGTGCATATCTTCCCAACGCAAATCTGTATCAAATAAACTCAATAGCACAATTAGTCCGGAACACTTTGTTTTCATTTATCATCAAAATTAGGGTTAGGCATGAAGGCCTAGATGCAACAATCTCCCCCTTTTTGATGATTGATGACAACAAGTGTTCAAAAAATAAAATAAAATGAATAGCTCCCCCTGAGTGTATGCATCATATCAAATCATAAACTAATACATTCACATACATACACATCAGGGCATCTCATACATAAGCAAGTCACAGATGTGCAATATCCACAAGTCATATCAGAGCATATGCATGCACATCAAGACATCATATATATCAATGTATCAGAGCAATAATCACACATCAGAGCATCATCTCAAGAAATCATATATATATGAGCTAAACACAAGTCATCATATGTATCAGAGCTAAAAGGAAAAGATGACATACACAGATAACCAAAAACATCTCTATATATATAAATGATCATCATCTGTTCAGTACATCAAAAGTCATAAACAGAACAGACTCCAATGTCCAAAATCCAAAATAGCATCTGTTCAGTACATCAAAAGTCATAAACAGAACAGACTCCAATGTCCAAAATCCAAAATACTAACCAACTATCCAAAATACTTCTCCCCCTTTGGCATCAAGCACAAAAAGGGAGGCAAACAAAACAAATCAGAGCCTAATGCTCATCATCTGAAGAAAATCCTATGATGTCCGTATCTCCGGAGCCAGCTGGAGATGCAGACGGGTCGACGGCTGGAGATGCCGGAGGAGTCGCAGCTGCAACAAGAGCAGGAGCTGCAGACACTGGAGCAGGAGCTGCAGACACTGGCGAATGGGCCCCTCAGCCCAGTGCAAAGAGGAATCCGCAACTAAGTCGCGAATCCCTACAGTGCCAAAAAGATCTGCGAGGGTGGCGATGCCTGTGCGAGAGGCGATCGTACCCCACGACAGAGAGCGGTGGGCAAAGATAGGAGCGCGGCTGTAGACGCTGGTAAACAGGTCTAGATGGAGGTTGGTGTAACAAGTGAGCACCTCGCACCCATCGCGACCAGTGGGTCACGGCGACAGGTACGGGTTCACAGAGCGAAGCGTGCGCAGGCGACTCGCGTGCCAACGTGAATAATCCACGGGCACGCGCTCAGGCGGAGGCGAGGGCCGAGTCTCGGACGTTTGACCCGATGAACGCTGGCTGTTTGCCGCGTTCTTCCGTCGGGCCCCACGACGAGAAGGACCGGCCTGATCAGACATGATGAAGAGACGAAACAGAGAAGGAAGAGAGAAACAAGGACCTGAACTGAGGACGAACTGAAGTAATCGACGAAGCAGATGCGAAGAAAACTGCCAAATCGACCACAGGAACGAAGCTCAGCACGGCCAGGAGGTCCTACGGTCACTGCACGCGAAGAAGAGGAGTGGTGCAGAGGAGTCAAGCCGTTGAACAGAGAAGCCCAAACCGACGAGGTCGTGACGGCCGAGGACGGTGGCGCCGACGGTGAGGAGTTCACCGGTGACGTGGGGCGGCACAAAAAGGTGGTGGCGAGGCACGGCGAGGAGGAGGCGCAAAGGCGACGGCGAGGGGGCGCAAGAGGCAACGGCGGCGAGAAGAAAGGTGAAGAGGCGAGGAAAAACAGAACGGGGTTTTAGGGTTCTCGATCCCACAACTGACAGTCAGTTTGATAAACTGACAGTCAGTTCCAAACTCAAATACATGGAACTGACAGTCAGTATGGTATACTGACTGTCAGTTCACAAAACTGCGTTTTGAAACTGACAGTCAGTGTATGAAACTGACAGTCAGTAGGGGACTTGAACACGACCAGGAACTACGACCAAAATCAAATGCACGTAACTGACTGTCAGTTTGTGAAACTGGCTGTCAGTTATGACACTGACTTCGACCAGAGACTAAGACCAGGCTCCTAACTACTAAACTGACTGTCAGTTAGGGAAACTGACTGTCAGTTTGGTCAATTTCGACCAGAGGCTGTCTAAGACAAGAGAGGGAATAAAATAATATTTTACACAAACAAACATTTTTAGCACATCAACTAGCATTTGATATATCAATAATGTTCAGTTCACCCCTTAAAAAGCAAAATCTTGTTTCATCTAAGGGTTTGGTGAAAATATCTGCTAGTTGCATATCTGTTCTAACATAATTCACATCAATATCTCCTTTTGCCACATGATCTCTAATAAAGTGGTGCCTTATTTCAATATGCTTAGTTCTAGAATGTTGAACAGGATTATTCGCAATTTTAATGGCACTTTCATTATCACACAATAGTGGCACTTTATCAAATATGATCCCATAGTCCAAAAATGTCTGCTTCATCCACAATAATTGAGCACAGCAACTGCCTGCAGACACGTACTCAGCTTCAGCTGTGGAGAGAGCTACTGAATTTTGCTTCCTAGATGACCATGATACTAATGATCTCCCCAACAGCTGACAGCTACCAGATGTGCTCTTTCGATCAATCTTACACCCAGCATAATCAGAATCCGAATACTCAATTAACTCAAAATTTGCATCTTTAGGGTACCAAAGGCCTAAACTGGGATAACATTTTAAATACCTAAGGATTCTTTTAAGAGCAGTTAAATGACATTCCTTAGGATCAGACTGAAATCTAGCACATAAGCACACACTAAACATGATATCAGGCCTAGATGCAGTGAGATATAAAAGACTACCAATCATAGACCTATACAGTTTAGAATCGACCGATTTTCCGCTTTTGTCCATGTCCAAGTGTCCATTGGTCGCCATGGGAGTTTTGATTGGCTTGGCACCTTCCATCCCAAAGCGCTTGAGCAGGTCCTTCACGTACTTGGTTTGACTCACGAACGTCCCGTTCTTGAGTTGCTTGATTTGTAGACCGAGGAAGAAGCTCAGCTCACCAATCATGGACATTTCGAACTCCCTAGACATCATCTCTCCAAACTCATGACAGAAATGTTCATTAGTAGATCCAAATATAATATCATCAACATAAATCTGACAAATGAACAAGTCTTTTTCAATTTTCTTTGTAAAGAGAGTTGTATCAACCTTCCCAATTTTAAAACCTTTTGATAATAGAAAGTCTCTAAGTCGCTCATACCAGGCTCGAGGAGCTTGTTTGAGACCATAGAGAGCTTTTGACAATTTAAATACATGGTTTGGAAATTTAGAATCTTCGAAACCGGGAGGTTGCTCAACAAATACAAGTTCAGAAATTTCACCATTTAGAAAAGCACTTTTTACATCCATTTGAAAAAGTTTGATATTAAAACATGATGCATAAGCAAGAAGAATGCGAATAGCTTCAAGTCTTGCTACCGGTGCAAAAGTTTCACCAAAGTCTAAACCTTCGACTTGAGTGAAGCCTTGAGCAACAAGACGAGCTTTGTTTCTAATTACAACACCATTTTCATCTTGCTTATTTCTGAAAACCCATTTTGTTCCAATAACATTAAGATCTTTGGGTCTTTCTACTAGAGTCCAAACTTCATTTCTAGCAAAGTTATTAAGTTCTTCATGCATGGCATTAACCCAATCAGGATCATTTAAAGCTTCATTAACATGTTTGGGTTCTAAAGAAGACACAAATGAATGATGTTCACAAAATGCAGCAATACGAGATCGAGTTTGAACACCCTTACTGACGTCACCCAATATTTGGTCTAGAGGGTGATCCTTGGTGATCGTTTGATGTTGCCTTGGTTCTTCATCTTGTACTGCTTCATCTTGACCTTGTTCTGGAGGATGAGATGATGATTCGTCTTGATCATCATTTCCAATGTTGACATCATCTTCTTGATCTTCCTCTGTTGGCTTGATGTCTCCAATGGTTATGTTCTTCATTGCTTCTTGAAGATCTTCACCTGAAACTTTATGAGATACTTGCTCCTTTTGTGAGCCATTAGTTTCATCAAATTCGACATCACCCGATTCTTCAATACAACTTGTATTTTTATTGAAAATACGATAAGCTTTACTAGTGGTGGAGTATCCGACTAAAAAGCCTTTATCTACTCTTCTTTGAAATTTACCACCAAAATTCCTTTTCTTAAGAATATAACATTTGCATCCAAAGACTCGGAAGTAAGAGATATTTGGCTTGCGCCCAACAAGAAGTTCATAAGGAGTCAAATTTAGAAGAGGATGCAAATAAAGTCGATTTATAGAATAGCAAGCTGTATGCACGGCTTCAGCCCAGAAGCGAGTAGGAGTATCATACTCACTTAGCATAGTCCTTGCCATTTCTATAAGTGTTCGATTTTTCCTTTCAACGACTCCATTTTGCTGTGGAGTGTAGGATGTGGAAAATTCGTGTTTAATTCCAAGAGAATCACAAAAATCAAATAGAGTTGAATTAACGAACTCTCCACCATGATCACTACGGATTTTCTTGATGGATAATTCGAATTCAGTAGAAACACGTTTTGCAAAACTTTTGAAAACATCGGGGGTTTCGGAGTTTTGAGAAATAAAGAAAACCCAAGTGTAACGTGTAAAATCATCAACAATCACAAAACCATAGTTGCTACCCCCGATACTCTGGAACTCAGAAGGTCCAAATAAATCCATATGAAGGAGTTCCAAAGGTTTGCAAGTCGAAAGAATGCGCTTAGTTAGATGTGAAGTAGCTACTTGCTTGCCCGCTTGACAAGCGCTACAAGGTTTGTCCTTTTCAAAATTCACATCCTTTAAGCCAACAACCAAATCATGTTTTAAAAGTTTTCTCAATTGATGCATTCCAACATGTGCGAGTCGTCTATGCCAAAGCCAACCTTTTGAGGTTTGAGAGACAAGACATGTTGACAAAGATGCATCTTTCGAGTGAAAATCAACCAAATAAAGATTTCCAAAACGAAAGCCTTTGAAGATCAAAGATTTATCTTTTAAACTTTCAACCAAAACTTCTTTTGGGAAAAATGTGCAACTAAAACCAAAATCGCAAATTTGTGCAACGGAAAGCAAATTGAAATTCAGAGATTCGACCAATAAAACATTTGAAATAGATAGATCGTTTGAGATTACGATTTTACCCAAGCCTACAACATTTCCTTGACGATTGTCGCCAAAGGTAATCTTTTGATTTTCGCTTAAGTTGTCTTCTATTGAGGTGAACAACTTCTTGTTACCGGTCATGTGTTCGGAGCATCCGCTATCTAGCACCCAATTCCTCCCACCGGTCTTGTAGTTCACCTGCATAAAAGAATTAAGTTCTTTTAGGTACCCAAACCTTTTTGGGTCCTTCAATGTTAGCAATCAAAGCTTTGGGCACCCAAATGGATTTCTTCTTTTTGTTTAACATGGGTGCTCCAACATACTTTGCAATGGCATAACCTTTTCTCGACTTTTGAAGCATGTAGCAAGTATCAAAATAATTAGGAGTCATTAAGGGACATGCTTCATGTGAATGACCGGTTTCATGGCATTTATGACAAAATGAGTTACATGCTTTAACAAATATAGTTCTAGAATTTTGTTTCCTTCCTTTCTTTTGAAAATATCCTAATCCTTCTTTTCTAAAAGAACATCTTTGTTTATTAAGGATTAGATCAAGAGATATTTTACCTTTATAACAATTTTCTAAGCCTTTTCCAAGTTGTTCAACTTGTGCCTTAAGTTTATTATTTTCATTTAGAATGTTATCATTTGAAGCACATGAAATGTGATGACTACTAGAGGGAGATTCACTTAAGTTACATGAAGTTGAAGCATCAATCTTAGATGAAGTATTTGTAACATCTTTTATAAGCATGTTTTCATATGAATCTTTAAGCTCAGAGTATTGAGCGCGTAGGGAAGAATGCTCTTCCTTAAGCGCCTTATACTTCATCTTAGTTTTTCCAAAAACTTCATTTAGTTCAGTTATCATTTCAACTAAGTCATCATATGATGGATCATTGGAGTGTACCTTTTCATTGCCTTTGGCCATAAGGCACATGGATGAATTAGTTGAAGTGTTGTTGCCGAGAGCCAGTCCGGCCATCTTCTTGGAGCAACTTCGTTCGTTGTCGGAGTCGGAGTCTGAGCTCTCTCCGCCGGACATCCATTCTCCAAAACAAGCTTCTTTGATTTCGTCATTCTTCTTCTTGAAGAACTTCTTCTTCTTGTTCCACGCCTTGTTCTTGTTTGGACATCTTGATGCTATGTGTCCTTTCTCATGACATCCATAGCAAATGATGTCCTTGAAGTTTTTTTGCTTTTGCCCCTTTGGTCGTGTGTCAATGTTGACACCTTTCTTATGTAACCTGCGAAGAAGTTTTTGAGTGTTCTTTACCATAAGTGCGAGATCTTCATCGGAGGAGCCTTCGCTTGAGTCGTTCCTTGCATTAGCTTTGAAGGCCAAAGCTTTCTTCTTCGTCTCCGTGGGTTCGGCCGCTTCCTTCTTTTCCTTCTTGTGCATCTCATGGGTGATGAGGTTCCCATAGAGATCGGTTGGTGTTGTGGTTGATAGGTCGGAGTTTGTGAGAACCGTGACCAAGGTGTCGAAGCTTTCCGGCAAGGCCCTAAGCATCTTTCTCACAAGCTCAAGGTCAGTAAACACAACACCAAGACCCTTGAGTTCATTCACAAAGTTATTTAACCGAGTAAACATGGAATCCACGGACTCGGTTGATGACATGGTGAATGTCTCATATTTTTGCCTCACCATTAGCAATTTTGCCTCTTTAACCTTTGTAGTGCCCTCGTAAATTTCTTCGAGGGTAGTCCAAACCTTATGAGCAGTCGTGAGATTGCTCACACGGTTGAACTCGTTTAAGGATAAACCGGCAAAGAGTGCATTTTTTGCACGGGCATTTAAATGCAACTTTCTCCTATCGTCTTCGGATTGACTTGCCGGATCAACCGGAGGAGTAAAGCCGAGTTTAACGATATCCCATACATCAAGCCCCATGGCTTCTAGGAATACCGACATGCGCACTTTCCAATACGGATAATTTGTTCCATCAAAGATGGGCGCATGACCGGTATGTCCAAGAAGAAAATCCCCGCTTGACGACATCCTCTCTCTAGGCGGTAAAGCCTAATAAATCGAGAGACCGTGCTCTGATACCACGTGTTGGATCAAGGATGCCGACTAGAGGGGGGGTGAATAGGAGGCTATTTAAAACTTTAAAACTCAAAGCAAATTAAGAACAAATAAAATAAATAAGAAGAGAAGAGAACAAACACAACAATTTTTACCGAGGTATCGGAGACTCGCCCAGTCTCCACTAATCCTCGTTGAAGCACTCAAATCACTTGAGTCTCGCTTCAATATCCACAAAGGATATTATCACTAATGGTTGCTCCTTCTCCACTCCAGAAAGGCGAGCACCGATGCCTTGTACACACTTGCCGAGCCTCTCTGACAATCTCCGAACGGAGAGATCAACGGCCACGCCTCCGAACCGTCTAGGTGAGGGCGCTCACCAAGAGTAACAGGCAGCGAGGTCTTCTCTAGACCTCCAAACACGCACCGAGAAGCTAAGTGGATGCAAATGCAAAAGAACTGAAACTCTCGGTGGATCGGAAAGCACTCGACTTGATCAAAAGATCAAGATTTTATATAAGAAACTAATGCTCAAGAGTGTATATGAAATGCTGTTGCTTGTTGTTGAAAACTTATGCCCAAAGCCCCTTTTTATAGCCTCAAGAAGCAAATGAACCGTTGGAGCTAGGGCTGAAAATCACCAACCCAAACTGACAGTCAGTTATGCAAACTGACAGTCAGTTTAGTGCACAACGGCCGACAAAATTTACGGACGAAAACTTTGCTAGCCGTTTGCAGCCAAAACAGGAAAGCTGGAACACGAAACTGACAGTCAGTTACACAAACTGACAGTCAGTTTGTGTACTAGCTCGACCAGAAACAAATAGAAACACAGTAAAACACTCTCTGGTCGAAACCCCAACTGATAGTCAGTATGGACAAACTGACAGTCAGTTTAGTACAAAAAATTTGAGACCAAAAAACACCCTCTCTGGACAATTGTCAGTTACACTAAACTGACATTCAAACTGACAGTCAGTTATGCAAACTGACAGTCAGTATGAACAAAAACAGCTATAACTTTAAATCCAGAAATCCAAAAGAGGTGTTTAGTAGCTCGTTGGAAAGATAATTTCAAGGGCTACATTTTTGTCAACAGAAGCAAAAGCCAGATCTGCCTAGATCTTTCTGAAAAATGCAAATACTCTTCTGCTGTCAAAAACTGAACTGAAAAACAGATTTTTCAAAAGAGACCAAAAGCAAATCCACATAAAAATGATGCGATGCAATGACCTAACATTCTCGGTTTGTGCTGGAGATAAAAAGAGGACTTTCGCTACCCCTCTTTATAGTACGATTAAAGCTAGAAAGAATTTTTCCTAACCGATCATCTCCACACGCCAAGATCGGTAAAATATAAAAACTTGTAATACCTGAGGTCTTTCGCATCTTCACGATTTTTGACTTGTCTTTTGCTCTTTGCTACTTGTGCTTTTGATTTTACATCGGGTTCTTCTTGTATTCTGTGCATATCTTCCCAACGCAAATCTGTATCAAATAAACTCAATAGCACAATTAGTCCAGAACACTTTATTTTCATTTATCATCAAAATTAGGGTTAGGCATGAAGGCCTAGATGCAACAGCATCCAGAGTGGCACTTGGACAATTTTGATAATCATCGCGCCGAATTGTCCCCTCTGCGTCTGGGGTTCCGGATGATACCCCCTCTCCGGATACTTCCACCGGCGGGATACGAGTTCTGGCCCGAGGATGTGCTCCGGGACGCTCGGCGCCGCGTGCGCGCATTGTATCGGGACTTGGCCCGGGAGCTAGCGGAGAGCCTCCGGGAGTATTAGGCGTAGGAGCCTTAGGATGTAGAGGATCCTCCGGGTTAGAGCCCGGGTTGTACCGTTTCCGAAGCCCACCGGAGGGGGAAGATGTCCTCCGGGTTTGACAATCAATAAAGCTGTTTGCTTGCTTCTTCTTTCGTTGTCTTTTTATTTTTTCTTCTTGGATGGTCTGGACGACTCCTTTTGACAAGGATGAGCTAAGTTTGCTCGTGGGCGGTGCGGTCAACACCCGGGGGTTCCTTATTCCCCCCACCCACAGTGGGCCGGAGGGGAGCTCCGCGTGCTGTGGGGGTAGCAAGGCCCCCGGGGTGGAAGTGACCTGTAGCATAGGAATTTTTCGAAGTTAGAAAATTTTAAAACGAGGTTTCCAAGGGAAAGACCTTCCGGGAGACAATCGTCCGGTCGCCGTGAGAACGGGGAGCCAGGAATAAGGCCTCGTATGGAAGAAACATCCAAGAAAACCCGATGAGATTTCCGGAGGCGAGCTTCCTAGGAGATGATCGTCCGGTCGCCGTGAGAACGGGGAGTCAGGAATAGGGTCTCCGGGGAAGAAATGTCCGAGAAATCCGTAACTTCTCCGGGAGACAATCGTCCGGTTGCCGTGAGGACGGGGAGCTGGGAGTAGGGTCTCCGGGAGGCAATCATCCGGTCGCCGTGAGAACGGGGAGCTGGGAATAAGGTCGCCGGGGACCAAATAACCAAGAATGCCATTAGACGTCCCACTGGGGAGAGCGTCTACTCTCAGAGGAGGAAGAGATATCCAAGAAAGCCATTAGATCTCCCACTAGGGAGAGCGTCTACTCCCAGAGGAGGAAGTGTCCGATGACGGGTCTTGAGTGTTTGGGCAGGGGACAAGTCTCCCAAAGTGACTCGTTACCGCGGCCGCTGGGGACCGGGTTGCCGCTTACACCCTCAGTCCACTTGGGCTGATCGTAAGCCGCCCTACAGGAGGGACTTGCTGGGTCTGGGCCCACTTCCTCACGGGGAGGGCATCCTCACGGGGAGGGCGTCCTCGCGGGGAGGGCATCCTCGCGGGGAGGGCATCGCCGCTATGGGCGGTAATGAGAGGAACCTGCAATGAGACAGTTGAAAAGCAAGACCTATGCATTGCTAATAAAATGTACAGTGCCTCCCCCTACGAAGCCGCGAAAGGGGAGGGAAAAGTAAATACAGTGTCCCTCCTCCCCCTCCGGCGTGATCGCTCCGGGGGAGGGGACAGGCCCGTAAGGCTAAACATAGAACTTGCGAAGTAAATGCATGTTCCACGTGTGCTTCAGCTCCTGCCCTTGAAGGTTGGAGAGCTTGTAGGCCCCTGAGCCCAGGACCGCGGAGATCCTGTAGGGGCCCTCCCACTTGGGGGAGAGCTTACCCTGGGTTTGGGGGTCCGTCACGCGCTTGAGGACAAGGTCCCCAAGGCGGAAAGCTCTCTCGCGCACGCGCTGGTTGTACACACGCGCCATCTCTTGCTCGTAGATGGCGTGGCGGAGGAGCGCTCGGTCGCGTTCCTCCTCCACGAGATCGATCTCCAGGCGCTGGTTGGCCTCATTGGCCTGGTACGCTGTGGTCGTGGCTCCGTCTAGGAGCTCGACCCACAGTGACCGGAAGCCAATCTCCAGGGGGAGGACTGCCTCCGCCCCGTAGACTAGGGAGAAGGGAGTACGTCCCGTCGCCCGGGACAGGGTCGTGCGCATGGAGCAGAGGATGCTAGGAAGCTCCTCTGCCCATGCACCCCGCTTAGAAGCAGTTTGCTCGAGTCTCCGGCGCAACCCCTGTAGGATTACGCCGTTGACCCTCTCGACGGCCCCATTGCTCTGGGGATGGGCCACTGAGGCGAAGTGGATGACGAGCCCCAGGCCTTCGCAGAATTCCCAGAAATAAGCCGAGTCGAATTGGGTCCCGTTGTCCACGGTGATTTCCCGGGGGACACCAAAACGACATACGACGTTTTTCCAGAAAAACCGCTGGACGGCCCGGGACGTGATGCTGGCCAAAGGCTCCGCCTCAATCCACTTTGTAAAATAGTCGACCGCGACTACCACATACTTGTATCCTCCGGGCGCTGGGGGGAAGGGCCCTAAGAGGTCCATCCCCCAGTGCACGAAGGGCCAAATGATGGGGATTGTTTGCAGCGCTATAGGGGGGAGGTTCGAGCCCTTAGCCATCTTCTGGCATGCCTCGCACGCGGAGACAAGGTCTCGCGCGTCGCGCATGACCGTTGGCCAGTAGAAGCCCTACCGGAGGGCCTTGGCCGCGATGGCACGCGGGGCTAGGTGAGAACCACAGCTCCCCGCTTGGATGTCTTCGAGAAGTCGAAGTCCTTCCGGCCGGGGGAGGTAGCGCAGGAGGGCGGAAGCCCCCCGCTTGTAGAGCCTCCCCTCCAGCAGGAGATATGCCCGGGCTTTAGCCTGGAGGCGTTTAGCCTCGGTCTCACTAGGAGGGTCCCCCTCCCCCTTGATGAAGGAGATGAGGGGTCCATCCAAGACGGAGTCCGGGTGATCTCGGCGACCACCGGGACATGAGGCTCATCGCCCGTGTTCGGGGAGGCCACCGAGGGCTTCGTGATGATTTCCAAGAAAGCCCCCTTGGGGAGCGATTCCCGAGCGCTTGCGGCCAGGGCGAAGGCGTCGGCCCGGTCATTGTCCCTTCGCGGGATATGCCGGGCCTCAAGGCCGTCGAAATGCCTCTCCATCTTTCGCACCTCCTGCAAATAAAGACTTAAGTTTGCGTCATGGCACAGGTAAGACTTGTCCATTTAGCAAAATACGAGCTGAGAATCTCCCTTGACTAGGAGGCGCCGGATCCCCAGGGAGCGCGCAAGGCGCATCCCGAGGAGCAAAGCCTCGTATTCGACGACGTTGTTGGTTGCGGGGAACTCGAGCCGCGCGGCATACTCGAGTTCCTTCCCCTCGGGGCTCCGGAGGATTACTCCCGCACCAGCCCCGGTGAGACACAGCGACCCATCAAACATGAGAGTCCAATGATCACTGCGTCGGGGCGGCACAGGGAGGTCTTCGTCACTGAACCCAGAGGCAGGAGTCCACTATGCGACAAAGTCGGCGAGGACCTGCGACTTGATGGCGGAGCGGCCGGTCAGGGACAGGGAGAAGGGGGCGAGCTCGGCCCCCCACTTCCCGATCCGGCCGGTGGCTTCTTTGTTCCGCAGTACCTCCCCTAGGGGGAGGGACGACGGGACGGTGATGGGGTGCCCCAAGAAGTAATGGCGAAGCTTCCGGGACTCCATCAGGAGGGCGTGGCATATCTTCTCCATCTCTGTGTACCGAGTTTTGGCCCCTTGGAAGGCCTCACTCACGTAGTACACGGGACGCTGCTGCCCCCCTTGCTCCTTCACCAAGACCGCGCTGACGGCGACGGGGGTCGCGGCGACGTAGAGGAGCAAGGGCTCTTCTGGGGACGGACTCACGAGCATTGGAGGGCTCGTGAGGTACTTCTTGAGGTCGTCGAAGGCTTCTTGGGCCTCGGGGGTCCAGCGGAACCCCTCGACCCCTCGGAGGATCTTGAAGAACTGGAGGCCCCGCTCCCCCGACCGGGAGACGAAGCGGCTTAGCGCGGCTAGGCGGCCGGAGAGCCACTGGACATCCTTGACGGAGCGCGGCAGGTGCATATCTAGGAATGCCCGGATCTTCTCGGGGTTCGCCTCAATGCCCCGCTGGGACACGAGGAAACCTAGGAGCTTCCCCCGCGCACCCCGAAGGCGCACTTCTCCGGGTTGAGTTTGAGCCCGAACGTGCGGAGGTTGCGGAAGGTTTCAGCCAGGTCATCGATGTGGGAGGCTGCGCGGGGACTCTTGACAACCGCGTCGTCTACGTAGACTTTGACATTGCGGCCGACTTGATCTTTGAGGACCAGCGTCATGAGGTGCTGGAAGGTTGCCCCCGCGTTCTTGAGCCCGAAGGGCATATGGACGTAGCAGAAGGTTCCGAGGGGAGTTATGAAACTTATCTTTTTCTCGTCTCCTTCCGCCATCCGGACTTGATGGTAGCCCGAGTAAGCGTCGAGGAAGCTCATGAGCTCGCACCCTGCGGTGGAGTCGACGAGCTGGTCAATCCGCGGGAGCGGGAAGTTGTCTTTGGGGCAGGCGCGGTTAAGGTCGGTGAAGTCCACGCACATCCGCCACCTGCCGGTTGACTTCTTGACGAGGACGGGGTTCACGAGCCACTCAGGGTGCAGGACCTCCCGAATGAACCCCGCCTCTCGGAGCCGGGTGATCTCCACCATGATTGCCTCTTGGCGCTCGAGGGAGAGTTTCCGCAGCTTCTGTTTGATCGGGGGGTGACCGGGGGCTATTGCGAGCTTGTGCTCAATGACCTCCCGGGCGACGCCCCGCATATCTGAAGGCTTCCAAGCAAAAACATCGGAGTTTTCGTGCAGAAAGGCTGAAAGCTGCGCTGCATGCTCCTCGGGGAGCTCCGCCCCAATCCGGACGGTTTTGTCTTCGTCTCCCGGGGACAGCAGGACCTTCCGGAGGCCCCCTTCCGGACGCGGCTTGAGGAGGGGCCTCCCGGGCGATGGCGCAGCAACGTCTAGTTCCGGGGGAGAAGCCTCCCCCCCAGGCGTCTTTATGAGGTTGACGCTTCCGATTGTGGCCGCAGCGCGCTCGTATAGAGCACGGGCCATGTCTTGGTCTCCCCGGACGTTGATCACGCCATGCGGCCCGGGGATCTTCATGCAGAGGTAGTTTTGATGGGTGGCAGCCCCCAGCTGGTTGATTGTGGTCCTCCCCATTATCGTGTTGTAGGAGGAGGGGAGGTCCCCTACGTCGAAGCGGACCAGCTCGGTCCGATAGTTCTCCGGGGTACCGAATGTCATAGGAAGATCTACCTTGCCCACGGGGTTTATTGCCTTCGCCGGGACGAAACCTTGCAGGGGCCCGGCCGCCGGCTGCAGGAGCTTCTCATCCACCTGCATCTCTTTGAAGGCCTTCTGGAATAGGACGTCAGCGGAGCTCCCGCCGTCCACGAGGATGCGGGCCAGGTGGCAGTTGTAGATGGTTGAGGAGACTATGAGCGCGTCGTTGTGGGGGAAGCGAACCCCCCGTGCGTCTTCCGCCGTGAAGGTGAGGGGGACGTTCGACCACTTGGATGGCGGGGACGCGTGTAGCACCCCCACAACCTTGACCTCGCGTGCGTACTCCTTACGCTGGCGCTTAGAGTCCCGCCCGGAGGCGGACCCTCCCACGATGACGTTGATGCGGCACTGAGAAGTTTGAAAGGGGAGAGCTTCTGAAGGCTCCCCCTCCTGCGTCTAGTGACCCCTCGCAGGAGTGGGAAGTGCCGGAACAGCTGGCCGAGGGGGCAAGGAGGCCAGAGTCCCCCCCTGCCCGCGCAGGTCGAGGAATGCCGCGAAGTGCGGCAGCAGCTGGCTGCAGTCTCGGGTAGCGTGGGTACTGGACCCATGGAAGCTGCACCACGGTCCTTCCTGACGAGGATTGACACCCGGGTCACTTCTAATAAACTTTTGGTTCAAGACAGGTTCGAACCAGACATGTATCTGGTGATGCGAACTCAAGCTATTCTGAGGGGCATCAC
This sequence comes from Pharus latifolius, assembly GCA_019359835.1. Classification (NCBI taxonomy): domain Eukaryota; kingdom Viridiplantae; phylum Streptophyta; class Magnoliopsida; order Poales; family Poaceae; genus Pharus; species Pharus latifolius. Next base: position 71,615,677 of record CM033322.1, read on the forward strand.
CATGAGGTCGCAAGCTTTACGCGATCAGGTCGCAGCTTTACGCGGTCTGACCGTAAGCCTTGCGCGGTCAGAAGTTCGTAGGCTATATGCGAACTATACATTCGGGATATTGCGTGGTCAGCCAATATCCCGCGGTCAGAACATCTGCCGATCAGGATACTTGGGATCTATCTATTTCGGTTGTCCGTACAACAGGATATTCTAAGTATCCCGAAGATTCCTACACGTGGGGAATCAACCGTCAGAAGGTTAACACATACAGTTATCCATGAATAACACATGTTTAACCTGCGTGGAGGTTAAGAGCAGTTCCAAAAAACCGCATCCAACCGTCCGTGCAATCGATTGATGCAGTTTCCTCCACATGGCACCCTTTCAAGCAGTACAAAAGGATGGCATGGAGCATCAATCAAGGGGGGGGATCGAAACCAAGAGATCATCCGAAACATCAACAGAGAGATCGGAAGATCAAGAAATCCAAAATCATTTAAGTTAGCCAAGTCTACGGCCCACCTCATATAGCATTTTAGTAAGCCTTCTTTGGCTTATCCTTGTACACTTTTACAGGGAAAATCCTCGCCTGTGAGGACTTTTCCCTCTATTTGTAAACCTTATTCCACACTTAGTGAAATCTCAACAGGACGTAGGGCTTTTACTCCCACCATCGAGGGCCCGAACCTGTCTAAACTCTCTGTGTTCCTGTTCACCATTGTTCAGCATACCTTCCCGAAGGGTCATCTTGAAAGGTCTCACAATTACAAATTCTGCATAAGTTCGGCTGAGGACCCCGAGTCCGAATCGTCGACAGCTGGCGCCCACCGTGGGGCCTTTCTCATGGCGTCCTAATTGAAATTCGGAGGTTCGCCGAAACATGGCTGGAGCATATGATTCCAAGAATGATTTCGATCTCGAGGATTATGCCCATATACCAATGCCTTCTCCAAGCGATCCTGTCCCGATGGAAGAGGTTGAAGGCCAGAAACTTCCACAGGTTGAATCATCTCCCCAAGTCATGTTAATCGACCAGGAGGTAACTGGCACAAGGTCAGAACCCGCAGAGGTTCTTAATGTGCTAGGTGATGAATCCGGCCCGTCATACGATCCCGCTGGGGGAAAATATGATGGTGACCCTGAAGTTAGCCCAGGAAGGTTCGACCCTGATAACCTCCACCGTCTCTTTGATTTCGAGTCCGACTCGGAACAAACCGAGATGTTCTCCCCATCGGCGACCTCTCTCCCTAGGCAGTTTGCTGCGTTATCGGAAGAAACTCCCGATCAACAGGCTGCCAGGGAAGAACAAGATCGCAAACAGAAGGAGGAGCAAGATCTCGAGCAACAGAACAACGAACTACGCAGAACTGCCCTAGAGGCTCTTCAAGATGCGCAGGCTCGTTACGATGCTGCCCCGAGTTCTTCTCGACGGTCGCGTGGTCGTAGACGCGACCAGACTCCTTCCTTACCACCGGAGTATCTCCCAGTGGACGAAGAAACAATAACACCTGGTGCCCCTAGGAGAAGTACCCATGGTCGACTGCGATCTATCGCGGAAGTCATGCGCAATTTTCCTCCTACGGTCACGGATGCGCAGAGACCGGCCTTTTTCAGGATCCTGGCGGAAAGACTGGACGAGGTCGCATCCGAGGTGACCCCAACAGCCTCTTCCCGCTCAGTGACACATTCCCGTGAACGAGATGGTCCTCATTTTGGCTCTGGCCGACGGAGTTACCCGCCGCCTATACCGTCCCGACAGGACAAATACCGGCGAATGCAGGACTCTCGTAGTAGGGATCGAGTTCCCGTTCACTCTCGTTTGGGACCACGAGTAACCTCGCCATTACGTGAGTTTGCGCGAAACCCAACCGAAAGTCCCAGGACGGTTCACGGTCCTTACGTTGGTTGCAAAGCTTTCTCGCCTGGCCTACGAGCAGTCGTTTGGCCCGATAAGTTTCGACCAGGGGCCATTGAGAGGTTTGATGGAACTCAGAACCCATCCGAGTTCCTTCAGATCTATATTACTGCCATCCAAGCAGCAGGAGGCGATGACAAGGTCTTGGCCAACTACCTGTCAACAGTCCTCGCAGGACCGGCTAGAACCTGGTTGTTTAATCAGCCTGAGGGTTCCATCTACAATTCGGAAATGCTATGCGATGCCATCCTCAGCAATTTCCAAAACTGTTACCAAAAGCCGGGTAAGGAGGACGACCTGCATAGACTGCGGCAAACTTCGATCGAAACACTTTGGCAGTTTGTCAAGAGGTTTGTCGGGGTAAGAAATACCATCCCGAACATATCTGATGGCTCCGTAATCAGGGCATTTAAGCATGCCGTTCGATACCGGAGATTCACTGAAGACTTGCTTATCCACCCTCCTCGATCAGTGGCCGATCTGTTCGATATGGCTGATCGATACTCCGATGCAGCCGAGGCAGTCGAATGGAACCGAATGGTTGACAAGGGGGACCTACCGCCCCAACCAGGCTTCAAGGACGCCAGGAAAGAAGATTCAAGCAAAAAGCCGGAGTCTTCACCGGGTGGGAAGTCCAAAAAGTCGAAGAGGAACCGCTCTGGACAGTACCGTGAGGTCGCAGTCGCGGAGAAACCACCTTCGACCAAAGGTAATAAGTCTTCTTTTAAAAGTAAAACTGCTTCTGGTGGCCGGGATTCCGACCAGCCAGAAAAATCAACTAATCCGCAGGAGGGCAAGAGGTGGTGTCCACTCCACAACTCCGCAGGCCACGACCTCAAAAACTGCAGGAGTTGGTTGAAACAGCTGGATGATTTCTACCAAGGAGCTGGGCCAATGCCAACCTTACCGCCTAAAGAGCAGGCGTGCGGGATTAGAGACGTCGACGGAGACGAAGAAATGGCTTACCAGGTACCTCAAAATCATGTTAATGTCATTTTCGGAGGTTCCTCCTCTTTCGTTTCCAAAAGGCAGTTTAAAACCTTTTGCCGAGAGGTTAACCAAACGGAGACATCCCTTGGTGAACCTCAATATCCCCGTTGGTCGGATATGCCTTTGACGTTCGATCGCGCTGACTGTCCTGTGGGGCTAACTCGACCATTGAGGCTACCTCTGGTTATTACCCCAATCATCAGTAACGCGAGAGTCGAAAGGGTCCTGATTGATGGGGGAAGTTCCCTTGATCTTTTATTGGTCAAGACTCTCGACGAGATGCAAATTCCTCGTTCGAAGATCAAGCCCATAATCCATCCGTTTTATGGGATAATCCCAGGCCCCTCCATGATGCCATTGGGACAAGTGGTCCTCCCGGTCACTCTGGGAGAACCAGATAACTTCCGAATAGAATTGGTTACTTTCGATGTAATCGATTGTGATTCAGCTTATAATGCAATCTTTGGCAGGCCGACTCTTGCTAAGTTCATGATGGCAACGCACTATGCTTATCAGTACGGGAAATTGCCTGGCCCCAAAGGTGTCATTTCGGTCCGAGGTAGTCGCAACGTGGCGCTCACGTGCGACCGGCTATCTTTGGAGATGGTCGATCAACTTCCTCTCCGGGACGCTCAGGTCGCCACCGTTGCCACCGATGCGATCAGGGTTGCTCCTCGACCAGATGAGAAACTCAAACAAGTTCCTTTGTACCCAGATGACCCATCCAAGACAATTCGGGTTGGGTCAGCCCTGGATGACAAATAGGAACTCGACCTCGTTGCTTTCCTCCGGGCTAACGCAGACGTGTTTGTGTGGAAACCGTCCGACATGCCCGGTGTCCCAAGGGAAGTAATTGAGCACCGGTTAGCAATTCGACCTGGACAACGACCAATAAAGCAAAAGCTCAGGCGTTTTGCCACCGACCGACAGGAAGCCATTCGAGAAGAGTTAGACAAACTCTTACAAGCCGGGTTTATCCGTGAAGTGAATCACCCGGACTGGCTCGCCAATCCGGTCATGGTCCGCAAGTCAAATGGCAAGTGGCGCATGTGCGTCGACTACACTAGCCTCAACAGTGCCTGTCCGAAGGATGACTTTCCCCTTCCCCGCATCGACCAGCTGGTTGATTCCACTGCGGGTTGCGAACTGATGAGTTTTCTGGATGCCTACTCAGGATATCATCAAATTAGCATGGCAGAAGACGATGAAGAGAAAACTGCCTTCATCACCCCGTTCGGCACATACTGCTACGTCAGAATGCCGTTCGGTCTCAAGAACGCAGGTTCCACGTACCAGCGCTTGATGCAAAAGACCTTTCTTTCCCAGATAGGGCGTAATCTCGAAGCATATGTAGACGACTTGGTTGTAAAGAGCACCAAAAGATTGTCTCATTTGGACGATCTTGCTGAAACCTTCTATAACTTGAATCGCTTTGGAATAAAATTGAACCCGGAGAAATGTTCTTTCGGGGTTTCTTCAGGAAAGCTTCTTGGTTTTCTTGTGTGTTCCAGGGGCATTGAGGTTAATCCTGAGAAAATCAGAGCTATTGAACAAATGAGGTCGCCCTCGACCATGAAGGATGTTCAACGCCTGGCTGGTCGCATGGCGGCTTTAAGTCGCTTTATATCGCGATTAGGCGAAAGGGGACTACCTTTCTTTAAAGCCTTGCGGAAACATCATAACTTCACGTGGTCCGACGAGGCCGAAAAAGCGTTTCAGGAGGTAAAAACATATCTGTCCAGTCCGCCAGTATTGGTGTCTCCTGAAAAGGAAGAACCATTACTTCTGTATGTGGCGGCCACCCCACACGCGGTCAGCGCAGTTCTGATCGCGGAAAGGGAAGGAGTACACAGACCCGTCTACTATGTGAGCGAAGTACTTCATGGTCCTAAGGAGCGCTACCCAGAGGTCCAGAAGATACATTACGCGCTACTGATGGCTTCCCGTAAGCTACGACATTACTTTCAAGCACACAAGATCACAGTACCCTCCTCTTTTCCTTTAGGGGATATTGTCCGAAATCCAGAAAAATCTGGTCGAATCGCCAAATGGGCGGTCGAATTCGGTGCCTTCGAGATCCATTTCACTCCTCGCACGGCGGTTAAGTCTCAGGTTTTGGCCGACTTTGTGGTCGAATGGACCAACCCTGAGCCACCCGTGCAGTTGGCAAAGGAGCTGGAGTGCCCCGATTATTGGACAATGTACTTTGACGGCTCCCGTAGTTTTCAACACTCGGGGGCTGGAGTAGTCTTAGTTACGCCCCAGGGCGAACAGCTTAAGTATGTCATTCAACTACACTTTGTTGCAACCAACAACGCAGCAGAGTATGAAGGTCTTCTTGCAGGGCTTCGGGCAGCAAAATTCCTCGGAGTCCGTCGATTAGTGGTGAGGGGGGACTCACAGCTAGTCGTAAACCAGGTAAACAAGGAGTACAGCACCTCCGATGAGACAATGGCTCATTACCTGGGGGAAGTGAGGAGATTGGAAAAACACTTCAGTCACTTCGAAGTCCAATACATCCCGCGAAAGGACAATATTCTCGCAGACCAATTATCCAAAATTGGATCCTCACGCTCATCCGCTCCGGCAGGAGTGTTCATTGAACACTTGGACCATCCTTCGATCATGACTTCGGTCGAGGATGATCCGGCAATAGCCTTTGTTGCCAACCTCGGTCAGGAACAAGATTGGACTCATCCAGTGAGGGTCTATCTTGAACATGGGACCCTACCCGAGGACGAAACCAAAAGCGATCGGTTAATTCGAAAAGCGCGTCTGTACAAACTCATAGATGGGGTTATGTACAGAAAGGGTACTCAAGGAGTATTCATGCGCTGTATATCTCAGGAGGAAGGAAATCCCTCTTGAAAGAAATACATGACGGTGTATGCGGTGCACATGCGTCATACCGAACACTGGTCGGAAAAGTTTTTCGACAGGGATTCTACTGGCCTTCGGCACTCGATGATGCCAAGCTTATGGTCAAGATGTGTCCACAGTGTCAATTTCATGCAAGACATGTTCATCAACCTGCTTATGCATTGCAAACTATTCCTCTCGCATGGCCCTTCGCGATCTGGGGAATGGACATCGTCGGTCCTATGCCACAAGCGGTCAATGGGTACAAGTTTCTGTTCGTAGCCATTGACATGTTCACAAAGTGGATTGAGGCCGAACCAGTACGAAATATTACTGCATCAGCTGCACAAAAGTTCTTTCACAAGAACATTGTGGCACGATTTGGTGTTCCAAACCGTCTCATCACAGACAACGGTTCTCAGTTCGCTAGCGGTCTCTTCCTAGACTACTGCGATCAGATTGGGACCAAGGTGTGCTTTGCTTCTGTGGCACATCCACAAAGCAATGGTGCCGTAGAACGGGCCAATGGGCAAGTATTGCAAGGCATCAAAAAACGTGTTTTTGATCGACTCAAGACCCGCTCGGGGGCTTGGGCAGATGAGCTTTATACTGTTCTATGGGCACTACGGACTACCTCTAGTCGAGCCACCGGTGAGACACCCTTCCATTTGGTCTATGGGGCCGAGGCTGTGTTGCCTATGGAAGTTAGTATTGGATCTGTTCGCACGAATCAATTCGAACAGGTCAACTAATCTGAACAGCGATCGCAAGATCTCATCCTCCTAGAAGAACGGCGTGATCGCGCCCTAATCAAGTCCGCGGTATACTTGCAGGCTCTACGCAAGTATCACAGCAAAAATGTGCGACCACGTGATCTCAACGTTGGCGACTTGGTTTTACGAAAAATTCAAGACCAGTCTAACCGCAACAAATTCTCCCCAAAGTGGGAAGGACCATACACTGTCGTCTCAGTGCCGCGGCCAGGATCTGCGCGGTTAGCCATGGAGGATGGTCAGATTTTGTCCAATACTTGGAACATCGATCAACTTCGCAAGTTTTACGTGTAAGTACCACATCCCTTTTCCTGTTCAATTAGCATCTTTTCATAAAAAGCATGTCTTGTTTTCATACAATGAGTGTTTTTCTTTAAGCCCAAATTATACAAATTCGACCTGGGGGCTGATCGCCGGCGGTTAGGTTATTACAGCATTTTTCAACCGGATTCGCTGGTCGATCTCATGATCACTTCCAGATAAGTCACTCCTAAATAAGCCGTTTCTCAACGCACACGGGACTATCTGGCTAGTCTTCGGTCATCTGGGTGGCTACCAGTTTGCAATAAGGTTAAAATGTTACTTTAATCTTGACCATCGGCTTGAAGCACATATCCCTGGTCATCATACTTATGTTTTCCCCTCTGCTTAAAATACTAAGGCTTCAGTATTCATAAAACAGAGGTGGGGGCTAGAAGGATATACTTATAGTATGAAACTTATGATGTGAATATGCACTTTCTTTTAAAAAAAAATAATAGTTTTATATACATGGCATTGTAATTACAATTGTTTGGTTACAAAAATAAGGATCATTCGATCCCCAGCTCAGTCAGGAGTCTATCTACTAGGGGCTTGACTTCCTCTATGACTGCATCGAGCAGCTCTTCACTCTCGACCTCAACCGGACCCACCAATGCGCTCAGATCTGCATCTGGGCCATGGTGAAGTCGAACCCGGCTGAGTACGGCTGCTGCGGCTGATCGAACCCTGTTTCTGATCGCCTCTTCGCGTCGCCATGTATCTCCAGGGAGATACTCAAGCAGTGAATCCGCCTGGGCAGTAAGCAGCGATGTCCAGTCACTTATGCTGAGGTTGTCTTGCCTCGGTTCTACCACATCGGTCTTCAAAAGATCAGCCACGGCCTTTAGTTTTTCGAAGATCCGGAGGCTCAGTTCTTTGATTGCCCGATCGGTGTGGCGAATCGAGGATTCAAGAATCTCCTTGTCTCGACTGAGCTGCGTAATTCGACCCGCTTGCGCTGTACAGAGAGAAGAGATTATTTGCATATTATGGATTCAAGTCTTCCTAATCAGGAATCGACTTACCAGCATTCTCTGATTGAAGTTTGTTGAGTTCAGTTTCTTGTTTCTTAAACATTGAAACTGAACCGGCCACCTCTTTCTTCAAAGATATAACCTCTCTACAGCAAAGTCAAGGCAATCACAACCAAGATGCGCCCATGCTAACCAAAGGGTAATGGTACTCACCTGCGCAAGCTGTCGCGTTCTTTTTGAATGGCTTCTGTACTAGCCATCACAACACGCGAATGGCTTATTAGCCAGGATAATCCCTGTGGTGCCAAAGAAGAAGATCAAAGGTGTCCTAAGTACAATTCAGGCACGAAAGCAGAGTTTTATTATACCTTCATAAACTTTTGTAAAACAGCATCATTCAGTTCAGAGGGAATCCTCGCTAGAGCCTCTGACGCGCTCACTACAGGGACAGTCGGTGGGAGTGCCGGCTGGACGCCACCCCCAGTAGTCATCGGTGGTGACTGGGTCCCTACATTTATTCTTTCCCCTGCGGTCTGGACGACTTCCTGGACCACAGGGGTGGAGCGTTCTTCGTTGGAAGCTCCTGCACCAGCTGCGACTTCAACCTCTCCAGGGTTGAAGAGCTGGGCGTCGTCTTTCTTTGCCTGACATGAAGGACAATTTGAGCAGTTTTTATTTAAGATTATTACCAAATTTAAGGTTCTTACCTTATTTGAAATCCCATTCGCTCCTGGGATTTCTGGGAAGGTTCCCCTTGGGAAGAAGAACTGTCATCGGTTCTTGCCTTCCTTATGGTAAATAAGGCAGCACCCCCCTGGAAATGTCATGTTATAAGCATATTCTTAGGGAACAGGTAAAAACACATAGAAAGGTCTTTACCTGGGCCACCGGACTAATTGGTGGGGCTGCATCCGATGGCCTTGGCGATTCCAGAGTTGCTGGGACCGTCATAGCCGGCCTTTGTTCATCTACCTCCTCCTCTGTCCGCGGAGGAGGAGGATTTTCCTCCCTAGAACCCCCAGTGGTCCCAGGGGGAAGCTCTCCTCCCTGTATGTACATTAACTTGTCAAATGTGCAGAAAGAGTCATAGAAGGAACGGTCGAAAAGATTCCTTACCTTCGTCGTCCCTTCGACCAGGGAAGCAGAGATAATTGACCCTGAAACCTCGGGGGCTTCAGGAATTGGAAGGTCACCTGCGACCACAAGATCCTCGGTGGTCGCAGGGTCAGCCACGGCCACCTCTTCGGCAGCTGTGGTCCCTATGGGACAGCTTGAGGCGTCACCAGCAGGGGACTCCCCGGTCCTCTTCCTTCTGATGACTAGAGGCACATCATCGTCCTCTTCCTCTTCGCTCCCCTCTCCCTGTACGACGAAGAAGTGATTCCATGTCGCGCCTGAAAAAGTAGCAGGAATGGGATATCTTACCGCAGCCTTTCTTGCGGGACGAGGAATGCTTCGTGAAGACCCCTCCCCAGGGTTCAGCATGGGCTTCTTGGGGGCAGGACTCTTTGTCCTGGGCCTCTGAGAGACCTTCTTCACATTCTTCGCCGTCGGCTTCCGTAGAGAGCCGACATTTTCGCTTGGGAATGTCGCATCAGCAAACTTCCCTAGGAGCTGGTTCACAATCCATTACAATGGATTAGCGCTGGACACACACAAGACCTGCAGAACCAAAGCCGGACAAGGAAATTACCTTTCGGCGCTCCTGTCTGAGGTCATCACCGGCATGAATCAAGCTCTGCGGGCGAGGTGATCCCTTAGGGCCCTCTGCATCAGCATTGTAGGCCCTAAGGAGGGAATTAGTTCGCCTCTCAATTTCGGCTGAGGGCAGAACTGTTCCCAAATTCAAGTCAGAAAACATAAATTTCAGAAATGACAAAGCACAGTGCTAAAAGGTTGAGTACCTTCATTGTAGTCCAGGGTTCCATCCGCCATGGACTTGATTTCCCAAGCAGGATGAGCCCTTTCGCGCAGGGGGCTCACTCGGTTCTTCACGAAGTCTCGGATGACATCCCTCGCTGTCAATCCTTGACCCATCAAGTGAAGAATCACCTCGGCGTGCTTCAGGTGCTCCACGCCCAGCGTCGGAGGAGCATCCAACTCGCTTGACTTCTCTGGCCGCGAGTTCTCAAACCATAAACTACTCTCGGACGGCGGAGAGCAGTAAAACCACCTCTGGTGCCACCCGTGCACCGAATCCCGCAGAGGTGGGGAGGGATACTCCTTCTTGTCCCTCAGCCGGAAGTAGATGCATCCGGCGGCATTGGTGCTCTTCGACCATGCCGAGAAGTAGAACCATCGGAAGAGGTCCACGCTAGGATATACTCCGACGAAGGCCTCGCAAAGATGCTGAAACACCGCCAGGATCAGCATCGCATTTGGGTGGAGGTTGATCAGTTCCCACCCATAATGTTCAAGGATGTCCTTTAGGAACCGACTCTCAAGGAATCGGAACCCGCAGCGCAGATACTCCTCGAAGATCACCAACTCGCCCTCTCTGACGGTTGGGGTTTCTTGGTCCTTCTCCGCAGGCCGCCAATTGATCAGCAGCCGCGATGGAAGGATCTCCTCTTTCTCCAACGCCACCAGAGTCTCCTCAGAATGGTGGTTGGATCTGCTCCAAGATGCCATTTTTTTGAGGAAGATCGGTCGAAAAAGTCGATGATTTTGTGGAAGATGAAGGCGAGAAGATGAGGGTTTTGTGCGGCGGGAACTCTAAGGGTTTTTCGCGGCTGAATAGCTTCCTCAAGAAGCTACCTACTGCTTTTATAGACTCGAGGAGTCACGCCTCTGTGAGTAACGTTCCACTCAAGCGTCCTCTTAAATATTTTATTCATTTCCCATAATGGATATTCTATGATAAACCCTTTAAAGCGTTTCGAGTTTGGTTAAAACCATGTTATTTAACTTCGTTTCTGATCGAAGTAATGGTCTAACCGAACGTTCGACTCTGGTCGCAATTCAGTTCTAACCGCGGCCTTAAGTCTGATCGCGGCATCAGGGCAGGTCACGGTGATCTTTTAAGGTGCAATTCTAATCGCAGAACTGAAATTTCCTGTGTATGAATGGTCGCGGACTAAGCTTTTGGCCATAATTTCACACAGAAGGTATGAAGAATGTTCATATGAATAAAAGAAACTTTATTTATTGCATTCTTTACATACAAAATGGATACGGTCGATAAAAGCATCGACCTGTTCCGAAAGAAGTTTACAAAGTTCCCCAAGGGACATGTTGTTGTCAGTAGGATTTACGCTGGCAACCCCCAGGGAACTAGCAACTACCCTAAGTCTATCTATATCGTCCCTAACAACAGACGCACTATTGTCCCTAATCAAGTCAGAGAGTTCTCGCTGTTGCTGAGCGAAGTCCCTCTCTCGACGGAAATGGTGCGCCTCTTCTCAGGATCGATCAAGGCATTCTGCTAAACGCAGAATCTTCGAGGCCATCTCCTCGGTCTTCTTCTCCAGGGCATTCTTCTCTTCCAGAAGGGTCTGTCCGGAAGGAAGAGATGGAGCAGCAGAAGGCTGATCGCTGGAGCCTCCTACCTCCTGCATTTTGTAAAAGTTAGTCATACTAACTAAAATTATCAGCAAAAAGGGAGAAGAATTGTTACCAGTCTCGGTGCATAACCCGTTGATACACCCATCTTGGGAGGAAGATCATCATATGGTGGAAGAACAACCTTCCCATCAGAAGATTGCTTCACCAACCCAATATGGTAATCATCTGATCGAGGGATAGTCACCGCTTGCCGACCAGGATGTTGATCACCCAAAAGGATGGGAGAATTAGACGTGATGGGGTCTTTCTCTAAAGATAAAGGCCTAACTTGCCGAGAGGCATGAACTGGGAGGGTCAAAGGAACTGAAGGAAGAAAGAAACTCGCTACGTTCTTCACCTTTGTTCCACTGGAAGATCCTTCGTCAACCTTGGGTTTCTTCCTTAGGGGAGACAGGACTTCATTCGTTTGAGACCCTTGTTCGACAATTTCCCCTTCATCGCTCTCAATCTCGATGATTTCATGATCTGCCATTGGGAGGAGTATGTGAAAAGGAAGGAGGCAGGATAACAAGAAAAAGACTTAGGCGTGGAGGGAAATTGTGAAGCTTTACAAATCCAAGAACCTGGTATTTATAGCCGCCTGGGTGACGGTTTGCATTCCAGGCGCCTCGGGTTTCGTCAAAGCATTTACAATTTTACCTCGAGATAAAAACAATTCTACGGCGCTATCATTGCCCGTCACGTAATGTCAGAACCCGTCTTGAAAAACCAACCATTTTTCACTTAGTGCGCCACTAAGTGGAGAAGTTAAAGGGCCGGGTTAAAAATCCAATGCACGGTTTTTTAAATTCGAAATAAACACGTCTCTTCGTTTTCTTCGAATTTGGGGGCTAGCTGACGAGGATTGACACCCGGGTCACTTCTAATAAACTTTTGGTTCAAGACAGGTTCGAACCAGACATGTATCTGGTGATGCGAACTCAAGCTATTCTGAGGGGCATCACCATGAGGTCGCAAGCTTTACGCGATCAGGTCGCAGCTTTACGCGGTCTGACCGTAAGCCTTGCGCGGTCAGAAGTTCGTAGGCTATACGCGAACTATACATTCGGGATATTGCTCGGTCAGCCAATATCCCGCGGTCAGAACATCTGCCGATCAGGATACTTGGGATCTATCTATTTCGGTTGTCCGTACAACAGGATATTCTAAGTATCCCGAAGATTCCTACACGTGGAGAATCAACCGTCAGAAGGTTAACACATACAGTTATCCATGAATAACACATGTTTAACCTGCGTGGAGGTTAAGAGCAGTTCCAAAAAACCGCATCCAACCGTCCGTGCAACCGATTGATGCAGTTTCCTCCACATGGCACCCTTTCAAGCAGTACAAAAGGATGGCATGGAGCATCAATCAAGGGGGGGATTGAAACCAAGAGATCATCCGAAACATCAACAGAGAGATCGGAAGATCAAGAAATCCAAAATCATTTAAGTTAGCCAAGTCTACGGCCCACCTCATATAGCATTTTAGTAAGCCTTCTTTGGCTTATCCTTGTACACTTTTACAGGGAAAATCCTCGCCTGTGAGGACTTTTCCCTCTATTTGTAAACCTTATTCCACACTTAGTGAAATCTCAACAGGACGTAGGGCTTTTACTCCCACCATCGAGGGCCCGAACCTGTCTAAACTCTCTGTGTTCCTATTCACCATTGTTCAGCATACCTTCCCGAAGGGTCATCTTGAAAGGTCTCAAATTACAAATTCTGCATAAGTTTGGCTGAGGACCCCGAGTCCGAATCGTCGACACTTCCCGCCTTCTCCCCGCGGGGCCCTCCCGGCCGCGCGAGGACTGTCCCTCCCGTAGCCTTTCAGCTTGGGGAAGGGGCGGTTGCCCCTCGGGGGGTCGCGCGAGCCGCCTCCGCCCTCGAGGACAAAGGTGTCCCGAGGCCGTGGCTCATTACGCCCCCCCTGTCTGGGGCGCTTGAGGTGATCCCTGGCCCCCCGGTCGGCGGGGGCGGGAGCCTCCTGGGTCTTCTTCCTGATGTCGTCTTCCTCCGCCCGAGCATACTTTTCGAGTACGTTGAAGAGCTCATCGGCGGAAGAGGGGCAGCCCCGGGAGGATGCCTCTTTTGCAGGCTTCGATGACCATAGAGTCGGGGACGTGGGCCACTTTGCTCTTCACTTGAGCAAATCGCTTGAAGAAGCTTCTGATGGTTTCCCCAGTCCTCTGCCGGACAGTGTACAACTGCGAGGAGTCCAGGGGGCGCACATAGTTCCCCTGGAAGTTCGCGCAGAACTCCCGCTTGAGCTGCGTGAAAGACTTGATGGAGCCGGCCTTCAGGTTGTAGAACCAGGAGCGGGCGATGCCGGTGAGGTAGTGGGGGAAGTCGTTGCATTGTATAGTCTCATCCCCCCCGGCCGCGGAGATGGCTGTGGAGTAAACCTGCACAAATTCGTAAGGATCTGCCTCACCGTTATAGTGTTCGATGTGCGGAGGGCGGTAGGGCCGTGGCCACCGGATTCTGCGAAGTCTTCGGCACAGGGGCTGGTTAGCCCCCTTTACCTCCCGGGGAGAGTCCCGGTCGCTGTCTTCTTTGATGGGACCCTCGTTGTCGGAGTCAAGGAGCGGTCCAAGAGGTCCGCCGGATTGGCGATGGCGACGCTTCTCCTCTGGACCAGGGCAGACTTCCCGGACGTCCGGGCTCTCCCCCGGGGAGGCTGGATCTTCCGCGGGTCTCTTCCCCCGACCGGTGCGAGAGCGAGACTCTCCGCGCCCGCGGCCGGGGAAAGTTCTTCCCCGCGCTCGGGTGAATGCATCCGCTCGACCTCCCCCCGAGCGAAACAGACTTGTTCCACCGAGGGAGGGAGCTTATGCACTGTAGCTACCGGCCCAGAGGCTTCCGGGGCCGTCTGAGGGGAGTCCCCTGCGAAGACCCCCGGGACCGGAAAGGGGGAAGCCCATGTATTATCCGGAACCGGGGAGGGGGCGCCCACGGCGACGTTTGGAACCGAAGTGGAGGGAGGCCCTGTGGCAATGACTGGAACCGGAAAGGGGGAAGCCCCTGTATTATCTGGAACCGGTGAGGGGGGAGCCCCCGCGGCGACGTCCGGGACCGGGGAGCCGATGCGGGGGGAAGTCCGCTGAGGCACGGGAGCTGCTCTGTCGACCGCCCCCGGTTCGGTAAAAGCGACGCGAGGGACGGGACTGGCTCTAGGCGTAGGGAAAACCCCTGGCATGAAATGGGCTCCTGGTCCCGGGAATGGGCCTGAGAAGGGGTACCCCCCTGGTGCCACGAAGGGCCCTAGCATGAAGTAGCCCCACGGCACCGGGACGGGCCCGGGCGCCGGGAAGGGTCCGGACGTATACCCCGCCGGGGGAGGGAACCCCCCAGCTGGATCATGCGGGGCGGCCAAACCCCCGGAGGCCGGGGGGGCCGCCGGGTAGCCCATAAACGGGGCCATAGTCCCCGAGTATGGGTGCGACGCAAATGTGGGGGCCGGAGGCTGCGCCAACACGCTGAGCAGCTCATCCATCAAGCGCTGGGCGCAGAGCTGGCTCTCCACTAGGGCCTCGAGCAGGGCGTCCCGGGGAGCCGGGGGAGCCGTCGGGGGGAGACTGGTCCCGGCCGAGGTCCCCGCGGTCACCAGGAGCGACCTGGAGGTAGAGGCACCTAAGTTAGGAGAGAAGGAGGGAGGCAGTACCTGGGCTTGGCCGCCTCCGAGAGGAAGCACCGGTGTCGACGATTCGGACTCGGGGTCCTCAGCCGAACTTATGCAAAATTTGTAATTGTGAGACCTTTCAAGATGACCCTCCGGGAAGGTATGCAGAATAATGGTGAACAGGAGCACAGAGAGATTTATACAGGTTGGGGCCCTCGATGATGGGAGTAAAAGTCCTACGTCCTGTTAGGATTTCACTATATGTGATAAAGCTTTACAAACTAGCGGGGAGAAACCTTCACAGGCGAAAGTTTCCCCTATATAAGTGTACAAAAAGAAGCTATAGGAGACTTGTAAGTGTTGTCTAATCTAAGCCGTAGACTTGGCTGTTTGAGTGGTTGAGATATCTTGTATCTCAATTATCTCAGGAGTCTTGTTCTTCCAAAATGTCTTGGATCCCCCCGTTTGATGTACTTTGCCACCTTTTTATACTGGTCGAAAGGGTGCCATATGAAGAAAACTGCATCAAACGGTTGGATGCGGTTCCTGAAGAACCACTATTAACTTCCACGGAGGTTATTAACACGTTTTAATCATGAATAACCGCATATATTAACCTCTGACGGTTGGTCTTCAATGTGGAGGAATCTTCGGGATGCTTGGAATATCCTGGTATAAGGATAACCGAATAAACTCCAAGCACCCTGGTCGAGAATGTCCTGACCGCGGAATGTGGGCTGACCGCGTAACATCCCGGATATCCAGTCCGCGTATAGCATACGAACTTCTGACCGCACAAGGTTGTCGGTCTGATCGCACGAAACCCGCGACCTGATCGCATAAAGCTTGCGACCTCATGATGATGCCCCTCAGAATAGCTTGAGTTCGCATCGCCAGATACATGTCTGGTTTGAACCTGTCTTGAACCAAAAGTTTATTAGAAGTAACCCGGGTGTCAATCCTCGTCAACTAGCCCCCAAATTTGAAGAAAACGAAGAGACGTGTTTATTTCGAATTTAAAAACCGTGCATTGGATTTTTAACCCGACTCTTCAATTTTTCCACTTAGTGGCGCACTAAGTGAAAACGGTTGGTTTCCCAAGATGAGTTCTGACATTATGTGACGGGCAATAATAGCGCCGTAGAACTGTTTTTATCTCGAGGTAAAATTGTAAATGCTTTGACGAAACCCAAGGCGTCTGGAATGCAAACCGTCACCCAGGCGGCTATAAATACCAGGCTCTTGGATTTGTAAAATCCACAATTTCCCTCCACGCCTAAGTCCTTTTCTTGTTATCCTGCCTTCTTCTTTTTCACATACTTCTCCCAATGGCAGATCACGATATCATCGAGATTGAGAGTGAT
Organism: Pharus latifolius; assembly: GCA_019359835.1. Taxonomy (NCBI): domain Eukaryota; kingdom Viridiplantae; phylum Streptophyta; class Magnoliopsida; order Poales; family Poaceae; genus Pharus; species Pharus latifolius. The sequence goes on from CM033322.1 coordinate 71,632,013, forward strand.
GAAGAGGAAGTTGTTGAACAAGGGTCTCAAACAATTGAATTCCTGTCTCCCTTAAGGAAGAAACCCAAGGTTGACGAAGGATCTTCCAGTGGAACAAAGGTGAAGAATGTAGCAAGTTTCTTTCTTCCTTCAGTTCCTTTGACCCTCCCCGTTCATGCCTCTCGGCAAGTTAGGCCTTTATCCTTAGAGAAAGATCCCATCACATCCAATTCTCCCATTCTTTTGGGTGATCAACATTCTGGTCGGCATGCGGTGACTATCCCTCAATCAGATGATTGCCATATTGGGTTGGCGAAGCAATCTTCTGATGGGAAGGTTGCTCTTCCACCATATGATGATCTTCCTCCCAAGATGGGTGTATTAACGGGTTATGCATCGGGACAGGTAACAATTCTTCTCCCCTTTTGCTGATAATTATAGTTAGTGTGACTAACTTTTGCAAAATGCAGGAGGTAGGAGGCTCCAGCGATCAGCCTTCTGCTGCTCCATCTCTTCCTTCCGGACAAACTCTTCTGGAAGAGAAGAATGCCCTGGAGAAGAAGACCGAGGAGATGGCCTCGAAGATTCTGCGTCTAGCAGAATGTCTTGATCGATCCCGAGAAGAGGCGCACCATTTCCGTCGAGAGAGGGACTTCGCTCAGCAACAGCGAGAACTCTTTGACTTGATTAGGGACAATAGCGCGTCTGTTGTTAGGGACGATGTAGATAGACTTAGGGTAGTTGCTAGTTCCCTGGGGGTTGCCAGTGTAAATCCTATTGACAACAACATGTCCCTTGGGGAACTTTGTAAACTTCTTTCGGAGCAAGTCGATGTTTTGATCGACTGCATCCCTTTTGTATTTAAAGAATGTAAGAAATAAAAATTTCTTATTTCTCATGAATATTCTTCACATCTTCTGTGCGAAAATATAGCCATAAACTTTATGTTCGTGACCATTCATACACAGGAAACTTTAGTTCTGCGATCAGAATCGCGTTTAAGAAAAAAGCACCGCGACCTGCCCTGATTCCGCGATCAGTTTCAGAGCCGCGGTCAAAACTAAAGTGCGACCAGAGTTGGGACTCGGTCAGGCTGTCACTCCGATTAGAATCGAAGTTTAAGCCTAAAACACGATTTCGATAAAACCATAACCCAATTAGAAACATTCCAGTACGTCAAAAATTGAGTTACATGATTTTTTTGAAAAAAATGTTCAAAGTATAAAAAGGAAAAACGTCTTCTGAAAAGTACTGAAAATTTTTCAGTCCTTTTGCACTTTCAGTTTCCAAAACAAAGAAGTCTTTTTGTTTCAGATCCGACGCCTAAGTACTTTATCGGGTCCATCAGAGACAGTATCCATTATGGGAAATGAATAAAGCATTCAATGGAACGTTTGAAATGAGCCGCTTACTCATTAATGCGTCACCTTGGGTCTATAAAAAGAGCAGATGTCTTCTCAAAGAAGCCACACAGCCAAAACCCTCATTATTCCCGCCGCACAAAACCCTCATTTTCTTCAGCCTTCGTCTTCCCAAAATCACCAGCTTTCCCTTTGATTCTCCACCAAAGATGGCGTCCTGGAGCAGATCCATCCACCATTCCGAGGAGATCCTAGTGGCGTTAGAGAAGGAGGAGATCCTTCCTCCGCGGCTGCTCATTAACTGGCGGCCTGCGGAGAAGGACCAAGAAACTCCAACTGTCCAAGAGGGCGAGTTGGTGGTTTTTGAGGAGTACCTGCGCTGCGGGTTCCGATTCCCTGAGAGTCGGTTCCTCAAGGATGTTCTTGAGCACTATGGGTGGGAACTGATCAACCTCCACCCCAACACGATGCTGATCCTTGCGGTATTCCAGCATCTTTGTGAAGCGTTCGTCGGAATATATCCCAGCGTGGATCTTTTCCGGCGATTCTACTTTTCGGCGTGGTCGAAGAGCACCAATGCCGCCGGATGCATCTACTTCCGGCTGAGGGACAAAAAGGAGTATCCCTCCCCACCCCTGCGAGATTCTGTGCACGGGTGGCACCAAAGGTGGTTTTACTGCTCTCCACCATCCGAAAGCAGTCTATGGTTTGAAAACTCGCGACCGGAGAAGTCGAGCGAGTTAGATGTTCCTCCGGCGATGAACTCGGAGCTTTCGAAGCATGCCGAGGTGATTCTTCACTTGGTCAATCAAGGATTGACGGCTCGAGACATTATTCGAGACTTCGTGAAGAACCGGGTGAGTCCTCTGCGTGAAAGGGCTCATCCGGCGTGGGAGATTAGGTCCATGGCGGATAGCACCCTGGACTACAGTCAAGGTATTTATTTCTTTGGCGCTGAGCTTTCCCATTTTTGAATTGTGCAAATTCTGACTTGAGTTTGGGAACAGTCCTGCCTTCATCCGAAATTGAAAGGCGGACTAACTCCCTCCTTAGGGCCTACAACGCCGATGTAGAGGGCCCTAAGGGATCACCTCGTCCACAGAGTCTGATTCACGCCGGCGACGACCTTAAACAGGAGCGCCGAAAGGTACATTCTCTATCTGGCCTCCATTTTTTAGATCTTATGCATGTCAAGCGTTAAACATTTCCATCGAAAATGTGAATCAGCTCCTAGGAAGGTTTGCCGAGACGACTTTTTCGAGTGAGAACATAGGTTCTCATGGGAAGCCAGCGGTAAAAAACGTGAAGAAGGTCTCCCAAAGATCCAGGACAAAGAGTCCTGCCTCCAAGAAGGCCAGGCCAAATCCCGGGGAAGGGTCTTCACGGAGCGTTCCTCCTACCGCAAGAAAGACGGCGGTAAGATATCGCATCCCTTCTGTTTTACCAGGTGCAAATTGGAATCACTTCTTCGTCGTACAGGGAGAGGGGAGCGAGGAGGAAGAGCATGACGTTCCTCTGATCCTCCGGAGGAGGAAGATCGCGGATCTCCCATCCGGCGATGCCCCAAGCTGCCCCGCAGAGACCACTACTACCGAAGAGGTGGTCGTGGCAGATCCTGCGACCACCGAAAATCTTGTGGTCGCGGGTGACCACCCAATTCCTGAAGCCCCCGAGACTTCAGGACCGGTTGTCTCTATTCCTCTGGTCGAAAGGACGACCACGGTAAGGATTCCTTTCTGTCATTCTTTTTATGATTCCTTCTGTATGTTTGACAAATCAATGCTCATACAGGGAGAAGAGCTTCTCCCTGTGACTACTGTGAGTCCCAGGGGGGAAAATCCTCCTCCTCTGCAGATAGAGGGGGAGGTAGTTGAGCAAAGGCCGGTTGTGGTGGCTCCAGCGACCCAGGAGTTGCCAAGGCCTTCGGATGTAGCCCCACCAGCCAGTACGGTAGCCCAGGTAAAGACCTTGCTTTTTGTCTCTATCTTTTCCTTAGAAATATGCTCATAGCTGAACACATCCAGGGGGGAGCTACCTTGTTTGCCATGAGGAAGGCAAGAACCGATGATGGTTCTTCTTCCCAAGGGGAACCTTCCCAGAAATCTCAGGAGCGAATGAGATTTCAAATAAGGTAAGAACCTTGAATTGGCAATAATCTTAAATAAAAACTGCTCAAATTGCTTGTCTTGTCAGGCAAAGAAAGATGGTGCCCAGCTCTTCAACCGCCTCCGGAGGGGTTGAAGTCGCAGCTGGTTCGGGAGCTTCCAACGAAGAACGCTCCACCCCTGTGGTCCAGGAAATCGTCCAGACCGCAGGGGAAGGAATAAATGTAGGGACCCAGTCACAACCGATGACTACTGGGGGTAGCGCCCAGCCGGCACTCCCACCAACTGTCCCTGTAGTAAGCGCATCAGGGGCTCTAGCGAGGATCCCCGCTAAAATGAATGATGCTGTCTTACAAAAGTTTATGAAGGTATAATAAACCTCCATTCTCGTGCCTGAATTGTACTTAGGACACCTTTGATCTTCTTCCTTGGCACCACAGGGATTATCCTGGCTAATAAGCCATTCGCATGTTGTGATGGCCAGTACAGAAGCCATTCAAAAAGAACGCGACAGCTTGCGCAGGTGAGGATCATTACCCTTTGGTTAGTATGGGTGCATTTTGGTTGTGACTGCCTTGATTTTGCTGCAGAGAGGTCACATTTTTGAAGAAAGAGGTGGCCAGTTCAGTCTTAATGTTTAAGAAACAAGAAACTGAACTCAACAAACTTCGATCAGAGAATGCTGGTAAGCCAATTCCTGATTAAGAAGACTTGAATCCATAATATACAAATAATCTCCTCTCTCTGTACAGCGCAAGCAGGTCGAATTACGCAGCTTAGTCGGGACAAGGGGATTCTTGAATCCTCGATTCGCCATACTAATCGGGCGATCAAAGAGCTGAGCCTTCTGATCTTCGAAAAACTGAAGGCCGTGGCTGATCTTTTGAAGACCGATGTGGTAGAACCGAAGCAAGACAACCTCAGCATAAGTGACTGGACATCGCTGCTTACTGCCCAGGCGGATTCACTGCTTGAGTATCTCCCTGGAGATACACGGCGACACGAAGAGGTGATCAGAACCAGGGTTCGATCAGCCGCAGTAGCCGTACTCAGCCGGGTTCGACTTCACCATGGCCCAGATGCAGATCTGAGCTTACTGGTGGGTCCGGTTGAGGTCGAGAGTGAAGAGCTGCTCGATGCAGTCATAGAAGAGGTCAAGCCCTTAGTAGATAGGCTCCTGACTGAGCTGGGGATCGAATGATCCTTATTTTTGTATCTAGACAATTGTGTATAATGCAATGTATGTAAAAAATCATTTTTGACAGGAAGTACATATTTTGCATTTTTATAATATGAATTCCATACTATAAGCACATCCTCCCTAGCCCCCGCCTCTACTTATGAATACTAAAGCCTTAGTGTTATAAGCAGAGGAGAAAAAATAAGCGTAACAACCAGGGGTGTGCGTTTTAAACCAACGATCAAGATCAATGTAACGTCTAATCTTATTGCGAACTGGTAGCCACTCAGATGACCAAGGACTTACCAGATAGCCCCGTATGCGTTGAGAAACGGCTTATTTAGGAGTGACTTATCTGTAAGTGGTCATGAGATCGATCAATGAATCCGATTAGATTGTTGTAATGATTTGACCGTCGGCGGTCAGCCCCCAGGTCGAATGCATATGATACGGGCTTAAAGAGAAAAACTCATTGTATGAAAGCAAAACATATTTCGTTTTGGCAAAAGATGCTAATTGAACAGGAAAAAAGTGATTGGAATACTTACACGTAAAACTTGCGAAGTTGATCGATGTTCCAAGTATTGGACAAAATCCGACCATCCTCCATAGCTAACCGCGCCGATCCTGTCCCGCGGCACTGAGACAACAGTATAAGGACCTTCCCATTTTGGGGAGAATTTGTTGCGATTAGACTGGTCTTGAATTTTTCGTAAAACCAAGTCGCCCACGTTGAGATCACGTGGTCGCACCTTTTTACTGTGATACCTGCGTAAAGCTTGCAAGTATGTCGCGGATTTAACCAGGGTGCGATCACGCCGTTCTTCTAAGAGGATGAGATCTTGCGCCCGTTGTTCGGACTGATTAATCTGTTCGAACTGATCTGTCCGAACAGAACCAATACTTACTTCCATAGGCAATACCGCCTCGGCCCCATAGACCAAATGGAAGGGCGTCTCACCGGTGGCGCGACTAGAAGTAGTTCGTAATGCCCATAGAACGGTATAGAGCTCATCTGCCCAAGCCCCCGAGCGGGTCTTAAGGCGATCAAAAACGCGCTTTTTAATGCCTTGCAGTATTTGCCCATTGGCTCGTTCTACGGCACCATTGCTTTGTGGATGGGCCACAGAGGCAAAGCACACCTTGGTCCCAACCTGATCGCAGTAGTCTAGGAAAAGACCGCTGGCGAACTGAGAGCCATTGTCTGTGATTAGACGGTTTGGAACACCAAATCGTGCCACAATGTTCTTATGGAAGAACTTTTGTGCGGCTGATGCGGTAATATTTCGTACTGGTTCGGCCTCAATCCACTTTGTAAATGTGTCAATGGCTACGAACAGAAACTTGTACCCATTGACCGCTTGTGGCATAGGACCAACGATATCCATCCCCCAGACCGCGAATGGCCATGCGAGAGGAATGGTTTGCAACGCATAGGCAGGTTGATGAACTTGCCTTGCGTGGAACTGACACTGGGGACACGTCTTGACCATATACTTGGCGTCATCAAGTGCCGAAGGACAGTAGAATCCTTGTCGAAAAGCCTTTCCGACCAGTGTGCGATATGACGAGTGCGCACCGCATACACCGTCATGTATTTCTCTCAAGAGGGACTTTCCTTCCTCCTGAGATATACAACGCATGAATACTCCTTGAGTACCCTTTCTGTACAAAATCCCATCTATGAGTTTGTACAGACGCGCTTTTCGAATTAACCGATCACTTTCGGTTTCGTCCTCGGGTAGGGTCCCATGTTCAAGATAGACCCTCAATGGATGAGCCCAATCTTGTTCCTGACCGAGGTTGGTAACGAAGGCTATTACCGGATCATCTTCGACCGAAGTCATGATCGAAGGATGGTCCAAGTGTTCAATGAACACTCCTGCCGGAGCGGATGAGCGTGAGGACCCAATTTTGGATAATTGGTCTGCGAGAATGTTGTCCTTTCGCGGGATGTATTGGACTTCGAAATGACTGAAGTGTTTTTCCAATCTCCTCACTTCCCCCAGGTAATGAGCCATTGTCTCATCGGAGGTGCTGTACTCCTTGTTTACCTGGTTTACGACCAGCTGTGAGTCTCCCCTCACCACTAATCGACGGACTCCGAGGGATTTTGCTGCCCGGAGCCCTGCAAGAAGACCTTCATACTCTGCTGCATTGTTGGTTGCAACAAAGTGTAGTTGAATGACATACTTAAGCTGTTCGCCCTGGGGCGTAACTAAGACCACTCCAGCCCCCGAGTGTTGAAAACTACGGGAGCCGTCAAAGTACATTGTCCAATAATCGGGGCACTCCAGTTCCTCTGCCAACTGCACGGGTGGCTCAGGGTTGGTCCATTCGACCACAAAGTCGGCCAAAACCTGAGACTTAACCACCGTGCGGGGGGTGAAATGGATCTCGAAGGCACCGAGTTCGACCGCCCATTTGGCGATTCGACCAGATTTCTCTGGATTTCGGACAATATCCCCCAAAGGAAAAGAGGAGGGTACTGTGATCTTGTGCGCTTGAAAGTAATGTCGTAGCTTACGGGAAGCCATCAGTAGCGCGTGAAGTATCTTCTGGACCTCAGGGTAGCGCTCCTTAGGACTATGAAGTACTTCGCTCACATAGTAGACGGGTCTATGTATTCCTTCCCTATCCGCGATCAGAACGGCGCTGACCGCGTGTGGTGTGGCCGCAAGATAAAGAAGCAACGGTTCTCCTTTGTCGGGAGACACCAATACTGGCGGACTGGATAGGTATGCCTTTACCTCCTGGAATGCTTTTTCGGCCTCATCCGACCATGTAAAGTTATGATGCTTCTGCAAGGCTTTGAAGAAAGGCAATCCCCTTTCGCCTAATCGCGATATGAAGCGACTTAAAGCCGCCATGCGACCAGCCAGGCATTGAACATCCTTCATGGTCGAGGGCGACCTCATTTGTTCAATAGCCCTGATTTTCTCAGGATTAACTTCAATACCCCTGGAACACACAAGGAAACCAAGGAGTTTTCCTGAAGAAACCCCAAAAGAGCATTTCTCCGGGTTTAATTTTATTCCAAAGCGATTCAAATTACAGAAGGTTTCAGTGAGATCGTCCAAATGAGACAATCTTTTGGTACTTTTTACAACCAAATCGTCTACATATGCTTCGAGATTATGCCCTATCTGGGAAAGAAAGGTCTTTTGCATCAAGCGCTGGTACGTGGAACCTGCGTTCTTGAGACCGAACGGCATTCTGACGTAGCAGTATGTGCCGAACGGGGTGATGAAGGCAGTCTTCTCTTCATCGTCTTCTGCCATGCTAATTTGATGATATCCTGAGTAAGCGTCCAGGAAACTCATCAGTTCGCAACCCGCAGTCGAGTCGACCAGCTGGTCAATGCGGGGAAGGGGAAAGTCATCCTTCGGACAGGCAGCGTTAAGGCTAGTGTAATCGACACACATGCGCCACTTGCCATTTGACTTGCGGACCATGACCGGATTGGCGAGCCATTCCGGGTGATCCACTTCGCGGATAAACCCGGCTTGTAAGAGTTTGTCCAACTCTTCTCGGATGGCTTCCTGTCGGTCAGTGGCAAAACGCCTGAGCTTTTGCTTTATTGGTCGTTGTCCAAGTCGAATTGCTAACCTGTGCTCAATTACTTCCCTTGGGACACCGGGCATGTCGGACGGTTTCCACGCAAACACGTCTGCGTTAGCCCGGAGGAAAGCAACGAGGTCGAGTTCCTATTTGTCATCCAGGGCTGACCCAACCCGAATTGTCTTGGATGGGTCATCTGGGTACAAAGGAACATGTTTGAGTTTTTCATCTGGTCGAGGAGCAGCCTTGATCGCATCGGTGGCAACGGTGGCGACCTGAGCGTCCCGGAGGGGAAGTTGATCGACCATCTCCAAAGATAACCGGTCGCACGTGAGTGCTACGTTGCGACTGCCTCGGATCGAGATGACACCTTTGGGGCCAGGCAATTTCCCGCACTGATAAGCATAGTGCGTTGCCATCATGAACTTAGCAAGAGTCGGCCTGCCAAAGATTGCATTATAAGCTGAATCACAATCGATTACATCGAAAGTAACCAATTCTGTCTGGAAGTTGTCTGGTTCTCCCAGAGTGACCGGGAGGACGACTTGTCCCAATGGCATCATGGAGGGGCCTGGGATTATCCCATAAAACGGATGGATTATGGGCTTGATCTTTGAACGAGGAATTTGCATCTCGTCGAGTGCCTTGACCAATAAAAGATCAAGGGAACTTCCCCCGTCAATCAGGACCCTTTCGACTCTCGCGTTACTGATGATTGGGGTGATGACCAGAGGTAGCCTCAATGGTCGGGTTAGCCCCACAGGACAGTCAGCGCGATCGAACGTCAAAGGCATATCCGACCAACGGGGGTATTGAGGTTCACCAAGGGATGTCTCCGTTTGGTTAACCTCTCGGCACAAGGTTTTAAACTGCCTTTTGGAAACGAAAGAGGAAGAACCTCCGAAAATGACATTAACATGATTTTGAGGTACCTGGTAATCCATTTCTTCGTCTCCGTCGACGTCTCTAATCCCGCACGCCTGCTCTTTAGGCGGTAAGGTTGGCATTGGCCCAGCTCCTTGGTAGAAATCATCCAGTTGTTTCAACCAACTCCTGTAGTTTTTGAGGTCGTGGCCTGCGGAGTTGTGGAGTGGACACCACTTCTTGCCCTCCTGCGGATTAGTTGATTTTTCTGGCTGGTCGGAATCCCGACTACCAGAGGCAGTTTTACTTTTAAATGAAGACTTATTACCTTTGGTCGAAGGTGGCTTCTCTGCGACTGCGACCTCGCGGTACTGTCCAGAGCGGTTCCTCTTCGACTTCTTTGATTTCCCACCCGGTGAAGACTCCGGCTTTTTGCTTGAATCTTCTTTCCTGGCGTCCTTGAAGCCTGGTTGGGGTGGTAGGTCCCCCTTGTCGACCATTCGGTTCCATTCGACTGCTTCGGCTGCATCGGAATATCGATCAGCCATATCGAACAGATCGGCCACTGATCGAGGAGGGTGGATAAGCAAGTCTTCAGTGAATCTCCGGTATCGAACGGCATGCTTAAATGCCCTGATTACGGAGCCATCAGATATGTTCGGGATGGTATTCCTCACCCCGACGAACCTCTTGACAAACTGCCGAAGTGTTTCGGTCGAAGTTTGCCGCAGCCTATGCAGGTCGTCCTCCTTACCCGGCTTTTGGTAACAATTTTGGAAATTGCTGAGGATGGCATTGCATAGCATTTCCCAATTGTAGATGGAACCCTCAAGCTGATTAAACAACCAGGTTCTAGCCGGTCCTGCGAGGACTGTAGGTAGGTAGTTGGCCATGACCTTGTCATCGCCTCCTGCTGCTTGGATGGCAGTAATATAGATCTGAAGGAATTCGGATGGGTTTTGAGTTCCATCAAACCTCTCAATGGCCCCTGGTCAAAACTTATCGGGCCAAACGACTGCTCGTATGCCAGGCGAAAAAGCTTTGCAACCGACGTAAGGACCGTGAACCGCCCTGTGACTCTCGGTTGGGTTTCGAGCAACCTCACGCAATGGCGAGGTTACTCGTGGTCCCAAACGAGAGTGAACAGGAACTCGATCCCTACTACGAGAATCCTGCATTCGCTGGTATTTGTCCTGTTGAGACGGTACGGGCGGCGGGTAACTCCGCCGGCCAGAGCCAGAATGAGGACCATCCCGTTCACGGGAATGTGTTACCGAGCGGGAAGAGGCTGTTGGGGTCGCCTCGGATGCGACCTCAGCCAGTCTTTCCGCCAGGATCCTGGAAAAGGCCGGTTTCTGCGCATCCGTGACCGTAGGAGAAAAATTGCGCATGACTTCCGCGATAGATCGCAGTCGACCATGGGTACTTCTCCTAGGGGCACCAGGTGTTATCGTTTCTTCGTCTATTGGGAAACGCTCCGGTGGTAAAGAAGGAGTCTGGTCACGTCTACCACCACGCGACTGTCGAGAAGAACTCGGGGCAGCATCGTAACGAGCCTGCGCATCTTGAAGAGCCTCTAGGGTAGTTCTGCGTAGTTCGTTGTTCTGCTGCTCGAGATCTTGATCCTCCTTCTGTTTGTGATCTTGTTCTTCCCTGGCAGTCTGTTGATCGGGAGTTTCCTCCGACAGCGCAGCAAACTGCCTAGGGAGAGAGGTTGCCGATGGGGAAAACATCTCGGTTTGTTCCGAGTCGGACTCGAAATCAAAGAGACGGTGAAGGTTATCAGGGTCGAACCTTCCTGGGCTAATTTCCGGGTCATCATCATATTTTCCCTCAGCAGGGTCGTATGACGGGCCGGATTCATCACCTAGCACATTAAGAACCTCTGTGGGTTCTGACCTTGCGCCAGTTGCTCCCTGGTCGATTGACATGACCTGAAGAGATGATTCAACCTGCGGAAGATTCTGGCCTTCGACCTCCTCCATCGGAACAGGATCGCTTGGAGAAGGCATTGGTATATGGGCATAATCCTCGAGATCGAAGTCGTTCTCGGAATCATATGCTCCAGCCATGTTTCGGCGAACCTCCAGATTTCAATTAGGACGCCTTGAGAAAGGCCCCACGGTGGGTGCCAGCTGTCGACGATTCGGACTCGGGGTCCTCAGCCGAACTTATGCAAAATTTGTAATTGTGAGACCTTTCAAGATGACCCTCCGGGAAGGTATGCAGAACAATGGTGAACAGGAGCACAGAGAGATTTATACAGGTTGGGGCCCTCGATGATGGGAGTAAAAGCCCTACGTCCTGTTAGGATTTCACTATATGTGATAAAGCTTTACAAACTAGCGGGGAGAAACCTTCACAGGCGAAAGTTTCCCCTATATAAGTGTACAAAAAGAAGCTATAGGAGACTTGTAAGTGTTGTCTAATCTAAGCCGTAGACTTGACTGTTTGAGTGGTTGAGATATCTTGTATCTCAATTATCTCAGGAGTCTTGTTCTTCCAAAATGTCTTGGATCCCCCCATTTGATGTACTTTGCCACCTTTTTATACTGGTCGAAAGGGTGCCATATGAAGAAAACTGCATCAAACGGTTGGATGCGGTTCCTGAAGAACCGCTATTAACTTCCACGGAGGTTATTAACACGTTTTAATCATGAATAACCGCATATATTAACCTCTGACGGTTGGTCTTCAACGTGGAGGAATCTTCGGGATGCTTGGAATATCCTGGTATAAGGATAACCGAATAAACTCCAAGCACCCTGGTCGAGAATGTCCTGACCGCGGAATGTGGGCTGACCGCGCAACATCCCGGATATCCAGTCCGCGTATAGCATACGAACTTCTGACCGCACAAGGCTGTAGGTCTGATCGCACGAAACCCGCGACCTGATCACGTAAAGCTTGTGACCTCATGATGATGCCCCTCAGAATAGCTTGAGTTCGCATCGCCAGATACATGTCTGGTTCGAACCTGTCTTGAACCAAAAGTTTATTAGAAGTAACCTGGGTGTCAATCCTCGTCAGCCGGGACAGCAGTGTCCCGGATGGGCGGCGCCGGGTCTTCGAGACCGGCATCACCGGGAAGGGTGCAAGCCCTTGTTCTTGGGGGAGCCATGGCGTCTTGTCACGAGTCCCCACAGACGGCGCCAACTGTAGTGGTATTGCGAATACCCCGGCAGGTTTTGTGAATGATCCTAGCGAAGATTACGCGGCGCGGGTTGACCGGATGACCGGTCCTCCCCCGCCGGACAAACACAAGAAATGACACGAGGATTTATACAGGTTCGGGTCCCGGTGGGGGCCCTAGTCCTGTCGGTGCGCTCCCGACCGGAGTCGGCTGGGGAGGCTCTCTTCGGGGGAGAGGCTTCCGGAGCATGCCTGTGAGTTTAGCTATTCCAATAACAATGAATCACTTGCCTACAACTGAGGGGTACAAGGGCTATTTTAGCCCCAAAAAGAAGCAAAAAGCCTAAACTACCCCGGAAGCCACCGTCGGATTGGGGGGTAGGAACGTCCTTCTCCCGGTCAAACGTCTTGGATGCTTGACAGGTGGTCGCTGATTCCCGAGGCGCTCCTCGCGTGACCTGCACGTGATAAACAACTCGAGTCTTTACCTTTAGAAGGGCGACGAGGCCCGGGACCGGCGCCGGAGGCCAAGTCCCGGGGGCCAAAAGGCGGCGCCCGGGGAGGCACCGGAGGCCAAGTCCCGGGGGCCAAAAGGCGGCGCCCGGGGAGGCACCGGAGGCCAAGTCCCCGGGCCAATGGCGGTGCCCGGGACCGGTGCGGAGGCTAGGTCCCAGGAGCCAAAAGGCGGCCCCCGGGGAGGCCCCGGAGGCCAGGTCCCCGGGCCAATGGCGGCGCCCGGGACCAGCGCCGGAGGCTAGGTCCTGGGAGCCAAAAGGCGGCACCCGGCGAGGCCCCAGAGGCCAGGTCCCGGGAGCCAAAAGGCGGCGCTCGGAGAGGCCCCGGAGGCCACATCCCCAGGCAAATGGCGGCGCCAGGGACCGGCGCCAGAGGCCAGGTTCCGGGGACCAAAAGGCGGCGCCCGGGACCGGCGCCAGAGGCCGGGTTCCGGGGGCCAAAAGGAGGCGCCCGGGACCGGCGCCGGAGGCCTGGTCCCGAGGGCCAAAAGGCGGTGCCTAGGACAGGCGCCGGAGGCCACGTCCCCGGGCAAATGGCGGCGCCCGGGACCGGCGCCGGAGGTCGGGTCTCGAGGGCCAAAAGGCGGCGCCCGTGACCGGCCCCGGAGGCCAGGTTCCGGGAGCCAAAAGGCGGCGCCCGGGGAGGCCCCAGAGGCCACATCCCCTGGCAAATGGAAGCACCCGGGACCGGCACCGGAGGCCAGGTTCCGGGGGCCAAAAGGCGGCGCCTGGGGAGGCCCCGGAGGCCATGTCCCCGGGCGCATGTGACGCAACTTACCTGGACTTAGTCCTGCAGAGATTTCCCCCAACAAGCATTGGGTACATAATTGAACAAGGCAACTCTTTGACAACAAGGTTTTCTCAGGAAAGTCCAGAAGTTCAATGATTTTGCAAAACACCCCTGGACACAGTGAACTGAATGTCTGTGCACTGTTAAGAACTAGGGCACACCTGTGGAAGTGATTCAAGGCTTTAATTGCTTCGCCTACTATGTCTAGGAGATATGCGAAGACAACAGGAATCCAATGGTGGTGGTTTCAGGAACTGAGATGGCTGAACGGTGATGAACGGCGACACAAAACCATGGTGGCGACACGCCAAGACACAGATACTGGACAGATCTTGTGATGAGACCATGTACATCATGGTTATGACCAAGACGACATCAACATGGTGGTCATCAAGATGTCATCGTCCGCCACCTTGGCCAGCACGCGAAAGCTGGCAGCACGTACGTCGTCTGGATTTTGTGCTGTCGCCGCCACAAGTTCGGCCTCCACCTTGGCCACCTCCCCAAACACAAGACGTGCTCAAGAAAGGCGCCTCTACACCTCTAAGGTCGCACAAGCCACGTCGCTCCAAGGCCAGCCCACAAGTGAGCTCAATTCATCCGCGAGTCCGGGTCGGCCATCTGCGCGTAGTCCAACTTCAAACGGACGTACAGGCCACATACGAAGTCCGTTTTTGACGTTCTTGGACTCTACGGACAAGAGAACGACGAGATCTTTCCAACGGATCCAGTCCCATGTCCAAATTCCTTACGAATCAATAGGAATCGTCAAAACAAGATTACGACCAGAATCTGACGTGCGCTGCGACGCTCCACTTTGGACCCAAGGCCCATGTACCCCTAGGTTTTCCTCCTCCACCCCATGGCCGCCCCATACAGTATATATATGGCCGCCATGGCTGCCGTTTAGAGTTGGGTTTTGCTTAGATCAATTCTGTCTTTGAACAGTGTCGCCGTTCATCGGTTTGTGAGACCCCAACTCGTGAGTTTCATCCTCAATTGCAAATTCAGTTGCATCTTTCTTGTTCTTGCTTGTGTTCTCGATTCACTGGCAGGGATTAGCCTTCGTGGCGAGGTCAACCGGGCAGTGCACGGTTGATAACCAGAGGACGCGTGGTGCTGCGATTGCAGGGGTTTTGATCGTGTCGATCAAGAAGCCGGATCGTGTGTGTCTCGCGCCGCCTAATCGACTTATCCTCCACCTGATGGAAGTTCGGGCATCCCCGTTCCCATTAAGTGGTATCAGAGCAAGGTTACCGTCAGGTTCGCCTTTTCCCTTAGTTTGATTTAGTTTTGCGTTCGCCCTAGAGTCCAGAAAATTGCCACACAAAAATATTTGCATCCATTGTCCAAGACTTTTGAGCCTTTGCATTGTTTCTTTACTGTTTTGCATTATTGAATTTTCGCCCATCATCGTCGTTGCCGCTGTCCGTGTCTAGTTTCTAGATCTAGTCTCGAGTCTGCATCCGCCGTTGAATCCGCCGCTTAGGGTTTGTGTTCTTGTCAAGAAAATATCAAAAAAAACAAATAGTAGATTGGTTTTGATTGTATCCTCCATAACCTCAGGTCGAATTATACATATTCCCCATTCATCCAGTGCAGAAACCACTCGTCACAAAACCGAGCCCGATTCGAGTTCGCGTCCAATCTGTGATCCCTTCAGTAAAACGGGCATAACTTTCACATATGAATTCAGATTTCGATGTTCTTGGGCTCGTTGGAAAGCTGACAAAATTTCCTAGAGGAAAAGCCATTGCTTTTAGCAATGGAACCACCCCCAAATTCGGCTTCTATATATGAGATTTCGTGCCATCTTTGTTAGGGTTTCCAAGTTTAGATCTATTACGGTTTGGTTCTGTATTTTGGCCATAACTTCTTCATACGAACTCCGTTTTAGATGATCTTGGAAGTTCTGGAAAGCTTAAAAGATTCCCCACAACTTTACTTTTGGAACTTATCACAAATTTGAAGATTACGTGGTGCATAATTGCTGCGCAAAGTTTCTGCTCTTGTGGCATAATTTTGTTGTGTTGGTAAAAAAAAAAAAAAAGGCTAGCGCACAAAAAAAAACAAAAAAAAAAAGGGCCGCGCTGTTTGAATGAAAAAGTGAGCAAAGGAAAAACTTCATCTTTCGTGTTGCATATTGGGGAACCACACCTTTCTTCAACCCGTTCGCTTCAGACTAGTCTAGGTCTAGGCCGGTCAAGCACGTTGATAGTTTGGGCTAATCTTCAATTTTGCATTACTTATATTGAACAATTGTTATTCCTTTGCTACATATTTTTGGCCACCTACAGCTCCACAAATACATCCTTCTGATCAGCACAGGTTATTGACCCTTGCAATCGCTTCATCACGCCCTCACGGTGTCACGAACTAGCCACCGGTTGCACCGTCCCTCGCTGTGTTGGTAAGAACCGAGTAAGAACTTGGTAAGATTGCTTGAGAGCGTGAGATCCCACCTAGTAGTTCATAGGGCTCATAATACTTGTGCTTGTTTTTCTTCTGTCCTTTTTCTGTGCTAACCATGGCAGGTGGCAAGAAGGGCAGGAACGAGGATGATGTTACCATCGAAGACTGTGTCCTTCATTCAGAGTTGTCGACCATGCTGGATGAGATAAAAACGATGTTCAAGGAGCATGCCACGACGACGAACAAGACCCTTGAGAGAATCGATCGACGAGTTTCCACCCTCACCGAGAGGATGGATGCCGTTGAAAAACGCCATTCCGCGACCATTGATGGAGATGCCTCCGTCAACAGCGGCGCCAACCACGGCAACAACGACCACGATGAGGATGGTGATTTTGAGGAAGATGAAGATGAGCAGCAACGTGCCGCCAGGGAACGTGCTGCTCAACGAGACGGCTGTCTGCATGACCGTCTTCGCCGCAACCAGCACGGTATGGGAGGTAATAACCAGAACCGCAATGATGTCCCTTCCTTTTCTGGAGCTTATGATGCTGATGCTTACTTAGATTGGGAGATGACGGTCGAGCAGAAATTTAATTCCCATCTAGTTCCCGAGATTCATAGAGTTAGACAAGCCACTAGTGAATTTAAAGATTTTGCTATAATCTGGTGGAATGAACTAGTAAATGCCCGTTTACAACCTGATTCTTGGGCGATATTAAAAGATGCTATGCGTAATAGATTTGTTCCTCCTTCCTACCAACGTGATATGCGCAAGAGATTGCAACGATTAGATCAAGGTAGTATGACTGTTCAGGAATATTACCAAGAGCTTCAAAAGGGTATGTTACGTTGTGGGGTAGTAGAGGAACCTGAGGATAAAATTGCTCGTTTTTACGGTGGTTTGCGTCCAGAAATTCAGGATATTGTTGATTATAAAGAACATACAACTGTCAATCGCTTATTTCAACTTGCTATGTTAGTAGAGAAGGAGTTGCAGGGACGCCATTCTAAGAGCAGGAGCAACACTGGCAGCACCTTCACGCCCCGAATGACTACGGGACAAGCGAAGACAGTGCCTTCTTCCACCTTCCGACCAGCTGCACCGCCACCTTCGACGAGCACACGACCGGCATCGACGGCACCGCCCGCCCGTGCCGCGGACAGCAGCAAGTCGACCCCACCAACACCGGTCAAGAGCTCCTCCTCCGTCGCTTCCACGGGCCGTACATCGACGGGAATTTGCTGCCACAAGTGCCAAGGGATTGGCCACGTCAAGAAAGAGTGCCCCAGCCAGCGGGCATACATCGCCACAGACGACGGAGGTTACATCAGCGCCTCCGATGTTGAGGATGAGATCGACGACACCAGGGTGGACGACGACGAGGTTGATGCTGATGCCACCTTTGGCGCCGAGGATACCGCTGCGTACAGGTCCATCATTGTCCAGCGTGTCCTTAGCGCACAAATGGAGCAAGCCGAGCAGCAGCAGCACCACAACTTGTTCCAGATTTTCTTCATCATCAACAACCGACGAGCGCGCGTGATCATTGACTCCGGCAGCTGCAACAACTTGGTGAGTACAGATTTGGTCAAGAAGCTTGGCTTGACCACACGCCCGCACCCACATCCATACCACATTCAGTGGCTGAATGATTCCGGCAGAGCTAAGGTAACACAAACAGTTCGGGTTCATTTTTCCATTGGTTCCTATTCTGATTTTGCTGATTGTGATGTGGTGCCGATGCAAGCTTGCTCTCTTTTATTGGGTCGCCCATGGGAATATGACACTGATGCACTTCACCACGGTAGAAGTAATAAATACACTTTTATGCATAAGGGAAAGAAAATTACACTTCTACCTTTGACCCCCGCTGAAATTGTTAATTCCGATAGGGAGCGGCTTGCTAATGACAAGAAAACCATTGATGAAAAATCTGAAATTCAGCATGTAGCCAACCAAATTAAATTGAGGAATCCCGTCTTGCTTGCTACAAAATCTGATCTTGCTGCAATTAATGAAAATGCCACTAATCATGTCTTGCCATGTCACTCTAATTCAATTTTCAAGGTATATGATAGTTTTCAAGAAAGGGAGTATATAAATGTTAATGGTTCTGTGTCTAATGATTTGATTATCAAAGATATGCATATTGCTGTGCTCTCTGTTGGTGCTAACATTTTGCAGAAAAACACAATGGAGTCGAGGACGACTCCACATCAAGAAAGGGAGAATGATGAGACCATGTACATCATGGTTATGACCAAGACGACATCAACATGGTGGTCATCAAGATGTCATCGTCCGCCACCTTGGCCAGGACGCGAAAGCTGGCAGCACGTACGTCGTCTGGATTTTGTGCTGTCGCCGCCACAAGTTCGGCCTCCACCTTGGCCACCTCCCCAAACACAAGACGTGCTCAAGAAAGGCGCCTCTACACCTCTAAGGTCGCACAAGCCACGTCGCTCCAAGGCCAGCCCACAAGTGAGCTCAATTCATCCGCGAGTCCGGGTCGGCCATCTGTGCATAGTCCAACTTCAAACGGACGTACAGGCCACATACGAAGTCCATTTTCGACGTTCTTGGACTCTATGGACAAGAGAACGACGAGAGCTTTCCAACGGATCTAGTCCCATGTCCAAATGCCTTACGGATCAACAGGAATCGTCAAAACAAGATTACGACCAGAATCTGACGTGCGCTGCGACGCTCCACTTTGGGCCCAAGGCCCATGTACCCCTTGGTTTTCCTCCTCCACCCCATGGCCGCCCCATACAGTATATATATGGCCGCCATGGCTGCCATTTAGACTTGGGTTTTGCTTAGATCAATTCTGTCTTTGAACAGTGTCGCCGTTCATCGGTTTGTGAGACCCCAACTCGTGAGTTTCATCCTCAATTGCAAATTCAGTTGCATCTTTCTTGTTCTTGCTTGTGTTCTCGATTCACTGGCTGGGATTAGCCTTCGTGGCGAGGTCAACCGTGCAGCGCACGGTTGATAACCAGAGGACGCGTGGTGCTGCGATTGCAGGGGTTTTGATCATGCCGATCAAGAAGCCGGATCGTGTGTGTCTCGCGCCGCCTAATCGACTTATCCTCCACCTGACGGAAGTTTGGGCATCCCCGTTCCCATTATCTTGGCATAGGGATAACTTGTGATTTGGCATAGCATCGAAGGGTGATGTAGTGGAGTAATATTCTTAGGAGGTCGAGGCTAATCTACTGGTGAAGTGGGCTGGAAAATGGTGGTGAGACGACGGCGAACGGCCAGGTCGAACTCGTCTGTTACATAAACAAAGGCGAGCTACGGTGATAACGAGCTAGGGTGAATGAATCAAGAAATTGGATGAGGGCTTTTTCTCCTGGAGTGCTACTGATCGTTCTCCAGAGGGGAATTGGGTTGCAATCAAGTACTGGAGCTTGCCGGCGTTGACACCGGACTCGAAGAAGACGACAAAAGTGGTGTTGTTGTTCTAGAGCAATGCTGATCAATCTGGCTCGGCTACACCATCTATGGGATCTAGGGAGTGTGTAGGTGTAGTCAAATTGGTCGGAGGTAAGGTGGTGAGGGCCGGCGATGTGAGCTGTCCTCGACGGCGCGCAAAGAAACGAAGAACTTCAATTCGGGTTCCAATTTGAATTCTGGATAAACAGGTTTATCAAGAGGCTCGGGAGATCGATTTGTTCTACTGAAAAGGGTACTGATTTTGACTGGAATGAGCTCGATAGCAGGAACAGGGCAAATCCAATCTGCGGCCATCGCCGGTGATGAGGTCCGCCAGAGTTCAATCAAAGGCTACAGAATGATGAGGTGAGCACAAGGTACTTACTGGTTGAATCAATTTGGAGATTGATGGAGTAGATTGTCCTAGCGTCGTGCTCCTCCTCGGCGGCTTGCCGGAGATGAAGAGGAAACGGGGAAGAAGATGGATTCAAAGGCTAAGGAAGCTCTGGAGAGAAGTGTGAAGGCAACACTGGTCTTGGGTAGCTATTTATAGGCACGGAACGGAGATGCAAGGGCGGCAATCGTGGAACTTGTGCCGCTGAAGTGACTGGACGGGGCGGTGACAACGGTGGCGACGCAATGGCACAGTGGCGTGCAGCGGTTTCTTCGGCTTTGTCAGCTGGCGTGCACTCTAGCTCCTAGCTGGTGCAAAAGCGGAGGTGAAGATTGGCCTCGGCATGGCGTCGTCGTGGTGTAAAACTTCTGACACGGCTGTAGGCACACGGGCGCGAGACGAGACAGCGCTGGTCGTAGCTGTTGGTGGTGGTGCTGCTGCCACGGTGGCCGCTCCGGCGGGGACACGTGTTGGCCAGGCTATGGTGGAGTTGGCGACGGCGGGGCTTCACCAGCGGCGAAGAATCACAGCGAAACGGGCACTGGTTGCTGGTCGAAGCTACGCTAGTCGAAGGCGGTGCTGCTGGTCGAAACAAGAGGCTGAACCCGATTGCAATTTCAGCTTTTTGATTTTGGACTAATCTGTAAAATCTGACAATTTGAAGATTATGGCTGATTTTGACTTCACAGATCTGGCAAACTTTATTCAACAGATGATTTGAGAGAAGATCTGATAAAATCTTGAGGCTTTTGATCAAGTTTGCACTGAGGTGGAAATAGGGTAATTAGGGTATTTCAAATCTGGGTTTCGGTCGAGGTTGAAAATCTGAGATCTAGGATACGATTTTGACATCCTCACAAAAGGAGATTTTGTACTGAATAGCATTTGGGAGGTATTCCCTGAATCAGATTAAGATTTGGAGCTGATTTGTGACTTTTAGCCTTTAAAGACTTTTGGGACATCAGAAAAGGACTAATATGCGATACAATTTGGACTGACTTGTGAAAAGGGCTTAAATGATGGAATCTGATTGCCAACTTTTTGGATTAAGGTATTGGCATACCCATGATTACAATCCAAGAATAATCTTCTCTAGATTAGGTTAAGATTTGGTTGAATCTGAATTCTGAAACTCAGGGTATTTAGGGTAATTAGGATATTCAATTAATTCTGTTTTCGAAAATAGATTGAGATTTAAAAATTTGGGAGTTAGAGATCGAATTTGATCTGGCTTCTGAAGGCTTTTATACTCAGGATAGATAGTAGATTATATCTGGATAACCTGATCTTGATTTGGGTTTACAGAGAAGATTTTGAGATTTTGGGGCTTAGGATAGATTAGAGTTGAACTGATCTTGCTACTTCTAAAGAGACATATGCATGCATGATTTTCATGAAAAGAAATTTTCACTCCCAAAACCAGGGTGTTACACGTATCCCCCGGTGGGATCGTAGGTCCTGGGAGCGGCCGGGCCTCCGGGGATCGGAGGGGCCACCGGGTGTCCCATAAACGGGGGCATGGCCCCCATGAACGGGAACAGCGGTGGGTAGATGGGGGCCGGCGGCCGCACCAAAACATGGAGCAGCTCCTCCATGGAGTGCTGGGTGCGGAGTTGGCCCTCGACAAGAGCTTCGAGCAAGGTGTCCCGGGTAACCGAGGTTGCCGTCGGGGGGAGGCTAGTCCCCGCCGAGGTGTCCGCGGTCGTCGGGCTGGGCCCGGAGGTCTGGCCACCAGAAATAAATTGAAGGGTTAGAGGTGGTACCTGGGTTTGGCCGCGTCCGGCCGGAAGCGCCGGGGCAGTCATGTCTCGAGGGGGTGGTGCCAGGTCACTAGGACCGACGTCACCGGGGAGGGTGCGAGCCCTCGTTCTTGGGGGAGCCATGGCAATTCGTCACGACGTCCCCACGGACGGCGCCAACTATCGTGGTATTGCGAATACCCCAGCAGGTTTTGTGGAGGTTCCTAGCTAAGCAAAATCGACGCGAGCTGACCAAGCGACCGGTCCTCTCCCGTCGAGCAAACACAGCAAGTGACATGAAGATTTATACAGGTTGAGGTCTCAGTGGAGACCCTAGTCTTGTCGATGTGCTCCCAACAAGGGTTGGCTAGGGGAGCTCTCTCGTGGGGAGAGTGCTCCTAAGAACACCTATTCGTTTTTGTGTATTGATGCAAAAAAAACTGTCCCCATTACAAGAGAGGGATACAAGGGCATTTATAGGCCCAAAAGATGCAAAAAGACTAAGCTACCCCGGTTGCAGCTGTTGGATCAGAGGGCACTAGCATCCTTCTCCCGACCGAGGGGGCTGGATGCTTGACAAGTGTCCTCACCGGTTCCCGAGGCTCTCCTCGCGTGACCCTCACGTGACCCGACCGGGACGGTGGCACCGGGGCCTTTCTCCCCGGGCAAAAGGTGGCTCCTGGGACGGGGGTCACCGGGGCCCTTGTCCCCGGGCCAAAGGCAGGATGGGGCACCAGGGCCTTTGTCCCCGGGCGAATGGCGGTGGCCGGGACGGGGCCAGCGGGGCCTTTGTCCCCGGGCAAAAGGTGGTGCCTGGGACGGTGGCACCGGGGCCTTTGTCCCAGGCAAAAGGCGGCGTCTGGGACGGGGGTCACTGGGGCCCTTGTCCCTGGGCCAAAGGTGGCTCCCGGGACGGGGCACCGGAGCCTTATTCCCCAGGCGAATGGCGGCGCCCGGGACGGGGGTCACCGGGGCCCTTATCCTCGGGCCAAAGGCGGTGCCCAGGGCGGTGGCAACGGGGCCTTTGTCCCTGGGCAAAAGGCAGCCCCCGGGACGGGGGTCACTGGAGCCCTTGTCCCCGGGCCAAAGGCGGCGCCCGGGACGGGGCACCGCGGTTAATGACCAGGTTCAATCGTGCGGAGATTTCCCCCAACACTGCCAATCTTGGAGATGTCAGCATCTAGTTTCATTACTCTACAAGTTTCCCGATTTTTTATAGAAATAACCCAATAAAAAAAAGAAATTTCAAAACTAACCCAAAACTTTAAAAAATTGCAAAATTAACGTTCGATCGCGAGGGCCAGCGCGCGACTGAGCTTCAGTCGCTAGCCCAGCTAGCGACTGAACACATGGCACTGCGCAACGAACCGCTGGCACAACTCGCCCGCCACGTCAGGTTTCAGTCGCTAGCCCAGCTAGCGATTGAAACCCGCAGCCCTTCAGTTGCTAGCCGAGCTAGCGACTGAAACCAGTATATTTTGTACTGGTAGCAGCAAACAGTCGCTTTCACAGTTATTTTCATAAAAAAAACAGAGAGAGAAGAGAAGAAAGAAAACAAAAGAGAAGAGAAGAGAAGAAATAGCAGAGAAGAGGAGAAGAAAAGCAATTTTTGACAAGTTGTTTAATTGAGGTACATTTTTCTTAACTCATAGTATTATGTACATTTAAATATTTGTTTAATATTATTTTAGGGTTTAGAAATTTAATTATTCTAGGGTTTCTGGGTTTCGGGTTTAGAAATTGAGTTGTTCGCTTCAGGGTTTAGAAATTGAGTTGTTCGCTTCAGGGTTTAGAAATTGAATTGTTCGCTTCATCCTAGGTATAAAAATTTAAATTTTTGCTTCACCGCTTCACCCTAGAATAGGTATTCTAGGGTTTTAGGGGTTCTGCGTTTTAGGGTTTTTGGGTTTTATGGTTGAGAAATTGAATTTTTGCTTCACCGTAGGTATAAAAATTTAAATTTTTGCTTCACCACTTCACCCTAGGACAGGTATTCTAGGGTTTTAAGGTTTCGGGGTTTTAGGGTTTAGAAATTGAATTTTCACTTCACCGTAGGTATAAAATTTAAATTTTTGCTTCACCGCTTCACTCTAGGACAGGTATTCTAGGGTTTTAGGGTTTTATGGTTTAGAAATTGAATTGTTTGTTTCACCCTAGGTATAAAAATTTAAATTTCTACCTCACCGCTTCACCCTAGGACAGGTATTCTAGGGTTTTAGGGTTTAGAAATTGAATTGTTCGCTTCACCCTAGGTATAAAAATTTAAATTTTTGCTTCACTGCTTCACCCGAGGACAGGTATTCTAGGTTTTTAGGGTTTCTGGGTTTTAGGGTTTCAGGGTTTTAGAGTTTAGAAATTGAATTGTTCGCTTCACCCTAGGTATGTCATTTTATATTACCCTCAATTATTGTGCAGCGTCATATGAAAATATTGTTTTGTTTAAGATAGAGGAAACGCACTATCTTGTGTTAACCTAACACATAATGACAAACTATCTAGGCTATGGAGCAACATAGTATGGTTTGCATTTATTATGGAGCTGGTATAATCCGTAATGGACCAAATGGTGATGATCTTGGTGCGTGTATGCATATTTATGGTCAAATGGCACAACCACAATCAATGTCTTTCAATGATTTGAAGATGTGGTTAGTCGATTTGTTACAACTCAATCCTGCGTCAGAAACTCTCAGGGTTGAAGGCATGCTGCCGGAGGGAATAAATGGGTGCTTAAGAGACTGAAAGGTGACAAATCGTGGGGTTCGTTTGGACGATTTGTGACAAATCCAGGTTATGGCGGCGGAGTCATCATACTTTATGCTGAAATCTTAAGCACACATAGTTCAGTAGGAAGTCATTCCGTAGGAAGCGGACGTAGCACTGCTAGTCTCAGTACTGAAGGTGGTACTGGCAGTGCTGCTGGCAGTACCTGTCGCGCCCCGAGACTGGGACTACGACTACTCCTGTAGAGACCTAGCTCGCTGCAGCTAGTCCCATATATGCATAGCATACACATACCCTTGACGTCCCAGGATAAGTCAAGCACAGGAGTATATCACATTGCAACAGAGTAACTTACAAAATAGTTAAGCAGTGTGGCCTGCTGGCCTTGATATTACATAAGGAGATTACAATGCCTTCACGGCATTCATGGTTTAGCAAAATAATATCTACACAGCAGAAGATAGGTGACCCACCCACAAAAGAGAAGTGGACAGCAGAACAACACACATCAGGGAAATGACGGGACTGACGCTCCTCCTTCTGGATCCAAGAAGTTCTCCACGCCTTCATCTTGATTGTTGATCGCTCCGTCTATTGATTTGTAGGTTGCAAGGGTGAGCACTTACGTACTCAGCAAGTCATAGGTAAGAGTAGATACATATAGTAGTGATGATATGAACCTAGACTAGTCAAGAATTATGGATGTTTATAAAATAATCTTTTTCTTTCATACCTCATCTCATGGCAGCACTTTTCATAATATAACATCATCAATCATGTTCACTAGATTATAGCACTACCGCGACACGTCGACACACGACAGCCCACGGCAGCACTCCTTATCATGACAACACATGTCATTTGGGTAATCTTGATTTAAACATATTTTATTTAGAAAATAGTACTTGTGTCACACCCCGTGGATTTAATCCACCGCAGCAGACTCCTATAAACCCGGGAGCTCGGAGTATTCGAATATGTTTTTAACTCTGCAGAGAGGTACCAATTTACCCGCAAGATATTCCACTTTCAAACCTTTCCTATCATAACAAAATGATTGGACCCCTGACTCACTTCATACTGTGAGCGGCAAGGTGGAAATAACAAGAACTTTTGTTATGCATCACTTACAATTCACCCCTGACCCTGTGGCTCTCAGCGAAACACAGTTGTGGTAGGCTGTATCATAACCTCCACCCCACCTCATTTTCCCATTACTGGGTCAAATATCAGATCACCTTCAGTGATAGTAGGAGTCAGCCTCCAAGTCAATCATCACAACACAACTCATGCAGGGGTTTCATGTACGATCCACATAAGTACTTGTTCAGGCCTGTCCCATACCAGGCTTGCGGTTAGCACGTTGTTCATGCCACTAGACGCACAACACAAGGTTCTAGTCCTTATATGCCAGTGACCAGACCATCCACAACCCTGCACCTTCAGTGCCTGCATTCCTTTGCAGTCTAGCACCTCCAGTGCTACAGCCATCCATACCATTTTCTGGTCACGGCTAAGGGTTTTATTTCATGAATATAAGTATATAAATACATATAATAGTTCATGGCTCAAAACTTGTTTATTTCACATTTCACAGATAACCAGTCTAGTACTGGCAATTCATAAATCAACCATTCTCAATCATTCACATGCAATATTGCCTATATTCAAGGTTATATTATAGCAACATTTAAAATATAGGTTCAAGATGACCAAGGATATGACTTGCCTTCCGCGTCGTAAGAAACAACAGTTGATGACGGGTCAACAGCGAAGTCCTCGATCTCAGCTTCTAGATCTGCTTGACGACAAACAAACAATACACACAAACATTACTTATATATTAAAATGATTTAGGATCTATATGCAGATATGCTTAACAAGGATAACTGAACGATACTGGAGATAATTGAGATTGTAAGCTGAACTGAGTTGAGATCTAGGGTTTCAAGGAATTGGCTAAGGATGGGTGTTAGATGCTCTTAGGATCTCAAGGTTACAATAAGAACATCAGTTTTGTGGCTGGTTTGATCAAGAACAGCGAATGTCAGCAGATTGACATTCGGATCAAGAATCTGACATAACTTCAAGGAAAACTAGAGAGCTTATCTCAAGTTATGACAGTAGAAGAAAATGTAGATCATAACTCTACAAATTCAGTGGACAAAGTGGCTTTCAAAATGCACAAGCAGAAGTGGGTAAACAAGGCCAATGCCATTGGCTGGCATGCACTGGAATAGTGTCAAAAATTAGGGTTTAGCGGCAAATATAATTCAAGGGCTCAAATCAAGTTGTGATAGAAGAAGAAAATGTTGATCACAACCTCAGGAGTCTAAGGGACAACGTTATGCCCAAAATGCACATCTGGAAGGGAGTGAAAAGGGCTAATGCCACTGACTGACATAGTCTGGCATTGATCTTGACATGGCCAGAAACTAGGGCTTGACATAACTTTTGATCTAGAGCTCCAAATGATGCACCACTTTGTCTGGGAGGTAGGCAATGATAACAGGAACAAATCATTCAACAGGATTCAAAGCTGAAGATGGCTGGAAGGTGATGAATTTCGAAGGAGAAGTGTGGTGGCGACACAGCACAGTGAAGCCACTGGACAGAAATCTTGGCATAGCTGTAACTTGAATTCTGGGCAGTTTCAAAGATCGAGCTAGAAGACAAATATGCTCAGGAAGTTGAGGCACACCTGAAAGACAAAGTAGATGAAGCTGAAACGGCCAGGAATAGGTTTTCCGGTGATCAACGCCGGAGAAGAACACTGGACGATCAATTTGGCCGGAGGATGGCCGGAGAAGCCTGGCGACGATCGCCGGTTTCTGGAGAAGCTCAAAATTGGGGAAAGCTTCGATTGAAGCTCAATCTGGAGATATTGATGCATAGGCTTGCTGGAAATGAGTCACTGATCAACTTCTTCCACAGGATCGAAAGCTAATTCGAGGTAATTTGGCTGGTGCTGTTAATTTGGCAGGAGATGCTGCGGTTGAGGCTGCCACCGTGAGGCCTCGAGCTGGTCTCGCCGGAGAAGACGAAGCATTGAATTTGTGCCAGATGACAAGATTTTCCGGGCGCAGCTGCAACAACAGCGAGCGGCGACGCGACTGTGCACTGGTGAGGTGACTGCTGATCAAACCATTTCTTCATCAGGACGCAATGCTGTTGGGCGGTGCAAGGCAGTGGCGACAAGGGCTGGCAACGTGGTGCAGTGTTGCTGACAAAAGCCTGTTGCTGGTCGCGCGCAGGAGCACATGCTGTTCAACGGCGCTGCCACGGCGTTGCCACGGCACGGCTGAAGCAAGGACACGTACACACAAGCATGCACGGTCACGAGTGCGGCGAAGCCTCGCCGGCGACGAGTAAACACGGCGCAAGGAAACCACGGCGATCTCTGGTCGTGCACAGTAGCTGCTGTCCTGGTCGAATAGGGCTGATTTGCAATAATTGATTTTCTTGATTTGGACTGAATTGTAAATCTGAAGATTTGGAAGGTTTGATCTGATTTTGATTCTGCTGTTTTGGTATACTTAATTCCACAAATGATTTGGCACAGATTGAAGATAAAATTTGAGACATTTGGATGACTTTTGATATGAACTGAAAACAGAGTAGATTAGGGTAAAATAAGTCTGAATCTTATTGATCTCGAATTCTGGGATTTAGGGTTTGATTTTGAGATACTCATAAAAGAAGAATTTGTATTAAAAAGCATTTGGGAGGTGTTCCCTGAATCAGATTTGAATTTGGAGATGATTTGCAACATTTTGCCTTTTCTAGCTTTTAGAAAATCTGGAAAAAGGACTGATCTGCGATACTCTTGGACTGATTTGCGAAAAAGGTTCAGATGGTGAAATCTGGCTGCCAACTTTTTGGATTAAGGTATTGGCATACCCTTGATCATAATCCAGGAATAATCTGGTCTGAACTTGGCTAAGATTTAATTAAACCTGAATTTCTGAAACTTAGGGTAAAAGGTAATAACAGATATTCTGTTTTCGAAAACAGAAAAGAGTTGACAAATCTGGAAGTTAGAGATAGAATTGAATCTGGGTTCTGAAGGCTTTTAGGTTTAGGATAACTGATAGATCAAATCTGGCAAGTCAGATCTTGACTTGGGGTCACAGGATAGATTTGGAGAAATAAGGGCTAGAACAAAATAAAGCTGAGGCTGATTTGGTTGATCTAGAAGAGACATATGCATGCATGATTTTTAAGAAAGAAACTTTTCACCCCAAAACTCAGGATGTTACAGTACCACTGCCAGTGTACCTATGCAAACAGCAAGAGTCGCACCTACAACTCAGTTTGGCGACCATCAAGTAGATGCAGCTAATGAACTGCCCAAATTGGATGAGAATTTAAATGAGGAGTACACTGATGCGTCAGATATGTATGAATCTCCCGAGGAACCCACGGAACAATAGAATCCTATAAATTAATGGACTGATCCATGATATTTGATGTCCGCCGTGGTTCCTGTTGAGTTGAATTCGCGATGGTCCTATAATGAAACAACCATCCAGCTTGGGCAGCTATTTCAGAGTAAGAAAGATGCGAAAAAAGTCATCAGTGCGTGGGCTGTTTCACTGAATAGGCCATTCCAGGTGGATAGATCAACTCTGAGCTTGTGGACTGTGAGGTGCTTAGTCAAGAATTGTCTGTGGTACGTACGTGTCAAACGCCCACAAGATGAGCTTTTCTTTCATGTGACTAGAGTCGCAGACCACAGATGTCTGGCGGAGGGCATGGTGTAGCATCATAGAAATATCACCTCCAGTTTTGTTGCCAGCGTGATACTATCAGTAGTAAAGAAAAATACGGCAATGGCACCGAAAGTAATTATTGCACATGTTGCAGAGAAGTACGGGTACAAGATCAAGTACGGGAAAGCTTGGAGACCTAAACAGAGGGCATTGAAGGAGCTTTTCGAGACATATGTTGAGGCATACAACTTCGTATAGAGGCTATCGCGGTGCAATATGCGAAGCAAATCCAGGCACAGTCACCAAAATTGTTGATACGCTGGCAATCGGCTCAGAGGGTGTTGTCATTCCTGGATGTATGGTACTGCGGAGATTTTTCTGGGCATTCCAGTAGTGTGTTGCATTGTTTAGGTACATGAGACCTGTGCTCTGCATTGATAGAACATTTTTGACCAAAAATACCAGGGTACTCTGCTGATTGCCGTGGCAGCTAATGCCAACGACCAGATTAATTCTCCCCATAGCATATGCAGTGGTCGAGGGAGAGAACTACAGCAGTTGGTGGTGGATATTGGGCAAATTGAAGAATGAGGTTGTCAAAGATCGGGAGCGTGTGTGCTTAATTCATGATCGGAACATAGGAATGCTGAGCGCGATTGAGTACATGCAATCGGGAGTGGATCCATCACTGAGTTGGGATGACTTATAGAGTCGTTGGTGCTCTCGGCATCTTGGTGTGAATTTTCACACTCATTTCAAGAGTAGGCACCTGATGCAGGTGTTCAAGCGGTTACCAAAGCAGAACCAAGAGTCGAAGTTCTCAAATATATGGAAGTCGTTGGACGATAGTACGTTGAAGGAAATGCAAGGGCCAGGTGAACCAAAAGATGGTGGCGTTACCGATGAGGGAAGCCGCAGAAGGCGTCTCAGTTTCAGTCAGTTAGATTCGGCCAAAACCAAAGGAGAAGTCGTCATTGCTACACGACACAGGCGGGGGATGGTACGGAATCATGACGACCAATCTAGCCGAGGTGTACAATTTCATCCTGAAAGGTGTGCGATGTTTACCACTCACTACCATAGTTGAGATGACATTCTATCACACAGTAGCATACTACGACAGCAGGAGTTTGGCGGCATCAGCACTTGTGCACAACCCTTTAGTACACTAGCCCAAAAAGATTAATGATTATCTCGAATTTCAGATGAGAAAGTCGCTGACACATGATGTCTCAGTGCTGAGTCATTTGAACAGAAATTACGAGGTTCGGATAAGGCACAAACATGTCCACTGCACATTGAGAGAAGGTCAGGTCCACGAATGCCGAATTAGAAATGCATATGTTGAATGTACATGCAACAAGCCTCAGTTGCTGCACATTCCTCGCTTTCATGTTATCGCCGCCTGCTCCGTTCCTGGGATCGATCTGGCAAAGTATATCTCAACTTATTATAGTCTACAGTACCTGTGGAAAACTTGGGAGGGTGTCTTCCACAGGTTTGCGGCAAGGGGAAACTATCGGGAGCTATCACCGGAAGATGCCGTCACGTGGATCCCAGACAATTAAGAGGCTCCTTGTGAGCCATGCCGGTCGATGTCGAGCTAGGAGGATACACAACGATATGGATGCAGCAGAGCGTGAGGAAGACCTACGTAGATGCACCTCTTGCAGGCAGCTTGGCACACACGAAACCAGTGCCCGCAGGGGCAGGCACGTCAACTTCTCTGAGAAACTGAAGTAATTCACTTTTTTCTGTATAGGTTGTGAATTTTCTTAAAGAAAACTATAATGTTGCAATGCATTGTTGTTAATTAAATATAATGTTTCACTTTGTTGACCAATATGTGATAGCTGCAGGTATAGTAGACGATCATCAGCTTCCTGAGTTGATTGCACAACACCATCAGGAGCGTCACCGTGCTCGACGCCTTCTATAGGGTATCATTTTGCCAGCTCTGCGCATGAGGACACCGCTGGAGATGTGGCCCCTGAATGAGCGGTTCGCGCCTTATTTGCTCAAGGCCAGACTGCTGCCATTCGCCTGCATGGTAGATCAGGCTCGATGATTCCCCTTCGATCAAGCCCTAGTTAATGCGCTCGTGGACCGATGGAGTCCCGAAATGCACACCTTCCACTTCAGTTTCGGCGAGCTCACCATCACGCTGCAGGACGTCAGCATGCAGCTCGGCCTGCCTATTCACGGGGACATATATGTCACCGCGGCCACTGACAGAGTTGCATGGCGCCTGGATTTCTTGTAGTGCTTCATGGGCGTAGGGCCAGCGGCAGTACGTTCAACTCACCAAGAGTATTGCCGACTCTGAGCTAGGGCACGTGCTGCGGTTCAGTTTCAGATCCACCGTGCTCTGCCACACCTATAGGGGGTTGTGCGACACCATGAGCAGAGACCAGGTGAGCTCTCTTTTCTCTGGGTGCACCATACTCTTGCAGATGTGGTTGTACGAGCATTTCCCCATCGGCCGACCACTGGTGCCGCGGGATCAGTTCACGTTGGCCGGTGATGTGATGGATGGCCCCGTGATGGGATGGAGGTGGGCTAGGCTGAGTTTGAGGTGGTCCACAGATCAGGCGCAACTCTGCTATCCTTTGTATGCCACGAGCTTCGATCTACTCCTCGACGACAGCGTCATCTGGGATCCGTGGACCACCTCAAACTTGTAGTCCATCGCACCAGTTGGCCTTTCTTCTCTTTGTACACAGGATGCTGTTTACTGGCGTACCCAGGTTCTTCTGGTTTTCTCACACATGGTTGAGGGGTACTCGCCTGAGTGAGTTATGTGCCAGTTCGGCCTAACAGTGCCGCCTCCTCGACAGATCCCGCACCATATTCACGAGTACTTCAAATATGCATTACATTTGCATGTGATTTTATAAATGATTTCTATCACTAACTAATTATTTTATCTATAGGAAATTGAGGAAGGGTCGAGTGAGGGATGATTTCATTCTTTGGCAGTGGCCCTATGTGGAGGAGTGGATGGATTGGACCCACACACGTGTTGGATCTAGGTTGATCTAGGTACCTAGGTTTTGATGATTAGTGATGATTTGGATAAACCTCTTATGATTAATGTTATTTTGGATAATGACAACATTGATGTTTGAGGTCTCTTCTCTGTTTGAGGGTCTCTTGGACTCTCTTTAATCAGGAGGCTTCTAGAATGACTGTTCGTGGTTACTCCTGGAGGTTGGTGGCGAAGAGGCCAAAACATTTTGTTAAGCATTTGAAGTGTTCTAGAGCTTTCTTGAAGAAGCATGCTGCCCCTGTTTCTTCAGCTTCGCTTAGGAGGAGTCCGAGATTAGCAGCAAAATTTCAAGACTTCAAACCTTCAATGGTGCCTTATCTTTCTCTGGAGATGATTCAAGTTCTTGGCGCGAATTGTGGGTTGCTGCTGAGTTGTTATCAGCCAGTAACCTTCAAGGTCCTATAATCGAAGAGCTTGATGACTGAGCTATCTTTAGTTCTATTGGTGTTTGCGCGGTTTTGGTTCCCCTGGTTCGTTAGCAGTTGGTCATGGTGGCTTGCTCTGACCTTGTTTGGTCCTTTTGGATTTCTATCTCTGGTCATTTGGGCTTCTCTGTTTTTTTCTTGGTGGTCGAGTGTTGTGTCCTTCTTTTTGTTGTTGAATTTGGCTCTGTTCGGTCTAGAGCTTGTCTATTGCATTGTGTGTAATAGAAGTGTTGGCTGCTATTTTCTTCTTAATGGACAATTCCAAAACTTTCTCTATCCTTAATTGGAATGTTAGAGGCCTGAATTCTTTTGCTAAGAAACGTGCTATTTATAATAAGGCTAAAGAATCTAGATGTTGTATTATTTGCCTTCAAGAGACTAAATTGGAGGCTGTTGACCATTTCTTAGTGAAAACTTGTTGCCCCAAGTTCTTTAGGGATTTTGAGTTCCTTCCCTCTGTGGGGGGCTTCTGGTGGTCTCCTAACGTTTTGGAATTCAAAATTTTTTCAAGGAAAGGGGGTGTATAAAAATAAGTTCTCTTTGATGGTAGAACTGTTTCATAAGCTATCCAGTTTAACATGGGTGATTATGAACATCTATGCTCCTTGCTCCCCTCGGGGTAAATTGGAATTTATTAGTTGGTTCAGGAATATTGTAATGCCAGCTCATTTCAACTGGTTGATCATGGGGGATTTTAATTTGGTTAGATCAGCTTCTGACAGGAGTAGAGGTCGTAGTAATTCACAAGAAATGGATGCGTTTAACTCTGCTATTAATCATCTGCAATTGGAAGAGATTCCTTTCAAAGGAAGGAGATTTACTTGGTCGAACATGCAAGTTAATCCTTTATTGGAAAAACTGGATTGGTTTTTTGCTAATGGGGCCTGGATTGAGGCATTTCCAAATTCTTCTGTCTCTATTTTAAGCAGAACTACGTCGGATCATGCGCTGTGCGTGTTGAATGTCAAGTCTATGATCCCTTTGGGACATATTTTCAGATTTGAGAATCATTGGATTAACTGGGTGGGCTTTAAAGAAGCTGTCTCTTCGGCCTGGAACTCGGTCCGTGGTGAATAATATTTGCTAAATCAATCGTTTTAAAATTCAAGTTTCTACGGAAGGCTTTGAGGTCGTGGAGTAAGAAATCTTTTCAGTTCAAAGTCTGGATGGATAACTCTAATTTGATGATTGCTCTTTTAGATGGGTTGGAGGAGCAAAGGACTTTAAGTATCTTGGAATTTAAATTCAGGAGTATTTTAAAATCTCACTTGAAGCATCTCTTGAAAGTTGATAAGGAGTACTGGAGACAAAGAGGTAAATTTAGGTGGGCTAAATTTGGTGATGAGAATACCAAATTTTTTCATGCAGTCGCTTCGAAAAATTTCAGAAATAACTATATTTCTTCCTTGAAGACTGATTCTTGTTTTTCTATTAATTCTCACCTTGAGATGGCTGATTACTTATGGTCTTCTTTCAAAGACAAGCTTGGGTTATCTAACTTCACTTCCATTGGTTTTAACCTGGAGGAGCTTCTTTTGGATTTTAAAGGTGACTTTATGCTTTTAGGAGCTCCTTTCTCTCATGAGGAGATTGATAATTGTGTTTTTCAGCTTCCAAAAGACAAGAGTCCTGGGCCAGATGGTTTTAATGGTCAATTTTATAAAGTTTGCTGGGAAATTATTAAGCGTGATATTTATAAACTCTTTCAGGAGTTTTATGAAAATGCAGTGGATCTTAGAAGACTTAATTCTTCATGGATTATTCTTTTACCTAAGAAAGAAGAAGCTCAGTTAGTTAAAGATTTTTGACCTATTTCATTGGTTAATAGTGTCGTCAAATTGATTACTAAAATTTTGGCTTCTAGACTTCAGCGTGTTATTACAAACACTATTCATAAAAATCAATATCGGTTTA
Organism: Pharus latifolius; assembly: GCA_019359835.1. Classification (NCBI taxonomy): domain Eukaryota; kingdom Viridiplantae; phylum Streptophyta; class Magnoliopsida; order Poales; family Poaceae; genus Pharus; species Pharus latifolius. The sequence continues at coordinate 71,666,314 of CM033322.1, forward strand.
TTCGGGGGAGAACCATTCAAGATTGTCTAGCCTGGACGTTTGAATACTTGCACATTTGCAAAGTTAAAAATCTCCAACTGTGCTGCTCAAGCTGGATTTTGAAAAATCTTTTGACACCATTGAACATAAAGCTATTTTGGCGGTTATGAAGGCAAGATGCTTTGGTAAAAGATGGTTAAGTTGGATCTCTTCTATCCTGCATTTAGGATCTTCTAATATCCTTCTTAACAATGTCCTTGTGAAAATTTTTAATTGTGTGAGAGGAGTAAGACAAGGTGATCCTCTGTCTCCTCTTATTTTTGTCTTGGTGGCTGATCTTCTTCAGAGTGTTTTGAATAAAGCCAACAGTAAAGGAATTTTGGATTTACCTATCTCTAATCTTCACTCTCAAGGTTTTCCTATTATTCAATATGCTGATGATACTTTAATTATTCTGAGAGCCTCTACTAAAGACATTTTCTTGGTTAAAGCTTTGCTTCAAACTTTTGCTAAGTCTACAGGGTTGAAGGTTAATTTTCATAAATCCTTCTTAGTTCCTGTTTGCTGTGACCAGGACAAATTGGTCAATTTGGCTGGGATTCTTGGTTGCAAAGTTGGATCTTTTCCTTTTATCTATTTAGGTTTTCCTCTTGGCACTTGCAGGCCAAAGGGTGCTGAGTTTGAAGGTTTGGTTAATAAGCTTGAGCGGAGATTGACGGGTTGGCATCTCTCTTTTCTTTCAAGAGGAATGTTAACTTTGCTTAATTTAGTTTTATCTTCCTTGCCTATGTTCTTTATGAGCAATCTTAAGATTCTGGAGAAATCAATTGCTAGGATTGATAGAATTAGAAGAGCTTTCCTTTGGAAGGGAAATGATTCTTGTTCGGGAGGAAATTGTTTAGTTTCTTGGTCACAAATTTGTAGACCTAAAAGAAATGGAGGATTAGGAGTTTTGAACCTTAGAATGCAAAATTTAGCTCTTTTGATGAAATTCCTTTTTAAGTTCTTTAACAAAAAAGACATTCCTTGGTGCAATCTGATTTGGGAAGTTTACTACCCGCATAAATTATTGCAGTGGGCCTCTGCTATTGGTTCTTTTTGGTGGAAAGATGTGCTTCTTAATCTTTCGCTATTCCAAGGTCTTTTTCATTGCTCACTTGGTGTGGGTTCCACATGTAGCCTTTGGACTGACTTATGACATTCTAATGTTCTTTCTCATGTGTGGGAGGAGTTATATTCTTTTGCTAATCAGGAGATTTCAGTCAGTAGCTTTGTTAACTCGGTTGAGTTGGAAGAGCTTTTTTCTCTCCCTTTGTCTCCTACGGTGCATCAACAGTTCTTGCTTTTGTCAAGCCTTCATCATGTCCTTCGGTAGTCAAGTCATAATGAAGATGTTTGGACTTTCTTTGAAACTAATCAAGGGAGATTTTTGACAAATAAGGTTTATCTATCTTTATCGGGTCAAGGGATTTTTCATCCCATTTTTTCCTCGTGTTGGAAGAATAGTTGCCTCCTCAAGCAGAAGATCTTTTTTTGGATTTTTTTGCATAGAAGATTGCATACTAAAGACGTGTTGATGAAGAAACATTTCAATTTAACTGATCAGGAGTGTGTTTGCTGTTTGGAAAATGCGTTGGAATCTTAGCTACATCTCTTCTTTCTCTGCCCTTTTGCTATTGCTTGTTGGAGGCGTATTGGCATCTGTTGGACTCTTTTTGATAACATCTGGGATATGTTATTAGAAGGACAGAAGTTCTTTCCCGTCATCAAAGATTTCTATTGGGAAGTAATTATTTCAGTCGTTTGGTCCTTATGGAAATTCAGAAACAAAGTTATTTTTCAGAGCTCGTTAGGTTCGAGGGAGGACTGGTTAAAGCTTTTCATCTCTGACATTGAGCTCATTATTCATTGTATCAATCTTAATGCTAAAACTGGTTTATCCAAATGGGTTGATCTTTTGTAATTTTCTTTTTGGTTGTTTGGCTTTTTGGTGACTTTTGTATTATCCTCTTGATAATATATCTTTTACAGTAGGTTTTCCCACTGTTTGCTCTCAAAAAAAACATTGATGTTTAAATGACAACTTGAATAAATCCTGGTCTAACACAAGTACACTGAATTGTAATTTGTTAAACCATAGAAGTCAATGACTCCCTATTGTGGTTTAATATTGATGCATATGTTAGGGGGAGCTATGTGGTTGCATCAATCTTGTGCTAAGTTAAAATTGGAATGTCATGTGATAAATCCGGAAGTTTGATGACTCCTTGTTATGGATTTGATATCAATGCAAATGTTGAGGGGGAACTCATCATATTAGTCATCTGTTCTTATCTTTATCATGACATAAGTAGTATAGATCGTGTGCGTATGTCTTTATCATACATGGATCTATATGATTGTATGATTCATCTCTTGTTATTTGTTGAATATGGTTTTGTCATTTCACCAGAAAGAGAAATTGTTGAGTTAACTCCTGTGTGGAGTAATTTCTCTGGTGGCTAATGACAACCTAAATATGAGACTAACATTGTGCATTGAGTGTATGTGTGTAGTCTTAGAATGGTTGTGAGATGAAAGCAAGCAAGGGCGTGAAGAGGATGATGCTGATATGAGTCATCTCGAGCGAGGTCAAGCTTGGTGAGGTCGAGCTTTGTGAGGACAAGCTTTGAGTGGTCGAGCTTCATGAGGTCGAGCTTTATCGAAGGTAAAATCCAAGATTAAGGATTGTTTTCTTAGGATATTACCGGTCTCGGTATTTGGAGATAGACCGGGATGATAGGATTCTTTTTACTAGTTTGACCGTACTATTAAGAGGGGTCGGAAACTAGTAGCTTGAGTCTATCTAGTGTGGAAGCTCAAATGCATTCATATCATCTTGCACTAGTGCTTAATCACCTCTTGCATTGCTAAGATCATCTAAGTGTAGTTTATGTTGCATTAAAGAAAATGTTTTGAAAACTGCACTTAGTCGTGATCGCCAGCTAGAACTATCTGTTTCATTTCTAGATCTGGTCGTGATCGTATTTGCACATTCTGATTGTATCCTTGTTTGGTATGTGATCGTGGTCGTGTTACTAGTTTGGTTGTATCTTTGTTTAGGTTTTGGTCGTGGTCGTAGGAGTTGAAGCTGGTCATACTAGCTTTCAGCTCGCTTGCGTACGCTTGACCAAATCCACCCGACCACCTGTTTTCGACCGGATATTCGACATGTGGTTTAAGTTCCTAAATCTAAGTGGTCGTGGTTGTTGCTAAGTGTCAGGAGGCATATCTGCGAGGAAACAGCAAATCCATATGTGCAAATACCAAGAATTGACTTTAGAGTAAAATTGGTAAAGTCCTGTTTTTGGTTTGCACAAGCCGGACATTATATGTGATGGCCGAACATTATCCGGCCTGTACAAAACTGAAGTGGCTATTACAAAACAAAAATAGAGACAAATAGTTTTGTCTGGAGCTTTTGTCCGGGGTAGGCCGGACATTGTCCGCTGTGGCCAGACATTGTCCGGCCTGTATAAAAAATTGCGAGGTTGTAATTTTATATGAAACAGAGACATATACATATGTCCGAGGGCCTTTTTCTTGGACGGGCCGGACATTGTCAAGCCTTTACAAAAAGCCTCCCAACGGTAACTGACAGTTTGCAATGGTCGAAATTTTTTGTACTGGCCGAACAGTGTCCGGCATGGCCGGACAATGTTCGACCTATACAATATTGTGTCAGCAGGTTGCAAATGGCTAGTTTTCTTGAGGGGTTATATATATCTCGTGTTTGCCTTCATTTGTGGCTGCTCAAGAAGTTGATATCACTGTGTATAAGCTAGCCAAGTCCATTGCATGTGTTCTATTGCATCTAGAAGCTAGATTTGAGCCAAAATCTTGAGTGGATTTGAGAGAGAGCTTTGTGTGAGGCTAAGAGTGCTTAGTGCACTTAATCCACCATTTGCAAGCTAGTGCTAGTGTGTGTGCATCCACTTGAATCATTTGAGCTTCTAGCACTTGATTTATTCAAGTGAAAGGGTCCGATTTGTTAGTCCTGGTGATCTCCTTCGCCTAAACGGTGTCGAAGGAAAGTTGTGATCTCTCCGGTTGAAGTTTGTTGGAGAGGCCGATAAACAACGTGTGAAAGGTTTGGTGCTCGCCTATCCGGTGTGGAGAAGGAGCAACCCAAGTTGAGATATCCTTCGTGGATATAGAAGTGAGGCTCACGCATGAGAGCTTCAACGAGGAGTAGGGGAGACCGGGCGAGTCTCTGAGACCTCGGTAAAAATCATTGTGTTAATTGTCTCTCTTTTGTATAATTTGTATTCATATTGACACAATTGCTTGATTTACTTTGGTGCATGTTGTATTGAATATTCCATATGGTTGAATGCAACTAGTTGTTAGATTGTTGATAAACCCTTTGCAACCCTAGGTTATCCTAAACATCTTTTCAAATTGCTTAGTCAAGAGAGAATTTTTAAAAGCCTCCTATTCACCCCCCTCTAGTTGGCATCCTTGATCCTTTGATTGGTATCAAGCAAGGTCTCTCATTTATCGGCTTTACCGCCTAGAGAGAAAGGATGAATTCGATAGAGGATTTTGGTTTGATTGCTCCTCAATTTGATGGCTCAAATTATTATCATTGGAAAATTATCATGGGTACTTATTTTGAGGCATTGAATTTAAATTTTTGGGGGTTAGTACAAAAGTGTATAACTTATTTGTTGATTTCGGATAATGCTAATTGCCTCTTAAACACAAAGGCTAAAGATGTGCTTCCTAGATCACTTAGCCATAAAGTGCTTGAACTAGTGAGTAATCACTTGACCGCTCACGATGTTTGGACCACTCTTGAGTCTATTTTTGAGGGCACATCTAGCTTTGTGCATGCTAAGATGCATTTATTACTGAGGGACTATGAGGCATTTGTGATGTTGGAGCATGATATACTCTCCACCATATATGAACACTTGATCAACATCACAAATGAGCTCAAAGCCCTTGGCGCTAATATTTTCGATCTAGACATTTGCAGGAAATTACTCCAAGTGTTGCCGGAAAGTCGCTATGGTGATTTCATAACTACCCTTGCAAATGGTGACATTTCCGATACTTCACCGAGAGAGCTCATTGACATGACTGTGTCAAATGAGGCTATGTCCAAGGAAAAGGACATATGTTCCACCTCCAAGCATACCAAGGATGATGATCTCTGTCGTGGTATTACGAATACCCCGGCATGTTTCTTCGGATGTGCGTAACACTTGTACAGCGGCGCGAGCTGACCGAGCGACCGGTCACCTCCCGCCGGGCAACGCAAAGATTGACACTGTGATTTTTATACAGGTTCGGGTCCCAGTGGGGGCCCCAGTCCTGTCGGCACCCTCCGGACGTGAGTCCGTTGGGGAGGAGCTCTCTCGGGGAGAGAGGTCTCCAAGGGAGCCAGTTGTTTGAGTATGTTGAAATGAATTGGAGTTGGTTATAAATGAGATAAAAGGGGGTATATATAGGCCCTAAAACATGCAAAAGACCAAAAAGCCCCAACTACGGCCGTTGGATCGAGGGGCGTTTGGATGCTTGACAAGTTTCCTCACTAGTTCCCTAGGCGCTCTTTACGTCACTCGCACGTGACCTCGGATGAAAGACCTTCGTTATTTTCCCCGGTAGCCCTCCGGGACTTTCCCCGGTAGGCGCTTGGGGGATCCCACGGGACTCGGAGCGCGGAGGCTCGGGGACTCGCAGGGAACTGTCTCCGCACGACGGACCCAGGCTCTCCGGGGATCCCGTTGGACTCGGGCCCGGAGGCCCAGGGACCCGTCGGGGACCGTTTCCGCACGAAGGACCCAGGCGCTCCGGGGATCCTATGGGACCCAGGGCCCCGAGTCCCAGGGACCCACTGGGCACCTTCTCCGCATGAAGGACCCAAGCGCTCCAGGGATCCCATGGGACCCAGGTCCCAGAGGCCTAGGGACCCGGCGGGAACCTTCTTCACAAGAAAAACCCAAGCGCTACCGGGATCCCACGGGACCCAAGACCTGAAGGCCCAGGGACCCAACGGGGACCGTCTCCGCAAGAAGGACCCAGGAGCTCCGAAGGCGTAGCCCTCAAGGACTTTCCCCAGGAGGCGTCCGGGACTTTCCCCGGTAGCCCTCCAGGACTTTCCCCGGTAGGCGCTTCGGGGACCCCATGGGACCCTGGGTCCAGAGTCCCAGGGACCCATTGGGAACCTTCTCCACACGAAGGACCCAGGCGCTCCGAGGATCCCGTGGGACCCAGGGCCCGGAGGCCCAGGGACCCACTAGGGACTGTCTCTGCACGTAGGACCCAGGCGCTCCGTGGCTTTTCCCGGGAGGCCTCCAGGATTTTCCCCGGTAGCCCTCCGGGACTGTCCCCGGGAGGCATCCGGGACTTGCCCCGGTAAGCGTTCGGGAGATCCCATAGGACCCAGAGCCCGGAGGTCCAGGGACCCCCAGGGATCCATTTCCGCACGACGGACCCAGGCAATCCAGGGATCCCGTGGGACCCAGGGCCCAGAGGCCCAAGGACCCGCTGGGACTTGAGACCCAGAGGCCCAAGGACCTGTCCGGGACCGTATCCACATGAAGGACCCAGGTGCTCCGTGGCTTTTCCTGGGAGGCCTCCGGGATTTTCCCTGGTAGTCCTCTAGGACTTTCTCTGAGAGGCGTCCGGGACTTTTCCCGATAAGTGCTCGGGGGATCGCACGGGACTCGGAGACTAGAAGCCCAAGCACCCACAGGGAACCGTCTCCGCATGACAGACCCAGGCGCTCCGGGGATCCCGCGGGACCCGTGCCCCAGAGGCCTAAGGACCCATCAGGAACCTTCTCCGCACGAAGGACCCAGGTGCTTTGGGGATCCTATGGGACCCAGAGCGAGGAGGCTTAGGGACCCCGTTGGGAACCTTCTCCGCACGAAGGACCCTGTCGCTCCGGGGATCCTATGGGACCTGTGCCCGGAGGCCCAGGGACCCATCGGGAACCTTCTCGGAACGAAGGACCCAGGCGCTTCCCGGGATCCAGTGGGACCCGTGCCCGGAGGCCCAGGGACCCACCAGGAACTTTCTCCGCATGAAGGACCTAGGCGCTCCGTGGCTTTTCCCAGGAGACCTCCGAGATTCTCCTAGTAGTCCTCCAGGATTTTCCCCGGTAGCCCTCCGGGACTTTCCCTGGGAGGAGTTCGGTACTTTCCCCAGTAGCCCTCCAGGACTTTCCCCAGTAGACGCTCGGGGGATCCCATGGGACCCATAGCCTAGAGGCCCTGGGACCCACAGGGAACCGTCTCCGCACGACGGACCCAAGTGCTCCAGGGATCCCACGGGTGCCCAGGTACTCAGGGCCCGGAGGCCCAGGGACCCATGGCCCAGAGGCCAGGGGACCCACCGGGTACCGCCTCTGCATGAAGGACCCAGCCACTTCATGGCTTCTCCGGCAGGCCTCCGGGATTCTCCCCGGTAGCCCTCTGAGATTTTCCTTGGTAGCCCTCCGGGACTTTCCCTAGGAGGTGCTCGGGACTTTCCCCAGTAGGCGCTCAGGGGATCCCACTTGACCTGGAGCCTGGAGGCCCAAGGACCTGCTGGGAACCGTCTCTACACGACGGACCCAGGCACTCCGGGGATTCCACGGGTCCCTGGGGACCTGCGGCCCAGAGGCCCAGGGACCCATAGGGACTCAGGGCCTGGAGGTCCAGGGACGTGAGGGGACCCAAGGCCTGGAGGCTCGGGGACCGTCTCTGCACAAAGGACCCAGGCACTCCGTGGCTTTTCCCGGGAGGCCCCTGTGATTCTCCCCGGTAGCCCTTCGGGATTTTCTCCGGTAGTCCTCTGGCACTTTCCCCGGGAGGTGTCCGTGGCTTCCCCGGTAGCCCTCTGGGACTTTCCCCAGTAGGCGCTTGGGGGATCACACGGGGCCCGTGCCCAGAGGCCCGGGAACCCACAAGGAACTGTCTCCGCACGATGGACCTAGGCGGTTCGGAGATCCCATGGGACCCAGAGGCCCAGGGACCCACCGGGAACCTTGTTAGTACAAAGGACCCAGGCACTCCGGGGATCCCACGGGGGGTACCATGGGGCCCTGTGCTCAGAGGCCCAGGGGCCTGCCGCGAACCTTCTCCGCAGGAAGGACCCAGGTGCTCGAGGGATATCACGGGACCCAGGGCCCAGAGGCCCAGGGACCCACTGGGAACCTTCTACGCACGAAGGACCCAAGGCGCTTGGCAGCTCCCTCCGAAGACCGCCTGGAGACACGAGATTTCCCCTAACAGGAGCCCCCCAGGCCCTCGGGGACACGTCGTGGCCCCAGAGGGTATGTGTCAAACCCTTCCCCGGATGACACTGAGGTCTCCGGGGTAAGTTTCCTGCACAGTGCTGGGGTAGAACCCTTTCGTGTGCGAGGGACCAGGGATCTCCGGGCGGAAGGATCTGGACTTGCGATGTAAAGTCGCTATGAGGAAGAGAAAACCGCGCCCGGGGGGCTTGGAGCCCCAGAATGGAAAAAATCCCCTCCCGGGACAAAGTCCACCAGGGAGAGAATGTTACCATGTCTGGGCGGCGCGGAGCCCCCAGACAGGAAAAACCTTCTTTCGGGAGCAAGCCCTAATGTGAACGGTGTCCCGATCTTCCGATAGGTAGAGATAAATCGATTGATGGAGAACTCGACGTTGACGATCCGGCTTCCAATCAGAACTGATTCGAACCCCTGCAATCGCTACACCACGGCTCCGTTGGTTATCAACCACGCCAAGACACGGTTGACCTCACCACCAAGGCTTGTTCCTGCTGCAAATCGAGAACACAAGCAAGAACGAAGAAGAAGCAACTGAATTGCGAATTGTATTAAGCTCACGAGTTGGGATTTCACAAACCGAGTTCGGCGAAACTCTAATGGAAGAATAATATAAGAAAAATCCAAATCTAAACAGTGACGGGTACTGAGTATATGAAGAGGCTGCGTGGCTAGGGTTTCTCACGACCTACTAGGGAATACATGGGCCGAAGGCCCGAAACAAGGTGTCGCAGCACCGACTTGGCCCAATCAAAATCTGGTCAAAATTTGTTTTGTTAATTTCTGGTGATCCAGAAAGAATTTAGAAATGAAGTGAGATCCATTGGAAAGATCTCGTCGTGGGCTTCTCCGTGGACTATAAGAACGTCCCAATCGGACTTCGTATCAGGGAGTTATGGTCATTTGAATGCAAGCTGCTCCTGGATGGCCGAACCGGACTCCAACTCGAATCCGTCTTGGACTCCAACTCGACTTGGGCTGCTTGCTGGTCCTCGCGTCCTTGCTGGTCCTCTCCATGGTTCCTAAGTACAATATTGTCACCATTATCATTCTCCAAACCATATATATATAAACTTAGGAACGAGTTCACCTGGCAATGCAACAATCGGGCTCGGCCGCGCGTTATTGTTCCTTGTGTAACAAGCGGAGGATTATGGTTGGTGCGTGTATCCGAAGGAGTGATGTCCTCATCATCCGCCCCCTCTTGAAGTGGAGCCGTCCTCGGCTCAAGCTCGTCTTCCTCTTCCAAGTACGGCTTCAAATCCGTGGTCCAAAACCTCTTGGACTTGTCGCTGAATTTCCTTTGTCTCCTCTGGATTTGTCCTCTAATTGGTGGCAGCCTCGGGGGTATCTTAGTGGGAGAAACGTCCTCATACTCCTGCAAAAGGTTAGTGATAGGATGGGGCAAAGTGCTAGATATATCATCAAGTGAAAACAAAGCATCTTTGCATATCAACGCAGAGCACATCACATCATTCTCTTCAATTTCAGCAAGGTCAGATTTGGTTGCAAGGAGAACTCCACTCTTCAACTTAATTTCAGCGGCCTTAGAGCTAGATGGTGCAACATTTTTCGCTATTTGTTTACTTTCAGATTTCAAAGCATTCTCCTTTTTCTCATTTTCAGTTCATTCTTTATCAAAGTGCACAATTTCAGAAGGTGTCATAGGAAGTAAAGTAATTTTCTTTCCTTTGTGCACAAAAGTATATTTGTTACTTCTACCATGATGAGTTCCATCAGTATCATATTCCCATGGTTGGCCTAATAAAAGTGAACATGCTTGCATAGGTACTACATCAAAATCAGCAACATCATGGTATGATCCAATGAAAAATTGTAGTCTTGCAGTTTGTGTTACCTTTACTTTACCGCTGTTGTTGAACCACTGAACATGGTATGGATGGGGATGTGCAAGTGTGGTCAAGACAAGCTTCTTGACCAGATCTAAACTCACCAAATTGTTGCAGCTCCCACCATCAATTATGGTTCTAACACGTTGGTCCTTGACAACGAGGAACATCTAAAACAAATTGTGGCGTTGGGCTCTCTCTACTTGCTCCATTTGTGTGCTCAACACTCGCTGCACAATAAAGGTCCGGTAGTTATCCGTCGCCGCAATGCCTAAAGTTTCCTCATCATCGCCATCCACATCATGTTCAAACTCATCATCACCTGCATGGTTAGCTGCAAGAACTAATTCATCTTCCACATCACTTGCACTAATGTACCCACCATCCTCAGTAGCAATGTATGCGCGTTGACTTGGGCAATCCTTCATGACATGTCCCATGCCCTTGCAGCGGTGGCACACAATCCCTGTCGTGTGACCCGTGGAAGCAACTGATGAAGAACTATTTGTTGGCGCCTGCACATTAGAAGTTTTTCTCACCTCAGAAGTTCATGGAGGTGGAGGTGGTGCTGTTGATCGTGTCCTATTTGTTGACGGTGCAGCAGACCGAAAAGAAGATGGGACTGGTTTGGCTTGCCCCTACGTCGGCCTTGATGCGGAGGTACCACCGAAATTGCTTCTTGTCCTTGGTTTTCCGTGTCATCCCTGCAATTCTTTTTCTGCCAACATAGCAAGCTGGAACAACCTATTGATATTATTATAATCTTTGTAATCAATAATGTCCTGAATTTCGCGTCGTAAACCCCCATAAAAATGAGCCATCTTTTCCTCTTGAGCCTCTACTACTCCACAACGCAACATGCCTATTTGCAGCTCTTGGTAGTATTCCTCTACAGATTTATTCCCCTGAGTCAAGCGTTGTAATTTCTTAAGTAAATCACGTTTATAAGAAGGAGGAACAAATCTATTCCGCATAGCTCGCTTCAAGCTATCCCAAGTATCAGGCTCCACCCCAAGGTTCACTATTTCGTTCCACCAAATAATAGGAAAATCTTTAAACTCACTGATGGCTTGCCTAACTCTATGAATTTCAGGAACCAGATGGGAATTAAATTTTTGTTCAACAGTCATCTCCCAATCTAAGTAAGCGTCTACATCATATGCACCAGAAAAGGATGGGATGGAAAATTTTACCTTAGCAAACAGATCGTCATTGCCACGAAAATAGTTACCTTTCATGCCGTGTCGATTGTGATGCACTTGTTGCTGTTGGCGAATATCATGGGTAGCACAGCGCATGGTAGCCAAGTTGCGGAGCTCAGTTTGTACAGCAACCTCCGCGTCGGCATCTTCAACTTCAACTTCATGCGAGGTAGCTTGCTCCTTTTCTTCTTCATCTCCATGAGGTGGACGCTGCTGCTCCATATTGTCCAACCTGGTAGCAAGGTCAGAGATGCCCCGGTCCATCCGCTCAAATGCAGTCTGGTTCTCACGGTTGGTTCGAGCCATGTCATCAATGTTCTTATCGAGTTTTGCACTGATGTCGGCCAACATCTTGCGGATTTCATCTTCCTCTTCTGCAGCTCGATCTCTTGTTTGCAGTCCTGCCATGGTTAGTAGTAGGAAACAGAAGACAACACAGGAGTATTATCCCTATGACTACTAGGTGGGGGCAAGTGGGACTCTCACAAAGCATCTTACCACTCTCTTACAAGTGTTCTTACCAAGGTAGTAGGGGTGCAACCGGTGGTTGGTTCGTGATACCGTGATGAGCGTGAGTGAGGCGATTGCAAGGTAAATCTGTAACTGAGTTGGAAGAAAGTGGAGCTCGGAATGCTAATATATGTGTAGCAACAATTCAAATTAGTAATGCAAAGTTGAAAATTAGTCCAAAGTAATAGTCAAAGTGCTGAAACTAGCCTAGACTCAGATCTAGCTCAAGCAAGCAACTAGAATCACAAAGGACTAGAACCCAAGATGCGCCATTGAAAATTTTCTTCTTTGCTACGCATATTTTTCTTCTATGATTTTTTTTCCTTTTTTTAATAAACAGTGCGGCTTTTGTTTTTTTTTTTTGCACTTGCCTCTTTCTTTTACAACTGTACAACAAAACAGAAATGTTGTTCGGCAACTTCGCACTCCAAAAGCTCCGAATCTGAAGATCTACCCAACAGAAAAGTTGTAGAGAATCTTTTTATCTTTCCAACAAGTATAAGAACGTCAAAAACGGAGTTGGGAATCAAAAGATATGGCAATTTTATCAAAGCAACGAAGAAGAACACAAGCAAGAACGAAGAAGAAGCAACTGAATTGCGAATTGTATTAAGCTCACGAGTTGGGATTTCACAAACCGAGTTCGGCGAAACTGCAATGGCAGAATAATCTAAGCAAAATCCAAATGTAAACAGTGACGGGTACTGAGTATATGAAGAGGCTGTGTGGCTAGGGTTTCTCATGACCTACTAGGGAATACATGGGCCGAAGGCCCGAAACAAGGTGTCGCACCACCGACTTGGCCCAATCAAAATCTGGTCGAAATTTGTGTTGTTAATTTCTGGCGATCCAGAAAGAATTTAGACATGGCGCTAGATTCATTGGAAAGATCTCGTCGTGGGCTTCTCCGTGGACTATAAGAACGTCCCAATCAGACTTCGTATCAAGGAGTTATGGTCATTTGAAGGCAGGCTGCTCCTGGATGGCCAAACCGGACTCCAACTCGAATCCGTCTTGGACTCCAACTCAACTTGGGCTGCTTGCTTGTCCTCGCATCCTTGCTAGTCCTCTCCATGGTTCCTAAGTACAATATTATCACCATTAGGTAGTAAACCATTCTCCAAACCATACATATATAAACTTAGGAACGAGTTCACCTGGCAATGCAACAATTGGGCTTGGCCGCGCGTTATTGGTCCTTGTGTAACAAGCGGAGGATTATGGTTGGTGCGTGTATCCGAAGGAGTGATGTCCTCATCGAGCCCCCCCAGGAGAGAAAACCCTCCCCTGGGATAAAGTCCACCCGGGAGATAATGTTACCGCGTCCGGGCGGGGTGGAGCCCCCGGACAGGAAAAACCTTCTCCCGGGACAAAGTCCCCGTGGGAGAGAACATAGCCGCGTCCGGATGGCGCAGAGCTCCCGGAAGGGAGAAAACCTTCTCCCGGGACAAAGTCCTCCGGGAGAGTAGACCTTCCCCCGGCACAAAGTCCACCTGGGAGGGAACGTTACCGCGTCCAGGTGGCGCGGAGCCCCCGAACGGGAAAGACCTTCTCCCGGGACAAAGTCCACCAGGGAGAGAACATAGCCGCATCAGGGTGGCGCGAAGCCCCCGGACGGGAGAGAACCTTCTCCAGGGACAAAGTCCACCGGGGAGAGAACATAGCCGTATCCGGGTGGCGCAGAGCCTCCGGACGGGAGAGAACATTCTCCCGGGACAAAGTCCACCCGGGAGAGAACGTTACCGCATCTGGGCGGCGCGGTCAAGAAAAACTTCCACCCGAGACAAAGTTCACCGGGGAGAGGACGTTACTGCGTCCGAGTGGCACGGAGCCCCTGGACGAGAAAAACTCTCCCGGGATAAAGTCCCGCTGGGAAAGAACATTACTGCGTTTGGGCGGCGCTGTTGAGAAAAACCTCCTCCAGGGACAAAGTCCACCGGGGAGAGAATGTTGCCGTGTCCGAATGGCGTGGAGCCCCCATATGGGAAAAACTTTCTCCCGGGACAAAGTCCTCCGGGAGAGAAAAACTTCCCCCAGGACAAAGTCCAACGGGAGAGAAAACCTTCGCCCGGGACAAAGTCCCACCGGGAGAGAATATAGCCGCATCCGGGTGGTGCGGAGCCCCCCGGATGGGAGAAAACCTTCTCCTGGGACAAAGTCCTCCAGGAGAGAATGTTACCGTGTTTGGGCGGCGCGGTCGAGAAAAATCTCCTCCCGGGACAAAGTTCATTGGGGAGAGGACGTTACCGCGTCCGAGCGGCATAGAGCCCCCGGACGGGAAAAACCTTCTACCGGGACAAAGTCCCCCTGGGAGAAAATATTACCGCGTCTGGGCGGTGCGGTCGAGAAAAATCTCCTCCCGGGACAAAGTCCACCGGGGAGAGAATGTTACCGTGTCCGAGTGGCGTAGAGCCCCCAGACAGGAAAAACATTCTCCCGAGACAAAGTCCTTCGGGAGAGAAAAACTTTCCACTGACAAAGTCCAACGGGGGAGAAAACCTTCCTCTGGGACAAAGTCCCACCGGGAGAGAACATAGCCGCATTCGGGTGGCGCGGAGCACCCGGATGGGAGAAAACCTTCCCCCGGGAGAAAGTCAAAAAATTCTGAGACCCAGTCGAAAATTCCCCCGGTCACCATGAGAACTGGGAGCCGGTGATGAAATTTTGGGTCCGCAGATTCGGTCCTGGAGGAGGCAGAGCGCCATGATGGGCTCTGGAGTATTTGAGGGGGGACTATTCCCTTAAAGTGACTCGTTACCATATTTAGGAACTGGGTTGCCTCTTACCCCCTCAGTTCGCAAGGGGTTATCGTAAGCCGCCCGGGGAGCGAGGCTCCCATTGTCGGGGGACCAGGTTGAGGAGGGACTCACCCCTCAAAGTGACTCGTTACCGTTGTTTCTGGGGACCAGGTTGCCGCTTACACCCTCAGTCCACGAGGGGGATTGTAAGCCGCCCTAGGGGAGTAGGGCTGCCGCCGTTGGGACTTGGGCTAAGCAGGAGCCCGTGACCCTCATTCAAGGGCATCCTCGGAAGGGTATCCTCCGGGGAGGGCATACTCATTGGGAGGGGGAACAATACACCCTAAAAAGAAGATTCATAGGGGAACAACTAATTTGCATAGATTAAGTAAATTGATACAACGCCTCCCCCCTGCGAAGCACGAGAGGGGGAGAGAGAGACCCGCCGGGTGCAGACATCCTCGCGGGGAGGGCATCCTCTAAGTGCGGGAATCCTCGCGGGGAGGGCCTTGCTTCGAGGGTCCAGTACGGGGCTTTCAAGACAGGATCCCCCCAAGTCAGGGGACATGTCTCTGGGAGTTTTAGAAAGGGGGCTAGTCAATTGAGCCCCTTTCTTGGGCCAGCTCCCGGTGTCACCCATAGGGAGTGGGGAGGGCCTCCTGTGCCGACTGATGGGGCAAGGCAGGTCTCTCCCCTACCCGTGTTGCTCGAGGAATGCCGCGAAGTGTTGACGAAGTGCGTTACATTCTCGAGTGGCATGGGAAGTTGATTGGTGGAAGGCGCACCATAAGTTGGCCTCAACTGTGGGACCCTCATTTGAGGATTCCAGTGGCAATCGCCCAGGTGGATTGCACTCAGAAAAGGCACATTACAGCTCACAACAACAAGATGCATTATATAAAAATGCGAGTAATTAAAAACAAGTGCTGATCACAAGGACCAACATTACAATAACTTAGCGCCGAAATGACGCATTTAATTGTTAATACAAATTAAGGAGTTTTAGACACGAGGGTCGGCACAAAATAAAACAGCAACGATAAACAAAAGGACTCCTTCAGTCTTCTTTCTCTGCAGCGGCGGCATTGCATGGGCCTTCTCCACATCGAACTCCACCTTGGTGCATAACCCTTTAACCAGATGGGTCCTCAGTTTCTTCTTCTTGTTCCACATTGGGTTCAAGACCATAAGATTCGGGGTCGGCGAATCCTTCCTCTAAATTTGTTTGTAAAAGCAAGGGTGAGCACATTGTCCACATGGTGCTCAACAAGTCCCAAGTAACAATGCATAAATATATAGATGATGGGGAATCTCTCAAAGAACAGCTCTTTGGCTCTGTGTATAAATATATAATAGATTTTCACATGTAGCCTTAAAGAAAGGTCTTTATTCTCGAAAGCGGGGCTTTTGAAATCCTAAGCTAGATTTTCAGAAATGTTGTGTGTGGCGGTCTTTCATGAGTCACCACTTTACTCAGATTTTGTGAAAAACTTCCAAAAGCTACTTGTGCTGCATCGACGTGAATAGAATTCACAGCGCGCAGACTCCATGACCTGGGAGCTCAGAGTATCCGATACTTTTTAAACTTTGCAAAGGTGTACCACCTTAATCCACCAATCATTCGGCTTTCAAGTCGGATCAGCTTCATGCGACTTTTACGCATGTGACAAGGCCGAGATGACACAACAATTTACAGTCCTAGTATTAACCATTTCCCTGCCCGGTAAATAGACAGTTAAGTCTCAAGTACCGTTGTGGGTCCTCCCCACTGCCTTACTTCCTAGCCTGGGCCTATGTTCTCGCAAGACACATAGCCTCTCTTGATTACAGTCGCGCACGACTTAATCTGGCTTAGGGCGTCTTCCTTCTTTCCACCTTTTCCTCTCATGATTTTTCTGAACTCACATCACTCATGGCCTTCTGCGGCCCACCAGTTCTCGCAAGAAACTGGACCGACAACCATTGCAGGGAAAAGCTAACACTAAAGAAAGCTACTAAGTTGCGCCCGTCCCATAAACAGGCAGGTGGTTGGTACGTTTTTCATGCCGCATAGAAGCACAACACAAGGTTCTAGTCCTTATGAATCTTTAGTGAGGAGTCTTTCACATTCTCAGTGCGCACACAGCACCATCCAATCAAACCATCCTCACTATCGATTCCAATCACATTTTCTTTCACAAAAAGGGGTTTTGAACATGCTTTTCTCATATGTGACCATTCAACATTTGTCATATAATCTTTAAGCATAGCATAGCCTAAGCATGATAATCTAGGGTAACAAGGGTGCAGGGATATTCAATGTCAAAAGGGGCTTTACAATCATTTAGGTCATATCTAGTCATTTTATTGAAACATTATTCTTATTTGAATCTAAGGCATGCATATACTTGAAAACGGTTAACATACTTCATTTCAAAATAGTAGGCTAGACATGATCAAGGGATTGAGACTTGCCTTGCAGTGACGGGTCTAGCTGCTCAAATGAATCTTCAGGGATCTCCTCCGTTCCTTCAACGTCTGGTTTCACGACGGGTACAAACAACACATACACACTATATAAGCACACAAGCACTAGAAAATAATGCGTAAATACATCATGCATGCAGGGGAATTGGTTTAGACAAGGTCACTTGACATTGGTTGAAGAGATGGGTTCAGAGGGCTTGAATGTCGAAGGGCTGACATTCGGCTCATGGCTTAACATTGCCCTAAATCGGTTCTAGGTTTATTTTCTGGAGATGTGATAGTAGGGAAAGTTGTAGAACATGGCTCAAAAGGCTTAGTGGACAAAGTGGCATTTCAATTGCTCAAAAGAAACAAGTCTAAATCATCCAATGCCACAGGTGGACATGCACTGACATAGTGTTTGACATGGCCAGAAACTAGGGCATTGCATAAATTTTGACTCAGGGCTCCAATTGATGCACAACTTTATCTAGGGTTTAGGCATTGATATCAGCTACAAAACTCTCAACAGGCTCAAGGGCTGAAAGTGGCCGGAGGGTGGCCAAATCCGGTGAGCAAACACGGTGGCCTGGACATGGACTGAGCCACTGGACAGCAACCTTGGCATGGCTATAACTTTTGATTCAGGTCGATTTAGGGGTCGGGCTAGTAGACAAAATTGCTCAGGGGGTTGAGATCTATCTAAATGACAAGGTCTCATCGGCTGGTTTGGCCGGAAAGCGAACTCCGGCGATCGGGGCCGAAGACGAAGGCACCGATTTGGGGGTTTTCGTTCCAGGGCGTTTGAACTCAATTCAACGCTCGGGAAGCATCTAGGGGCTGTCACAAGGCTATTGGTGCACTCAATTTTGCCAGAGATCGGCTGGAGAAGCACGGCGGCGTGCTCCGGCGAACTACCGAGGCTCGAACATGGAAATCCGGCGCTCGGGGCAAAATTGGTGAATCCAAGCTTGCAGGTTTGTTCCTCCTAGCTCACTGATCAATATCCTCTACAGGCACGAGGATCAATTTGGCTTGAATCGCTCGGCATTGCGGGAACAGGGGATTTCCGGTTTTCCGGTGATTGCCGGCGTTGAGGTGCGCCGGGGACCAATTAACGGCTATGAAACGTAGAGAGAGGTGTAGGGAGCTTACTGGTGGCGTTGGTTTGGAGGGGGAAGCTTCGGGCGAGGCTGGCGCCGTAAGCTTCAACAGTTGCTCGCCGGGGAAGATGAACTTCGCGGCGGCGCTGAGGAACTCAACTACTCTCTGGTGAAGGAAGCTACGGTTTGAAGTTGTGGAATGGTGTGAGGCAATGCTGGGCAAGGGAGGGGGCTTATATAGCCGCGGGTGAGGCTCTCGGGAGCAGCAGCAATCGCCGGGGATATCTTCTTCTGACGCCGGGACGGTCATCGATGCATTTCGGGACGCGGCGGGGTTCTGCCAGAGACGGTGAATCGCGGGATATCAGGATTCCGTCAGGAGGTGGTGGCGAAGATCTTCGGGATGGCAGCCAAGTGGCATAAAGCTCCTGGCAGCAGCAGCAGCAGCAGGCACGCGCGGGGAAGAAGATGGCACGGTGGGGCTTGAGCGCTCCACGGTGGCGGTACAGCTGCGCACGGCTAGTGGCTACGTGGCCGTGAGGTGGCAGCGCGAGGGGCTTCGCCGGCGACGAGTTCAACGGTGCGGCAAAGCGGCAGGGCGCTGGTCAAACGAGCACTGGTCGCGGTCGTGCACGCGGTCTCCTGGTCGTGGTCGAAGAAAAGGCCAGGGGCTTATTTGCAAGGCTTTGGACTGAAACGCGAAGGTTTTGGCTCGGGAATTTGGACCTAATTGCAATTCTGAAGATCTGAAGGGCTGATTTGAATTCTGATTTTGCAGATGAGTGCTACTAAATGTCTTGGACTCATCTAGCAGGAAAAATGATGAAATCCGATAACATCTGGTGGTTTTGACAAAATTCGAAAACAGGGTAATTAGGGTAATTAGGGTTTGAACTTTTGTCGAGGCTAAAACTAGGGTTTTGGTCGAGATTCTGGAATTCTTCCAGAAGGGAAAAATGTTCAGAAAAATGAAAGAAAGGTTATCACTTGATCAGATTTGGATTTTGAGGTGATCTGGGACTTTTAGCCTTTTTGGGTTTTCTGAAATTTCTGAAAAGGACTAAATTGAAACGCTTTTGGACTGAAATGTGAAAATGATCTGGGGAAAGAAGTTTAGCAGCCAACTTTTTAGGTTAAGGTAGTGGCATACCCAAGATCATGATAGGGTTAAAATATTAGGGTTTCCAAAGAAGTTATGCTGATTCGCAAGCAGAAAAGATAATCAAAAACTGGGGTGTTACAACCTACCCTCCTTAGGAATAATCTCGTCCTCGAGATTCCGAACAGTCTGAGAATAGGTAAGGAAAATTTGGACGCAGCTCTTCTTCTCTTTCCCAAGTTGATTCTTCTTCGGTGTGGTTGTTCCATTGGATTCTGCAAAATTTTATGGTCCTTGACTTCAACCTCCTTTCACTGACTGCTAGCACCTTGACTGGATATTCTTGGTATGTCAGATCTGGTTGAACTTCCATTTTTGTGGGAGACACTTGCTCCGTTGGTTTTCTCAGGCATTTCCTCAGTTGGGATACGTGAAAGACATCATGGACTCCTGCTAACTCAGGCGGTAGCTCTAGTTTGTATGCTACTTCTCCTCGTCTTTCCAAAACCTTGTATGGTCCTACATATCTTGGGCTCAATTTTCCCTTCATCTGGAATCGTCGAACTCCTTTGTAGGGTATCACTTTGAGATATACGTGATCGCCTATCTCGAAGGATAGTTCCCTCCTTCTTCTGTCGGCGTAACTCTTTTGTCGAGACTGGGCCGTTTTCAATCTCTCTTGTATGATCCTCACATGAGCCGTGGCATCCTCCACTAATTGCGGTCCAAGGAATTGCTTCTGTCCCACTTCGGTCCAATATAGCGGCGTACGGCACTTCCTTCCATAAAGTGCTTCGTAAGGGGCCATTTGTAGACTCACTTGATAGCTATTGTTGTAGGTAAATTCTGCGTATGGTAGAAATTGTTCCCAAGAATTTCCATAGTCCAAAGCACAAGCTCTCAACATATCTTCTAAAATTTGGTTCACTCTTTCTGTTTGACCTCCAGTTTGCGGGTGGTAAGCTGTACTGAACTTCAACTTCGTTCCTAGGGATTTCTGTAACTCTTCCCAAAATCTTGATACAAATTGTGCTCCTCTGTCTGAGACGATTGTTTTTGGTACTCCATGAAGCGTAACAATCCTGGTAAGATACAGCTCTGCCAGCTTTTGCGTTGTGTACTGCGTCTTTACTGGTAGAAAATGAGCTACTTTCGTTAATCTATCGACTATGACCCATATAGAATCGTATCCTTGTTGGGTTCTTGGTAAACCAACTATGAAATCCATTCCAATCTCATCCCATTTCCATTCCGGGGTTGGTAGGGGTTGCAGCGGTCCTGCAGGTTTCTGGTGTTCTGCTTTCACTCTTTGACAGGTATCACAAGAAGCTATAAATTCGGCAATCTCTTTCTTCATTCCTTTCCACCAAAACCGATCCTTTAGATCCTGATACATCTTTGTACTACCTGGGTGAATAGAGTACGGGGTACAATGGGCTTCTTGTAGTATCATGTTCTTGATTTCCTTGTCTTCTGGAACACAGATTCGGTCTTGATACCACAAAATTCCTTCTTCGTCCTCACGAAGGTTAATCACTTCCTCGTGTTTCATGTCTTCTTTCATCTTCTGAATACTCTGGTCCACTTCCTGAGCTTTTCGGATTTGGTCCTTCAGCTCGCATTTCACTGCCAATGCGGCGACGGTTCCTTGTTCAACGAACTCTAAACTCAATTTCTCGAAGTCTCCAAGCAATTGGGGTGGTATTCCTAAGATCTTTGCTTGATTGCAGTAGGATTTTGTGCTCAAGGCATCAGCTACTACATTCGCTTTTCCAGGGTGGTAGTGTATTCCAAGGTCATAATCTTTAATCAGCTCTAGCCATCTTCGCTGTCTCATGTTCAAGTCCTGTTGGGTGAAGATGTATTTCAAACTCTTGTGGTCCGTGTAGATTTCACATCTATTTCCAAGTAGATAGTGTCGCCAAATCTTTAACGCATGAACGACGGCGGCTAACTCCAAGTCGTGAGTTGGATAATTCTCCTCATGTGGTCGCAATTGTCTCGATGCATAAGCTACGACTCTTCCTTCTTGCATAAGGACACAACCTAGTCCTTGCTTTGACGCATCGCAGTAGACTTCAAAATCCTTTTTGTTATCCGGTAACGTAAGGACAGGTGCGGTCGTTAATATCTTCTTCAACTCCTCAAAGCTCTTTTCACATCCTTCTGTCCAGTCGAATAAAACATCTTTCTTTAGTAGTCTGGTGAGTGGCTTTGTAATCTTGGAGAATCCTATGACAAATCTCCGGTAATATCCGGCTAATCCTAGGAAACTTCTTACTCCAGTCACTGTCTCCGGTTGTTTCCATTCCATGATAGCCTAAATTTTTGACGGATCCATTGAGATTCCTTTTCCAGAGATAATGTGGCCTAATAATGAAATTTCTTTCAACCAAAAGGCACACTTATCGAACTTGGCATACAGTCGATGTTCCACTAACTTTTCCAACACCATCCTAAGATGTTGTGCGTGCTTTTCCTCTGACTCTGAAAAGATGAGGATGTCGTCGACAAACACAATGACAAACTTGTCCAGGAATTCCATGAGAACCTTGTTCATCAAATTCATGAACACTGCTGGCGCATTTGTTAAACCAAATGGCACTACAGTAAACTCATGCAATCCATATCTTGTTATGAATGCAGTTTTCGGGATATCTTGTTCTCGAATCTTCAGCTGGTGATATCCAGACCTCAGGTCGATCCTTGAGAATATCTTTGCTCCTCTTAGTTGATCAAAGAGATCGTCGATCCTTGGCAAAGGGTACTTGTTCTTGATCGTCATATCGTTCAGTTTCCGGTAGTCGACACAAAGTCGTAGACTACCATCTTTCTTCTTAGCGAAAAGTACAGGGGCTCCCCAAGGTGAGGAACTTGTTCTAACAAATCCCTTTCTTTCCAATTCTTCCACTTGCTTTCTTAATTCTGCTTGTTCTTCACTTGTCATACGCGCAAGCTTTCTTGCATAAGGGGCAGATCCGGGTTTTAATTCGATTGAGAATTCAATGTCCCGATCTGGTGGCATTCCGGGAAGCTCTTCAGGAAAAACTTCTGGATATTCATTCACTATTGGAACTCCCTCAAACTCAACTCCTTCCAAGCTGTTCAAACTGTACACTCGGTTGTTCACTATTGATCTCTCTGCGTGGAGTGTGACTTGTTTTCCTTCAGCATTCGTCAGGGTTATTGCCTTCTTTTCACAGTCCATCTGACCTTTATGCTTGGCTAACCAATCCATTCCGAGAATGACGTCTAGTCCTTGAAGGTCCAAAACTAGCAGGTTTGCTAGGAATCCTAGATTGCCAATACTAAAGGCGATATTTCTACAGATAGAGTTGACAGGCATTCGAGCTCCAGGGGATTGAATTAAAATAGGGAACTCTAATGCAGATACTGGCAACTTATTTCTGAGCACGAAAGGTCTTGACACAAATGAATGAGTAGCACCAGGGTCAAATAATGCAACTGAAAGTTCAGAGTGGATATAGATCCTACCGATTACGACGTCTGATGCTTCTCCTGCTTCAACGGCGGATGCATAGTTAAGTCTTCCGCGACCTGTAGCAGGTACTCCTCTTCCTCGGCCATTTTGAAACCTTCCTCCTCTGGAGGGTGGAGCATTCCTGGTGAAGCCTTGGGCTGGAACAAAGGGTCTTGCAGCTTGCATACGAGCGACATTAGATGGAAGGTGTTGCAGCGGACAAGTGTTCCTACGATGTCCCTTCCTTCCGCAGTGAAAGCACTCCTCGTTCTTAAGGGGGCAATCCTTCAAGAGGTGATTTCCTCTGCATCCAGTACATTGGGCTATCGCAGTAGGTGCAGGCCTTTGGGGTCTCTGAGGTGGTCTGAAGGCTGGTCGGAAAGTTGGCATTGGTCTCCCTCGACTAGCACCTCCTTGGTAAGAGTTGGGCAAAGCCTTCCTCTTTCGGTCTTCTTCAATTATTCCTCTTTTCTCCTCCATCTTAAGTAGTCGGTTTATTAGGACGTGGAAGTCTGTGAACTCGTGGGATGACAGTTGGTATTGCAGGGAATTCTGTAGTCCTTCACAAAACCTATCAATCTTCCTTTCCTCTGTCGCTATATCTTCAGGTGCGTATCTTGCCAGCTGAATAAATTCATGCAGGTATTGTTTCACGGTCTTACTCCCTTGTCGCAGATTTACGAATTCTCGGCGCTTTGCCTGGACAACGCCTTTTGGGACGTGGTATCTACGGAATTCCTCCTTGAATTCATTCCAGGTGATCGAATCTCTGTTGGTGTGCACGGTTTGGTAATTCTCCCACCAAGCGGCAGCAGGTCCAGCCAGTTGGTTCGATCCGTACAAGAGCTTTTCTTCATCACTGCATCTGACGGTATTCAACTTTCTTTCCACATCTCGGAGCCAGTCGTCTGCCACGATGGGGTCTTCTGTGCTTGAGAAAGTCGGGGGTCGCGTCTTTTGAAAATCAGTTAACTTTGCGCCCATCACGGGTCCTTCAGTTTGTCCGGATGCAATATGTTGCATCAGCTGTCCCAAGATTTGGTTTTGCACAGCCGCTGACTCTTGACGATTGCGCTCCATCCATAGCAGCACATCGTTGATGTCACCTCCCTGTGGCATCGTCGAAGATCCTGGTCTACCGGGGTCCGTGCGGCCTCTTGCTCCGGGTGTAGCTCCTGTACTGTTGTGGTTTTCCTCTAGCCCTCCTTCCTGGGGTCTCGCACGTGTGTTAACCATCCTACTCAAACAGGAGGTTAAGAATAGAGACATTGATTCGGAAAGAATCATTCACACAGGTGCTAGCAGAATGCTGGCATCAACTCAAGAAGTAAGAATAAGGATATGCAAAATGATTTTTTCATAAATCAATTTTTCAAAAGATACAAAGCTTCTAGCCTCATTGGCTTACAGAGCTCCTCTAACAACCAGCATACATCAATCATACTAAAACAACTACTACAATAAAAGGAAATCTAGCGTCTGCTGGGCTAGGCACAAAAGGTCGAAAGTCTGCAGTCACTCCTCAGCATCATCAGAAGAATCACAAGGCTCAACCTCCTCGGGATCCTCCTCCTCATCGTCATCAGCATCCATCGGGTCATCCTCCTCGTTGTCGTCGATGTTGATAGGCTCCTTCCCTTTTCCTTCGGGGGTCTTCTTCTTCTGTGCGGTGCAAGGAAGCTCGATTGCTTCACCGTTGATGACTATGCCACGCGACGCAGGCATGAAACCACTGAGATACTCCTTCGGGTTTCCTACCTTCTTGCGAGCGGTGATCCTCAACTTCGGGCGACTCTTCTTGGTTACCGACTCTGCAGCTTCAAGGTCTTTTTCTCCACTTGATTCAGCCATTTCTTGAATTTGTCTCTCTTTTTCTCAGAGGCTTGCACGAGCCCTAATAAGCATGCCCTCAAGGTAGTGGCGATCATCGCGAACACGCTCGTAGTCTCGAAATAGGCGGGTGTATGCAATCTCCGAAGCGCGAACGACGTCTCGAGTCTTCGTCAGGATAGCGTTCTCCTGGTCGCTGGACGGAAGAACAACTCGGTACTCCGATCCGGGAACCTGGTAAGGCACGAAGCGGTAAGGGGAATCAGAAAGGTAGTCGCTGTACATCTGCCGGACGGAACCTACAGCACGACGGGCAGCATCCAAGATAGCATCCTCCTCTTCTTCTCTACGGGCTTGGCGTCTAACTGAGCCTCTCCCATGCTCGGGGATCTCGTAGACAATCACCGAGGCCCGACAACCTATGGGTCGTCCATTTATCTCATCTTGCCAAACGCAATATACCGGTCTCTGACTGTCCCGTGCTCCAAGGAATTGCAGCATCATCCACAGCAACAGTGCCCACGATCCGAGCTCGTCTCCATGAAGGTATCTCCTATCGAAAGCCATCTGACGACAGAACAAAAGGCATCTATAAGAGAAGTCCAAAATCATTTTCCAAAGATTAAAATAACATTTTTCTTAAGGAAAATAGGTTTTCGTAAACAAATTTTGACAAAGAACTAGCGAACTTTTCTTCTAGGGACGCCAAAGTCTATCTAAGGGTTACGACCTACAGTCGAGTCTTCTGCTCTGATACCAAGTTCTGTGGGACCCTCATTTGAGGATTCCAGTGGCAATCGCCCAGGTGGATTGCACTCAGAAAAGGCACATTACAGCTCACAACAACAAGATGCATTATATAAAAATGCGAGTAATTAAAAACAAGTGCTGATCACAAGGACCAACATTACAATAACTTAGCGCCGAAATGACGCATTTAATTGTTAATACAAATTAAGGAGTTTTCGACACGAGGGTCGGCACAAAATAAAACAGCAACGATAAACAAAAGGACTCCTTCAGTCTTCTTTCTCTGCAGCGGCGGCATTGCATGGGCCTTCTCCACATCGAACTCCACCTTGGTGCATAACCCTTTAACCAGATGGGTCCTCAGTTTCTTCTTCTTGTTCCACATTGGGTTCAAGACCATAAGATTCGGGGTCGGCGAATCCTTCCTCTAAATTTGTTTGTAAAAGCAAGGGTGAGCACATTGTCCACATGGTGCTCAACAAGTCCCAAGTAACAATGCATAAATATATAGATGATGGGGAATCTCTCAAAGAACAGCTCTTTGGCTCTGTGTATAAATATATAATAGATTTTCACATGTAGCCTTAAAGAAAGGTCTTTATTCTCGAAAGCGGGGCTTTTGAAATCCTAAGCTAGATTTTCAGAAATGTTGTGTGTGGAGGTCTTTCATGAGTCACCACTTTACTCAGATTTTGTGAAAAACTTCCAAAAGCTACTTGTGCTGCATCGACGTGAATAGAATTCACAGCGCGCAGACTCCATGACCTGGGAGCTCAGAGTATCCGATACTTTTTAAACTTTGCAAAGGTGTACCACCTTAATCCACCAATCATTCGGCTTTCAAGTCGGATCAGCTTCATGCGACTTTTACGCATGTGACAAGGCCGAGATGACACAACAATTTACAGTCCTAGTATTAACCATTTCCCTGCCCGGTAAATAGACAGTTAAGTCTCAAGTACCGTTGTGGGTCCTCCCCACTGCCTTACTTCCTAGCCTGGGCCTATGTTCTCGCAAGACACATAGCCTCGCTTGATTACAGTCGCGCACGACCTAATCTGGCTTAGGGCGTCTTCCTTCTTTCCACCTTTTCCTCTCATGATTTTTCTGAACTCACATCACTCATGGCCTTCTGCGGCCCACCAGTTCTCGCAAGAAACTGGACCGACAACCATTGCAGGGAAAAGCTAACACTAAAGAAAGCTACTAAGTTGCGCCCGTCCCATAAACAGGCAGGTGGTTGGTACGTTTTTCATGCCGCATAGAAGCACAACACAAGGTTCTAGTCCTTATGAATCTTTAGTGAGGAGTCTTTCACATTCTCAGTGCGCACACAGCACCATCCAATCAAACCATCCTCACTATCGATTCCAATCACATTTTCTTTCACAAAAAGGGGTTTTGAACATGCTTTTCTCATATGTGACCATTCAACATTTGTCATATAATCTTTAAGCATAGCATAGCCTAAGCATGATAATCTAGGGTAACAAGGGTGCAGGGATATTCAATGTCAAAAGGGGCTTTACAATCATTTAGGTCATATCTAGTCATTTTATTGAAACATTATTCTTATTTGAATCTAAGGCATGCATATACTTGAAAACGGTTAACATACTTCATTTCAAAATAGTAGGCTAGACATGATCAAGGGATTGAGACTTGCCTTGCAGTGACGGGTCTAGCTGCTCAAATGAATCTTCAGGGATCTCCTCCGTTCCTTCAACGTCTGGTTTCACGACGGGTACAAACAACACATACACACTATATAAGCACACAAGCACTAGAAAATAATGCGTAAATACATCATGCATGCAGGGGAATTGGTTTAGACAAGGTCACTTGACATTGGTTGAAGAGATGGGTTCAGAGGGCTTGAATGTCGAAGGGCTGACATTCGGCTCATGGCTTAACATTGCCCTAAATCGGTTCTAGGTTTATTTTCTGGAGATGTGATAGTAGGGAAAGTTGTAGAACATGGCTCAAAAGGCTTAGTGGACAAAGTGGCATTTCAATTGCTCAAAAGAAACAAGTCTAAATCATCCAATGCCACAGGTGGACATGCACTGACATAGTGTTTGACATGGCCAGAAACTAGGGCATTGCATAAATTTTGACTCAGGGCTCCAATTGATGCACAACTTTATCTAGGGTTTAGGCATTGATATCAGCTACAAAACTCTCAACAGGCTCAAGGGCTGAAAGTGGCCGGAGGGTGGCCAAATCCGGTGAGCAAACACGGTGGCCTGGACATGGACTGAGCCACTGGACAGCAACCTTGGCATGGCTATAACTTTTGATTCAGGTCGATTTAGGGGTCGGGCTAGTAGACAAAATTGCTCAGGGGGTTGAGATCTATCTAAATGACAAGGTCTCATCGGCTGGTTTGGCCGGAAAGCGAACTCCGGCGATCGGGGCCGAAGACGAAGGCACCGATTTGGGGGTTTTCGTTCCAGGGCGTTTGAACTCAATTCAACGCTCGGGAAGCATCTAGGGGCTGTCACAAGGCTATTGGTGCACTCAATTTTGCCAGAGATCGGCTGGAGAAGCACGGCGGCGTGCTCCGGCGAACTACCGAGGCTCGAACATGGAAATCCGGCGCTCGGGGCAAAATTGGTGAATCCAAGCTTGCAGGTTTGTTCCTCCTAGCTCACTGATCAATATCCTCTACAGGCACGAGGATCAATTTGGCTTGAATCGCTCGGCATTGCGGGAACAGGGGATTTCCGGTTTTCCGGTGATTGCCGGCGTTGAGGTGCGCCGGGGACCAATTAACGGCTATGAAACGTAGAGAGAGGTGTAGGGAGCTTACTGGTGGCGTTGGTTTGGAGGGGGAAGCTTCGGGCGAGGCTGGCGCCGTAAGCTTCAACAGTTGCTCGCCGGGGAAGATGAACTTCGCGGCGGCGCTGAGGAACTCAACTACTCTCTGGTGAAGGAAGCTACGGTTTGAAGTTGTGGAATGGTGTGAGGCAATGCTGGGCAAGGGAGGGGGCTTATATAGCCGCGGGTGAGGCTCTCGGGAGCAGCAGCAATCGCCGGGGATATCTTCTTCTGACGCCGGGACGGTCATCGATGCATTTCGGGACGCGGCGGGGTTCTGCCAGAGACGGTGAATCGCGGGATATCAGGATTCCGTCAGGAGGTGGTGGCGAAGATCTTCGGGATGGCAGCCAAGTGGCATAAAGCTCCTGGCAGCAGCAGCAGCAGCAGGCACGCGCGGGGAAGAAGATGGCACGGTGGGGCTTGAGCGCTCCACGGTGGCGGTACAGCTGCGCACGGCTAGTGGCTACGTGGCCGTGAGGTGGCAGCGCGAGGGGCTTCGCCGGCGACGAGTTCAACGGTGCGGCAAAGCGGCAGGGCGCTGGTCAAACGAGCACTGGTCGCGGTCGTGCACGCGGTCTCCTGGTCGTGGTCGAAGAAAAGGCCAGGGGCTTATTTGCAAGGCTTTGGACTGAAACGCGAAGGTTTTGGCTCGGGAATTTGGACCTAATTGCAATTCTGAAGATCTGAAGGGCTGATTTGAATTCTGATTTTGCAGATGAGTGCTACTAAATGTCTTGGACTCATCTAGCAGGAAAAATGATGAAATCCGATAACATCTGGTGGTTTTGACAAAATTCGAAAACAGGGTAATTAGGGTAATTAGGGTTTGAACTTTTGTCGAGGCTAAAACTAGGGTTTTGGTCGAGATTCTGGAATTCTTCCAGAAGGGAAAAATGTTCAGAAAAATGAAAGAAAGGTTATCACTTGATCAGATTTGGATTTTGAGGTGATCTGGGACTTTTAGCCTTTTTGGGTTTTCTGAAATTTCTGAAAAGGACTAAATTGAAACGCTTTTGGACTGAAATGTGAAAATGATCTGGGGAAAGAAGTTTAGCAGCCAACTTTTTAGGTTAAGGTAGTGGCATACCCAAGATCATGATAGGGTTAAAATATTAGGGTTTCCAAAGAAGTTATGCTGATTCGCAAGCAGAAAAGATAATCAAAAACTGGGGTGTTACATCAACCTCATTGCTTCTTGGTGCGGGATTTGTCCCAGGCACAGGAGGGTTGGCCTCCCCCTCCTTTTGACTTGGGGGAGGGGTGGCCGCCCCGATCAGCTCTGTGAGAGCCACCTCCGTCCTCGAGAATGAAGACGCCCTCAGGCCTTGACTCCCTATGATGTCCCTCCTTGAGACGTTTGTGGGATGAGTCCCAATGTCCCTCCTTGCGTGGGGGGAGACCCCTTGGTTCTCCTTCCAGAGGTCGTCCTCCTCTGCCCTTGTGTACTTTTCAAGTACGTTGAAGAGCACATCAGCCAACGAGGGGCAGCTCCGGGAAAGCCTCCGGTGGAGCTCCCCGGGGGGGATCCCGCTCTTGCATGCCTCGATGACTGTAGAGTCGGGGACGTGGGCCACTTTGCTCTTGACCTGAGAAAAGTGCTTGAAGAAGCTCCGGATGGTCTCCCCCATCTTCTGCTTCATGGTTTATAGTTGTGATGAATCCAGGGAAAGCACGTAGTTCCCTAGAAGTTTGCATAGAACTCGCGCTTGAGTTGTGCAAAGGACTTGATGGAGCCTGTCCTCAGGTTGTAAAACCATGAGCGGGCGATTCCGATAAGGTAGAGGGGGAAGACGTTGCATTGCACCGTCTCATCCCCCCCAGCCACTGAGATGGCCATACCGAAACCCAAAGTAATTGCACAACTCTTTATTTCAAAGAGGGCTTTACACGTCGAACGTTAGGCACACTTGCCTACGTCAAAGGAACTATAAGTGTCTAAAACTCAAATAAGTTCTATGACTCTTCGATGATCTCAACTAGACCTATTACAAGGTATTTATAGTCCAATCGTATGAGTACGTATCAGACTTAGTAATCCTAAATGTATTAGACTCATATAACTAACTTAACTAATCCTAAACAGATAAGCTTAGTTATATATATAGGATTACAATTCCGAACAGGGAACGAATTCCTTTTCCTGGTCGCGAACCAATCCATGGTCGCGAAACCTTTCCGAACACGGTTAAGGTCGCAAAGCCGTATGCGATCAAGACTTGGTCGTGAATCCGTATGCGATTAGGACTTGGAGATCCTCCCGGATCATGACTCCCTTGTTGAGAAGGAGCCAACCCCCGTTGCGACCTCTCGATCAAACTGGAGATGTGGCAATTGGGCTTGTCCATCTTCTTTTGTGTACCACTTTGCCGCACGTGCTCGTTGATCTTTCCGACCGATTCGAAAAGTCTCCTTTGTGCCACTGCGGGTGGTAGTCACCTTCCTCTCCAGAATCACATCGTCACGTAAAGGTTCGCCTAGTTGATAGACCAAGTCTTCAACGGATGGTACTATGGTATCTGGCTCATCATCCAACATTGAAGGCTCGAAGAGTTTGAGGTGCTCAACATTGACAACCGAGTAAATATCCATGTATGGAGGTAACTCAAGCTGACAAGCATTATTACCCACTTTCCGCAAAATCCGAAAAGGACCATAACGAATGGGTTTGAGCTTCTTACCTTCACCTTTAAGTCTCTCCTTACTCAAATGTAACCATACCATATCACCTTCTTGAAATTGCGCATCAACTCGGTGCCGATCATGTCGCGCCTTGTACTTGAGTTGAGCTTTCAGCAAGTTCTGTTCAACCTCACGATGGAGTCGTTGAATACCTTCCAGGAACTTTTGTGCTCGATCCTGATCAGATCCTTCCTTGCTGTTCTGTGCTGAGGTAGGGATCACAAACTCCATATCGAATGGACTCTGTGGTTGAAATCCTAAACAGACCTCAAACGGCGACTTTCCAGTCGAACCATGCACTGCTCGATTAAAAGCAAACTGTAGGTACGGTATGCTTTCATCCCAGGTCTTCGGGTGCTTCGAGTTATATCCTCTCAAGAGATGAACGACTGTACGATTAACCACCTCGGTTTGACCATCAGTTTGCGGATGAAAAGCAGTACTCCTCTTTAGCTTGGTGTCCATCATCGTCCAAAGCGATCGCCAAAAGTGACTAAGGAACCGGGTATCGCGATCAGACACAATAGAAGTCGGCAGTCCGAAGTGTGTCCAAACGTGTTGAAAGAATACCCGAGCTGCCTCTTCTCCCGTGATAATCTTCCGACAAGGTATAAGAACAATCATTTTGGAGAACCGATCAACGACCACGAATAGATAGTCGTTGCCACGTCAGGTCTTAGGCAATCCTCCCAAGAAATCCATGGATATGCTCTCCCATGGTCGTGATGGAACTGGCAAAGGAGTGTACAAACCTAATTTTCGGTTTGCCGGTTTCGAGATGCTGCAGAGACCGCAGCCTCGAACAAACCTAGGCACATCTTGCTGCATACCCGGCCAGAACACATGTCGGTGAAGATTTTGCAACGTCTTTGTAACCCCAAAGTGACCAGCTACCTTCGATGTGTGCGCTTCTCGCATCCATTGAGTTCGAGGTGCTCCACGAGGTATGCAAAGTAAATTGCCCTTGTACAAGAGTCCTTCTCGACGAACGAACTCTGTAGGGTTCCCTGTTTCGATCTCAGTCAGTGCTGTTTGAAAATCAGGGTCTTCACTGTACATAGTGACATAGTCATTATGACATGATGGCTCGATCTGCATGAACGCTGATAAACAGAGGGTTGTAACTGGTGGTCGCGACAACATATCCGCCAATTTGTTGTGTACGCCCTTCTTATACTTAATCACCAGATTAAACTGCTGCAGATACGACATCCACTTCATGTGCCGAGCTTGCTGTAGCTTGGACTGCGTTTGCAAATATTGCAATGGTTGATGGTCGGTGTGGACAATCGTCTCTTTCCCCAAGAGATAACACCACCAATGTTTCACGGCTTGATGCAGTGCGCATAACTCCTTATCATAAGTCGTGTAGTTCTTCTGAGCTCCCTGGAATAACTTGGAGTGATATGCCACTGGTCGACCTTCTTGCATGAGCACTGCGCCCATCGCATAACCTGAGGCATCGGTTTCTAGCTCGAACGGTTTCTGGAGATTCGGCAAAGCTAACACAGGCGCCTCGCTGATCTTCCTTTTCAGCAAGAGAAACGTGTCCTCATGTTTCCCTGTCCACTCGAACTTCTGATCGATCCTTGTTAATGCATGCAACGGAGAAGCCATAATCGAGAAGTGTCGGATGAACTTCCGAAGGTATTGGCATGCTCCCACAAAACTACGCACATCTGTAACTATTCGCGATCGCGGCCATTCGCGAATCACTTTGACCTTGTCCGGGTCGATTTGCAACGTACCGTTGCCGATTATGAATCCGAGGTAAAGTAGAGTTTGCTGACCGAACTCGCACTTCTTACGGTTGAGGCGAAGTCGATGTTGCCAAAGCTGTTCGAACACCTTTTCGACATGTATGAGGTGCTCATCCCACGAACGACTATAAACCAATATGTCGTCGAGATACACGATCACAAAGTCGTCGATGAACGGTCTCAATACGTCATTCATAAGACGCATGAAAGTTGTCGGGGCGTTGCAGAGACCAAACGGCATGACCAGCCATTCGAACAGACCTTGCCGTGTTTTGAACGCGGTCTTCCATGTATCCTCCTCTCGGATGCTGACTTGATGATATCCTGACTTAAGATCCAATTTGGAGAAGACAACAGCATGCTTCAATTGGTCTAGCAGGTCATCAATACGAGGAAGGGGGTACCGGTTCTTGATGGTGATCTTGTTCAGTGCTCGATAGTCGATGCACATACGCCAAGCCCCATCTTTCTTTGGTACTAACACCACAGGAGATCCACAAGGTGAACTACTCGGTTGAATGACACCATTGTTCAGTAACTCACCAAGTTGTTTCTTGATCTCTCCATTCTCCAATACTGAGTTGCGATACATACTCGGATTGGGCAGTGTCGCATCGGACACAAGCTGAATTTCGTGCTCGACTGGACGTTTTGGCGGACGACCCTGGGTAGTCTCGAATAGATCACTGTATTTCTCCAGCAGCCCCGACAAACGACCAGAATCCTCTCGGCACGCCAGCGACAATGCTGGTCGAGTACCCTCACCTTGATCAATGGGTCGAATCATGACAAGCACATACTTATGACATGCATTAACAATTCGTTTGGCTTGATTTGCGGTAATCAAGTTCGAAGTGTTGACGTGGTGGTCTCTACTGATCACGAACTTAACTCCGTCTTTGGTGAGGTCGTACTCTTGCGCTCGCCGATGGAAGTGAGCGTCTCGATCATACAGATACGGACTCCCAAAGATCACCTGACAGATATCGATAGGGACAACATCGCATTGCACCTTATCGATATATCGTGCAGAGATCGCAAACTTCAACACACACTGACTCGTAATCTGTTGGTTCACGTCGGATGTAAACCAACCCAGCGGATATGGTCGCGGGTGTGTGGTTGTCTTCAAACCAAGTCGCCGAACCAGTCCAGCAGAGACCAGATTCTTCTGACTTCCTGGATCGAATATCGCTGAGACCACTTCGTGCTTCACCTGGATGTTGATGGTGAACAAGTCCTCCGTTGGGTGATGGTCGTTCGGTGGATCGGAACCCTTCTCCTTCGGCATTGCCATCAGAGACAAGGTCGTATCCGCCTCATTAACCGAATTCACTCGGACAACTTCTTCGTCGGGTGAAGTCGCAGTAGCCATGGCTGTTCTTTTCCCTGGTCCGTTTTTCTTTGGCCGAAGTTCAGGATGAAGCTTGTAACATTTGTCCTTGGTATGCCCCGCGACTTGACAATTTTCACAAAAGGCACCCGTGCCTGATTTTGAAGCGTTCTTCTTCGGACTCGGCTTTTTCTTTGTCGAGGTCGCATTTTCCTTTGTGCTTTTGTCGCCGCGGGATTTATTCTTCTTCTCGATCGCCATAGCAGTTGTTCTCGCGGTCGCAATGTCTTGGACACCGAAGAGACTTAGCTCAGTACTGATCGATTTCTGAAGTCCAGATGTGTACTTCCGAAATACCTGAGGGTCGGATAGTGAGATGCCAATGACCATTGCTTGTCGCCGAAACTCTGTCGTATAGTCTTGGACGGTCTGGTCGCACCGTTGGTACAATCTATGCCAACGCTCCCATCTCTCCTCCAGGTAACCCATCGGATAGAATTCTTGTCGCAGAAGTCGTTTGAATTGACCCCACGCAAGGTCGTCAGCTTCACCACTGGCGACAAGGGCCTTCCACCATGTCTTGGCGTGGTCCCTTATCTTCAAAGGTGCAAATTTGACCTTTTGAGCGCTACTAAACCCTTTAAGGTCAAAGTAGGTCCCAAGTTGGTCGATCCAAGAATCCAGCTTCTCGGCATCGATCACCCCATCATATATGGGTATATCAATCTTAGCGTCGACTTTAAAAGATCCGACAGCTAAGGAGGTGTTGGCGAGGTCGTCGGTCTTGTGGTCGCCTTCGTCTTCATCTTCGTCTGCCCTGCGCAAGTCTTCACCAGTCTTCTCACCCATAACCTTCCCTACTTCAGGAGGTACAATCATGGTCTGCTGCTTAATCCAAGCAAGCACGGTTTCCATGTCGATGGAGAGTTTAGCCACTTTTTCGGCTAGGTTAGCTTGAACGGGGGTATCGTCAACATTGTCGGAGACGCGGCTGTAGGAACCGTCAATTGATCACCTGGAATTTCGCCGGAAGTTTTGTAACCCTGGCGAGTCTTCACCATCCATAGGATAGGAAAGTCGCTCTGATACCAACTTGATCCGTTTGAGACCTAGTCTTGGTTTTCGCACTAGGCTCGCCCAGATTCTAATATGCGGAATAACGGGATCTTACTCGGAAATACCAAAACCCAAAGTAATTATGCGGAATAACGGGATCTTACTCGGAAATACCGAAACCCAAAGTAATTGCACAACTCTTTATTTCAAAGAGGGCTTTACACGTCGAACATTAGGCACACTTGCCTACGTCAAAGGAACTATAAGTGTCTAAAACTCAAATAAGTTCTATGACTCTTCGATGATCTCAACTAGACCTATTACAAGGTATTTATAGTCCAATCGTATGAGTACGTATCAGACTTAGTAATCCTAAACGTATTAGACTCATATAACTAACTTAACTAATCCTAAACAGATAAGCTTAGTTATATATATAGGATTACAATTCCGAACAGGGAACGAATTCCTTTTCCTGGTCGCGAACCAATCCATGGTCGCGAAACCTTTTCGAACACGGTTAAGGTCGCAAAGCCGTATGCGATCAGGACTTGGTCTTGAATTCGTATGCGATCAGGACTTGGTCGCGAATCCGTATGCGATAAGGACTTGGAGATCCTCCCGGATCACTAGTCCTGTTGGCACCCTCCGGATGTGAGTTTGCTGGGGAGGAGCTCTCTCTGGGAGAGAGGTCTCCAAGGGAGCCAGTTGTTTGAGTGTGTTGAAATGAATTGGAGTTGGTTACAAATGAGATACAAGGGGGTATATATAGGCCCCAAAACATGCAAAAGACAAAAAAGCCCTATCTACGGCCATTGGATCGAGGGGCGTTGGCGTCATTTCACTGGCCGAAGGGCTTGGGTACTTGACAAGTGTCCTCGATAGTTCCTGAGGAGCTCTTTATGTCACTCCAACATGACCCCGTATGAGAGACCTCCGTGATTTTCCCCGGTAGCACTCCAGGACTTGTCCCGGGAGGCCTCTGGGATTTCCCCGGTAGCCCTCTGAGATTTTCTTTAGGAGGCGTCCGGGACTTCCCCGGTAGCCCTCCGGGACTTTCCCCAGTAGGTGCTCGGGGGATCCCATGGGACCCGAGTGTGGAGGCCCGGGGGCCCACGGGGAACTGTCTCTGCACGATCGACCAGGCTCTCTGGGGATCCCATAGGACCCAGGGCCAAGACGCCCTGAGACCCGTCGGGGACCGTCTCCTCACGAAGGACCTAGGCTCTCTGGGGATCCCGTGGGACTCGGGGCTCAAAGGCCAGGGACCCACCGGTCCCTGGGAC
This sequence comes from Pharus latifolius, assembly GCA_019359835.1. Classification (NCBI taxonomy): domain Eukaryota; kingdom Viridiplantae; phylum Streptophyta; class Magnoliopsida; order Poales; family Poaceae; genus Pharus; species Pharus latifolius. Next base: position 71,702,522 of record CM033322.1, read on the forward strand.
CCAGGGCCCAGAGGCCTAGGGACCCACTGGTCCCATGGGACTCTGGGCCCAGAGGCCCAGGGACCCGCGGGGAACCTTGTCCACACGAAAGACCTAGTGCTCTGGGGATCCCACGGAACCGAGGGCCCGGAGGCCAGGTGACCCGCCGAGACCGTCTCCGTATGAAAGACCCAGGCGCTTCATGGATTTTCCTCGGGAGGCATCCGGGACTTTCCCCGGGAGGCGTCCCAGACTTTCCGCGGTAGCCCTCTGGGACTTACCCCGGTAGGTGCTCCGGGTACCTCGTCGGACGTGGGGCCCAGAGGCCTAGGGACCAACCGGGAACCTTCTACACACGAAGGATCCAGGCGCTCCGAGCATCCCATGGGACCAGGCCCAGAGGCCCAGGGACCCACCAGGTACCGTCTCTGCACGAAGGACCTAGGCGTTCCATGGCTTTTCCCGGGGACCGTCTCCGCATGAAGGACCCAGGAACTCTGTGGCTTTTCCCGGGAGGCCTCCGGGATTCTCTCCATAGCTCTCTAGGAATTTCCGCGATAGCTCTTCGGGACTTTCCCCGGGAGGCGTCCGGGATTTTCCTTGGTAGCCCTCTGGGACTTTCCCCGGTAGGCGATCGGAGGATCCCACGGGACTCGGAGCCTAGAGGCCCAGCGACCTGCAGGGAACCGTATCTGCACAACGGACCCAGGCGCTCCAAGGATCCTGCGGGACTCAGGGCCCGGAGGCCTAGGGACCCACCGGGGGCCCACCGAGACCGTGTCCGCATGAAATACCCAGGAGCTTTGTGGCTTTTCTCGGGAAGCCTCCAAGATTTTCCTCGGGAGGCGTCCGGGAGTTTCCTTGGTAGGCGCTCCGGGGACCTCGTGGGACGCACAGCCCGGAGGCCTAGGGACCCTTTGGGAACATTGTCGACACGAAGGATCCAGGTGCTCTGGGGATCCCACGGGACCCAGGGGCCGAAGGTCTAGGGACCCGCTGAGGACCGTCTCCGCACGAAGGACCCAGGCGTTCCGTGGCTTTTCCAGGGAGGCCTCCGGGATTTTCCTTGGTAGTCCTTCAGGACTTTCCCGGGAGCCGTGCGGGACTTTCCCTGGTAGGCGCTTGGCGGATCCCACAGGACCCAGAGCCCAGAGGCCCAGGGACCCACAGGGAACCATCTCGGCACGACAAACCCAGGTGTTCAGGGGATCCCGTGGGACTCGAGGGCCAGAGGCCCAGGGACCAGTAGGGACCCAGGACCCAGAGGCCCAGGGACACACCGGGGACCATCTCCGCACGAAGGACCTGGGAACTCCGTAGCTTTTCGCGGGAGGCCTTCGGGATTCTCTCCGATAGCACTCTGGGATTTTCCCTGATAGCCCTTCGAAACTTTCCCTGGGACGCGTCCGGGACTTTCGCCGATAGCCCTCCGGGACTTCCCCCGGTAGGCACTCGGGGGATCCCACGGGACCCAAAGACCAGATGCCCAGGGACATACAAGGAACCGTATCCGCACAACGGACCCAGGCGCTCCGGGGATCCCGCGGGACTCCGGGCTCAGAGGCCCAGGAACCCAATAGGAACTTCTTTGCACGAAAGACCTAGGCGCTTCGAGGATCCCGCAATATCCAGGCTCGGAGGCCCAGGGACCCACCGGGAACCTTCTCCGCACAAAGGACCCAGGCGCTCTGGAGAACCCGCGGGACCTGGGGCCTGGAGGCCCACGGACCCACCGGAAACCTTCTCCGCACGAAGGACGCAGGCGCTCTGGGGATCCCATGGAACCCAGGCCCGGAGGCCCGGGGAACCAACGGGGAACGTCTCCACACGAATGACCCAGGTGCTTCGTGGCTTTTCCCTGGAGGCCTTCGAGATTCTCCCCGGTAGCCCTCCCGGATTTTCCCTGGTAGGCCCAGGGACTCGTGGGGAACCGTCTTCGCACGACCTACCCAGGCGCTCTGGGGATCCCTTGGGACTCGGGGCTTGGAGGCCCAGGGACCCATCGGGAACCTTCTCCACATGAAGGACCTAGGCGTTCTGGGGATCCCGCATGTTGTGTCTGTCACGATTGTGACATCACCTGTGAGGAGCCCAGCTCGGTGCAGCTGGTCCCATAAACCACTTGACTTCCCAGGATGAGTCAATCACAGGAATTCATTGAAGCAGCAAAATATTACAATAGTCATAATTGTATGGCCAGCAGGCCTTAGTACAATATGGGGTACAGTGCCTTACAAGGCACAAAGGTACAAAAAAATAAAACATCTAGTCGGAGGAAGCTAGGGCCTAAAGCAATCCCACAGGAAACAGAGGTTGACAGCAAGACAGCACCACATCAGGGCTCAGGAGTAAACTGCTCGTCTTCTTTTGGATCTGCAGCATCTTTAGGATAATCACCAAGGTCGTAGAGCGCTCCATCTATTGATGAGTTGTTGCAAGGGTGAGTACTTACGTACTCCGCAAGTCATAGGGGAGGTAGAGATACGTATAGTACAAATGACATGAACCTATGCTAATGGAGGAAAGAGTGAAAGGTTTTTCAAAATACTTTTCTTTTTCCTTTCTTACTCAACTTCTGATCATACTCATGGCAGTGTATAAATCATACTGAAGGCAATGTATCCCATATCTAAGGCAATATATCCTCATATCACATTACTTTTCTTCAAGCTTTTCAATCTTATACTCATGACAGTATTTCATATACTTAGGGCAAAATCCACATGCCTCCTAGTTATCATATGCTTAAGGTAAAGTCCATATGCCTCTTAGCTATCACATGCTTAAGGAAAAATCCACATGCCTCTTAGCTATTATATGTTCTCTACATTATGGTACTACCGCGGCACGTCAACACATGACAGTCCACGGCAACACCCCTTATCGTGACAACACATGCCACTTGGGTAATCTTGAACTAACAAATTTTAGTTATAAAACAATACTTGTGTCACACCCCGTGGATTTAATCCACTGTGGCATACTCCTAAAACTTGGGAGTACGAAGTAGTCGAATACATTTTTAACTCTGCAGAGGTGTACCTCTTGTTAAATCCACTTCTTCACTCGACTTTCAAGTCGAGCCAGCTTCAAGCGACTTATACGCATGTGACAAGGCCGAGCTCACACAATGCTTTCGCAGTCTAGTATTAACAGTATCCCTGCCCGGTAAATGGACAATCCAGTCCCAAGTACCGTTGTGGGTCCTCCCCACTGCCTTACTTCCTAGCCTTGGCCTATGTTCCCGCAGGACACATAGCCTTTCTTGATTATAGTCGCACACGACTTAATCTGGCGTAGGGCGTCTTCCTTCTTTACACCTTATCCTCTCATAATTTTTTTGATCTCACATCACTCATGGACGAACTGCGTCCCACCAGTTTCCACGCGAGAAACCGGACCGACAAGCCATGCAGGGAACTGCTAATACTAAGAAAGCAAATAGATTGTTCCTGTCCCATACCAGGTAAGTGGTTGGTACATTTTTCATGCCACTAGACGCACAACACAAGGTTCTAGTCCTTATATGCCAGTGACCAGATCATACCACAAACCATGCACCTTCAGTGCTTGCTCATCCTTTGCAGTTAAGCACCTCCAGTGCTACCACCATCCCATACCAAAATACTGGTCACGGCTAGGGGTTTTATTTCATGAATATAGATGTATATATATATATATATATATATATATATATATATATATATATATATATATATATATATATATTTGTTAGTTCATGGCTTGCTATCTTAACAAGTTCACATTTCTCAAGTATTCAATCTATCACTGCCATAATATCATTGATCTCAACAAATGCAAGATTAATGAGATATCTACTCATGGAATAGCATAGCAATTCATAAAATATAGGTTCAATATGATCAAAGTATGACTTGCCTTCTGCGTCCTAAGTATCAGCAGTTGATGATGGTTCGGTGACAAGATCTTCAACCTCGGGCTCTTGCTCTGGACAAGATCAAACAAGGAAACAGGCATTACAACCAATCCTATTCTTACTAATCCACTATATGCGATAATGCAAGGAGAGACACTTAGGCGATACAAGATTTGAGAGTTCTGGGAAGTGATTAGGGTTGAACTATGGAAACCAGGGTTAAGATTAGTTGTCAAGGTTTACAGGGTTCCAAAATATCAGCATAATATTAGGGTTATGACTGGTTCGCCCAAAAACAGCGAACGTCTTTAGGTTGGCATTCGGTTCAAGGAATCCACATAAGGTCGATGGATGATAGAGGGCTCAACTCAGGTTGTGACAGTAGAATAAAATGTAGATCACAACATCAGGTGTCTAAGGGACAAAGTTATGTTCAGGATGCATGGCTGGAAGTAGGTGAAAAGGCTCAATGCCGCTGGCTGACATAGGCTGACAAGGGCTGACAATGCCCAAGAATGGCATTGACATGGTTTGAATAGTTCCCAGTGGCCAAAATGGGTTTTGATTCAAGCATATGGTGTACAAAGTACTGAGGCAACTATTTGACAAAGTAGTTTTTGTTTTGCATGACCAAAGGTGGGTGAACAGGGCTAATGCCACTGGCTGGCATAGTTTGGCTCAGAGTTGACATGGCCAGAAACTAGGGTTTGCCATAACTTTTGATCTAGGACTTCAAATGATGCACCACTTTGTCTGGTAGTTAGGCATTCGTAATAGGAACAATTGACTCAACAGGATCTAGGGCAGGAGATGGCCGGAAAATGATGAAAACCAGAGATGAAATTGACTGGCCTAGAGCACATGCAACATGAATAGTACAGCAACTAGGGCATAGCTATAACTTCTGTTCTAGGCCGAATTAGAAGTCGTGACAGAAGACAAAGTTACTCACAATGGTCCAAAACATCTAAATGGCAAAGTTTCTAGAGCTGGATCGGCTGGATTTGGAAGATACTGGCTGGAGAAAAGATGAACTCAAATCTAATTTGGGCATTTCTGATTTAAAGTGATTGAGGTTAATTCCTTGCTTGTATATGGTCCTCAAGGTACTAGAAACATACTGGTGAAGTTGGATTAGCTAAAAATTCAACACATAAGCTAAACCAGTAAGCACAGTGAACATGCAAAGTTGCAAATTGGGGTTTTTCATATTTCAGCAAATCTATCGATTTTGGTTGCTTAGGGATGTTAAGAAGGGTCTACTGATCATGATTGATCACTGGCACGAGGGCTAAATCGGTTTAGTTAGAGTTTAATTGCTCATCGGAGTTCTAGATGAAACACGGCGATTGCCGGTGACAGAAAGCATTTAAACTTAATTCCAAGCTTGAGAAGTATGAGGGAGATGAGAGAAGCTCATTGGGGGTGTTGGATTGAAGAAGGAAGCAGTGGAGAAGCTTGGCGTCGAAGCCCCTCCTTGCTGCTCGCCGGGGAAGAAAAGAAACACGGCGAGTTTTACTGGTTGCTGGTGTGAAGGAGTGTGAGAGAGTTGCTAAGACCAGGGGGTTTAAATAGGCGTAGCTGGGGAGGCTCCCAACGTCTACAATTGCACAGGGAGTTGAAACCGGTTGAGTTGACTGGAAAGTGACCGACGGCGATGACAGGCGGCGAAACGACGTCCTCACCGGTCGCGTCGGCTGCGCTGCTGTCTCTGTGGTGAAGGGATGGTGAAGTGAAACCCGATCGTGGCATGGCTGCAATGTGGCATGGTTTTGCTGTGGCTGTCGGGCACACGCGGGAGAGTGAAGATCTGGCCGGTGCTGGAGGAGGTAATCCACAGTGGCGAACAGGAACCTACCACGTGGCGTCGAGGCAGCGGCTAAGATGGCTGTGCTGGTGATCAACGGCTAGGAGTTCACGGGTGTAGCAACGGTCGAAGAAATCAACTGGCTGTGTACTGTAGCTGCAGGTCGAAGCAAAACAGCAGCAGTGGCGAGGTCGAAAGCTCCCGTGCTCGTGGTCGCGTGAGGAGGGAGTTGAGAGCTGAGGTAGAGGTGATCGAAGACACAGCAGTGGTCAAAATCGGTTGCTACGGTCGAAGCCTGAAGATGTGGTCGATTGAACAGGCCTGGTGGAAGTCGAAATAGCAATCTGGTCGGTTTGAGAAGCCTGGTCGTGAACAGCAACCTGTGGTCGAATCAGGGACTGAATTGTGATGGTTTTTTATTGGCTTTGGATTGAATTGCAAATTTGGGTTTAGAGAGGTTTAATTTGGGATTTGATTTCGTGGCTGAGTATAATATTTCTATTAATACTCATTTAGCACAAATTTGGAGAAAGTTTGATAAGATCTGATGGATTTCACCTATTTTTGAAAATAGGGTAAAATTAGGGTAAAATAGATCTGGATTTTGACGATCTCGAATTCTGGTAATTGGAGTGAGATTTTGAAGTCTGATCAGAAGGGAAATCTGTATGAAATAGCATTTGGGAGGTGTCCCAGAAGAAATTCTGGAATTGGGGTTTGTCGTGGTATTGCGAATACCCCGGCAGGTTTTGAAAGTGATCCTAGAGAAGATTACGCGGCGTGGGTTGACCGGATGACCGGTCCTCCTCCGCCGGACAAGCACAAAAAATGACACACGGGTTTATACAGGTTCGGCTCCCGGTGGGGGCCCTAGTCCTGTCGACGCGCTCCCGACCGGAGTCAGCTGGGGAGGCTCTCTCCAGGGGAGAGGCTTCCGGAGCACGTCTGTGAGTTTAGCTATTCCAATAAAAGAACCGATCCTTTACAACAGAGGGGTACAAGGGCTATTTATAGCCCCAAAAAGAAGCAAAAAACCTAAACTACCCCGGAAGCAACCGTCGGATTGAAGGGTAGGACCGTCCTTCTCCCGGTCAAACACCTTGGATGCTTGACAGGTGGTCGCTAGTTCCCGAGGCGCTCCTCGCGTGACCTGCACGTGATAAACAGTTCAAGACTTTACCTTTAGGAGGGCGATGAGGCCTGGGACGGCGCCGGAGGCCAGGTCCCCGGGGCCAAAAGGCGGCGCCCGGGGAGGTCCCAGAGACCACGTCCCCGGGCCAATGGCGGCGCCTGAGATGACACCGGAGGCCGCGTCCCGGGAGCCAAATGGCGGCGCCCGGGGAGGCCCCGGACGCCACGTCCCCTGGCAAATGGCGGCGCCCGGGACGGCGCCGGAGGCCGCGTCCCGGGGGCAAAAAGGAGGCGCCCGGGGAGGGGCCGGAGGCCGCGTCTCCGGGCAAATGGCGGCGCCCGGGACGGCACCGGAGGCCGCGTCCCGGGAGCCAAATGGCGGCCCCCGGGAGGGCACCGGAGGCCACGCCCCGGGAGCCAAACGGTGGATCCCGGGGCGGGGCCGGAGGCCGCGTCCCCGGGAAAATGGCGGCGCCCGGGAGGGCACCAGAGGCCACGCCCCGGGAGCCAAACGGCGGCGCCCGGGGAGGGGCCGGAGGCCGCGTCCCCGGGCAAATGGCGGCGCCCGGGACGGCACCGGAGGCCGCATTCCGGGAGCCAAATGGCGGCGCCCGGGAGGGCACCGGAGGCCACGCCCCGGGAGCCAAACGGTGGCGCCCGGGGAGGGGCCGGAGGCCGCGTCCCCGGGCAAATGGCGGTGCCCGGGACGGCACCGGAGGCCACGTCCCGGGAGCCAAACGGCGGCGCCCGGGAGGGCACCGGAGGCCACGTCCCGGGAGCCAAAAGGCGGCGCCCGGGGAGAGGCCGGAGGCCCGGTCCCCGGGGAATCGTGACACATCTTACCTGGACTTAGTCCTGCAGAGATTTCCCCCGACAGCAGCCCCCCAGGCCCGCCGGGGACGATGCTCGAGTCCCCGGTGGGTATGGTTCTGGTCACCGGGAAGATCTCCGGGCCAAATTACCGGAGCCGCGACGCTTCGGTTTCCGCGCCCCACACTTAAAGTTGCGCCCTTTCGCCATAAATGCGAGCGCGGTTTGAACCGGCGCCTCGATTCACGCGCCCGTCCCTTCGTTTCCCACGCACGGTTTGAATTTCTACAGTCGAGATTGATCCGCGGGTGCCACGTGGCATACATGTAGACCACGGCCCACCCCTATAAATTGGACCTTGGGGGGGCCCGGAAGCTCATTCCAAATTCTCAGCCTGAACGATTTTTGCTCTCCCGGTAGCCCTCTCCCGGTAGCCCTTTCCGGTAGCCCTTTCCGGTAGCAGGCGTCCGGGGGTTTCTAGTAGTATCCTCATGCAAAGTTAGCCACCAAAAAGAAGACTAACCTCATGGCACCCAAGGGTCGAGCGAAGACCACGGAAGTGCCCCCGGAGGAAATCCCCTCGGATTTCCTCTGGGCGTCGGAGTTCACGGCCGAGGACGCCGAGTCCTTGGCCGAAAGAGGCATCGTCGCGGACGGGGACATCCGAGTCCCCGTGAAGAAGGACGGAGCCCCCCGCCCCAGGCCCGGAGAGGTCGTGGCCTTCGAGGCCTTCCTGGAGGAGGGGCTCCGGCTCCCGGTGCATCCCATGCTCCGGGAGTTTCTCAAGGAGTACGGGGTGGCTCTCAACCACCTCACCCCGAACGCGCTCGTCCGGATGGGCCTCTTCATTTGGCTCTACGAGACAGCGACCGGGCGGGAGCCCGACCTTCGCGCCTTCCGGTACTTCTACGAACCGGCGGCGCGGACCTCCCACCTGGTGAAGGGGGGCCCCAAGTCCCCCTTCGGTTCGGTGATGGTCCAGATGTTGCCGGCTCGGGTAATCGACTACCCGGCGGCGGCCTCCCGGGACCACTGGGGGGATTGGGTCCGGAGGTGGTTTTACCTCCGGGTCCGGGACGACGCGGTTGTGTACGCCCCGGAGGCCCCCACCTACAGCCGGTCGTCCGCGCCAAAGCCGCCGGTGTGGACGGACGAGGAGTACGAGCTCCTCGGCAAGGTGATCCTCTCCAAGAAGGCCCGCTCGATGCGGGACGCGGCTGAGGAGATGGCTCTTCTCCGGATCTCCCCCTTCACCGGCGGGAAGAGGGGGATCGGCATGGGCCCCGAGCAGCGGCCCCCGGTGAAGCCGGTGACGCGGCATAAGCTCCGGGAGTTCGCTGCATTGTACTTACGAATTTTTAATAAATTGACTAACTCTTTACCTCTTTCAGTCCGGCCGTACCTGGCGGCGCGGGAGAAGGCGGAGAACCTCCTAGGGAGGTATTTCGCCGACGAGCACGAGCGCGTCATGCGCGCCGTGGAGGAGGGCCCTCCCAAGAACATGGTGGCGACGGCCTACGGGCTGAAGCTGCCGGAGAGGAAGCCTCTCCCCACCCCCGGGTCGTACAAACGGGGGAAGGAGGCGGCCGGGGGCTCGGAGCCCAAAAAGGCCCGGGTTCAAAAGACCCCCGGCCCATCGACGACGCCGGCGGCGACACCGGCGAAGCCCCGGGACGAGGCCCCCGGGAGCGAACGTGCCGGGGCACCGTCCCGGAAGGAGGCAACACCTCCTCCCCCGAAGGGCCCCGTCTTGGCGCGGGGGAAGGAGGCGACCGTGGGCGGGGCGGCGTCCGACTCGGCGAACTACGCCCTGTCGCCGCTTATGGTGGAGCCCCTCCCGCCCCTTCCGGCTTCTTTGGAGCCGGAGAGGCTGGTGGTGAGATTCGCGGGGGCCTCGCCCCCGCGGGTTTGGCCGGTGGACGAGGGGGGAGCCCCTCGGTCTACGAGGTTCCTCCGGAGGAGGAGGCCCCGAGGACCTTCCGGCCCGGGGCAGGGAAAGGCCTGATGGTTCCCCCCGGGGCAGGGAAAGGCTACTCGGAGGGCCTGCACACCCGGAAGGTGCAGGCCTTCGTCGCAGGAGGGACGCTCCATGAGCGTTTCGAGGGGCTTCAGTCCCTCGGGGCCCAGGTAACCTGAGTCGATAACGCCTTCGTTCATCCCCTGCACTTTGAAATTTTTCTAACTCTTATGTATTTTGCAGGTGGCAGCTGTTACCTGGGGCCTTGAGCAGCGGGTCGCCCGGCTGCTTAAGGAGGCGGAGGGCCGGGCCGCGGCCTCCGTAGGGCAGCGCGAGGAGGCCCTCTGGGAACGCGACGAAGCCCTCGCGGAGTTGACCCGGGTACGGGCCCAGTTCCATCTTTCCGAGGTCGTCAACGGCCGCCTCCGGGAGGAGGCCAAGGCTAGGGAGGAGGCGCTCCGGAAGCTCGAGAGCTCGAGCGTCCGGGCGGTGGCGGACGCGGGCCGCTCCGTCCGGTCGGCCCTCGAGGGTCTTGGCGTAAGCCTAGGCTCTGGGAGCAGGGAGGCGCCGCCGGCGACCCTCGCGGAGGCTGTGCGTTTTCTCAACACACAGGTCTCCGCCATCCCGGAGGCTGCCGACGTTCGGGCGCGGGGCCGCGCGATCCCCGTCGTCGCGGCCGCTGCGGGGATCGTCGAATTCTGAGGGGTCGGCGCCCGGGCGATCGGGGGCCGCATCCCCCGAAGCTTCCCGGACTCCTTCGAGCCTTCGCGCCGGGAGGTCGAGCAGCTTGCCGGGGGGTTCTACGACCGGATCATCCGGGCGTGGTTCCCAGCTCTGGCGCCTCCTGCGGGAGACGTCCCAGCCCCGGCCTTGGAAGAAGCCCCCCGGGGGGAGGATGCCAACGAACATGTATGAGCCTCCCCCCGGGTCTTAGGTAGGGCCCTTTTTTGTTTTAGGACTTGTATAAAAACATTTTGAATGCAATGAAGTTAGAATTTTTTCTAAGTCTTTGAATTGAATTTACTGTTACCAGGGTTCCCGGGAGGTTGCTCCCGGGCGAAGGTCCGGGAGGGGCTCCCCGAGGGACGCCCAAGCAGCTTTAATTTTGCTAAGCCTTATTTCCGGGAATCGCGGCGAGGATAGTGTCCGGGAGCCGATCCGGTTGAGGTGGCGTCCGGAGTGGTACTTAGACAACTTTGACAATCATCGTGCCGAACTGTCCCCTCCGCGACCGGGGCTCCGGATGATCCCTCCCCTCCGGATACTTCCACCGGCGGGATACGAGTTCTGGCCTGAAGATGTGCTCCGGGACGCTCAGCGCCGCGTACGGGCGTTGTACCGGGACTTGACCCGGGAGCTAGCGGAGAGCCTCTGGGAGTACTAGGCGTAGGAGCCTTAGGGCGTAGAGAATCCCCCGGGTTAGAACCCGGGTTGTATCGTTTCCGAAGCCCCACCGGAGGGGGAAGATGTCCTCCGGGTTTGAGAATTAATAAAGCTGTTGCTGTTTCCTTTCATTGCCTCTTTGTTTTCTTCTTCTTGGATGGTCTGGACGACTCATCTTAACATGGATGAGCTAAGTCTCCTCGTGGGTGGTGCGGTCGACACCCGGGGGTTCCTTATCCCCCCCGCCCACAGCGGGCCGGAGAATAGCTCCGCGCGCTGTGGGGGTAACAAGGCCCCCGGGATAGAAGTCACCTGTAGGGCAGGAAATTTTCTAAGTTAGAAAACTTTAAAACGAGGTTTTCAAGGAGAAGACTTTCCGGGAGACAATCGTCCGGTCGCCGTGAAAATGGGGAGCCGGGAATAAAGCCTCATGTGGAAGAAACATCCAAGAAAACCCGACAAGATTTCCAGAGGCGAGCTTCTTAGGAGACATTCGTCTGGTTGCCGTGAGGACGGGGAACCGGGAATAGGGTCTTTGGGGAAGAGGACGCCCGAGAAATCCGTGACTTCTCTGAGAGACAATCGTCCGGTCGCCGTGAGAATGGGGACCCGGGAATAGGGTCTCCGGGAGGCATTCATCCGGTCGCCGTGAGAACGGGGAGCTGGGAATAAGGTCGCTGGGGACCAATCGTCCGGTCGCCGTGAAAACGGGGAGCCGGGAATAACGTCGACTCCCGGAGGAGGAAGATAGATCCAATCAAGCCGCAAGGGGCCGATCTTCCGATCACCGTGAAAACGGGGAGCCGGGAATAACGTCGACTCCCGGAGGAGGAAGATAGATCCAATCAAGCCGCAAGGGGCCGATCTTCCGGTCGCCGTGAAAACGGGGAGCCGGGAATAACGTCGACTCCCGGAGGAGGAAGATAGATTCAAGCAAGTCGCAAGGGGCCGATCTTCCGGTCGCCGTGAAAACGGGGAGCTGGGAATAACGTCGACTCCCGGAGGAGGAAGATAGATCCAATGAAGCCGCAAGGGGCCGATCTTCCGATCGCCGTGAAAACGGGTAGCCGGGAATAATGTCGACTCCCCAAGGAGGAAGATAGATCCAATCAAGCCGCAAGGGGCCGATCTTCCGGTCGCCGTGAAAACGGGGAGCCGGGAATAACGTCGACTCCCGGAGGAGGAAGTGCCCGAAGACGGGTCTTGAGTGTTTGGGCAGGGGACTAGTCTCCCAAAGTGACTCGTTACCACGGCCACTGTGACCGGGTTGCCGCTTACACCCTCAGTCCACGAGGGCTGATCGTAAGCCGCCCTACGGGAGTGGGGACTCCCGTCGTAGGGACTTGTTGGGGCTGGCCCACTTCCTCGCGGGGGCATCCTCGCGGGGAGGGCATCGCCGCTAGGGGCGGCAATGAGAGAGACCTGCAATGAGAGTTTGAAAAGCAAGGCCTATATATTGCTAATAAAATGAAGTACAGGACCTCCCCCTGCGAAGCCGCGAAAGGGGAGGAAAATACAGTGTCCCTCCTCCCCCTCCGGCGTGAACGCTCCGGGGGAGGGGACAGGCCCGTAAGGCTAAACATAGAACTTGCGAAGTAAACGCAAGTTCCACGTGTGCTTCAACTCCTGCTCTTGAAGGTTGGAGAGCTTGTAGGCCCCCGAGCCCAGGACCGCGGAGATCCTGTAGGGTCCCTCCCACTTGGGGGAGAGCTTACCCTGGGCCTGAGGGTCCGTCACGCGCTGATTGTACTCCCGCGCCATTTCTTGCTCGTAGATGGCGTGGCGGAGGAGCGCTCGGTCGCGTTCCTCCTCCACGAGGTCGATCTCCAGGCGCTGATTAGCCTTGTTGGCCTGGTACGCTGAGGGAGTAGCTCCCTCCAGGAGCTCCACCCGCAGTGACCGGAAGCCAATCTCCAGGGGGAGGACTGCCTCCGCCCCGTAGACCAGGGAGAAGGGAGTACGCCCCGTCGCCCGGGACGGGGTCGTGCGCATGGAGCAGAGGATGCTAGGGAGCTCCTCTGCCCATGCACCCCACTTAGAAGTGGTTTGCTTGAGTCTCCGGCGTAACCCCTGTAGGATCACGCCGTTGACCCTCTTGATAGCCCCATTGCTCCGGGGATGGGCCACCGAGGCGAAGTGGATGACGAGCCCTAGGCCTTCACAGAATTCCCGGAAATAGGCCGAGTCGAATTGGGTCCCGTTGTCCACGGTGATTTCCCGGGGGACACCAAAACGACATACGACGTTTTTCCAGAAAAACCGCTGAACGGCCCAGGACATGATGCTGGCCAAAGGCTCCGCCTCAACCCACTTTGTAAAATTGTCGACTGCGACTACTGCATACTTGTATCCCCTGGGCGCTGGGGGAAGGGCCCTAAGAGGTCCATCCCCCAGCTCACAAAGGGCCAAGTGATGGGGATCGTCTGCAGCGCTATAGGGGGGAGGTTCGAGCCCTTGGCCATCTTCTGGCATGCCTCGCACGCGGAGACGAGGTCTCGCTCGTCGCGTATGACCGTGAGCCAGTAGAAGCCCTGCCAGAGGGCCTTGGCTGCGATGGCACGCGGGGCTAGGTGAGAACCACAGCTCCCCGCGTGGATGTCTTCGAGAAGTTGAAGTCCCTCCGGCCGGGGGAGGCAGCGCAGGAGGGCGGAAGCCCCCCGCTTGTAGAGCCTCCCCTCCAGCAGGAGATATGCCCGGGCTTTAGCCCGGAGGCGTTTAGCCTCGGTCTCACTAGGAGGGTCCCCCTCCCCCTTGATGAAGGAGATGAGGGGGTCCATCCAAGACGGAGTCTGGGTGATCTCGGTGACCTCCGGGACATGAGGCTCGTTGCCCGTGTCCGGGGAGGCCACCGAGGGCTTCGCGATGATCTCCAGGAAAGCCCCCTTGGGGAGCGATTCCCGGGCGCTTGCCGCCCGGGCCAAGGCGTCGGCCCGGTCATTGTCCCTCCGTGGGATATGCCGGGCCTCGAGGCCGTCGAAATGCCTCTCCATCTTTCGCACTTCCTGCAAATAAAGACTTAAGTTTGCGTCATGGCATAGGTAAGACTTGTCCACTTGGCAAACTACGAGCTGAGAATCTCCCTTGATTAGGAGGCGCCGGATCCCCAGGGAGCGCGTGAGGCGCATCCCGAGGAGCAAAGCCTCGTATTCGGCGACATTGTTGGTTGCGTGGAACTCGAGCCGCGCAGCGTACTCGAGTTCCTTCCCCTCGGGGCTCCGGAGGACTACTCCCGCACCAGCCTCGGCGAGACACAGCGACCCATCGAACATAAGGGTCCAATGATCACTGCGTCGGGGTGGCACAGGGAGATCTTCATCCCCGGACCCAGAGGCGGGAGTCCACTCTGCGACGAAGTCGGCGAGGACCTGTGACTTGATGGCGGAGCGGCCGGTAAGGGACAGGGAGAAGGGGGCGAGCTCGGCCCCCCACTTCCCGATCCGGCCGGTGGCTTCTTTGTTCCGCAGTACCTCCCCGAGGGGGAGGGATGACGGGACGGTGATGGGGTGCCCCAGGAAGTAATGCCGAAGCTTCCGGGACGCCATGAGGAGGGCGTAGCAGATTTTCTCCATTTCCTTGTACTGAGTTTTGGCCCCTTGGAGGGCCTCACTCATGTAGTACACCGGACGCTGTTGCCCTCCTTGCTCCTTCACCAAGACCACACTGACGGCGACTGGGGTCGCGGCGAGGTAGAGGAGCAAGGGTTCTTCCGTAGACGGACTCACGAGCATTGGGGGGCTCGTGAGGTATTTCTTGAGGTCGTTGAAGGCTTCCTGGGCCTCGGGGGTCCAGCGGAACCCCTCGAGCTCTCGGAGGATCTTGAAGAACGGGAGGCCCCGCCCCCCGACCGGGAGACAAAACGGCTGAGTGCGGCTAGGCGGCCGGAGAGCCGCTGGACATCTTTGACGGAGCGCGGCGGGGGCATATCTAGGAATGCCCGGATCTTCTCGAGGTTTGCCTCAATGCCCCGCTAGGACACGAGGAAACCTAGGAGCCTCCCCCCGCGCACCCCGAAGGCGCACTTCTCCGGGTTGAGTTTGAGCCCGAACGCGCGGAGGTTGCGGAAGGTTTCAGCCAGGTCGTCGATGTGGGAGGCTGCGCGGGGACTCTTGACGACCGCGTCGTCTACGTAGACTTCGACGTTGCGGCCGACTTCCTCTTTGAAAACCAATGTCATGAGGCGCTGGAAGGTCGCCCCCGCGTTCTTGAGCCCGAAGGGCATATGGACATAGCAGAAGGTTCCGAGGGGAGTAATAAAATTCGTCTTTTCCTCGTCCCCTTCCGCCATCCGAACTTGATGGTAGCCCGAGTAGGCGTCTAAGAAGCTCATGAGCTCGCACCCCGCAGTGGAGTTGACGAGCTGATCAATCCGCGGGAGCGGGAAGTTGTCTTTGGGGCAGGCGCAGTTAAGGTCGGTGAAGTCCACGCACATCCACCACCTGCCTGTTGATTTCTTGACGAGGACGGGGTTCGCGAGCCACTCGGGGTGCAGGACCTCCCGAATGAACCCCGCCTCTCAGAGCCGGGTGATCTCCGCCTTGATTGCCTCTTGGCGCTCGAGGGAGAGTTTCCGCAGCTTCTGTTTGACCGGGGGGTGACCGGGGGCCACTGCAAGCTTGTGCTTAATGACCTCCCGGGCGACGCCGCGCATGTCTGAAGGCTTCCACGCAAAAACATCGGAGTTTTCGCGCAGAAAAGCCTCAAGTTGCGCTGCGTGTTCCTCGGGGAGCTCCGCCCCGATCCGGACGGTTTTGTCTTCGTTTCCTGGGGACAGTAGGACCTTCCGGAGGCCCCCTTCCGGACACGGCTTGAGGAGGGGCCTCCCGGGCGGTGGCGCAGCAGCATCTAGTTCCGGGGGAGAAGCCTCCCCCCCGGGCGTCTTTATGAGGTTGACGCTTCTGATTGTGGCCACAGTGCGCTCGTATAGAGCACAGGCCATGTCTTGGTCTCCCCGGACGTTGATCACACCATGCGGCCCGGGGATCTTCATGCAGAGGTAGTTTCGATGGGTGGCAGCCCCCAGCCGGTTGATTGTCGTCCTCCCCATAATCGCGTTGTAGGAGGAGGGGAGGTCCACTACATCGAAGCGGACCAGCTCGGTCCGGTAGTTCTCGGGGGTGCCGAAGGTCATTGGAAGATCTACCTTGCCCACGGGGTGAATTGCCTTCCCCGGAACAAAACCTTGCAGGGGCCCGGCAGCGGGCTGCAGGAGCTTCTCATCCACCTGCATTTCTTTGAAGGCCTTCAGGAATAGGACATCGGCGGAGCTCCCGCCGTCCACCAGGATACGGGCCAGGTGGCAGTTGTAGATGGTCGCGGAGACAATGAGCGCGTCGTCGTGGGGGAAGCAAACCCCCCGCGCGTCTTTTGCCGTAAAGGTGAGGGGGACGTCCGACCACTTCGGTGGCGGGGACGCGTGTAGCACCCCACAACCTTGACCTCGCGCGCGTACTCCTTACGCTGGCACTTAGAGTCCCGCCCAGAGGCAGATCCTCCCACGATGACGTTGATGTGCCGCTGCGAAGTTTGAAAGGGGAGAGCTTCTAAAGGCTCCCCCTCCTGCGTCTGCTGACCCCCGTGGGAGCGGGAAGGGCCGGAACAGCTGGCCGAGGGAGCAAGGAGGCCGGAGTCCCCCCCCCTGCCCGCGCTGGTCGAGGAAGTCCGCGAAGTGCTGCAGCAGCTGGCTACAATCTCGGGTAGCGTGGGTATTGGACCTGTGGAGGCTGCACCACGGTCCTTCCCGCCTTCTCCCCGCGGGGCCCTCCCGGCCGCGCGAAGACTGTCCTCCCCCATGGCCCTTCGGTTTGGGGAAGGGGCGGTTGGCCCTCGGGGGGTCGCGCGAGCCGCCTCCGCCCTTGAGGACAAAGGTGTCCCGAGGCCGTTGCTCGCTACGCCCCCCCTGCCTGGAGCGTTTGGGGGGATCCCTGGCCCCCCGGTCGACGGGGGCGGGGGCCCCCTGGGTCTTCTTCCAGATATCGTCTTCCTCCGCCCGAGCGTACTTTTCGAGCACGTTGAAGAGCTCGTCGGCGGAAGAGGGGCAGCTCCGGGAGAGCCTTCGATGGAGCTCCCCTGGGAGGATGCCGCTTTTGCAGGCTTCGATGACCGTAGAGTCGGGGACGTGGGCCACTTTGCTCTTCACCTGAGCAAAGCGCTTGACGAAGCTTCTGATGGTTTCCCCAGTCCTCTGTCGGACAGTGTACAACTGCGAGGAGTCCAGGGGACGCACGTAGTTCCCCTGGAAGTTGGCACAGAACTCCCGCTTGAGCTGCGAGAAAGACTTGATGGAGCCGGCCTTCAGGTTGTAGAACCAGGAGCGGGCAATGCCGGAGAGGTAGAGGGGGAAAACGTTGCACTGTACTGTCTCGTCCCCCCCAGCCGCGGAGATGGCAGTGGAGTAGACCTGCACAAACTCGTAAGGGTCTGCCTCACCGTTATAGTGCTCGATGTGCGGAGGGCGGTAAGGCCGCGGCCACCGGATGCTGCGAAGTCTTCGGCACAGGGGCTGGTTAGCCCCCTGCACTTCCAAAGGAGAGCCTCGATCGCTATCTTCTTTCACGGGACCTTCGTTGTCTGAGTCTGGAAGCGATCCGAGAGGTCCGCCAGAATGGCGGTGGCGACGCTTTTCCTCTGGACCAGGACTGACTTCCCGGACGTCCGGGCTCTCCGCTGGAGAGGTTGGCTCTTCAGCGGGTCTCTTCCCCCGGCCGGTGCGAGAGCGAGGCTCCCCGCGCCCGCAGCCGGGGGGAAGTTCTTCCCCGCACTCTGGTGAACGCATTCGCTCGACCTCCCCCTGGGCGAAGCGGACCTGTCCCGCCGAGGGAGGGAGCTCGTGCGCTGTAGCTGTCGGCCCGGATGCTTCCGGGGCCGGTTGGGGGGAGCCCCCTGCGACGACCCCCGGGACCAGAAAGGGGGAAGCCCCTATATCATCCGGAACCGGGGAGGGGCCGCCCGCGGCGACGCCTGGAATCGAAGTGGAGTGGGCCCCAGTGGCCACGACCGGAACCGGGAAGGGGGCAGGCCCTGTAACACCCGGAACCGGCGAGGGGGGAGCCCCTGCGGCGACGTCCGGAACCGGGGAGCCCATGCGGGGGGAAGTCCGCTGCGGCACGGGGGCTGCTCTGTCAACCGCCCCCAGTGCGGTAAACGCGACGCGGGGGGCGGGATTGGTTCCCGGCGCAGGGTAAACCCCCGGCAAGAGGTGGGCTCCCGGCCCCGGGAACAGGCCAGGGACGGGGTACCCCCCTGGTGCCACGAAGGGCCCTGGCATGAAATAACCTCCCGGCACTGGGACGGGCCCGGGTGCCGGGAAGAGTGCGGACGTATATCCCGCAGGGGGAGGGAACCCCCCGGCAGGATCATACGGGGCGGACAACCCCCCGGAGGCCGGAGGGGCCGCCGGGTAACCCATAAACGGGGGCATGTTCCCCGGATACGGGTGTGACGCAAATGTGGGGGCCGGAGGCCACGCCAGCATGCTAAGGAGCTCGTCCATAGAGCGCTGAGCGCGGAGCTGGCCTTCCACGAGAGCTTCGAGCAGGGCGTCCCGGGGAGCCGGGGGAGCCGTCGGGGGGACGCTTGTCTCGGCCGAGGTCCCCGCGGTCACCGGGAACGACCTGGGGGTGGAAGCAGCTAAGTTAAGAGGAAAGAAGGGAGGCGGTACCTGGGCCAGGTCGCCTCCGGAAGGGACCGCCGAGACAGCAGTGTCCCGGGCGGACGGTGCCGGGTCTCCGAGACCCGTATCACCGGGAAGGGTGCGAGCCCTTGTTCTTGGGGGAGCCATGGCGTCTTGTCACGAGTCCCCACGGTCGGCGCCAACTGTCGTGGTATTGGGAATACCCCGGCAGGTTTTGAAAGTGATCCTAGTGAAGATTACGCGGCGCGGGTTGACCGGATGACCGGTCCTCCCCCGCCAGACAAGCACAAAAAATGACACACGGGTTTATACAGGTTCGGGTCCCGGTGGGGGCCCTAGTCCTGTCGACACGCTCCCGACCGGAGTCAGCTGGGGAGGCTCTCTCCGGGGGAGAGGCTTCCGGAGCACGTCTGTGAGTTTAGCTATTCCAATAAAAGAACCGATCCTTTACAACAGAGGGGTACAAGGGCTATTTATAGCCCCAAAAAGAAGCAAAAAACCTAAACTATCCCGGAAGCAACCGTCGGATTGAAGGGTAGGACCGTCCTTCTCTCGGTCAAACACCTTGGATGCTTGACAGCTGGTCGCTAGTTCCCGAGGCGCTCCTCGCGTGACCTGCACGTGATAAACAGTTCAAGACTTTACCTTTAGGAGGGCGATGAGGCCCGGGACGGCGCCGGAGGCCAGGTCCCGGGGGCCAAAAGGCGGCGCCCTGGGAGGTCCCGGAGACAACGTCGCCGGGCCAATGGCGGCGCCCGGGATGGCACCGGAGGCCGCATCCCGGGAGCCAAATGGCGGCGCCCGGGGAGGCCCCGGAGGCCACGTCCCCGGGAAAATGGCGGCGCCCGGGACGGCGCCGGAGGCCGCGTCCCGGGGGCAAAAAGGAGGCGCCCGGGGAGGGGCCGGAGGCCGCGTCCCCGGGCAAATGGCGGCGCCCGGGACGGCTCCGGAGGCCGCGTCCTGGGAGCCAAATGGCGGCGCCCGGGATGGCACCGGAGGCCACGCCCCGGGAGCCAAACGGCGGCGCCCGGGGAGGGGCCAGAGGCCGCGTCGCCGGGCAAATGGCGTCGCCCAGGACGGCATCGGAGGCCGCGTGCCGGGAGCCAAATGGCGGCGCCCGGGAGGGCACCGGAGGCCACACCCCGGGAGCCAAACGGCGGCGCCCGGGGAGGGGCCGGAGGCCGCGTCCCCGGGCAAATGGCGTCGCCCGGCACGGCACCGGAGGCCGCGTCCCGGGAGCCAAATGGCGGCGCCCGGGAGGGCACCGGAGGCCATGCCCCAGGAGCCAAACGGCGGCGCCCGGGGAGGGGCCGGAGGCCGCGTCCCCGGGCGAATGGCGGCGCCCGGGACGGAACCGGAGGCCGCGTCCCGGGAGCCAAATGGCGGCGCCCGGGAGGGCACCGGAGGCCACGCCCCGGGAGCCAAACGGTGGCGCCCGGGGAGGGGCCGGAGGTCGCGTCCCCGGGCAAATGGCGGCGCCCGGGACGGCACCGGAGGCCGCGTCTCGGCAGCCAAACGGCGGCGCCCGGGAGGGCACCGGAGGCCACGTCCCGGGAGCCAAAAGGCGGCGCCCGGGGAGAGGCCGGAGGCCCGGTCCCCGGGCAATCGTGACACATCTTACCTGGACTTAGTCCCGTGGAGATTTCCCCCGACTGGGTTGATTTGTAGATTTTAGGCTTTTCAGGCTTCCAGGTAAACAGAAAACGACTTATTCGCAGTAAAATTTGGACTAATCTGCGAAAAGTGTTTAATGGAACAATCTGGTTCCCAACTTTTTGGGGTAAGTTGAGGATGTATCTGGAAACATATTCCAATGGATACTTGAGTCTGGAGAGGGTTAAATCAAGATAACTCAGTTATCTGGAACTGGGGTACTTAGGGTAAATCTGAATTTTCTGTTTTCGAAAACAGAAAGAGGCTTAGGTACTGGGAGTTAGGGTCAGAATTTGATCTGGCTCCTGAAGACTTTTATCTTCAGTGTAACTGGTGGGTTAAATCTGGATGGGCAGATCTTAATCTGGATCTAGAGGATAGATTTGGAGATTTTTAGAGTTTGAGAGAGATTAGTGTTCAGCTGATCTGGCTCTACTACAGAGATACATGCATGCAGGATTTTTATGCAAAAACTTTTCACCCCCAAAACCAGGGTGTTACACCGCGGGACCCAGGACCCGAAGGCCCGGCGACCCGCTGGGGACCGTCTCTGCACGAAGGACCCAGGCTCTCGGGGGATCCAATGGGTCGCCAGGGACCCAGGGCCCAGATTCCCAGGGACCCACCGGGGATTGTCTCCATGCGAAGGACCCAGGTGCTCCGTGGCTCTTCTCGGGATGTCTCCGGGATTCTCCCCGGTAGCCCTCTGGGATTTTCCCCATTAGCCCTGTGGGACTTTCCCCGGGAGGCTTCCGGGACTTCCCCGGTAGCCCTCCGGGACTTTCCCCGTTAGGTGCTCGGGGGATCCCGTGGGACCCAGAGCGTAGAGGCCCAGGGACCCATAGGGGACCGTCTCCGCAAGAAGGACCCAGGGGCTCCGTGGCTTTTCCCTGGAGGCCTCCGGGATTCTCCCCGTAGCCCTCTGAGATTTTCTCCGGTAGGCGCTCGGGGAATCCCAAGGAACACAGAGCCTGGAGGCCCGGGGATCCTCATGGAATCGTCTCTGCACGATGGACCCAGGCGCTCCAGGGATCCCGCGGGGGATCCCACGGGGCTCGGGGCCTGGAGGCCCAGGGACCCACTGGGAACCTTCTCTGCAAGAAGGACCCTGGAGCTCGGGGGATCCCACGGGACCCGGGGCCCAGAGTCCTAGGGACCCGTCGGGAACCTTCTCCGCATGAAGGATCAAGGGCACTTGGGAGCCCACTCCGAAGACCGCCTGGAGACACGAGATTTCCCCCAACAATCTCATTACGGAGGATCGGGCGCTTTCTAGCGAGCTCAAGGACATCAACGACAAGGTTTGCCTAAGCAAGGAAAAGGCAAAACCTTGCAAAAAGAGCTCAAGGAAAGCTAGAAAGAAAGCGTCGAAGTCAAAGTCTCCATCTCAAGACAATTCTATATGCCTTATGGCATGTGACTCGACGGTATCAAATTCAAACCTCTCCAATAGTGAGCTCATGGATATGATTGTAGAGTTAAATGACTTGTTTGGAAATATGACTAAGAGCTTGTGCACTTTAAAAATAATTACTCATTATTGAAAGTGCAACATCAAGAGTTGAAAAGCTCTTATGATTCTTTTCTTGCCAAAAATGCCATTAGCTCCACATGTATTAGTGTTGCTTGTGACTCCCCTATTGATCCATCTTTAGAGTCACACACTTCTACTTCACATGATAGCAATAATTCAATTGTCGATTCATAGTTAGATTCAAATGCTAGCTTTGTGGACACTAGTACTTTATGTGATAAGTTGTCGGATGATCCATTTATTGATTCACATGCTTGTATGGATGATACTAGTAACTCATTCCATGATTCATCTAGTGACTCATCGTTATGCCATGGTATTAGTACTAGGAGCTCCTCATTTGATATGCCTAGCTCATCTAGTGATTTTAGTACTATGCCTTCTAGTTCATCTACTTGTGATGATATGCCATCATGTTCTTATCATATTTCACATGTTGATGCGAAATCATCTCAAGAACTTGAAATTGAAAATGTTGAACTTAAGACGAAAGTAAATGGATCTAGAAAAAATCTTACTAGGTGTCATGTGAGTAGTGCTATGCTTGTTAAACCCCCTTTAGAACATAAATATTCATTTAAAAAGGGAAAATTAAATCATGCACACTCATCTAGTAAGAGGCATAATATACTTTATCACACTCATACAAATTCATTCAAAAAGCCCTCTCGTACTTCATGTTTATCATATCACTTAAAAGGGCAACATTTGTATGACTATGCATTTAACTCTTTTAGAGATGTTCCTTTTGGCTCTTATTTGATTTCTTTCCCTAAAAAGGGTTTAATTGCAAAACCAATTAATTGCCTTTTTCAAAAACCTAAACATAAAGCAATTTGGGTACCAAAAGACTTATGCGACAAGGCTAGAGGGCCTCGTATGGCTTGGGTACCAAAAAGGGCTTAAATATTTTGATATTTTAAATAAAAATATTTGCATTGCATTTTCTCCCTTATTCTTTTATTATTTCAAATCATTATGGCGAATTTAGTAAAAGAGTGAAAATTTGAAACTCATGTTGTTGCATTATTTGGGGGTTATATTTTATAAATGCTTCTATTGTCCTTTACACCCCTATATGTGAGACATTTCAAAATTGCAAGCATAAGTGTTTAAAATGAACTCTTATTTGTCAAAATATCAAATTTTCATTCGAAAGGCCAAGAATCATCAATTCTTATCAAAATGGGCTTCAGAATGTATTTAAAAGGTTTTTAGAGGCTTTGGATGAAAATCGATCTCAAAATGTTCTTTTTATAAAAAAACTAGCCTCAAAATGATCTTTGGGTATCTTGTTTTTCAACCAAATCATTTTCGAACGTAAATCAAAATTTATTTGCTTTTTGCCAAAACTTACTTTACAAAAATCCTAGATACTTTTACCCCAAAGAAGTTTGAAATCGAAAACTTTCTCAAAATAGTTCTTATTTGAAAGATATGGATATTTGAATCTCACCGGAAAACTTACTCTGACCTGAAATATCCTATATATGCAAAACATGAGTTTAGCTATTCCTATGATCTTTATTTGTGAGATTCAGCTCAAAATGATATGAATAACTCATGTAAGCCCATTCATGTGAAAAATCCTATGAAAATGAAATTTGAACTCAATTTGTAAAAGTTTGTCGGTTTTCAACCTTATTGCTTAATACAAAGATCATTTGACCATAATTCTTGATTGAAAAATCCTTTTTGGAAAATTCTTTTTGGAAAATGTATTTGATGCGTTGAGAATCATTTCTGCAAATTTTCATCTCAATTGGATTTGATTTGAGCATAATTGATTCTTTTCACAAATCAAATATGAAACTTGAAAAATTCAGAATTCTCATGGTTTTGGGCTGATTTGTCATTTTCATATCTTTAAATTGGTTGGCTATTTGAAGAAAGTTTCTACATGATATTTTATCTTCCATAATTGGTCTCTATTGCTAATTTATCTCAAAATTATTGGAAGTGATTTGTATAGATTTTCAGGTGCTTTTACAAGTGTAAAATCTTTTTCACAAACCTGAAATCTGAAACTTTCAATCTGATCAACATTTGTCTTTTTTATATCTTAAATATGTTGGATCATATCTTGGCTTCACTATAAAAGGAAATCTAGTTCCTCATTGCATCATTTCCCTCCAAAACTTATTTTGCAATTTTTGGAACTTGTTTGCATGAGTTTTGATGATTTAAAGGAAGGCAACATATTTAAGAAAATTTCATCAAATTGGATGCAAATCTCTCGATTCTTTCAAATGACTATAATATTTTATTCTTGGATCTTCATGGAAAGAGCTTGTATTGATGTGTTTTATTTCTATGAAACTTTTCATTAGTTTTGATGATCATTTGGATGGTTTCTCGATTTGAGTTCATTTGGATCTTTTTGCTTATCTTTAGATCATTTTCATATCTTGCAAAAATTCATGACAAAACTTGGATGACACATTTAGGGGGAGCAACTTCAAAGGCACTGAATCATTGCATACCCTAATTGTGTATATGTATCAAATAGTGCAAGCTTTTAGTAAAAAGGGTCATTTTCGAGAAAAAAAGGTGAAAAAGAGCTCAAAACTTTCAAAATGTTCGAAATTACAAAAAAACTTCAAAAATACATTTCAAATATGTTTTCAAAGGTTTTGAAAGTGAAACAAAAGAGTTTCGAGCTAAAATGCAAAATTTCGACAAAATTGAAGACTTCGGGATCTTGTTTTGGACCAAAATGATTCATTTCCATAAAACAAGATGAGTTAAGATTTGATCAAAACTTTCTACATGAAGATAGTTCGTATTAAACTTTTTCTCAAATGACCTATGGTTTTCAAGTTATCTCATATCCTAGGTTGCCCGAAAAAGAGTACCGACCCAAAATACCCAAAAGTGCATTTTTGTGAATTTGGCTATTTCGACCGGACTTTCTTCCATGTCTTGGTTTGGAATAGTATTTCAAACTCATCCAAGTCCAAAGATTTGAGAAAAATGCAAGTTTCATCAAGAATTGAAGTTTTCGTAAAAATCATTTTGGTTTTTACCGGTTTTACCCTAAAATAACTTTAGAGGAATCCAATTCAAGATCTTATTCAAATCAAATTCATCCAAATGGTATCCATCTGAGTTCCTAACTTGATATTCAAATCTATGATGGAACTTAATTCAATTTTTGAAGCAAATTTGCTAAAATCACAAATTTCAGAAGTTTCAGCAGGTTTATCTGAACCATCCGGATGTTGTCCGCCCAGAGCCAGACTATGTCCGCCCCAACCGGATTTTGTCCGGCCCTAGCAGACTTTGGCCGGCCCTAGCAGACTTTGTCTGGCCTGTGTGCAAGTTGGATGGTTTCTTCATGTTTTCAGTTGTCTCTTTTACTCCCTGTTTTTGTCAGATCTTTGCTCCCATTTTTCCCATATTTTGCATTTTCCCATGATTCATTTGCTGATGTTTGAAATACTTTTTGATTGTGTTTTTACATATCAAAGTAAAGATTATTTTCATAAATTTGGAGCATATTCAAATGAATTTGAGTTTTGAGTTTATTTTGGAAATTTGAACTCATTACTAGGTCATATGCTTTTCTCTCAACCTTGTGACCTAAAAATATTTCGACAAACCTCCTTTTGGCATATTCCTCATTTGTATGTTCTTTTTGTGATTGATGCCAAAAGAAGTGAAATTTTGAGGGTTGAATCTATTGAATCTATTGAGTTTGGTTTCTTTTCTTATATCAAATGATTTTCAAAGTAAGAAGTTTGACACAATCATTCATCATAAGATTAATCAAGACACTATTTCCTTGTGAGACAAATATATATTGATGACATTACATTCGTTTCCACTAATGAATCCCTCTATCAAGAATTTGTTTTTGAGATGATGCTTAGGAAAATCGAGATGCAAATAATTGAAGGGCCAAGTTACTTCCGTGCACGACAAAAACAAGCAACTCAAGAACGGAATGTTCAAGAGTGAAATCAAGCATGTGAAGAACTTGCTCAAGAGCCTCGATATGGAAGTTGATGAAGCTATTACAATTCTCATGGCTACAAATGAACATCTTGACATGGACAAACATGAAAAAGGGTCAATTCTAAACCCTATCAATATATGGTTGGTAGTTTTTGCCTTATTTTACCGCATTTTGACTCGTCATCATATTTAGTGATTGCATATATACTAGATTTTGATTATTTCCTAAGGAATGTTATCTTTTTGCCTTTAAAGAACTCTTAGGTATTTGAAATGCAATCCTAGGATAGATCCTTGATATCCGAAATGTACAAATCTTGAATTAGTTGATTACTTGGATTCGGATCATATGACTTGCAAGATAAATCGAACAAGTGCATCCGGTGGTAGTTGTTGGATTATAGAATTGCTTTCGAATAGATGCCACTCTTATGAAATATTGAAAGTGTCATAAAGATGATGAACAATTTAAATTCAAAACTCTCGATTAGAGATACTGATATACGACATCATTGTATAAGAGACTTTGTGGCATAAAGAGATTTAGAGATCAATCATGATATGACAAACATGCATCTAGCGGATCTCTTCACATCAAACAATTAGATGCATCTAGATTTTGAATGATTGAGAATGCATTAAATGTCATTGATATATCTATTGTATGTTGATTGTCTTGATTTCCTCTCCATTCCTTGAAAATATTTTCAAAAATACTTGCAACAAATTTTCTTGAGATCTTGTTTTTGAATGAAAACCATTTCAAGTAAAAATCCGTTTTTCTTGGAAATGTCTTTCAACTTGTCTTAGCAAACTTAAGAATGAGTCTATGTCCCCTAAAAATATTGCTTGTCAAAATTTAAGTTTTTAACCCTCCTTTTTGTGCTTGATGACAAAGGGGGAGAGATATTTGAGAGCTTTAAGGGGAGAGAATTTAGGAGAGTTTGGGAGAGACTAGAGACTTGATTGAACTTGTGCTCAATTGTCATTTATATCTCTTAACTTAAATAATTAAATGCTTTGCTCAGTTCTGAAATATTATTGCATATATTGAGGGGAGCTGAAGAATCTATTTTGGATTTATAAAGGTTGTTGTCATCAATCATCAAAAAGGGGCAGATTGTTGGATCTAGGTTGATCTAGGTATCTAGGTTTTGATGATTGATGACGATTTGGATAAACCCCTGATGATTAATGTTAATTTGGATAATGACAACATTGATGATTAAATGACAACTTGAATAAATCCTGGTTTAGCACAAGTACATTGAATTGTGATTTGTTAAACCCTAGAAGTCAATGACTCCCTATTGTGGTTTAATATTGATGCATATGTTGAGGGGGAGCTCTGTGGTTGCATCAATCTTGTGCTAAGTAAAAATTGAAATGTCATGTGATAAATCTGGAAGTTTGATGACTCCTTGTTATGGATTTGATATCAATGCATATGTTGAGGGGGAGCTCATTATATTAGTCATCTATGCTTATCTTTATCATGACATGAGTAGTATAGATCGTGTGTGTATGTCTTTATCATATATGGATCTATATGATTGTATGATTCATCTCTTGTTATTTGTTGAATATGGTTTTGTCATTTCACCAGAAAAAGACTAACGTTGTGCATTGAGTGTATGTGTGTAGTCTCAGAATGGTTGCGAGATGAAAGCAAGCAAGGGCGTGAGGAGGATGATGCCAATATGAGTCATGTCGAGCGAGGTCAAGCTTGGCGAGGTCGAGCTTTGAGAGGACAAGCTTCGAGTGGTAGAGCTTCACGAGGTCGAGCTTCATCGAAGGTAAAATCCAAGATTGAGGATTGTTTTCTTCGGATATTACCGGTCTCGGTGTTTGGAGATAGACCGGGTTGATATGATTCTTTTTACTAGTTTGACCGTACTATTAAGAGGGGTCGGAAACTAGTAGCTTGAATCTATCTAGTATGGAAGCTCAAATGCATTCATATCATCTTGCACTAGTGCTTAATTACCTCTTGCATTGCTAAGATCATCTAAGTGTAGTTTGTGTTGCATTAAAAAAATGTTTTGAAAACTGCACTTAGTCGTGATTGCCAACTAGAACTACCTGTTTTATTTCTAGAGCTGGTCGTGATCATATTTTCATATTCTGATCATATCCTTGTTTTGTATGTGGATGTGGTCGTGTTGCCAGTTTGGCTGTATTTTTGTTTAGGGTTTGGTCATGGTCATAGGAGTTGAAGCTGGTCATACCAGCTTTCAGCTTACTTGCGTACGCTCGACCAAATCCACCCGACTACTTGTTTTCGACCGGATATTCGACCTGTTGTTTAAGTTCCTAAATCTAAGTGGTCGTGGTCGTTGCTAAGTGTCAGCAGGCATATCCCCGAGAAAACAACAAATCCGTATGTGCAAATACCCATAATTGAGTTTAGAGTAAAATTGGTAAAGTCTTGTTTTCGGTTTGCACAGGCCAGACATTGTCTGTGATGGCCGGACATTGTTCGGCTTATACAAAACTCAAGTGGCTATTGCAAAACGAAAATAGAGACAAATAGTTTTGTCTGGAGCTTTTGTCTGGGGTAGGCCGTGTAACACCCCGGTTTTGGGGCTGAAAATTCCTTTTTCATAAAAATCATGCATGCATGTATCTCTGTAGTCGTAGCCAGATCCTCCAGCTTTAATCTATCCTGAGCCCCAAAAATCTCAAAATCTATTCTGTATGCCCAAATCAAATTCAGATTATCCAGATACAATCTATTATCTTTCCTCAGTATGAAAGCCTTCAGAAGCCAGATCAAATTCAATCTCTAACTCCCAGAATTATGAACTCCTTTCTGTTTTCGAAAACAGAATTAATTTAATTACCCTGAGTACTCTGAAAATCAGAAAACTGATTCAATCAAATCCTAAGCTGATCCAGACCAAAATTGTTCTTGGATTATGATCAAGGGTATGCCAATACCTTAATCCAAAAAGTTGGCAACCAGATTCCATCATCTAGACCCTTTTCACAAATCAGTCCAAATTGTATCGCAGATTAGTCCTTTTTTGATTTCCTAGAAGTCTGAAAAGGCTAAAAGTCACAAATCAGCTCCAAATCTTAATCTGATTCAGGGAATACCTCCCAGATGCTATTCAATACAAAATCTCCTTTTGCGAGGATATCAAAATCTCACCCTAAATCTTAGAATTCCAGTTTCGGCAAAACTCATATTCTAAATACCCTAATTACCCTATTTTCGTTTCATACGAAAACTACTCAAATGCTCCAGATTTTGCCTAATATCCTTGCCAAATACCTTGTTGAATAAAGTTCTTCAAAGCTGTGAAGTCAAATTCAGCCTAAACTATCAAATTCTCAAAAATTACAGATCAGTCCTAATCAAAGTTTAGAAATTGCAATCAGGTCGCCCCACCTTGTTTTGACCAGTAGCCGCCAGGGACGCCTTCAACCAGCGCCACTTCGTCGCGTTCTTCACTGCCGATGAAGCCCCGCCGTCGCCAGCACCGCCATAGCTTGGTCGACACGTGTTCGCGTGGGAGCGGCCGCCGTGGCAGCGCTGCAGTAACACCAACACACCCAAATTTTCTTTCCCCGCACGCGCGCGCACCACCTGTAGCCATGTCAAAAAATTTACGCCACATTGCCGCCATGGCGGAGTTGCAAATCTCCTCGCCATCGCATCAACCAGACCAGCACAAGCTAGTAGGAAAAGCCGTCGAGGCCGCCATGTGCCATCGCTTCATCACTTTCACCACCGTCCGGTCTCTTTAGCCACTCCAAGTCTCGAGGTCGCCAGCCGTTGCCGCCTTGCTCGTGCCTATTTAAGATTGCCAGCACCTTGCAAAGCCTTCACACCCACCAGAACCATCCAATTCTAAGTTCCACCGCCTTCGTCTCTTCTCTGGCGAGCCACCAGGGAGGAGCACGGTGCCAGCCTGATCTCCTATGCCAATCTTCAAATTGATTCGACCAGTGAGTACCTCCGTCTCACCTCATCATGCAGTAGCTTCTAATTGAACTCCGGTGGACCTCAACACCGGTGGTCGCCGGATTTTGTATTTACCCTGTTCTGGCAATTGACCTCATTCCAGCCCGAATTAGCCTCCCCTTCTGTAGAATAAAGTGATCTCCTGAGCCTCTTGATCAAACCTGTTTATTCATAATTCAAATTAAAGCTCGATTTGCTGATTTCCTGTTCTTCGTGCGCTGCCATGACCGTCGCACGTCGCCGGCCCGCGCCGTCTCTTCTTCGGCCAAATTGGCCATTCCAGTAGCTTTCCCTCACCTCTCTCTTCTGTCACCGCGAGGAATTGAACTCCAAAGCTCTGTGGTGGAAAAGCCCAAATCCATCTTCTTCTTCTCCGGCCACGTCGTCGATTCTCTTGTCGGCGCCGCCTCAGCCAAATTCCTCTGAGCCACACCTTCTCTGGCAACCCAAGAGCTTAACCGTGCCTTAAACTTGGAGATTAAACCACCAAATCACTCTATCACCGTTGAGGCCGATTTCTTCTCCGGCACAGTTCGCCGCCACTCGCCGCCGATCAACTTTCAGCCAAGTCCAGTGCTTCAGATAGTATCAATTAGCCTCAGCTAGCTCCAGTAACTCTAGACTCCAATAGCGCAACACTAGAGTGTAGTTTGGGTGTTTCACCCCTCACTGCCGTGCCGCTAGCGTGCCGTCCGGTCACCGCCGGCCATCACCGTTGCCTCCATCTTGTCCAATAGAACAGCCTTACTCCCCTGAGCATATCTCTCCACTACATCGACTTTTGGTTCTGTACAAAATCACTAATTATGGCTATGCCAAGATTGTGTCCAATACCTGTGCCTTGTCGTGTCGCCACCGTGTTTCCTCGCCGCCGTTCGCCGCCGTCCGGCCACTTCAGTGCTCAAAACAACCACCATTGGATTCTTGTTGATTTCGCCTACCTCCTAGAAATAGTTGGCGAAGCAATGCCTGAGTAAAATCGATCAATCACCAAAGCCCTAGAATTTGGCAGTAGCCAGACATTCAGTTCACTGTGTCCAGGGGTATTTTTGCAACATCCTTGAACTTCTGGACTTTCCTGTGAAAACCTTGTTGTCAAACAGATGTCTTGTTCAATTATGCACCCAATGCCTTGATCCAAATTTGTTTTGTCCTCTGGAAACCTCCTAAAACATGTCAATGCCATTCTTGGACATTGTCAGCCCTTGTCAATCTATGTCAGCCAGTGGCATTAACTCAATTCGACCACATCTAGTTGTGCAAATTGAATTCCACTTTGTGCACTAAATTTGTAGACTCATGTTCTACATTTTCTTCCACTGCCCCATCTTGAGAAAAGCACTCTAAAGCCATGTTAGGCTATGACCCGAATGTCGACCTATTGATGTTCGTCGTTTTTGAGCAAACCAACCGCGGACTCAATGTCGATTTTGATGCCTTGAAACCCCAAGAGCCTCTAACACTCACCCTTAAGCTCAAAATCTCCAGATTCTGGAGTTTAGCTTAGTTTCAACTTCCAGACCTACCTATTTCAGCATCGATGAGATCATCTCTTCTAAAGCATGTTGCATGTAGATTAAAAGCATAAAAAAAAGGTTTGTGATCCTTGTGTGTTTGTTTGTTGGTGAATAGACAAAGAGCCCGAGTTCGAGGACTTCGTCGCTGACCCGTCATCGACAGCTATTTCTTACGACGTTGAAGGCAAGTCATATTCTTGAACATCTTGAACCTATATTTTAAGAATTGTTAAGATATTACGTTGATTATAAAGTAGTATTGCATGTGATGAGGAAAGAATGATTTGGCAGCACTAGGCTGGATGCCTGTTAAATGTGAAATAATATGGTAGTAAGCCATAACTAATATATATGTATATATGTATATTCATGAAATAAAACCCCTAGCCGTGACCAGGGTTTTGGTATGGAATGGTGGTAGTACTGGATGTGCATGGGTTGTGGTATTATCAGGTCACTGGAATATAAGGACTAGAACCTTGTGTTGTGCTTCTAGTGGCATGAAAAACATGCTGACCACAAGCCTGGTATGGGATAGGCCTGAACGAGTATGCGGATCGCACATGAAACCCCTGCATGAGATGAGATGTTTGTGCATGATTTGACACGGAGTGCGGCTCCAACACATATCACTGGATGTGATGATGCACGCTCACCCAGTAATGGGAAGATGCAGTTTAGGGTGGGGGTATAGCCCGCCACAACTGTGGTTTGAGTGAAACCATAGGGTTAGGTGTGAATTGTGTGTGAAACATGGCAAAAGTTCTTGTTATCTCCATCTTGCCACTCGCACATGGCTGTGAGGAAGGGTCTAATCATCTTGATAGGATGGGCATGAAAGTGGAATATCTTGCGGGTAATTTGAGGTAGGGTTTTACATATGTCAAAAAGTATTAATATGTGTAACTAATATAACTTTCAGAAACATACCGTAGCCTAACTGGTTTAGAGACATTAAATCATCCTGTTGGTCCGGGTTCGAATCTTGCTCCCATTATTTTTAAAATATTTATTATGTAACTGGTTTCAGTCGCTAGCTAGGGCTACGGGTTTCAGTCGCTAGCTGGGCTAGCGACTGAAACCTGATGTGGCAGGCGAGCTGGGCCAGTAGTGTGCTGCGCCGTGCCACGTCTTCAGTCTCTAGCCTCAGTCGTGCACTGGCCCTCGCGACTGAAAGTTAGTTTTGCAATTTTTTAAATTTTCGGGTTAGTTTTGAAATTTCTTTTTTTTATTGGGTTATTTCTAAAAAAATTCCAAGTTTCCGATGTTGTTCTTGATTTGGATGGTACCCTCTTAAATACAGGTGATTGAAACTTCAAAAAAATAGCTCACCATCTAGTGTTAGGTTCAATTCTCATTACAAAATGCATTGATGGTTTCCCTCTGGATTCCCAATTTTGCCTCTTGTGCCTCTACCATATGAAAAATTGCAGTGTAAATCAAGTACTCAAATCATTTCTAATCAAACAGGGTGAAAAGTGGGATAGGAGTTCCTTTGCCACAATTTTGCTGATGTTTATTGCATAGTATTGCAGCAAAACTCCTCTCTTATATTTTCTTTTGCAAAATGTATATTAATATGCTATTTCAATCAGGAATTTAGATATAGTTCTATTTATGATTGCTTTTGCTTCATAATATGTATGATAATGTACATGCCTATACATAAACATTCCAATCCATCTCTTCCATGTATATTTGTGTGTGTAGATTTCTGGTTCTGAAGCATGCTTATCTGCTTGTGTCTGCATCAGCACATGCACATGTTTGTATTTGTATAATTGCATCAGTGCATGCTTATATGTATTCCCGGCTTTAACCGTAGGATTTTTGCTGAATTTCTTGTGGAAATACTTCAAGACTATGGATAGACCACCTTTAGAATGTGCTGAATTTGAATTCCTTTCAATAATTCTTAGCACAAGTTTGGCTAATCCACTCTCGAACAGCCATTGATCCAACATTTGGTATTAGAGTAGGTTTAGTATGGCTTTTAAGAGTAGTTTTTTCAACATAACAAATGAACTCTTTGAAAGAGATTGCCGCATTGTACTGTCTACAAGGTCTTTGCCCAAGCTCTCCACTTCCAGCTTCATTTGAGCTAATGTAGCAACCCCAGGTAACTTTTTTCCGAACAATACCATGTAAAGTTTGGCATTCTGCTTCCAGTTTTGATATTTTCTTGACATCCTCTAAATGCTGTTTGGTTGCCACATCGGCTGATCTCACACTCATATTCTTCTCTTCATTGTGAATTTCAAGCTCTTTGTAGAAAACATGTAGCTCGTACATCAGTGAATTTATCTCCTTTTCACCAGACTGAATCATGCTCTTCAACACTTCAATGTCGGCTTCTGCTCGAGCTTTTTCCTCACCAACTTTTCATCAGCAAATTTGCCCGTTCTTGAAGAGATCTTGAGAGTGCATCATTCTTAGCACTAGCTCTAATAAGCTTTTGTTCAAAATCAACTAATTTTGCTTCGAACTCGGCCTTTATCTTCTCCCACTATTTGGTCTTTGCAAATATTACATCATGTAGCTTTTGCTCAGTTTCTTCCTTTACAGTCCTTACTTGCTTCATGCATTCCTTCAAAGCACCATCCAGATGAGCAATTCTTTTCCTCAGTTGCTAGCTTGGACAATGTAACAGTTTCTAGTTCAATCTTTAGTGCTGAGGCCTCTGCTTCGACTTTCTCCCAACTTGACAAGATGAGACATGTATTAGTTTATTGAATTGAAAAAATAGATTGAATACTATAGAAAGGTAAAGTAGATTAATGAGAAATTGTATTCCATTCAGAGAGAACTTTATCACACACACCACCATAGTAGGATATAACCAGAAATGGTCAACGCCAATTTTTGTCTCATCAAACCATAACCAATGGACAGATCAACTGCTATATGTAGTCATTTCCTTCTAGCCAAAAAACAAAGATAAAGAGCAATAAAATCATCTCTGAACCTGATACAGCTTCTTCAGCAACTCTAGCCTACTGCTTTACTAGGCCATCTTTGGTGGTGATCTCAGATTGCATCGAAGACAGTTTTTCATTCAGGACCTTCACCTTTTCATTTAAGACCTTTACTTGTTCTTCTGATTCAGTAAGATGTGCATATGTTTCTGGAGAAATCTGCACAAATTTTTGTCGTGGTATTACGAATACCCCGACAGGTTTTATGAAAGTTCCTAGAGAACGAACAACGACGCGAGCTGACAGCGCGACCGGTCACCTCCCGTCGGACAAGCACAGAGGGTGCACAGGTTCAGGTCCCAGTGGGGGACCCTAGTCCTGTCGACACCCCCCAGACATAAGTCCGTTGGGGAGGTTCTCTCGCGGGGAGAGGTCTCCATGGGATGCCTATTGCTTTGTTTGTATTGAGCTAGAATGAATCAACCCCCTCTTACAAGAGGGTGTACAAAGGTATATATAGACCCCAAAAGAAGCAAATTACTAAACTATCCTATCTGCCGCCGTTGGATCGAAGGGCACCGACGTCAATTCACCGGTCCAAGGGCCTGGATGCTTGA
The DNA here is from genome assembly GCA_019359835.1 of Pharus latifolius. Taxonomy (NCBI): domain Eukaryota; kingdom Viridiplantae; phylum Streptophyta; class Magnoliopsida; order Poales; family Poaceae; genus Pharus; species Pharus latifolius. The sequence continues at coordinate 71,737,280 of CM033322.1, forward strand.
CAAGTGTCCTTGCTAGTTCCCGAGGGAGAACCTTTTCCCTGGGGGCCTGGCCACTGGGACTGTGATCACCGGGTGTCGGCACCTGGGACGAGGGGACGCCTGTTCCAGGAGCTCCGCTGACCGGTACCGTTGTCCCAAGGTGGCGGCGCCCGGGACGAGGGGGACGCCTGTTATCGGGGCTCGGTTCACTCGGACCGTGGTCACCGAATGGTGGCGCCCGGGATGAGGGAGACGCATGTTACCTAGGCTCTGCTCACCGAGACAGTGGTCATCGGTGGCGGCACCCGGGATGAGGGATACGCATGTTCCCGGGGCTCCGCTCATCGGGACCGTGGTAACCAGGTGGCGGCGCCCGGGACGAGGGGGACGCCAGTCATCGGGTGGCGGCGCCTGGGACGAGGGAGACACTTGTCCTCAGGGCTTCGCTCACCGTGACTGTGGTCACTGGGTGGCGGCGCCCGAGATGAGGGGGACGCCTGTCACAGGGTGGCGGCACCTGGGATGAGGGAGACGCCTGTTCCTGGGGCTCCGCTCACTGGGACCGTGATCACCGGGTGGCGGCGCCTGAGACGAGGGAGACACTTGTCACCGGGTGGTGGCGCCTAGGATGAGGGAGACACTTGTCCTCGAGGCTCCGCTCATCGGGACCGTGGTCACTTGGTGGCGGCGCGCGGGACAAGGGGGACGCCTGTCACCGGGGCTTCGCTCACCGGGACTGTGGTCATCGGGTGGCGGTGCCCTAGACGAGGGGGACGCCTGTCACCGGGTGGCGACGCCTGAGACGAGGGAGACACCTGTCACCGGGGCTCAGCTCACCGGGACCATGGTCACTGGGTGGCGGCGCCCGGGACGAGGGGACATTTAGACCGGAGTTTTTCCCCAACAGCAGCCCCCCATATCCTCCGGGGACACAGCTAGGTCCCCGGGGGGAATGGCATAGACGACCAGGAAAATCTCCCCCCAAAGGGAATCTCCGGGGCGCGGGGGCGCATCGGTTCTCGTGCCTTGCATTGAATGACGGCGCTGCCAGTCATTATGACCTCACGAGTCTCGATTTTCTCACACCGTCGGCCATCATGGCTTCACGTACTTCGATTTTTGGCGCTCTATTTCTCGTACACCTCTTTGATTCGCTTGCGTGATGTTTGAAATCGATGTCTCGGATCAATCCCGAAGGGGCACGTGGCACCCATCGGGGGCCGGACCAGACCCAATAAATAGGGCCTCGGGGCGCCCAGAGAGCTCACACCCAAACCCTAGCTGCACAATCCTCACCGGCGCACGAAACCTCTTTCGGAGACCCAAGTCCCCGTAGTGCTTGCCTAGTGAGCCTCACCCAGACAGATGGCTCCTAAGGGACGCGCCAAAGCCTCCGAGATGCCCCTGGAGCAAGTCACCGCGAACTTCCTCGGGGTGACCGAGTTCACCTCGGGGGATCTCGCGTCCCTCGTGGACTGGAAGGTCTTCGCGGATGGGGACGTCTGGATCCCCAGGAGGAATGAGATGACCCCTTGCCCCCTAGCTGGGGAGATGGTCATCTTTGAAGCTTTCGTGGAGGCCGGCCTCCACCTCCTGGTGCACCCGTTGCTCCGGGAGTGCCTCCGGGTGTACAGGATGGCGTTAAATCACTTAACACCCAATACCCTCGTGCGGATTGGCCTCTTCATTTGGCTGTGCGAGACAGCCACCGGACGGGAGCCGACGCTCTAGTTGCTCCGGTATTTCTATGAGTCCTCGACAAGGGGCTCGCAGGTGATCAAGGGAGAGTCGAAGTCCGCCTTCGGCTCCATCATGGTGCAGCTGCTACTGGCCCGGGTAGACGAATACCCAGTGGCGGCCTTTCGGGACTATTGGGGGGACTGGCTCCAGAGATGGTTCTATCTCCGTGTCCGAGACTCCGGGGTGACCTATTCCCCGGAGCCCTCTGTCGTGCCTCCACCTTAGGGACAACGACTACTCCCGTGGGGACCCAACTCGCTGCAGCTGATCCCATACATGTATACCATTAACTTCCCAGGATAAATCAAGCACAGGAGTATATTTACATACAAAAGATTAACTTAAAAAATATTTAAGCAGTGTGGCCTGCTGGCCTTAATACAACATAAAGAAATTACAATGCCTTCGTGGCATACATGGTCTAGCTAAAGCAAAATAAAACATCTACACGGCGGAAGATAGGTGAACCCCCACAGCAAGAAGTTGACGGCAGAACAACACACATCAGGGCTCTGGCGGAATTGGCTCTCCTCCTTCTGGATCGAAGAAATTCTCCACGCCTTCATCTTGATCATGGAACACTCCATCTATTGGATTGTAGGTTGCAAGGGTGAGTACTTACGTACTCAGCAAGTCATAGGTAAGAGTATATACATATAGTAGTGATGATATGAACCTATTCTAGTAAAGAAGTGTGGATGGTTGTAAAATAGTCTTTTCCTTTATATCTCATCTCATGGCAGTATTTTTCACAGCATAGCATCGCTATTCATGTTCCACTATTTATAGTACTACAGCGACACATCAACACACGACAGCCCACGGCAGCACCCCTTATCATGACAACACATGCCATTTGGGTAATCTTGACTTATCAAATTTTATTTAGAAGACATACTTGTGCCACACTCTGTGGATTTAACCCACCACAGTAGACTCCTATAAACCCGGGAGCTCGGAGTATTCGAATACTTTTTTAACTCTGTAGAGAGGTACCAATTTACCCGCAAGATATTCCACTTTCATGCCCATCCTATCAATATGATTAGACCCTTCCTCACGACATAATGTGAGTGGCAAGGTGGAGATAACAAGAACTTTTGTTATGTTTCACTCACAATTCACTCCTGACTCTGTGGTCGGACTACCAGACCTTACATAGTTGTGGCGGGCTATACCCTGACCCCGAATCCTTCTTCCCATTACTGGGTCACCGTGCAATCACATCCAGTGATATGTGTAGGAGCCGCACTCCGTGCCAATCGTGCACCACTTTCAATCTCATGCAAGGTTTCATGCGCGATCCGCATACTTACTTGTTCAGGCCTGTCCCATACTAGGCTTGCAGTTAGTATGTTTTTCATGCCACTAGGCGCACGACACAAGATTCTAGTCCTTATATGCCAGTGATCAGACCATCCACAACCACGCATATCTAGTGCCACCACCATTCCATACCAAACTCTGGTCACGGCTAGGGGTTTTATTTCATGAATATACATAAAGACACATATAATATTTCATGGCTCATTACTTGATCATTTCACATTTCACAGGCATCCAGCCTAATACTTCCATTTCATATCTCAATCATTCTTTCACATGCAATACTACTTATATTCAAGGTTATATTATAGAAACTCTTAAAATATAGGTTCAAGATGTTCAAGAATATGACTTGCCTTCTGTGTCGTAAAAATCAGCAGTTGATGTTGGGTCGACAGTGAAGTCCTCGAACTCAGCTTCTGGATTTGCTCGGCGACAAACAAACACACAATGATTACTAACTATATTAAAATGTTTTATGATCTACATGCAGATATGCTTTAAAAAGAATAACTGAACGATGCTGAAGATGATTGAGATTGCAAGCTGAAATGAGTCAAGACTTTAGGGTTTCAAGGAATCTGGGCTAATATGGAGTACTGGAGGTTACTAAAGTCTCAAGGCATCATTAATGACATTGAGTTTGCGGCTGGTTTGGTCAAAAATAGCAAATGTCAGCCTATTGACATTTGGTTCGTGGCTTAACATAGCCAAGAATGGCATAAAAGTGGTTTAGAAGGTTTTCAATAGGCAAAACAAGTTTGGATCAAAGCATTGGGTGCACAATGAAGCAAGGCATCTGTTTGACAATAATTTTTTCACAAGAAAGTCCAGAAGTTCAAGGATTTTGCAAAAATACCCCTAGACACAGTGAACTGAATGTCTGGCTACTGCCAAATTCTAGGGCTTTGGTGATTGATCGATTTTACTCAGGCATTGCTTCGCCTACTATGTCTAGGAGGTAAGCGAAAGCAACAGTAATTCAATGGTGACGGTTTCGATCACTGGAGTGGTCGGACGGCGACGAACGGCGGCGAAGAAACACGGTGGTGACACGGCACAGCACAGCTACTAGACAAGATCTTGGCACATCGATAACATGAGATTTGGCACAGGATCGAAGGGTGATGCAGTGGAGAGACATACTCAGGAGGTCAAGGCGAATCTACTGGACAAGATGGCGATGACGGCGGTGGCCGGCGGCGACCAGACGACATGTTGGCGGCACGGCAGCGAGGGGTAAAATACCCAACTCGTGATTTCGTGCTGCGAATCTGGAAATCAAAATTGCTGGAGTTGGCTGGGGTTATCTGGTACAATCTTGAGTGTTGGATTTGGCTGGAGGTTGCTCGGCGGTGAGTGGCAGCGAACTGCCCCGGAGAAGAGATCGGCCTCCTCGGCTACAAGGCGATTGGGTGATTAATTCTTCAAATTGATGGCACGGTTAGGCTCCTGGGTTGCTACAGATGGTGAGGCTCGGCAGGATTTGGCTGAGGCAGCACCGGCGAGGGATTCGACGATGCGGCCGGAGAAGAAAGGGGTTGATTTGGGCATTTCCAGCACAGGGCTCCGGAGGTCAATTCTTCGCGGTGAGAGCAAGAGAGAGGTGAGGGAAAACTTCTGGAGTGGCCAATTTGGCCGGAGAAATGGCAGTGCAGCCTAGCGACATGAGCCGGTTGCCGGTGGCACGCGAAATTTGGAGATACTACAATCTAGGTTTGAATTGAAATCTAAGTACACAGGCTTGTTAGGACTAAGCTACTGATCAAATAACTCTACTAACAGGAGGGCTAATTCGGGCTAAATCGAGCTACATTGCCGGAACAGGGCAAATGCATTTAACGGTGATCTCTGGCGTTGAGGTCCACCGGAGACAAATTGGTTGCTAGAGGATGATGAGATGAGCACTAGGGACATACCAATGCAGTTAATTTGAAGGTTGGTGATGTGAATTACTCTGGCGTCAAACTCCTCCTCGGCGGTTCGTCAGAGAAGAAGAAGAAACGAGAAGGAGGTTGATTTAATGGCTAAGGAAGCTCTGGAGATGATTGGTGAAGACAAAGGTGATCGAGGGCTGCTATTTATAGGCACAGGGTGGAGCTTGCAAGGATGGAATAGCAATGTAGTTTGCGCTGGCGAAGGAACTGGTCGAAGCAAACAGCGACAGTGACGGGACGACGACAGCGGCTCTACAACTGTGTTTGGTTTGGTCCGTACATTGGAACTTGGTGCTGGCCGGTGCAAAGCGAGGGCGACAAAGCTGGCACAGCGTGGCAACGTGGCGCGAAGTCCCAGACAAGGCTGCTGCTGCGGTCGCTGCTGGTCGCTAGTGCTGACATGATGACGATCTTGGTGCGAACACGTGCGCACATGCAAGCACAAGCGAGCACAGGCACAGGCAAAGGTGAAGCTTGGCCGGCGGCGAGGAAACACGGCGAAGAAGCACGGCAAAGCTGTGGTCGAAAAGGGCCGGGAAAAAGAAATCTGGACCAAAATGCAATTACAGAAATTGGGTTTTGGACTGATTTGCAAATCCTAAGGTTTAGAGGATTAGGGCTGATTTTAACTTCACAAATCTGGCAAACTTTATCTAAAAAATAATATGGCAAGGATATAAGGTAAAATTTGGCACATTTGAATAGTTTTTGAATGTAAATGACAATAGGGTAATTTAGAGTATTTGAAATCTGAACTTTGCCAATACTGAAATTCTGGGATTTAGGATAAGATTTTGGTATCCTCATAGAAGAAAGTTTGTATAGAATAGCATTCGAGAGGTGTTCCCTGAATTAGATTTGAATTTTGGGTTAATTTGCAACATTTAGCCTTTTCAGGCTTCTGGAAAATCAGAAAAGGACTGATTTGCGATACTTCTTGGACTGATTTGTGAAAATGGTCTTAATGGTGGAATCTAACTGCCAACTTTTTGTATGAAGGTATTGGCATACCCTTGATCATAATTCAAGAATAATCTGGTCTGGATTAGGTCAAGATTTGATTAAATCAGAGTTTAGAGTATTTAGGGTAATTAGGATATTTAATTAATTTTCTATTTTAAAAAACAAAAAGGATTGACAAATCTGGGATTTAGAGCTCGAATTGGATCTGCCTTCTGAAGGCTTTTATACTCAGGATAAATATTAGGTCAAATCTGGAAAGTCAGATCTTGATTTGGGTTCACAGGGAAGATTTTGAGATTTTAGGGCTTAGGATAGAATAAGTGTGGGCTGATTTTGCTGATCTTGAAGAGACATATGCATGCATGACTTTTTATGAAAAGAATTTTCACCCCAAACCCAGGGTGTTACAGATCTACCCTCCTTAAAGAAATCTAGCCCAGAGATTTACCTAAGACAAGAAAAGATAAGGATAGGTTTGCTGAAGATCCACTTCCTTTTCCCATGTGGCTTCTTGTTCTGAATGATTTCCCCACTGAACCTTACACAGCTTGATCTTCTTCCTTTTGAGCTGACGTTCATCAATGGCTAGGATTCTAATTGGGTGCTCAAGGTAAGTAGATTCTTCTGCAGTGATATCTCTTGTGCTTTTATTTGGTCAATAGGTTCCTTTAAACATTGCTGGAGTTGAGAGACATGGAACACATCATGCACCCATGCTAATCCAAAGGTAATTCCAATTTATATGATACTTCCCCTTTTCTCTTGATTATCTTTAATGGTCCAATATACCTTGGAGATAGCTTTTCTTTTACTTGAAATCTCTGTAATCCCTTGAATGGCGTGACCTTGAGATAAACCAAATCTCCTGGTTCGAATGATAGTTCTCTCTGTCGATTGTCTGCATAATTATTTTGTTGGGACTGTGCTGTCTTCAACCTTTCTCTGATGAGTTTGACGTGAGTTTCTGCCTCTTCTACTATCTCTGGTCCTATAAGTCTTCGTTCTCCTGGCTCATTCCAATGCAATGGGCTTCTGCATTATCATCCATATAGAGCTTCAAATGGTGCCATCTGTAGACTGGCTTGATAACTGTTATTGTATGTAAACTCTGCAAATGGTAAGCATTTGTCCCATGATGTCCCACAATCTAGTATACAAGCTCTTAGAAGATCTTCCAAAATTTGGTTTACTCTTTCTGTCTGTCCTCCTGTCTGTGGGTGATATGCAGTGCTGAAGTTCAACTGAGTTCCTAGAGTTTCATGAAGTCTGTCCCAAAACTTGGATGCAAACTGTGCTCCACGATCTGAGACAATCTTTTTGGGAATACCATGCAATGCCACTATTCTTTGCATGTATAACTCTGCCAATTTACTGCCATTGTAGATTTTTTTGACTGGTATGAAGTGAGCTACCTTGGTGAGTCTATTCACAATAACCCATATGGAGTCATATCCTCCTTGAGTTTTAGGAAGTCCTGTAATGAAATCCATACCGATTTCCTCCCATTTCCATAGTGGTATTGGCAAAGGTTGTAACTTTCTGGCTTAACTCGCTGGCATGTATCACAGTTTCTAATATATTCTGTGATCTCTCTCTTCATATTATCCCACCAGAATCGATTTTTCAAGTCTTGATACATCTTGGTGTTATCGGGGTGTATTGAATTTGGAGTTTTATGCGCTTCATGGAGAATTAATTCCTTAAGGTCTGCGCTTTGGGGCACACAGATCCTTCCTCGATACCACACAATCCCTTGGTCATCTTTAGTGAAATCCCGAGCCCTTCCTAACTTGATTTGACTCTTGATCTTGCAAATTTCCTCATCTTCCTTCTGGGCATTTCCTATTTGTTCTTCAAGTTGGGGTTTTACTATTAGAGTAGCTACTGTCCCTTGTGGTACTACTTCCACTTGATGATTCTTCAACTCTCGTCGTAGGTAAGGGTTCCTTAGTATGACTGCTTCTTGCAGGTTATAGACCTTCCTGGATGGTACTGGGTGCTGAGGTCATAATCTTTGATCAATTCTAGCAATCGTCGTTGACGCATGTTGAGCTCCATCTATGGCCGCACTTGTTGGAGCATCCTTCGCTTCCTGCTCTCTTCCCCCATATTCCTCTTCTCCTCTACCTTCAAAGCTCTGTTCACTAACATTTGGAATTCTGTAAACTCATGGGAGGCAATTTGGTACTACAAGTAATGTTGAAGTCCTTCTGCGAAGCGTTCTATCTTCTTTTCCTCGGTATCGACGTCTCCGGGTACATATCGTGCTAGATGTGTGAAGTGGTGCAGATACTCGGTGACTGTCTTGTTTCCTTGAATCAGATTTCAGAATTCCTGGCACTTAGCTTCCATGACACCGGTAGGTATGTGAAATTTCTGAAATTGATCCTTAAACTCCCTTCAAGAGATGTTGTCTCTGTCCAAGTGAGCTTCTTGGTAATTCATCCACCATGATGTTGCAGCTCCTGCTAACTGATGACATCCGAACAAGACCTTTTCTCTGTCGCCACATCGAACTGTGTCTAGTTTCCTCTCTATGTCCCTTAACCAATAGTCGGCAACCACGAGATCAGTCGTACTAGAAAAAGTTGGTGGATGGGTTTTCTGGAAGTCTGTTAATCTTGCTCCTACAGTAGTTCCTTCTGTGGTTCCAGTAGGCAATTTTTGAACTATCTGAGCTAGCAACTGGGTATGGGCTGTCTGGGTTGCCTATCGGTTCTTTTCCATTGATAGAAGAATTTCCTGCAAACTGGGTTGCTCATTCTGGGGAGGATTGTAACTCTGGGATCCTTGCTGAAATAAAGGTCCTCTTGCTATAGGATCTTCCTCCTGCGGAGTCTGTTCTTTGTCCTCTCTGCCACTTCGAGATCTCCTCCTTGTGTCAACCATGATGGCTCTGAAGAGAATCTAGATAGATCTAACTATCTAAGGCCAACTAAGACAGCAGTGTAGAAATTAATGCATACTACATCAATGCATAAAATACTTAGGCTTCTTGCCATAATACACAAGTTAACCATTGCAAAAGCAACAGTGAAACACAAAAGCTATCAAGAGCATTCACCAGCTCTATCTACACTATTCCCAGCCTATCCCCTAAGATGCTCTAAAAAAATGCGCTCTCGCTACCTTACCGAATTTTTAGAAAAACCACTAAGACTTTGAAATCAAAATTTTTAGAAACTACAAAGCTCATTTTTACCAAAATAGAGTTTTCAAACAAATAGTTTTTAGATGAAATACGCCTTCCTGGCGCAGCCAATTCCTAAAGGTGTTGTCCTACAGTCAAGTTCTCATGCTGCTCTGATACCATAAATTTGTCGCGCCCCCGCCTTGGGGACAATGACTACTCCCATGGAGACCCAGCTCGCTGCAGCTAATCCCATACATGCATACCATTGACTTCCCTGGATAAGTCAAGCACAGAGTATATTTACATTACAACAGAGTAACTTACAAAATATTTAAGCAGTGTGGCCTGCTGGCCTTAATACAACATAAAGAAATTACAATGCCTTCGTGGCATACATGGTCTAGCTAAAGCAAAATAAAACATCTACACGGCAGAAGATAGGTGAACCCCCACAGCAAGAAGTTGACGGCAGAACAACACACATCAGGACTCTGGCGGAACTGGCTCTCCTCCTTCTGGATCCAAGAAATTCTCCACGCCTTCATCTTGATCATGGAACGCTCCATCTACTGGATTGTAGGTTGCAAGGGTGAGTACTTACATACTCAGCAACTCATAGGTAAGAGTATATACACATAGTAGTGATGATATGAACCTATGCAAGTAAAAACTATGGATGGTTGTAAAATAGTCTTTTCCTTTATATCTCATCTCATGGTAGTATTTTTCATAGCATAGCATCGCTCTTCATGTTCCACTATTTATAGTACTACCGCGACACGTCGACCCACGATAGCCCACGGCAGCACCCCTTATCATGACAACACATGTCATTTGGGTAATCTTAACTTATCAAATTTTATTTAGAAGACATACTTGTGCCAGGCCGCTCCTAGGCCGGGGCACGCTCGGGCCGCCCCGACGGCCGGGGCGACTTCGCCCCTCCCAGAGGTAGAACTCTCTGGCGGTCGAGGGATGACCGGTGAGTTCATGCGCCTCATTGAAGCTCCCGCCAAGTTGGGAGAGAAGGAGAGGGCCGCTGGTGACGGAGGGGAGTCTGACTCGGCGGACTATGCTGCGTCGCCTTCTCCTGTGGCTACGCCTCCGGTGGTTTCGGACCCGGTGATCCTGGACCGCCCGGAGGTGCGGTTCCCGGCGGTGTCGCCGCCACGCTTCGAGTGGCCAGTGGACGAGGGATCGAGTCCTCGATTGGGCCGGTCCTGATGGTCTAGGTGGTCCCGTAGCCCGGGATGGGGAAAGGACTTTCTGTCCCCCCAAGGGCCACATTCCAATGGAGGAGCTTACGTCCGACTCCTCGGACGATGAGACCCCGGTGGTGGGGGCCATGGCTGTGGGCGAGTAGGTCCACATCACCCCCGGGGACGGATGGAGGGGGCCGCCGGGAGGGAGACTCCCTTGCTGTCGAAGGCCGAGTCCCAGAGATTCACCGTGGGCCTCCTTACCCCGAAGGTCTGGGCTTACGTCCGGCAGGGGCCCTTCCACAAGTGTTGCTTGGAGCTGATCTCCCTTCACCTCCAGGTGAGTTCACTCCCATAGCGTATGGGGGATTTCCCTCATGTCGTTCACTTTGCGCATCGTGCGCTTCTAACCCTTGAGTCAGCAGGGGGCGGCCATCTCCCGGGGGGTCGAGGAGCGTTGAAGGAGGCCGAGGATAGGGTCGCCGGCTTTTGCGTTGAGAGGGACAAGGCCCTCGGGGAGCTTGCCAAGGTCCAGACCTAGCTCCTCACCTCGGAGGACATGAACTCCCGCCTTCGGAGGGAGGCGAAGGCGAAGGACAACGCCTACCGGGAGCTCGAGAGGTCTAGCTCTCGGGCGGTCATGGAGGCCGGGCACTCCGTTCGCTCGGCCCTTGAATGGCTCATGATCAGCGTCGCATCGGGGGGAGGCTCCGGCTCAGCGCCGGCCACACTCACCGAGGCTACGCGCTTTCTTAACACGCAAGTCTCTGTGATCTCAGAGGCCGCTAATGACTGAGCTCGCGGCTTGGCAGTTGCGATGATCACCGTGGCCGTGGCCCTTGTGGAGCACCGGGGGACCAGTGCCCGGGTGATCAGCGGCCGGCTTCCCTGGAGCATCCCCACCTTCGTCGAGCCACAACGGTGGGAGTTGGAGGAGCTGGGTGGGCCTTCTATGACCAAATCATCCGGGCCTGGGCCCCGACACCGACGCCCCCGAGTGCGGATCCCCCGGCGGCGAGGGTGACCCCTCGGGGGGGGGACGACATTGGGCAACTATGAGTCTCCCCCCTGGGCCTTTAGATAGGACCTCTTTCTTTTTTGTTAGGCTTTTGCTCCCGGCAGCTTCTTAGAGGAAGCCCCAGAGACTTGTAATTATTATCTCCAATGGAATAGAAATGGGAAATTTTTTGCTAAGTCTTGTCTCATTAAAAGCAGGCGTCCTGGGAGCTTGCTCCCAGGAGAGAGTTTCTGAGCCCCAGAGGGAGTGGCCCGAGGAATGCCCAGGTGGCCCGGGGGCTTATTCCCGAGGACTCTACAAGCCCCTGGTGGCACACCCCGGGGGGTTCCCTGGTGAACCGGGAGTCAATTCCCGAGAAGTTTCTGAGCCCCACGAGGCGTAGTCCGGGGAGGGCCCAAGTGGCTTTTGCTTTGCTTAGCCTTGCAATCGAGGGCATGCCGGAGAGTGCTCTCTGGGAGCCGATCCGGCTGCGGTGGCACCCAAAGTGGCACTTGTACAATATTGATAATTGTCGCGCTGAGCTGTCCCCTCTGAAACCAGGGTCCCGGAGGGTCCCGCCGCTTCAGATGCGTCCCCCGGCTGGCTACGAGCACTGGCATGGAGACCTCCTTCGAAGGGCCCAAAGGCGCATAAGGGGCTTATACAAGGACCTTTCCCAGGAGATATCGGAAGATCTCCGGGAATATTAGATGTACGTGCCCACCGGAGGGGGTTGTCCTCCGGGGCAGTTTTCCCTGGGAGGCTAACTCCCTGGGTTGTATCTCGTCTGTGCCCGGGAGTTGCTGTTCTAGGGACATCTTAACCCACTGGGGGGGGGGTTGTCCCCCGACTAAATGTTTCATCAATAAAGCTATCTGAGTTTGCTTGTTCATTGAATTTTCTTGAGCTTGCCTGGACATTGTCTTCAAAATTTCCCAAGAATTACTCTCCCATCTGGGAGCCCGGGTTATGCCCCCCCCCCTGCCGTAGCGGGGTGCGGCTTGGCGCCGCGTGATGTGGGTAAGGAACAAAAGAGGCCTGGACGCCAATAACTACCGGGTTCTCTTAGCCCCCCTGCGAAGAGGGACAAGGGGAGAGATACACATGGTCATCGTGAAAATGGGAGCCGGGCGGAAATTCTGGAGGGCTGGTAAGAAATTCCCCTGGTCGCCGTGAGAACGGGGAGCCAGTAGAGAACTTCTCAGTCGAAAAATCCCGGAGGCCGGTAAGAAGTGCCCCCGGTCGCCGTGATAACGGTGAGCCGGTAGAGAACTTCCCAGTCAAAAATTCTCGGAGGCCGATAAGAAGTTCCCCTGGTCGCCGTGATAACGGGGAGCTGGCAAAGAACTTCCAGGTCAAAAAATTCTGGAGGCTGGTAAGAAGTTCCCCCAGTCGCCGTGATAACGGGAAGCCGGTAGAGAACTTCCCGGTCAAAAAATCTCGGAGGCCGGTAAGAAGTTCCCCTGATCGCCATGATAACGGGGAGCCGGTAGAGAACTTCCCGGTGGAAAAATTCCGGAGGCCGGTAAGAAGTTCCCCCAGTCGCCTTGAGAATGGGGAGTCGGAGGAAAACTTTGCGGTGAAAAAATTTCGAAGGTAACTGAGAATTCAAACCGAGAATCCCGTGACCCACAGAGGGGGAACCCACTCCCAAAGGAGGATGATCCGGTGACCCGTAAAGAGATAAGGCTGCTCCTGGAGGAGGGTTTTGTAACCCGACAGCGGGTGTAGAGTATTTGAGGGGGGTCTAGTCTCTAAAAGTGACTCGTTACCTTAGTTCATGAGAACTGGGTTGCCGCTTACCCCCTCTGTCCATGAGGGGTTATTGTAAGCTGCCCTACGGGAGCGGGGCTCTGGTCGTAGGGACTTTTAGGCTGCGATAGATTACATCCTCATGGGGAGGGCATCCTTAGAGAGGGCATCGCCTCGGGGGCAGAGAGGTAAAAATCTGCGAAGACTCCAGATTCGAACTAAAATCCATTTGTATTAATAAAGATGGAATACAACGCCTCCCCCTACAGAATCGCTATGGGGAAGGGAACAGTGAGTACAACGCCTCCCCCTGCGAAGTCGCGACGAGGGAGGGAGTAAGCCCGGAGGCTAGATGTAGAACTTGCGGAGTAAGTCTACATTCCAAGTATGCTTCAGCTCCTAGTCTTCAAGGTTGGAGAGCTTATAAGCCCCCGAGCCCAGGACCGTAGAGATCCTGTACTGGCCTTCCCACTTGGGGGAGAGTTTTCCCTAGGCTTGGGGGTCAGTCACGCACTTGAGGACCAGGTCCCCAAGGCGAAAAGCTCTCCCGCGGAAGTGTTGGTTGTATGCACGTGTTATTTCACACTCGTAGATGGCGTGGTGGAGGAGCGCTCGGTCGCGCTCTTCTTCAATGAAGTTGACTTCCAACGGCTGGTTTGCTTCGTTGGTTTGGTACGCGGCAGCCGTAGCTCCGTCTATGAGCTCGAGCCGCAGCGACTGAAAACCCCGTACACGAGGGAGAAGGGCGTGCGCCCTATTGCCTGGCTCGGGGTCATGCGCATGGAACAGAGGATGCTCCGAAGCTCCTCCGCCCATGCGCCCCTCTTGGAGGTGGTTTGCTCGAGTCACTGGCGTAATCCTTGTAGGATCATGCCATTGACCCTTTCGACGGACCTGTTGCTCTGGGTATACGCTACGGAGGTGAAGTAGTGGGTAGTCCCCAAGCCTTCGCAGAACTCCCAGAAGTATGCTGAGTCAAATTGGGTCTCGTTGTTGACGGTGATTTCTTCGGGGACCCCGAAGCGACACACGATGTTCTTGCAAAGGAACCGCTGTACCACGCGGGAGGTGATGTTGGTCAAGGGCTCAGCCTCCACCCACTTGGATAAATAGTCCACAACGACCACCACATACTTGTAGCCCCCGGGTGCTGGGGGGAAGGGACCAAGGAGGTTCATTCCCCAGCGTGCAAACGGCTAGGTTATGGGGATGGTCCACAGCGCTGCGGAGGGTAGCCTGGTGCCCTTTGCCATTTTCTGGCAGGCCTCGCATGCGGAGATAAGGTCTCGCGCGTTGCAGACCACAGTAGGCCAATAAAACCCTTGGCAAAGAGCCTTCGCCGCTACTGCGTGCGGGGCCAGGTGAGACTCACAGCTTCCCGAGTGAATGTCCTCGAGGAGCCAGAGTCCTTCCACTCGCGGGAGGCAGCAGAGCAGGGCGGAAGCTCCCCGCTTGTAAAGCTTCCTCTCCAATAGGAGATACGCCCACGCCTTGGCACGGAGGCGTTTCGCCTCGGTGTCGCCGGGAGGCTCCCCCTCCCCCCTTATGAAGGAGATGAGGGGATCCATCTGTTGCATCTAGGCCTTCATGCCTAACCCTAATTTTGATGATTAATGAAAACAAAGTGTTTTAGACTAACTGTGCTTCTGAGATTTTTGATACAGAGTTTGTTCGGGAAGAAATACGAGATGATCAAGATGAACCCGACATGAACTGAAGCACGAGGTGCGAAGAGCAAAGACAAGACGCAAACATGAAGATGCAAAGGACCTAAGGTAATCTGTAATTTTATTTTCTTCCGATCTCGGAGTTTGGAGATAGATTGGTTTAGGAAAATTGTTTTTAGTTTTTAACCATACTATAAAGAGGGGTTGCAAAAGTCCTCTCTTCATCTCCAACATAAACCGAGAAACTTAGGTCATTGCATTGCATCTTTTTGGTTGGATTTAATTTGAATTTGGTTTGAAAGATTTGGATTTTCAGTTGAGTTTTTGACAGCAGAAGAGTTTTTCAAATTTCTAGAAAGATCTAGGCAGATCTGCTTTTTGCTTCTGTTGACAAAATTGTAGCCCTTAAAATTATCTTTCAAACGAGCTATTAAACACTTCTTTTGGACTTCTGGATTTAAAGTTATAGCCATTTTTGTTCAAACTGACTGTCAATTTGCTAAACTGACTATCAGTTTGAATGTCTATTCAGTTAAACTGACAATTGTCCAGAGATGGTGTATTTTGGGCTGAAAACTTTTGAACTAAACTGACAATCAGTTTGGTATAACTGACTGTCAGTCTGAAGTTCGACCTCAGTTGTGTTTATTTGAGTTCTTATTTGATCTGGTCGTTTTGTGGTTGAACTGACTGTCAGTTTGTGATACTGACTGTCAGTTGCGGGTTTCAAGTTTCCATATACGACCACAAACGGCTAGCTATTGTTTATCTGCAAATTTTTTCAGCCGTTGGTTTTGGAACTGACTGTCAGTTCCTCATACTGACTGTCAGTTTGTACTGATTTGTTTCCTTTTTCGACCACCAACGGCTAGCACTATTTTCTCCGGATTTTTCTTCTCTCTGGTCGTGACCTAAACTGATTGTCAATTTGAGCTGCTGATTTTCAGCTCGAGCTCCAACATCTCTTTTGAGACTTGAGGCTATAAATAGAGGGCTTGAGCATTTGTTTTATACAACAAGCAGCATCATTTTCTTATACACTCTTAAGCTTTAGTTTTCTACACAAAATCTTGATCTGTTGATCAAGTTGAGTGTTTTTTGATCCACCGAGAGTTTTAGTTCATTACATTTGCATACTCGTAGTTTCTCGGTGCGTGTTTGGAGGTTTAGAGAAGACCTCGCTACCTATTACTCTTGGTGAGCGCCCTCACCTAGACGGTTCGGAGGCGTGGCCGTTGAACTCTCCAGCTCAGAGATTGTTGGAGAGGCTCGGCAGAAGTGTACAAGGCATCGGTGCTCGCCTTTCCGGAGTGGACAAGGAGCAACCACTAGTTGATAATATCCTTCGTGGGTATTGAGGCAAAACTCAAGTGACTTGAGTGCTTCAACGAGGATTAGTGGAGACTGGGCGAGTCTCTGATACCTCGGTAAAAATCGCTGTGTTCGTTCTCTTCTTCTCTTTCTCATATTGTTATTTGCTTTTGATTTGCAAATACTTGTTTTAAATTTAAAGTTTTAAAAGCCTCCTATTCACCCCCCTCTAGTCGGCATCCTTGATCCTACACCATCCAAGACACAACCCGGACAATCTCAGAGACCTCTGGGTTGCGGGACTCGGGGTCCGCGTCTGGAGAGGTCTCCGAGGGCTTCACGATGATCTCCAGGAAGGCACCCCCGGGAAGAGGTTCTCGAGTGTTGGCTGTGGGACCCTCATTTGAGGAATCCGGTGGCAACCGCCCAGGTGGATTGCACTCAGAAAGGTACAACATAAGCGCAAAACAACAACACTATTATATTAAACTACAGTAGAGGTAATTAAAGAGGTACAAGGTCACAAGGACCAATATTACAATAACATGACGCCAAGAATGACGTTAATTAGGGTTGTTACAAAAAATAGTGAGTTTCTCAAAACAAGAGTCGGTATCAAGGAACCGAACACAGAGAACAACAAAGAAAGTAACAACGAAGATCTTCACTTTCATCGGCAGTGGCTCTGGAAGGGCTTCCTCCACATCTGACTCAACTCGGCGCATGAACCTCCTAGAACAATGGTTCATCTGGAGTGTTTCCATCTTCTTCATAGTACTCAAAACCAAGAGAATCGAGATCAATGAATCCCTCTTCTGAAGTTGTTTGCAAAGGCAAGGGTGAGCACTCTTTCACACGATGCTCAGCAAATCTCATTATATGAATGCAGTTATATAAATGAGGGGTTCTCAAGACATGAGGCCTTTGTTTTATAGGTAAGAATAGAATAGATTCTCATTCTAGGGTTGTAAGAAAAGGTGATTTTAGCTTTTAAGAGCGATCCTTTGAAATCTTAGATTATACTTTAGAAAATGTTAGGTGTGATGATCTCCCATGAGATATCACCTTTATTAACCCATATTTTGAAAATATTCCAAACTTTACTTGTGCTGAACCACATGGATAAGAATCCACCGCGAACAGACTCCAGACCTGGGAGTACAGAGTGTCCGATACTTCTTTTACACTTTGCAAAGGTGTACCTCTTTTTAAATCCACTTCTTCACTCGACTTTCAAGTCGGGCCAACTCCATGCGACTTTTACGCATGTGACAAGGCTGAGATCACTCAACGATTTTGCAGTCTAGTATTAACAGTTTCCCCACCCAGTAAATAGACAGTTAATTCTAAGATACCATTAATTGTGGGTCCTCCCCACTGCCTTTCTTCCTAGCCTTGGCCTATGTCCTCGCAAGACATATGATCATGGTTGTAGCCGCGCACGACTCAGTCCAGGCTTAGGGCGACTTCCTTCTTTACTCCTTATCCTCTCATTATTTTTCTGATCTCACACCACTCACGGCCGCACTGCGGCCCACCAGTTTCCACGCGAGAAACCGGACCAACATACCATGCAGGGAACTGCTAATACGAAGAAAGCTACTAAGTTGTGCTGTCTCATACCAGACAAGTGGTTGGTATGTTTTAATGTCGCATAGAAGCACAACACAAGGTTCTTGTCCTTATGAATCAATAGTGATGAAACATTCACATTCCCGATGCGCACACAACAGCCAACCAATCAAACCATCCTCACTATCAATTCTTATTTCACATTTTCTTTCACAAAAGTGTTTTTAAACATGTTTATCATATAATTGACCATTTAATACTTAAAGCATACATTTAAGTATAAGAATATCCTAAGCATGATGTCCTAGGTTGACAAGGTTGCAAGTGATACACAATTACATAAAGGACTTTACAAGAGATAGGTCATATCTATTCACATTTTTTTGAACATAATATTTAACTTGAAGATAAAGCATGCATATATTCAAAACAGGATTCAATCTAGTTTATTTTAAAATATTAGGAGAGACATGGTCAAGGGAATGAGACTTGCTGGGTCTTCAACGTTTCCTTCCGCTCCTTCAAGTTCTATCTTTGCTCTCGCTACAAAGAAACAACATGACACATCGCACTACATAAGCATACAGAAAATACTTGCTATAGAAAATAATGAGTATAGTATAAGCATGTATGCAAGAGAGGTGATCTGATCGAAGATACAAGGGTTTGGCTCAAAGAATTTGGCTTAGAAGCATCGAATGTCTAAGGGCTGACATTCGGTTCAAGGCCAGACAAAGTCTGACAATGGCATAGAGCTAAACTGGAGTCTCCAAAAGATCAAAAAGGAAACAAAAGAGTGCATCAGGTGCCAAACACAGTAAGGCATCTAATTGACAAAGTGGTTTTGACAGAAAAGTCCAGGGATTAAAGAAAATTACAGCAAAGTCCTTGGCACAGGAAAATCAAGTGCCAGTGCACTGCAGCGAGAAAGGGCACACGTGTCTGGACAAAACACGCATGCGTTGCTTGGCTAACTTTGTCAAATGCATAGGCAGGATCAAGGTGAAGCTACTGGCAGAGTTAATTTGGTTAAGGTGGATTGACGACGGTGAACGACAAGTTACAAATTGTCGGCTGCCAGAAACAAAGATGGGCTATGGTGGCAGGGAGTTGGGGCTGATAAATTCTAAAATTGATTGAGGGGTTTTACTCCTGGAGTGACACTAATTGTGTTGGAGTAAGGGATTGAGTTGCAATGGAGTTTTGAGGCTCGCCGGCGTTGACGCCGAGCTCGGGGACAAAGGTGAAAAGGGGCGCTATTGATACACGGCAATGCAAGTAAAATGGCTTGGGCTACACCATCTACGGGACACAAGAAAGGTGTAGATGGGGTTAATTTTACTGGAGGTACAATGGAGCATGCCGGCGATGTGAACCACTCACGGCGGCATGGGAAGAAATAGGGAACTAACAATTCAAGCTTGAATTTGAAAACTGAGTTCATAGGCTTGCTTAGAATCGTCTAAGGATTGATTTGTTCTACTGAAAGAAGTATTGAAACTGGCTGGAGGGAGTTCAATTTCAGGAACAGGGCAAAATGGGTTTTTGGCGATCGCCAGCGATGGGGTTTGCCGGAGTCCAATTGGCTGCTATGACACAGATAGATGGTTAAGAGAAGCTTACTGGTGAAATCAGAATGGAGTTTTGTTGAGTGGAAACCTCTGGCGATGGAGGCCTCAACGGCGGCTCACCGGGGAAGAAGAAGAAGGTGAGAAAAGAACTAGGACTTAGCTAAAATCTGGAGCTGTGAAGAGTACACAGAGTGAGGGGGTTTAAATAGGTGAGGGGCGGAGCACGCAAGGGAGAAACAACAAGAAAACTCGTGCCGGGGAAAAGACCGGCCGGCCGCAGAAGGGACAGCGGCGAACGGTGACGTGATGGCGAGCAGGCAGCACACTAGCTTTACCAGCGAAGATCAAGACGTTGGAACTTGCTCTGGTGTGGCGCAGATGTGGAGGCACGAAGTTGCTTCGGCGGTGACACATACGCGCATGCAAAACGAAACTTCATGGGCACCCGCGCTGGAGCTTCTGTTGGTGCAGCCACAGGTCGAAGCGTTGCCACAGTGAGGAATCTGGCGCGGACAAGAGTGAACAAACTGGCGTAGGTGACCATAAGCACGGGCGACGACTGGGCTTGGTCGGCGACAAAGAAACATGACGAGGAAACATGGTGCAGCTCTGGTCGAAAGCCGCGTTGGGGCTCTGGTCAAAAGGAGCTGGTTTTGGCTGATTTGCAATTTCAGAAACTTGATATTTGGACTGATCTGTAAATCTAGCAAAAGGCTTAGATAAGAGAAGATTTGATCTCACAACTTTGGCAAGCTAAACTTAGAAGATACTATAGCAGCGATAGGTAGCAGGAATTAGGGTTTTGATCAAGTTTTGAGCTGAAACGAAAACAGGGTAAAATAAGGTAATTTGGGTTTGAAAATTGGCTAGGCTGAAAACTGAGGCTTCAGATGAGATTTTGGAAATCTCATAGAAGGGAAACTTGCTCAGAATAGCAAAAGGAAGATATTCCTTGAATAAGATATAGATTTGGAGATAATTTGTGGCTTTGAGCCTTTTCGGGCTTTTGGGAAAATCTGAAAAGTACTAATGCGTGATACTTTTGGTCTGAATTGTGAAAAGGTTCAAACAGATGAGTTTTGCTATCAACTTCTAGGGCATTAGCAAACCTTGGATTATGATTCTGAGATAACAGACTTGAATTGGGTTAAAATTTAGTGAAAACAGGGGTGTTACATTGGCCGCCCGGGTCAGGGCATCAGCGCAGTCATTATCCCTCTGGGGAACGTGCCGAACCTCCAGGCTCTCGAAGTACTTCTCCATCTTACGCACCTCCCCCAAGTAGAGGCTCAGGTTTGCATCATGGCACAAGTAGGACTTGTCCATTTGGCAAACCATGAGCTAGGAGTCTCCTTTGACCAGGAGGCGATGGATCCCCAGGGAGTGCGCGAGGTGCAACCCTAGGAGCAGGGCCTCATACTCGGTGACGTTGTTTGTAGCTGGGAACTCGAGCCTCGCCACGTACTCTAGCGTCCTTCCCTCGGGGCTCTGGAGGACTACCCCCGCGCCAGCCCCGGCAAGACACAAGGAGCCATCGAACATGAGCGTCCAATGGACATTGCACCAAGGCGGCTCGGCTAGAGTCTCCCCCTCCGTCCCGGAGGTGGGAGTCCATTCCTCCATGAAATCAGCTAGGACTTGCGATTTGATGGAGGAACAACCCGTGAGGGAGAGGGAGAAGGGAACGAGCTCAGCTCCCCACTTCCGAATCCAGCCGGTGGCCTCCTTGTTCCGTAACACCTCCCCTAAGGGGAGGAGTGACGGGACCATGATGGGGTGCCTCAGGAAATAGTGACGGAGCTTCTAGGACACCATGAGGAGAGCATAGAAAATCTTCTCCACCTCCGTGTACCGCGTGTTAGCCCCTTGGAGGGCTTTGCTCACGTAGTACATGGGGCACTGCTGCCCGTCCTACTCCTTCACCAGCACCGTGCTTACAGCGACTGGGGTTGCGGCGAGGTAGAGGAGCAGGGGTTCTTCCGGAGATGGGCTCACGAGCATTGGAGGGCTCATGAGGTACTTCTTCAGATCGTCGAAGGCCACCTGGGCCTCAAGAGTCCACATAAACCCCTCGAGGCCCTGGAGGATTTTGAAGAACTGGAGGCCACGTTCCCCCGACCGTGAGATGAAGCGGCTTTGGACGGCCAAGTGAGTGGTAAGCCGTTGTACGTCTTTCACGGAGCGTGGTGGGGGGCATGTTCAGTAGGGCTCGAATTTTTTCGGGGATGGCCTCAATGCCTCGCTTGGACACGAGGAAGCCAAGCAGCTTCCCCCCGCATACGCCAAAGGTGCACTTTTCTGGGTTGAGCTTCAACCCATACTCGCGGAGGTTGCAGAAGGTCTCCGCCAAGTCGTCGATGTGGGCAACCACACGGAGGCTTTTGACGACCGCATCATCAACGTAGACCTCTACGTTGCGGCCGATCTGGTCCTTGATGACCAGTGACATAAGGTGCTAGAAGGTCGCTCCAGCATTCTTCAGCCCGAAGGGCATATGGACATAGCAGAAGGTGCCGAGGGAGTTATAAAACTCGTCTTTTCCTCGTCCTCCCTAGCCATCCAGACTTGATGATAGCCCAAATACGCGTCAAGCAAGCTCATAAGCTCGCACCCCATGGTCGAATCAACCAACTGGTCGATCCGCGGGAGTGGGAAGTTGTTTTTTGGGCAAGCCTTGTTAAGGTCGGTGAAGTCTACGCACATCCTCCACTTGCCGCTCGACTTCTTCACAAGGACGGGGTTCACGAGCCACTCGGGGTGCAGGATGTCCCGAATGAACCCCGCAACCCGGAGCTTGCCAATCTCGGCCTTGATGGCCTCTTGGTGCTCAAGGGAGAGCTTCCTCAGCTTCTGCTTGACCGGGGGGCAGCCGGGCGTCACAGCGAGCTTGTGCTCGATGACATCCCGGGCGGCGCCTCGCATGTCGGCAGGATTCCATGCAAAGACGTCGGAATTTTTGCGAAGGAAGGCCACGAGTTGTTCTGCGTGCGCTTTGGAGAGGTCCGCCCCGATCCTGACGATCCTTTCCCCACCTCCGGGGACAACTGGACTTTTCGGAGGTCCCCCTCCGGATGCGGTTTTTGGAGAGACTTCCCGGAGGGGACGACTGGGACGTCCGAGGCCGGGGGAGGACTCTCTCCCCCCGGGGCCTTGATCAGGTTGACGCTCCTGATCGTCGCAGCAGCGCACTCGTAAAGGGCACGGGTCACATCCTGGTCGCCTCGGGCGGTGGTCACGCCACGAGGCCCAGAGATCTTCACGCTGAGATAGCTCTGGTGGATCACCGCCCCCCCCCACGGTTGATCGTGGTCCTCCCCATAATCGTGTTGTACAAAGAGGGGAGGTCCACTACGTTGAACCGAACCATCTTCATCCAATAGTTGTCTGGGGCGCCGAAGGTCATGGGGAGATCAACCTTCCCCACCAGGTAGATGTTCTTCCTGGGGATGAAGCCCTGTAGGGGGCCAGCTGTGGGCTGCAATAGCTTTTCATCGACCTACATTTCCCTGAATGCCTTCAGGTACAGGATGTCGGTGAAGCTTCCACCATCGACAAGGGTACGTGCCAGCTAGCAGTTGTAGACGGTGGCGGAGATGATGAGCGCATCATCATGGGGGAAGCGAACCCCGTGCGCATCTTCTGCTGTGAAGGTGAGGGGGACATCCAACCACTTTGGTGGCTGAGACGTGTGTAGCACTCCCATAACCTTTACCTCCTGCACGTACTCCATGAGCTGGCGCTTGGAGTCTCACCCCGAGGCAGATCCCCCCGTGATGACATTTATATGCCTTTGGGAGGCTTGAAAGGGGAGCTCTTCGGTTGAGCCCCCTTCCTGTGCTTGTCTCTGTCGCTCCCCCGAAGGAGCAGGGAGAGCGGGAAAAGCCGGCGGAGGTGGCAAGGAGGCAGGGCTTCGTCCCCCCTGTCGGCTGAGCCCCTTCCTCCTCCGCACGAGAATACTTCTCGAGCACGGTGAGGAGCTCGTCGGTGGATGAGGGATAGCTTCGGGAGAGTCTCCGATGGAGCTCCCCAGGGAGGATCCCACTCTTGCACCCCTCAATGACTGTAGAGTCAGGGACGTGAGCCACTTTTCTCTTGACCTGAGTGAAGCTCTTGAAGAAGTTGCGGATGGTCTCCCCCATCCTCTGTCGGACGGTGTAGAGCTGTGACGAGTCCAGGGGGCGCACGTAGTTCCCCTGGAAGTTCACGCAGAACTCGTGTTTGAGTTGTGTGAAGGACTTGAAGGAATCGGCCCTCAGGTTGTAAAACCATTAGCGGGCAATTCCGGTGAGATAGAGGGGGATGACGTTGCACTGCACCTTCTCGTCCCCCCAACCGCTGAAATGGCCGTGGAGTACACCTGCACGAATTCATAGGGGTCGGACTCACTGTTGTTGTGCTTGATGTGCGGCGTGTGGTAAGGTCGCGGCCAGTGAATGCATTGGAGGTGACAGCACAATGGCTGGTTGTCCCCCTCAAGCTCCCGGGGGGAGTCCCGGTCGCTGTCCCCTTTGACGGGGGACGCGCGCTCATTGTCGGAGTCCGGGAGGGGTGCCAGCGGCCCGCCGGCATGTCGATAGCGTCTGTTCTCTTTGGGGTTGCTTGAGCTAACCTCTTGGATGTCCGAGCACCCTCCGGAAGTGGTAGTAGCCTCCTCGACCGGCCTCTACCTTTGGCCGGGCCGAGAGCATGGCTCGTCGTGACCGCGGGCTGGGGGGAGCTCCAATCTGTAGCGGGAGGGAGCCTCCCCAGATTTCCCTGTACGCATTCGCTCGACCTCCTCCCAGGTGAAGCGGGTCTGATCAGCCAGGGGAGCCCTCAAGGGCGGTCCAGGAGGAGGGAGCTGATGTGCATGGGTCACCGGCCCGGAGGATGCTGCCGGCAAGCGGGACGGGCCCAGCGCTGTGTGGGACCCTCATTTGAGGAATCTTGTGGCAACCGTGTGGGACCCTCATTTGAGGAATCCGGTGGCAACTGCCCAGGTGGGTTGTACTCAGAAAGGCACATCACAAGCTCACAACAACAGGATTTACTTTAAACAATAAAGCAAATAGATAAAAACAAGTACAAGGTCACGAGGACCACTATTACAGTATCATAATGCCAAGAATGGCATTAATTAAAGTTGATACAAAAGTAGGGAGTTTTTCAAGATCAAGAATAAAAAAGAATCGGTATCGAGGTACCGAATACAGAAAAATAACACAAAAGCAACAACAAAGGTCTTCATTTCCTTCTGCAGCGGTTCGGCTTGGGCCTTCACCACATTGGACTCAACTTGGCGCATGACCCTCCTAGAAGCTCAAATCGTCTGGAAAGGTTCCTTCCTCTTCTTGGTGCTCAAGGCTAAAGGGGTCAGGATCCTCGAATAATTTCTTCTGAATTTGTGTGAAAAGGCAAGGGTGAGCATGTTTTTACACGATGCTCAGCAAGTCTCGTTATGAGAACGCAGGTATATAGATGAGGGGTTCTCAAGGAAAGAGTTCTTGGCTCTATATATAGGAATAGAATAGATTTTCACTCTTAATTTGAAGAAAAGGTTTTTGTTTTCAAAAGCGAGACTTTTAAAATCCTAAGCTAGATTTTCAGAAGATGTTATGTGCGGCGGTCTCCCGTGAGTCACCACTTTACTCAATTTTTATGAAAAACCTTCCAAAAGCTACTTGTGCTGCATCGACGTGGATAGAATCCACCGCGCGCAGACTCCATGACCTGGGAGCTCAGAGTATCTGATACTTTTATAACTTTGCAAAGGTGTACCACCTTAATCCATCGATCACTCAGCTTTCAAGTCGGATCAGCTCCATGCTACTTTTACGCATGTGACAAGGCTGAGATCACACAATAGTTTACCATCCTAGCATTAACAATTCCCTGCCCGGTAAATAGACATTCCAGTCCTCATTACCGTTGTGGGTCCTCCCCATTGCCTTACTTCCTAGCCTTGGTCTATGTTCTCGCAAGACACATAGCCTCTTTTGATTACAGTCGCGCACGACTTAATCAAGCGTAGGGAGTCTTCCTTCTTTCCACCTTTTCCTCTCATAATTTTTCTGAACTCACATCACTCATGGCCCTCAGTGGCCCACCAGTTCCTCGCAAGAAACCAGACCGACAACCATTGCAAGGAAAAGCTAATACTGAGAAAGCTACTATGTTGCGCCCATCCCATACCGGGCAAGTGGTTGGTACGTTTTTCATGCCGCATCGAAGTACAACACAAGGTTCTAGTCCTTATGAATCTTTAGTGAGGAGTCTTTCACATTCCCAGTGCACACACAGCACCATCCAATCAAACCATCCTCACTATCGATTCCAATCACATTTTCTTTCACAAAAGAAGGGTTTTGAATATACATTTCTCACATGTGACCATTTAACATATAACATATAATCTTGAGCATAGTATAGCCTAAGCATAATATTCTAGGGTGACAAGGGTGCAGGGATAATCAATCACAAAAGGGGGCTTCACAATTATTTAGGTCATATCTAATCTCTTTATTTGAATATAGTTCTCATTTGAATATAAGGCATGCATATACTTGAAAACAGCTAACATACTTTATTTCAAAATATTAGGCTAGATATGATCAAGGGTTTGAGACTTGCCTTGCAATGCTGGGTCTAGTTACTTGGATGGAACTTCGAAGATTTCTTTCGCTCCTTCAATCTCTGGTTCCACGGCAGATACAAATAATACACACATACGCTATATAAGCATACAGAAGATAGTTGCAATAGTAAATATATCATGCATGCAGGGGAAAGGTTTGGAAAAAGCCACTTGGGTGCTGATTGAAGAGATGGGCTAAAAAGGACTTGAACGTCGAAAGGCTGACATTCGGTCCACGGCTAGGCATAGCCCTAAATTGGTCTTAGGTAGGTTTTCTGGAGAAGTGGCAGAAGAGAAAGATGTAGAACACAACTCCAGGAATCTAATGGACAAAGAGGCATTTCAATTTCTCAAGTGTAAATCATTCAATGCCACTGGTGGACATGCACTGACATAGTGCTGGACATGGACAG
Organism: Pharus latifolius; assembly: GCA_019359835.1. NCBI lineage: Eukaryota > Viridiplantae > Streptophyta > Magnoliopsida > Poales > Poaceae > Pharus > Pharus latifolius. Next base: position 71,763,453 of record CM033322.1, read on the forward strand.
AAACTAGGGCATGGCATAACTTTTGATCCAGGGCTCCAATTGATGAACCACTTTGTCTGGGAGTTAGGCCTTGATAACAGGAACAAAGTACTCAACAGACTCAAGGGCAGAAAGTGGCCGGAGGGTGGCCAAATCCGGCGAGTAAACACGGTGGCCTGGACATAAACTGAGCTATTGGATAGTGATCTTGGCATTGGAATATCTTTTGATTCAGGTCGATTCAGGGGTCGAGCTAGTGGACAATATTGCTCAAGGTACTGGAATCTATCTAAGGGACAAAGTGTCCAGAGCTAGATCGGCCAGAGAAGAATTCCGGCGACCAGCGCTGGAGAGGACGACACATAAATTGGGCATTTTCAATACAGAGGGTTTGAACTTGATTCCTTGCTCAGGGAGTGAGAGGGTGAAGTGTGGAAACTATTGGTGAAGCTAATTTGGTCGGAGAATGACCGGAGTGGCCTGGCGACGAGAGCCGATTTACTGGTGGCGGGCAAACTGGGGAAGGCTATGATCTTAGCTCAATTTCAAAATCCAGATTGGTAGGCTTGCTAAATGGAGTGTGCTGATCAATTTCTACCACTGGCACGAGGGCTGATTTGGATTGAATCGGGCAGCATTGGGGAAACAGGGGTTTGGGCTTTTCCAATGATTGCCGGCGTTAAGGTTCGCCGGGGTGAAATTAAATGCTATGACACAGACAGGGGAATGAGAGGAACTCACTGGTGGCTTTGGTTTGGAGAGAGGAGCAACAGGTGAAGCTGGCGCCGTGAGCTCCAGAAGTGGCTTGCCGGGGAAGCAGATGTTCACGGTGGCGCTGGGAAATCAGTTGATTTCTGGTGTTGGGAGCTGAAGCTTGCAGCTGCTAGAATGGTGTGAAGAGATGCTGGGCGAGGGGGAAGCTTATATAGGCGGTGGCTGGGCTCTCGGGAGTTGAAGAGAATCAAACGGATACGCGACTGGCACCGGAGGTGGGATCGAGATGGCGTGCAAGCGTTGGGACGCGGCAGCGACTATGCCAGACGAGGGGATCACGCCAAATCCGACTGGAGCAGGGCGACGGGATCGCCAGTCTCAGCATGGACGTAACGTGGCACTGGTTTGCTGCTGCTGGAGCACGCGCGCGCGCGGGGAAATCACGGCACAGGCGCGGCTGAGGTGGCTCTACGGTGGCGGCATGGGTGCGCACATGTGGTGGCTACATGGCGGTGGTGGTGGCAGCGTGGGAACTACACCGACGGCGAGTTCTACGGTGAGGCGAGGTGGCGGGGAGCGGTCCAACGGACCTGGTCGTGGTCGAAAATGGCGCAGGGGCCTGGTTGCAAGATTTGGAGTGATTCGCGAAGGTTTGGACTAATCTGCAAGGAATTAGGTTCGGGAATTTGGGCCTATTTGCAAATCTGGAGATCTGGTTTTGCAGATGAGTGTTACTAAATCACTTGGACTCATCTTGCAAGAAAAATGGTAAAATCCGATAAGATCTGGTGGTTTTGACAAAAATCGAAAACAGAGTAATTAGGGTAAACAGGGTAATTAGGGTTTGAAACTTTGGCAAGGCTGAAACTAGGGTTTCGGTTGAGCTTTTGGAATTCTTCCAGAAGGGAAAAATGTTCAGAAAAGTAAAGGGCAGATATTCACTGAATCAGATCAGAATTTGGAGATGGTCTGAGACTTTTAGTCTTTTTGAGCTTCTGACAAATCTGAAAAGAACTGATCTGCGATACCTTTGGACTAAAAAGCGAAAATGGTCTGAAAGGTGGAGTTTAGCTGCCAACTTTTTAAATTAAGGTAGTGGCACACCTAGGATCATAATTCTGATATAAAGATCAAAAATGGGGTTGAGACATCTGAGAATCCAATGAAGATATGCTGACTGGCAAGCTAAAGATATAGCAAATTTTGGGATGTTACAAACCGCCCAGGTGGGTTGCACTCATAATGATATATCGCAAGCTCATAACAAAAAGATGCATTACATAACAAGTGCTGATCACGTAGACCAACATTACAATAACGTAGCACCAAAATGACGCAAATTAGTGTTGATACAAAATCAAGGAGTTTTCTTCGACGCGAATGTCAGCACAAAATGAAACAACAACAACAACAAGCAAAATGGCTTCAACGATCTTCATCTTCAACTGCAGCGGTATTGCATGGGCTTCCTCCACATCGGACTCAACTTGGTAAGTGACCCTCTAGTAAGCTGCATCCTCGGGGGTAGTTTCTTCTTCCATATTGGATTCAAGACCGTAGGACTCGGGATCAGTGAATCCTTCCTCTAAATTTGTTTGCGAAAGCAAGGGTGAGCACATTGTCCACATAGTAGTGCTCAACAAGTCTCAAATAAGAATGCAGGTACATAGATGAGGGGGGGAATTTCCAAAAGATGGGCTCTTTGGTTCGTAGATAAGGATAGAATAGTTTTTCAATCTAAGTTTTGAGGAAAAGATTTTGCTTTCAAAAAGCGAGGCTTTTAAAATCCTAAACTAGATTTTCAAAAGATGTTATGCGTGGCGGTCTTCCATGAGTCACCACTTTAATCAATATTATGAAAAACTTTCCCAAAAGCTACTTGTGCTGCATCAATGTGGATAGAATCCACTGCGCGCAGACTCCATGACCTGGGAGCTCAGAGTATCCGATACTTTTTTATAACTTTGCAAAGGTGTACCACTTTAATCCACCGATCACTCAGCTTTGAAGTCGGTACCTCTCCACGCGACTTTTACGCATGTGACAAGGCCGAGATCACACAACAGTTTACAATCCCAACATTAACAATTCCCTGCCCGGTAAATAGACATTCTAGTCCTTATTACCGTTGTGGGTACTCCCCAGAGCCAATTCTTCCTAGCCTTGGCCTATGGTCCCGCAAGACACATAGCTTATGGATTCAGCCGCGTACGACTCGGAATCTTGGCGTAGGGCGTCTTCCTTCAATACGCCTGATTCACTCATTAGCACACACCACTCGTGGCCCTCTTTGGCCCACCAGCTTCTTCTTGAGATACCGGACCGACAACCATTACAAGGAAAAGCTAATACCGAGAAAGCTACTATGTTGCGCCCGTCCCATACCGGGCAAGTGGTTAGTACATTTTTCATGCCGCACAGAAGTACAACACAAGGTTCTTGTCCTTATGAATCTTTAGTGAGGAATCTTTCACATTCCCAATGTGCACACAGCACCTACCAATCAAACCATCCTCACTATCGATTCCAATCACATTTTCTTTCACAAAAGGGGTTTTGAACATACTTTTCTCACATGTGACCATTTAGCACTTAATACATAATCTTGAGCATAAGCATAGCCTAAGCATGATATCTTAGGGTGACAAGGGTGCATGATCTATATACAAACATGAGGGGCTTAACAAGGAATTAGGTTATATCTATTCATATTCTTTCAATATAGAACTTTATTTGAACATAGAGCATGCATATACTTTAAAATAGAAATTAGTCTAGTTTACTCAAAATACTGGGGGAGACATGATCAAGGTTTGAGACTTGCCTTGTAGTGTGGGGTCTGACGGCTCTAAGGGTTCTCCGAAGTCTTCTGATGACTCTTCTGCTTCTTGCTCTATTCTCGCACACAAACAGCGAGACAATTCAACACATTGCACTACAGAAGCATACTGATGAGGATTATCACCCGAGCTAGTTCAAAGTATTACACGTTTGGTTTAAGACAGAATCAGATTAGATGTGTGTCAATAAGTTCATCGCTATGGTGTCAGACGACCTAAAGGGCGCGGATAAAGAGATATTTCATGGTTGCAGCCCCTGCGCGATCATGAGGTCGCAGATAGTGCGTGATCAAGAGACTGCGGGTATTACACGGTTAGAGGGTCGTTGTTTATCTGCGACCAGAACAGTTCAGGAAGGCCTAACTCTTTGAACAGGCATATCCCGAGAATCACAAAGATATTTCCACGTATGAAGACAGCTGCTAGGAGGTTAACATGTGTGGTTATCCCTTGATTGCACGTGTTAAGCCTGCGTGGGAATTAAGTGCAGTTAACAAAACTGCATCTTAACAACTGTCCAAGGCTGTTTCGCATTGGCGCCCTTTTGTTCAGTATAAAAATGTAGTCAATGCACGTAAGGACAGCGAATAATTCGGTCAAGCATACAAGCACTACCAGGCGTTCAGCAAACCTGAAGACTTAAATATAGTTAGGTAGACACTAACATAGAAGAGATCATCGCCTGTGACCATCTCTTCCTCCCTCTTGTAAAAACATCTTATTATATATAGTGAAATCACAACAGGACATAGGGCTATTACTCCCACCATCGAGGGCCCGAACCTGTATAAAATCTCTTGTGCCTCTATAGACTTGATTCATCCTACCTTTCCGGATCCGGAGGAGCGCCCTGAAAGGTCCTGCAACTCACAAATTTACATAAGATCGACTAAGGACCCCGAGTCCAAATCGTCGACACATACAGAAAATAGTTTCTATAGGAAATAATAGTAAAATATAACATGCATGCAGGGAAAATAATCTGGACAAAGATACTTGAGCGCTGCTCGAAGAGATGAGTTAAAAAGGGGCCGAACGTCGAAGGGTCGACATTCGGTTCACGGCTAGATGTGGCCTTAGGTCGGCTTTTCGTGAGCTTTCTAAAGATGTGGCAGTAGAGTAAATTGTAGAACATGACTCCAGGGATCTAGTGGACAAAGTGGCATTTCATTTGTTCAACCAGAAGGGGTCAAACAGGGCTAATGCCAGTGGCTGACATGCACTGACACTGAGCTGACATTGTCAAAAGCTAGGGCAAAGCAGTAGATTTGGTTCTGGACTTCAAATGCTTTGCCAACTATGTCTGGGACGTAGGCAAGAGAAACATGAACACGATGGTGGTGGTTTCAAGGGTTGAGGTGGCTGGACGGTGACGAACGGCGGTGATGAACTGCGGTGGCGACACAGTACAAATACAGGTTTTGGACCAAACTTGGCAAGGCTATAACATTCAATCTGGGCAAATCTAGAGGTTGGGCTAGAAGAGGATAATGCTCAGGAGATCGAGGCGAGCATACAGCACAATACGGCATCAGCTAGAATGGCCGGGAACAGATCTCCGATGATCGCCGCCGGAGAAGACGACATTGGAATTGGGCGTTTCTGCTACAATGCTTCAGGGGTTAATTGCTCACGGTGAGAGCAATAAGTTGATGAGGGAAAGCTTCTGGTAAGGTTGATTTGGTCGGGGAATCGACGGCGTGGCCTGGCGACGTGAGTCGGTAGCCGATGGCGCGCGAAAAAGGGGAAAGCTACACAGCAAGCTAGAATTCAAAATCCAAATGCATAGGCTTGCTAGGGAGGCTTCACTGGTCACAAACTTCTACAGAAAGGTGAGCTAATTCGGGCTAATTTGATCAGCATTGCCGAAACAGGGGTCTAGAGAGTTCCGGCGATCACCAGCGTCAGGGTCTGCCGGGATGCAATTAAACGCTATGACACGAAGATATGGACGGGAGGAACTCACCGGTGTGTCAGTTTCAGGTCTGGTGTAGCAGAACAGGTTGGCACCGTGCTCCTCTTTGTTGGCTCGCCAGAGATGAAGAAGAAACACGAGAGGGGCTGGAGATTAGTGGCTGCTGGAGGTGTGAAGTTCTTGGCGAGGGGGACGGTTTATATAGGCAGTGGGCTGGGGCTTTGAGACTTGAAGCGAATCGAGCGGGATACGGCATGACTGGCGATGGTGGCGGGATCGAGATGGTGTTGGGACGCGGCAATGGCTCTGCCAGAGAAGAGAATCGCGCCAAATCTGTTTGGAGCAGGGCGACGGGGTGGCTGGCACGCGTGCGCATGGAACGAGACGACACTACTGGCGGTCGTCGATCGTTGCCACTGTGGATGGTTTTGGCACGACGTGAGCACTACGCGCGGACACGTCGGACACGATCACAGGTGGAGACGAGTGCTGGCCGGTGGCGAAGGCTACAGCGAACGGCATTGGTCGAACGGCTGTTGGGGCCTGGTAGAAATAGTAGCGACCTGGTCGAAAGAAGGGGCTGAAAAAGAAGTTTTGGGCCGACCTGCAATTTCTGGAACTCGATTCTTGGACTGAATTGTGAATCTGGCAATAAACTTGGTTTCGGTTGAAACTAGCTTTGCCAATTGGACTCACTAAATTCACTAAGTAGGTTTGTAGGGATAGAAGGTACAATCTGGTGTTTTTGATCAGGTTTTGAGCAAAACGAAAACAGAAAAATTACGGTAATTAGGGTAAATGGGACCTGAATTTTTGTCGAGGCTGAAATCTGAGACCTAGGATGAGATTTTGAGATTTTGTATGAAGAGGATTCTGTCCAGAATAGCAATTGGGAGATATTTCCTGAATCAAATCAAGGTTTGGGGTTGATTTGTGGCTTTTAGCTTTTTCAGGCTTCTGGGAAAATCAGAAAAGGATCAATCTGAAATACTTTTGGACTAAAATGCGAAAATGATATGAAAGGTGGAGTTTAGCTGCCAACATTTTACATTAAGGTAGTGGCATACCTAGGATCATAATTCTAAGATAAGAGATCAAAAATCGGGTTGAGACATCTGAGAATCCAATGAAGATATGTTGACTGGCGTGCTAAGAGGTAGCAAAAACTGGGATGTTACACGTTGGGTGGACGTCCGGGGCGGTGATGGGAGCCTCCGGAGCGACCCCCAGCTCCAGCGCCGGTGCGGTCCAGGGTGCTGACCTGGAGAGGCCCCCGGACACATGGGCGGCCGCGGGTGCGGGGAAGACTCCCAGTGTGAGGGGGAACCGCGCCACATGGAGGGTTCCTGGTGCAACGGCAGCCGCCTGCGGGGGTTCCGGGCCCGGTGCCAGATAGCCCCCCAGGAAAGGGAAGGTTCCGACCACAAGCCGGCCTCTTGGCACGGGAAACATTTCCGGTGCGGGAAAGCTCCGGGCGTGGGCAAGCCCCCGGGTGCGGGAAACATTCCCGGTGCGGGGAAGGCTGCCTGGTGCCCCATGAAGAACGGAGGTGGTGCCCCCATAAACGGGTATGGGGGCGGGTAAAAAGGAGCCGGGACCGTGCTAGGACGCATAGCAACTCCTCCAGAGTGTGCTGGGCACGGAGTTGGCCCTCGACCAAAGCCCCCAGCAGGGGGTCTCCGGAGACTGGGACAGAGAGTTGGGGGGTGCTAGGCCCCGCAAACGTGGCAGCAGTCACTGGGTTGGAGATGGGAATCCTCTACTGGAGACTACGGGAGGGGAAGATGGTTCCTCTCCCCGAGTGTCCCCGAACGGTAGGGTCGTGACAGCATCATCTTGTGGAGGCGGTGTGAGATCACTGGGACCAGCACCACTGGAAAGGGAGAGGGCCTGAGCCCTCGTTTTTGGGGGAGCCATGGCGATTCGTCACACGTCCCCACAGACGGCGCGAACTGTCGTGGTCTTATGAATACCCCGCCAGGTTTATGAAAGTTCCTAGCGAACGAACAACGACGCGAGCTGACTGCGCCACCGTTCACCTCCCGTCGGACAAGCACAGAGGGTGACACAATGATTTAGACAAGTTCAGGTCCCAGTGGGGGACCCTAGTCCTATTGACACCCCCGGACTTAAGTCCGCTGGGGAGGTTCTCTCACGGGGAGAGGTCTCCAAGGGATGCCTATTGCTGTGTTTGTATTGAGCTAGAATGAATCAATCGCCTCTTACAAGAGGGTGTACAAGGGTATATATATAGACCCCAAAAGATGCAAATTACTAAACTACCCTATCTGCCACCGTCGGATTGAAGGGCACCGACGTCAATTCACCGGTCGAAGGGCCTGGATGCTTGACAAGTGTCCTCACTAGTTCCCGAGGGAAAACCTTTTCCCTGGGGGCCCGGCCAACGGGACCGTGGTCACCGGGTGGTGGCACCCAGGTTGAGGGGACACCTGTCCCCAGAGCTCCGCTCACCGGTACCGTGGTCCCCGGGTGGCAGCGTCTGGGACGTGGGGGACGCCTGTTACCGGGGCTCCGCTCATCGGGACCGTGGTCACCGGGTGGCGGCGCCCGAGACGAGGGAGACGCCTGTTACTGGGGCTCCGCTCACCAGGACCGTGGTCACCGTGTGGTAGCACCCGAGACGAGGGAGACGCATGTTCCCGGGGCTTCGCTCACCAAGATCGTGGTCACTGGGCGGCGGTGCTTGAGACGAGGGGGATGCCAATCACCGGATGGTGGCGCCCGGGACGAGGGAGACACCTGTCCCCGGGGCTTCGCTCACCAGGACCGTGGTCACTGGGTGGCAGCGCCCGGGATGATGGGGACGCCTGTCACCGGGTGGCGCCGCCCGAGACGAGGGAGACACCTATTCCCGGGGCTCCGCTCACCGGGACCGTGATCATCAAGTGGTCACACCCGAGACGACGGAGACACCTGTCACCGAGTGGCGGCGCCCGGGACGAGGGAGACACTTGTCCCCGAGGCTCCGCTCACCGGGACCGTGGTCACTGGGTGGTGGTGCCCGAGATGAGGGGGACGCCTATCACGGGAGCTCTGCTCACCGGGACCGTGGTCGCCAGGTGGCGGCGCTCGGGACGAGGGGGATGCCTGTCACCGGGTGGCGGCACTCAGGACGAGGGCGACACCTGTCACCTGGGTTCCGCTCCCTGGGACTGTGGTCACTAGGCGGCGGCGTCTGCGACGGGGGGACGCCTGTCACCGGGTGGCGGTGCCCGGGATGAGGGAAACACCTATTCCCGGGGCTCCTCTCACCAGGACCGTGGTCACTGGGTGGAGGCACCCGGGATGAGGGGGCCGCCTGTCACCGGGTGGCGGTGCTCGAGAATAGGGAGACACCTGTTCCCGGGGCTCCGCTCACTAGGACCGTGGTCACTGGGTGGTGGCGCCTGGGACGAGGGGGACGCCTGTCATCGGGTGGCGGCGCCCGGGACGAGGAATACACCTGTCACTGGGGCTCCGCTCACCGGGACCATGGACACCGGGTGGTGGTGCCTGGGACGAGGGGGACATTTAGACCGGAGATTTCCCCCAACAATTTTGGAACTTTGTTGTCCTGCAAAACAGTATATTGATTTTAGAAGAGAATGATTTATCAAAAGATATGTGCAATAGTCATCACATTAGTCTGCAATAACAATGAATAGTTAATGATAAAATTGTTAACACCTTGTCACCAATGCACTGAAGAAAATACTAAACAAATCAAATAGTTTAAATGTTTTATTTGTGAATGCCTTTCCATAAGTTTGCAATGTTCTTGTTTCTTTGACATAAGATTTTGATTTGGAATTTCTTGCAATAAGTCATATAATAGGGAAAGAAAAATTTCTAGGAGGATTTTAAGGTCTTTGGCATTTACCATGGACAAGTTGTACTTGTTATACAACAATCAACCAACTATCTTTTATTATAATTGCCATATGTTCTTGAATTTACTTAAAGCAAAAAATTATTGATTTGTATTTATCTCAAAGCTATTGTAATAGATATCTTTTCTTATGTAGGTGGTTAACAGTAAGGTGTTAAAAACATATGAAGTGATGAAGATATTTTATGTCATAGGAGGAGTTTGAAAATGAAATATTTTACTTTTGATAGTAATAGTTGGAACAATATATATAGAGTTAGGAATATTATATATGGGCATACATTTGGTGTAAAAAATTCTGAAGTGATATTTTTCGCAATTATTTCAGAGGTATTATATCTATTTTAGTTGTTTTTGTCAATTGAATAATTTGTGAGCATTATGAATCTTGTCAATGGCTATATAAAGCAAAGAATTCAATATAATATATAATTGTGTCATTTATCCTTTGGTTGATAATTTTGTTGCAAAATATGGTGTGATTTGTGTTAGGACAGTGTGCCTATTATAGTTTTAGTTGTTATATTGTTGCCTAATTATTGAAAAATGATTTAAAATTAATTTTTGACACAATTCCTAGCGGTACATTTACTACAAATAATTCACATATTCAAATTTTAATGTCTAAATTCTCAATGACAGATCAGCTGGTAATAATTTATTTCAAATAGTTGTAAAGCTTGGAATAATATTTTACAAGTAGACATACCGGTGGGAAAAGTTCAAACTTTCGAAGTGACTTATAGCTGGGAATACTCTTTGCCATTGGACTTATAGATGGGTAAAAAATATTTCAAATAGTTGTACAACTTTTAATAATATATTACAAGTGGACATACAACTGGAAAAAGTTCAAACTTTCGAAGTGACCTACAGCTAGGAATACTCCTTGCCATTGGACCTATAGATGAGAAAGAAATATTTCAAATAGTTGTACAGTTTGGAATAATATATTACAAGTGAGCATGTAGCTGGGAAAAGTTTAAACTTTCCAAGCGACCTACAGTTGGGAATACTATTTATCATTGGACTTACAGATGGGAAAAATATTTCACATAGTTTACAGTTTGGAATAATATATTACAAGTGGACATACATCTGGGAAAAGTTCAAACTTTCCAAGCGACCTATAGTTGGGAATACTTTTTGCCATTCGACCTACAGCTGGGAAAAATTTTTCGCAGCACCTTTTTGCCCAGTTGTAGAAAACCTTATTCCCAGCAACTAAAGTGCTGCCAAGACTAGCTTTTCCCAGCTGCTATACTGCTAGCATTGAAGTGTTATCTTATAGTGGAAGGGGACAATATCAATCAATCACCAAGAGTATCACCGTAAGAATGGAACCAGAGACACTGTATTTATATAGGTTCGGGCCCTCATAGTCTGAGTAATAGTCCTACTCCTGTTTGGTTGTCACTATCAGAATGGTGGATTACAGAGGGTACAGAGTTTAACAATCTTTGTATTGTCTAACTCTCTATTGATTTTTCTCCTCGTGTTCTCTGTCACCTCATCTCATCTCCCCCTCATATAAGCCCTTAACTTTTCTTTTATAGTTGTTGGAAAGGTGTCGGTTGCTTCATCAGAGGGACGCTAGGCGGTTGCCAACGGTTGCTATACAACAGTTTGAAGCATTTATTGTCCACAAATTATATCATGATGGTTATGGATAACTGTAAGTTCATCCTTCTGGGCAGTTATGTTGTCACTGAAGAGACTTATATTATCCTGGGAATAACTGAACGTATCGGTCAAAGAGTGGTGATGGTCTAGTATAACTGCATCACCCTTAGACCGTGGTCGGTAATATAAATCTTGATCGAACCTTCCTTTGAAGGTATTTTCAGGCTCAATATTTGTCTTAATTCACTAACATGGTAAGGAATAAAGAAACCACTATTGGTTTCCTTGTGAAGAGGGTAAAGATAACTCTCTTATTACATGGTCGCGTACTAGTTGCTATCACATAATGGGAATTACCATGTCTCCGCGACCATAGTGCCTGCAAGTAGTGACCACGGACTCCGCGACCTTAGGTAATGCGATACAGAAGTCACAGCCACAAGCATTGAGACCACGAGTATGATCATCCGTGATGGGCCATATATAGTCCAAAAGATCTTGAACTATCATATGATCTCCCTTTGTGATCGTGGACGACCACAGAAAGGTACAATCAGATAACTTTGATTAAGTCTAGAAAATCTTGGACTATCATATAATCTCTCTCTGTGGTCGCGGGCAACCACAAAAAGGCACAAAGAAATTACTAGGCTAATAATCTCCATCGTCTAGCCCTCGAATGTGAAACGAAAAGGTTATTTTAATTGAAGCACTGTTTTGGCTTCTCAAAAAAGGCACCTTTTCATTTCGGATTCTAACAAAGCCCAAGAAAACCTTTGGGTGCGTTTGAATGAAAAGGATCTTTGATCACATTAAGACTGACGAGGATTGACACCCGAGTCAGTTCAAATAAATGCACGACTGGTTCAGGATAGATTCGAGCCAGACACGTGCCTAGCAATGCGAACTCAAGTCATTTTGAGAAGTACCAGCCCGAGGTCACAGTCCTTACGTGATCAGACCGCAGCTAGTGCGCGGTCAGGAGTTCGTATGCTATACGCGAACAGAAGGCTGAAGTTGTTGCGCGGTCAGCTAACATCGCGTGGTCAGAGCATTTTCGACCAGGGAATGTGGGAATAATCTGTCCCTATAGCAGGGATATCCCAAGCATCCCGAAGATTCTTCCACGTAGAGGAACAACCATCAGGAGGTTAATACGTGCGGTTATCCACGTATAACACGTGTTAAACCTGCATGGGAGTTAAGAGCGGTTCTCTAAACCGCATCTAAGCAACCGTTTGATGCTGTTACAACTTGGCGCCCTTTCGACCAGTATAACAGGGCAGCATGGTGCATCAGACAGAGAAATCGAAGGATCACGAGATACAACACATCTCACCCAAAGAATCAGACAACCAAGACAATAGCCTAGAGTAGATAGCTTTCATAAGCCTCCCAGGCCTCACTTTGTACAATTATATAGGGAAAATCTTTGCCTGTGAATATCTTTTCCCGCCACTTTGTAACTCTTTACTACATATAGTGAAATCCCAACACGACGTAGGGCTATTACTCCCACCATCGAGGGCCCGAACCTGTATAAACTTCTTTGTGCTCCAGTTCTCCATAAGTCTACATACCTTCCCAGAGGGATACCCTGAAAGGTCTTACGAACTACAAATTCTGCATAAGTTCGGCTAAGGACTCCGAGTCCGAATCGTCGACAGCTGGCGCCCACCGTGGGGCCTTTCTCAAGGTATCCTAATTTTCATCCAGAGATTTGCTGAACTATGGCTGGAGTGTATGATTCCGAGAACGATTTTGATCTCGAGGATTATGCTCACATTTCGATGCCTTCTCCAAGCGACCCTGTTGCAATGGAAGAAGTTGGAGGTGAAAATCTTCCAGAGGTCGAATCTTCTCTCCAGGTCATGTCCATCGACCAGGGAGCGACTAGCGCAAGGTCAGAACCCACAGAGGTTCTTAATGCGCTAGAGGGTGAGTCCGGTCCGTCATACAACCCCGCTGAGGGGAAGGATGATATCGACCAGGAAATCAGCCCAGGCAGGTTCAACCCTGATAACCTCCACCGTCTCTTTGATTTCGAGTCCGACTCAGAACAAACCGAGATGTTTTCTCCATCGGCGACCTCTCTCCCTTGACAGTTTGCTGCCTTATCGGAGGAAACTCCTGATCAACGGGCTGCTAGGGAAGAATAGGAACGCAAGCAGGAGGATCAAGATCTCGAGCAACAAAACAACGAACTGCGCAGAATTGCCCTAGAGGCTCTTCAAGATGTGCAGGCTCGTTACGATGTTGCTCCGAGTTCTTCCCGATGATCACGTGGTCGCAGACGCGACCAGACCCCTTCTTTGCCTCCGGAGCGTTTCCCGGTGGATGAAGAAACGGTAACACCTGGTGCCCCTAGGAGAAGTACACATGGTCGACTATGATCTATCGCAGAAGTCATGCGTAATTTCCCTCCTACGATCATGGATGCGCAGAAACCGGCCTTCACCAGAATCCTGGCGGAGAGGTTGGATGAGGTCGCATCTAAGGCAACCCCAACGGCCTCTTCCAGGTCGGTAACATGTTCCCGTGAACGAGAGTGTTCTCACTCTAGTTCTGGTCGACGAAGTTACCCTCCGCCTGTACCATCCCTCCAGGAAAAGTCCAGGCGGGCATAGGATTCTCGTGGTAGGGATCGAGTCCCTGTCCACTCTCGCTTAGGACCACGAATAACTTCACCATTGCGTGAAGTCGCTCGTGATCCAGTCGAAAGTCACAGGACAGTTCACGGTCCCTACGTTGGTTGTAAAGCTTTCTCGCCCGGCCTTTGTGCGGTCGTTTGGCCCGAAAAGTATCGACCAGGGGCCATAGAAAGGTTCGACGGAACTCAGAACCCCTTCGAGTTCCTTCAAATCTATATCACTGCCATCCAAGCGGCAGGAGGCGATGACCAGGTCATGGCCAACTACCTGCCTACAGTCCTTGAAGGACCGGCTAGAACTTGGCTGTTTAATTAGCCCGAAGGATCAATCTACAATTGGGAAATGCTGTGCCACGCTATCCTCAACAATGTCCAAAATTGTTATCAAAAGCCGGGTAAAGAGGACGACCTCCATCGACTACGACAAACTTCGACCGAAACCCTTCATCAGTTTGTCAAGAGGTTTGTCGGGGTGAGAAATACCATCCCGAACATATCTGACAGCTCCGTTATTAGGGCATTTAAACATGGCGTTCAATATCGGAGATTCACCGAAGACTTGCTCATCCATCCTCCTCGATCAGTGGCCGATCTCTTTGATATGGCCGATCGGTACTCCGACACGGCCGAAGCAGTCGAATGGAACCGGATGGTCTATAAAGGTAACCTACCGCCTCAACCGAGTCTCAAGGACGCTAGGAAAGAGGATTCAAGCAAGAAGCCGGAATCTTCGTCAGGCGGGAAGTCGAAGAAGGCGAAAAGGAACCGCTCTGGACAGTACCACGAGGTCACAGTTGCAGAGAAGCCTCCTTCGACCAAAGGTAACAAGTCTTCGTTTAAAAATAAAACTGCTTCTGGTGGTCATAATGCCAACCAGCCAGAAAAGTCGACTAATCCGCACGAAGGCAAGAAGTGGTGTCCACTCCACAACTCCGCTGGCCACGACCTCAAGAACTGCAGAAGTTGGTTGAAGCAGTTGGATGACTTCTACTAGGGGATCGGACCGATGCCGACCTTACCGGCTAAGGAACAAGCGTGCGGACTTAGAGACGCCGACAGAGACGAAGAGATGTCTTACCAGGTACCCCATAATCACATTAATGTTATTTTTGGGGGTTCCTCCTCTTTTGTTTCCAAAAGGCAGTTTAAGGCCTTTTATCGAGAGGTTAACCAAATGGAGACATCCCTTGGTGAACCTATGTACCCCCGTTTGTCGGATACACCTTTGACGTTTGATCAAACTGATTGTCCTGCGGGGCTTACTCGACCATTGAGGCTCCCTCTGGTCATCACCCTGATCATCAGTAATGCGAGAGTCGAAAGTGTCCTGATCGACGGAGGGAGCTCCCTTGACATTTTATTGGTCAAGGCGCTCGACGAGATGCAAATTCCTCGTTCGAAGATTAAGCTCATAATCCATCCGTTTTATGGGATAATCCCTGGTCCCTCCATGATGCCGTTGGGACAGGTGGTCCTCCCGATCACACTGGGAGAACCGGATAACTTCTGAACAGAATTGGTTACTTTTGACGTAATTGATTGTGATTCGGCTTACAATGCAATCTTTGGAAGGCCAACTCTTGCTAAGTTCATGATGGCAACGTACTATGCTTACCAGTGCGGCAAATTGCCTGGCCCCAAAGGTGTCATCTCGGTCCGAGGCAGTCGCAACGTGGCACTAACGTGCGACCGACAATATCTGGAGATGGTCGACCAGCTTCCCCTCCAGGACGCTCAGGTCGCCATAGTCGCCACCGACGCGATCAAGGCTGTTCCTCGACCAGATGAGAAACTCAAACTAATTCCATTGTACCCAGCTGATCCATCCAAGACAATTCGGGTCAGATTAGGCCTGGATGACAAATAGGAACTCGAGCTCATTACTTTCCTCCGGGGTAACGCAGATGTTTTTGCGTGGAAACAGTCCGACATGCCCGGTGTCCCAAGGGAAGTAATCAAGCACAGGTTAACAATTCGACCTGGACAGCGACCAATAAAGCAAAAGCTGAGGCGTTTTGCTGTTGACCGACAGGAAGCCATCCAAGAGGAGTTGGACAAACTCCTAAAAGCCTGGTTTATTCGCGAGGTCGATCACTCGGAATGGCTCGCCAATCCGGTCATGGTTCGCAAGTCAAATGGCAAGTGGCGCATGTGCGTCGATTACACTAGCCTCAACAGTGCTTGTCCGAAGGACGACTTTCCCCTTCCCCGCATCGACCAGCTGGTCGACTCAACTGTGGGTTGCGAACTGATGAGCTTCCTGGACGCTTACTCAGGATACCATCAAATTAGCATGGCAGAAGAAGATGAAGAGAAAACTGCCTTCATCACACTGTTCGGCACCTACTGCTACGTCAGAATGCCGTTTGGTCTCAAGAACGCAGGTTCCATGTACCAGCGCTTGATGCAAAAGACCTTTCTTTCCCAGATAGGGCGTAATCTCGAAGCATATGTAGATGACTTGGTTGTAAAGAGCACTAAGAGATTGTCTCATTTGGACGATATCGCTGAAACCTTCTGTAATCTGAATCGCTTTGGAATAAAATTGAACCCGGAGAAATGTTCTTTCGTGGTTTCTTCAGGAAAACTTCTTGGTTTCCTTGTTTGTTCCAGAGGCATTGAAGTCAATCCTGAGAAAATCAGGGCCATCGAACAGATGAGGTCGCCCTCGACCATGAAAGATGTTCAAGGCCTGGCTGGTCGCATGGCGGCCTTAAGTCGTTTCATATCACGACTAGGCGAAAGGGGATTACCTTTCTTCAAAGCCTTGCGGAAGCATCCCAATTTCACATGGACCGATGAGGCCGAAAAAGCATTTCAGGAGGTAAAGACATACTTATCCAGTCCGCCAGTTTTGGTATCTCCCGACAAAGGAGAACCATTGCTTCTCTCTTTGGCGGCCACCCCACACGCGGTCAGCGCTGTTCTGATCGCAGATAGGGAAGGAATACACAGACCCACCAACTATGTAAGCGAGCTAATTCATGGTCCTAAGGAGCGATACCCTGAGGTCCAGAAGATACTTTACGCGCTACTGATGGCTTCCCGTAAGTTACGACATTACTTCCAAGCTCACAAGATCACAGTACCCTCCTCCTTTCCTCTGGGGGATATTGTCCGAAATCCAGAGAAATCTGATCGAATCGCCAAATGGGCTGTCAAACTCGGTGCTTTTGATGTCCATTTCACGCCACGCACGGCGGTTAAGTCTCAGGTTTTGGCCGACTTTGTGGTCGAATGGACCAACCCTGAGCCACTCGTGCAGGTGTCCAAGGAAATGGAATGCCCCGATCATTGGAGAATGTACTTTGACGGTTCCCGTAGTTTTCAACACTCGGGGGCTGGAGTGGTCTTAGTTACGCCTCAGGGCGAACAGCTTAACTATGTCATCCAACTACACTTTGTTGCGACCAACAGCGCAGCAGAGTATGAAGGTCTTCTTGCAGGGCTCCGGGCAGCAAAATTCCTCGGAGTCCGTCGATTAGTGGTGAGGGGAGACTCACAGTTGGTCGTAAACCAGGTAAACAAGGAGTACAGCACCTCCGATGAGACAATGGCTCATTACCTGGGGGAAGTGAGGAGATTGGAAAAAACACTTCAGTCATTTCAAAGTTCAATACATCCCGCGAAAGGACAACATTCTCACAGACCAATTATCCAAAATTAGGTCCTCACACACATCCGCTCCGGCAGGAGTGTTCATTGAAGACTTGGACCGTCCTTCGATCATGACTTCGGTCGAGGATGATCCGGTAACAGCCTGCATTACCAACCTCGGTCAGGAACAGGACTGGACTCATCCATTGAGAGTCTATCTTGAACATGGGACCCTAACCGAGGATGAAACCGAAAGCGATCGGGTTGATTAGAAAGGCGCGTCTGTACAAGCTCATAGAGGGAGTTTTGTATAGAAAGGGTACTCAAGGAGTATTCATGCGCTGCATATCTCAGGAGGAAGCTAAATCCCTCTTGAAAGAAATACATGACGGTGTATGCGGTGCGCATGCGTCATATCAGACACTGGTCGGGAAAGCTTTTCGACAAGGATTCTACTGGCCTTCGGCACTCGATGATGCCAAGCATATGGTCAAGATGTGTCCTCAGTGTCAGTTTCACACGAGACAGGTTCAGCAACCTGCCTATGTGTTACAAACTATTCCCCTCGCATGGCCTTTTGCGGTCTGGGCGATGGATATTGTTGGTCCTATGCCACAAGCAGTCAATTGGTACAAGTTTCTGTTCGTAGCCATTGGCACGTTTACAACGTGGATTGAGGCCGAACCGGTACGAAATTTTACTGCATCAGCAGCACAAAAGTTCTTCCATAAGAACATTGTTGCTCGATTCGGTGTTCCAAACCGTCTCATCACAGACAATGGTTCTTAGTTCACCAGTGGTCTTTTTCTGGACTACTGCGATCAGATTGGGACCAAGGTGTGCTTTGCTTCTGTGGCACATCCACAGAGCAATGGTGCGTAGAACGTGCCAACAGGCAGATACTACAAGGCATCAAAAAACATGTTTTTGATCGCCTTAAGACTCGCTCGGGGGCTTGGGCAGACGAGCTCTACACCGTTCTATGGGCACTGCGAACTACCTCTAGTGGAGCCACCGGTGAGACGCCCTTCCATCTGGTTTATGGGGCCGAGGCCGTACTGCCTATGGAAGTTAGTATTGGATCAGTTCAGACAGAGCAATTCGAACGAGTTGATCAGGCCGAACAGCGATCACAGGATCTCATCCTCTTAGAAGAAAGGCGTGATCGCGCCTTGATCAAGTCCGCGGTATACTTGCAAGCTTTGCACAAGTACCATAACAAAAGGGTGTGACCACGTAGTCTTCACGTGGGCGACCTAGTTTTACAAAAAATTCAAGACCAGTCTAATCGCAACAAATTCTCCCCAAAGTGGGAAGGCCCTTACACTGTTGTTTCAGTGCTGCGGCCAGGATCAGCGCGATTAGCCATGGAGGATCGTCGAATTTTGTCCAATACTTGGAACATCGATCAACTACGCAAGTTTTACGTGTAAGTATTCAATCCCTTTTCCTGTTCAATTAGCATTTTTTCATAAAACAAAAAGTCTTTTGGTTTCATACGATGAACATCTCCCTTCATGCCCATGTGTTACGAACTTGACTCGGGGGCTGGTCACCGGTGGTTACATCACTACAACATTCTAATCGGATTCGCTGGGCGATCTCATGACCACTTCTAGACAAGTCACTCCTAAATAAGCCGTTTCTCAACGCATACGGGGCTTGCTAGTATGTCCTTGGTCGCCTGAGTGGCTGCCGGTTTGCAACAAGGTTGGGCATTACATTGATCGTAATTGTTGGTTTGATCGAACACCCCTGGTCATTACACTCGTATTTCTCCTGTGTTTATAATACTAAGCTTTCAGTATCTATAATCACAGGCGGGGGCTAGGGGGATATGCTTATAATATGAAACAGTAAAAGAAAAACAAGAGTACTTTCTTTCAAAATCAAAAAGTACATGCATTGCATTCTATAGTTTGTATCTATACAATTGTAGGGATTACACAATCCTGAGCTCGGTCAGGAGTTTATCTACAAGGGGAGTGACCTCCTCCATGATCGCCTCCAGTTGCTCTTCACTCTCAATCTCTACCGTTCCCACCAGTGGATTCAGATCCATATCTGGGCCGTGGTGGAGACGAAACCGGCAGAGAATGGCGGAGACTGCTAATCGAACCCTGGTTCTGATCGCCTCTTGCCGTCGCCGTGTATCTTCAGGAAGATACTCGAGAAGTGACTCCGCTTGGGCCACGACTAGTGTGGACCAGTCGCTCGAACTGAGGTCGTCCTTTGTGGTCTCGACCATATCAGCCCTCAAGAGACTGACCACCATCTTTAGCTTTTCGAAGATGGATTGGCTCAGGTCTCTGTTCGCCTTGCGGGTAGAATTAATGGAGAGCTGGAGGACCGCCTTGTCCTGATCAAGCCATTTTATTTGACTTGCTTGCGCTGCAGTAAGAAGATTGTTACTGACAGTCTAAACTATGAAGTCAAGTCTTCCTAGTCGGGAATCGACTTACCAGAGAGCCGTGACCGCAGATCATTAAGCTCGACCTCTTGCTTTGAAACCGTGGGGATCGACATGAGCTTGTGAGTGGCCAGGTCCCTCTCCAGAGAAGCAACCTCCCTATGACAGAAAAAATGATTGTCATAATGAATTTGTATCTATACAAAATGGAGGGCATTCATCCTTACTTGCGCAAGCAGTCTCTCTCTTTCTGTATGGCCTCGATGCTCGCCACCATAGCGATCGATCTGACTGTTACACGGGATAGTTCCTGTAATACAAAGAGAAGTCAGTGGTGTCCTATGCACGATTTAGGTACCAAGAGAGATGTTCATCATACCTCTGTATACTCCCGAAATGAAATATCCTCCGGGATGGCGGGAGGTCTGGTCGAGGGACCCGTCACGACCTCGACAAGAGCAGCAGGTGGATGTGCCTACTGGGCCTCAGTCGCAGTTTTTGTTGCCTGCAACTGGGTCTCCGCGCCCGACTCATCCCCGACAGTCCGGACGACTTCCCGGACTAAAGGGACAGAGCGGTCCTCACTGGAGGCTTCGGCACCAGTAGCAACTTCAACCCTCCCCGGGGCGGCTGAAGGGCTCGGTGCTACCTCTTTACGCCTACAAAGAAAAAAGGAGTCGATGATTACGTTAGTAGTCGCCACAATCCGATCCAGAATAACCAGAATGGGGTTCTTACCTTATTTGAAATGCCATCAGCTTCTGGGATTTCAGGGAAGGCTCTCCATGAGAAAGAGGATAGTCGCTGTCCGTCCTATTCTTCCTCTTTGTAAACAGGGCCTTTTCTCCCTATGTATGTTCTCCTGTAAGCATATTCATAAGGGATGATAAAGACCTAAGTGGTAAGAGTTCGTACCTGGGTAACCTGTTCGGTTAACAGGGATACATTGGAGGACCTGGGTGGCTCCTGGACTGTTGGAGCCAGCACTTCATCCGCGATCCCGGCGTTGGTCGCAGGGTCTTGTTCGGTCACCTCCTCTCCTGTCCACAGCAGTGGAGGATTTGCCTCCCTGGGACTCACAGGAGTCGCAGGGGGAAGTTCTTCTCCCTGTATGTGTAAATCCGATAAACACATGTACAGAGAAAATTGAGAAGATAAGACCATGAGGAAATCTTATCGTGGCCGTCCCTTCGACCAAGGAGAGAGAAGCAACTGACCCTAAAGCTTTTGGGGCTTCGGGAGCAGGGATCTCGCCCGCGACCGCGGGACTCCCGGTGGCGCCGGGGTCCGCTGTGGTTGCTTCTGTTTCTACAGGACGAGGTGGAGTCTCGCCGGATGGAGAGTCCGCTATTTTCCTCCTCCAGCGGATCAGGGGAACGTCATCTTCCTCCTCCTCCTCGCTCCTCTCGCCCTGTATGACGAAGAAATGATTCCAGTTTGTACCTGGAAGAACAGGAGGTACGTGATATCTTACCGCAGTTTTTCTTGCGGTAGGAGGAGTGCTCCATGAAGACCCTTCCCCAAGATTTTTCTTGGATTTCTTGGGGGCAGGATTCCTCGTCCTGGGCTTCGAGGAGATCTTCTTCACGTTCTTCACCGTCAGCTTCCCCAGGGAACCGATGTTTTCAGTTGGGATCGTCGCCTCTGCGAATCTCCCCAGGAGTTGTTTCATCCCGACAAATTTGTCAGTGCTGAGTACACATGAGACCTGTGAATAGGAGCTGAGTGAAATATGACATATCTTTCGGCACTCCTGTTTGTGGTTGTCGCCAGCGTGAACCTAGCTCTATGGGTGAGGCGATCCCTTGGGGCCTTCCACTTCAGCATTGTAGGCCCTGAGAAGGTAATTTGTCCGCCTCTCGACCTTAGAGGAAGGCAGGAATGTTCCCAGAAGATCAATTAGAAAGTATATAACAGGAGTAGGAGGTTTCGGTGTCGAAATCGTATACCTTCGTTGTAGTCCAGGGTGTTGTCTACCATGGACTTGATCTCCCAAGCCAGATGAGCCCTTTCGCGCAGGGGCCTCACCCGATTCTTCACGAAATCGCGGATGATGTCGCGAGCCGTTAGTCCCTGTTGGACCAGGTGAAGAATCACCTCGGCGTGCTTCGCGAACTCAGCATTCATCGTCGAGAGGGAGTCCAACTCGCTCGGCTTCTCTGGCCGCGAGTTCTCAAACCACAACCCACTCTCAAACGGAGGGGTGCAGTAAAACCATTTCTGGTGCCACCCGTGCACCGAATCCCGCAGGGGTGGGAAGAGATACTCCTTCTTCTCCCTTATCCGGAAGTAAATGCATCCGGCGGCGTTGGCGCTCTTCAACCATGCCGAATAGTAGAAACGCCGGAAGAGATCCACGCTGGGATACACTCCGACGTAGGCTTCACACAGGTGCTGGAACACCGCCAGAATCAGGACCGCATTCAGGTGGAGGTTTATCAACTCCAACCCGTAATGCTCGAGGATGTCCTTCAGGAACCGACTCTCGAGGAATCGGAACCCGCAGCGCATGTACTCCTCGAAGACCACCAGTTCGTCCTCTCTGACGACTGGGGATTCTTGGTCCTTCTCTGTGGGCCGCCAGTTGATTAGCAGCCGCGGAGGAAGAATCTCCTCCTTCTCCAACGCCAGCAGACTCTCCTCAGAGTGGTGGATCGATCTGCTCCATGACACCATTTCTTGTGAGAAATCAGGAGGAAAGTTGGCAACTTTGGGGAAGACGGAGGCTGAGAAGAATGGGGGTTTTGTGCGGCGGAAGTATTGAGGAAGGGTTTTTGGCTATGTGGCTTCCTCAAGAAGCTAACTGCTCCTTTTATAAACCCGAGGAGGCACACTACTGTGAGTAACATTCCACTCAAACGTTCCACTTAATATTTTATTCATTTCCCATAATGGATACTATCTCTGGCGGATCCGTTAAGTGTTCCTGGTATTGGATCTGAAACAACAGGGCTTCTTTGTTTCAAGATTTGAAGATACAAAAACATGAAAAGTTTTTCAAGGGTTTTTGGAGGACATTTTCCTTCATGTGCCTTGTAAATTTTCATGAAAATATCATATGACCAAGTTTTTTGGACGTATGGATATGTTTGATCAGATTGCGGTATGGTTGGAACCATGTCTTCGACTAAGCTCCGATTCTAATCGAAGTGATGGTCTGCGAGTTTCGGTTCTGATTGCAGTAATCTTCCAAATCGAACTTCGGTTCTCACCGCGGCTTTGAATCTGATCGCAGTATCAGTGCTGGTCACGGTACAATGTAATTCTGGTCACAGAATTGAATTTTGCCTGTGTATGAGTGGATGTAAAGACATTGCTTATGGCCATGTTTTCGCACAGAAGATGTAAAGAATATTCATATGAAGAAAAAGAAAATTTTATTTCTTACATTCTTTACATACAAAAGGGATATCGGCGACCAAAGCGTCGACTTGATCCGAAAGAAGTTTGCAAAGTTCTCCTAGGGACATGTTGTTGTCAATAGGATCTACACTGACAACCCCCAGAGAACTAGCAACTAATCTAAGCCTATCTACATCATCCCTGACAAGAGACGCACTACTATCCCTAATCACGTCGGAGAGATCTCGCTGTTGTTGAGAGTGGTCCCTCTCTCGACGGAACTAGTGCACCTCTTCACGGGATCTTTCAAAACATTCTGCCAAGTGCAGAATCGTCGAAGACATCTCTTCGGTCTCCTTCTCCAAGGCCTCTTTTTCCCCTTGGGGAGTCTGTCCGAGGAAAGGAGGTGGAGTCTCAGCAGGCTGGTCACTGGGGGCTCCAACAATTTTCGTCTCCTACATTTGCAAATGTTAGTTTTACTAAACTATGGCAAATGAGCAAAGGGAGACAGAAGTAATTACAAATCCTTGCAAGTGAGAGGGTGGTATATGCATCCTGGAAAGTTGATCACCCGACACAAGCGGATGATCACTGGATGGTGGAAGTGCAACCTTCCCACCATATGATTGCTTCCCCAACCCAAGTTGAGGGTCATCTGGTCGGGTAGTCACTGCTTGCCGACCAGAAAATCTATCACCCAAACAAAAATGGGAAGTATTGGGATGAAATGGAGAAAAACTTAGAAGAACATCCCTCCAAAGGTGGAGATGAAAGTTCAATCTGCCCAGGTGCATGGATAGGAAGAACTAGAGGAACAGAAGAAAGAAAGAACGGTGATGCGTCTTTCACCTTTGTTATGCTGTAGGATCCCTCGTCAACCTTGGGCTTCTTCCTTGAAGGAGATAGATCTTCGGGCATCTGTAACTCTTTCTCGAAGACTTTCTCTAAGACTTTCTCAATCTCGATGATGTTATGGTCTGCCATCGGGAGAAGTATGAGAGGAAGGATGCAGATGGCTGCCACAGAAACTTAGCCGAGAAAAGAAGTTGTGAAGCTTTACAACTCGAAAGCTTCGGTATTTATAGCCGCCAGGGTGACGGTTTGCCTTCCGAGCGCCTCGAGTTTTTAAAGCATTTACGATTTTACTTCGGGTTATAAAACGTTTTCAACAGCACCATCATTACCCGTCACGTATTACCCAGAGCCCGTCTCGGGGAATCAACCGCCACACTTAGTGCGCCACTAAGTGAGGGATTTGAAGCGTCGGGTTAAAAATCCGATGTGTGTCTTGAAATTCAAAATAAACACGTCCCTTCGTTTTCTTTGAATTTGGGGGCTAGCTGACGAGGATTGACACCCGAGTCAGTTCAAATAAATGCACGACTGGTTCAGGATAGATTCGAGCCAGACACGTGCCTGGCGGTGCGAACTCAAGTCATTTTGAGAAGTACCAGCCCGAGGTCGCAGTCCTTACGCGATCAGAATTATCAAAAACCAAGTTGATCAAAAACACAGTTCAAAAATAGCACAATTCTTTATTGAAAAGAGGGATCTTGTACACATAGAATGTTAGGATGCACTCGCCTATGTCGATGAACTATGTGTCTAAGACTTAAATAAGTTCAATGACAATTCGATGATTTAAACTAGAACTATTACAAAGTATTTATAGTCCAATCATATGAATATGTATCAGACTCAATAACATAAACGTATTAGACTCGGACACTAACTAACCCTAATCAAATAGGATTCAGTTATATGTATATCGGACTGTTAGCCGAATCAGATGACCAGACAGAGTTCGAATCGCATTTGACCTACTGACACATTCAACCTGAAGTATTTGATCTGAAGGACTTGACGATCCTCCCAGATCATGACTTCCCTATTGAGAAGGAGCCAACCCTCGTTGGTGACCACTTGAAGCTGTGGAAATTGAGCTTGACCATCATCTCGGGTGTACCACTTTGCCGCATGTGGTCATTGCTCTTTCCGTCTGATTCTAAAAGACTCGTGTGCCGCTGCGGGTGGTCGTCACCTTCTTCTCCAAGATCATGTTGTCAGGTAGAGGTTCTTCTCATTGATAGACCAAGTCTTCAACAAATGGAACTATGGTATCAGGCTCATCATCCAGCATTGAAACCTCGAAGACTTTGAGGTGCTCAATATTGACAACTGAGTGAATATCCATATAGGGAGGTAACTCTGAGCTGACAAGCATTATTACAATTTTCCGCAAAACCATAAGGACCATAACGGATTGGTTTAAGCTTCTTACCTTCACCTTTAAGCCTCTCCTTACTCAAATGTAACCATACCATATCCCCTTCTTGGAATTGAGCATCAACTCGGTGCCGATCATATCACGCCTTGTACTTGAGTTGAGTTTTCAGCATGTTCTGTTCAACCTCACCATGGAGCTGTTGAATACCTTCCAGGAACTTTTGTGCTCGATCCTGATCAGATGATTCCTTGCTGTTCTGCACCGAGGTAGGGATCACAAACTCCATGTCGAATAGATTCTGTGGTAGAAATCCCAAACAGGCCTTAAAAGGTGACTTTCCAGTCGAACCATGCACTGCTCTATTAAAAGTAAACTGTATATACGGTATGCTTTCATCCCAGGTCTTCGAATGCTTAGAGTTATAGCCCCTCAAGAGATGAACAACTATTCGATTTACCACCTCGGTTTGATCATCAGTTTGACGATGAAAAGCAGTACTCCTCTTTAGCCTTGTGTCTATCATCGTCCAGAGCGATCGCCAAAAGTGACTAAGGAACCAGGTATCACGATCAGACACAATAGAATTTGGCAGTCCGAAGTGTGTCCAAACGTGCTAAAAGAATACCCGAGCTGCCTCTTCTCCTGTGATAGTGTTTCACCAAGGTATGAGAATTATCATTTTGGAGAACCAATCAACGACCACAGAGAGATAGTCGTTGCCACGTCAGATCTTAGGCAATCCTACCAAGAAATCCACGGATATGCTTTCCCACGGTAGTGATGGAACTGGCAAAGGAGTGTACAAACTTAATTTTTGGTTTGTAGGTTTTGAGATGCTGTAGAGACTACAGCCTCGAACAAAACTAGCCACATCTTGCTGCATCCGCGGCCAAAACACATGTCGATGAAGATTTTGCAAAGTCTTCGTAACCCCAAAGTGTCCAGCAACCTTCGCTGTATGCGCTTCTCACAGTCATTGAATTCGAGGTGCTCCACAAGGTATACAAAGTAAATTGCCCTTGTACAAGAGTCCTTCTCGACGAATGAACTCTGTAGGTTTCCCTGTTTCGAGCTCAACCAGTGCTGATCGAAAATCAGGATCTTCACTGTACATTGTGGCATAGTCATCATGACATCAGGGCTTGATCTACATAAATGCCGATAAGCAGAGGGTCATAACTGGTAGTCATGACAACATGTCAGCTAGTTTGTTGTGTACGACCTTGTTGTATTTAATCACCAGATTAAACTGCTGCAGATATGACATCCACTTTATATGTTGGGCTTGCTGTAGCTTCGATTGACTTTGCAAATATTGCAACAGCTTGTGGTCGGTGTGGACAACAATCTCATTACCCAAAAGGTAACACCACCAATGTTTTATCGCCTGATGAAGTGCATAAAACCCCTTGTCGTAGGTCGGATAGTTCTTCTGAGCTCCCTGGAATAACTCGAGTGATATGCTACTGGTCGACCTTCTTGCATGAGCACTGCGCCCATTGCATAACCAGAGGCATCGGTTTCTAGCTCGAATGGCTTTTGTAGATTCGGGAAAGCTAAAACAGGAGCTTCACTGATTTTCTTCTTCAGCAAGAGAAATGTGTCCTCATGTTTCCTTGTCCACTAAAACTTCTAGTCAGTCCTGGTTAGTGCATGCAACATAGAAGCCACTATCGAGAAGTGTCGTATGAACTTCCAAAGGTATTGGCATGCTCCCACAAAACTACGCACTTCCGTAACTGATCGCGGTTGAGGCCATTCACGAATCACCTTTACATTATCAGCGTCGATTTGCAATGTTCCCTTGCAGACCATGAATCCCAAGTAAAGTAGAGTTTACTGGTTGAACTCACACTTCTTACGGTTGAGGCGAAGTTGATGTTGCCGAAGCAGTTTGAACACCTTTTCCACATGAACTAGGTACTCGTCCCACAAACGACTATAGACCAGTATGTCATCGAGGTAAACGATCACAAAGTCGTCAATGAACTATTGCAATACGTCATTCATGAGACGCATGAAAGTAGCTAGGGCGTTGCAGAGGCCAAACTGCATGACCAGCCATTCGAACAAATCTTGTCTCGTTTTGAACGTGGTTTTCCAAGTATCCTCCTCTTAGATGCTGACTTGATGATATCCTGATTTTAGATCCAATTTCCAAAAGACAACAGCATGCTTCAATTGGTCTAGTAGATTGTCAATACGAGGAAGGGGGTATTGGTTCTTGATGGTGATCTTGTTTAGTGCTCGATAGTTGATGCACATACGCCAAGTCCCATCTTTCTTTGGTACTAACACCACAGGAGATCCACACGGTGAACTACTTGGTCGAATGACACCATCATTCAACAACTCACCAAATTGTCTTTTGATCTCTTCATTATCCAATACTGAGTTGCATACATACTCAGATTGAGAAGTGTCGCATCAGACACGAGCTGAATTTCATGCTCGACTAGACATTTCGATGCACGACCCTAGGTACTTTTGAATAGATCACTGTATTTCTCCAGCAGTCCTGACAAACGACTAGAATCTTCTCGACACGCCAATGACAGTGGTGCCGGAGTACTATCACTTTGACCAACTGGTCGAATCATAACAAGCTTGTATTTGTGACATGCATTGACGATTCTTTTGGCCTGATTTGCGGTAATCAAGTTCGAAGTGTTGACGTGGACGTCTCTATCGATCACAAACTTAACTCCGTCTTTAGTGAGCTCGTACTCTTGCCCTCATCGATAGAAGTGAGCATCTCAATTGTATAAGAATGAACTCCCAAAGATCACCTGACAAATATCGATAGGAACAACGTCACATTCAACCTCGTCGATATATCGAGCAGTGATCACAAATTTCAACACACACTGACTCGTAATCTGTTGGTTCACATCGGATGTAAACCGACCCAGTGGATACGGTCGCAGGCGTGTGGTCGTCTTCAAACCAAGTTGTCGAACCAGTCTAGCAGAAAGCAAATTCTTCTGACTTCTAGGATCGAATATTGCTGCGACCACTTCGTGCTTCACCTGGATGTTGATAGTTATCAAGTCCTCCATTGAGTGATGGTCGTGAGTTGAATCCAAACCTTTCTCCTTTGGCATTGCTATCAGAGACAAGGTCATATCCGCCTCATCAACTAAATTCACTTGGACAACTCCTTCTTTGGGTGGAGCCATAGTAGTTGTAGTAGTTCTTTTCCCTGGTCCGTTTCTCTTTGGTGAAAGCTCAGGATGGAGCTTATAGCATCTATCCTTTGTATGCCCGGCAACATGACAATGATCACAAGAGATGCTCGTACTAGATTTCGGAGTACTCTTCTTCGGACTCAACTTTCCTTTTGATGAGGTCGAATTCTCTTTCATTTTCTGATCATTGTGGGATTTGTTCTTCTTCTCGATCTCCATAGCAGTCGCGCTCGTGGTCATGATGTCCTGGACACCGAACAGGCTTAGCTCAGCACTGATCGATTTCTGAAGTCCAAATGTGTATTATCAAAAAAATTGAGGATCAGATAGTGAGATGCCATGACCATTGTTTGTCTCTGTAACTCTGTCGTATAATCCTAGATGAACTGATCGCGCCGTTGGTACAATCTATGCCAATGATCCCATGTCTCCTCAAGATAACCCATTGCATAGAATTCTTGTCATTAGAGTCGTTTGAACTAACCCACACAAGGTCGTCAGTTTCACCACAGGCGACAAGAGCCTTCCACCATGTCATGGCGTGGTCCTTCATCTTCAAAGGTGCGAACTTCACCTTTTGAGTGCTACGGAACCCTCATAGGTCAAAATACGTCTCAAGCTGATCGATCCAAAATCTAGCTTCTCGGCATCGATCACCTCATCATAAATCGGTATATCTACCTTAACTTCGACCTTGAAAGATCCAACAACTAAGGAGGTGTTGGCGAGGTCGTCAACCTTGTGGTCGTCATCATCTTCATCTTCGTCTGTCCTACGCAAGTCTTCACCAATCTTGTTGGGGGAAATCTCTGGTCGATCGGTCCCGGTGATTAGTCTTGGGCGCCGCCTTTGGCCCGGGGACAACGACGCCGGTGACCCCTGTCCCGGGTGCCACCTTTGGCCCGGGGACAACGGCCACGCTGCCCCTGTCCCGGGCATTGCCTTTGGCCCGGGGACAATGGCCTTGGTGACCCCTGTCCCGGGAGCCGCCTTTTGCCCGAGGACAAAGGCCCCTGTGGCCCTGTCCCGGGCGCCACCTTTGGCTTGGGGACAACGGCCCCGATGCCCCTGTCCCGGGGGCCGCCTTTAGCCCGGGGACAAGGGCCCCGATGGCCCGTCCTGGGCGCCGGGTCATGCAGGGATCACGTGAGGAATGCCTCAGGAATCTGCGAGGACACTTGTCAAGCATCCAACCACCCTGGCCGGAAGAACGATGGTGGTACCCTTCAATCCAACGTCCGCAGCCAGGGTAGTCTAGTCTTTTTGCTTCTTTTCGGCCTATATATGCCCTTGTATCCCTCTCTTATAACCAGGGACAATTCATTTGCATCAATACAAAAAAACCAATAGGCATGCTCTGGAGCATTCTCCCAGTGAGAGAATTCCCTTAGCCGACTGAAGTCGGGAGCACGACGATAGGACTAGGGTCTCCACTGAGACCTGAACCTGTATAAATCCCTGTTTCATTCTTCGCGTTTGCCCGATGGGAGAGGACCGATCACGCGGTTAGCTCGTGTCATCTTTTCTTCTCTAGGAACCTTCGTAAAACCTGCCGAGGTATTCACAATACTACGACAGTTAGAGCCGACCGTGGGGACTTCGTGACGGATGTCCATGGCTCCCTCGAGAACAAGGGCTTGCGCCCTACCTGGCAACACCGGTCCCAGCTACCCGGCGCCACCTCCCTGAGACACGGCCGTCCTGGTGCTTCCTACCGGACGCGGTCAAACCCAGGTATCACCTCTCACCCTTTCGGTTATTTCTGGTGGACAGACTTCTGGGCCCAGCCCAGTGACTGTGGCCGCCTCGGCGGGGACCAGTCTCCCCCCGACTGCGCCACTAGCTTCCAGCAACGCCTTTCTCAAGGCGTTGGTCGAGGGCCAACTCCGCGCCCAGCGCTCCATGGACAAGCTGCTCTGCGTCTTGGCGCCACCGCCGGCCCCCGTCTATCTGCCACAGTACCCTTTCATGGGGGCTTTTCCCCTGTTTTTGGGGTACCCGGTGGCCCCTCTGGTTCCTGGGGGCCCGGCCACCACCGGGACCTATGACCAAGCCGGGAGTTACGTCCCCCCGACAGGCCCTGTGACCCAAGTGTTGCCCGCTTCGTGGGCTCCCCCGACCCCGGGGTTAATCCTGTGCTCGGGGCTTTCCCGATGCCGGGAACTTATCTCGCGCCGAGGACCTTCTCGGCAATAGGGGCTCATCTCGCGCTGGGAGTTTTCCCCGCGCCGAGAGCCGATCCCGCCCCACCAGTCGCGTCCGCCATGCCAAAGGCAGTCCCCGGGAGAAGGGGGTCCGATACGCCCGGGATGACCTCCATGCCACCGTGGGACCTCCCCTGCGAGGGAACCCCCTCTCCGACTTCGGACATCACTCTGGGGGTCCATCCGGTGGTGGATCTCGCCCATGCCCCGGTGGCACCCTCCGGGCCGGGAACGGCCGCGATGAGCTCCCTCCTCCCCCGGGGCCACCCCCGAGGGCTCCCTCAGCGGATCAGGTCCGCTTTACCCGAGAGGAGGTTGTGCGAATGCTTACCATGAAATCCGGGGAGGCTCCCTCCTAGTACCGATCGGAACTCCCCCCGGCTCGCGGCCGCGGAGAGCCACGCTCCCGTCCCGATCGGGGGAAGAGACCCGCCGAAGAAGTGATCATGACTTCGGGGGGATACCTGGATGTTCAGGAGGTTAGTTCGACCAACCTGGAGGAGAAGAGACATTACCGTCGCAGTGGCGGACTGCTTGGACCCCTCCCCAACTCTGACGACGAACGCGTGTCCCTCATTAAAGGGGACGGCGACCAAGACTCTCCCCAGGAGGTGGAGGGGGCAACCAACCGTTGTGCCGCCGACTCCGGTGCATCAGCTGGTTGAGACTCTACCACCTTGGTACCAGAGCTTTGATTTACATGACCTTTCTCTGTCCTTCGATTCTACACTGTTGGACTCGAGGACGAGTCCTTTTCAAGAAGTGGAGTATGATGAGGACATCCTTCGCATCAGTGATCGACTAGAAGAACTTTGCCCTCGATCAGAGGAACTCTATGCTCGACCAGAAAGGCTCGAGGTCACAGCATCCCTCAAGGTTGTAGCCCAGGATCAGAAGCACATGGTCGCAACCTAGGGACCATACAACCTACCGACCAAGTGACGATCGGATGTTTGTTCAGAGAATTTGACCAAGTGCTAATTTCAGCACAGACGTTCGAATCAGTCATATGAGTACTTTCAGGAAAGGTATTCGAAAGAGCTTTCCAACGCATCAAGAATCATCAAAATCAGACATCGTATGCAACCAGGAGACCAGAAAGAATGTCAACACAAGAGGAAAGAGTCCTGTTCGGATCCGTGAGAAACAGAAAATTCAATCAAGTGCCAATTTCAGCATAGATGTCCAAGAGAGTTTTACGAGTACTTGTTGGAAAGATATTCGAAAGAGCTTTCTAGCAGATCAATAGTCATTGAATTCTGACATCATATGCAACCAGGAGACCCAAAACAATGGCAAGTGCATGAGAGGGAAGAGTCCTGTTCGGATCCGTGAAAAGTAGCTCGGGATTTTCTTTTTATAGTTTGTTAGGATTGTATTCTGTTTCAAATTAGTTTAGAATTCTGGTTTTAAACATTCTATCTTTTGTAAATACCACCCTCTATAAAAGAGAGGCATGGTCATAGTTTTGGGACAACCACGAATTGAATACACAAATATTTTCAGAGAAGCTTTTGCTCTTGTTCTAGGGTTTGTGCTCATAAGTCACCGCCTAGAATTGGGAGTTATTCTCTTTACCATTGTTCTTGTAATTTCTTCGTTGATTACAGGAACAGTGCGTCTACTTTTGCGTGGTCAAGTAGACAACGATCAAAGAGTGTGGTTGGGCGAATTCTTTTGTCACAGGTTGCTGTATTGACGGTGGTTGGTTACCACCCACCACACATCGAGCATTACAATGGTGAGGCTGACCCTTATGAGTTTTTGCAGGTGTACTCCACAGCCATTTCAGAGGCTGGGGGGGATGAGACAGTGTAGTGCAATGTCTT
This sequence comes from Pharus latifolius, assembly GCA_019359835.1. Taxonomy (NCBI): domain Eukaryota; kingdom Viridiplantae; phylum Streptophyta; class Magnoliopsida; order Poales; family Poaceae; genus Pharus; species Pharus latifolius. The sequence goes on from CM033322.1 coordinate 71,795,860, forward strand.
CCCCCTCTACCTCACCGGGATTGCTCGCTCGTGGTTCTACAACCTTAAGGCCGGCTCCATCAAGTCTTTCGCGCAGCTTAAGCGCGAATTCTGCGCAAACTTCTAGGGGAACTATGTCCATCCCCTGGACTCGTCCCAGCTCTACACCATCCGACAGAGGACAGGGGAGACCATCCACAGTTTCTTCAAGCACTTCTCTCAGGTTAAGACCAAAGTTGCTCATGTCCCTGACTCCACAGTCATCGAGGCGTGCAAGAGCGGGATCCTCCCTGGGGAGCTCTATGGGAGACTCTCTCAGAGCTGCCCCTCCTCCGCCGATGAGTTCTTCATCGTGCTTGAGAAATACGCTCGGGTCGAGGAGGAAGACCTCTGGAAGAAGAACCAGGGGACTCCTGCCCCCGCTGACTGGGGGCTAGGGATCCCCTTAAGCGTCCCAAAAGGGGTAACTGCAGCGAGCCACAGCCTCGGGACACTTTTTTCCTCAAGGGCGGAGGCGGCTCGCACGACGCCCCCAAGGGCAACCGCCCGTTCCCCAAGCCTAAAGGTTGGGGGGGGGGGGGGACAGCCGCCCCGCGGTCAGGGAAGGTCCCGCAACAGGAGGCAAGGAGAGCACAACCAGCTTGTGGTGCACCTTCCAAGAGTCCAATACCCATGCTATCCAGGAATGCCACCAACTTCTTTAGCACTTCGCCGCATTCCTCGACCAGCGTGGGTAGGGGGGAGGGAGTCCTGCCTCCTAACCTCGTCAACCATCTTTGCCAGCTCTTCCTGCACCCTCCGGGGAGCAGCAAGGACAGGCGCAGGAAGGGGGCTCAGCCGAAGAGCTCCCCTTCCAAACCTCCCAGAGGCGCATAAACGTCATTACGGGAGGATCCGCCTCAGGGCGACACTCAAAGCACCAGCGCAAGGAGTATGTGGGAGGAAAAGGTTGTGGGGTGCTACAGACGTCTCGGCCACCGAAGTGGTCAAATGTCCCCCTCACCTTTACAGCGGAATACTCGCGCGGGGTTCGCTTCCCCCATGACGACGCGCTCATCGTCTCCGCCACCATCTACAATTGCCAGCTAGCGCACATCCTCGTTGACGGCGGGAGTTCCGCCGACGTCCTATACCTGAAGGCATTTAGGGAAATACTGGTCGACGAAAAGCTGCTGCAACCCGTAGTCGGGCCCTTGCAAGGCTTCATCCCCAAAATACCTGAGGCGACCAGGACATGGCCCGCGCTCTTTATGAGCGCGCCACCGCAGCGATCAGGAGCGTCAACATGATAAAAGCCCCGGGGGGGAGGACTCTCTCCCGGTGTCGGACACCACGGCCGTCCCCACCCAAAGGTCTCCCCCCAAACCACGCCCGGAGGGGGACCTCCGAAAGGTCCCGCTGTCCCTAGATGATGGGGGAAGGACCGTCAGGATCGGGGCAGACCTTTCCGAAGAGCGCGTGGAGCAACTCACAACTTTCCTCAGCGAGAATGTTGACGTGTTCGCATGGAAGCCCACCGACATGCAGGGCGTCGCCCGAGAAGTCATCGAGCATAACCTCGCTATGACTCCCGGTCACCCACCGGTTAAACAGAAATTGAGGAAGCTCTCCCTTGAACGCCAAGAGGCTATCAAGGTCGAGATCACCAAGCTCCGAGAGGCAGGGTTCATTCAAGAGGTCTTGCACCCCGAATGGCTGGCGAACCCCGTCCTCGTGAAGAAGTCGAACGGCAAGTGGTGAATTTGCATGGACTTCATTGACCTTAACCGCGCTAGCCCAAAAGACAACTTCCCACTCCCGCGGATTGACCAACTAGTTAATTCGACCGCAGGGTGTGAGTTGATGAGCTTCTTGGATGCGTATTCGGGCTATCACCAAGTTCGGATGGCGGAAGGGGATGAGGAAAAGACGAGTTTTATAACTCCCCTCGGGACCTTTTGCTACATCCATATGTCTTTTGGGCTGAAAAATGTTGGAGCAACGTTCCAGCGACTTATGTCGCTAGTCCTTAAAGACCAAATCGGCGGCAACTCCGAAGTCTACGTCTATGACGTGGTCATCAAAAGACTCCGTGCGGCCGCCCACCTCGATGACCTAGCAGAGACCTTCCGCAACCTTCGCAAATATGGGTTAAAGCTAAACCCAGAGAAGTGCGCCTTTGGCATACTCGGGGGGAAGCTGCTTGGCTTCCTCGTGTCCCAGCGTGGCATAGAGGCCAACTTTGAAAAAATTCTGGCCCTGCTGGACATGTCCCCACCGCGCTCCATCAAGGACGTACAGCGGCTGACCGACCGTATGGCCGTGCTAAGCCGCTTTGTCTCGCGATTGGGGGAACGCGGCCTCCAATTCTTCAAGCTCCTCCGAGGCCTCGAGGGGTTTCGGTGGACCTCCGAGGCCCAGGTGGCCTTCGACGACTTGAAGAAGTATCTCACGAGCCTCTCGATGCTCGTGAGCCCATCTCTGAGGTAACCTCTGCTACTTTACCTCGCTACGACCCCGATTTCTATAAGCGCGGTACTAGTGAAGGAGCACGATGGGCAGCAATGCCCCGTGTACTACTTGAGCGAGGCCCTTCATGGGGGCCAAAACGCGGTACACAGAGGTGGAGAAGATTTGCTACGCCCTCCTCATGGCATCCTGGAAGCTCCGTCACTACTTCCTGGGACACCCAATCACGGTCCCGTCATCCCTCCCCTTCGGGGAGGTGTTGCAGAATAAAGAAGCCACCGGCCGGATCGGAAAGTGGGGGACGGAGCTCGCTCCCTTCTCCCTCTCTCTCATGGGCCGTTCTGCCATCAAGTCACAAGTCCTCGCTGACTTCATGGCGGAGTGGACTCCCGCCTCCAGGATGGAGGGGGAGAGTCCCCCTGAGCTGCCCCGGCGTGACGACCATTGGACGCTCTTTTTCGATGGCTCCCTGTGTCTCACTGGGGCCGGCGCGGGGGTGGTCATCCGAAGCCCCGAGGGAAGGGTGCTGGAGTACGCTGCGAGACTCGAGTTCCCCTTAACGAATAACATTGCCGAATACGAGGACCTGCTCCTAGGGCTGCTCATTGTGCGCTCCCTGGGGATCCGCCGCCTCCTCGTCCAAGGAGATTCCCAGCTCGTAGTTTGCCAAATGGACAAGTCTTACTTGTGCCATGACGCCAACCTGAGCCTGTATTTGGGGGAGGTGCACCAGATGGAGAAGCACTTCAAGGGTTTGGAGGCCCGGCATATCCCCCGGAGGGACAATGATCGGGCCGACGCCTTGGCCTGGGCAGCCAGCGCCCAGGAACCTCTCCCCAGGGGCAAATTTTTGGGGGTCATCGCGAAGCCTTCGGTGACCCCTCCGGACGCGGACCATAAGTCCCGCACCCCAGAGGTCTCCGAAATTGCCCGAGCGACGTCCTGGATGGATCCCCTCATCTTCTTCATAAGGGGGGAGGGGGACCCTCCCAACGAGACCGAGGAGAAATGCCTCCGTGCCAAGGCACGGGCATACCTCCTCCTAGAGGGGAAGCTCTACAAGTGAGGGGCCTCCGCCTTGCTTCGCTGCCTCCCGCGGGCGGAAGGACTTCAACTACTCGTGTACATCCACTCGGGGAGCTGTAGGTCTCACCTGGCTCCACGTGCGATCGCGGCCAAAGTTATTCGCCAGGGCTTTTATAGGCCCACAGTGGTCCGCGACGTGCGAGACCTCATCTCCACGTGCGAGGCCTGCCAAAAGATGGAGAAGGGTTTCATCCTGCCCTTCGCAGCGCTGCAAACCATCCCCATCACTTGGCCCTCGGCGTGCTGGGGGATCGATCTCCTAGGTCCCTTTCCCCCGGCGCCCGGGGACTACAAGTATGCGGTGGTCACAGTGGACTACTTCTGCAAGTGGGTGGAGGCTGAGCCCATGACCAGCATCACCTCCCGAGTAGTGCAGCGGTTTTTCTGGAAGAACATCGTGTGCCGCTTGGGGGTCCCTCGGGAAATCATCGTCGACAAGGGACCCAGTTCGACTCCGCGTACTTCTGGGAGTTCTGTGAAGGCTTGGGGACTATCCTCCATTTCGCCTCAGTAGTTGACCCCCAGAGCAACGGAGCCGTCGAAAGGGTCAACAGTGTGATCCTGCAGGGGTTACGCCATCGGCTCGAGCAAGCCGCCTCCAGGAGAGGTGCGTGGGCAGAGGAGCTTCTGAGCATCGTTTGTTCCATCCGCACAACCCCAAGCCGGGTGACAGGGCGCACGCCCTTTTCTCTCGTGTACGGGGCTGAAGCAGTCCTCCCCTCAGAGATTGGCTTCCGATCGCTGTGGGTTGAGCTCTTAGATGGAGTCGCGACCGCAGCGTACCAGGCCAACGAAGCAAATCAACGGCTGGAAGTCGACCGCGTCGAGGAAGATCGTGATCGAGCGCTCCTTCATCACACCATCTACGAGCACGAAATGGCGCACGCATACAACCAGCGCATTCGCGCGAGAACTTTCCACCTTGGAGACCTTGTCCTCAAGCGCGTGACTGACCCCCAAGCCCAGGGCAAAGTTTCCCCCAAGTGGGAAGGCCCCTACAGGGTCTCTGCAGTCCTAGGCTCGGGGGCTTATAAGCTCTCTAAACGCCAAAACCAAAAGCTGAAACATACAGGGAATGTAGGCTAGCTTTGCAAGTTCTATATTTATCCTCCAGGTTTACTCCCTCCCCTGTCACGACTTTGCAGGGGGAGGCGCTGTCTCCCCCACTGCGGTTACGCGAGGGGAGACGTTGTATTCAGTCTCCCCACCCCTGCCGTGGCTTTGCGGGGGGAGGTGTTGTATTCACTCTTTTCTCCGACTTGAACTTATTGCAGATTCTTGCTTCACCGTCTCCTAAGACGATGCCCTCCTAGTGAGGATGCCCTCTCCGCGAGGAAGTAGGCTGTCACAGCCTAAAGGTCCCTACGACGGGAGCTCCGTTCCCGCAGGGCGGCTTACAATCATCCCTCGTGGACTGAGGGGGTAAGCGGCAACCTAGTCCTCAAGGACTGTGGTAACGAGTCAATTTGAGAGACTAGTCCCCACTCAAACACTCAGACCTGTCATCGGGCTTATCCTCCTCGGGAAGCAAATTGTCTCCTCAATCAGACACGGAATTCTCGGCCTCCTAAAAATTGTTTACTCGGCTCCCCGCTCTCACAGCGATCGGAGGATTTCTTACAAGGATTTTTGGAAATTCCCCTCTCGGAGGGCCTTTACCCAGCTCCCCGTTCTCATGGCGACTGTCGCGCCCCGAAACTAGGTCTACGACTACTCCTGTAGAGACCTAGCATGCTGCAGCTAGTCCCATACATGCATACCTTAGACTTCCCAGGATAAGTCAAACACATGAGTATATTACATTGCAACAGAGTAACTTATAAAATATTTAAGCAGTGTAGCCTGCTGGCCTTAATACAACATAAGAAGATTACAGTGCCTTTGCGGCATACATGGTCTACCTAATAACATCTACACAGCAGAAGATAGGTGACCCACCCACAATGAGAAGTGGACGGCAAAACAACACACATCAGGGCTCTGGCGGAACAAAAATTGACACTCCTCCTTCTGGATCCAAGAAATTCTTCACGCCTTCATCTTGATTATTGAATGCTCCATCTACTGATTTGTAGGTTGCAAGGGTGAGCACTTACGTACTCAGCAAGTCATAGGTATGAGTAGATACATATAGTAGTGATGGTATGAACCTAGACTAGTCAAGAATTATGGACGTTTATAAAATAACCTTTTTCTTTCATACCTCATCTCATCTCATCTTATGGCAGCACCTTTCATAATATAGCATCTCTATTTATGTTCACTAGATTATAGCACTACCGCGACACGTCGACACACGATAGCCCACGGCAGCACACCTTATCATGACAACACATGTCATTTGGGTAATCTTGATTTAACAAATAATTTTATTTAGAAAATATACTTGTGTCACACCCCGTGGATTTAATCCACCGCAGCAGATTCCTATAAACCCAGGAACTCGGAGTATTCGAATACGTTTTTAACTCTGCAGAGAGGTGCCAATTTACCCGCAAGATATTCCACTTTCAAGCCTTTCCTATCACAAGGATTGGACCCCTGACTCACTTCATACTGTGAACGGCAAGGTGGAGATAACAAGAACTTTTGTTATGTTTGACTCACAATTCACCCCTGACCCTGTGGCTCTCCGCGAACCATAGTAGTGGTAGGTTGTATCCTAACCTCCACCCCTACGCATATTCCCATCACTGGGTCAAGGTGCAAGATCACCTTCAGTGATATGTGTGGGAGCCATTCTCCGTGCCAATCGTGCATCACTACACAACTCCAGCAGGAGTGTCATGTGCGATCCGCATAAGTACATGTTCAGGCCTGTCCCATACCAGGCTTGCGGTTAGCACGTGTTTCATGCCACTAGACGCACAACACAAGGTTCTAGTCCTTATATGCCGGTGACCAGACCATCCACAACCCTGCACCTTTCGTTCCTACTTTCCTCTGCAGTTAAGCACCTCCAGTGCTACAACCATCCATACCAAAATTCTGGTCACGGCTAGGGGTTTTATTTCATGAATATATATAAATACATATATAATAGTTCATGGTTCATTATTTGATCTTTTCACATTTCACAAGCATCCAGCTTTGTACTGCCAAAATATATCTCAACCATTCTTTCACATGCAGTATTACTTATATTCAAGATCATATCATAGCAATTCATTAAAATATGGGTTCAAGTTGATGTAGGATCAGCAGTGAAGTCCTCGAGCTCTGGCTCTTGATCTACTCTCCAATCAAACAAGTAACCAAGAATCACAAACCTTTTCAATACATTAATATACTATATGCAATAATGCAATGATGAATGTCTTGATGATTTTGAATGATTGGGTTTAGAGGCTGATTAGGGTTAAGTTATGGAAACCAAGGTTAAGATTAGCTTTCAAAGGTTTACAAGGTTCCAAATGTCTCAAAATATCAGAATGATATCAAGGTTGCGACTGGTTCGCTCAAAAACAGCAAACGTCTTTAGGTCGACATTCGGTTCAAGGCATCGACATAGGGTCGATGGATGATAGAAGGACTATCTCAACTTGTGGCAATAGAATAAAATGTAGATTACAACTCCACAAGTCTAAGAGACAAGTTTATTTTCAATTTGCACAACTGGAAAGAGGTGAAAAGAGCTAATGCCACTGGTTGACATGCTCTGGCATAGGGCTGACAATGTCAAAATCTAGGGCTAAGCATAAAATGCAGTTCAAGGGCTCAAATCAAGTTATGATAGAAGAAAAAATTGTACATCACAACCTCAGGAGTCTAAGGGACAAAGTTATGGTCAAAATGCACATCTGGAAAGTAGTGAAAAGGGCTAATGCCACTGGCTGACATAGCCTGGAATTGAACTGACATGGCCAGAAACTAGGGCTTGCCATAACTTTTGATCTAGGGCTCCAATTGATGCACCACTTTGTCTGGGAGGTAGGCTTTGATAACAGGAATAAATGATTCAATAGGTTCCAAAGTTGAAGATGACTGGATGATGAGGAAAATCAGTGGAGAAGTATGGTGGCGACACGGCACAGTGAGGTCACTGGACAAGATCTTGGCATAGCAACATCTGGCGATTCTGTGCAGATTCAGGGGTCGCGCTAATAGAGGAAAATGTTCATGAGGTCAAGGCGAAGATGCGGGACAAGGTGACATCGACGGCGATGGCCGACAATGACCGGGCGACAAACTGGCGGCACGACAGTGAAAGGTAAAACATTCAAACTGCAATCTGGTGCTGTGCTGCTGAAACTTGGCATTGCTGGAGCTAGCTAGGGCTAAATAGTACTGCTTGATGCATTGGGCTCAACTGGAGAAGGCATGGCAGTGAACGGCGACGAGCTGCACCGGAGAAGAAGACAGCTTCAACGGCAACAGAGCGATGTGGTGAATTAAGCTCCAAATTGAAGGCACAGTTGAGTTCCTGGATAGCTTTAGATAGTATAAATGAAGGGAATTGTCCTAAAGCGATGCCGGTGAGGAAATCAACACCGTGGCCGGAGAAGAAGAAGGTCTGAATTGGGCGAAACTGATATACGGCCTTAAAGCTCGATTGCTTGCTGTGAGAGCAGTAGGGTGGTGAGGTGAAGCTTCTGGTTACAGCAATTTGGCCGGAGGAATGGTGGTGCGGCCTGGCGACGTGAGCCGATCACTGGTGGCGCGCGAGAAAGGGGAAATTCCAATTTGAACTTAATTTTGAAATCTTGATGCTCAGGCTTACTAAGATTAGTCCACTGATCATTTTATTCTACTATCACGAAAGTAAATTCGAACTGGAGTAGATGCAATTGCTGGAATAGGGCATTAGAGAACTTCAGTGATCGCCGGCATTAGAGACCACCGGAGCTCAATTGGTTGCTAACACATGATAAGAGAGATGAGATTTATTCACTAATGCTGTCAATTTGGGGATTGGAGCAATGGGGTGTGCTGGCACCGTGAGCCTTCGTGCTGAGCTCGCTGGAGAAGACGACTGCAGCGAGGAGGATTTTGTTAATTGCTTGAGAGCTTTGGAGAGCACTGCTAAAGATGAAGAAGCTGCTCTGGGGTTGCTATTTATAGGCATAGCAAAGCATAACGAAGCTTAAGTTCTCTGCTTGAAGATTATGAAGCTTGCGCCGGTGGAGACTTCGAGTTGAAGCAACGGCGAGCAACAAGCTTCTCTCTGGCGTGCAGCTGCTGGTGACCTGGACAAGGTTTTCCACAACAAGGGCTGAGGTGCAAACACGTGTGCGCATGCAAAGGTGGTTGGGAGAAAAACACGGCAAAAGCGGCGCTGCTCGGCGGCGAAACACGGCGTGGTCGCGGTCGCAAAGGCACTGTTCAACGCAAATAGCAAACACTGTGGTCGCGATCGAAAGGGAGCACACCAGTACTGTGCACCGCTGGCCGAGGTCGATGGCGAGCACTGGTGATGAACTGCAGCTACTCCTCTGGTCGCAAACAGTAGGCGAGGTCGTGTACAATAGAGGTGGTCGAGCCAGGGACTTGATTGCAAGGATTTTTGATTGAATTCTGGACTGATTTGTAATTTCTGACTTGGAGATGGTTGATTTGCAATCTGATTTCACAGATGAGTATAAACTTATACCTTATACTCATCTAGCAAGAGATTTGGTAAAATCTGGCTTGATTTGATGATTTTCGATATAAACTGAAAATAGGGTACTTTAGGGTAAAATAAGATCTGAGTTTTGATCGATTTTGAATTCTGGCATCTAGGATGTGATTTTGTAATCTAGACAGAAGGGAAAATTGTATCAAATAGCATTTAGATGAAATTCTGAATTTGGAGTTGATCTGAAGATTTTAGCCTTTTTGGGTTTCCAGATATTAGATAAAGGACTAAATTGTGATATAATTTGGACTGATATGTGAAAAAGGCTTAGATGAAGAAATCTGACTGCCAACCTTCTGGATTAAGGTATTGGCATACCCATGATCATAATCCAAGAGTAATATGGTCTGAATTAGGTCAAGACTTGACTAAATCTGAGTTCTGAGTATTTAGGGTAATTAGGATAGTAATTAGAATTTTTGTTTTTGAAAATAAAAAAGAATTGATAGATCTGGGAGTTAGAGATGGAATTGAATCTGGCTTTTGAAAACTTTTATGCTCAGAGTAATTGATAAATCTCATCTGAAAAATATGATCTTGATTTGGGTTCACCGGATAGATTTTGAGATTTTAGGGTTTGAGATAGATACTGATCTCGCAACTACTACAGATACATGGTATCATGCATGCATGGTGTTCATGAAAAAGAAATTTTTTACCCCTAAACTCAGGGTGTTACAGATCTACCCTGCTTAAAGAAATCTCGCCCCGAGATTTACCTAAGACAAGAAAAGATAAGGATAGGTTTACTGAAGATCTTCTTCTTTCTCCTTAGTGGCTTCTTGTTCTTAAATGATTTCCCTACTGAACTTTACACAACTTGATCTTCTTTCTTCTGAGTTGGCGTTCATCAGTGGCCAGGATTCTGATCGGATGCTCAAGGTAGGTAAGATTCTTCTGTAATGCTACATCTTGTACCTCTATCTAGTCAGTAGGCTCTTTTAAACATTTCCGGAGCTGAGAGTCATGAAGCATATCATGTACTCTTGCTAATTCCAAGTCATAAGTTGGCTAGTTTTCTTCATGTGGTCTCAATTGACATGAAGCATAAGCTACTACCTGACCTTGTTGCCTTAACACACAGCCTATTCCTTGCTTCAAAACATCATAGTAAACTACAAATCTTCTTTGCTATCTGGCAAGGTAAGAACTGGTGTTGTTGTCAATTTCTACTTCAGCTTCTGAAAACTTTCTTCACACTTAGTGGTCTATTCAAATGCAATATCCTTCTTTAGCAGGTTTGTAAGAGGCTTAGCAATCTAAGAAAATCCTTCGATAAACCTCCTATAGTAACCTGCCAATCCTAAGAAACTTCTAATTTCTGGAACTGAAGTGGGCCGTTTCCATTCGTTGATAGCAAAAATTTTAGTTGGGTCCACTGAGATTCCTTCTGCTGTCAACACATGTCCAAGAAATGCAATTTTTGACATCCAAAACTCACATTTCTCAAACTTGGCATAGAATTGCCTTTCTCATAGCCTTTCCAAGACTAGATGTAGATGTTGTTCATGCTCTTCTGTATTCTTGGAGTATATCAGAATGTCATCTATGAATACTATGACAAACTTGTCAAGGAAATCCATAAATGTACTATTCATGACATTCATGAAGACTGCCGGAGCATTGGTCAAGCCAAAAGGTACCACTGTAAACTCATATAAACCATATCTGGTAGTGAAAGCAGTCTTCGGTATATCTTCTTTCTTGATCTTCAACTGATGATATCCAGATTTCAAATCTATCATGGAAAATACTTTAGCTCCTCAAAGTTAATCGAACAAGTCATCAATTCTTGATAATGGATACTTGTTCTTTATGGTAACTTCATTTAAGGCTCGATAATCTACACACATTCGTAAGGTTCCATCCTTCTTCCTTACAAATAATACTGGGGCTCTCCATGGTGAAGTACTGGGTTTAATGAATCCTTTATTTTTCAAGTCTTCCAATTGACTCTTGAGTTCTTTTAATTCAGAAACTGACATCCGGTAGGGTTGTTTTGCTATGGGCGCCGCTCCTGGTTTAATCTCAATAGAGAACTCTATGTCTCTATTGGGTGGCATCCCTGGAAGTTCTTCTGGAAATATATCAGAATATAGTTGTACTATAGGTACTTGTTCCAAGCATATCTTCTGTAGTGCTTGAACAGATCCTAGCGGTTCCTTGGTTGATGATCTTTCCGCATAGAATAAAACTTTTGTAACACCCTGAGTTTAGGGGTGAAAACTTTCTTCATGAACAGCATGCATGTATCTGTAGTGGTAGCCAGATTAGTATCTATCTCAAACCCTAAATCTCCAAATCTTTCATGTGAACCCCAAATCAAGATCAGATTGTTCAGATGTGATTTATCAATTACTCTGAACCTAAAAGTCTTCAGAACCCAGATTCAATTCTATCTCTAACTTCCAGAATTATCAACTCCTTCTATTTTCAAAAATAGAAATATCTTATATTATCCAATTACCCTAAGTTTCAAAAATTCAGATTTAATCAAAATCTTGACCAAGATCAGACCAGATTATTCCCAACTTATGATCAAGGGTATGCCAATACCTTAATCCAAAAAGTTGGCAGTCAGATTTTATTATCTAAGCCTTTTTCGCAAATCAGTCCAAGAGATATCACAAATCAGTCCTTTATCTGATATCTGGAAACCTAAAAGGCTAAAATCTTCAGATTAACTTCAAACTCAGAATTTCTTCAGCAAATCTCTTCTAAATGTTATTTGACACAAATATCCCTTCTGTTCAGATTTCAAAATCTCATTTTAAATGCCAGAATTCAAAATCAATTGAAATTCAGATTTCAAATACCCTAATCTACTCCATTTTCAATTTATATCAAAAATCATTCAAACATCTCAAATTTTATCTTCAATCTGTGCCAAATCATCTGTTGAATCAAGTTTGCCAAATCAGCAAAATCAAATTCAACTCTAATGTTCTAAATCTCCAGAATTACAGATCAGTCCAAAGTCAAGAATCAGATATTGCAATCAAGTCCAGATTCGACCAGGGCAGCAGCTAGCATTCGACCATAGCTCGCCGTGATCCTTGCGCCGTGCTCGCTCGCTGCCGGCCAAGCCTCGCCTGCGCCTGAGCTCGTGCTCACTTGTGTTTGCATGTGCACACGCGTCTGTGTCCTAGCCATTGTCGTGGCAACGCCGTTGAACAGCATTTGCTCCCGTGCGCGACCAGCAGTAGCAACCGCAACCGTTGTCAGCAACTCCTCGCCACGTTGCTTGCTTTGCCAGCCATTGTCGCCACTGTTTTGCACCGCCCGACACCATTGTGTCCCGATGAAGCAACAGCTTGACCAGTAGTCACCTCACCTGTGCGCCATCGCTTCACCGTCACTGTTGTCGCGCCTGCGCCAGGCCAGTCAAGTCACCGGCGCCAATTTCCTTGTTGCTACTTCCTTGCAAGCTCCGCCCCTGGTCTATTTAAGCAGCCCCATACTCTGTATCAGCTTCACTTCACTAGAACTTAACCAATTCGAAATCCTCTCCGCTGTCATCGTCTTCTCCGGCGAGTCCAGCTCGGGGGCTCACGGTGCCAACTCATTCCACTGTGCAAACCTTCAAATTAATAGCAGCAGTGAGTATCTCTCCTTCCCCTGATTGTGCTGTTGCATTGAATTGCGCTCCGGTGGATCCTAACGCCGGTGATCGCCGGAATTGCCAAATGCCTTATTCCGGCAATGCAGCCCGATTTACCCCAAATTAGCTTTCGATTCTGTGGAATAAAATGATCAGTGAGCTATTTGAAGCAAGCCTGTGCATCCGGATTTCTAGATTGAGCTCGAATCGAAGGTTCCCCCAAAATTGAACTTCACCAGTCACTGGCGATCGTCGCCAGGCCACACCGGCTATCCTCCGGCCAAATTGATTGTCCCAATAGGTTCCTCATACCTCTTAGATACTCCTTGAGCTTGGAATTAAGTTCAAACCTCCTGTATCGAAAAGCCCCAATTGCAGTGTCTTCTTCTCCGGCGTCGGCCACCGAAAATCTATTCCCGGCCGATCAAGCTTCAGCCATCTTGTCAAGCTGATGTGCTTCAACCTCTTGAGCATTTTTGTCTTCTAGCCCGATCTCTGAAACTGTCCAGATTTCAAGTTATAGCCATGCCAAAAACCTTGTCCAGTGGCTTCACTGTGCCGTGTCGCCACCACTTTTCTTCACCGATTTTCATCACCTTCCAGCCATCTTCAGCCTTGGAGCCTTTTGAGTTATTTGTTCCTGTTATCAATACCTACCTCCCAGACAAAGTGATGCATCAATTGGAGCTCTAGATCAAAATATATGGCAAGCCCTAGTTTCTGGCCATGTCAGATTCAATGCCAGACTATGTCAGTCAGTGGCATTAGCCCTTTTCACTTCCTTCTAGTTGTGCATTTTGAGCATAACTTTGTCCCTTAGATTCCTGAGGTTGTGATCTACAATTTCTTCTTCTATCACAACTTGATTTGAGCCCTTGAACTGCATTTTATGCTAAAACCCTAGATTTTGACATTGTCAGCCCTATGCCAGAGCATGTCAGCCAGTGGCATTAGCTCGTTTCACCTCTTTTAAGTTGTGCAAACTGAAAATAACCTTGTCTCTTAGACTTGTGGAGTTGTGCTCTACATTTTATTCTACTGCCACAAGTTGAGATAACCCTTCTATCATCCATCGACCCTATGTCGATGCCTTGAACCAAATGTCGACCTAAAGACGTTCGCTGTTTTTGAGCGAACCAGTCACAACCTTGATATCATTCTGATATTTTGAGACATTTGGAACCTTGTAAACCTTTGGCAACTAATCTTAACTTTGGTTTCCCTAACCTAACCCTAATCAGCTTCTAAATCCAATCATTCCAGAATCATCAAGACTTCATCTTTGTATTATTGCATATAGTATAATAATGTATTGAAAAGATTGTGATTATTGGTTGTTTGTTTGATTGGAAAGCAGATCAAGAGCCCGAGTTCGAGGACTTCACTGCTGATCCAACACCAACTGTTGTATTTTACGACGCGGAAGGCAAGTCATATTCTTGGTCATCTCGAACCTATATTTTAAGAGTTGCTATGACATAACCTTGAATATAGATAATATTGCATGTGAAAGATTGAGAATGGTTGATTTATGAATTGGCAGTACTAGACTGGTTATCTGTGAAATGTGAAATAAACAAGTTTTGAGCCATGAACTATTATACATGTATTTATATACTTATATATTCATGAAATGAAACCCCTAGCCGTGACCAGGAAAATGGTATGGAATGGTGGTAGCACTGGTGGTACTAGACTGCAAAGGATGTGTAAGCATTGAAGGTGCAGGGTTGTGGATGGTCTGGTCACTGGCATATAAGGACTAGAACCTTGTGTTGTACGTCTAGTGGCATGAACAAACGTACTAACCGCAAGTCTAGTATGGGACAGGCCTGAACAAGTACTTATGTGAATCGCACATGAAACCCCTGCATGAGATGGAAAACAATACAGTAAACTCATGGGGTTCAGCTCCTCCACGTATCACTGAATGTGATTTGATCAAGCACGTTGACCCAGTAATGGGAAGAGGCATTTGGGTGTGGGGGTAATCCCGCCACAACTGCGGTTTGTGTGAAGAAAACTGCAGGGTCAGGGGTGAATTGTAGGTGAAACATAACAATAGTTCTTGTTATCTCCACCTAGCCGCTCACAATATGAAGTGAGTCAGGGGTCTAATCCTTGTGATAGGAAGGACATGAAAGTGGATATATCTTGCGGGTAAATTGGTACCCCTCTGCAGAGTTAAAAACGTATTCGAATACTTCGTGCTCCCGAGTTTTAGGAGTCTGCTGCGGTGGATTAAATCCACGGGGTGTGACACAAGTATATTTTCTAAATAAATTATTTATTAAATCAAGATTACCCAAATGACATGTGTTGTCATGATAAGGAGTGCTGCCGTGGGCTGTCGTGTGTGGACGTGTCGCGGTAGCACTATAATCTAGTGAACATGAATAGCAATGCTATATTATTAAAAGTGCTGCCATGAGATGAGATGAGATGAAATATGAAAGAAAAATATTATTTTACAAACATCCATAATTCTTGACTAGTCTAGGTTCATATCATCACTACTATATGTATCTACTCTTACCTATGACTTGCTGAGTACGTAAGTGCTCACTCTTGCAATCTACAAATCAGTAGATGGAGCGTTCATTAATCAAGACGAAGGCATGGAGAACTTCTTGGATCCAGAAGGAGGAGTGTCAGTTCCGCCAGAGCCCTGATGTGTGTTGTTCTGCCGTCCACTTCTCATTGTGGGTGGGTCACCTATCTTCTACTATGTAGATGTTATTTTGCTAAACCATGTATGCCGCAAAGGCATTGTAATATCTTTATATAATATTAAGGCCAGCAGGCCACACTGCTTAACTATTTTGTAAGTCACTCTGTTGCAATGTGAATATATTCCTGTGCTTGACTTATCCTGGGAAGTCAAGGGTATGTGTATGCTATGCATATATGGGACTAGCTACAGCAAGCTAGGTCTCTACAGGAGTTGTCATAGTCCCAGTTTCGGGGCACGACAACTTTTTCCCCTTGGCTACTGACAAGGCTTAGGGTTTTCTCTTCACAGTGTACTAGACCTTTATGTTGGGACAACCAATCCATGCCCAATATAATGTCTAGACCTTACAGTTTTAGAACTAGCAGATTTGCCTCGAATTCTACCCCTTCTATACTGAGGGGTATATTCGGGCAGATTGAGTAGACAGATAGTCTAGCCCTTGGAGTTTGTATAATCATGGGGTACTCTAATGGTGCTATATGCATTTCAATCTCAGATGCAAATGCTTTTGACATAAAGGATTTTTCGCACCAGGATCAAACAATATTAAGGCAGATACAGACTGGATCAGAAATCTACCTAGAAGAATGTCGGTGGCGTTTCCCGCTTCTCGGATGGAGGTGTAGTTTAACTTTCCTCCTGGAGTTGCAGTTGGTGTTCTACCTCTTCCTCTTCCTCGATTGGCCATGCTTCCTCCTCTTCCTGGTGTAGTTCCTCTAAACTTCTGTGGTGGTGGCACCGGTACTCTGGATGTTGTTGGTTGTGTTTCTGTCTGTAACTTGGTGATAGGTGATGGAAGTTGCATCCAAGGACAAAATTCTCTATGATGTCCACGTTGCCCACAGTGGAAACAATGAATGTTAAACCCTCTGCTTCTGGTAACCATGGCTCCTCTTCTTTGTAGGTTTCCTTTGGAGTTCTGCAGTGGTGATGTTCTGGTTGCTACTGACTGCGTCCTTGCCTGAGATATAGCTATGGACATCGGGAGTTGTATCCAAGGACAGAATTCTTTGCAATGCCCATGCTGTTTGCAATGAAAACATTGGAGACTCGCACAAGGATAGTGCTTCTGAAGGTGGTTTCCTTTGCAGTTGGGGCATAGCATTGTTATTGGTCTGGGAGTTTGGTATGATGGTTGAAAACTAGAGGCAATAGGGACTCTCCCTCTGGTTGAGTTTGGTTGTGGTTGCACTTGTTGAGGTATTCTTCTCTTCCGACTCTCTCCCTCTATATTTTCCTTCTGTGGAGGATTGGAACTCTGAGATCCTTGCTGAAACCAAGGGTCTCTTGTCATAGTATCTTCTTCCTGCGGAGTCTGTTCTATATCTTCTCCACTGCTTCGAGATCTTCTTCGTGTATCAACCATGGTGGCTCTGAAAAGGTTTAGACTGATCTAACTAACTAGGGCCAACTAAGACAGCAATGCAGAAAATAATGCCAACTACTTTAGTGCAGGAAATACTTAGGCTACTAGCCATAATACACAAGTTAACCATTGCATAAGCAACAGCAAATCACAAGACTATCAAGAGCATCACTAGCTCTATCTATACCAACCCCTAAGACACTCTGAGACAACAGAACGCACTCTCACAATCTTACCGAATTTTAGAAAATCCAAATAAGATTTTGAAATAAAAGTTTTTAAGAGCTACAAAGCTCATTATTTTTATCAAAATAAAGTTTTCAACAAATAATTTCTAAATAAATTACGTCTTCCTGGCACAGCCAATCCCTAAAGGTGTCGTCCTACAGTCAAGTTCTTATGTTGCTCTGATACCATAACATTGTCGCGCCCCAAAACTGGGACTACGACTACTCCTGTAGAGACCTAGCACGCTGCAGCTAGTCCCATATATGCATACCTTTGACTTCCCAGGATAAGTCAAACACAGGAGTATATTACATTGCAACAGAGTAACTTACAAAATATTTAAGCAGTGTAGCCTGCTGGCCTTAATACAACATAAGAAGATTACAGTGCCTTCGCGGCATACATGGTCTAGCATAATAACATCTACACAGCAGAAGATAGGTGACCCACCCACAATGAGAAGTGGACGGCAGAACAACACACATGCGCCACTTGCCACTTGATTTCTTGACGAGGACGGGGTTTGCGAGCCACTCGGGGTGCAACACTTCCCGGATGAACCCCGCCTCTCGGAGCCGGGCTATCTCCGTCTTGATGGCTTCTTGACGTTCGAGGGAGAGCTTCC
This sequence comes from Pharus latifolius, assembly GCA_019359835.1. NCBI lineage: Eukaryota > Viridiplantae > Streptophyta > Magnoliopsida > Poales > Poaceae > Pharus > Pharus latifolius. The sequence continues at coordinate 71,813,544 of CM033322.1, forward strand.
TCAACTTCTGCTTGATAGGGGGGTGACCGGGGGTTACCGCGAGCTTGTGTTCAATAACCTCCTGGGCGACGCCCCGCATGTCCGAAGGCTTCCACGCAAAAACATCGGAGTTTTCACGCAGAAAGGCTGCGAGTTGCGCTGCATGGTCTTGGGGGAGCTCTGCCCCGATTTGGACAGTTTTGTCCCTGCTGCCCGGGGACAGCGGGACCTTCCGGAGGCCCCCTTCCGGACGCGGCTTGAGGAGGGGCCTCCCAGGGGATGGCGCAGCGACATCTACGTCCGGGGGGGGAGCCTCCCCCACGGGTGCCTTGATCAGGTTGACGCTTCCTATTGTTGCAGCAGCTCGCTCGTATAGAGCACGGGCCATGTCTTGATCCCCCTGGACGTTGATCACGCCATGCAGGCCCGGGGATCTTCATGCACAGGTAGTTTTGGTGGGTGGCAGCCCCCAGCCGATTGATCGTAGTCCTCCCCATAATCACATTGTAGGAGGAGGGGAGGTCCACTACGTCGAAGCGGACTAGCTCGGTCCGGTAGTTCTCCGGGGTGCCGAAGGTGATCGGGAGATCTACCTTGCCCACGGGGTGGATCGCCTTCCCCGGGACAAACCCTTGCAGAGGCCCTGCCGCTGGTTGCAGGAGCTTTTCATCCACCTGCATTTCCTTGAAGGTTTTGAGGAACAGGACGTCGGCGGAGCTTCCGCCGTCCACGAGGATGCGGGCCAAGTGGCAGTTGTAGATTGTCGCGGAGACAATGAGCGCGTCGTCGTGGGGGAAGCGAACCCCTCGCGCGTCTTCCGCCGTAAAGGTGAGGGGGATGTCCGACCACTTGGGCGGCACGGACGCGTGTAGCACCCCCACTACCTTAACTTCTCGCGCGTACTCCTTGCGCTGGCGCTTGGAATCCCGCCCGGAGGCGGACCCCCCTACGATGACGTTGATGCGGCGCTGAGAAGTTTGAAAGGGGAGAGCGTCTGAAGGCTCCCCCTCCTGCACCTGCTGGCCCCCCGCGGGAGCGGGAAGGGCCGGAACAGCTGGCCGAGGGGGCAAGGAGGCCGGAGTCCCCCCCCCCCTGCCCGCGCTGGTTGAGGAACGCCGCGAAGTGCTGTAGCAGCTGGTGGCAATCTCGGGTGGCGTGGGTACTGGACCCGTGGAAGCTGCACCACGGTCCTTCCCGGCTTCTCCCCGCGGGGCCTTCGCGGCCGCGCGAAGACTGTCCTCCCCCATGGCCTCTCGGCTTGGGAAAGGGGCGGTTGCCCTTCGGGGGGTCGCGCGAGCCGCCTTCGCCCTCGAGGACAAAAGTGTCCCGAGGCCATGGTTCGCTACGGCCCCCCTGCCTGGGGCGCCTGGGGGGATCCCGGGCCCCCCGCTCGGCGGGGGCAGGAGCCCCCTGGGTCTTCTTCCAGATGTCGTCTTCCTCCGCGCGAGCGTACTTTTCGAGTACGTTGAAGAGCTCGTCGGCGGAGGAGGGGTAGCTTCGAGAGAGTCTTCGGTGGAGTTCCCCCGGGTGGATCCCACTTTTGCAGGCTTCGATCACTGTGGAGTCCGGGACGTGGGCCACTTTGCTTTGTATTTGGGCAAAGCGCCTAAAGAAGCTTCTGATGGTCTCCCCGGTTCTCTGGCGCACTGTGTATAGCTGTGAAGAATCCAGGGGACGTACGTAATTTCCCTGAAAGTTGGCGCAGAACTCCCGCTTCAGCTGCGAGAAAGACTTGATGGAGCCCGCCTTCAGATTGTAAAACCAGGAGCGGGCAATGCCGGTGAGGTAGAGGGGGAAGACGTTGCATTGGACTCTCTCGTCCCCCCCCCCCCCCGCCGCAGAGATGGCTGTGGAGTAGATCTGCACGAACTCGTAAGGGTCCGCCTCGCCATTATAATGTTCGATATGCTGGGGACGGTAGGGCCGCGGCCATCGGATGCTGCGGAGTCTTCGACACAGAGGTTGGTTCGCCCCCTGCACTTCCTGGGGGGAGCCCCAGTCACTGTCTTCTTTAACGGGGGACGCCCCCTCGTTATCCGAGTCAGGTAGCGGCCCAAGAGGGCCGCCAGAGTGGTGGTGACGACGCTTCTCTTCCGGGCCGGGACTGATTTCCCGGACGTCCGGGCTTCCCTCCGGGGAGGATGGTTCTTCGGCTGGTCTCTTCCCCCAACCGGTGCGAGAGCGAGGCTCCCTGTGACAACGACCGGGGGGAAGTTCTTCCCCGCGGCTGGGAGAATGCATTCGCTCGACCTCCCCCCGGGAGAAGCGGACCTGCTTCGCCGGGGGAGGGAGCTCCTGCACTGTAGCAGCCGGCCCGGAAGCTACCGGGGCCTGCTGAGGGGAGCCCCCTACGACGGCCCCCGGGACCGGAAAGGGGGGAGCCCCTGCGCCATCCGGAACCGGGGAGGGGGCGCCCGGGGCGGCGCTTGGATCCGAAGAGGGGGCCCCTGCGGCAACGACTGGGACCGGAAAGGGGGAAGCCCCTGCGACATCCGGAACCAGTGGGGGGTGAGCCCCCTCGGCGACGTCCGGGGTTGGGGAGCCAATGCGGGGGGAAATTCGCTGAGGCAGGGGAGCTGCTCTGTCGACCGGCCCCGGTGCGGTAAACGCAACGTGAGGGGCGGGACTGGCTCCCGGCGTAGGAATAACCCCCGGCGTGAAATGACCCCCCAGCCCCGGGAGCGGGCCGGGGACGGGGTACCCCCCTGGTGCCACGAAGGGCCCGGGCATGAAAAAGCCTCCCGGCACCAGGACAGGCCCGGGTGCCGAGAAGTGTCCGGAAGTATATCCCGCAGGGGGAGGGAACCCCCCGGTGGGATCATACGGGGTAGACAGCCCCCCGGAGACCGGAGGGGCCGCCGGGTATCCCACAAATGGGGGCATGATCCCCGGATATGGGTGCGACGAAAATGTGGGGGCCGGAGGCCGCGCCAACACACTGAGGAGTTCGTCCATAGAGCGCTGGGTGCGGAGCTGGCCCTCCACGAGAGCCTCCAGCAGGGCATCCCGGGGAGCCGGAGGAGCCGTCGGGGGGAAGCTCGTCCCGGCCGAGGTCCCCGCAGCCGCCGGGCGCGACCCGGAGGTGGAGGCACCTAGATTGAGAGGAAAGGTGGGAGGCGGTACCTGGGAATGGTCGCCTCCGGACGGAAGCGCCGGAACAGCAGTGTCCCGGACGGGCGGCGCCAGGTCACCGGGACCGGCGTCACCGGGAAGGGCGCGGGCCCTTGTTCTCGGAGGAGCCATGGCGATTCGTCACGGGTCCCCACGGACGGCGCCAATTGTCGTGGTATTAAGAATACCCCGACAGGTTTTGAAGACAATCCTAGCAGAGATTACGCAGCGCGGGTTGACCGGGTGACCGGTCCTCCCCCGCCGGACAAACACAAGAATTGACACGTGGATTTATACAGGTTCGGGTCCCGGTGGGGGCCCTAGTCCTGTCGACGCGCTCCCGACCGGAGTCGACTGGGGAGGCTCTCTCCGGGGGAGAGGCTTCCGGAGCACGCCTGTGAGTTTAGCTATTCCAAATAATAATGAGTTGATCCTCTACAACAGAGGGGTACAAGGGCTATTTATAGCCTCAAAAAGAAGCAAAAAGCCTAAACTACCCCGGAAGCCACCGTCGGATTGAAGGGTAGGACCGTCCTTCTTCCGGTCAAACGTCTTGGATGCTTGACAGGTGGTCGCTGATTACCGAGGCGTCCCTCGCGTGACCTGCACGTGATAAACAAACAGGGATTTTACCTTTTAGAAGGGCGATGACGTCCGGGACCCTTTCCGGAGGGCAGGGTCCCGGGAGCCTAAAAGGCGGCGCCCGGGGCAGGCACCGGGGGCCACTGTCCCCGGGCAAATGGCGGCGCCCGGGACATGCCCCGGAGGCACGGCCCAGGGAGCCTAAAGGGCGGCGCCCGGGACAGGCACCGGAGGCCACTGTCCCCGGGCGAATGGCGGCGCCCGGGACCCGCCCGGGGGGCAAGGTCCCGGGGGCCAAATGGCGGCGCCCGGAACATGCCCCGGAGGCACGGTACCGGGAGCCTAAAAGGCGGCGCCCGGGGCAGGCACCGGAGGCAACTGTCCCCGGGCGAATGGCGGCGCCCGGGACCCGCCCGGGGGGCAAGGTCCCGGGGGCCATATGGCGGCGCCCGGGACATGCCCCGGAGGCAAGATCCCGGGAGCCTAAAAGGCGGCGCCCGGGGCAGGCACCGGAGGCCACTGTCCCCGGGCGAATGGCGGCGCCCGAGACCACCCGGGGGGCACGGTCCCGGGAGCCTAAAAGGCGGCGCCCGGGGCAGGCACCGGAGGCCACTGTCCCCGGGCGAATGGCGGCACCCGGGACCACCCGGGGGGCACGGTCCCGGGAGCCTAAACGGCGGCGCCCGGGGCAGGCACCGGAGGCCACTGTCCCCGGGCGAATGGCGGCGCCCGGGACCCGCCCGGGGGGCAAGGTCCCGGGGGCCAAATGGCGGCGCTCGGGACATGCCCCGGAGGCACGGTCCCGGGAGCCTAAAAGGCACCGCATGGAGATTTCCCCCAACAATACTATATGCAATAATGCAAAGATGAATGTCTCGATGATACTGAATGATTGGGTTTAGAGGCTGACTAGGGTTAAGTTATGGAAACCAAGGTTAAGATTAGTTGTCAAAGGTTTACAAGGTTCCAAATGTCTCAAAGTATCAAAATGATATCAAGGTTGCAACTGGTTCGCTCAAAAATAGCAAACGTCTTTAGGGCGACATTCGGTTCAAGGCATCGACATAGGGTCGATGGATGATAGAAGGACTATCTCAACTTGTGGCAATAGAATAAAATGTAGATTACAACTCCACAAGTCTAATGGTCAAGGTTATTTTCAATTTGCACAACTGGAAAGAGGTGAAAAGAGCTAATGCCACTGGCTGACATGCTCTGGCATAGGGCTGACAATGTCAAAATCTAGGGCTAAGCATAAAATGCAATTCAAGGGCTCAAATCAAGTTGTGATAGAAGCAGAAATTGTAGATCACAACTCAGGAGTCTAAGGGACAAAGTTATGCTCAAAATTCACATCTGGAAAGTAGTGAAAAGGGCTAATGCCATTGGCTGACATAGCCTAGCATTGAACTGACATGGCCAGAAACTAGGGCTTGCCATAACTTTTGATCTAGGGCTCCAATTGATGCACCACTTTACCTGGGAGGTAAGCTTTGATAACAGGAATAAATGATTCAATAGGTTCAAAAGTTGAAGATGACTGGATGATGAGGATAATCAGTGGAGAAGTATGGTGGCGACACGGCACAGTGAGGCCACTGGACAAGATCTTGGCATAGCAACATCTGGCGATTCTGTGCAGATTCAAGGGTCGAGCTAATAGAGGAAAATGTTCAGGAGGTCAAGGCGAAGATGCGGGACAAGGTGACATTGACGGCGATGGCCGGCGAAGACCGGGCGACAAACTGGCGGCACCGCAGTGAAAGGTAAAACATTCAAACTGCAATCTGGTGCTGTGCTGCTGAAACTTGGCATTGCTGGAGCTAGCTAGGGCTAAATAGTACTGCTTGATGCATTGGACTCAATTGGAGAAGGCATGGCAGTGAACGGCGATGAGCTGCGCCGGAGAAGAAGACAGCTTCAACGGCAACAGAGCGATGCAATGAATTAAGCTCCAAATTGAAGGCACAGTTGAGTTCCTCGATAGCTTCAGATAGTATAAATCAAGGGAATTGGCCTAAAGCGACGCCGGTGAGGAAATCAACACCGTGGCCGGAGAAGAAGAAGGCCTGAATTGGGCGAAACTGATATACGGCCTTAGAGCTCGATTGCTTGCTGTGAGAGCAGTAGGGAGGTGAGGTGAAGCTTCTGGTTACAGGAATTTGGCCGGAGGAATGGTGGTTTGGCCTGGCGACGTGAGCCGATCATCTGTGGCGCGCGAGAAAGGGGGAAATTCCAATTTTAACTTAATTTTAAAATCTTGATGCTCAGGCTTACTAAGATTAGTCCACTGATCATTTTATTCTACTATCACGAAAGTAAATTCGAACTAGAGAAGATGCAATTGCTGGAACAGGGCATTAGAGAACTTCGGTGATCGCCGGCATTAGAGACCACCGGAGCTCAATTGGTTGCTAACACATGATAAGAGAGATGAGATATACTCACTAATGCTGTCAATTTGGGGATTGGAGCAGTGGGGTGTGCTGGCACCGTGAGCCTTCGTGCTGAGCTCGCCGGAGAAGACGACTGCAATGAGGAGGATTTTTTAATTGCTTGAGAGCTTTGGAGAGCACTGCTAAAGATGAAGAAGCTGCTCTGGGGTTGCTATTTATAGGCATAGCAAAGCATAACGAAGCTTAAGTTCACTGCTTGAAGATTATGAAGCTTGCGCCGGTGGAGACTTTGAGTTGAAGCAACGGCGAGCAACAAGCTTCTCTCTGGCGTGCAGCTGCTGGTGAGCTGGACAAGGTTTTCCAAAACAAGGGCTGAGGTGCAAACACGTGTGCGCATGTAAAGGCAGTTGCGAGAAAAACACGGCTAAAGCGGCGCTGCTCAGTGGCGAAACACGGCGTGGTCGCGGTCGCAAAGGCACTGTTCAACGCAAATAGCAAACACTGTGGTCGCGATCGAAAGGGAGTACACCAGTACTGTGCACCGCTGGCCGAGGTCGATGGCGAGCACTGGTCATGAACTGCAGCTAATCCTCTGGTCGCAAACAGTAGACGAGGTCGTGTACAGTAGAGGTGGTTGAGCCAGGGACTTGATTGCAAGGATTTTTGATTGAATTTTGGACTGATTTGTAATTTCTGACTTGGAGATCGTTGATTTGCAATCTGATTTCACAGATGAGTATAAACTTATACCTTATACTCATCTAGCAAGAGATTTGGTAAAATATGGCTTGATTTGATGATTTTCGATATAAACTGAAAATATGGTACTTTAGGGTAAAATAAGATCTGAGTTTTAATCGATTTCGAATTCTGGCATCTAGGATGTTATTTTGTAATATGGACAGAAGGGAAAATTGTATCAAATAGTATTTAGAAGAAATTTACTGAAGAAATTCTGAATTTGGAGTTGATCTGAAGATTTTAGCCTTTTTGGGTTTCCAGATATTAGATAAAGGACTAAATTGTGATATAATTTGGACTGATATGTGAAAAAGGCTTAGATGAACAAATATGACTGCCAACCTTCTGGATTAAGGTATTGACATACCCATGATCATAATCCAAGAGTAATCTGGTCTGAATTAGTTCGAGACTTGAGTAAATCTGAGTTCTGAGTATTTAGGGTAATTAGGATAGTAATTAGAATTTCTGTTTTTGAAAATAAAAAAGAATTGATAGATCTGGGAGTTAGAGATGGAATTGAATCTGGCTTCTGAAAACTTTTATGCTCAGAGTAACAGATAGATCTCATCTGAAAAATCTAATCTTGATTTGGGTTCACAGGATAGATTTTGAGATTTTAGGGTTTGAGATAGATACTGTTCTGGCTACTACTACAGATACATGGTATCATGCATGCATGGTGTTCATGAAAAAGAAAGTTTTTACCCCTAAACGCAGGGTGTTACAGCGACCGGGGGATTTCCCACCGGGGGAAGCTTTTGTCGGTCCCCGGAATATTTTCGGCTGGGAAGTTTGACCGGGGCTCCCGTCCCTCCAGTGGTTTTTAGCGTCCGGGACTCTTCGCCCCTTACCCACAGCGCACAGAGCCATGCTGCATCCCGCTATGGGCGGGGGGAGGGAAGCTCTCGCCCGGACAAGCGAATACATTTGAAAAATTTCTAAGATAGGAAATTTTGAGAAACTAACAAACTCAAATAATTTTATTGATACATTTGATCGGGCGACACTGCCCGCCGCTCCCCCCCCCCCCCCCCCCCCCCCCCCGCGGTGGGAAGTTGATACAACATGGCAGCAGGGGACAAACCCCCCGGCGGGCCTAGACGCCCCAAGGACAATAAGCCCCGGGCAAATACAACAGTCCGGGGACGCTAAGCCCCCCCGGAGAAACTACTCCAGAGGACAACCCCCTCCGAGAGGTGGCTACATCTAGTATTCTTGAAGGCCCTGTGAAATCTCCTGGGAAATGTCCCTGTACAAACTCCTTATGCGTCTCTGGGCTTCCTGAAGCTAGCACATGGGCCAGTACTAATAGCCGGCTGGAGGGCGTATTCGGAGTGGGGGGACTATTCGGGCCCCCGGTCTCGGAGGAGGCAACTCAGCATGGCTGTTATCAAAGTTATCCAGATGCCACTCTGGAAGCCAGCGCAGCCAGATCGGCTCCCGAGGAGCATCCTCACTACGACCCCCGGTGGCAAGACTTAGCAAAACTAACGCCGCTTGGGCGTCCCCCGGGTGATACCCCCCGGAGCGGCCCCATGCCCCACCGGGGCACCTCTCAAGTCAAAGCACTCAACTCTGGGGAGCCCTCCCTCGGGAGCAACCTCCCGGGGTGCTTGATAAAATCGAGCAAAGAATTAGCTAAAAATCCATTTCATTTCATCGTAGCAAAATTTTTGTACAAGTCTCCGAGGCTTCCTCTAAGAAGCTACCGGGAGCAAAAATTCTAAAAAGCAAAAAAGGACCTATCTAAAGGCCCGGGGGGAGGCTCATACTTGATCATTGTTCTCCTCCCCCCGGGAGGTCTCCTCTACCGGAGCCGCAGTGTCTGCCCTCAGGGGCGCTGGAGCCAGGAACCGCACCCGCAGGATCCAGTCGTAGAAGCCCCCCGTGAGCTCTTCCACCTCCCGCCCTAGCGGCTCAAAGAAGCCAAGGAAGCCTCGGGGGATCTGCCCTCTGATCGCCTGGGTGCCGGTTCCTCGGAGTTCCACGAGTCCGACGGCGGTGGCTACCACTGGGATCGCTCAGCTCTGGGCCCAAGCGTTGGGGGCCTCCGGGATCATGGAGACTTGTGCTTTGAGAAAACGCACAGCCTCACCGAGTGTCGTCGGTGCCGTGTCGGAACCACCCCTCAGGCCAAGGCTCACTCTAAGCCCCTCGAGGGCCGAATGGACGGAGCAGCCCGCCTCCACCCCCACCCAGGCGCTGGAGCCCTCGAGCTCCCGGAGGGCACCCTCCTTCGCCATCGCCTCCCTCTGGAGCCGGTCATTGGCATTCTCCGAGGATTGGAGTTGAGCCCGGACCCGGGCCAACTCCTAGAGCACCTCGTCCCGCTCCTCGCAAAAGGTGGCAGCCTTCTCCTCCGCCTCTTTCAGCGCCTTCTTGAAGCGCGCCTCTATGCCCCAGGTGAGGGCCGCCCCCTATAAACGCGAAGGTTATTCGGAGCCAAAAAGAGTAAAATTCTAAAAAGAACCTGGATGTGGAGCGACTGCAGCTTGATGCACCGGTCGCTGAGCCTCCCTTGCCAAACATACTCCTGCACCTTCCGGGTGTGGAGTCCCTCGGTGAACCAAAAGACCTCGCCCGCGGACAGCAAGGTGGTCTCCCTCCTAACGGCTCTGGACCCGTCCTCGCCGGTGGGCCCGCTTACAAGGGTCACGGGGGTGATATGGACCGGTGTGGCACCGGCCGCAGGCCTCGGCACCAAAGACCCAGTCCCCGAAGAAGAGGTAGAGGACGAGCACCCTAAGGGAACGTCATCTTGTGGGGGGTCAGGAGCCCATTTCCCTTTTTGTACTGTGGAGCCCCCGGGGCGCCCGTGGCTGCGGGGACCGCGCAAGCCGAGGGGCTTGCTCCCTCGTCCACCAGCCACTCCACGCGTGGAGGGGAGGCCTCCACAAAGTGCACCTCCAGGCACTCTGGTTCCGCTAGCTCCGTAACCACTGAAGGTATAGTCGCCGGGGATGGCGAGGGGTTGTAGTTTGCCGAATCGGACCCCCCCGTCACCGGCCGCCTCCTTCCCCCCGGCCTCGTCGGAGGCCTCGAGGAGGCGCCTGAACTCTTTCGTCCCCGCTACCCCCCCGGAGGGCTCCTCCTCAGGGATGGGCGGCGTCGTCCCGCGCCTAGGGGGCGCTTGTGCGCGGCCCGACCCGGGAGCTACCCCTCGTGCCTTCCCGGACGTAGAGCCCAGTGTCATCATCGGGCGAGGGGCCTTCTACACCTTCTCACGCTTCGGATCAGGGCCCCCGGTGGTCTCTTTCCCTCTCTTGTGAGAGCTGGGGGTTGGGAGAGGGATCCTCGCCGACAACCTCAGCCCGAAGGCTTCCGCTACCAAGTTTCAGGGAGGACCCTCCCCGATGGTGCACACGACGTGCTAGTGGTCATCAGCGTAGTACCTCCCGAGGAGGTTCTGCGCCTTCTCCCGAGCTGCTGGATACGGCTAGACTACAAATACAAGAAGTGTTAGGGAAAATTACAAAAATCGAAGTTAGTTAATGGACACTTACATCGGGTCAATGGCTTCTGCGAGGGCCGCTGCGCCGAGCACAGCCCAATCCCCCTCCTACCGTGCTAGAAGGGGGAGAGCTTGAGGAGCGCCAACTCCTCCGTGGCGTCCCTCACTGACCGGGCGCCCTGGGCGCCCACCATCTTTCCGAGAAGCTTCAGTTCCTCTTCGATCCACACCGGGGGCTTGGGGGCTGACAACCAGCAGTAGGAGGGGGGTTTCGGGGACTAGGTCACCCTAGTATCCCGGACCCAGAGGTAGAGCCACCTCCACAGCCAGTCCCCCCAGTGGTCCCGGTAGGCCGCCACCGGGTACTCCTCCACCCGGGACGGCAGCAGCTGCATCATTATAGACCAGAAGGCGGACTTCGGGACCCCCTTCACAATATACAAGCTCCTCACCGCGGGCTCGTAGAAGTACCGGAGCAACCAGAGTGTCGGCTCCCACCCTGTGGTCGTCTCGCATAGCCAAATAAAAAGGCCCATCCGGACGATGGCGTTGGGAATCAGGTGGTTGAGTGCCACCCCATACTCCCGGAGAAACTCCCAGAGCAACGGATCCACCGGGAGCCAGAGCCCCGCTTCGATGAACACCTCGAAGATAACCACCCCTCCGGGCCGGGGGCGGGGCATGGTCTCCTTCCTTGGGGGGATCCGGACGTCCCCATCCGCGATGACCCCCCGGTCCACGGGGGACTCCAAGTCTCCTGAGGTGAACTTGGAGGCCCAGAGGAAGTTCAAGGTGGCTTCCTCCGGAGGCACATCGGTGACCTTGGCGTGGCCCTTTGGAGCCATTAGGGTTTCCGGTGGCCTAAGCTACCACGGAGCTAAGTTCGGGGAATTTAGGTTTCGGGAAACTAGGCTTCCGGGAGAGGGCTACCGTGAGAGATCAAAGCGCCGGTGGAAAGTTGAGAGATGAGGGTTCGATGTGAGCTCTTCGGGCCCCCCAAGGGCCTATTTATAGAGCCCCTGCGAGGCCCCGATGGGCGACATGTAGGCCCCTTGGGATCGATCTGAGCCGACCTTTTTCAATTGTCGTGCGCGAATCGAAGGGGCACGCACGAAACAGTGCACCGATTTTTGAGCCCACGAGGCCATGATGGCTGGCGGCGCGCGCTGATGAAGGTGGTGTCGTAATTATCGACGGCGCCATCATAAAGCTCGGACACAAAAACCGAGGTGACATTGGTTGCCGGAGGTTCCGTCCAGAGATGTTCCCGGTGATGTAGATCATTTCCTCTGAGGGCAACCGGCACATCCCCGAAGGACATGGGGGGCTGCTGTTGGGGGAAATCTTCAGTCGATCGGTCCCAGTGATTAGTCCCGGGCACGGCCTGACCCCTGTGCCAGGCACCGCCTTTTGCCCGGGCAAAAAGGCCCTGGTGACCCCTGTCCTGTGGGCAGCCCTTTTCCCGGGGACAAAGGCCCCGGTGCACCTGCCCTGAGCGCCGCCTTTGGCCGGGGGACAACAGCCCCGGTGACCCCTGTCCCCGGCACCACCTTTTGCCCGGGGACAAAGGCCATGTTGACCCTTGTCCTGGGCGCCGCCTTTGGCTCGGGGACAAAGGCCCCGGTGCTCCTATCCTGGGCACCACCTTTGGCATGGGGACAACAGCCCCGGTGTAACATCCTGAGTTTTGGGGTGAAAAGTTCCTTCTTAAAAATCATGCATGCATATGTCTCTTCTAGATCAACCAAATCAGCCTCAGCTTTATTTTGTTCTAGCCCTAAAATCTCCAAAATCTATTCTATGACCCCAAGTCAAGATCTGACTTGCCAGATTTGATCTATCAGTTATCCTAAACCTAAAAGCCTTCGGAACCCGGATTCAATTCTATCCCTAACTTCCAGAATTATCAACTCTTTTCTGTTTTCGAAAACAGAATATCTGTTATTACCTAAATACCCTAAGTTTCAGAAATTCAGATTTAATCAAAATCTTAGCCAAGTTCAGACCAGATTATTCCTAGATTATGATCAAGGGTATGCCAATACCTTAATCCAAAAAGTTGGCAGCCAGATTTCACCATCTGAACCTTTTTCGCAAATCAGTCCAAGAGTATCGCAGATCAGTCCTTTTTCCAGATTTTCTAAAAGCCAGAAAAGGCAAAATGTTGCAAATCATCTCCAAATTCAAATCTGATTCAGGGAACACCTCCCAAATGCTTTTCAATACAAATTCTTCTTTTATGAGTATCTCAAAATCAAACCCTAAATCCCAGAATTCGAGATCAATAAGTTTCAGACTTATTTTACCCTAATCTACTCTGTTTTCAGTTCATACCAAAAGTCATCCAAATGTCTCAAACTTTATCTCCTAGCTGTGCCAAATCATCTATTGAATTAAGTATACCAAAACAGCAGAATCAATTCCAGATCAAATCATCCAAATCTTCAGATTTACAATTCAGTCCAAATCAAAAACCTGAAGCTGCAGTTCAGTCCAAATTCGACCAGGCCGTTTGCTGTGCTCACGACCAGAGTTGCTGTGCTTGTGCGCCGTAGCTGCTCGTCGCCGGCGAGGCTTCGCCGTACTTGTGACCGTGCATGCCGGTGCGCACGTGTCCTCGCTCCAGCCTTGTCGTGGCAGCGCCACTGCAACGTCGACGACCAGCGCCTGCTCCCGCGCGCGACCAGCAGCCTTTTGTCAGCAATTCACTACCACGTTGCCTTGCCGCGCCAATGTTGTCGCCACCGCTTGCTCCAGCTTGCCATGTCCCGATGAACCGACATGATGATCAACTGCAGAGGCGTTGTCGCCGTCGCATCACCGGTTAATGCTGTGTCTTCGCCGCTGATGCTCAGCACGCAACCCATCTCATCACAGCAGCCAATTACTTCGCTGTTCCCCCTTGCAGCTTCGCCTCCCTATTTAAGCATCCTTGTACTCAGTAGCTCATTCACACCTCACTTGGAACCAGCCAAAGCCTCAGATTTTCTGTCTTAGTCTTCTTCTCCGGCGAGACCAGCTCGAGGCCTCACGGTGACAGCCTCAACCGCAGCATCTCCTGCCAAATTAACAGCACCAGTGAGTTCCTCTCATCTCACTCATCATGCTGTACCATTTAATTGCTCACCGGTGACCTCTAACGCCGGCGATCACCGGAATTGCCGATTACCCTGTTTCTGCAATGTAGCTTAATTCAGCTCGAATTAGCTTTCGATCCTGTGGAAGAAGTTGATCAGTGCGCCATTTCCAGCAAGCCTGTGCATCAATATCTCCAGATTGAGCTTCAATCGAAGCTTTCGCCAATTTTGAGCTTCTCCAGAAACCGGCGATCGTCGCCAGGCTTCTCCGGCCATCCTCCGGCCAAATTGATCGTGCAGGTAGCTTCCTCTTATCTCTCTTTCACTTCCCAAGCTCGGAATTGAGTTCATTCGGCCTAAATCGAAAACCCCCAAATGGCAGTGTTCTTCTCCGGCGTCGATCACCGGAAAACCTATTCTTGGCTGTTTCAGCTTCATCCACTTTGTCATTCAGGTGTGCTTCAACCTCCTGAACATATTTGTCTTCTAGCTCGATCTTTGAAACTGCCCAGATTTCAAGTTACAGCCATGCCAAGATTGTTGTCCAGTGGCTTCACTGTGCCGTGTCGCCACCACACTTCTCCCTTGAATTTCATCACCTTCTAGCCATCTTCTGCCCTAGATCCTGTTGAATGATTTGTTCCTGTTATCATTGCCTACCTCCCAGACAAAGTGGTGCATCATTTGGAGCCCTAGATCAAAAGTTATGCCAAGCCCTAGTTTCTGGCCATGTCAAGATCAATGCCAGACTATGTCAGTCAGTGGCATTAGCCCTTTTCACTCCCTTCCAGATGTGCATTTTGGGCATAACTTTGTCCCTTAGACTCCTGAGGTTGTGATCAACATTTTCTTCTTCTATCACAACTTGATTTGAGCCCTTGAATTATACTTGCTGCTAAACCCTAGTTTTTGACACTATTCTAGTGCATGCCAGCCAATGGCATTGGCCTTGTTTACCCACTTCTGATTGTGCATTTTGAAAGCCACTTTGTCCACTGAATTTGTAGAGTTATGATCTACATTTTCTTCTACTATCATAACTTGAGATAAGCTCTCTAGCTTTCCCTGAAGTTATGTCAGAATCTTGATCCGAATGTCAATCCGCTGACATTCGCTGTTTTTGATCAAACCAGCCACAAAACTGATGTTCTTATTGTAACCTTGAGATCCTAAGAGAATCTAACACCCATCCTTAGCCAATTCCTTGAAACCCTAGATCTCAACTCAGTTCAGCTTGTAATCTCAATTATCCCCAGTATCGTTCAGTCACTCTTGTAAAGCATATCTGCATATAGATACTAAAACATCTTAATATATAAGTAATATTTGTGTGTATTGTTTGGTTTGTCGTCGAGCAGATTCAGAAGCTGACTTTGAAGATTTTGCTGTTGACCCGTCATCAACTGCTGTTTCTTACGACGCGGAAGGCAAGTCATATCCTTGGTCATCTTGAACCTATATTTTAAATGTTGCTAAAACATAACCTTAAATATAGGCAATATTGCATGTGAAAGATTGAGAATGGTTGATTTCTGAATTGGCAGTACTAGACTGGTTATCTGTGAAATGTGAAATAAACAAGTTTTGAGCCATGAACTATTATATGTATTTATATACTTATATTCATGAAATAAAACCCCTAGCCGTGACCAGAAAAATGGTATGGAATGGTGGTAGCACTGGAGGTGCTAGACTGCAAAGGAATGCAAGCACTGAAGGTGCAGGGTTGTGGATGGTCTGGTCACTGGCATATAAGGACTAGAACCTTGTGTTGTGCGTCTAGTGGCATGAACAACGTGCTAACCGCAAGCCTGGTATGGGACAGGCCTGAACAAGTACTTATGTGGATCGCACATGAAACCCCTGCATGAGATGTGTTATGATGATTGATATGGAGGCTGACTCCCACTATCACTGAAGGTGATCTGATATTTGACCCAATAATGGGAAAATGAGGTGGGGTGGAGGTTATGATATAGCCTACCACAACTGTGTTTCGCGGAGAGCCACAGGGTCGGGGGTGAATTGTAAGTGATGCATAACAAAAGTTCTTGTTATCTCCACCTTGCCACTCACACATGGTTGTGAGGAGGGGTCTAATCATTTTGTTATGATAGGATGGGCTTGAAAGTGGAATATCTTGCGGGTAAATTGGTACCTCTCTGCAGAGTTAAAAACGTATTCGAATACTCCGAGCTCCCAGGTTTTATAGGAGTCTGCTGCGGTGGATTAAATCCACGGGGTGTGACACAAGTATTATTTTCTAAATAAAATATGTTTTAATCAAGATTACCCAAATGACATGTGTTGTCATGATAAGGAGTGCTGCCGTGGGCTGTCGTGTGTCGACGTGTCGCGGTAGTGCTATAATCTAGTGAACATGAATGATGATGTTATATTATGAAAAGTGCTGCCATAAGATGAGATGAGAAAGGAAAAGGTTATTTTTCAAACATCCATAATTCTTGACTAGTCTAGGTTCATATCATCACTACTATATGTATCTACTCTTACCTATGACTTGCTGAGTACGTAAGTGCTCACCCTTGCAACATTCAAATCAGTAGATGGAGCGCTCTACGACCAAGATGAGGGCATGGAGTACGTCGTGGATCCAGAAGGAGGAGCGTTAATCCCGTCATTTCCCTGATGTGTGTTGTTCTGCCGTCCACTTCTCTTTGTGGGTGGGTCACCTATCTTCTGCTGTGTAGATGTTATCTTGCTAAACCATGAATGCCGTGAAGGCATTGTAATCTTCTTATGTAATATCAAGGCCAGCAGGCCACACTGTTTAACTATTTTGTAAGTTACTCTGTTGCAATGTGATATACTCCTGTGCTTGACTTATCCTGGGACGTCAAGGGTATGTGTATGCTATGCATATATGGGACTAGTTGCAGCAAGCTAGGTCTCTACAGGAGTTGTCGTAGTCCCAGTTTCAGGGCGCGACACCCGGTGACCCCAGTCCCGAGCGCCGCCTTTGGCCCGGGGACAAGGGCCCCGGTAGCCCCGTCCCAGGCGCCGGGTCACGCAGGGATCACGTGAGGAACGCCTCGGGAATTTGCGAGGACACTTGTCAAGCATCCAACCCACCTGGCCGGAAGAAGGACGTTGGTACCCCTCAATCCAATGTCCGCAGCAGGGTAGTCTAGTCTTTTTGCTTCTTTTGGGCCTATATATTCCCTTGTATCCCTCTCTTGTAACCAGGGACAATTCATTTGCATTAATACACAAAAACCAATAGGCGTGCTCTGGAGCACTCTCCTCACGAGAGAATTCCCCTAGCCGACTCATGTCGGGAGCACGTCGACAGGACTAGGGTCTCCCCTGAGACTTGAACCTGCATAAAGCCCCGTGTCATTCTTCGCATTTGCCCGACAGGAGAGGACCGATCACGCGGTCAGCTCACGTCGTCTTTTCTTCGCTAGGAACCTTCAGTCATCATGTCGCTGCTAGTCTCGATTGTTGCGTGCTGTCGGACATAATAGTGTCGCGCAGTTTGAACTGGTGATGCGTCATTTCGCGCGTGTGTCCCTTCGACTCACGCGCGCCGTTTGAATTGAATGGTGCGGATTCATCACAAGGGGCCACGTGGCGCCCATCGGGGCCATGTTCAAGCCCTATAAATAGGGCTTCGAGGCGACCCAGAGAGGACACTTGAACCTTCGAGCCTCAAACACCACCGGCATCTTAAGCGCTTCCGGTAGCCTTCTCCCAGAAGCTTAGTCTCCAGGAACCTAAGCCCCTCAGACAGCTCCTTGATAGCTTAACCCACCAGAAACCCAAATGGGTCCCAAGGGTCGCACCAAGGCCGCCGGGCTGCCTCCGGAGGAAGTCACCGCGGACTTCCTTTGGGCCTCCAAGTTCACTTCGGGGGACTTAGAGTCCCTCGTGGATCGGGGGGTCGTCACGGATGGGGACATCTGGATCCCCTCCAAGAAGGATGGCGCCCCCCACCCCTGGCCCGGAGAAGTTGTCGTCTTCGAGGCCTTCCTCGAGGCTGGGATCTGGCTCCCGGTGCATCCGTTGGTCCGGGAGTTTCTCTGGGAGTACGGGGTGGCGCTCAACGACCTGACGCCGAACGCCTTCGTTCGGATGGGGCTCTTCATTTGGCTGTTCGAGATGGCCACCGGACGGGAGCCAACGCTCCGGCTATTCTAGTACTACTACGAGTCGGCGGCAAGGAGTTCCCACATGGTGAAGGGAGGGCCGAAGTCTCCATTCGGCTCCGTCATGATACAGCTCCTACCGCCATGGGTGATGGAGTACCCGGTGGCGGCCTCCCAGGACCACTGGGAAGATTGGGTCCTGAGGTGGTTTTACCTCCGGGTCCAGGGCGCCGAGGTGACCTATCCACCAGGGCCCCCCTCCTATAGCTGGTCGTCCGCCCCCAAGCCCTCGGTATGGACCGAGGAGGAGCTGAAGCTCCTCAGCAGGGTGGTTGGCTCCCGGGGCGTCCGTTCCACGAGGGACACCGCGGAGGAGCCAATGCTACTCAAGCTCTCCCCCTTCTCACACAGAAGGAGGGGGATTGGGATGTGCCCGGGACAGTGGCCCCCGCAAAAGCCGGTGACATAAGCACCCAGCGGCTTACCTTCATTTTTGCAGTCCAACCATACCCAGCCGCCCGGGAGAAGGCAGAGAACCTCCTCAGGAGGTACTACAGCAATGAGCACGAACGTATGATGCGCGTCATCGGGGAGGGTCCTCCGCGGAACTTGGTGGCCGAGTCCTTTGGGCTAAGGCTACCGAAGAGGACGCCTCTCCCGACCCCCGGCTCTCACAAGCAGGGGAAGGAGGCCGCCGGGGGTTCCGAGCCGAAGCGCGCCAAGGCTCAAAAGGCCCCCGGTCTGGCGACGACACTGGGCTCTACGCCCGCGAAGACCGGGAATGCCACCCCCGGCTCAGGGCGTGCGCAAGCACTTTCCAGGCACAAGGCCATGCCGCCCCCTCCGGAAGAGCACTCTTGGGGGGGCGGCGAGGACACAAGAGTTCGTGCGCCTCCTCGAGGCCTCCTAAGAGGCCCGGCCGAAGGTGGCGACTGGTGATAGGGGGACGTCCGATTCAGTGAATTACACCCCCTCGCCACCTCCGGTGATCGCGCCTCCAGTGCCGCTGGAACGCCCGGAGGTTCGTTTTGCGGAGGCTTCCCCTCCGCGTATCGAATGGCCGGTGGATGAGGGGGGAGCCCCTTGGTTTACGAGGTCCCCACAGCGACGGAGGTCCCGGGGGACCCACGGCCTGGAAAGGGGACGGGCTCCTCATCCCTCCCTGGGGTGGCACCCCTTCGGAGAGCTCATCCACCTCCTCTTCATCTACTTCCTCAACGGCAAGGACCACGGTCGATGCCACTCCGGTACACATCACCCCCACAACCTTCATGAGGGGGCCTGCCGGTGCGGACGGGTCTAGAGCCATCGGGAGGGAGACCCCCCTGCTGTCCGCTGGGGAGGTCTTCTGGTTCGCGGAGGGGCTCCAAACCCGGAAGGTGCAGGAGTACGTCTCGCAAGGGACGCTCCGCGACCGGTGCGGGGAGCTGCAGTCACTCCACATCCAGGTTTGTTCCCGGATCACCAGGTCGTTTCTTACTAGGATTTCACTAACTTTTGGGCTTCAAATAACCTTCGTGTTTATAGGGGGCGGCCCTCTCCTGGGGCATCGAGGCACGCTACAAGAAGGCACTGAAGGAGGTGGAGGGGAACGCCGCCGCCTTTTCCGAGGAGCGGGATGATGCGCTCTGGAAGTTGGCTCAGGTCCGTGACGGAGGACGCCCTCCGGTAGCTCGAGGGCTCCAGCACCTGGACGGTGGCGGAAGCGGGTCGCTCTGTCCGCTCAACCCTCGAGGGGCTTGGGGTGAGCCTTGGCCCAGGGGGCCGCTCCGATGCGGCTCCGGCGACACTCGTGGAGGCCGTGCGTTTTCTTAACGCACAAGTCTTCGCGATCCCAAAGGCCGCCGACGCTCGGGCCCGGGACCGGGCGATCCCAGTGGTGGCCGCCACCGTGGGACACATGGAACTCCAGGGGATCGGCGCTCAGGGAGCGGGGGCCGGATCCCCCGAGGTTTCCCGGAGTTCTTCGAGCCGCTGCGGCGGGAGGTAGAGCAGCTCGCTGGAAGCTTCTTCGACCGGATCGTGCGAGTGCGATTTTGGGTGTTAGCGCCCTCGAGGGCGGACACCGCGGCTCCGGCGGAGACCTCTCGGGCAAGGACAACAATGACAAAGTATGATCCTCTCCCCGGGCCTTTAGATAGGTCCTCTTTTTTGTTTTAGGATTTTTGCTCCCGGTAGCTTCTTAGAAGAAGCCCCGGAAGACTTGTACAAAGAATTTTCTTTTAATGAAATAAAACGGATTTTTTGCTAAGTCTTGAATTGAATTCATCAGGCGCCCCGGGAGGTTGCTCCTGTGGGAGGGCTCCCAAGAGTTGAGCGCAACCTTAGAGGCGCCCCAACAGTGCGAGGGGCCTCTGGAGATGAGGCCTTCGGTCTCCGAAGGGTATCATCCGGGGGATGCCCAAGCGGCCTTAGTTTTGCTAAGTCTCATCTCCGGAGGATGCGGTAGGGGAGTTTCCCGAGAGCCGATCCGACTGTGGTGGCTTCAGGAATGGCACCTTGATAACTTTCACAACCACCACGCCGAATTGTCTCCTCCGCGACCGGGGTCCTAGAGGGCTCTGCTGCTTCAAAAACTCCCCCCTGCGGGCTACGAGTATTTGCCCGAGGGCTTGCTTCGGGAGTCCCAAAGGCGTATTTGAGGCTTGTATCGAGACCTGGCCTGGGAGCTATCGGAGGGCCTCCGGGATTATTAGGTGTAAGAGCCCCCGGAGGGGGGCTGCCCCCTTGTATTTCCCGCGGGTGTTAAATTCCCCTAGTTGTATCTTGTGTTTACCTAGGGCTTTGATCCCTAGGTCACCTTGGCCCACCGGGGGGGTTGTCTCTCGGTTAAATGTACCGATACCCACCGGAGGGGGAAGATGTCCTTCGGTTAAATATATCAATAAAGATAAGTTTGCTTTTAACTTGTTTTTGAAATTTTCCAAGTCCGAAGGATGGTCCACTAGAGGACAGTCCAGGCATGAGTTACCCCCCCCCCCCCACAGTGGGTTGTAGCTTGGCTCCGCGCATTGTGGGGAAGGAGTGAACGGCCCGGATGTTAATAATTACCGGGGTCGCCCATTTGACTAGGAAAAGTTTGGAGGATCCTCGAAAGAAATCCTCCGGTCTCCATGAAAACGAGGAGCCGGGTAACAACTGCTCGGGAAAATCTTCCGAAAATGCCGGTGACAAATCCTCCAGTCACCGTGAGAACGGGGAGCCGGGTAACAACTGCCCGGGAAAATTTTCCAAAAATCCCTATGAGAAATCCTTCGGTCGCCGTGAGAACGGGGAGCCGGTTAAAAACTCCCCGGGAAAATATTCCAAAAATTCTGGTGAGAAATCCTCCGGTCGCCGTGAGAACGGGGAGTTGGGTAAAAAATTCTCCAGGGAGATTTTCCAAAAATTCTGTCTCGCCAGGGAGACAATTTTGCTCCTGGAGGAGGGTGAGCCGGATGACGGGTCTGAGTGTTTGAGCGGGGACTAGTCTCTCAAATTGACTCATTACCACAGTCCTTGAGGACTGGGTTGCCGCTTACCCCCTCAGTCCACAGCGGGACCTCCCGGAGGTCCCCTTCCAGACGTAGCTTGGGGGGAGACCTCCCGGAGGAGACGGCCGTGGCGTCCGTCACCGGGGAAGAGGTCTCTCCCCCCGGCGTCTTGATCATGTTGACGCTCCTGATCATCGCGGTGGCGCGCTCATACAAAGCGCGGCCCACGTCTTGGTCGCCTCGGGCGGTGATTACGTCGTGAGGTCCGGGGATCTTCACGCAGAGATAACTCTGGTGGATCGCCGCCCCCAAGTGGTTGATTGTGGTCCTCCCCATGATTGCGTTGTATGAAGAGGGGAGGTCCACCACGTCGAACCGGACCATCTCCGTCCGGTAGTTATCTGGGGTACTGAAGGTCATGGGGAGATCCACCTTCCCCACCGGGTGGATCGTCTTCCCCGGGATGAAGCCCTGTAAGGGCCTGGCTGTGGGCTACAGCAGCTTCTTGTCGACCTGCATCTCTCTAAATGCCTTCAGGTACAGGACGTCAGCGGAGCTTCCACCATTGATGAGGATACGTGCCAGGTGGCAGTTGTAGACGGTGACGGAGATGATGAGCGCGTCGTCATTGGGGAAGCGAACCCCACGCGCGTCTCCCGCTGTAAAAGTGAGGGGGACGTCCGACCACTTCGGTGGTCAAGACGTATGTAGCACCCCACAACCTTTACCTCACGCGCATACTTCTTGCGCTGGTGCTTAGACTCTCGCCCAGAGGCAGACCCCCCTGTGATGATGTTGACACGCCTTTGGGAGGTTTGGAAGGGGAGCTCTTCTGTTGAGCCCACTTCCCGTGCTTGTCCCTGCTGTTCCCCCGAGGAGGCAGGAAGAGCCGACAAAGCTGGCTGGGGGGCAAGGCAAAACTCCCCCCTACCCACGTTGGTCGAGGAATGTGGCAAAGTGTTGGAGAAGCTGGTGGCATTCTCGGGTAGCATGGGTATTGGACTTGTGCAAAAAGTGCACCACAGGCCCTCCTTGCCTCCCGCCGAGGGGCCTTCACGACCGCGAGATGACTGCCCCCCCCCCTGAGGCCTTTCGGCATGGGGAAGGGACAGTTGCCCTTGGGGGCATCGTGCGAGCCACCTCCGCCCTCGAGGACAAAGGTGTCCCGAGGCCGTGGCTCGCTACGATTGCTCCTCTTGGGGCGCTTGAGGGGGTCCCTAGCCTCCCGACCAACGGGGGCGGGAGCCCCTTGGTTTTTCTTCAAGAGGTCATCCTCCTCCGCCCGAGCGTATTTCTCGAGTATAGTGAAGAGCTCGTCGGCGGAGGAGGGGCAGCTTCGTGAGAGTTTCCGATGGAGCTCCCCGGGGAGGATCCCGCTCTTGCACGCCTCAATGACTGTGGAGTCAGGGACGTGAGCTACACTGCTCCTGACCTGAGCAAAGCGCTTGAAGAAGCTACGGATAGTCTCCCCTGTCCTCTGTCGGACGGTGTAGAGCTGCGATGAATCCAGGGGAGATACATAGTTCCCCTGGAAGTTCGCACAGAATTCATACTTGATCTGTGTGGATGACTTGATGGAGCCGGCCTTCAGGTTGTAGAACCACGAGCGAGCGATCCCAAAAAGGTAGAGGGGGAAGACGTTGCATAAGACTGTCTCGTCCCCCCAGCCGTTGACATGGCTGTGGAATACACCTGCACAAACTCGTAGGGATTGGCCTCACCATTCTAGCGTTCAATGTGCGGCGGTCGGTAAGGTCACGGCCACCAAATGCACCGGAGCCGGCGGCACAGCGATTGGTTGGCCCCTTCCACCTCTCGGGGAGAGTCCCTGTCACTGTCCCCTTTAACGGGGGATGCGCATTCATTGTTAGAGTCGGGAAGGGGTCCAAGGGGTCCACCGACGCGGCGGTAACAGCTCTTCTCCTACGGGTTAGTCGAACTAACCTCCTGGACATTTGGGCATCCCCAGAAGCGGCGGTTGCTTCCTCAGCAGGCCTCTTTCCTCGGTTGGGATGGGAATGTGGTTCACCGCATCCACAAGATGGGGGAGGCTCCGGCCGGCAGCGTGAGGGAGCCTCTCTAGACTTGGTGGTATGCATTTGCTCGACCTCCTCCCGGGTAAAGCGGACCTGATCCGCCGGGGGAGCCTTCGGGGCAGGCCCCAAGGGAGGAGGGAGCTCATGCGCAGCGGTCATGGGCTCGGAAGGTACTACCTGGACGTGAGCATAATCCACCACCGGGCAGCCTCCGGGAGCGATGTCCGGAACCGGAGAGGAGGGGCCCTCACGAGGGAGGTCCAGTGGCGGCGTGCGAGCCATCCGGCGGGCCGCCTCCGGCGCGACAGACCCGACCGGCTGGGCAAAACCGGCTCCTGGCCATGGGAAGGTCCCCGGTGCGAGTGAACCCCCGGTATGGGGAAAGCTCCGGGAACGAGGTAAGCCCCTGGCATTGGGAAGGCTCCGGACGATGGGCCCACCGGGGGAACGTAACCCCCGGTGGAATCGTAGGTACCGAGAGTGGTCGGGCCTCCGAGGATCGGAGGGGCCACCGGTTGTCCCATTAACGGGGGCATTGCCCCCATGAACGGGAACTGCGGCGGAAAGATGGGGGCCGGCGGCTGCACCAAAAAACGGAGGAGTTCATCCATGGAGCGCTCAGCGCAGAGTTGGCCCTCTACAAGAGCTTCGAGCAGGGTGTCCCATGAGGCTGGGGGAGCCACCGAGGGAAGGCTAGCTCCCCCCGGGGCTCCCACGGTCACCGGTTTAGACCCGAACGCCTGTTCGTCGGAAACAACCGGAAGGGTTAGAGGTGGCACCAGGGTTTGGCCGTGTCCAGATGAAAGTGCCGGGCGGCCGTGCTTCATTGGGTAGGGCGCGAGCCCTCGTTCTTGGGGGAGCCATGGCCATTTGTCGCGAGGTCCCCACAGTTGGCGCCAACTGTTGTGGTATTGCGAGTA
Source organism: Pharus latifolius (assembly GCA_019359835.1). NCBI lineage: Eukaryota > Viridiplantae > Streptophyta > Magnoliopsida > Poales > Poaceae > Pharus > Pharus latifolius. The sequence goes on from CM033322.1 coordinate 71,837,422, forward strand.
CCACGACAGGTTTCGTGAAGGTTCCTAGCTAAACAAAAATGACACGAGGTGACTGAGTGACTGGTCCTCTCCTGTCGGACAAACACAGCAAGTGACACGAAGATTTATACAGGTTCAGGTCTCAGTGGAGACCCTAGTCCTGTCGACGTGCTCCCAACAAGACTTGGCTAGGGGATTCCTCTTGTGGGGAGAGTGCTCCTAAGCACGCCTATTCGTTTTTGTGTATTGATGTAAAAATGAGTTGTCTTCAGTTACAACAGAGGGATACAAGGGCTTCTATAGGACCAAAAGATGCAAAAAAGATTAAACTACCCCAGCTGCAGTCATTGGATTAGAGGGCACTGGCGTCCTTCTTCCGGCCAAGGGGCTGGATGTTTGACAAGTGTCCTCGCCAGTTCCCGAGGCACTCGTCGCGTGAGTCTCACGTGATCGTGTCCGGGACAGGGATTACCGGGGTCATTGTCCCCGGGCAAAAAGGCGGCGCCCGGGATAGAGGCTCCAGGGCCCTGGTCCCAGGGCAAATGGCGGTGCCCGGGACGGGGGTCACTGGCACCCTTGTCCCCGGGCCAAAGGCGGCGCCCGGGACGAAGGCTCCGGGACCGTTGTCCCCAGGCAAACGGCGGCACTCGAGACGGGGGTCACGGTACCCTTGTCCCTGGGCCAAAGGCAGCACCCGGGGCGAAGGCTCCGGGACCGTTGTCCACGAGCAAACGGCGGCGCCCGAGACGGGGGTCACCCGGACCCCTTGTCTCCGGGCCAAAGGCGGCGCCCAGGACGAAGGCTCCGGGACCGTTGTCCCTGGGCAAAAGGCGGCACCCTGGACGCGGGTCACTGGGGCAATTCTCCTCGGGCCAAAGGCGGCGCCCGGGATGAAGGCTCCGAGACGCTTGTCCCCGGGCAAACGGCGGCACTTGGGATGGGTGTCACCGGGACCCTTGTCCCCTGGGTCAAAGTCGGCGCCCGGGACGAAGGCTTCAGGACCGTTGTCCCCGGGCAAACAGGGGCACCCGAGACGGGGTTCACCGGGACCCTTGTCCTCGAGCCAAAGGCGGCGCCCGGGATGAAGGCTCCGGGACCGTTGTCCCCGGGCAAAAGGCGGCGCCCAGGACGAGGATCACCGGGACACTTGTTCCCGGGACGAAGGCTCCGGGACCCTTGTCCCCAATCAAACGGCGGCGCTCGGGACGGCTGTCACCGGGAGCCTTGTCCCCGGGCCAAAGGCGGCGCCTGGGACGTGGGTCACCGGGACCCTTGTCCCTGGGCCAAAGGTGGCACCCAGGACGGAGGTTCCGGGACCGTTCTCCTCGGGCAAACGGCGGCGCTCGGGATGGGGTTCCCCAGGCAAACAGCGGTGCCCAGGACAGGGGTCACCGGGACCCTTGTCCCCCGGCTAAAGGCACACCTAGGATGAAGGCTCCGGGACCGTTGTCCCCGGGCAAAAGGCGCGCACGGGGCGCAGGTCACCTGAAAGGGATCTAGGATATCGACTAGAGGGGGGTGAATAGGCGATTTTAACAATTTGGCAATTAATCAAACAATTTATAGATAATGAGAGCAAATAAATAACACAATATGAACAAAGCACAATTCCAACACAAGGATATATCCCGTGGTCTCGATGATTTGCCGATCACCCCTAATCCACGTTGAGGCAAACTCAAATCTCTAACCGCTCCTCTATGTAGTCAACCTTCTCTCGAGAAGTGACCTAGATCTTGAGCCGGATTAGTGTGATGAGTTATCCAAACCTCGTTTTCACTAAGGATGCACTTTACCGCTCCGGCAAGGTGTGCTCAACCCTTTCACAAGACGTTTTGAGGCTTCTTCACAGTCTTCCTTGAAGAGCTCTCCAAAACCCTTCTCCTAGCCGTCTAGGAGCCGGCAAATTCCAAGAGTAACAAGCCAGTGATGATCACTTAGCCTTCTTCTAGTGCCACGAGGATGATTTAATGATCTAGATGCAATGCACTAGAAGATCTCAAATGCACACTCTCACAAATTCGAGAATTTGAACCCTAGAGTGTATGAAATGTGCTAAAGCTCTCAAGGATGATGACAATGCTCAAATTATGCCAAGAGTTGTGAACAGGGCCGTGCATGGGAGTATATATACCCCTCACAATAAATATAGCCGTTACAGGCCGTTGGGTGAAAAAGCTCACTTGGCGGTCAGACCGCAGGTATAAGCTCGGTCAGACCGCCGCAATTGCAACGGCATTAAACAGGCACAATAAATGCTCAACTGCCCTTGTCAGGCACACACACGGTCAAACCGGAGCCTATTTCGGTCAGACCGTGAAGCTGTCCAGAGACGACCTAGTTTCTGGACACCTTATATGGTCAGGCCGATAAAAATGGACAGACCGGCCATACGGTCAGACCGTAGTACAAAAACACGGTCAGACCGATTTCGCGGTCAAACCGATCTAATAAAACGGTCAGACCGTAATAGCTCAAAACAACAGAAAGATAGTTCATGAGGTTCCAGGAGATTGACCTAGGTTTTAACTACGGACAGACCGACCTTATAAAGGTATATACTATACTAAGACATAACGTCGGTCAGTCCGAGAATTCTAATCGGTCAGTCCGTGAATTCGGTCAGACCGGTCCAACATACGGTCAGACCGACTGAGACATTGCTGTGCAGAAATGAGCTGAAACAAGCATATTCAAAGTATATGACCTTCTAGTATGCAATGCAAGTTGATTTTATGATTTGTGGCACATAGATGAAGTATTTTGTGATACACCACATGCTCCTCTTAATAGTACGGCAACTATCCTAAAATCCGGTCAAAATTCTTCTCTAATCACCTTAGACCGGTAAAAATGGAAAAGACCCTATTTCATACCTTTGCCCTTTTGATCAATGCTCGTTCTTCATCATGAGGCTCTTTCTTCGCCTTTCATTAACCTGTCTTTTAAGTATCTTCTTGACACAACTAGGCAGGTAACGTTAGTATAGCATTTGAAGTTGTCATTAATTATTAAAACATTCTATAGGGGCCTAGAAGCTACAATCTCCCCCTTTTTGGTAATTGATGACAACATAAAGAGTAGATGAAAGAGTTTTAAGCATAAAGGGAATTCTACAATAAGCATCGAAGAATAAGACACTCCCCCTTAATGTATGAATAAGAGAATTTTAGAGGAGTTCAAGCATGTGTATCAGATGCTATCTCAAATCATCCATTATAAGAGCATGAAGTATCACAAATAAGACATTCAACATTCAATTCTACAACATGATATTATCAACACAAGGTCATATGAAAATAACATAAGCATATCTCATATATCAAGAAGTAACCAATCATAAATGTCATCCACATAAAAGAGATATTTAACTAAACAAGTTACTTAAAACTTTACACCAAAAGTTTTTCATTTCCTACTCTTTCCTACTCTCTTCTCTCCCCCTTTGGCATCAATTGCCATAAAAGCTAAGAATCAGCTGGAGCATCATCATCGGGAGGATGGTGAGGAGGAGTCTGAGGGAAACGGGTGTAGAAGTGAGCGGAGAAGGCGTCGAAGCGCTGCTCGAACTGATCCTGGCGCGACGAGAAAGTCTGGAACTGATCATGCAATGCCGCCAAGTCCGAGCGAGCGAGCTCAAGCCCCTGGAGAAGAGTAGCAAACTGATCCGTCATCGGCTGATGGAACTGCTGCTGGAACTGTGTGAACCAGACGGGGGCTTGGCTAGACTGAGCTGCCTGCTGAGCCTGAGGTGGAGGAGGAGGAGGCATAGGCTGAGCCTCCTGCTGCTGCTGCTGAGGCTGTGCTCCGTGGCCTCGAGCCAAGACGCGCGGGTTGACACTAAACGGCTTATAGCCGAGATGTCTGATATCACAAGAACCGCGAGGGAACTTCGTCTTCAGGAGCAGCAAGGACATGATAAAAGGAGCATAGTAGAGATTCGGCAGAGTGGTCGCCGAGACATCCTCAATTGTCTTCAAAATAAAAGAGACAATGTTGATCCGATGACTCTTGAGGATGTGGTTGATGAAGTTCCAGTAGTAATCCCGGACCGCCTCTCGGTTTCCACTTTTTGGATGGATCGTGGCTCGTACGATCTTGTTGACGACAGCAGGGAGGACTTTGAGACCTGTAACAGTGCTAGGTACAATCTGCTGTCCACCTCCCGGCTGCTCATAAAACTGGAGCCAGTCGTCCTCATGGAGGTAATCCTCATCCTCCATATCGATCCCCCGTTTCATCTCCTCATAGTTTAGCTTGTTTGCCGCAGCAAACTCCTCAAAAGTGGCCTCATAACGCCTGGAACCTGTCATCCATATGATCTGCTGGTCCGCCCATCTGATCTCAACTGTAGCATAGAACTGTCTGATGGCAGTGGCGTTCCATGGGCACTTGTGCTCCACAAAGTCATACAGCCCTATATCTTTGAAGATCTGCACCAAGGGAGCCATGATGGGCTGATTCACAACATAAGCCCATTCGATCCATTTGTGTTCGAAGATATTCTTGTGGACCAAATGACCGTAGAAGGCATCCTGCTGTGTCATCGTGTGGAAATGAGGAGTAGAGGCGTCATTCTCGTGATTGTAGGCATAGATAGACCTAGCCTTTGTATAGTCGCTTGAAGTCCAATTTCTCTTCGGGCCTTGATAAGCATGGACGTTTATTTCATCGTCCTCACTCTCGATGTCCATGCCCCTGTGAGACGATCCACCATGATGAGATGACTGTTCTGTTTCTGAGTCTCTGGCCGAGGGTACCCAATCGTCATCGTGACTGTCGCTACTGCTCGAGGGTAGAGTCCTTTTTGGCCGTTTCGCCAATTTCTTCTTGTTTGTCCGGATGGAGGCAATGCCTTGAGTACCACGACCACTAGAAGATTTGCAAGAGATACAACAGATCAGATACTAAAGGTAAGAGAGATTGAATTGACAAGATAACAGATTAGCAAACTCTGGCTCTGCTGTTGCTGTCGGTCAGACTGAAAAAAAAGAGGCGGTCAGACCGGCGCAATCGTAGAGTTAGGGTTTGGCATGATTTCTGGGATTTAGGGAAATTAAGATGCAATCTGGAAAAATATATGAGAGAGAATACTCATTGCATCAGGGGGATGAATCAATTACAGGTTAAAGAGAGAATTTAAACAAGATTCACAATAATAGCCCTAAACCTCAAGATGAACAGGAGACTAATTCGATAATGAAGAAGAATCCGAGAAATGTACCTAGAAGACATGGTTTGGAGGAGATCTTGAACCACGGTTCGACCGAGCTTTGCGAGAGTTTGACCGGAGAGGAAGAATCCAAAGATTTGAGGCGCACGTGAAAGAGAGGTGTGGGGAAGAAGGTGAAAAAGGACAAGAGATTCGGGTTAAAAAGGTCTCTGGTCATGAAATTTCGGTCAGACCGTAGAAAAGATACCGGTCAGACCGCTGGAAGCAGAAATTTAAGATGCTCTCTGGAGATGCATTTGGTCAGACCGCAAAAGGTTCGGTCAGACCGCTGGAAGGACTAAAATTCTTGGAGGATTTTGAATGATTTGAAGCTCAAGAGATTTGGATAGGGAGATATATAAATATAAGATAATTATAAGTAAGATATAGGCAATATCACCAAAGGGGAAGTATTTATTTTACAACTTAACATATTTTTGGTTCATTTTACTCAATTGCCGATAAAGGAGCCCCAAAAAGCTCTAAAAGAGGAAGTTCAAGCAATCAAGTGAAACTTTAAGCACAATCAATATGAGTTCAACATTTCAAGCCACATTTGATATATCAATGACGTTAAGCTCATTTCGAAGTTTGTAAAAATGACTTTCATCTAAGGGCTTAGTGAATATATCCGCTAATTGATCTTCGGTTCTCACATTATCCACCATCACATCACCTTTGCTAACATGATCTCTAAGGAAGTGGTGTCGGATATCTATATGCTTGGTCTGAGAGTGTTGAACTGGATTTGTGGCTATTTTCACCGCACTCTCATTATCACACAAAAGAGGCACTTTTTCAAATTTTATTCCATAATCCAACAATGTTTGCCTCATCCAAAGCAATTGTGCACAACAACTACCCGCGGAAACATATTCCGCTTCGGCGGTTGATAAAGCTACAGAGTTTTGTTTCTTAGAGGACCAAGATACTAAAGATCTTCCTAATAGTTGACAACTGCCAGAGGTGCTTTTTCTATCCACTTTACATCCCGCATAATCGGAATCAGAATATCCAATTAATTCGAATTTTGCACCTTTAGGATACCACAACCCTATGCTAGATGAATATTTTAGATACCTCAAAATGCGCTTAACGGCCATTAAATGACTTTCTTTAGGAGAGGCTTGAAATCTTGCACACATGCAAACACTAAACATAATATCGGGCCTAGAAGCAGTAAGATACAATAGACTACCAATCATAGATCTATAAAGCTTTGAGTCTGCCGGTTTACCTCCTTCGTCAGAGACAAGGTGACCGTTTGTAGCCATTGGTGTCTTGATTGGCTTTGCTTCTTCAAGTCCGAACTTCTTGAGTAGGTCCTTCACATACTTGCTTTGACTGATGAAGGTTCCTTCCTTGAGTTGTTTGACTTGTAGTCCGAGAAAGAAACTTAGTTCACCTATCAAAGACATCTCAAATTCCCTAGACATCATATTACCAAATTCCTCACAAAAATCTTGGTTAGTGGATCCAAATATGATGTCATCAACATAAATTTGACATACAAAGAAATCATTCCCAATTTTCTTAGTAAATAAGGTAGTATCAACTTTCCCAATTTTAAAGCCTTTTGAAATTAAAAAGTCTCTAAGTCTTTCATACCAAGCACGAGGTGCTTGTTTAAGACCGTAAAGAGCCTTGGAGAGTTTATACACATGATTTGGCTTTGTAGGATCTTCAAAACCGGGAGGTTGTTTAACAAATACTAATTCATTAATTTTTCCATTTAAAAATGCACTTTTGACATCCATTTGATAAAGTCTAATATTATGAGATGAAGCAAAAGCAAGCAAGATTGTAATAGCCTCAAGTCTAGCTATGGGAGCAAAGGTTTCACCGAAGTCCAAACCTTCAACTTGAGTGTATCCTTGAGCCACCAATCTTGCCTTGTTTCTTACTACCACTCCGTTTGCATCTTGTTTATTCTTGAAAATCCATTTGGTTCCAATGACATTATGCTCATTCGGATTTGGTTCTTCTACTAATTCCCAAACATTGTTGCGGGTGAAGTTGTTTAATTCTTCGTGCATAGCATTCACCCAATCCGGATCTTTTAATGCTTCATCTACAAGTGTGGGCTCAAAAGAGGAGACAAAAGAGTAATTTTCACAAAATGAGGCAAGACGAGAACGAGTTTGGACACCCTTACGCAAGTCACCAACAATTTGATCGACGGGGTGATCTTTGGAAATTGAGTGATGAATTCTTGGATGATCAACCGGGATTTGTGGGATAGAGGTAGAAGGTACTTCCGATTGTTGTTGAGAGGAGTCTTCCACATTGACCACTTCAATTATTTGATCTTCATGTTGAGGAGTTGATGAAGAGGGGATAGCTTGAGTGGATGGATCTTCATCTTGATCACTATCTTCTTTCGGCTTGATATCCCCAATGGTCATGTTCTTCATTGCCACTCTCAATCCTTCATTACCTACATCATCCAAATTGTCTTGCTCCTCTTGAGAGCCGTTAGTCTCATCAAATTCAACATCATGTGTCTCCTCAACCAAACCGGAGTTTTGGTTGTAGACACGATATGCTTTGCTATTTGATGAGTATCCTAATAGAAATCCTACATCACATTTACTTTGAAATTTAGATAAGCGTGTACCTTTCCGCAAGATATAGCACTTACATCCAAACACACGGAAGTAGGAAATGTTTGGCTTCCTTCCAATGAGAAGCTCATAAGGAGTTTTCTTTAGTAGTCGATGACAATAAAGACGATTTGATGCATGGCACGCGGTGTTGATTGCTTCGGCCCAAAAGGTGTCCGAAACATTGTACTCCAAAAGCATAGACCTTGCCATGTCTATCAATGTCCGGTTCTTTCGTTCGACTACTCCATTTTGCTCCTGTGTATACTTGGCCGAAAACTCATGTTTGATACCTTTATCATCACACCAATTTTCAACCTTGGTATTCTTGAATTCGGAGCCATTGTCACTTCTCACTTTCTTGATCTTGAAGCTAAATTCATTTTCGGCCCTTTGAGCAAAGCTTTTGAAAGTGTTAAACACAATTGACTTATCATGTAAAAAGAATATCCATGTATATCTAGAAAAATCATCTACACCGACAAGACAATAACTATTGCCACCAATGCTCACAAAAGTAGTTGGTCCAAATAAATCCATATGCAATAATTCAAGTGGACTAGAAGTTGACATGGTGCTTTTAGTTGGATGTGAGTTTGCAACTTGTTTTCCGGCTTGACAAGCACTACATAATTTATCTTTTTCAAACTTTACATCTTTTAATCCAACAACTAAATCATGTTTAACTAGTCTATTTAATTGTTTCGTTCCAACATGCCCAAGCCTTCTATGCCATAGCCAACCTTTAGAAGATTTAGTAAACAAGCATGTACCAAGATTAGCATCATTTGAATTGAAATCAACTAAATAGAGGTTGCCATGTCTAAAACCTTTGAAAATCAATCTATTATCATCAATACTAGTGATAATCACTTCTTTTGGATAAAATGCACATATAAATCCAAGATCACAAAGTTGAGCTACGGATAAGAGGTTGAAATTTAGAGATTCAACAAGCAATACATTAGATATGGAGAGGTCATTTGAGATGGCAATTTTACCTAAACCTTTTACCTTTCCTTTGCTATTGTCTCCAAACGTAATCTTGTCATATTCCTCACCTTCGTTATTTAGAGAGGAGAACATGTTGTGATTATCGGTCATATGTTGAGTGCATCCACTATCGAGCACCCAATGTTGTCCTCCGGCCTTGTAATTTACCTACAAAACAAGGTTAGGTCCTTTTAGGTACCCAAATCTTTTTGGGTCCTTAGAGGTTAGTTACCAAGGATTTTGGGACCCAAATGGCTTTCTTTTTGGCACCAATGATCGAGGTTCCAACAAATTTGGCTTTAACATAGCCACTGTTCATTTTCTTTAAAACATAGCAAGAATTGAATATAAGAGATGAATTAATTTGCTAGCATGGCAATTCTTTTCAATGTGACCTAAACTTTTACATTTGTTACAATATCCCTTTTCTTTTACAAAAACGGTTTTAGATGGGACAAAAGCATGTTTTCCCTTTTTAGGAATGTAGCCTAGTCCTTCTTTTCTTAAGGAAAACCTTTGACTATCTAGAAGATGTCTTAATTTTGATTCTCCTACATAGCATTTAGCTAGGTCATTGGTTAGTTTTTCAATTTTGTCCTTAAGTTCATTGTTTTCAAGACTAAGCACATTATCATCAATTTTAGGTCTAGATGGGAATTCAATTAAATATTCACAAGAAGTAAATATGCTAGAAGTAGACATCATGGGCAAGTCATTCAAAATATTGCAAGTGATGCCTATTTCATTACCCTTTTGTTGGCTTTATGAGTAAGTAGTGAGTCATGAGCTTCCTTAAGCATCTCATGAGATGTGTTTAGCTCCTCATAGGAATTTTGAAGAGTTTTGTATCTCTTCAATTCCTTGAATTTTTCTTTCTCTTTACTCATATAGTCATCAAAACCGGTGATCATCTCAACTAGGTCATCATAAGTGTATTCATCTTCGTCACATGATACCTTCGACTCTCCTTTAGCCATGAGGCAATGAGGAGTGGAGAATAGAGATGGAGCTTCCTTGATAGCTACCCCGGCGAGTCCTTTGGGTGATGCTTCATCTTCATCATCAGAATCAGAACTTGAAGCATCCGAATCCCATTCAATGAAGCAAGTTTGTCCATCCTTCTTCTTCTTATAATATTTCTTGAAAATCTTCTTCTTGCTTTCTCCTTCTTTTTCGTACTTCTTCTTCTTCATTGATTTTTCTTCTTCCTTGTTTTTGCATTGTGTGGAGATGTGACCCTTTTCACCGCAATCAAAGCATCTTCTCTCTTCAAATGGGTTCCTCTTGGATGATTGTCCTTTCTTGAAGGACTTTCCTTGATATCTCTTCTTCATGAACCGCTTGAACCTTCTCACAAAGAGAGCCATTTCCTTATCGGTGTCTCTTTCATCACTTTCTTCTTCATTGTCTTCCCTTTTGGAAGCTTGAGCTTTTAGTGCTATGTTCTTCTTCTTGGAGTCGGAAGCCTCATCTTTCACTTCTTCTTGAGATTTATTGAATATGTCATGAGTGAGAATCTCACTTAAGACTTCCAACGGAGTCACACTCTCCAAGTTTGAACGCACAAGTAAGGTTACAATTGTGTCATATTTTGAAGGTAAAGCTCTAAGAAACTTATGACAAAATTCCACATTTGTGACATCCATACCAAGCCCTTTTAACTCATTTACAATGTTATTTAAACGGTTAAACATCTCCGATACATCTTCATTGGGCAACATAGCAAACTTTTCAAATTGGCCCTTATGGATAAATAATTTAGCATCCTTGACCATCGAGGTTCCTTCATGAATATCCATAAGATTTCTCCAAATATCATGGGCCGTTTCAAGTTTACAAATTCGATTAAATTCACCTAGATTTAGAGCACTATAAAGAACATTCATGGCTTGAGCATTAGCTAAGGCATTATCTCTATCTAGGTTGGTCATATCATCATCATCAAGAATTGCAAAACCCTCATCCACCACTTTCCAAATCTTTCCACCCATGGCTTTAAGATAAACCATCATTCTAGTTTTCCAATAAGTATAGTTAGATCCATCAAAGAGTGGTGGTTTGCCAATATTGATCCGACCCTCACTAGCCATCTTTATCCTACTCCGGGATGGTTAAATCCACTAAAAAGGAGTCCTTGCTCTGATACCAATTGAAAGGGATCTAGGATATCGACTAGAGGGGGATGAATAGGCGATTTTAACAATTTAGCAATTAATCAAACAATTTATAGATAATGAGAGCAAATAAATAACACAACATGAACAAAGCACAATTCCAACACAAGGATATATCCCATGGTCTCGGTGATTTGCCGATCACCCCTAATCCACGTTGAGGCAAACTCAAATCTCTAACCGCTCCTCTATCTAGTCAACCTTCTCTCGAGAAGTGACCTAGATCTTGAGCCGGATTAGTGTGATGAGTTATCCAAACCTCGTTTTCACTAAGGATGCACTTTACCGCTCCGGCAAGGTGTGCTCAACTCTTTCACAAGACATTTTGAGGCTTCTTCACAGTCTTCCTTGAAGAGCTCTCCAAAACCCTTCTCCTAGCCATCTAGGAGCCGGCAAACTCCAAGAGTAACAAGCCGGTGATGATCACTTAGCCTTCTTCTAGTGCCACGAGGATGATTTAATGATCTAGATGCAATGCACTAGAAGATCTCAAATGCACACTCTCACAAATTCAAGAATTTGAACCCTAGAGTGTATGAAATGTGCTAAAGCTCTCAAGGATGATGACAATGCTCAAATTATGCCAAGAGTTGTGAACAAGGCCGTGCATGGGAGTATATATACCCCTCACAATAAATATAGCCGTTACAGGCCGTTGGGTGAAAAGCTCACTTGGCGGTCAGACCGCAGGTATAAGCTCGGTCAGACCGCCGCAATTGCAACGGCATTAAACAGGCGCAATAAATGCTCAACTGCCCTTGTCAGGCACACACACGGTCAGACCAGAGCCTATTTCAGTCAGACCGTGAAGCTGTCCAGAAACGACCTAGTTTCTGGACACCTTATACGGTCAGGCCGATAAAAACGGACAGACCGGCCATACGGTCAGACCGTAGTACAAAAACACGGTCAGACCGATTTCGCGGTCAAACCGATTTTGCGGTCAGACCGGTCTAATAAAACGATCGGACCGTAATAGCTCAAAACAACAGCAAGATAGTTCATGAGGTTCCAGGAGACTGACCTAGGTTTTAACTACGGACAGACCGACCTTATAAAGGTATATACTATACTAAGACATAACGTCGGTCAGTCCGAGAATTCTAATCGGTCAGTCCGTGAATTCGGTCAGACCGGTCCAACATACGGTCAGACCGACTGAGACATTGTTGAGCAGAAATGAGCTAAAACAAGCATATTCGAAGTATATGACCTTCTAGTATGCAATACAAGTTGATTTTATGATTTGTGGCACATAGATGAAGTATTTTGTGATACACCACATGCTCCTCTTAATAGTACGGCAACTATCCTAAAATCCAGTCAAAATTCTTCTCTAATCACCTTAGACCGGTAAAAATGGAAATGACCCTATTTCATACCTTTGCCCTTTTGATCAATGCTCTTTCTTCATCATGAGGCTCTTTCTTCACCTTTCATTAACCTGTCTTTTAAGTATCTTGTTGACACAACTAGGCAAGTAACGTTAGTATAGCATTTGAAGTTGTCATTAATTATTAAAACATTCTATAGGGGCCTACAAGCTACATCACCAGGGCCTTTGTCCCAGGGCCAAAGGCGGCACCCAGGACGAAGGCTCCAGGACCGTTGTCCTCGGGCAAACGGCGGCGCCCGTGATGGGGGTCACCAGGGGCCTTGTCCCTGGGCCAAAGGCGACGCTCGGGACGAAGGCTCCAGGACCGTTGCCCCTTACCTGGACTTGATTGCACTGAGATTTTGTAACACCCTAGTTTTGGGGGTGAAAAGTTTTGCATAAAAACCCTGCATGCAGGTATCTCTGTAGTAGTAGCCAGATTAGCTGAACTCTAATCTCTCCCAAGCCCTAAAAATCTCCAAATCTATTCTCTAGATCCAGATCAAGATCTGACCATCCAGATTTAACCTACCAGTTACTCTGAAGATAAAAGTCTTCAGGAGCCAGATTGAATTCTAACCCTAACTCCCAGTATCTAAGTCTCTTTCTGTTTTCGAAAACAGGAAATCCAGATTTACCCTAAGTACCCCAGTTTCCAGATAATTGAGTTATCTTGATTTAACCCTATCCAGACTCAAGTATCCCCTGGAATATGTTCCTAGGTACATCCTCAACTTACTCCAAAAAGTTGGGAACCAGATTGTTTCACCTAAACACTTTTCGCGGATAAGTCCAAATTTTACTGCGAATAGGTCCTTTTCTATTTACTGGAGGCCTGAAAAGGCTAAAATCCACGAATCAACTCAAACTCCAGAATTTCTTCAGGGAACACCTCCCAAATACTATTTGATATAGATCTCCCTTTTGATCAGACTTCCAAAACTCTCTCCAATCACCAGAAGTCGAGATCGACAAAACCCAGATACTTCACCCCTCCAGCACCGTGGAACCACTGTTTCGTTGCCGCGTGTATGCCTCGTATTCACCACCGTGGAACCACTTCACCCCTCCAGCAGCGCCTTCGCTCTTCCGCGCGCGCGCCCGACAACGGCAGCCCAGCTACGCCACGTTGCAAGCAGGCCTGGGGGAAGCATCAAGTCGCCGTTGCATCAACCAGGACTGCACGCCAGACTGTACAAGCCGGCACGGCCGCTGGACCGCGTCACCTCGCTGCTGTCCCGCCCGGCCAGTCAATTCGACGTCGATTCACAGCTCCAAGTCTCCAGGCACTTTCAACCGTTGCTGCTCACTTCGCCTATTTAAGCTTGCTCTGGCCATCTCCTTTACTCACACACGGCAGAACCACTCAAGTTCCTAACCTCGCTCTCTTCTTCGTCTTGTTCGGCGAGCTCGAAGAGAGGCTCACGGTGCTAGGCCAATCCACTGCACCGAGCTCCAAATTGAAGCTACCAGTAAGTAACTCTCATCCACTTACCTGTGTAGTAGCAGCCAATTGAACTCTATCGCACCACATCACCGGGAATTGCTGGTTTTCCCCGATAGCTCCGGCGAGCAATTAATCCCTAAATAAACCAATTTAGCTCTCGAGCCTGTGATCAAACATGATCAGTGGACTGTGTAGAACACATCTAAGCAACCAGAATCACCAATTTCGCTAAAATATGAAAAACCCCAAGTTTACACCTTGCATGCAAACTGGAACTTGCCGTTAAGCTTCTGTGGTGATTTTCCAGTTAAATTGACTTCACACCTAGCTTTGTTATGCCCCAGAGACCCTCCTCAAGCAAGGACTCGAGTTCAATTGCCCTAGAACAGAAATGCCCAAATCAGGATTGAGTCCATCTTTCCTCCAGCCAATATCTTCTAAATTCAGCTACTCCAGCTCAAACCACCTTGCCATTTAGATGTTTTGGACCATTTTGAGCAACTTTGTCTTCTTCCACGACCCCTAATTCGGCCTAGAACAGGAGTTATGGCTATGCCCTAGTTGCTGTACTGTTTGTGCTACAGGTACTCCAGACCAGTCAACTTCTTCGCCGGTTTTCATCACTTTCCGGCCATCTCCTGCCCTAGATCCTGTCGAGACATTTGTTCCTGTTACAAATGCCTAACTACCAGACAAAGTGATGCATCATTTGGAGCCTTGAATCAAAAGATATGGCTAACCCTAGTTTCTGGCCATGTCAACCCTAGGCCAGGCTATGTCAACCAGTGGCATTAGCTCTGTTCACCCACCTCTGGTCGTGTAAAACAGAAATTACTTTGTCAAATAGCTGCCTCATACCTTGTGCACCATATGCTTGAAGCAAAACCTACTTTGGCCACTGGAAACTGTTCAAACCATGTCAATGCCATTCTAGAGCACTGTCAGCCTATGTCAGCCAGGGGCATTGAGCCTTTTCACCCACTTCCAGCCATGAACTTTGGAAATAACTTTGTCCCTTAGACTCTTGACGTTGTGGTCCACACTTTTCCCTACTGTCACAACTTGAGTTGAGCCCCCTATCACCCATTGACCCTATGTCGATGGCTTGAACCAAATGCCAACCTAAAGACATTCGCTGTTTTTGGGCGAACTAGTCACCACCTTGATATTACCCTGATATTTTGCAACCTTCTAAATCTTAACAACTAATCTCAACCATAGTTACCATAGTTAAACTCTAATCGCTTCCAAACCTTGTATCACCAGAGTGTTTCTATCTTGCATTATTGCATGTAGTGGATTAGTAAGAATAGAATGAATTGTAATGCCGGTTTGCTTGTTTGATCTTGTTCAAGAACAAGAGCCCGAAGTTGAAGACCTTGTCACAGAATCGTCATCAACTGCGGATACTTACGTCGCGGAAGGCAAGTCATACTTTGATCATATTGAAACCCATATTTTATGAATTGCTATGCTATTCCATGAGTAGATATCTCATTAATATTGCATGTGTTGAGATCAATGATATTATGGCAGTGATAGATTGAATACTTGAGGAATGTGAACTTGTTAAGATAGCAAGCCACAAACTAATAAAAGTATAAACATGTACATTTATATTCATGAAATAGAACCCCTAGCCGTGACCAGTGTTTTGGTATGGAATGGTGGTAGCACTGGAGGTGCTTGGCTGCACTGGATGTGCAGGCACTGAAGGTGCATGGTTTGTGGTATGATCTGGTCACTGGGATATAAGGACTAGAACCTTGTGTTGTGCGTCTAGTGGCATGAAAAACGTACCAACCCACTTACCTGGTATGGGACAGGCGCAATCTAGTAGCTTTCTTGGTATTAGCAGTTCCCTGCATGGCTTGTCGATCCGGTTTCTCACGTGGAAACTGGTGGGACGCAGTTCGTCCATGAGTGATGTGAGATCAGAAAAATTATGAGAGGATAAGGTGTAAAGAAGGAAGACGCCCTACGCCAGATTAAGTCCTGCGCGACTGTAATCAAAAGAGGCTATGTGTCCTGCGGGAACATAGACCCAGGCTAGGAAGTAAGGCAGTGGGGAGGACCCACAACGGTACTTGGGACTGGATTGTCCATTTACCGGGCAGGGATACTGTTAATACTAGACTGCAAAACGTTGTGTGATCTCGGCCTTGTCACATGCGTATAAGTCGCATGGAGTTGGCCCGACTTGAAAGTCGAGTGAAAAAGTGGATTTAAAAAGAGGTACACCTCTGCAGAGTTTAAAAATGTATTCGAATACTTCGTACTCCCGAGTTTTAGGAGTATGCCGCGGTGGATTAAATCCATGGGGTGTGACACAAGTATTGTTTTATAAACTAAAACTTGTTAGCTCAAGATTACCCAAGTGGCATGTGTTGTCACGATAAGGGGCATTACTGTGGACTGTCATGTGTTGACGTGTCGCGGTAATACCATAATATATAAATCATATGATAACTAAGAGGCATGTGGATTTTGCCTTAAGCATATGATAACTAAGAGGCATGTGGATTTTGCCCTAAAGTATATGAGATACTGATATGAGTATAAGATTGAAAGGCTTGAATAAAAATAATGTGATATGAGGATATATCGCCTTGGATATGGGATATATGTATCACCATCAATATGATTTATTTACTGCCATGAGTATGATTGGAAGTTGAATAAGAAATGAGAAAGAAATGTATTTTGAGAAACCCTTCACTCTTTCCCCAATAGCATAGGTTCATGTCATTTATACTATATGTATCTCTACCTTCCCTATGACTTGCTGAGTACGTAAGTACTCACCCTTGCAACAACTCATCAATAGATGGAGCGTTCTACGACCTTGGAGGATATCCTGAAGATGCTGCAGACCCAGGAGATGATGAGCAGTTTCCTCCGGAGCCCTGATGTGGTGCTGTCTTGCTGTCAACCTCTGTTTCCTGTGGATTGCTTTTGGGCCTAGCTTCCCTCGACTAGATGTGTTATTTTGCTGTACCTTTGTGCCTTGTGCCTTATAAGGCACTGTATCCCATAGTGTACTAAGGCCTGATGGCCATACAATTATGACTACTGTAATATTTTGCTGCTTCAATATATTCCTGTGTTGACTCATCCTGGGAAGTCAAGTGGTTTATGGGACCAGCTGCACCGAGCTGGGCTCCTCACAGGTGATGTCACAGTCGTGGTAGTCACGACAAAGAAGTGATATCAGAGCAGCACAGACCTTGACTGTAGGACGGTACCCTTAGGGATTGGCTCGCCAGGAAGGCGTAATTTATCTAAAAACTATTTTCTACAACCTTATTTTTGAAAAAGGGAGCCTTGTTGCTTCTAAAATTTTTGATTTCAAATTCTTACTTGGCTTCTTCTAAAAATTCGGCAAGGTGTCGAGAGCGCGTTTTTTTTCCATAGATTGCCTCAGGAGTTGGGCTACGTTGCTACGGCACATAGCCTAGTTCTTTGGGAAGAACCCTGTTCGAGTAGTTAGTCGATCGTCGTGGAGGATTAGCTGGGAAAGTGTAGTGTAGATAGAGCAGGTGGATGCTCTTGCTAGCTTTTGTGCCCCGCTGTTGCGGCCCCACTGTTGCTTTCGCAATGGTTAACTTGTTTACTATGGCTAGAAGCCTAAGTGGTTATGCATTAAAATAGTTGCATTAATTTCTACATTAGTACCCTAGTTCTCTCTTAGTTAGTTAGACCTATCTGCTTCTCTCTTCAGAAGATCAGAATGGTTCACACAAGGAGAAGGACCCAAGATGACCAAGAGGGCCAAGACCCAGTTATGCCGCGAAGAGGATCCACACCTCACCCAGGGGCACAGAGCTCGCTACCACCACAAGAAGACTCACCAAACCTCCAGGAAATCCTTCTTTCAATGGAGAGGAACCGCCAAGAAGCCCAGGCTGCACATACCCAGTTGTTAGCTCAAGTCATTCAGAAGATGCCAGGGACTGCTGAAGGTACTGCTGTCGAAACTCGACTCTCGGACTTCCAGAAGACTCGACCGCCAACCTTCGCAAGCGCGACCGACCCAATCGTCGCAGACGACTGGCTGCGGGACATCGAAAGGAAACTGGACACTGTCCGTTGCAATGATCGAGAGAAGGTGCTATTCGGATCACACCAACTCACTGGAGCAGCAGCTGCTTGGTGGATGAATCATCAAGAAGCACACTTGGATAAAGACAATATCACTTGGATGGAATTTAAGGATCAGTTCCGAAAATTCCATATCCCTACAGGCGTCATGGCAGCTAAACGCCGAGAATTCCGGAACTTGACTCAAGGGAACCGGACTGTCACCGAGTATCTGCACCAGTTCCACCATTTAGCTCGGTATGCGTCTGGCGACATCGACACGGAAGATAAGAAGATTGAACGCTTCACCGAGGGACTTCAGCACTATTTGCAGTATCAGATTGCCTCCCATGAGTTCACAGAATTCCAGACCCTGGTGAATCGGGTATTAAAGATAGAGGAAAAGCGAGGCATCGGAGAAGAAAACCGGAGGAGGAAGATGATACAACAGTCGCAACTGCCAGCCAGCTCATCTAGGGGAAGGGCCCCAACATCTCCAAACTTTCGTCCGACCTACCCGGCGTCAAGACCACCATTCACGCCGACATGCCCCAACTGCAGAGGAGCACATTATCAAAGGGATTGCCCTCAGATAAGGACTCAATGCTATCATTGCGGACAGGTGGGACACCGCAAAGACAGTTGCCCGTGGATTCAACTCCCTATGGTGATAGCAAGATCGCAAGCTGGAACTCAAGCGATGGCGCCCAGAACCACAGCTTCACCACCATCACAGAGCCCCAGAGGAGGTTTGCCCAACCAAGGAGGAATTGTAACAGGTCGAGGACGAGGGCGAGGAAGAAAGCAAATGGCAGGCCGAGGAGGCCGACTAAACTTCACCTCCCTTCAAGAAGCAGACAATGCTACCGACATTCTCCTAGGTAGATTCTTGATCCAGTCTGCATCTGCTTTAATACTGTTTGATCTTGGAGCTACAAACTCATTCATATCAGAAGATTTTGCATTTAAAGTGAGAATACCTATGGTACCTCTAGAGTACTCTATGGCTATACAGACCCCAGGAGCTAAGCTGCCTGTATATTCAGCTTGTCGTCATATAACCTTCAAAATAGATGGGGTAGAGTTCTTGGCTAACCTATTAGTCCTAGAACTGCAAGGCCTAGACATTATAATAGGAATGGATTGGTTATCTCAGCATAAAGGTCTAGTGGATTGTGAGAAGAAAACTCTAAGCCTTGTTAGTAACCAAGGGAAGGAAGTCCTATTCCATGCGGAAAGATCATCGGTCGAAAAACTGCAAGGATCAGTCCATGCACTTCAGGAAGTATGCTTGGATCAAGTGCCCACAGTACAGGAATACTCGGACGTATTCCCAGAAGAACTCCCAGGGATGCCACCTGATAGGGAGATAGAGTTTACCATTGAGCTTAAACTAGGAGCGGCACCTATAGCTAAGAGACCATACAGGATGCCGGTAACAGACTTAGAAGAGTTGAAGAGTCAGTTAGAGGAACTGGAGGGTAAAGGATTTATCCGACCCAGTGTTTCACCTTGGGGAGCCCCGGTTTTGTTCGTAAGGAAGAAGGATGGAACCTTAAGGATGTGTGTGGATTACCGAGCATTGAATGACGTAACCATCAAGAATAAGTATCCATTGCCGCGGATAGATGACTTATTCGACCAACTACGAGGAGCTCGAGTATTTTCCAAAATCGACCTGAAGTCAGGCTATCATCAGCTAAAGATCCGAGAAGGGGACATACAAAAAACAGCCTTTACCACAAGATACGGGCTATATGAATTCACTGTAGTACCTTTTGGATTAACCAATGCTCTAGCAGCATTTATGAACGTCATGAACAACACCTTCATGGATTTCTTAGACAAGTTTGTCATCGTGTTCATTGACGATATCTTGATTTACTCGAAGAGCCCTAAGGAACATGAGCAACACCTACACTTAGTCCTCGGAAGACTAAGAGAGCGTCAGTTCTACGCCAAATTCGATAAATGCGAATTTTGGATGACCAAGATTTCATTCCTTGGGCATGTGCTAACCAAAGAAGGAATCTCGGTGGATACAGCTAAGATTGCGGCAATCAGAGAGTGGAAGCAGCCGACCACTGTACCAGAAATTAGAAGCTTTTTGGGATTGGCAGGCTATTACCGGAGATTTATTGAGGGATTCTCTCAGACAGCCAAACCTCTCACCAATTTGTTGAAAAAGGATGTTGTTTTCGAATGGACCCCCAGGTGCGAGGAAAGTTTCGAGACACTAAAGAAGAAGTTGACCACAACACCAGTTCTTACACTACCAGACAGCAAGAAGGACTTCGTAGTATTTTGCGATGCTTCGAAGCAAGGATTAGGCTGTGTATTAATGCAGGAAGGGCAAGTCGTAGCTTATGCCTCGCGACAACTACGGCCACATGAAGAAAATTATCCCACGCATGATTTGGAATTAGCAGCAGTGGTGCATGCCCTGAAAATATGGAGACATTACTTGCTTGGGAATAAGTGTGAAATTTACACGGACCATAAAAGCCTCAAGTATATCTTCACACAGACTGAGCTCAATATGCGTCAGCGCCGATGGCTTGAGCTAATTAAAGATTATGACCTCAGCATACTCTACCATCCAGGGAAAGCCAACGTAGTGGCAGATGCCTTGAGTAGGAAAGCTTATACATTACAAGGAGCTACACCCAAGAACCGGCACTTGCGGCAGGAATTTCAGAATCTTGAAGTGACCATAGTGACATCTGGGATACTAGCCACATTGACGGTAGAGTCTCAACTCCGAAAGCAGATTGAAGATGCTCAGAAAGAAGACGAGGAGCTTCACAGGATCAAGAGCAGCATCAGATTAGGGAAGACCCAGGACTTCACTGAGGATCATCAAGGAATTGTATGGTATCGGGGAAGGATTTGTGTACCTCGAAATACAGACCTTAAAGAATTAATTCTTTTTGAAGCTCATAAAACCCCGTATTCACTGCACCCTGGAAACACCAAGATGTACGAGGATCTGAAGACACGATTCTGGTGGGATGGTATGAAGAAAGAAATCGCGGAATATGTCGCAAGATGTGACACTTGCCAAAGGATTAAGGCCGATCATCAGAAAATAGCCAGAAAACTACAGCCCTTACCAGTGCCAACGTGGAAATGGGAAGAGATTGGTATGGACTTTATCACAGGACTTCCCAGAACGCAAGGGGGGTATGATTCCATATGGGTCATTGTAGACAGACTCACGAAAGTTGCTCATTTTATACCAGTCAAGAAAACTTATAATGGCAACAAATTAGCGGAGCTATACCTGTAGCGAATAGTGACACTGCATGGTATCCCGAAAAAGATTGTTTCAGATCGAGGAACACAATTCACCTCCAAATTTTGGAACCGGCTCCACGAAACTTTGGGAACTCAATTACAGTTTAGCACTGCATATCATCCACAGACAGGAGGACAGACCGAACGTGTAAATCAAATCTTGGAAGACCTCCTCAGAGCTTGCATTTTAGATTATGGAACCTTGTGGGAAAAGTGCTTACCATTTGCGGAGTTCACCTATAATAACAGTTACCAAGCTAGTCTGCAAATGGCACCCTTTGAAGCATTGTATGGACGTAAGTGCAGAACTCCACTACATTGGGACGAGCCAGGAGAACGGCAAGTCATTGGACCCAAACTAATCGAAGAAGCTGAAGCACATGTCAAGCTCATCAGAGAACGATTAAAGACAGCACAGTCACGCCAGAAGAGCTATGCCGACAACCGAAGAAGGGAATTGTCGTTTGCACCAGGCGAATCAGTTTATCTCAAGGTTACACCGTTAAAAGGATTGAGAAGATTCCATCAGAGAGGAAAACTGTCTCCAAGGTACATTGGACCATTCAAAGTCCTTAAGAGGAAAGGAGAGGTATCTTACAAATTGGATTTACCATCAGATCTTGGAGAAATTCATGACATGTTTCATGTCTCGCAACTCCGTAAGTGCCTCAAGGAACCAACGGATTAGGTAGAACACCAGGGGATTCCACTTCAGAAGAATCTCACTTACCTCGCTCAACCACTGCAAATCTTGGCTAGTGATGAGCGTCAACTCAGAAGAAAGAAAATCAAGCTTTGCAAGGTTCAGTGGGAAGATCACTCAATGGAAGAAGCGACTTGGGAGAAAGAAGATGATCTGCGGCAGGCTTACCCCTACCTCTTCCCTTCTCTAGGTAAATCTCGGGGCGAGATTTCTTTAAGGAGGGTAGGCTTGTAACACCCTAGTTTTGGGGGTGAAAAGTTTTGCATAAAAACCCTGCATGCATGTATCTCTGTAGTAGTAGCCAGATCAGCTGAACTCTAATCTCTCCCAAACCCTAAAAATCTCCAAATCTATTCTCTAGATCCAGATCAAGATCTGACCATCCAGATTTAACCTACCAGTTACTATGAAGATAAAAGTCTTCAGGAGCCAGATTGAATTCTAACCCTAACTCCCAGTATCTAAGTCTCTTTCTGTTTTCGAAAACAGCAAATCCAGATTTACCCTAAGTACCCCAGTTTCCAGATAATTGAGTTATCTTGATTTAACCCTATCCAGACTCAAGTATCCCCTGGAATATGTTCCTAGGTACATCCTCAACTTACTCCAAAAAGTTGGGAACCAGATTGTTTCACCTAAACACTTTTCGCGGACAAGTCCAAATTTTACTGCGAATAGGTCCTTTTCTGGTTACTGGAGGCCTGAAAAGGCTAAAATCCACGAATCAACTCAAACTCCAGAATTTCTTCAGGGAACACCTCCCAAATACTATTTGATACAGATCTCCCTTTTGATCAGACTTCCAAAACTCTCTCCAATCACCAGAAGTCGAGATCGACAAAACCCAGATCTGTTTTACCCTAATTTTACCCTATTTTCGAAAATAGGTGAAATCCCTCAAACCTTATCAAACTTTCTCCAAATTTGAGCTAAATGAGTATTAATAGAAATATTATACTCAGCCATGGAATCAAATTCCAAATTGAACCTCTCAAGGACTAGATTTGCAATTTAGTCCAAAGACAAATCAAAAAACATCGCAAATCAGTCCCTGGTTCGACCACGGGCTATTGTGCATGATCAGGCCGTTCAATCGACCACGAGCACAGGAGTTTTGGTCGTCGCCGTTGCCGCTGCTGCAGCTTCGTCGCCGGCAATCTCCAGCGTTGCCACCTCAGCCACTGTTTCGTTGCCGCGTGTATGCCTCGTATTCGCCACCGTGGAGCCACTTCACCCCTCCAGAAGCGCCTTCGCTCTCCCGCGCGCGCGCCCGACAACGGCAGCCCAGCTGCGCCACGTTGCAAGCATGCCTGGGGGAAGCATCAAGTCGCCGTTGCATCAACCAGGACTGCACGCCAGACTGTAAAAGCCGGCACGGCCGCTGGAGCGCGTCACCTCGCTGCTGTCGCGCCCGGCCAGTCAATTCGCTGTCGATTCACAGCTCCAAGTCTCCAGGCACTTTCAACCGTTGCTGCTCACTTCGCCTATTTAAGCTTGCTCTGGCCATCTCCTTTACTCACACACGGCAGAACCACTCAAGTTCCTAACCTCGCTCTCTTCTTCGTCTTGTTCGGCGAGCTCGAAGAGAGGCTCACGGTGCCAGGCCAATCCACTGCACCGAGCTCCAAATTGAAGCTACCAGTAAGTAACTCTCATCCACTTACCTGTGTAGTAGCAGCCAATTGAACTCTATCGCACCACATCGCCGGGAATTGCTGGTTTTCCCCGATAGCTCCGGCGAGCAATTAATCCCTAAATAAACCAATTTAGCTCTCGAGCCTGTGATCAAACATGATCAGTGGACTGTGTAGAACACATCTAAGCAACCAGAATCACCAATTTCGCTAAAATATGAAAAACCCCAAGTTTACACCTTGCATGCAAACTGGAACTCGCCGTTAAGCTTCTGTGGTGATTTTCCAGTTAAATTGACTTCACACCTAGCTTTGTTATGCCCCAGAGACCCTCCTCAAGCAAGGACTCGAGTTCAATTGCCCTAGAACAGAAATGCCCAAATCAGGATTGAGTCCATCTTTCCTCTAGCCAATATCTTCTAAATTCAGCTACTCCAGCTCAAACCACCTTGCCATTTAGATGTTTTGGACCATTTTGAGCAACTTTGTCTTCTACCACGACCCCTAATTCGGCCTAGAACAGGAGTTATGGCTATGCCCTAGTTGCTGTACTGTTTGTGCTGCAGGTACTCCAAACCAGTCAACTTCTTCGCCGGTTTTCATCACTTTCTGGCCATCTCCTGCCCTAGATCCTGTCAAGACATTTGTTCCCGTTACAAATGCCTAACTACCAGACAAAGTGATGCATCATTTGGAGCCTTGAATCAAAAGATATGGCTAACCCTAGTTTCTGGCCATGTCAACCCTATGCCAGGCTATGTCAACCAGTGGCATTAGCTCTGTTCACCCACCTCTGGTCGTGTAAAACAGAAATTACTTTGTCAAATAGCTGCCTCATACCTTGTGCACCATATGCTTGAATCAAAACCTACTTTGGCCACTGGAAACTGTTCAAACCATGTCAATGCCATTCTAGAGCACTGTCAGCCTATGTCAGCCAGTGGCATTGAGCCTTTTCACCCACTTCCAGCCATGAACTTTGGAAATAACTTTGTCCCTTAGACTCCTGACGTTGTGGTCCACACTTTTCCCTACTGTCACAACTTGAGTTGAGCCCTCTATCACCCATTGACCCTATGTCGATGGCTTGAACCAAATGCCAACCTAAAGACATTCGCTGTTTTTGGGCGAACTAGTCACCACCTTGATATTACCCTGATATTTTGCAACCTTCTAAATCTTAACAACTAATCTCAACCATAGTTACCATAGTTAAACTCTAATCGCTTCCAAACCTTGTATCACCAGAGTGTTTCTATCTTGCATTATTGCATGTAGTGGATTAGTAAGAATAGAATGAATTGTAATGCCGGTTTGCTTGTTTGATCTTGTTCAAGAACAAGAGCCCGAAGTTGAAGACCTTGTCACAGAATCGTCATCAACTGCGGATACTTACGTCGCGGAAGGCAAGTCATACTTTGATCATATTGAAACCCATATTTTATGAATTGCTATGCTATTCCATGAGTAGATATCTCATTAATATTGCATGTGTTGAGATCAATGATATTATGGCAGTGATAGATTGAATACTTGAGGAATGTGAACTTGTTAAGATAGCAAGCCACGAACTAATAAAAGTATAAACATGTACATTTATATTCATGAAATAGAACCCCTAGCCGTGACCAGTGTTTTGGTATGGAATGGTGGTAGCACTGGAGGTGCTTGGCTGCACTGGATGTGCAGGCACTGAAGGTGCATGGTTTGTGGTATGATCTGGTCACTGGCATATAAGGACTAGAACCTTGTGTTGTGCGTCTAGTGGCATGAAAAACGTACCAACCACTTACCTGGTATGGGACAGGCGCAATCTAGTAGCTTTCTTGGTATTAGCAGTTCCCTGCATGGCTTGTCGATCCGGTTTCTCGCGTGGAAACTGGTGGGACGCAGTTCGTCCATGAGTGATGTGAGATCAGAAAAATTATGAGAGGATAAGGTGTAAAGAAGGAAGACGCCCTACGCCAGATTAAGTCCTGCGCGACTGTAATCAAAAGAGGCTATGTGTCCTGCGGGAACATAGACCCAGGCTAGGAAGTAAGGCAGTGGGGAGGACCCACAACGGTACTTGGGACTGGATTGTCCATTTACCGGGCAGGGATACTGTTAATACTAGACTGCAAAACGTTGTGTGATCTCGGCCTTGTCACATGCGTATAAGTCGCATGGAGTTGGCTCGACTTGAAAGTCGAGTGAAAAAGTGGATTTAAAAAGAGGTACACCTCTGCAGAGTTTAAAAATGTATTCGAATACTTCGTACTCCCGAGTTTTAGGAGTATGCCGCGGTGGATTAAATCCATGGGGTGTGACACAAGTATTGTTTTATAAACTAAAACTTGTTAGCTCAAGATTACCCAAGTGGCATGTGTTGTCACGATAAGGGGCATTACTGTGGACTATCATGTGTTGACGTGTCGCGGTAATACCATAATATATAAATCATATGATAACTAAGAGGCATGTGGATTTTGCCTTAAGCATATGATAACTAAGAGGCATGTGGATTTTGCCCTAAAGTATATGAGATACTGATATGAGTATAAGATTGAAAGGCTTGAATAAAAATAATGTGATATGAGGATATATCGCCTTGGATATGGGATATATGTATCACCATCAATATGATTTATTTACTGCCATGAGTATGATTGGAAGTTGAATAAGAAATGAGAAAGAAATGTATTTTGAGAAACCCTTCACTCTTTCCCCAATAGCATAGGTTCATGTCATTTATACTATATGTATCTCTACCTTCCCTATGACTTGCTGAGTACGTAAGTACTCACCCTTGCAACAACTCATCAATAGATGGAGCGTTCTACGACCTTGGAGGATATCCTGAAGATGCTGCAGACCCAGGAGATGATGAGCAGTTTCCTCCGGAGCCCTGATGTGGTGCTGTCTTGCTGTCAACCTCTGTTTCCTGTGGATTGCTTTTGGGCCTAGCTTCCCTCGACTAGATGTGTTATTTTGCTGTACCTTTGTGCCTTATAAGGCACTGTATCCCTTATTGTACTAAGGCCTGATGGCCATACAATTATGACTACTGTAATATTTTGCTGCTTCAATATATTCCTGTGTTGACTCATCCTGGGAAGTCAAGTGGTTTATGGGACCAGCTGCACCGAGCTGGGCTCCTCACAGGTGATGTCACAGTCGTGGCAGTCACGACAGATTTCCCCCAAAAAGGACTACCTTTCTTCAAAGCTGTTTGAAAACACTATGGTTTACCTGGTCGGATGAGGCCAAGGAAGCATTTCAAGAGGTTAAAGCATATTTATCCAGTCCGCTGGTGTTGGTTTCTCCGAACTTAGGAGAACCACTACTCCTTTATTTAGCGGCAACCCCTCATGCGGTCAGCGCAATTCTGATCGTAGAAAGAGAAGGTGTGCAACAACCCATCTATTACGTGAGCATGGTACTTCATGGTCCAAAGGAGTGCTACCCTGAGGTCCAAAAATACTTTACGCACTTCTGATGGCTTCCCGTAAGCTACGACATTACTTTCAGGTGCACAAAATCATTGTGCCCTTGTCTTTCTCTTTGGGAGATATAATCGGTAATACAGAGAAATTTGGTCGCATAGCGAAGTGGACAGTGGAACTGGGAGCATTTGACATCCATTTCACCCCTCGTACTACGGTTAAATCTCAAATCCTTGCAGACTTTGTGGTCGAATGGACTAATCCTGATCCTCCTATGCAAGAATCCAAAGATTTATCACGCACCGACCATTGGGCTATGTATTTTGACGGCTCTCGTAGTTTTCAACAATCAGGGGCTGGAGTGGTCTTAATCACACCTCAAGGCGACCAACTCAAGTATGTCATTCAATTACACTTTGTTGCGACCAACAATGCAGCAGAGTATGAAGGTCTTATTGCAGGCTCCGGGTAGCTAAATTCCTCGGAGTCCGTTGGTTATTGGTGAGGGGAGACTCACAGCTGACCATAAACCAGGTAAACAAGGAGTACAGCACCTCCGATGAGACAATGGCTCATTACCTGGGGGAAGTGAGGAAATTGGAAAAACACTTTAGTCATTTTGAAGTCCAATATATCCCGCGAAAGGACAATCTTCTCATAGACCAATTATCTAAAATTGGGTCCTCATGCACATCCGCTCCGGCGGGACTGTTCGTTGAACACTCAGAACATCATTCGATCATGACTATGGTCGAAGACGACCCGGTGACAGTTTGCATCGCCAACCTTGGACACAAAAGGGATTGGACTCATCCATTGAGGGTCTATCTCGAACATGGGACCTTGCCCAAGGATGAAACCGAGAGTGATCGGTTGGTTCGAAAAGCACGCTTGTATAAACTCATAAAAGTGGTTTTGTACAGAAAAGGCACTCAAGGAGTATTCATGCGTTGCATATCTCAAGAGGAAGGAAAGTCCCTCTTGAAAGAAATTCATGATGGTGTATGAGTTGCACACGCGTCATTTCGTACACTGGTCGGACAAGCTTTTGGACAGGGTTTTTACTGGCCTTCGGCACTTGATGATGCCAAGCATCTTGTAAAAACATGCACGCAGTGTCAGTTTCACGCAAGATAGGTTCATCAGCCTACGTATACCTTACAAACTATCCCACTAACCTGGCCTTTCGCACTCTAGGGGATAGATATTGTAGGTCCTATGCCCCAAGCGGTCAATGGGTACAAGTTCCTGTTCGTACCCATCGATACGTTTACAAAATTGATTGAGGCTGAGCCAGTCCGCAACGTCACCACTGCTACGGCAAAGAAGTTCTTCCACAAGAACATTGTCACTCAATTTGGTGTTCCAAGTCGTCTCATTACCGATAACGTTCCCAATTCATCAGTGGTCTTTTCCAGGACTATTGCGATGATATTGGAACCAAAGTGTGCTTTGCTTCTGTAGCTCATCCGCAGAGAAATGGTGCTGTTGAACGTGCCAACAGGCAGATATTAAAAGGCATAAAAATGTGTTTTCGATCACCTTAAGATGCACTCAGAGGCTTGGGTGGATGAGCTCTACTCTGTTGTTTGGGCACTATGCACTACTTGTAGTCGGGCTACAAGTGAGACACCTTTCCAATTGGTATATGGCGCTGAGGCTGTATTACCCATAGAAATTCGTATTGGTTCTGTCCGGGTAGATCAATTCGATCAGACTGATCAACTTGAAAGGTGTGCTCAGGATATGACCCTCCTCGAAGAAAAATGTGATCGGGCGCTGATCAAATCAGCAATATATTTACAAGCTTTACATAAATATTACAGCAAAAGGGTGCGGGCGCATAGTTTTCACGTGGGCGACCTGGTTTTGCATAAAATACAAAACCAGTCTAACCGCAACAAATTCTCTCCTCAGTGGGAAGGCCCCTATACTGTAGTGTCAGTATCGCGGCCAGGATCAGCCTGATTAGCTATGGAGGATGGGAGGATCTTGAAAAATACTTGGAACATAGATCAATTACGCAAGTTCTACACGTAAGTTCCTCATTTCTTTTATCCTTTTCAATTTGCATGATTTGTTAAAAATTGTGTGTATTTATTTTCGGATTATGTTACGGGTTTTTTCACTTTTCTCACACCCATGCCAAGCTATGCTTGTGGGCTGATCGCCGATGACCATCTTACTATGGTAACCTGATCAGGTTCGCTGGCCGACCTCATGGTCACATCTAGATAAGACATCCCAGATGTAAGCCATTTCTAAACACACATGGAACTTACTAGCATGTTTCTGATCATTCGAGTGGCTGCCTGTTCGTAATAAGATTTGGTGCCATGTTGGGATCAGCATTGGTGCGATCAGGCAATCATATCTGGGTTGAGACATTTCATTGTAAACTGTTTCTAAACGTACAAGAAGCTCACTAGATATTTCTGATCGTAAAAACCCATATTTTTCCTGAGATTATAATATTGCGCCTTCAGTATGTATGATCTCAGGAGGGGACTATGAGAATATGGTCATAACATAAAATGGAGTTAAGTACATTTCTTTTAGTTAAAAAGCTAAGGCATGCATTTGCATAGTATAAACTATATATTTGCTGGTGTTGGTAAAAAATAGAGGAGCGTTGTTTATTACAATGATTCAGGATAAGCCTACTTCCTTCAAGAGATTTTCAATAAGAGGTTTGACTTCTTCGGATATGGCTTCAAACTGATCATCACTTTCAAACTCGGCATCTCCCACCACTGGACCCAGATTCAGATTTGGGCCATGATGAAGTCTTAGTTTGCACAGAGTGGCAGAGGCTACACATCTCACGTTGGTCTACATTGCCTCTTCTTGCCGTCTTGTGTCTTCAGGGAGATACTCGAGAAGTGATTCAACCTGAGATCAACCTGAGCCATGACCAAGGTGGCTAATTCACCAAAGCTGGGGTTATCCTTCTGAGCTTTGACCACATTAGCTTTGAGTAAAGTTGCCACCATTTTCAGTTTTTCGAATGTACTTGATCGAGAACTACTACAGGATGAAATCATTGCCTTTGAGGTTCCATTCTCTTCGCAGGCAGTGTCAATTTTAAAACTTTGAAGCTCGACGGTCGAGAAGGGTACATTCGATGGTTAGACACGTGCAAATCATGGATAACTGCACAAGCTAACCTCCTGGCCGTTGTCTTTAAACGTGAGAGAAATTATATTGATACTGGGACGTGTTTGTAAAAGACTTAAACACCCCCAAGTTATCTTGGTTGCAGGTAACCAGTGACCTTCTGACTACGCACTATCTGAAGCCTTCTGACCACGTACTATCTGCGGTCTCATGATTGCGCAAAGGCTGCAATCATAAAATAAGTTTGTGTCCTTCAGCAACCATAGCAGCTACTAGGACACAAACTCATAAACACACATTGAATTCGATCTGACTTGAACCCGACATATGTTAATCTAACTAGCTCGGGTGACAATCCTCGTCAGCTAGCCCCCAAATTTGAAGAAAATTAAGAGACTTATTTACTTAAAATTTAACTTCTATCGAATTATGGATCCTGACGTTTCAACTTCTTCAGCAAGAACTGTTTCGTTGTATGGTGGTTCATATCCCGAGAAAAACCCAGAGTTTTTCTTGACAGGTAATGATGAATTTATTGACT
This sequence comes from Pharus latifolius, assembly GCA_019359835.1. Classification (NCBI taxonomy): domain Eukaryota; kingdom Viridiplantae; phylum Streptophyta; class Magnoliopsida; order Poales; family Poaceae; genus Pharus; species Pharus latifolius. Next base: position 71,868,002 of record CM033322.1, read on the forward strand.
TGGAGAGCGAGTAATGTGCTTTTTAAAACCTCGAGGTACCGGCGCAAGAGAATCGTCGCCTCTAGTTCTATAAATAGCAGAGCCTCTCAGTTCTTAAGAATCAGTATTTTGTGACTAAATCTTTCCAAGTTACGCCTCTTCCCTTATTCCACCCTCCCTCTTCTGTTCTTACCTCAATGGCGAACCAAGGCTCCAAGAACATTATTGCGATTCAGAGTGATGAGGAAGAAAAAGAAGTGATAACCAAACTTGATCAAGATTCCCATAAGGTAAGTCTCCTCTGAAATTCTAGTTGTAAGTTCTTCTTTTACATCCTGATCGTTCTCAAAGCAATACATTTTGGAACTTACAGGTGTTGGAGGAACTGTTTCCTCCAAAGAAGAAAGCGAAGAATGATGAAGGATCCTCCAGTGGAACTACAACAAAACCTCTAGAGGGGACCGAGACTTGGGCTATCACATTACCCTTCTCCTCGGCCCCAGCAACTTCATCTCCACCTTTGGGGATCCACAACAATCTTTCCAACCTTCCCTCTCTTGGAGGAAGTCTTACATCACTGAGACCAGATGATACACCTTCTTTGTATCACAGCTTTTATCGGGTGATCAACTTTTTGGTGAAAATCTCTCACTTCCACATCCAAATCCATCCCAAAACCTGGCTTTTTCCTTTGCTTCTTAGGTGATGATCTCCTTTTTTCTCTGCTGGTCGTGTTTTCTGGTCAAAACTAACCCATGCAGGTGTAAATGCAGGAGATAAGAACTCCTAGATTCCTCAGTAATCAGCTTGCTGAGGTCCAGACTTTTTTTGGTGAGAGTGTAGCCTTGTGCAGAACTCTCCAAAATGAAAAAGAGGCTCTTGAGAAGCGCACTGAGGAAATGTCTTCGGCTATTTTGCATCTGGCAGAATGTTATGATGGCTCCCGCGAAGAGGCACGTAGGTTCCGGTCTGAGAGAGATTACTCTCAACAGCAGTGAGAACTCTCAGATACAATAAGGAATAGTAGCACTCCTTTGCTACGTGATGATGTAGATAGGCTTAGAACTGTTGCTAGCTCTCTTCGGGCGACCAGTGTTGATCCCACTGATGCCAATATGTCCCTTGGAGAACTTTTCAAATTGATCTCGGATCAGGTCGATGCTCTGGTCTCCTGTATCCCTTTTGTATGTAAAGATTGCAAGAAATAAAGAATCTCTTTTCCTTATACACTTGACTTTTTTAAATGCTTATGCATAACTTATAATCACCAATTTAGGATTCTTTACCTTCTCTATGTGAAAAATGGTCGCTAGAGGATGTTTTGGAGAAGTTTCACAGCAAAAAACCCTCTGTTGCCTTAGACATTCTCGCCGCACAAAACCCTCTTTTGCACACCTTGCCCTCATCATCTCCAAAGCTGTCACCCTTCCACCGATCTCACCACCAATGGCATCTTGGAGTCGATCCATCCACCACTTGGAAGAAATCCTAGTGGCACTCAAGAGAGAAGAGATTCTTACCCCACGGTTACTAATCAACTGGTGGCTAGCAGAGAAGAATGAAGAAGCCCCAGTTGTTCATGAGAACGAACTGGTGATCTTCGAAGAATACCTACGATGCGGGTTCCGACTTCCGGAGAGCAAATTCCTCTAGGAGATTCTGGTACATTATGGACTGGAGCTGGTGAATCTCCATCCAAATGTTGTTCAGATACTAGCCATCTTCCAGCATTTGTGCGAGGCTTTTGTTGGAGTGCTGCCCAGTGTGGATCTTTTCTGGTGTTTCTATTTCTCGGCATGGTCAAAAAGTACCAATGCCGCGAGCTGCATCTACTTCCACATAGGGGAGAAAAAAGAGTGCCCCTTTCTTCTCCTGCGGGATTCGGTGCACTGGTGGCACCATAAGTGGTTATACTGCACCCCACCTTCGGAGAGTCACCTCTGGTTTGAGAACAATCGGCCAAAGAAGAACAACGAAATGGACACCGTTCCCACTCTTAATCCGAGGTTGAAGAAGCAGGCTCAGGCCATTCTTCATTTAGCCCATCAAGGACTAACAGCGCGGGACATCATCCGCGATTTTGTAAGAAATAGGGTGAGCCCCCTGCGGAAGCGGGAACACCCTGCCTGGGAAATTGTCCAGATCGATTTTTCTTAGACTTCTTTGACTTCCCGCCTGATGACGATTCCTGCTTCTTGCTTGAATCCTCCTTCTTGTCGTCTTTTAGACCTGGCTGAGGCGGTAAGTTTCCCTTATCCACCATCCTATTCCATTCTACGGCCTCAGCCGCATTGGAGTAACGATCAGCCATGTCAAAAAGGTTGACTACTGACCGAGGGGGCTGGATAAGTAGATCTTCAGTAAATCTCCGATATCGAACGGTGTGTTTAAACGCCCTAATAACATAATTGTAGGATATGTTCGGGATGGTATTCCTTACTCCAACAAATCTCATGACAAACTGCCGAAGAGTCTCGGTAGAAGTCTGGCGGAGACGATGGAGGCCGGACGATGGAGGTCGTCCTATCTGCTGTCCGCCGGGGAGGTCTTCCGATTTGCGGAGGGGCTCCAGACCCAGAAGGTGCAGGAGTACGTCTCGCATGGGACGCTCCATATCCAGGTTCGTTCCTGGATCACCAGGTCGTTTCTTTCCAAGATTTTACCCTCTTGGGCTTCGAATAACTTTCGTGCTTGCAGGGGGCGGCCCTCGCCTGGGGCATCGAGGAGCGCTTTGCCAAGGCGTTGAAGCAGGTGGAGGAGAAGGCCGCCGCCTTTTCTGAGGAGCGGGACGATGCGCTATGGGAGTTGGCTCGAGTCCGGGCCCAACTCCACGCCTCCCAGAACGCCAACGACCGGCTCCAGAGGGAGGCAAGGGAAAAGGAGGATGCCCTCCGGGAGCTCGAGGGCTCCAGCTCCCGGGCGGTGGCGGAAGCGGGTCGCTCCATCCGCTCTGCCCTCGAAGGGCTTGGGGTGAGCCTCGGCCCGGGGGGCACTTCTGATGCGGCGCCGGCAACACTCGCGTAGACTGTGTGTTTTCTTAATGCACAAGTCTCTGTGATCCCGGAGGCCGCCGATGCTCGGCCACTGGGGTGGGCGATCCCAGTGGTGGCCGCTGCCGCAGGGCTTGTGGAACTCCGGGGGATCGGCGCCCGGGCTATCGGGGGTAGGATCCCCCGGGGCTTTTCCAAATTCTTCGAGCCGCTCCAGCGAGAGGTGGAGCAGCTCGCCGGGGGCTTCTACGATCGGATCGTGCAGGTGCGATTCCCGGCGTCGGCGCCTCTGAGGGCGGACACTACGGCTCCGACGGAGGCCTCCCGAGGGGAGGACAACTATGAACAAGTATGAGCCTCCCCCCAGGCCTTTAGATAGGTCCTTTTTTGTTTTAGTATTTTTGCTCCCGGTAGCTTCTTAGAAGAAGCCCCAGTGACTCGTACAAAAGACATTTTGATGCTATAGAATGAATTTTTTGCTAAGTCTTGAATTGAATTTACCAGGCACCCCGGGAGAGAGCCCCCGAGAGTTGAGCACAACCTTAGAGGCGCCCCAGTGTTGCGAGGAGCCTCCCCGGAGATAAGTCCTCCGAGCTCCGGAGGGTAGCACTCGGGGGATGCCCAAGCCGCCTTAATTTTGCTAAGTCTCATCTCCGGGGGACATGGTAGGGGTGTCTCCCGGGAGCTGATCCGGTTGCGATGGCTCCCGGAGTGGCACCTAGACAACTTCGGCAACCACCGCGCCGAATTATCCCCTCCGCGACCAGGGTCCCGGAGGGTTCCGCCGCTTCGAATACTCCCATCGGCAGGCTACAAGTATTGGCTCGAGAACCTGCTTCGGGAGGTCCAGCGACGTATACGAAGCTTGTATCGAGACCTGGCTCGGGAGCTATCAGAGGGCCTCTGGGATTATTAGGTGTAGGAGCCCCCAGGGGGGCTATCCCCCCTAGTTGTATCTTGCGTTTAATGTATGATACCCACCGGAGGTGGAAGATGTCCTCTGGTTAAATATTTCAATAAAGCTAAGGTTGCTTGTTCCCTAACTTAATTCACTACTACAGAAATGCAATCCACTAACCCATATCTTCTAATGGTTATAAGCAATCTGGGAAAAATCCGATAGAGTACGACTACAGCGGTGGAGAAGAGACTTTGCACTATCAGTTATATTCTGGTGTACCATAGTGAAATGCAAACAATTTTTACTATTTGTCATTATAATAGATGAAATAGTTCTATCGGTTTGTCATTCATAACTGATAGTGAAATTACGGACTTTTTACTATCGGTTAATACTATACCACAACGATAATAAGTAAAAGGACTTCATCAGTCTTGATATTCAACTGCATCGGTGTTGCACGGGCCTTCTCCACATCGGACTCCACTTGGTACGTAACCCTCTAACAAGCTGGGTCTTCAGTTTCTTCTTCTTGTTCCATATTGGGTTCAAGTCCGTAGGACTCAGGGTCAATGAATCCTTCTTCTAAATTTGTTTGTAAAAGCAAGGGTGAGCACATTGTCCACATGGTGCTCAACAAGTCCGAAATAAGAATGCAAGTATATATAGATGAGAGGGAAATTCTCAAAGAATGGCTCTTTGGCTTTTAATATACATATAGAATAGATTTTCACACTTAGTTTTGAAGAAAAGGTCTTTATTTTCAAAAGCGAGGCTTTTAAAACCCTAAGCTAGATTTTCAGAAAATGTTGTGTGTGGCGGTCTTTCATGAGTCACCACTTTATTCAGATTTTGTGAAAAACTTTTCAAAAGCTACTTGTGCTGCATCGATGAGGATAGATTCCACAGCGCGCAGACTCCATGACCTGGGAGCTCAAAGTATCCGATACTTTTTAAACTTTGCAAAGGTGTACCACCTTAATCCACCGATCATTCGGCTTTCAAGTCGGTACCTCTCCATGCAACTTTTACGCATGTGACAAGGCCGAGATGACACAACAGTTTACAGTCCTAGCATTAACAATTCCCTGCCCAGTAAATAGACAGTTAAGTCTCATGTACCGTTTGTGGGTTCTCTCCACTGCCTTACTTCCTAGCCTGGGTCTATGTTCTCGCAAGACACATAGCCTCTCTTGATTACAGCCGCGCACGACTTAATCTGGCATACGGCGTCTTCCTTCTTTCCACCTTATCCTCTCATAATTTTTCTGAACTCACATCACTCATGGCCCTTACTGGCTCACCAGTTCCTCGCAAGAAACTGGACCGACAACCATTGCAGGGAAAAGCTAATACTGAGAAAGCTACTAAGTTGCGCCCGTCCCATAACCGGGCAAGTGGTTGGTACGTTTTTCATGCCGCATAGAAGCATAACACAAGGTTCTAGTCCTTATGAATCTTTAGTGAGGAGTCTTTCACATTCCCAGTGCGCACACAGCACCATCCAATCAAACCATCCTCACTATCAATTCCAATCACATTTTCTTTCACAAAAAGGGGTTTTGAACATGCTTTTCTCATATGTGACTATTCAACATTTAACATATAATCTTGAGCATAGCATAGCATAATATTCTAGGGTGACAAGGGTGCAGGGATTATTCAATCACAAAAGGGGCTTCACAATTATTTAGGTCATATCTAATCACTTTATTTTAACATAACCCTCATTTGAATATAAAGCATGCATATACTTGAAAACAGCTAAAATACTTCAGTTCAAAATATTGGGTGAGACATGATCAAGGGATTGAGACTTGCCTTGCAGTGACGGGTCTAGCTGTTCAGATGATTCCTCAAAGTTCTCTTCTGCTCCTTCAACTTCTGGCTCCACAGCGGATACAAACAACACATACACACTATATAAACACACAAGTACTAGAAAATAGTACATAAATATATCATGCATGCAGAGGAAAAGGTTTGGACAAGGTCACTTGGTGTTGATTGAAGAGATAGGCTCAAAAGGACTTGAATGTTGAAGGGCTGACATTCGGTTCATGGCTTGACATAGCCCTAAATTGGTTCTAGGTACTTTTTCTGGAGATGTGACAGTAGAAAATATTGTAGAACATGTTTCCAGAGGCTTAGTGGACAAAGTGGCATTTCAATAGCTCAAATGTAAAAGGTCTAAAGCACTCAATGCCACTGGTGGACATGTACTGACATAGTGCTGGACATGGCCAGAAACTAGGGCATGGCATAACTTTTGACCTAGGGTTCCAATTGATGCACAACTTTGTCTGGGAGTTAGACCTTGATAATAGGGACAAATCACTCAATAGGCTCAAGGGCAGAAAGTGGCCGGACGGCAATGAACGGCGTCGATGAACCACGGTGGAGACACAGCACAGACATGGTTCTAGACAAAATTTGGCATGATCATAACTTTTGATCTGGGCTGATCAGGGTTTGAGCTAGTAGAGTAAAATACTCAGGGGGTTGAGGCCTAGCTAGATGACAAGGTTGCATCAGCTAGTTTAGCCGAAAAACAAACTCCGGTGATCAGAGCCGAAGACGAAGGCACTGATTTGGGCATTTTCGGTCTAGGGTGTTTGAACTCAATTCCACGCTTGTGAAGCATCTAGGGGATAATAGGAAGCTAATCGGGTGTTCAATTTTGCCAGGGAATGGCCAGAGAAGCTCGGCGGCATTCTCCGGCGAACTGACAGAATCCGAAATTGGGGATTCTTTGCTCGGGCCAAAATTGGGGATTCCAATCTTGCGGTCTTACTTCTCCTAGCTTACTGATCATCTTTCTCTACTGGCACAAGGATCAATTTGACTTGAATCACTCGGCATTAGGGGAACAGGGTAAAAAGACAATCTCGGCGACTGCCGGCGCTAGGTCTCGCCGGGGTTCAATTAAAAGCTGTGGCACAGAGAGGAAGGTGAGGGGAACTCATTGGTAGATTTGGATTGGAGAGAGATGTTGTGGTTGAGGCCGGCACCGTGAGCTCCAGAAGTGGCTCGCCGGGGAAGAAGACGAAGGCGATGGCAATGGCAAGCTCTAGAGCTAATGCTACGGTTGCTGGTGAAGTGTGGGTGTGGAGTGAAGCACAGGGCGAACGGGGCTTTATATAGCCGTGGGGTTGAGTCCTCGGGAGCGGCAGCAAATCGACAGGGATACTCTCTGGCGCTGGAGCAGTCAACGAGGTGTGTTGGAACATGGCGGGAGCTCTGCCAGAGACGAAGCTATCGCGCAAAATCTGGATTCGGCAGAATGACGGGATGGCGAGCCTCGGCATGGCAGCAAAGTGGCGCAAAGTTTCTGATAGCAGCAGGCACGCGCGCGCGAACGGTGAAGCTGCGGTCTCTGGTCATCGCCACGGTGGAGCTTCTTGGCGCAACGTGAGCACGTACGGTACACGTAGGATTCGGCCGTTGGTGGTGGTGAATCTGGCCGGCGGTGAAGGCTACGATGGTTCACGGCAAACGGTGGCAGTGGCTGCGGTCGAACGTCCTCAGGTCGTGGTCGTGCACGCGGGCTTCTGGTCGTGGTCGAAGAAAACAAGCCAGGGACTAAATCACGAGGCTTTGGACTAGATTGCGAAGATTTGGACTAAACTACACGGAATTAGGTTCGAGAATTTGGGCCTATTTGCAAATCTGGAGATTTGGTGGGCTGATTTGAATTCTGTTGGGGGAAATCTCCACGCGGTCAAGTCCAGGTAAGTTCATGATTGCCCGGGGACAGTGGCCTCCGGTGCCTGCCCCGGGCGCCGCCTTCTAGGCGCCCGGGGCCGTGCCCCCCGGGCATGTCCCGGGCGCCGCCATTTGGCCCCCGGGACCGTGCCCCCCGGGCATGTCCCGGGCGCCGCCATTTGGCCGCCGGGACCGTGCCCCCCGGGCATGTCCCGGGCGCCGCCATTTGGCCCCCGGGACCGTGCCCCCCGTGCATGTCCCGGGCGCCGCCATTTGGCCCGGGGACAGTGGCCTCGGTGCCTGCCCCGGGCGCCGCCATTTGGCCCCCGGGACCGTGCCCCCCGGGCATGTCCCGGGTGCCGCCATTTGGTCCCCGGGACCGTGCCCCCCGGGCATGTCCCGGGCGCCGCCATTTGGCCTCCGGGACCGTGCCCCGCGGGCATGTCCCGGGCGCCGCCATTTGGCCCCCGGGCATGTCCCGGGCGCCGCCACACGCCCGGGGATAGTGGCCTCCGGTGCCTGCCCCGGGCGCCGCCATTTGGCCCCCGGGACCGTGCCCCCCGGGCATGTCCCGGGCGCCGCCATTTGGTCCCCGGGACCGTGCCCCCCGGGCATGTCCCGGGCGCCGCCATTTGGCCGCCGGGACCGTGCCCCCCGGGCATGTCCCGGGCGCCGCCATTTGGCCCCCGGGACCGTGTCCCCCGGGCATGTCCCGGGCGCCGCCATTTGGCCCCCGGGACCGTGTCCCCCGGGCATGTCCCGGGCGCCGCCACACGCCCGGGGATAGTGGCCTCCGGTGCCTGCCCCGGGCGCCGCCATTTGGCCCCCGGGACCGTGCCCCCCGGGCATGTCCCGGGCGCCGCCATTTGGCCCCCGGGACCGTGTCCCCCGCGCATGTCCCGGGCGTCGCCACACGCCCGGGGATAGTGGCCTCCGGTGCCTGCCCCGGGCGCCGCCATTTGGCCCCCGGGACCGTGCCCCCCGGGCATGTCCCGGGCGCCGCCATTTGGTCCCCGGGACCGTGCCCCCCGGGCATGTCCCGGGCGCCGCCATTTGGCCGCCGGGACCGTGCCCCCCGGGCATGTCCCGGGCGCCGCCACACGCCCGGGGATAGTGGCCTCCGGTGCCTGCCCCGGGCGCCGCCATTTGGCCCCCGGGACCGTGCCCCCCGGGCATGTCCCGGGCGCCGCCATTTGGCCCCCGGGACCGTGCCCCCCGGGCATGTCCCGGGCGCCGCCATTCGCCCGGGGAGAGTGGCCTCCGGTGCCTGCCCCGGGCGCCGCAGTTTGGTCCTCGGGACCGGGCCCCCCGGGCATGTCCCGGGCGCCGCCATGTGCCCGGGGACAGTGGCCTCCGGTGTCTGCCCCGGGCGCCGCCTTTTGGGCTCCCGGGACCCTGCTCTCCGGAAGAGGTCCCGGACGTCACCGCCCTCCTAAAAGGTAAAATCCCTGTTTGTTTATCACGTGCAGGTCACGCGAGGGACGCCTCGGGAATCAGCGACCACCTGTCAAGCATCCAAGACGTTTGACCGGGAGAAGGACGGTCCTATCCTTCAATCCGACGGTGGCTCCCGGGGTAGTTTAGGTTTTTTGCTTCTTTTTGGGGCTATAAATAGCCCTTGTACCCCTCTGTTGTAAGGGACGACATCATTATTATTTGGAATAGCTAATCTCACAGACGTGCTCCGGAAGCCTCTCCCCCGGAGAGAGCTCCCCCAGCCGACTCCGGTCGGGAGCGCGTCGACAGGACTAGGGCCCCCACTGGGACCCGAACCTGTATAAATCCTCGTGTCTTTTCTTGTGTTTGTCCGGCGGGGGAGGACCGGTCACCCGGTCAACCCGCGCTGCGTGATCTCCGCTAGGATCGTCTTCAAAACCTGCCGGGGTATTCTTAATACCCCGACAAATTCTGACTTTGCAGATGAGTGATACCAAAATACTTGGACTCATCCAGTAGGAAAAATGGCAAGATCTGATAAGATCTGAAGGTTTCGACAAAAATTGAAAACAGGGTAAAATAGGGTAATTAGGTTTGACATTTTTGTCGGGGTTGAAACTAGGGTTTCGGTTGAGATTTTTGAGTTCTTCCAGAAGGGAAAAACGTTCAAAAAAGTGAAAGAAAGATAATCACTTGATCAGATTTGAATTTGGCGATGATATGAGACTTTTAGCCTTTTTGGGCTTTTTGAGAATTCTGAAAAGGACTAAACTGAAATACTTTTGGACTAAAAGGTGAAAATGATCTGGGAGATGAAGTTTAGCTACCGACTTTTTAAGTTAAGGTAGTGGCACACCCGAGATGAAATAGGGTTGAGACATCAGGGATTCCAAGAAGATATGCTGACTCGCAAGCAAAAAAGATAGCAAAAACAGGGATGTTACAACCTACCCTCCTTAGTAATAATCTCGTCCTCGAGATTCTGATCAGTCTAAGAACAGGTAGGGGAAATTCTGACGCAGCTCTTCTTCTCTTTCCCAAGTTGATTCTTCTTCGGTGTGGTTATTCCATTGGACTCTGCAGAATTTTATGGTCCTTGACTTTAGTCTCCTCTCACTGATCTCCAACACCTTGACTAGGTATTCCTGATATGTCAGATCTGGTTGAATCTCTATTTCTGTGGGAGACACTTGCTCCGTTGGCTTTCTCAGGCACTTCCTAAGTTGGGATACGTGAAAAACATTATGGACTCCTGCTAATTCAGGCGGTAGCTCCAGTTTGTATGCTACTTCTCCTCGCCTTTCCAAAATTTTGTATGGTCCCACGTATCTTGGGATTAACTTTCCCTTCATCTGAAATCGTCGAACTCCTTTGTAGGGTGCCACTTTGAGATACACGTAATCACCTATCTCGATGGATAGTTCTCTCCTTCTGCTGTCGGCGTAACTCTTCTGTCAGGATTGGGCTGTTTTCAATCTCTCTTGTATGATCTTCACATGAGCAGTGGCATCCTCTACTAATTGTGGTCCCAAAAATTGTTTATGTCCCACTTCGGTCCAATATAGTGGCGTGCGGCACTTCCTTCCATAAAGTGCTTCATAAGGAGCCATTTGCAGGCTCGCTTGATAACTATTGTTGTAAGTAAATTCTGCGTACGGCAGAAATTGTTCCCAAGAATTCCCGTAGTCTAAAGCACATGCTCTCAACATGTCTTTACGAGAACGGGGTTCGCGAGCCACTCGGGGTGGAAGACCTCCCAAATGAATCCCACTTCTCGGAGCTTGACGATCTCAACCTTGATCGCCTCTTGGCGTTCAAGGCAGAGTTTTCTCAGCTTCTGTTTGACCGGGGGGTGACCAAGGGTCACAGCGAGCTTATGCTCGATGACTTCCCGGGCGACACCTCACATGTCAGAGGGCTTCCATGCGAATACGTCGGAGTTCTCATGTAGGAAAACCATGAGTTGCCCCGTGTGCTCTTCCGGAAGTTCCGCCCCAATCTTGATGGTCTTGTTTGCGTCCTCCGGGGATAGCGGGACCTTCCGAAGATCCCCTTCTGGATGCGGCTTGGGGGGAGACCTCTTGGAGGGTGCGACCGTGGCGTCTGGCCCCGAGGAAGAGGTCTCTCCCCCCTGGGTCTTGATCATGTTGACACTCCCGATCATCGCGGCAGCACGCTCATACAAAGCGCGGGCCACGTCTTGGTCGCCTCGGGCGGTGATCACGCCGTGAGGCCTGGGGATCTTCACACAGAGATAGCTCTAGTGGATCGCTACCCCCAAGCGGTTGATCGTGGTTCTCCCCATGATTGCGTTGTAGGAAGAGGGGAGGTCCACAACATCGAACCGGACCATCTATGTTCGGTAGTTGTATGGGGTACCGAAGGTCATGGGAAGATCCACCTTCCCCACTGAGTGGATTGTCTTTCCCGGGATGAAGCCCTGCAAGGGCCCTGCAAGGGCTACAGCAACTTCTCGTCGACCTGCATCTCCTTAAACGCCTTCAGGTACAGGACGTCGGCGGAGCTTCCGCCAAAGACGAGGATGTGTGCCAGGTAGCAGTTGTAAACGTCGGCGGAGCTTCCGCCAAAGACGAGGAAGTGTAACACCCTGAGTTAGGGGTGAAAAGTTCCTTTTTCATCAATAGCATGCATGCATGTATCTGTAGTAATAGCCAGATCAGTATCTATCCTAAGCCCTAAACTCTCCAAAATCTATCCTGTGACCTCAAATCAAGATCAGATTGTTCAGATGTGATCTATCAGTTATCCTGAATCGAAAAGTCTTCGGAACTTAGATCCAATTCTATCTCTAAATCCCAGAATTATCAACTCCATTCTGTTTTCGAAAACAGAATTACTTTATATTACCCAAATACCCTAAGTTTCAGAAATACAGATTTAACCTAAATCTTGACCAAGTTTAGACCAGATTATTTCTGGAATATGATCATGGGTATGTCAATACCTTAATCTAAAAAGTTGACAGCCAGATTTCACCATCTAGACCCTTTTCACAAATTAGTCCAAAAAAATTATCGCAAAATAGTCCTTATCTGTTATCTGAAAACCCAAAAAGGCTAAAATCTCCAGATTAACTCCAAATTCAGAATTTCTTCAGCAAATCTTCTCAAAATGCTATTTGCCACAAGTTTCTCTTCTATGCAGATATCAAAATCGAACCCTAAATGCCAGAATTCAAAATCGACAAAACTCAAATCCTAATTTACCCTAAATTACCCTATTTTCAGTTTGTATCAAAAGCTATCCAAATGCGCCAAATTTTATTTTCAATCCTTGCCAAATCATCTGTGGAATAAAGATTGCCAAAATAGCAGAATCAAAGTCAGTTCAAACCTCCCAGAATTCCAGATTTGCATTTCAGTCCAAAACAAGAAATCGAATATTGCAATAAGGTCCCTAATTCGACCAGGACAGCAGCAAGCATTCGACCAGGTCAACTGCTGTACACGACCAGGGCTCGCCGTGTTTCTTTGCGCCGTGGTTGCTCATCGCCGGCCAAGCTTCGCCGCACTTGTGACCGTGCATGCCAGTACGCACGTGTCCTTGCCTCAGCCGTCACCGTGGCAGCGTCGTTGCTACGTCGACGACCAGCGTTTGCTCCCGCGCGCGATCAGCAGCAACTTTGTCAGCAATCCATCGCCACGTAGCCTCGCCGCGCCAGTACTTGTCGCCACCGCTTGCTACAAGCTTCGCCAGGTCCCGATGAAGCGACATTGTGATCAGCTGAAGGCTTGTCGCCGTCGCATCACCGTTCTTCGCTGTGTCTTCGCCGCTGTTGCTCCAGCACGCAACCAGTCAAGTCACCAGCAGCCAATCTCTTCATTGTTTTCTCTTCGCATGTTTCGCGTGCCTATTTAAGCATCCCTGTGCTCAGCAGCTCCCTCAAACCTCACTGGAAATCAGCTAAGTTTCAAAATTCTCCTGTCTTGGTCTTCTTCTCCGGCGAGCCATCGAGGAGCTTCACGGTGGCAGCTTCAACCACAGCATCTCCTGCCAAATTAACCGCACCAGTGAGTTCCCCTTATCTCTCTCATCGTGCTGTACCACTTAATTGGATTACCTTGCACCTTATCGCCGGCGATCACCGGAATTTGCTGAAACTTGAAGATTGCCCTGTTCCGGCAATGCAGGCCAAATTACCTCGATTTAGCTCTCGATCCTGTGGAAGAAGATGATCAGTGACTCATTTCCATCAAGCCTATGCATCAAGATCTCCCGATTGAGCTTCAATCGAAGCTTTCCCCAATTTTGAACTTCTCCAGAAACCGGCGATCGTCGCCAGTCTTCTCCGGCCATCCTCCGGCCCATCCAATTGTTACCAGAAGCTTCCCTATACCTCCTAGATGCTCTCCAAGCAAGGAATTTAGTTCTCTCGGCCTGTAACAGAAACCCCCAACTGGCAGTGTCTCTTCTCCGGCGCCGATGACCGGAAAGCTTGTTCCAGCCATTTCAGCCCTCGAAACCTTGTCATTTAGATGTGCCTTAGCCTCCTGAGCACTTTTGTCTTCTAGCCCGACACCTAGATCGGCCTAGATTGGAAGTTACAGCCATGCCAAGATCTTGTCCAGAATTGCTCCAGTGCAGCCAGTTCATCTCTGTTCATCATCAAAATTCTTGCTTTCCAGCCATTTCCTGCCCTAGATCCTGTTAACTTAATTGCTCCTGTTACTCAAGCCTACCTCCCAGACAAAGTGGTGCATCATTTGGAGCTCCAGATCAAAAGTTATGCTAAGCCCTAGTTTTTGGCATTGTCAGCTCTATGCCAGAGCTTGCCAGCCAGTGGCATTGACCTTATTTACCCACTTCTGGTTGTGCAATTTGAAATCCACTTTGTCCACTGAATTTGTAGAGTTGTGATCTACATTTTATTCTACTACCACAAGTTGAGATGACCCCTCTATCATTCATCGACCCTATGTCGATGCTTTGAACCGAATGTCGACCTAAAGACGTTCGCTGTTTTTGAGCGAACCAGTCGCAACCTTGATATCATTCTGATATTTTGAGGCATTTGGAACCTTGTAAACCTTTGACAGCTAATCTTAACATTGGTTTCTTTAACTTAACCCTAATCAGCCTCTAAACCCAATCATTCCAGAATCATCAAGACTTCATCTTTGCATCATTGCATATAGTATAATAATGTATTGAAAAGATTATGATTATTGGTTGTTTGTTTGTTGGGAGAGAAGATCAAGAGCCCGAGTTCGAGGACTTCATTGCGGATCCGACGTCAACTGCTGTATCTTACGACGCGGAAGGCAAGTCATATCCTTGGTCATCTTGAACCTATATTTTAAATGTTGCTATAATATAACCTTGAATATAGGCAATATTGCATGTGAAAGATTGAGAATGGTTGATTTATAAATTGGCAGTACTAGACTGGTTATCTGTGAAATGTGAAATAAACAAGTTTTGAGCTATGAACTATTATATGTATCTATATACTTATATTCATGAAATAAAACCCCTAGCCGTGACTAGAAAAATGGTATGGATGGCTGTAGCACTGGAGGTGCTAGACTGCAAAGGAATGCAGGCACTGAAGGTGCAGGGTTGTGGATGGTCTGGTCACTGGCATATAAGGACTAGAACCTTGTGTTGTGCGTCTAGTGGCATGAACAACGTGCTAACCGCAAGCCTGGTATGGGACAGGCCTGAACAAGTAATTATGTGGATCGCACATGAAACCCCTGCATGAGATGTGTTGTGATGCACGATAAACACGGAGCGCGGGTCCCACACATATCACTGAAGGTGATCAAGCACGCTGACCCAGTAATGGGAATAAGCAAAGGGGTGGAGGTTTGGATACAACCTGCCACAACTGTGCCTCGCTGAGAGCCACAGGGTCGGGGGTGAATTGTGAGTAAAACATAACAAAAGTTCTTGTTATTTCCACCTTGCCGCTCACAATATGAAGTGAGTCAGGGGTCCAATCATTTTGTTATGATAGGAAAGGTTTGAAAGTGGAGTATCTTGCGGGTAAATTGGTACCTCTCTGCAGAGTTAAAAACGTATTCGAATACTCCGAGCTCCCGGGTTTATAGGAGTCTTCTGCGGTGGATTAAATCCACGGGGTGTGACACAAGTACTATTTTCTAAATAAAATATGTTTAAATCAAGATTACCCAAATGACATGTGTTGTCATGATAAGGAGTGCTGCCGTGGGCTGTCGTGTGTCGACGTGTCACGGTAGTGCTGTAATCTAGTGAACATGATTGATGATGTTATATTATGAAAAGTGCTGCCATAAGATGAGATGAGAAAGGAAAAGACTATTTTACAAATATCCATAATTCTTGACTAGTCTAGGTTCATATCATCACTACTATATGTACTTACTCTTACCTATGACTTGCTGAGTACGTAAGTGCTCACCCTTGCAACATTCAACTCAATAGATGGAGCCTACTTTGATCAAGATGATGGCACGGAGTATTACGTGGATCCAGAAGGAGGAGAATCAGTTCCGCCAGAGCCCTGAAGTGTGTTGTTCTGCCGTCAACTTCTTTTGTGGGAGGGTCACCTATCTTCTACTGCGTAGTTAAATATTTTGCTAAACCCTGAATGCCTTGTAGGCATTGTAATCCTCTTATGTAATATTAAGGCCAGCAGGCCACACTGCTTAATATTTTGTGAGTACTCTCTTGCAATGTAATATACTCCTGTGTTTGACTCATCCTGGGAAGTCAAAGGTTTGTAGTTTGGGACTAGCTGCAGCGAGCTAGGTCTCTACAGGAGTAGTCGTTGTCCCAGTCACGGGGCGCGACAAAGAAAAGTTGGTATCAGAGCAAAATGGGAACTTGACTGTAGGACGACACCTTTAGGAAATTGGCCGTGCCAGGAAGACGTAATTTATTTAGAAACTAATTGTGGAAATTTTATTTTGGTAAAAGTAATGAGCTTTGTGGCTCTTGAAAACCTTCATTTCAAAATTTTATTTGGATTTCTAAAATTCGGTAAGATTGTGAGAGTGCGTTCTGTTCCAGAGTATCTTAGAGGTTGGTGTAGACAGAGCTAGTGGATGCTCTTAATAGCTTTGTGATTCGCTGTTGCTTTTGCAATGGTTAATTTGTGTATTATGGCTAATAGCCTAAGAAATTTTATGCATTAAAGTAGTTGCATTAATTTCTGCATTGCTGTCTTAGTTGGCCTTAGTTAGTTAGATCCGTCTAAACTTTTTCAGAGCCACCATGGTTGACACCAGAAGGAGATCTCGAAGTGGAAGAGAACATATAGGTCAGACTCCGCAAGAAGAAGAAACTATGACAAGAGACCCTTTGTTTCAGCAAGGATCTCAGAGTTCTAATCCACCTCAGAATGAACAACCCAGTCTTCAGGAAATTCTGTTGTCAATGGAGAAAAGCCGACAAGAAGCTCAGATAGCTCATACCCAGTTATTAGCTCAGATAGTTCAGAAACTGCCTACTGGAACAACAGAAGGAACTACTTCTGCTGTAGGAGCAAGATTAACAGATTTCCAAAAGACCCGTCCACCAACATTCTCTAGTGCGACCGATCCTATGGTTGCCGATGATTGGTTACGGGATATCGAGAGGAAACTAGACACGGTCCGATGCAGCGAACGAGAGAAAGTTTTGTTTGGATCTCATCAGTTATCAGGAGCTGCAGCTGCCTGGTGGATGAATTACCAGGAAGCTCATCCTGATAAAGATAATATCTCTTGGAGGGAATTTAAGGATCAATTTCGGAAATTTCATATACCTACTGGTGTTATGGCAGCTAAGCGTCGGGAATTTCGGAATTTAACTCAAGGAAGTAAGTCAGTCACTGAGTATCTACACCAATTTACTCATTTGGCTCGATATGCACCTGGAGATGTGGATACTGAAGAGAAGAAGATAGAGCGCTTCACAGAAGGACTTCAACACTATTTACAGTATCAAATTGCTTCTCATGAACTGACGGAATTTCAAACCCTAGTGAACAGAGCTTTAAAGGTGGAAGAAAAGAAGAATATGGGAGAAGAAAGCCGAAAGAGGAGGATGTTCCAGCAAACAAGACCACAGCCAAATCCAATCAGAGGAAGAGTTCCTATCACTCCCAATTTTCGACCATCTTATCAGAATCCCAGACCAGCAACGACATTGTGCCCCAATTGCCGTGGAAATCATTCTCAGAAGGATTTCCCTCATCCTCGTGTTGAGTGTTATCATTGTGGACAGCGTGGGCACCGTAAAGAATTCTGTCCTTGGATACAACTTCCGATGTCCATTGCCAGATCTCAAGCAGGATCACAGCCAATAGTAACCAGAGCATCACCATCGCAGAATTTTAGAGGAAATTCAGCAGGAAGAGGAGGAAACATGGCTAATCGAGGAAGAGGAAGAGGTAAAGTACCAACTGCAACCCAAGGAGGAAGATTAAACTATACTTCAATTCAAGAAGCGGGCAACGCCACCGACATTCTTCTAGGTAGATTTCTGATTCAATCTGCATCTGCCTTAATATTGTTTGATCCTGGTGCTACAAATTCATTCATGTCAAAAGCATTTGCATCTGAAGTTGAAATGCATGTAGACCAAGTACCACTAGAGTACTCTATGGTTATACAAACTCCAGGGGCTAGATTATCTGTTTACTCGATCTGCCCAAATGTAACTTTCAATATAGAAGGAGTAGAATTTGAGGCAAATCTACTAGTTCTAGAACTGCAAGGACTAGACATTATTTTGGGAATGGATTGGTTGTCCCAACATAAAGGTCTAGTAGATTGTGAAGAGAAAACCCTTAGTCTTGTCAGTAGTCAAGGGGAGAGAGTTCTATTTTATGCAGAAAGATCATCAGTCAAGAGACCGCTAAGATCTGTTCAAGCATTGCAAAAGTTATGCCTGGAACAAGTGCCCGTAGTACAACAATATTCTGATGTATTTCCAGAAGAACTTCCAGGAATGCCACCTGATAGAGACATAGAGTTCTCTATTGAGCTTAAACCAGGAGCAGCACCTATAGCAAAACGACCATACCGGATGTCAGTTTCTGAATTAGAAGAGCTCAAGAGCCAATTGGAAGACTTGGAAGATAAAGGATTCATTAAACCCAGTACTTCGCCATGGGGAGCCCCGGTATTATTCGTAAGGAAGAAGGATGGAACCCTACGAATGTGTGTGGATTATCGGGCTCTAAATGAAGTTACCATAAGGAACAAGTATCCATTGCCAAGAATTGATGACTTGTTCGATCAACTTCGAGGAGCTAAAGTATTCTCCAAAATAGACTTGAAGTCTGGATATCATCAGCTGAAGATTAAGAAGGAAGATATATCGAAGACTGCTTTCACTACCAGATACGGACTGTATGAGTTTACAGTAGTACCTTTTGGTTTAACTAAAGCCCCAGCAGCCTTCATGAATGTTATGAATAGCACATTTATGGATTTCCTTGACAAATTTGTCATAGTGTTCATAGATGACATTCTGATATAGTCCAGGAATACAGAAGAGCATGAGCAACATCTATATCTAGTCTTAGAAAGACTACGAGAAAGGCAATTCTATGCCAAGTTTGATAAATGCGAGTTTTGGATGTCAAAGATTGCATTTCTTGGACATGTGTTGACAGCAGAAGGAATTTCAGTGGATCCAGCTAAAATTTCAGCTATCAAGGAATGGAAGCGACCCACCTCGGTTCCAGAAATTAGAAGTTTCTTGGGATTGGCAGGTTATTATAGAAGATTCATTGAAGGATTTTCCCAAATTGCCAAACCACTTACAAATCTGCTAAAGAAGGATGTTGCATTTAAATGGACCACCAAGTGCGAGGAGAGTTTTCAGAAGTTGAAACAAAAATTGATAACAACACCAGTTCTTACCTTGCCAAATAGCAAAGAAGATTTTGTAGTTTACTATGATGCTTCGAAGCAAGGGATAGGCTGTGTGCTAATGCAACAAGGTCGGGTAGTAGCCTATGCTTCACGCCAGTTGAGGCCACATGAGGAAAACTATCCTACCCATGATTTGGAATTAGCAGCAGTAGTTCATGCCTTGAAGATATGGCGACACTACCTTATTGGAAATAAATGTGAGATTTTTACCGATCATAAGAGCCTCAAGTATATCTTCACTCAGACGGAGCTCAACATGCGTCAACGACGATGGCTGGAGTTGATCAAAGATTATGATCTTAGTATTCAGTACCATCCAGGGAAGGCTAATGTAGTAGCAGATGCCTTAAGCAGGAAGGTTTACAACCTACAAGGAATGGTTATGTTAAAGAACCCTTACCTTCAACAAGAGTTGCAGAATCATCAAGTGGAAATAGTACCGCAGGGAACGGTAGCTACTTTAACAATAAAATCTCAACTTGAAGAACAGATAGGAAATGCCCAGAAGGAAGATGAAGAAATTCGTAAGATCAAGAGTCGAATCAAGTTAGGAAAGGCTCAAGGCTTTACTGAAGATAACCAAGGGATTGTATGGTATCGAGAAAGAATCTGTGTACCTCAAAACGCAGATCTTAAGGAAATAATTCTCCATGAAGCACATAAAACTCCATACTCAATACACCCTGGTAACACAAAGATGTATCAAGATTTGAAGACCAGATTCTGGTGGGATAATATGAAGAGAGATATTGCAGAGTATATTGCAAACTATGATACATGTCGACGAGTTAAAACAGAACACCAGAAAATAGCAGGAAAGCTACAACCTCTACCAATACCATTATGGAAATGGGAAGAAATTGGTATGGATTTCATTACAGGATTACCTAAAACTCACGGAGGATATGATTCTATATGGGTTATTGTGGACAGACTTACTAAAGTAGCTCACTTCATACCGGTCAAAAAGATTTATGATGGCAGTAAATTAGCAGAGTTATACATGCAAAGAATAGTGGCATTGCATGGTATTCCTAAGAAGATAGTCTCAGATCGTGGAACACAGTTTACCTCCAAATTTTGGAATAGACTGCATGAAACCCTAGGAACCCAGTTGGATTTCAGTACTGCATATCATCCACAGACGGGAGGACAGACAGAAAGAGTCAACCAAATCCTAGAGGATCTTCTAAGAGCTTGTATACTAGATTATGGGACATCATGGGACAAATGTTTACCATTTGCAGAATTTACATATAATAACAGTTATCAAGCTAGTATACAGATGGCACCATTTGAAGCTTTATATGGACGTAAATGCAGAACTCCATTACATTGGAATGAGCCAGGAGAACGAAAAGTCATTGGACCAGAGATAGTAGAAGAAGCAGAAGCTCATGTCAGACTCATCAGAGAAAGGTTGAAAACAGCACAATCACGACAAAAGAGCTATGCAGATAAACGACGAAGAGAATTATCTTTTGAACCAGGAGATTTTGTGTATCTCAAGGTTACACCATTCAAAAGATTACAAAGATTCCAAGTGAAAGGAAAGTTATCCCCAAGATATATTGGACCATTTAAGATAATCAAGAGAAAGGGAGAAGTATCATATAAATTGGAATTACCTGTGAGATTAGCAGGAGTGCATGATGTGTTTCATGTCTCTCAGCTCCAGAAATGTTTGAAGGAACCTACTGACCAGATAGATGTACAAGATGTGCCTTTACAGAAGAATCTCACTTATCTTGAGCACCCAATCAGAATCCTAGCCACTGATGAACGTCAGCTCAGAAGGAAGAAAATCAAATTGTGTAAAGTTCAATGGAAGAATCATTCAGAGCAAGAGGCTACTTGGGAGAAGGAAGAAGATCTTAAGCAAACCTATCCTGATCTTTTCCTGTCTTAAGTAAATCTCGGGGCGAGATTTCTTTAAGGAGGGTAGATCTGTAACACCCTGAGTTAGGGGTGAAAAGTTCCTTTTTCATCAATAGCATGCATGCATGTATCTGTAGTAATAGCCAGATCAGTATCTATCCTAAGCCCTAAAATCTCCAAAATCTATCCTGTGACCTCAAATCAAGATCAGATTGTTCAGATGTGATCTATCAGTTATCCTGAATCGAAAAGTCTTCGGAACTTAGATCCAATTCTATCTCTAAATCCCAGAATTATCAACTCCATTCTGTTTTCGAAAACAGAATTACTTTATATTACCCAAATACCCTAAGTTTCAGAAATACAGATTTAACCTAAATCTTGACCAAGTTTAGACCAGATTATTTCTGGAATATGATCATGGGTATGTCAATACCTTAATCTAAAAAGTTGACAGCCAGATTTCACCATCTAGACCCTTTTCACAAATTAGTCCAAAAAAATTATCGCAAAATAGTCCTTATCTGTTATCTGAAAACCCAAAAAGGCTAAAATCTCCAGATTAACTCCAAATTCAGAATTTCTTCAGCAAATCTTCTCAAAATGCTATTTGCCACAAGTTTCTCTTCTATGCAGATATCAAAATCGAACCCTAAATGCCAGAATTCAAAATCGACAAAACTCAAATCCTAATTTACCCTAAATTACCCTATTTTCAGTTTGTATCAAAAGCTATCCAAATGCGCCAAATTTTATTTTCAATCCTTGCCAAATCATCTGTGGAATAAAGATTGCCAAAATAGCAGAATCAAAGTCAGTTCAAACCTCCCAGAATTCCAGATTTGCATTTCAGTCCAAAACAAGAAATCGAATATTGCAATCAGGTCCCTAATTCGACCAGGACAGCAGCAAGCATTCGACCAGGTCAACTGCTGTACATGACCAGGGCTCGCCGTGTTTCTTTGCGCCGTGGTTGCTCATCGCCGGCCAAGCTTCGCCGCACTTGTGACCGTGCATGCCAGTACGCACGTGTCCTTGCCTCAGCCGTCACCGTGGCAGCGTCGTTGCTACGTCGACGACCAGCGTTTGCTCCCGCGCGCGATCAGCAGCAACTTTGTCAGCAATCCATCGCCACGTAGCCTCGCCGCGCCAGTACTTGTCGCCACCGCTTGCTACAAGCTTCGCCAGGTCCCGATGAAGCGACATTGTGATCAGCTGAAGGCTTGTCGCCGTCGCATCACCGTTCTTCGCTGTGTCTTCGCCGCTGTTGCTCCAGCACGCAACCAGTCAAGTCACCAACAGCCAATCTCTTCATTGTTTTCTCTTCGCATGTTTCGCGTGCCTATTTAAGCATCCCTGTGCTCAGCAGCTCCCTCAAACCTCACTGGAAATCAGCTAAGTTTCGAAATTCTCCTGTCTTGGTCTTCTTCTCCGGCGAGCCATCGAGGAGCTTCACGGTGGCAGCTTCAACCACAGCATCTCCTGCCAATTAACCGCACCAGTGAGTTCCCCTTATCTCTCTCATCGTGCTGTACCACTTAATTGGATTACCTTGCACCTTATCGCCGGCGATCACCGGAATTTGCTGAAACTTGAAGATTGCCCTGTTCCGGCAATGCAGGCCAAATTACCTCGATTTAGCTCTCGATCCTGTGGAAGAAGATGATCAGTGACTCATTTCCATCAAGCCTATGCATCAAGATCTCCCGATTGAGCTTCAATCGAAGCTTTCCCCAATTTTGAACTTCTCCAGAAACCGGCGATCGTCGCCAGTCTTCTCCGGCCATCCTCCGGCCCATCCAATTGTTACCAGAAGCTTCCCTATACCTCCTAGATGCTCTCCAAGCAAGGAATTTAGTTCTCTCGGCCTGTAACAGAAACCCCCAACTGGCAGTGTCTCTTCTCCGGCGCCGATGACCGGAAAGCTTGTTCCAGCCATTTCAGCCCTCGAAACCTTGTCATTTAGATGTGCCTTAGCCTCCTGAGCACTTTTGTCTTCTAGCCCGACACCTAGATCGGCCTAGATTGGAAGTTACAGCCATGCCAAGATCTTGTCCAGAATTGCTCCAGTGCAGCCAGTTCATCTCTGTTCATCATCAAAATTCTTGCTTTCCAGCCATTTCCTGCCCTAGATCCTGTTAACTTAATTGCTCCTGTTACTCAAGCCTACCTCCCAGACAAAGTGGTGCATCATTTGGAGCTCCAGATCAAAAGTTATGCTAAGCCCTAGTTTTTGGCATTGTCAGCTCTATGCCAGAGCTTGCCAGCCAGTGGCATTGACCTTATTTACCCACTTCTGGTTGTGCAATTTGAAATCCACTTTGTCCACTGAATTTGTAGAGTTGTGATCTACATTTTATTCTACTACCACAAGTTGAGATGACCCCTCTATCATTCATCGACCCTATGTCGATGCTTTGAACCGAATGTCGACCTAAAGACGTTCGCTGTTTTTGAGCGAACCAGTCGCAACCTTGATATCATTCTGATATTTTGAGACATTTGGAACCTTGTAAACCTTTGACAGCTAATCTTAACATTGGTTTCTTTAACTTAACCCTAATCGGCCTCTAAACCCAATCATTCCAGAATCATCAAGACTTCATCTTTGCATCATTGCATATAGTATAATAATGTATTGAAAAGATTATGATTATTGGTTGTTTGTTTGTTGGGAGAGCAGATCAAGAGCCCGAGTTCGAGAACTTCATTGCGGATCCGACGTCAACTGCTGTATCTTACGACGCGGAAGGCAAGTCATATCCTTGGTCATCTTGAACCTATATTTTAAATGTTGCTATAATATAACCTTGAATATAGGCAATATTGCATGTGAAAGATTGAGAATGGTTGATTTATAAATTGGCAGTACTAGACTGGTTATCTGTGAAATGTGAAATAAACAAGTTTTGAGCTATGAACTATTATATGTATCTATATACTTATATTCATGAAATAAAACCCCTAGCCGTGACTAGAAAAATGGTATGGATGGCTGTAGCACTGGAGGTGCTAGACTGCAAAGGAATGCAGGCACTGAAGGTGCAGGGTTGTGGATGGTCTGGTCACTGGCATATAAGGACTAGAACCTTGTGTTGTGCGTCTAGTGGCATGAACAACGTGCTAACCGCAAGCCTGGTATGGGACAGGCCTGAACAAGTAATTATGTGGATCGCACATGAAACCCCTGCATGAGATGTGTTGTGATGCACGATAAACACGGAGCGCGGCTCCCACACATATCACTGAAGGTGATCAAGCACGCTGACCCAGTAATGGGAATAAGCAAAGGGGTGGAGGTTTGGATACAACCTGCCACAACTGTGCCTCGCTGAGAGCCACAGGGTTGGGGGTGAATTGTGAGTAAAACATAACAAAAGTTCTTGTTATTTCCACCTTGCCGCTCACAATATGAAGTGAGTCAGGGGTCCAATCATTTTGTTATGATAGGAAAGGTTTGAAAGTGGAGTATCTTGCGGGTAAATTGGTACCTCTCTGCAGAGTTAAAAACGTATTCGAATACTCCGAGCTCCCGGGTTTATAGGAGTCTGCTGCGGTGGATTAAATCCACGGGGTGTGACACAAGTACTATTTTCTAAATAAAATATGTTTAAATCAAGATTACCCAAATGACATGTGTTGTCATGATAAGGAGTGCTGCCGTGGGCTGTCGTGTGTCGACGTGTCGCGGTAGTGCTGTAATCTAGTGAACATGATTGATGATGTTATATTATGAAAAGTGCTGCCATAAGATGAGATGAGAAAGGAAAAGACTATTTTACAAATATCCATAATTCTTGACTAGTCTAGGTTCATATCATCACTACTATATGTACTTACTCTTACCTATGACTTGCTGAGTACGTAAGTGCTCACCCTTGCAACATTCAACTCAATAGATGGAGCCTACTTTGATCAAGATGATGGCACAGAGTATTACGTGGATCCAGAAGGAGGAGAATCAGTTCCGCCAGAGCCCTGAAGTGTGTTGTTCTGCCGTCAACTTCTTTTGTGGGAGGGTCACCTATCTTCTGCTGCGTAGTTAAATATTTTGCTAAACCCTGAATGCCTTGTAGGCATTGTAATCCTCTTATGTAATATTAAGGCCAGCAGGCCACACTGCTTAATATTTTGTGAGTACTCTCTTGCAATGTAATATACTCCTGTGTTTGACTCATCCTGGGAAGTCAAAGGTTTGTAGTTTGGGACTAGCTGCAGCGAGCTTGGTCTCTACAGGAGTAGTCGTTGTCCCAGTCACGGGGCGCGACAGGAAGTGAACCCCGCGTGCGTCTTCCGCTGTCAAAGTGAGGGGGACGTCTGACCACTTTGGTGGCCGGGATGTCTGCAGCACCCCCACTATCTTTACTTCACGCGCATACTCCTTGCACTGGTGCTTGGAGTCTCGCCCAGAGGCGGACCCTCCCGTGATGACGTTAATACGCCTTTGGGAGGTTTGGAAGGGGAGCACTTTTGACGGGTACCCTTCCCGCGCTTGTCCTTGCTGCCCCCCCCCCCCCGCCCCCCCCGCGGGGGCAGGAAGGGCCGGTAAAGCCGGCTGAGAGGGCAGGGAGGCAGGAGTCCCCCCCTGCCCATGCTGGTCGAGCAATGCGGCAAAGGGTTGGAGAAGCTGGTGGCATTCCTAGGTAGCATGGGTATTGGACTTGTGGAAAGTGCACCACATGCCTTCCTTGCCTCCAGCTGCGGGGCCTTCACGACTGCCGGACGACTGCACCCCCCCCACAGCCTTTCAACTTGGGGAAGGGGCGGTTTCCCCTGGGCGCATCGTGCAAGCCGCCTCCGCCCTCAAGGAGAAAGGTGTCCCGAGGCCGTGGCTCGCTACGATTGCCCCTTTTGGGGCGCTTGAGGGGGTCCTAGCCTCCCGGTCGATGGGGGCGGGAACTCCCTGGTTTTTCTTCCAGAGGTCGTCCTCCTCTGCCCGAGCGTACTTCTCGAGTATAGTGAAGAGCTCGTCGGCGGAGGAGGGGCAGCCTCGGGAGAGTCTCCGATGGAGCTCCCCGGGCAGGACCCCGCTCTTGCACGACTCAATGACTGTGGAGTCGGGGACGTGAGCTACTTTGCTCTTGACCTGAGCAAAGTGCTTGAAGAAGCTGCGGATGGTCTCCCGTGTCCTCTGTTGGACAGTTTATAGCTACGATGAATCTAGGGGACGCACGTAGTTCCCCTGGAAGTTCGCACAAAATTCATGCTTGAGCTGCGCAAAAGACTTGATGGAATCGGCCTTTAGGTTGTAAAACCATGAGCAGGCGATCCCAGTCAGGTAGAGGGGGAAGACATTGTGCTGGACTGTCTCGTCCCCCCCATCCACCGAAATGGCTGTGGAATACACCTGCACAAACTCGTAGGGATCGGCCTCACCATTGTAGTGTTCGATGTGCGGCGGTCGGTAAGGCCGCGGCCATCGAATGCACCAGAGCCAGCGGCATAGTGGTTGGTTAGCCCCTTCCACCTCCCAGGGGGAGTCCCGGTCGCTGTCCCCTTTGACGGGGGACGTGCGTTTGTTTTCGGAGTCGGGAAGGGGCCCAAGGGGTCCACCGACGTGGCGGTAGCGCCTCTTTTCCTCTGGGTTAGGCGAGCTAACCTCTCGGACGTCTGGGCACCCCCTAGCGACGGCGGTTGCTTCTTCAGTGGGCCTTTTTCCTCAGCTGGGAAGGGAATGTGGTTCACCGCGTCCACAACCCGGGGGAGGCTCCGGCCGGTCACGTGAGGGAGCCTCTCCAGACCTGGTGGTACGCATTTGCTTGACCTCCTCCTGGGTAAAGCAGACCTGATCCGCAGGGGGAGCCCTCGGGGGCAGCCCCGGGGGAGGAGGGAGCTCATGCGCAGCGGTCACGAGCTCAGGAGGTACTACCGGGGTGTGGGCAGAACCCACCACCGGGCGGTCCCCGGGAGTGCCGCCCAAGACCGGAGAGAGGGGCCCCTCACGGGGGAGATCCAGCGGTGGCGCGGGAGCTGTCCAGTGGGCCGCTTCCGGCGCGACGGACGCGACTAGCTGGGCGAAGTTGGTTCCCGGCCTTGGGAAAACCCCTGGTGTGGAGTGAACCACCGGCATGGGGAAGGCTCTGTGGATGGGGTAAATCCCCAGCATTGATCCGGGAGGATCTCCAAGACCTGATCGCATGCGGCTTCGCGACCAAGTCCTGATCGCATACGGCTTCGCGACTAAGTCCTGATCACATACGGCTTCGCGACCTTAACCGTGTTCGGAAAGGATTCACGAACATGGATGGGTCCGCGACCATGGATTGGTCCGTGACCAGGAAAAGGAATTCGTTCTCTGTTCGGAATTGTAATCCGATCCGAATGTGTATAACTAAGCTTATATGTTTAGAATTAATTAGATGAGTCTAATTTGTTTAGGTTATTGAGTCCAATACATACTCATACGATTGGACTATAAATACCTTGTAATAGGTCTAGTTTAGATCATCGAAGAGTCATAGAACTTATTTGAGTTTTAGACACTTATAGTTCCTTCGACGTAGACAAGTGTGCCTAACGTTCGACGTGTAAGCCCTCTTTGAAATAAAGAGTTGTGCGATTACTTTGGGTTTCGGTATAAGATCCCGTTATTCCGCATATTAGAATCTGGGCGAGCCTAGTACGAAAACCAAGACTAGGTCTCAAACGGAACAAGTTGGTATCAGAGAAACTTTCCTATCCTGTGGATGGTAAAGACTCGGCAGAGTTACAAAACCTCCGGCGAAACTCCAGGCGATCAATTGACGATTCCTACAGCCGCGTCTCTGACAATGTCTGACGGTACCTCCGTTCAAGCTAACCTAGCCGAACAAGTGGCTAAGCTCTCCACCGACATGGAAACCGTGCTTGTACCTCCTGAAGTAGGGAAGGGGATGGGTGCGAAGACTGGTGAAGACTTGCGCAGGGTAGACGAAGATGAAGACGAAGGCGACCACAAGACCGACGACCTCGCCAACACCTCCTTAGCTATCGGATCTTTTAAGGTCGACGCTAAGATTGATATACCCATATATGATGGGGTGATCGATGCCGAGAAGCTGGATTCTTGGATCGATCAACTTGAGACCTACTTTGACCTGAAAGGGTTTAGTAGCGCTCAAAAGGTCAAATTTGCACCTTTGAAGATGAAGGACCACACCAAGACATGGTGGAAGGCCCTTGTCGCCAGTGGTGAAGCTGACGACCTTGCGTGGGGTCAATTCAAACGACTTCTGCGACAAGAATTCTATCCGATGGGTTACCTTGAGGAGAGATGGGAGCGTTGGCACAGATTGTACCAACGGTGCGACCAGACTGTCCAAGACTATATGACAGAGTTTCGGCGACAAGCAATGGTCATTGGCATCTCACTATCCGACCCTCAGGTATTTCGGAAATACACATCTGGACTTCAGAAATCGATCAGTACTGAGCTAAGTCTGTTCGGTATCCAAGACATCGCGACCGCGAGCACAACTGCTATGGCGATCGAGAAGACGAATAAATCCTGCAGTGACAAAAGCACGAAGGAAAGTGCAACCTCGACAAAGAAAAAACAGAGTCCGAAGAAGAACGCTTCAAAATCGGGCACGGGTGCCTTTTGCGAACATTGTCAAGTCGCGGGACATACCAAGGACAAATGCTACAAGCTTCATCCTGAACTTCGACCAAAGAAAAATGGACCAGGGAAAAGAACAGCCACGGCTACTGCGACTTCACCCGACGAAGAAGTTGTCCGAGTGAACTCGGTTAATGAGGCGGATACGACCTTGTCTCTGATGGCAATACCGAAGGAGAAGGGTTCGCATCCACCAAACGACCATCACCCAACAGAGGACTTGTTCACCATCAACGTCCAGGTGAAGCACAAAGTGGTCGCAGCGATATTCGATCCAGGAAGTCAGAAGAATCTGGTCTCCGCTGGACTGGTTCGGCGACTTGGTTTGAAGACAACCACACATCTGCAACCATATCCACTGGGTTGGTTTACATCCGACATGAATCAACAGATTACGAGTCAGAGTGTGTTGAAATCTGCGATCTCTGCACGATATATCGATGAGGTGCAATGCGATGTTGTCCCTATCGATATCTGTCAGGTGATATTTGGGAGTCCGTATCTGTATGATCGAGACGCTCATTTCCATCGGCGAGCGCAAGAGTACGACCTCACCAAAGACGGAGTTAAGTTCGTGATCAGTAGAGACGTCCACGTCAACACTTCGAACTTGATTATCACAAATCAAGCCAAACGGATTGTTAATGCATGTCACAAGTATGTGCTTGTCATGATTCGATCCATTGGTCAAAGTGGGGGTACTCGACTAGCATTGTCGTTGGCGTGCCGAGAGAATTCTGGTCGTTTGAGGGGACTGTTGGAGAAATACAGTGATCTGTTCGAGACTACCCAGGGTCGTCCGCCGAAACGTCCAGTCGAGCGCGAAATTCAACTTGTGTCCGATGCGACACTGCCCAATCTGAGTATGAATCACAACTCAGTATTGGAGAATGAAGAGATCTAGAGACAACTTGGTGAGTTGCTGAACGATGGTGTCATTCAACTGAGTAGTTCACCTTGTGGATCTCCTGTGGTGTTAGTACCAAAGAAAGATGGGACTTGGCGTATGTGCATCGACTATCGAGCACTGAACAAGATCACCATCAAGAACTAATACCCCCTTCCTCGTATTGATGACCTGCTAGACCAATTGAAGCATGCTGTTGTCTTCTCCAAATTGGATCTTAAGTCAGGATATCATCAAGTCAGCATCCGAGGGGAGGATACATGGAAGACCGCGTTCAAAACACGACAAGGTCTGTTCGAATGGCGGGTCATGCCGTTTGGTCTCTGCAACGCCCCGGCAACTTTCATGCGTCTTATGAATGACATATTGAGACAGTTCATCGACGACTTTGTGATCGTGTATCTCGATGACATATTGGTTTATAGTCGTTCGTGGGATGAGCACCTCATTCCTGTCAAAAAGGTGTTCGATCAGCTTCGGCAACATCGACTTCGCCTCAACCGTAAGAAGTGCGAGTTCGGCCAGCAAACTCTACTTTACCTTGGATTCCTGGTCGGCAATGGTACGTTGCAAATCGACCCAGACAAGGTAAAAATGATTCGCGTATGGCCGCGACCGCGAACAGTTACAGATGTGCGTAGTGTTGTGGGAGCATGCCAATATCTTCGGAAGTTCATCCGACACTTCTCGATTGTGGCTTCTCCATTGCATGCATTAACCAGGATCGATCAGAAGTTCGAGTGGACAGGGAAACATGAGGACACATTTCTCTTGCTGAAAAAGAAGATCAGCGAGGCGCCTGTGTTAACTTTGCTGAATCTCCAGAAACCGTTCGAGCTAGAAACCGATGCCTCAGGTTATGCAATGGGCGCAGTGCTCATGCAAGAAGGTCGACCAGTGGCATATCACTCCGAGTTATTCCAGGGAGCCCAGAAGAACTACCCGACTTATGATAAGGAGTTATGCGCACTGCATCAGGCCATGAAACATTGGCGGTGTTATCTCTTGGGGAAAGAGACGTTTGTCCACACCGACCATCAACCATTGCAATATTTGCAAACTGAGTCCAAGCTACAGCAAGCTCAGCACATGAAGTGGATGTCGTATCTACAGCAGTTTAATCTGGTGATTAAGTACAAGAAGGGCGTACACAACAAATTGGCGGACATGTTGTCGCGACCACCAGTTACGACTCTCTGTTTATCAGCGTTCATGCAGATCGAGCCCTCATGTCATGATGACTATGTCACTATGTACAGTGAAGACCCTGATTTTCAAACAGCACTGACTGAGGTCAAAACAGGGAACCCTACAGAGTTCGTTCATCGAGAAGGACTCTTGTACAAGGGCAATTTACTTTGCATACCTCGTGGAGCACCTCGAACTCAATGGATGCGAGAAGGGCACACATCGAAGGTAGCTGGTCACTTTGGGGTTACAAAGACATTGCAAAATCTTCACCGACATGTGTTCTGGCCGCGTATGCAGCAAGATGTGGCTAGTTTTGTTCGAGGCTGTGGTCTCTGCGGCATCCTAAAACCGGCAAACCGAAAATTAGGTTTGTACACCCCTTTGCCAGTTCCATCGTGACCATGGGAGAGCATATCCATGGATTTCTTAGGAGGATTGCCTAAGACCCGATGTGGAAACGACTATCTATTCGTGGTCGTTGATCGGTTCTCCAAAATGATTGTTCTTATACCTTGTCGAAAGACTATCACGGGAGAAGAAGTGCCGCTCGGGTATTCTTTCAACACGTTTGGACACACTTCGGACTGCCGACTTCTATTGTGTCTGATCGCAATACCCGGTTTCTTAGTCACTTTTGGCGATCGCTCTGGACGATGATGGACACCAAGCTAAAGAGGAGTACTGCTTTTCATCCGCAAACTGAAGGTCAAACCGAGGTGGTTAATCGTATAGTTGTTCATCTTTTGAGAGGATATAACTCGAAGCACCCGAAGACCTGGGATGAAAGCATACCATACCTGCAGTTTGCTTTTAATCGAGCAGTGCATGGTTCGACTGGAAAGTCCCCGTTTGAGGTCTGTTTAGGATTTCTACCCCAGAGTCCATTCGACATGGAGTTTGTGATCCCTACCTCAACACAGAACAGCAAGGAAGCATCTGATCAGGATCGAGCAGAAAAATTACTCCATCATGAGGTTGAACATAACTTGATGAAAGCTCAACTCAAGTACAAGGCGCGACTTGATCGGCACCGAGTTGATGCGCAATTTCAAGGTGATATGGTATGGTTACATCTGAGTAAGGAGAGACTTAAAGGTGAAGGTAAGAAACTCAAACCCATTCGTTATGGTCCTTTTCGGATTTTGCGGAAAGTGGGTAATAATGCTTGTCAGCTCGAGTTACCTCCATACATGGATATCTACTCGGTTGTTAATGTGGAGCACCTCAAACTCTTTGAGCCTTCAATGCTGGATGATGAGCCAGATACTATAGTACCATATGTTGAAGACTTGGTCTATCAACGAGACAAACCTCTATGTGAAGATGTGATTCTGGAAAAGAAGGTGACTACCACCCGCAGTGGCACCAAGGAGACTTTTCGAATCGGTCGGAAAGATCAACGACCACGTGCGGCAAAGTGGTACACCAAAGAAGATGGACAAGCCCAATTTCCACATCTCCAGTTTGATCGAGAGGTCGCAACAGGGGTTGGCTCCCTCTCAACAAGGGAGTCATGATCCGGGAGGATCTCCAAGTCTGATCGCATGCGGCTTCACGACCAAGTCCTGATCGCATACGGCTTCGCGACTAAGTCCTGATCGCATACAGCTTCACGACCTTAACCGTGTTCGGAAAGGATTTGCGAACATGGATGGGTCCGCGACCAGTGTCGCGCCCCGAGACTGGGACTACGACTACTCTTGTAGAGACCTAGCTCGCTGCAGCTAGTCCCATATATGCATAGCATACACATACCCTTGACGTCCCAGGATAAGTCAAGCACAGGAGTATATCACATTGCAACAGAGTAACTTTCAAAATAGTTAAGCAGTGTGGCCTGCTGGCCTTGATATTACATAAGGAGATTACAATGCCTTCACGGCATTCATGGTTTAGCAAAATAACATCTACACAGCAGAAGATAGGTGACCCACCCACAAAAGAGAAGTGGACAGCAGAACAACACACATCAGGGAAATGACGGGACTGACGCTCCTCCTTCTGGATCCAAGAAGTTCTCCACGCCTTCATCTTGATTGTTGATCGCTCCGTCTATTGATTTGTAGGTTGCAAGGGTGAGCACTTACGTACTCAGCAAGTCATAGGTAAGAGTAGATACATATAGTAGTGATGATATGAACCTAGACTAGTCAAGAATTATGGATGTTTATAAAATAATCTTTTTCTTTCATACCTCATCTCATGGCAGCACTTTTCATAATATAACATCATCAATCATGTTCACTAGATTATAGCACTACCGCGACACGTCGACACACGACAGCCCACGGCAGCACTCCTTATCATGACAACACATGTCATTTGGGTAATCTTGATTTAAACATATTTTATTTAGAAAATAGTACTTGTGTCACACCCCGTGGATTTAATCCACCGCAGCAGACTCCTATAAACCCGGGAGCTCGGAGTATTCGAATACGTTTTTAACTCTGCAGAGAGGTACCAATTTACCCGCAAGATATTCCACTTTCAAACCTTTCCTATCATAACAAAATGATTGGACCCCTGACTCACTTCATACTGTGAGCGGCAAGGTGGAAATAACAAGAACTTTTGTTATGCATCACTTACAATTCACCCCTGACCCTGTGGCTCTCAGCGAAACACAGTTGTGGTAGGCTGTATCATAACCTCCACCCCACCTCATTTTCCCATTACTGAGTCAAATATCAGGTCACCTTCAGTGATAGTAGGAGTCAGCCTCCAAGTCAATCATCACAACACAACTCATGCAGGGGTTTCATGTACGATCCACATAAGTACTTGTTCAGGCCTGTCCCATACCAGGCTTGCGGTTAGCACGTTGTTCATGCCACTAGACGCACAACACAAGGTTCTAGTCCTTATATGCCAGTGACCAGACCATCCACAACCCTGCACCTTCAGTTCCTGCATTCCTTTGCAGTCTAGCACCTCCAGTGCTACAGCCATCCATACCATTTTCTGGTCACGGCTAAGGGTTTTATTTCATGAATATAAGTATATAAATACATATAATAGTTCATGGCTCAAAACTTGTTTATTTCACATTTCACAGATAACTAGTCTAGTACTGCCAATTCATAAATCAACCATTCTCAATCATTCACATGCAATATTGCCTATATTCAAGGTTATATTATAGCAACATTTAAAATATAGGTTCAAGATGACTAAGGATATGACTTGCCTTCCGCGTCGTAAGAAACAGCAGTTGATGATGGATCAACAGCGAAGTCCTCGATCTCAGCTTCTAGATCTGCTTGACGACAAACAAACAATACACACAAACATTACTTATATATTAAAATGATTTAGGATCTATATGCAGATATGCTTAACAAGGATAACTGAACGATACTGGAGATAATTGAGATTGTAAGCTGAACTGAGTTGAGATCTAGGGTTTCAAGGAATTGGCTAAGGATGGGTGTTAGATGCTCTTAGGATCTCAAGGTTACAATAAGAACATCAGTTTTGTGGCTGGTTTGATCAAGAACAGCGAATGTCAGCAGATTGACATTCGGATCAAGAATCTGACATAACTTCAAGGAAAACTAGAGAGCTTATCTCAAGTTATGATAGTAGAAGAAAATGTAGATCATAACTCTACAAATTCAGTGGACAAAGTGGCTTTCAAAATGCACAAGCAGAAGTGGGTAAACAAGGCCAATGCCATTGGCTGGCATGCACTGGAATAGTGTCAAAAATTAGGGTTTAGCGGCAAATATAATTCAAGGGCTCAAATCAAGTTGTGATAGAAGAAGAAAACGTTGATCACAACCTCAGGAGTCTAAGGGACAAAGTTATGCCCAAAATGCACATCTGGAAGGGAGTGAAAAGGGCTAATGCCACTGACTGACATAGTCTGGCATTGATCTTGACATGGCTAGAAACTAGGGCTTGGCATAACTTTTGATCTAGAGCTCCAAATGATGCACCACTTTGTCTGGGAGGTAGGCAATGATAACAGGAACAAATCATTCAACAGGATTCAAAGCTGAAGATGGCTGGAAGGTGATGAATTTCGAAGGAGAAGTGTGGTGGCGACACAGCACAGTGAAGCCACTGGACGGAAATCTTGGCATAGCTGTAACTTGAATTCTGGGCAGTTTCAAAGATCGAGCTAGAAGACAAATATGCTCAGGAAGTTGAGGCACACCTGAAAGACAAAGTAGATGAAGCTGAAACGGCCAGGAATAGGTTTTCCGGTGATCAACGCCGGAGAAGAACACTGCCATTTGGGGATTTTCGATTTAGGCCGAATGAACTCAATTCCAAGCTTGGAGAGTGAAAGAGAGATAAGGGGAAGCTACCTGGACGATCAATTTGGCCGGAGGATGGCCGGAGAAGCCTGGCGACGATCGCCGGTTTCTGGAGAAGCTCAAAATTGGGGAAAGCTTCGATTGAAGCTCAATCTGGAGATATTGATGCATAGGCTTGCTGGAAATGAGTCACTGATCAACTTCTTCCACAGGATTGAAAGCTAATTCGAGGTAATTTGGCCTGCATTGTCGGAACAGGGCATTCTTCGAGTTTCAGTAATTCCGATGATCGCCGGCGATAAGGTGCAAGGTAATCCAATTAAGTGGTACAGCACGATGAGAGAGATAAGGGGAACTCACTGGTGCTGTTAATTTGGCAGGAGATGCTGCGGTTGAGGCTGCCACCGTGAGGCCTCGAGCTGGTCTCGCCGGAGAAGACGACTGCAGCGAGAGAATTTGCAAAATTGGCTAAGTCCTGGCGAAGAGAAGATGATACAAGGCACTGGTAGTTTAAATAGAGCAGTGGGCGTAGCTTGCAAGGATTTACATCATTGAATTTGTGCCAGATGACAAGATTTGCCGGGCGCAGCTGCAACAACGGCGAGCGGCGACGCGACTGTGCACTGGTGAGGTGACTGCTGATCAAACCATTGCTTCATCGGGACGCAATGCTGTTGGGCGGTGCAAGGCAGTGGCGACAAGGGCTGGCAACGTGGCGCAGTGTTGCTGACAAAAGCCTGTTGCTGGTCGCGCGCAGGAGCACATGCTGTTCAACGGCGCTGCCACGGCGTTGCCACGGCACGGCTGAAGCAAGGACACGTACACACAAGCATGCACGGTCACGAGTGCGGCGAAGCCTCGCCGGCGACGAGTAAACACGGCGCAAGGAAACCACGGCGATCTCTGGTCGTGCACAGTAGCTGCTGTCCTGGTCGAATAGGGCTGATTTGCAATAATTGATTTTCTTGATTTGGACTGAATTGTAAATCTGAAGATTTGGAAGGTTTGATCTGATTTTGATTCTGCTGTTTTGGTATACTTAATTCCACAAATGATTTGGCACAGATTGAAGATAAAATTTGAGACATTTGGATGACTTTTGATATGAACTGAAAACAGAGTAGATTAGGGTAAAATAAGTCTGAATCTTATTGATCTCGAATTCTGGGATTTAGGGTTTGATTTTGAGATACTCATAAAAGAAGAATTTGTATTAAAAAGCATTTGGGAGGTGTTCCCTGAATCAGATTTGAATTTGGAGATGATTTGCAACATTTTGCCTTTTCTGGCTTTTAGAAAATCTGGAAAAAGGACTGATCTGCGATACTCTTGGACTGATTTGCGAAAAAGGTTCAGATGGTGAAATCTGGCTGCCAACTTTTTGGATTAAGGTATTGGCATACCCTTGATCATAATCCAGGAATAATCTGGTCTGAACTTGGCTAAGATTTAATTAAATCTGAATTTCTGAAACTTAGGGTAAAAGGTAATAACAGATATTCTGTTTTCGAAAACAGAAAAGAGTTGACAAATCTGGAAGTTAGAGATAGAATTGAATCTGGGTTCTGAAGGCTTTTAGGTTTAGGATAACTGATAGATCAAATCTGGCTAGTCAGATCTTGACTTGGGGTCACAGGATAGATTTGGAGAAATTAGGGTTAGAACAGAATAAAGCTGAGGCTGATTTGGCTGATCTAGAAGAGACATATGCATGCATGACTTTTAAGAAAGAAACTTTTCACCCCAAAACTCAGGATGTTACAACCAGGAAAAGGAATTTGTTCCCTGTTCAGAATTATAATCCGATCCGAATGTGTATAACTAGCTTATCTGTTTAGAATTAGTTAGATGAGTCTAATACGTTTAGGTTATTGAGTCTGATACATACTCATACGATTGGACTATAAATACCTTGTAATAGGTCTAGTTTAGATCATCGAAGAGTCATAGAAATTATTTGAGTTTTAGACACTTATAGTTCCTTTGACGTAGACAAGTGTGCCTAACGTTCGATGTGTAAGCCCTCTTTGAAATAAAGAGTTGTGCGATTACTTTGGGTTTCGGTATAAGATCTCGTTATTCCGCATATTAGAATCTGGGTGAGCCTAGTGCGAAAACCAAGGCTAGGTCTCAAACGGATCAGGCATTGGGAACGCTCCTGAAGTTGGGAAGTCTCCAGATGATGGGCCCGCCGGGGGATTGTAACCCCCGGTGGAATCGTAGGTCCCGGGAGCGACCTGGCCTCTGAGGGTCAGAGGGGCCACCGAGTGTCCCATACATGGGGGCATTGCCCCCATGAATGGGAACTGCGGCGGATAGATGGGGGCCGACGGCCGCGCCATGACGCGGAGGAGTTCATCCGTCGAGCGCTGGGCGCGGAGTTGGCCCTCCACAAGAGCCTCGAGTAGGTCATCCCGGGAGGCCGGGGGAGCCACTGGGGGAAGGCTAGCCCCCCGGGGCACGCACGGTCACCGGGTCAG
Source organism: Pharus latifolius (assembly GCA_019359835.1). NCBI lineage: Eukaryota > Viridiplantae > Streptophyta > Magnoliopsida > Poales > Poaceae > Pharus > Pharus latifolius. Next base: position 71,905,204 of record CM033322.1, read on the forward strand.
ACCCGGAGGCCTGCCCACCGGAAACTACCGGAAGGGTTAGAGGTGGTACCTGGGTTTGGCCGTGTGTGGGCGGAGCACCGGGGCGGCCGTGCTTTGGATGGGTGGCGCTAGGTCACTGGGACCGGCGTCACCGGGTAGGGCACGAGCCCTCGTTCTTAGGGGAGCCATGGCGATTTGTCGTGAAGTCCCCACGGATGGTGCCAACTGTCGTGGTATTGAGAATACCCTGGCAGGTTTTGAGAAGGTTTCCTAGCTAAGCGAAGACGATGCGGGGTGACCGAGTGACCGGTCCTCCCCCGTCGCACAAACACAGAAAGTGACACAAAAATGTATACAGGTTCGGGTCTCAGTGGAGACCCTAGTCCTGTCAACGTGCTCCCAACAAGAGTTGGCTAGGGGAGTTCTCTAGTGGGGAGAGTGCTCCTGTCCTAAGCACGCCTGTTCATTTTTGTGTGTTGATGTCAATATGGGTTGTCCTTTGTTACATGAGAGGGATACAAGGGCTTATATAGGCCCAAAAGATGCAAAAAGACTAAACTACCCTAGCTGTAGCTATTGGATCAGAGGGCACTGACATCTTTCTCCCGATCGAGGGACCTGGATGCTTGACAAGTGTCTTTGCTAGTTCCCGATGTGTTCCTCATGTGACCCTCACGTGACCGCACCCGGGACATGGGGCGCCCGGGAGCCTTGTCCCCCGGCAAATGGCGGCGCCCGTGACGGGGATCATCGGAAGCCTTGTCTCCGGACTTGCCTCTTACCTGGACTTGATCCCTCGGAGATTTCCCCCAACAGTCTCAATTGTTTAATCTTGCTTGTGAGGCTGAAAATCAAATTGAACATGAAAGGCATATATCTGAAATTAATGTCTATAATTGCAAGAGTGAAGAATTTTCTTTGGAAAAAATGGCCTCTTGCCATGTCCCCACTTGTGACTAATCTTTTGCAGGAAAGTGATAACAAGCAACAATGTGATCTACTAGAGGATTGTCATAGCACTAATTATTTCACGTCAAGTTCCTCTAGTTTTCCTTTGAACCTACAGGATAGATTTCAAGAAGGGGAGTATATGCATGTTGCTTTGCCTCGTGTTGGTACTAACCTTTTGCAAGAGATTATTCTTGAGTCGAGGACGACTCAAATTCAAGATGGGGAGTATGATCAGGACAACACTAGCCCGGATATGAACAAGGCTCCATCCACTCCTTTCACTACTTCCTTGCCGCCATGAGAAGATCAAGGAGAACGGCGAGTCGGCATGAATCCATATGCTGAGCCATTCACTACACCCACACTGGAGGATCAGCGAGCTACATCAAAGGTGGAGCAACCCATGACGCATCAAGTCCAGCCCAAGATCAAGCTCAACTCGCCTGCAAATCTAGCTCGGCCATCCAGTAGTAGTCCAACTATCAAAAGCTCTCTACGGTCTCAAACAAGCTCCTACAGCATGGTATGAGCGCCTGAGAGATTTGCTCATCTCAAAAGGTTTTAAAGTTGGTAGAATTGACACCACACTATTTACTAAGATTATTGAAAATGATTTCTTTGTGTGTAAAATCTATGTCGATGATATTATCTTTGGATCTACTAATGAATCTCTCTGTCAAGCTTTTGGTGAAACTATGTCCAAAGAGTTCGAAATGTCCATGATCAGTGAATTAAGCTTCTTCCTCATCTCCAAAGTAAACAAATTAAGGAAGGTACATTCGTAAGCCAAAGCAAATATGTTAAAGACCTACTCAAACACTTCGACATGGAGGATGCCAAACCGATCAAGACTCCAATGGTGACCAACGGTCATCTCAACATGAACGAAGGAGGTAAACCGGTAAACCTTACTCAATATCGTTCAATGATTGCTAGCTTACTTTTTCATACTACATCTATACCAGATATCATGTTTAGCATATGTATGTGTGCTAGATTCCAAGCTGTACCTAGAGAGTGTCATTTGACGGCTGTCAAGAGAATTTTTAGACATCTGAACTACTTTGGGCCCAAGGCCCATGTACCCCTAGGGTTTCACGTCCACCTCCTTGGCTGCCATCCCTATTACATATGGCTGTCACCCTTCCCGTTCTTGCTCAGGTTTTGTTTAGATTAGTTTTCCCATGTGTGAAACTTCATCCTTGTGTTTCTGTGTCGGCTAGAGCAACAACTACAAGTTACACAACCACAAATTTATCGTGTGCTTCATCCATATTTGCAATTTCAGAATGCTTTTATCTTGTTCTTGCTTGTCCTTCGGTTGCTTGCAAGAATCGATCCTCGTGATTAGGTCATCCGCATCTTGGCATGGTTGATAATGACTTGTGAGTGTGGTTTAGCGGTTGCCAGGGCGTCCTGTCTTGTTTGGTTGTGTCGTGGTATTACGAATACCCCGGCAGGTTTCGTCGCGCCCTGAAACTGGGACTACGACTACTCCCGTGGAGACCTAGCTTGCTATAGCTAGTCCCATATGTGCATACCTTTGACTTCCTAGGATAAGTCAAGCACAGGAGTATATTCACATTGCAGCAGAAAAACTTACAAAATATTAAGCAGTGTGGCCTGCTGGCCTTAATATTACATAAAGAATATACAATACCTTCACGGCACTCAAGGTTTAGTTAAAACAAAATAAAAACTTCTACATAGCAGATGATGGGTGTCCCTTCCACAGTAAGAAGTTGACGGCATAACAACACATCAGGGATTCAACGGGTCTGGCTCTCCTTCTTCTGGATCCAAGAAGTTCTCCACGCCTTCTTCTTGATCATGGTACGCTCCATCTTCTGGGTTGTAAGTTGCAAGGGTGAGTACTTACGTACTCAGCAAGTCATAGGGAAGAGTAGATACATATAGTAGTATTGTTATGAACCTAGACTAGTCAAGAATTATGGATGTTTATAAAATAATCTTTTCTTTCATATCTCATCTCATCTCATCTCATCTTATGGCAGCGCCTTTCATAACATAGCATTGCTATTCATGTTCACTAGATTATAGCACTACCGCGACACGTCGACACACGACAGCCCACGGTAGCACCCCTTATCATGACAACACATGTCATTTGGGTAATCTTGACTTATCAAATTTTATTTAGAAAACATACTTGTGCCACACCCCGTGGATTTAATCCACCACAGCAGACTCCTATAAACCCGGGAGCTCGGAGTATTCGAATACGTTTTTAACTTTGCAGAGAGGTACCAATTTACCCGCAAGATATTTCACTTCCATGCCTTTCCTATCAAAATGATTGGACCCTTGACTCACTTCATACTGTGAGTGGCAAGGTGGAGATAACAAGAACTTTTGTTATGTTTCACTCACATTTCACCCCTGACCCTGTGGATCTCTCGCGAACCACAGTTGTGGCGGGTTGTAGCCAAACCCCCACCCCTATGCGTATTCCCATTACTGGGTCAGCGTGCAAGATCACTTTCAGTGATATGTGTGGGAGCCATTCTCCGTGTAAATCGTGCATCACTACACAACTCATGCAGGGGTTTCATGTGAGATCCGCATAAGTACTTGTTCAGGCCTGTCCCATACCAGGCATGCGGTTAGCACGTGTTTCATGCCACTAAACGCACAACACAAGGTTCTAGTCCTTATATGCCAGTGACCAGACCATCCACAACCCTGCACCTTCCGTGCCTGCTATCCTCTGTAGTTAAGCACCTCCAGTGCTACAGCCATCCATACCAAAATTCTGGTCACGGCTAAGGGTTTTATTTCATGAATATATATAAGTACATATAATAGTTCATGGCTCACTAATTGATCATTTCACATTTCACAAGCATCTAGCTTTGTACTGCCAAACTATATCTCAACCATTCTTTCACATGCAATATTACTTATATTCAAGGTCATATCATAGCAATTCATAAAATATAGGTTCAAGATGATCAAGACTATGACTTGCCTTCCGCGTCGTAAGAAACAGTAGTCAATGTTGAGTCTGCGACGAAGTCTTCGAACTCGGGCTCTTGGTCTACTCTCCAATCAAACAAGTACACAAAGATTACAAACTATTTTAAATACTTTAAAAATTCTATATGCAATATGCTTTTAAGAGAAAAGATCTTGACAATGATAGAATGAACTGAGATTGCGAGCTGATTTGGGTCAAAACCCTAGAATTTATAGAATATGAGCTCAGGATGGTGTTAGAAATTCTTACGGTTTCAAGACTGCGATATGGACATCAAGTCCACGACTGGTTTACTCAAAAACACTGAATGTCAGCCGATTGACATTCGGTTCAAGGCTTTGACATAGATTCAAGGAAAGCTAAAGAGCTTATCTCAAGATGTGATAGAAGAAGAAAATGTAGATCACAACATCAGGAGTCTAAGGGACAAAGTCATGCTCAAAGTGCACATCTGGAAGGAGGTGAAAAGGGCTAATGCCACTGGCTGGCATAGCCTGGTATTGGACTGACATGGCCAGAAACTAGGGCTTACCATAACTTTTGATCTAGGGCTCCAATTGATGCACTACTTTGTCTGGGAGGTAGGCTTTGATAACAGGAACAATTCACTCATCAGGATCTAGGGCAGAAGATGGCCAGAAAGTGATGAAAACCGGCGATGAACTCATGGCTGAAGTTTCAAATCACAGCACTAGACAGAGATTAGGGCATAGCTATAACTTCTGATTTAGACCGAATTGGTAGTCAAGCTAGTAGACAAAATTGCTCAGGAGATCAAGATTCATCTAATGGACAAGGTGGTTAAAGCTAGATTGGCCGTAAACATTTTTCCAGTGGCCGGCGTCGATGAGGGAGATGGGAGAAACTCACTGATGCTGTCAATTTGGGTGAAGAGGCTGCGGTTGAGGCTGTCACCGTGAGCCTCCTTCTGTGCTCGCCGAAAAAGACGACTGCAGCAAGGAGGATTTTTGTTTAAATGCTGAGAAGTTCAAGAAAGCGGTGCTGGTGATAAGGGAAATGCTATTTATAGGCAAAGCAAAGTGTAACGAAGCTTAAGCTCACTACTTGGAGGTTAAGAAGCTTGCGCCGGTGATGGAGAAGGCTTCGGGTTGAAGTAACGGCGAGCAACGAAGCTCCTCTATGGCGTGCAGCTACTGTTGTGCTAGACAACAATCGCCACGGCATTAATTGAGATGCAAACACGTGTGCGTGTGCAAAGGCGGTTGCGAAAAACACGGGCTAGAGCGGCGCTGATCGGCGGCAACGGTGCGGTGACACAGCGCAATGCGCACTGGTCGCGGTCGCATGGCACTATTCAAAGCTATGCAGGTTGTGGTCAAAGTCGAACACAAGTTCTGTACACCGCTGGCCGAGGTCGAAGATGAGCACTGGTCGCAAACTGCTACTGCTCCGGTCGTGAACAGTGGCTGTGGTCAAGCCAGGGACCTGTTTTCAAGATTCTTTGTTTGCAACTTGGACTGATTTGTAATTTCTGATTTAGAAATAGTTGATTTGCAATTTGATTTCACAGATGAGTATAAACTTATACCTTATACTCATCTAGCAAGAGATTTGGTTAAATTTGGCATGATTTGATGGTTTTCAATATAACCCGAAAATAGGGTACTTTAGGGTAAAATAAGATCTAAGTTTTGTCGATTTCGAATTCTGGCATCTAGGATGAGATTTTAGAATCTGGACAGAAGGGAAAATTGTATCAAATAGCATTTGGGAGGTGTTCCCTGAAACAGATTTGGATTTGGAGTTTATTTGAAGATTTTAGCCTTTTTGAGTTTCCAGATATCAGATAAAGGACTAATTTGTGATATAATTTCGACTGATCTGTGAAAAAGGCTTAGATGAAGAAATCTAACTACCAACTTTCTGGATTAAGGTATTGGCATACCCATGATCATAGTCCAAGAGTAATATGGTCTGAATTGGGTCAAGACTTGGCTAAATCTGATTTCAGAGTATTTAGGGTAATTAGAATATGAAGTAAAATCCTGTTTTCGAAAATAGAAAAGAATTGATAGATCTGGGAGTTAGAGATGGAATTGAATCTGGCTTCTGAAGGCTTTTATGTTTAGAGTAATTGACAAATCACATCTGAGTAATATGATCTTGATTTGGGTTCACTGGATAAATTTGAAGATTTTAGGGTTTGAGATAGATACTGATCTGGCTACTACTACAGATACATGCATGCATGATGTTCATTAAAAAAAAGAAAGTTTTTACCCCTAAACTCAGGGTGTTACAGGTTTTGTGGAAGATCCTAGCGAAGAAAAGACGACGCGAGCTGACCGCATGACCGGTCCTCTCCCGTCGGACAAACACAGCAAGTGACACGAAGGTTTATACAGGTTTGGGCCTCAGTGGAGACCCTAGTCCTGTCGGCGTGCTCCCAACCGGAGTTATCTAGGGGAGCTCTCTCGGGGGAGAGATGGCTTCGGAGCACACCTGTTAGATTGTCTATTCCAAGTGAAAGTGAATTGTCCTCTTACATGAGGTGTTACAAGGGCTTATATAGCCCCAAAAGATGCAAAAAGACTAAACTACCCCGCCTGCCACCGTTGGATAGAGGGGCAGCGACGTCCTTCTCCCAGTCAGGAACCTTGGATGCTTGACAGGTGTCCACCGATTCCCAAGGTGCTTCTCGCGTGACCCTCACGTGACCCGGGACCGGAGATCCCTGTCTCCGGAAGGCGGCAACGCCCGGGACAAGCCACCGGGGGGCCTTGTTCCCGAGTGAAAGGCGGCACCCAGGACAAGCCACCGGAGGGCCTTGTCCCCAGGCAAAAGGCGGCGCCCGGGACAAGTCACCGGGGGGCCTTGTCCCCGGGCACATGGCAACGCCCAGGACAAGCCACCGGGGGGCCTTGTCCCTGGGCAGAAGGCGGCGCCCGAGACAAGCCACCGGGGGGTCTTGTCCCAGGGCAAATGGCGGCGCCCAGGACAAGCCAACAGGGGGCTTTGTCCCCAGGAAAATTGAACAACCTCTTACCTGGACTTGATCTCGTGGAGATTTCCCCCAATAGCAGCCCCCCATGCCCTCCGGGGATGATGCTCGAGTCCCTGGAGGGGATGGTTCACGTTACCGGGAAAATCTCCGGGACAAGCCACCAGAGCCGTGGGGCTTCGATCCTCGTGCCATCATTCATTAGGACATCACCTCGAAGGGAGCGCGCCGTTTGGCCATAATGGTCGCCCGCGGTTCAAGCCGGTGATGCCTCGTTTCACGCCCTCGTCCCTTTCATTTCCCGCGCGCTGTTTGAATTGAGCGGCGCGGATGCACCACGAAGGGCCACGTTTGGCCCCTATAAATAGGGCCTTGAGGGGCCCGGACAAACCATTCTAAACTTCAAACCTCAACCTCCAGCGCCCTTAGCTCTCCCTATAGCCCTCTTCCGGAAGCTCACTCCCGGAAGCTCAGCCACCAGAACCCCTAAGCCCCTTTCTTTAGAGCCTAAGCCACCGAAAGAATCAAATGTGACCCAAGGGCCGTGCCAAGGTCGCGGAGGTGCCACCAGAGGAAGTCACCGAGGACTTCCTCTAGGCCTCCGAGTTCACATCTGGGGACCTGGAGTCCCTTGTGGACCGGGGGGTGGTCGCGGATGGGGACGTCCGGATCCCCTCGAAGAAGGACAGAGCCCCCCGCCCTAGGCCCAGGGAAGTGGTGGCCTTTGAGGCTTTCCTCGAGACCGGGCTCCGGCTCCCGGTGCACCCATTGCTCCGGTAGTTTTTGAAGGAGTACGGGGTGGCACTGAACCACCTGACGCCGAACACTTTTGTCCGGATGGGCCTCTTCATATGGCTCTTCAAGACAGCCATCGGACGGGAGCGAACGCTCTGGCTGTTATGGTACTTCTACAAGTCGGCGGCGAGGAGCTCCCACCTGGTGAAGGGAGGGCCGAAGTCTCCATTCGGCTCGGTGATGATCCAGCTGCTGCCGTCTCAGGTAGCGGAGTACCCGGTAGCGGCCTCCCGGGACCACTGGGGGGACTGGAACCAGAGGTGGTTCTACCTCCGGGTCCGGGACAACGAGGTGGTGTACTCCCTGGAGGCCCCCTCCTATAGCCGGTCGTCTGCTCCCAAGCCCCCGGTGTGGACCGAGGAGGAGCTGAAGCTCCTCAGCAAGGTGGTGGGCTCCCGGGGCTCTGCTCTATGAGGGACGCCGCCGAGGAGCTGACGCTGCTGAAGATCTCCCCCTTCTCGCACGGGAGGAGGGGGATCGGGATGTGTCCGGCCCACGACCCCCGCAAAAGCCGGTGACTTTGCTCGTTTCTTTCGTTAATTTTTCTAACTCCTTACCTCTTGCAGTCCGGCCGTATCCAGCCGCACGGGAAAAGGCGGAGAACCTCCTCGGGAGGTACTACGCTGACCATCATGAGCGGATCGTGCGCTGCATCGGGGAGGGTCCTCCCCAGAACCTGGTGGCCGAGGCCTTCGGGCTGAGGCTACCGGCGAGAACGCCTCTCCCCACCCCCGGCTCCCACAAGAGGGGGAAGGAGGCCACCGGGGCCTCTGAGCCAAAGCGGGCCAAGGCTCAAAAAGCCCTCGGTCCATCGGCAACATCGGGCTCCACGCCCGTGAAGGCCCAGGATGCAACCCCCGGGTTAGGGTGCGTGTGGGCACGTCCCCTGCGTGAAATGACGCCGCCTCTCCCGGCGAACCCGGGGGGGGGGGGGTGGGGGTGGAGGCGCACTAGCCCGCGCGCGTCCCCGAGGCCTTCAGAGAGGCTCGGGGGAAGGAACCAGCCAACGACGGGGGGGCGTCCGATTCAGCTGATTACGCCCCCTCGCCCCCTTCGGCGGTTGCGCTTCCCGCGGCCCCGGTGCCACCTGACGAGGATTGTCACCCGGGTCACTTCTAATAAACTTTTGGTTCAAGACAGGTTCGAACCAGACATGTATCTGACGATGCGAACTCAAGCTATTCTGAGGGGCATCGCCATGAGGTCGCAAGCTTTACGCGATCAGGTCACGGGTTTCGTGCGATCAGGCCGACAGCTTTGTGCGGTCAGAAGTTCGTATGCTATACGCGAACTGGATATCCGGGATGTTGTGTGGTCAGCCCACATTCCGCAGTCAGAACATTCTCGACCAGGGTGCTTGGAGTTTATTCGGTTATCCTTATAACAGGATATTCCAAGCATCCCGAGGATTCCTCCACGTTGAAGACCAACCATCAGAGGTTAATATATACGGTTATTCATGATTAACACGTGTTAATAACCTCCGTGGAAGTTAACAGCAGTTCTCCAAAAACTGCATCCAACCGTTTGGTGCAGTTTCTTCATATGGTACCCTTTCGACCAGTATAAAAGGGTGGCATAGAGGTCCGAGAAAAAAGGAATCCAATCCATTCGGAAGAAGAAGACTCCTGATATAGTTGAGACATAACAACTACGAAAAACAGCCAAGTCTACGGCCCAAATTAGATAGTTTCTACAAGCCTCCTTGGCTTTATTCTGTATATTCACATAGGAAAAATCCTTCGCCTGTGAAGGAATTTTCCCGATATTTCTGTAACCCTTTATCACATATAGTGAAATCCTAACAGGACGTAGGGCTTTTACTCCCACCATCGAGGTCCCGAACCTGTATAAATCTCTCTGTGCTCCTGTTCACCATTGTTCTACATATCTTCCCGGAGGGTCATCTTGAAAGGTCTCACCATTACAAATTTTGCATAAGTTCGGCTGAGGACTCCGAGTCCGAATCGTCGACAGCTGGCGCCCACCGTGGGGCCTTTCTCAAGGCGTCCTAATTGAAATCCGGAGGTTTGCTGAAACATGGCTGGAGCATATGATTCCGAGAACGATTTCGATCTCGAGGATTATGCCCATATACCAATGCCTTCCCCAAGCGATCCTGTTCCGATGGAGGAGGTCGAAGGCCAGAATCTTCCACAGGTTGAATCGTCTCTCCAGGTCATGTCAATCTTCCAGGGAGCAACTGGCGCAAGGTCAGAACCCACGGAGGTTCTTAATGTGCTAGGCGATGAATCCGGCCCGTCATACAACCCCGTTGAGGGAAAATATGATGATGACCCAGAAATTAGCCCAGGAAGGTTCGACCCTGATAACCTTCACCGTCTCTTTGATTTCGAGTCCCACTCGGAACAAACTGAGATGTTTTCCCCGTCGGCAACCTCTCTCCCTAGGCAGTTTGCTGCGCTGTCGGAAGAAACTCCCGATCAACAGGCTGCCAGGGAAGAACAAGATCGCAAACAGAAGGAGGATCAAGATCTCGAGCAACAAAACAACGAACTACGCAGAACTGCCCTAGAGGCTCTTCAAGATGCGCAGGCTCGTTACGATGCTGCTCCGAGTTCTTCTCGACGGTCGCGTGGTCGAAAACGTGACCAGACCCCTTCTTTGCCACCGGAGCGTTTCCCAGTGGACGAAGAAACAATAACACCTAGTGCACCTAGGAGAAGTACCCATGGTCGACTGCGATCCATCGCGGAAGTCATGCGTAACTTTCCTCCTACGGTCACAGATGCGCAGAAACCAACCTTTTTTAGGATCCTCGCGGAGAGACTGGATGAGGTCGCGTCCAAGACGACCCCAACGGCCTCCTCCCGCTCGGTAACGCATTCCCGTGAGCGAGATGGTCCTCATTCTGGTTCCGGCCGGCGGAGTTACCCGCCGCCCGTACCGTCCCGACAGGACAAATACCGGTGAATGCAGGATTCTCGTAGTAGGGATCGAGTTCCTGTTCACTCTCGTTTGGGACCACGAGTAACCTCGCCATTGTATGAGGTCGCTCGAGACCCAACCGGGAGTCACAGGGCGATTCACGGTCCTTACGTTGGTTGCAAAGCCTTTTCGCCTAGCCTACGAGCAGTCGTTTGACCCGATAAGTTTTGACCAGGGGCCATTGAGAGGTTTGATGGAACTCAGAACCCATCCAAGTTCCTTCAGATCTATATTACTGCCATCCAAGCAGCAGGAGGCGATGACAAGGTCATGGCCAACTACCTGCCTACAGTCCTCGCAGGATAGGCTAGAACCTGGTTGTTTAACCAGCCTGAGGGTTCCATTTACAATTGGGAAATGCGATGCGATGCCATCCTCAGCAATTTCCAAAATTGTTACCAAAAGCCGGGTAAGGAGGACGACCTGCATCGGCTGCGGCAAACTTCGACCGAAACACTTCGGCAGTTTGTCAAGAGGTTTGTCGGGATGAGGAATACCATCCCGTACATATCTGATGGCTCCGTAATCAGGGTATTTAAGCATGTCGTTCGATACCTGAGATTCACTGAAGACTTGCTTATCCACCCTCCTCGATCAGTGGCCGATCTGTTCGACATGGCCGATCGATATTCCGATGCAGCCGAAGCGGTCGAATGGAACCGAATGGTCGACAAGGGGGACCTACCACCCCAACCAGGCTTCAAGGACGCCAGGAAAGAAGATTCAAGCAAGAAGCCGGAGTCTTCACCGGGTGGGAAGTCAAAGAAGTCGAAGAGGAACCGCTCTGGACAGTACCGCGAGGTCGCAGTCGCAGAGAAGTCACCTTCGACCAAAGGTAATAAGTCTTCATTTAAAAGTAAAACTGCCTCTGGTGGTCGGGATTCCGACCAGCCAGAGAATCCACTAATCCACAGGAGGGCAAGAAGTGGTGTCCACTCCACAACTCCGCAGGCCACGACCTCAAAAACTGCAGGAGTTGGTTGAAACAATTGGATGATTTCTACCAAGGAGTCGGGCTGATGCCAACCTTACCGCCTAAAGAGCAGGCGTGCGGGATTAGAGACGTCGACGGAGACGAAGAAATGGCTTACCAGGTACCTCAAAATCATGTTAATGTCATTTTCGGGGGTTCTTCCTCTTTCGTTTCCAAAAGGCAGTTTAAAACCTTCTACCGAGAGGTTAACCAAACGGAGACATCCCTTGGTGAACCTCAATACCCCCGCTGGTCGGATATACCTTTGACGTTCGATCGCGCTGACTGTCCTGTGGGGCTAGCCCGACCATTGAGACTACCTCTGGTCATTACCCCAATCATCAGTAACGCGAGAGTCGAAAGGGTCCTGATTGACGGGGGAAGTTCCCTTGATCTTTTATTGGTCAAGGCACTTGACGAGATGCAAATTCCTCGTTCGAAGATCAAGCCCATAATCCATCCGTTTTATGGGATAATCCCAGGCCCCTCCATGATGCCATTGGGACAAGTGGTCCTCCTGGTCACTCTGGGAGAACCAGACAACTTCCGGACAGAATTGGTTACTTTTGATGTAATCGATTGTGACTCAGCTTATAATGCGATCTTTGGCAGGCCGACTCTTGCTAAGTTCATGATGGCAACGCACTATGCTTATCAGTGCGGTAAATTGCCTGGCCCCAAAGGTGTCATCTCGGTCCGAGGCAGTCGCAACGTGGCACTCACGTGCGACCGGCTATCTTTGGAGATGGTCGATCAACTTCCCCTCCGGGACGCTCAGGTCGCCACCGTCGCCGCCGATGCGATCAAGGCTGCCCTCGACCGGATGAAAAACTCAAACAAGTTCCTTTATACCCAGATGATCCATCCAAGACAATTCGGGTTGGATCAGCCCTGGATGACAAATAGGAACTCGACCTCGTTGCTTTCCTCCGGGCTAACGCAGACGTGTTTGCATGGAAACCGTCCGATATGCCCGGTGTCCCAAGGGAAGTAATTGAGCACAGGTTAGCAATTCGACCTGGACAATGACCAATAAAGCAAAAGCTCAGGCGTTTTGCTGCTGACCGACAGGAAGCCATCTGAGAGGAGTTAGACAAACTCCTACATGCCGGGTTTATCCGCGAAGTGGATCACTCGGAATGGCTCGCCAATCCGGTCATGGTCCGCAAGTCAAATGGCAAGTGGCGCATGTGCGTCGACTACACTAGCCTCAACGCTGCCTGTCCGAAGGATGACTTTCCCCTTCCCCGCATCGACCAGCTGGTCGACTCGACTGCGGGTTGCGAACTGATGAGTTTCCTGGACGCTTACTCAGGATATCATCAAATTAGCATGGCAGAAGACGATGAAGAGATGACTGCCTTCATCACCCCGTTCGGCACATACTGCTACGTCAGAATGCCGTTCGGTCTCAAGAACGCAGGTTCCACGTACCAGCGCTTGATGCAAAAGACCTTTTTTTCCCAGATAGGGCGTAATCTTGAAGCATATGTAGACGATTTGGTTGTAAAAAGTACCAAGAGATTGTCTCATTTGGACGATCTCGCTGAAACCTTCTGTAATTTGAATCGCTTTGGAATAAAATTAAACCTGGAGAAATGTTCTTTCGGGGTTTCTTCAGGAAAACTCCTCGGTTTTCTTGTGTGTTCCAGGGGCATTGAAGTTAATCCTGAGAAAATCAGGGCTATTGAACAAATGAGGCTGGTCGCTTGGCAGCTTTAAGTCATTTTATATCACGACTAGGCAAAAGGGGATTGCCTTTCTTCAAAGCCTTGCGGAAGCATCATAATTTTACATGGTCAGATGAGGCCGAAAAAGCATTTCAGGAGGTAAAAGCATAACTATCCAGTCCACCAGTATTGGTGTCTCCCGACAAAGGAGAACCACTGCTTCTTTACCTGGCGGCCACACCGCATGCGGTCAGCGCCGTTCTGATCACAGACAGGGAAGGAATACATAGACCCGTCTACTATGTGAGCGAGATACTTCATGGTCCTAAGGAGCGCTACCCTGAGGTCCAGAAGATACTTTACGCGCTACTGATGACTTCCCGTAAGCTACGACATTACTTTCAAGCGCACAAGATCACAGTACCCTCCTCTTTTCCTTTGGGGGATATTGTCCGAAACCCAGAGAAATCTGGTCGAATTGCCAAATGGGCGGTCGAACTCGGTGCCTTCGAGATTCAGTTCACGCCCCGCACGGCGGTTAAGTCTCAGGTTTTGGCCGACTTTGTGGTCAAATGGACCAACCCTGAGTCGCCCGTGCAGTTGGCAGAGGAACTGGAGTGCCCCGATTATTGGACAATGTACTTTGACGGCTCCCGTAGTTTTCAACACTCGGGGGCTGGAGTAGTCTTAGTTATGCCCCAGGGCGAACAGCTTAGGTATGTCATTCAACTACACTTTGTTGCGACTAACAATGCAGCAGAGTATGAAGGTCTTCTTGCAGGGCTCTGGGCAACAAAATTCCTCGGAGTCCGTCGATTAGTGGTGAGGGGAGACTCACAGCTAGTCGTAAACCAGGTAAACAAGGAGTACAGCACCTCCGATGAGACAATGGCTCATTACCTGGGGGAAGTGAGGAGATTGGAAAAACACTTAAGTCATTTCGAGGTCCAATACATCCCGCGAAAGGACAATATTCTCGCAGACCAATTATCCAAAATTGGGTCCTCACGCTCATCCGCTCCGGTAGGAGTGTTCATTGAACACTTGGACCGTCCTTCGATCATGACTTCGGTCGAGGATGATCCGGTAATAGCCTTCGTTACCAACCTCGGTCAGGAACAAGATTGGACTCATCCATTGAGGGTCTATCTTGAACATGGGACCCTACCCGAGGACGAAACCGAAAGTGATCGGTTAATTCGAAAAGCGCGTCTGTACAAACTCATAGATGGGATTCTGTACATGAAGGGTACTCAAGGAGTATTCATGCGTTGTATATCTCAGGAGGAAGGAAAATCCCTCTTGAAAGAAATACATGACGGTGTATGCGGTGTGCACGCGTCATATCGGACACTGGTCGGAAAGGCTTTTCGACAAGGATTCTACTGGCCTTCGGCACTTGATGATGCCAAGCATATAGTCAAGACGTGTCCCCAGTGTCAGTTCCACGCAAGACAAGTTCATCAACCTGCCTATGCGTTGCAAACCATTCCTCTCGCATGGCCATTCGCTGTCTGGGGGATGGATATCGTCGGTCCTATGCCACAAGCGGTCAATGGGTACAAGTTTCTGTTCGTAGCCATTGACACATTTACAAAGTGGATTGAGGCCGAACCAGTACGAAATATTACCGCATCAGCCGCACAAAAGTTCTTCCATAAGAACATTGTGGCACGATTTGGTGTTCCAAACAGTCTCATCACAGACAATGGTTCTCAGTTCGCCAGCGGTCTTTTCCTGGACTACTGCGATCAAGTTGGGACCAAGGTGTGCTTTGCTTCTGTGGCACATCCACAAAGCAATGGTGCCGTAGAACGAGCCAATGGGCAAATATTGCAAGGCATTAAAAAGCGCGTCTTTGATCGCCTTAAGACCCGCTCGGGGGCTTGGGCAGATGAGCTCTATACCGTTCTATGGGCATTACGGACTACTTCTAGTCGAGCCACCGGTGAGACGCCCTTCCATTTGGTCTATGGGGCCGAGGCTGTATTGCCTATGGAAGTAAGTATTGGTTCTGTTCGGACAGATCAATTCGAACAGGTTAATCAGTCCGAACAACGGGCGCAAGATCTCATCCTCTTAGAAGAAAGGCGTGATCGCACCCTGATTAAATCCGCGGCATACTTGCAGGCTTTACGCAGGTATCACAGTAAAAAGGTGCGACCACGTGATCTCAATGTGGGCGACTTGGTTTTACGAAAAATTCAAGACCAGTCTAATCGCAACAAATTCTCCCCAAAATGGGAAGGCCCTTATACTGTTGTCTCAGTGCCGCGAACAGGATCGGCGCGGTTAGCTATGGAGGATGGTCGGATTTTGTCCAATACTTGGAACATCGATCAACTTCGCAAGTTTTACGTGTAAGTATTCCAATCACTTTTTTCCCGTTCAATTAGCATCTTTTCATAAAATAAAATATGCTTTGCTTTCATACAATGAGTTTTCTCTTTAAGCCCGTATCATATGCATTCGACCTGGGGGCTGACCGCCGGCGGTCAGATCATTACAACATTCTAATCGGATTCGCTGATCGATCTCATGACCACTTCCAGATAAGTCACTCCTAAATAAGCCGTTTCTCAGCGCATACGGGGCTATCTGGCAAGTCCTTGGTCATCTGAGAGGCTACCAGTTCGCAATAAGATTAGACGTTATATTGATCCTGATCGTTGGTTTAAAAAGCACACCCCTGGTCATTACGTTTATATTTTCTCCTCTGCTTATAACACTAAGGCTTCAGTATTCATAAGCAGAGGCGGGGGCTAGGGGGGATGTGCTTATAGTATGGAACTCATAATATAAAATTGCAAAATATGTACTTTCTGTCAAAAATGGTTTTTTACATACATTGCATTATACACAATTGTTTGGATACAACCATAAGGATCATTCGATCCCCAGCTCAGTCAGGAGCCTGTCTACGAAGGGCTTGATCTCCTCCATGACGGCATCAAGCTGCTCTTCACTCTCGATTTCAACCGGTCCCACCAGTGGATTCAGATCTGCATCTCGGCCATAGTGGAGTCAAATCCGGCTTAGCATAGCAGAAGCGGCTGACCGAACTCTGGTTCTGATCACCTCTTCTCTTCGCTGTGTATCCTCAGGGAGATACTCGAGAAGTGACTCTGCTTGAGCTATAACTAGGCCAGCCCAGTCCTCTTGGCTGAGATCGTCTCGGGTGGTTTCGACCACGTCAGCCTTCAGAAGGTAAGCCACCGCCTTCAGTTTTTCGAAGACTGAATGGCTCAGTTTCCCAATTGCCTTTGTGGAGGCTTCGGTAGAATCCTGGAGGAGTTTATTATCCGCACTGAGCTGTTTTATTTGACCTGCTTGCGCTGCAACAAGGGAAAAGGTTACTCGCATATTGCTAAGACAAGTCTTCCTAACTCAGGAGGTGACTTACCAGCAAGTTGCGATCGTAGTCTGTTATTTTCGATCTCTTGGTTTCTCACCACTGAGACCGAATGGAGCTTCATTGTGGCCATCTCCTTGTCCTGCAATGCCACCTTCCTGCAATAAAAACAGAAGGAATGGTCGTAACCAATTTATACATTTATAAATTGAAGAATAATGATCCTTACTTGCGCAAGAAGTCTCGTTCTCTTTGTATGGTCACCATGCTAGCCGCCGTGGCACGTGACTGGGCCATCATCCAGGATAATTCCTGTAATGCAAAAAAGGGAGTGAAAAATGTTCTATGTGTAATTCAGGACATCCAGAAAGGGATTCGTCATACCTTCATGAACTTCTGCAAAGAGGCATCTTCCGGACTAATTGGAAGATTTGTCGAAGGCCCGGAAGTGCTTACAGCAGGGACAGTAGGAGGAAGTGCCTGCTGAGTATTGCTTCCAGTCGCCGGCGACTGCAACTGGGTCCTCGTATTTGTTTCTTCCCCCGTGACTCAGACGACTTCCTGGGCCGAGGGGGTGGAGCGCTCCTCATTGGGGGCTCCTGCACCAGCAGTGACTTCAACCCTTCCCGAAGCGGTTGGAGGACTGGGTGCTATTTCTTTCCGTCTGATGGAGGAAAAGAAAAATCAAATGGTAACGATTCGTGACCATCATTTCTGATACAACCAGGACGAAGGTTCTTACCTTAATTGAAATCCCACTAGCTTTTGGGATCTCTGAGAAGGTTCTTCTAGAGAGTGGGGACGAGTATCGTCTGCCCTGATCTTACGCTTGGAAAACAAAGGCCCCCTTCCCTGTATGTCTTCTCCTATGAACATTTTTTCAAGGGAAAAATAAAGGCTGACAAAAAGGATCGTTACCTGGGTAGTTGATTCCATTGGCGACAACCCATCCAAGGATCTCGCTGTCTCCTGTGATCCTGTAGCCGGTACCTCATGTGTAACCGCCGCAGGATCTTGAACAACCACCTCCGCTCCTGTCTGCGGAGGGGAAGTATCTTCCTCCCTAAGACTCGCGGTAGTCGCCGGGAGAAACTCTTCTCCCTGTATAAACATTGACTTGTCAAAATATACAGAAGGAATTGAAGAAAGTATGACCGTAAGTAATCTTTACCGAGGTCGTCCTTTCGACTGGGGAAGCGGAGACAATCAACCCTGAAGCCTCGGGGGCTTCAGGAACTAGGAGGTCATCCGCGATCCCAAGGTTTTCCTCGGTGGCAAGATCTGCGACGACCACCTCTTCGGTAGTAGTGGTCTCTGCGGGGCAGATTGGAGCATCGCCGGATGGGAGGTCCGTGATCTTCCTCCTCCGAAGGACCAGAGGAACATCATCCTCTTCCTCCTCGCTCCCCTCTCCCTGTACGACGAAGAAGTGATTCCAATCTGCGCCTGGTAAAACAGAAGGGATGTGATATCTTACCGCCGTCTTTCTTGCGGTAGGAGGAATCCTCCGTGAAGACCCCTCCCCGGGATTTGGCCTGGCCTTCTTGGGGGCAGGACTCTTTGTCCTGGGTCTTTGGGAGACCTTCACATTCTTCACCGTTGGCTTCACAAGAGAGCCAACGTTCTCACTCGGGAAAATCGTCTCAACGAACCTTCCTAGGAGCTGATTCACATTACCGATGGAATTGTTTAGCGCTGGACATGCATAAGACCTGAAATACGGAGGCCAGATAGAGAATGTACCTTTCGGCGCTCCTGTTTAAGGTCGTCGCCGGCGTGAATCAGACTCTGTGGACGAGGCGATCCCTTAGGGCCCTCTACATCGGCATTGTAGGCCCTAAGGAGGGAGTTGGTCCGCCTCTCAATTTCGGATGAAGGCAGGACTGTTCCCAAGTTCGAGTCAGAATTTGTGCAATTCAAGAATGGCAAAGCTCAATGCCAAAGAAATAAATACCTTTACTGTAGTCCAAGGTGCTGTCCGCCATGGACCTAATCTCCCATGCCGGATGAGCCCTTTCGCGCAGAGGACTCACCCGGTTCTTCACGAAGTCTCGGATAATGTCTCGAGCCGTCAATCCTTGATTGACCAAGTGAAGGATCACCTCGGCATGCTTGGAAAGCTCCAAGTTCATCGCCGGGGGAACATCTAACTCGCTCGACTTCTCTGGTCGCGAGTTTTCAAACCACAGGCTGCTCTCGGATGGTGGAGAGCAGTAAAACCACCTTTGGTGCCACCCGTGCACAGAGTCTCGCAGGGGTGGGGAGGGATACTCCTTTTTGTCCCTCAGCCGGAAGTAGATGCATCCGGCGGCGTTGGTACTCTTCAACCACGCCGAGAAGTAGAATCACCGGAAAAGATCCACGTTGGGATACACTCCGACGAACACCTCACAGAGATGCTGGAACACCGCAAGGATCAGCATCGCGTTGGGGTGGAGGTTAATCAATTCCCACCCATAGTGCTCAAGAACATCTTTGAGGAACCGACTCTCAGGGAATCGGAACCCGCAGCGCAAGTACTCCTCAAAAACCACCAACTCGCCCTCTTGGACGGTTGGGGTTTCTTGGTCCTTCTCCGCGGGCCGCCAGTTGATGAGCAACCGCAGAGGAAGGATCTCCTCCTTCTCCAACGCCACTAGACTCTCCTCAGAATGGTGAATGGATCGGCTCCAGGATGCCATTTTTGGTGGAGAATCAAAGGAAAAGTTGGCGATTTTGGGAAGACGAAGGCTAAAGAAAATGAGGGTTTTGTGCGGTGGGAATGATGAGGGTTTTCAGCTGTGTGGATTCTTTGAGAAGACATCTGCTCTTTTTATAGGCCCAAGGCAACGCATTAATGTGAGTAAACGTTTCATTTCAAACGTTCCATTGAATGCTTTATTCATTTCCCATAATGGATACTGCCTCTGGCAGACCCGATAAAGTGTTCAGGCATCGGATCTGAAACAAAAAGACTTCTTTGTTTCGGACACTGAAAGTGCAAAAGGACTAAAAAATTTTCAGTACTTTTCGGAAGATGTTTCTTCTTTGTATGCTTTGAACATTTTTTACGAAAAAATCATGTAACTCAATTTTTGACGTACTGGAATGTTTCTAATTAGGTTATGGTTTGATCGAAACCGTGTTTTAGACTAAACTTCGATTCTAATCGGAGTGACAGTCTGACCGAGTTCCAACTCTGGTCGCAGTTCAGTTCTGACCGCGGCCCTGAAACTGATCGCGGTATCAGGGCAGGTCGCGATGCTTTTTGAAGCATGATTCTGATCGCAGAACTAAAGTTTCCTGTGTATGAGTGGTCGCAAACATAAAGTTTAAGGCCATATTTTCGCACAGAAGATGTGAAGAATATTCATGAGAAATAAGAAACTTTTATTTCTTGCATTCTTTACATACAAAAGGGATGCAGTCGATCAAAGCGTCGACTTGCTCCGAAAGAAGTTTACAAAGTTCCCCAAGGGACATGTTGTTGTCAGTAGGATCTACACTGGCAACTCCCAGGGAACTAGCAACTACCCTAAGTCTATCTACATCATCCCTAACAACAGACGCACTATTGTCCCTAATCAAGTCAGAGAGTTCTCGCTGTTGCTGAGCGTAATCCCTCTCTCGACGGAAATGGTGCGCCTCTCCCGGGATCGATCAAGACATTCTGCTAGACGCAGAATCTTCGAGGCCATCTCCTCGGTCTTCTTCTCCAGGGCATTCTTCTCCTCCAGAAGAGTCTGTCCGGAAGGAAGAGATGGAGTAGCAGAAGGCTGATCGCTGGAGCCTCCAACCTCCTGCATTTTGCAAAAGTTAGTAGTGCTAACTAAAGTTATCAGCAAAAGGGGAGAAGAATTGTTACCTGTCCCAATGCATAACCCATTGATATACCCATCTTGGGAGGAGGATCATCAGATGGTGGAAGTGCAACCTTCCCATCAGAAGATTGCTTCGCCAACCCAATATGGCAATCATCTGATCGAGGGATAGTCACTGCTTGCCGACCAGAATGTTGATCACCCAAAAGGATGGGAGAATTGGAGGGAAAAGGAGAGAGTTGAGAAGAATTCTTCTCCAAGGTTAAAGGCCTAACTTGCCGAGAGGCATGAACTGGGAGAGTCAATGGAACTGAAGGAAGAAAGAAACTTGCTACATTCTTCATCTTTGTTCCACTGGAAGATCCTTCGTCAACCTTGGGTTTCTTCCTTAAAGAAGACGGGTCTTCAATCGTTTGAGGCCCTTGTTCGACAACTTCCTCTTCATCACTCTCAATCTCGATGATGTCGTGATCTGCCATCAGGAGAAGTATGTGAAAAGGAAGAAGGCAGGATGACAAGAAAAGGACTTAGGCGTGGGAGGAAATTGTGAAGTTTTACAAATCCAGGAGCCTGGTATTTATAGCCACCTAGGTGACGGTTTGCATTCCAGACGCCTCGGGTTTCGTCAAAGCATTTACAATTTTGCCTCGAGATAAAAACAATTCTACGGCGCTATCATTGCCCGTCACATAATGTCAGAACCCGTCTTGGGAAACCAACCGTTTTTCACTTAGTGCGCCACTAAGTGGAAAAATTGAAGAGTCGGGTTAAAAATCCAATGCATGGTCTTAAAATTCGAAATAAACACGTCTCTTCGTTTTCTTCGAATTTGGGGGCTAGCTGACGAGGATTGTCACCCGGGTCACTTCTAATAAACTTTTGGTTCAAGACAGGTTCGAACCAGACATGTATCTGGCGATGCGAACTCAAGCTATTCTGAGGGGCATCGCCATGAGGTCGCAAGCTTTACACGATCAGGTCGTGGGTTTCGTGCGATCAGGCCGACAGCTTTGCGCGGTCAGAAGTTCATATGCTATACGCGAACTGGATATCTGGGATGTTGCGCGGTCAGCCCACATTCTGCGGTCAGAACATTCTCGACCAGGGTGCTTGGAGTTTATTCAGTTATCCTTATAACAGGATATTCCAAGCATCCCGAGGATTCCTCCACGTTGAAGACCAACCGTCAAAGGTTAATATATACGGTTATTCGTGATTGACACGTGTTAATAACCTCCGTGGAAGTTAACAGCAGTTCTCCAAAAACTGCATCCAACCGTTTGGTGCAGTTTCTTCATATGGTACCCTTTCGACCAGTATAAAAGGGTGGCATAGAGGTCCGAGAAAAAAGGAATCCAATCCATTCGGAAGAAGAAGACTCCTGATATAGTTGAGACATAACAACTACGAAAAACAGCCAAGTGTACGGCCCAAATTAGATAGTTTCTACAAGCCTCCTTGGCTTTATTCTGTATATTCACATAGGAAAAATCCTTCGCCTGTGAAGGAATTTTCCCGCTATTTCTGTAACCCATTATCACATATAGTGAAATCCTAACAGGACGTAGGGCTTTTACTCACACCATCGAGGGCTCGAACCTGTATAAATCTCTCTGTGCTCCTGTTCACCATTGTTCTACATACCTTCCCGGAGGGTCATCTTGAAAGGTCTCACCATTACAAATTTTGCATAAGTTCGGCTGAGGACTCCGAGTCCGAATTGTCGACACCACCGGAGCCGGAGAGGCCGGAGGTTCGATTCGTCGAGGCCTCCCCTCCACGCGTCGAATGGCCGGTAGACGAGGGGGAGCCCCTCGGTCTACGAGGTTCCCCCGGCGACGGAGGTCTTGGGGGCCCCGTGGCCTGGAAAGCGAAAGGGGCTCCTGATCCCCCCCGGGGGGGGGATCCCCTCCAAATGCTCGTCGGCCTCCTCCTCTTCGGCCACTTCCTCGGCGGCAAGGACGCCGGCCATTGCCACCCCGGTTCACATCACCCCCGCATCT
This sequence comes from Pharus latifolius, assembly GCA_019359835.1. Taxonomy (NCBI): domain Eukaryota; kingdom Viridiplantae; phylum Streptophyta; class Magnoliopsida; order Poales; family Poaceae; genus Pharus; species Pharus latifolius. The sequence goes on from CM033322.1 coordinate 71,927,636, forward strand.
TTTGCAAGGGGCCCTGCCGCTGGTCGCGATGGGTCCGGCGTGGTCGGGAAGGAGACCCCCCTGCTGTCCGCGAGGTAGGTTGACCGGTACGCGGAGAGTCTACAGACCCGGAAGGTCCAGGGCTACGTCTCACAAGGGACGCTCCGCGAGCGCTGTGGGGAGCTTTAGTCCCTCCAGATCCAGGTTCTTTCTCGAGCCGGTGGATTGTTTCCTTCGGTGCTCCCAACTAGGATTTTCACTAACTCTTGCGCTTGCAGAGGGCGGCCATCACCTGGGGGATTGAAGCGCGCTTCAACCGGGCACTGAAGGACGCGGAGGAGAAGGCCGCCGCCTACCTGGTGCAGCGGGATGATGCCCTACGGGAGTAGGCCTGGGTCCAGGTCCAGATCCACGCCTCCGAGAACGCCAACGACTGGCTTCGGAGGGAGGCGAAAGCCAAGGAGGACGCCCTCCGGGAGCTCGAGGCCTCCAGCGTCCGGGCTGTAATGGATAGGGACCGCTCTGTGCGTGTGGGACCCTCATTTGAGGAATCCCGTGGCAACTGCCCAGGTGGATTGCTCACAGATAGGTTCATCACAAGCTCACAACAAGCGGAAAGCAGTAATTGCATAAAACATAATTAAACAGGTACGAGGTCACAGGGACCAATATTACATTAACATAGCGCCTAGAATGACGCTACTTAGAGTTGCTATGAAAATAACAAGTTTATCCATACAAGAGTCGGTATCGAGATACCGAACACACAAAACAAAGTAGACAGCAACAACGAAGATCTTCACTTCTGGCGGCAACGGTTCTGGTAGGGCTTCCTCCAAATCGGACTCAACTCGGCGCAAGACCCTCCTAGAACTCCGAATCATCTGGGGCGTTCCCATCTTTGCTTCATCCTCATAACCAAATGAATTGGGATCGGCGAATCCCTCTTCTGAATTGTTTGTAAAGGCAAGGGTGAGCATGCTTTGACACAATGCTCAGCAAGTATTTTACTTAGAAATGCAATTATATAGATGAGGAGTGATCAAGAAAAGGGGTTAAGTCTTATAATCATAAATAGTATAGATTTCAATTCTTTGATCTCTCAAATAAGGGTTTTATTTTCAACAGTGGGGTTTTGGAAATCTTATAATAGACTTTAAGAAAACATTATGGATGGCGATCCTCCATGATCCACCATTTTGAATTAACCACATTATGAAAGCTTTTCCCAAATTTTACTTGTGTTGAACCACATGGATAAATCCACCGCGAACATACTCCATGACCTGGGAGTACAGAGTATCTGATACTTTTCTTACGCTTTGCAAAGGTGTACCTCTTTTTAAATCCACTTCTTCACTCGACGTTCAAGTCGGGCCAACTCCATGCGACTTTTACGCATGTGACAAGGCTGAGATCACACAACGCTTTTGCAGTCTAGTATTAACAGTATCCCCGCCCGGTAAATAGACAATTAAGTCTCAAGTACCGTTGTGGGTCCTCCCCACTGCCTTACTTCCTAGCCTTGGTCTGTGTTCTCGCAAGACATATGACCTTCCTGATTACAGCTGCGCACGACTTAATCTAGGCATAGGGCGACTTCCTTCTTTCCACCTTTTCCTCTCATAATTTTTCTGATCTCACATCACTCACGGACGAACTGCGTCCAACCAATTTCCACGCAAGAAACCAGACCGACAAACTATGCAGGGAACTGCTAATACCAAAAAGTTACTAAGTTGTGCCTGTCCCAAACCAGGCAAGTGGTTGGTACATTTTTCATGCCGCATAGAGGCACAACACAAGGTTCTTGTCCTTATGAATTAATAGTGAGGAGACAATCACATACCCAATGCGCACACAACAGCCAACCAATCAAACCATCCTCACTATCAATCCTTAATTCACATGTTCTTTCACAAAAAGGGGTTTCAAATTCATTTCTCACATATTAGCCATTTCACACCCAACATGTACATTTAAATAAGAGTAGAGTTTAAGCATAGCATCCTAGGGTGGCAAGGTTGCATGATGATTCAATCTCAAAAGGGGGTTTCCACATGAGACTTGGGTCGTATCTATTCACATATTTCTAAACATAGGTTTTATCAAATACTCAGCATGCATATATCTTAAAAACAGTTAATCTAGGGTGGCGACTTGCCTTGCCAAGCTGGGTCTGAGAAATCTGCTGGGTCTTCGAATGTTCCTTCCAAATCTTCCGCTCCTTGCTCTGCATTCGCATGAAAGCACACACAACACATAACAAGACATAAGCATCCAGAAAATAGGCTTTATACAAAAATATATGTAACATATAAACATGTATGCAAACGAGGGGATTTGGTCAGAGATAGAACAACGGAGAAAAGGATATTAGGGTTAGGTTCACTGGACAAGGCTCGAATACGACGAAAGTCAAAGGCTTGACATTCGGTTCGCGAACAGACGATGTCCGAAAAGGACACAAGAATGATTTGGGGCTTCGGGATGATCAAAACTGGTGCAAGAGGTGGCATTGTGTGCCAAATGCTGTGAGGGACCTAAATGACAAAGTGGACTTTCTGGAAAGGCCCTAGAATTAACAAAAAATCACAGCAAGGCTCAGGACACAGGAAATCGAATGCCACTGTATAGCAGTGAGCTGGGGCACATGCATCTGAACAAACAACGCATGCGTTTCTTCGCCAAACATGTCAGGGAGGTAGGCGGGATCAAAACAAGGTTGCTGGTGAAAGGAATTTGGCTGGGGTGGCTTATCGGCGACGAACGGCAAAGTTGAAACCTTCGGCCGCCTGAGACATGGACGAGCCATGGTGACAGAGAGCTGGGGTTAGCTGAACTCGAAATTGAGTGAGGGGAAATACTCCTGGTGTGGTGCTGATTGGTCTGGAGAAAGGAATTGAACAGAGATTAAGTGTGCGAGCTCATCGGCGTTATCGCCAGACTTGGATAAGACGGTGAACGACAAACTGGCTCCACACAGCAATGCAGGTTAAAAGCTCTGGGCTACACCATCTAGGGGTTATAGGGAAGGTGTAGGTGGCTTTAATTTGGGGAGAGCTGCAGCGAGGCACGCCGGCGACGTGCGACGTCCATGGTGGCGCGCAAAAATTGGGAAATCATGCGGTGCTGCACCAATTTGAAAACTGGCTGAATAGGCTTGCTAAGAAATGGCTGAGGATCATTTAATTCTACAGAAATGGGTAGAGAAAAGGACTGGAAGTTTAATTTCAGAAACAGGGGTCTTTGAGTTCTCCGGCGATCACCGGCGATGGAGATCACCTAAATGCAATTGCTTGCTTGGACACGGGAAGATGGGTGTGGGGATCTTACTAGTGACCTTGGATTGGAGAGAGGGGCTACGGTTTGCTCTAGCGACGGTGGCCTTAAAATCGGCTCGCCGGGGAAGAAGAAGAAACGGCGAGAAACTGGAAATTTAGCTAAGTCCTGGAGTTGTGGTTTCTTCACAGTGCTGGAGGGTTTAAATAGGCACAGGGACGGAGCCAACGAGGGAAAACAGCGAGGGAATTTACACCGGGGATGAGACCGGCCGGGCGTAGGCGCAACAGCTGCGAACGGCGATGTGATGGTGCACAGGCGGTGTAGCAGCTTTGCTAGCTTTGTCGGGTGCATTGGGACTTTTCTTGTGACGGCGTAGATGCGGAGGCAACAGTGCAGCTCCAGCGATGACATGTAACAACATGCAAATGCCACGGCCACGGGCGTGCGCGTGTGAAAACGGTGCTAGAGCGCGGGCGTTTATCCGCTGGTTTCAACGGGGCTCTGGTTGCTGGCACGTGCGTGCGGGGTGGCTAAGTTGGTCACTAGCACAGGGGACAAGAGGCGATGGCCAGCGGTGAGCAAACGCGGCGAGAAACACGGCTCAGCTCCGGTTGAACAGCGAAACAGCACTTGTCGAAGGCAACAACCAGGGGCTGATCGAACAGGGACTGAAAAAGAATAGAAGGGCCGATTTGCAATTACAGAATCTTGATTCCAGGGACTAAGCTGTGAATTTGGTGAATGGCTTGGATGAAAACGGTTTTGACTTTGCCAAATTAATCCACAAAGTCCAAGAGATTGATTAGTAGCTAGGAATGATAAAATTTGGAGATTTAGACAAGTTTTGGGATGAACAGAAAATAGGGTAATTAGGGTAATTGGAACTTTGAAATTTGATAAGGCTGAAACTAGGGTTTCGAGCGAGATTTGGAAATTCCTCCAGAAGGGAAAAATGTTCAAAAAAGTGAAGGGGAGATGTTCACTAAATCAAATCAGAATTTGGAGAAGATCTGTGACTTTTAGCCTTTTTGGGCTTCTCAGAAATCTGAAAAGGACTGATTTGTGAAACTTTTGGACTGATCTGCGAAAATGACCTGAATGAAGGAGTTTGGCTGCCAACTTTTCAGGGTAACACTCTGGCATAACCAAGATCTCATCTTGAAATGTAGACAGACAAGGCAGGCTAGGGTTGGGAAAAATAGGGGTGTTACAGTGCGCTCAGCCCTCGAGGGGCTCGGAGTGAGCCTCGGCCCGGGAGGCACCTCGGAGGCAGCACCGGGGATGCTTGCGGAAGCCGTGCGTTTTCTCAACCACAAGTCTCCGTGATCCCGAAGGCCGCTGCCGCCCGGGCATGGGGTCAAGCAATCCCGGTGGTGGCCGCTACAGCCGGGCTCGTGGAGCACCGTGGGGTTGGCGCCCGGGCAATTGGGGGCCAGATCCCCCGGAGCTTCCCAGAGTTCTTCGAGCCATTAGGCGAGAAGTGGAGCAACTCGCCTGCGGCCTCTACGGCCGGATAGTCCGGGTGCGGTTCCCAGCGCCGGCGCCTCTGGGGGCGGACGCTACGGCTCCGGCTGGAGCCTCCCGGGGGGAGGACACCAACGAATAAGTATGAGCCTCCCCCCCAGGCCTTTAGATAGGGCCCTTTTTTGTTTTAGGCTTTTGTTCCCGGTAGCTTCTTAGAGGAAGCCCCGGACACTTATACAAAGACATTTTGATGCAATAGAAATTGGATTTTTGCCAAGTTTCCCGGGAGGTTACTCCCGGGTGAAGGTCCCCGAGGTTGCGGAGAATCTCTCCGAAGGTGGGGCCTTCGAGCACCGGCAGGTGTCATCCGGGGGATGCCCAAGCCACCTTTATCTTGTTAAGTCTCCTCTCCGGGGGACGCGGCAGGGGCATCTCCCGGGAACCAATCAGGTTGCGGTGGCATCTGGAGTGGCACCTGGACAATTTCAACAATCACCACGCCGAACTATCCCCCCCATGATTGGGGTCCCGGAGGGTTCCCCCGCTTCGAATACTTCCACCGACGGGCTACGAATATTGGCCCGAAGACTTGCTCCGGGAGGCCCAGCGTCATATACGTAGCTTGTACCAGGACTTGGCCCGGGAGATATCGGAGGGCCTCCGGGATTACTAGGCGTAGGATCTTTACAGGTTGTATCCCGGGTTGTATCGCGTTTGATGTAATGATGCCCACCGGAGGGGGAAGATGTCCTTCGGTTAAATGGTTTTCAATAAAGCTAAGTTTGCTTGTGTACTTTGAATTCTTAGGTCCGGAACGGGGTGATTCCCAGGTGCTCCTTATCCCCCCCCCCCCCACAACGGGCCGGGGGGTAGCTCCGCACGCTGTGGGGGTGACAAAGCCCCCGGGGTAAGGACCCTTCACTTAAGAATTCTTCAAGTTTTCCCAAGGTTGTGAAAATTTTCGGGAACGATTTTTTGAAAGCCAAGGTGGGATCCTCCGATCGCCATGAGAACGGGGACCCGGGGATAAGGTCTCTGGGGAAGAACATCCAAGAAAGTCCGAAATTCCAAGAAATTTCCTCCGGGATGAAAACCCTCTGGTCATCGTGAAAACGGGAAACCGAGTGAGTCTTCTGGGAGGCCTAATATTTCTGGGAATTTTCCTGGGAAAAAACCCTCTGGTCACCGTAAAAACGGGGAGCCGAGAGTGAGATCTCCGGGAAAGAACATCCAAAGAAATCCGAGAAGGCAAAATTCTCCCTGATAATTTTTCCGGGTGACAATCCTACGGTCACCGTGAAAACGGGGAGCCGGGAAGGAGATCTCCAAGAAAGAATATCCGAGAATTCCATCTCACTAAAAAGATGACTGACTCCTGGAGGAGGATGCGCCCGATGACGGGTCTGAGTGTTTGAGTAGGGGACTAGTCTCTCAAATTGACTCGTTACTGCGGTCCTTGAGGACCGGGTTGCCGCTTACACCCTCAGTCCACGAGGGGTGATCGTAAGCCGCCCTACAAGAGTGGGACTCCCGTGGTAGGGACTTGTTGGGTTGTGATAGCCCACTTCCTCGCGGGTAGGGCATCCTCACGGGGAGGGCATCGCTGTGAGAGACGGTAATGTAAAAACCTGCAATGAGCCGGAGCACAGGAAAAAACCAGTTGTATTGATAATGAATTAAAGTACAACGCCTCCCCCCCCCCCCGAAATCGCAACAGGGGAGGGAACGGCGAGTACAATGTCCCGTCCCCCTCCGGCGTAATCGCTCCGGGGGAGGGGACGAACCCGTAGGCTAGACATAGAACTTGCGAAGTAAACGCACGTTCCACGTGTGCTTCAGCTCCTGCTCTTGAAGGTTGGAGAGCTTGTAAGCCCCCGAGCCCAGGACTGTCGAGATCTTGTAGGGGCCTTCCCACTAGGGGGAGAGCTTGCCCTGGGCTTGGGGGTCAGTGATGCGCTTGAGGACGAGGTCCCCAAGGCGAAAAGCCCTTTCGCGGACACGCTGGTTGTATGTGCGCGCCATTTTGCGCTCGTAGATGGCGTAGCGGAGGAGCGCTCGATCGTGTTCCTCCTCCACGAGATCGACCTCCAGTCGTTGATTTGCCTCGTTGGCTTGGTACATCGCGGTCGTAGCTCCGTCTAGGAGCTCGATCGGCAGCGACCGAAAGCCAATTTCTAGGGGGAGGACTGCCTCAGCCCCATATACAAGGGAGAAGGGAGTACGTCCCGTCGCCCAGCTCGGAGTCGTGCGCATGGACAGAGGATGCTAGGGAGCTCATCTACCCATGCACCCCGCTTGGAGGTGGCTTGCTCGAGCCGTCGGCGTAACCCTTGTAGGATTACGCTGTTGACCCTTTCAACGGCCCCGTTGCTCTTGGGATGAGCTACCGAGGCGAAGTGGATAGTGAGCCCCAAGCTTCGCAGAATTCCCGAAAATATACCGAGTCGAATTGGGTCCCGTTATAAACAGTGATCTCTAGGGGGACGCCGAACCAACATATGATATTTTTCCAGAAAAACCGCTGTACCACCCGGGACATGATGCTAGCCAGGGGTTCGGCCTCTACCCACTTAGTAAACTAGTCAACCGCGACCACCGCATACTTGTAGCCCCCGGGCGCTGGGGGAAGGGCCTAGGAGGTCCATCCCCCAGCCCGCGAAGGGCCAAGTGATGGGGATAGTCTGCAGCGCTACGGGGGGGGGGGGGGGGGAAGGTTCGAACCCTTGGCCATCTTCTAGTAGGCCTCGCACGCGGAGACATGGTCTCGTGCGTCACGAATCACCGTGGGCCAATAGAAACCCTGGCGAAGGGCCTTGGCCTCGATGGCACGCGGGGCCAGATGAGACCCGCAGCTTCCCATGTGAATATCCTCGAGAAGCCGAAGCTCCTACGACCGCAGAAGGCAACAGAACAACGCCGAAGTCCCCCGCTTGTAGAGCTTTCCCTCCAACAGGAGGTATGCCTGAGCTTTGGCCCGGAGGCGCTTGGCTTCAGTCTCGTTGGGAGGGTCCCCCTCCCCCTTGATGAAGGAAACAAGGTGATCCATCCAAGATGAAGTTCAAGTGATTTCGGCGACTTCCGGGACACAGGGCTCGTCACCCGCGTCCGAGGAGGTCACTGAGGGCTTCGCAATGATCTCCAAGAAGGCCCCTTTGGGGAGCGATTCCCGGGCGCTGGCTGCCTGGGCTAGGGCGTCGGCCTGGTCATTCTCCCTTCGCGGGATGTGCCAGGCCTCTAGGCCATCAAAGTGCTTCTCCATCTTGCGCACTTCCTGCAAGTAAAGGCTCAGGTTTGCATCATGGTACAAGTAGGACTTGTCCATTTGGCAAACTACGAGCTGGGAGTCTCCTTTTACTAGGAGGTGTCAAATCCCCATGGAGCGCACAAGGCGCAACCCGTGGAGCAAGGCCTCGTATTCGGCGACGTTGTTTGTGGCAGGGAACTCGAGCTGCGCCTCGTACTCCAGTTCCCTCCCCTCGGGGCTCCGGAGAACTACTCCCGCACCGGCCCCGGTGAGACACAAGGAACCATCGAACATGAGTGTCCAATGGTCGCTGCGTGGGGGTAGTGCAGGGAGGTCTTCGTCCTCGGGCCCAGAAGCAGGACTCCACTCCGCCACGAAGTCAGCGAGGACTTACAACTTGATGGCGAAGCAACCCATGAGGGAAAGGGAAAAGGGGGCAAGCTCGGCCCCCCACTTCCCTATCCGGCCAGTGGCTTCTTTGTTTCGGAGCACCTCCCCCAAGGGGAGGGATGACGGGACGATGATGGGGTGCCCCAGGAAGTAATGACGAAGCTTCCGGGACGCCAACAGGAGGGCGTAGTAGATCTTCTCCATCTCCGTATAACGAGTTTTGGCCCCTTGGAGGGCTTCGCTCCGTAGTACACGAGACATTGTTGCCCGTCTTGCTCCTTCACCAGTACCGCACTTACAGCGACCGGGGTCGCGGCGAGGTAAAGGAGCAAGGGCTCTTCCGGAGACGGGCTCACGAGCATTGGGGGGCTCGTGAGGTATTTCTTCAAGTCGTGGAGGGCCTCCTGGGCCTCGGGGGTCCATCGGAACCCTTCGAGCCCCCGGAGGATTTTGAAGAATTAGAGGCCACGTTCCCCCGACCGCGAGACGAAGAGACTCAGCGCGGCTAAGCGGCCGGTGAGTCGTTGAACGTCTTTGACCGAGCGTGGTGGGGGCATGTCCAGGAATGCCCGGATCTTCTCGGGGTTGGCCTCTATGCCCCGCTGGGACACAAGGAAGCCTAGGAGCTTCCCCCCGCGGAAGCCGAAGGCGCATTTCTCTGGGTTAAGTTTCAACCCGTATGCGCGAAGGTTGCGGAAGGTCTCCGCTAAATCATCGACGTGAGCAGTCGTGCGGGGACTTTTGACAACCGCGTCATCGACATAGACTTTGACATTGCGACCGATCTGGTCCTTGAAGACTAGCGCCATGAGTCGCTGGAAGGTCGCTCCGACATTCATCAGCCCGAAGGGCATGTGGACGTAGCAGAAGGTTCCAAGGGGAGTTATGAAACTCGTCTTTTCCTCGTCCCCTTCCGCCATCCGGACTTGGTGATAGCCCGAGTATGCATCCAGGATGCTCATCAACTCGCGCCCCGCGGTCGAGTCGACCAACTGGTCAATTCGCGGGAGCGGGAAGTTGTCCTTGGGGCAAGCGCGGTTGAGGTCGGTGAAGTCCACGCACATTCGCCACTTGCCTTTCGACTTCTTCATGAGGACGGGGTTCGTAAGCCATTCGGGGTGCAAGACCACCCGAATGAACCCCGCCTCTCAGAGTCGGGCAATCTCTACCTTGATCGCCTCTTGGTGTTCAAGGGAGAGTTTCCTCAGCTTCTGCTTAATCGGGGGGTGACCGGGGGTCACCGCGAGCTTGTGCTCGATGACGTCCCGTAAGACGCCTCGCATGTCGGAGGGCTTCCAGGCGAAAACATCAGAGTTTTCACGTAGGAAAGCCGCGAGTTGCTCCGCATGCTCTTCATGGAGATCCACCCCGATCCTAATGGTTTTATCCCAGTCGTCCAGGGATAGTGGGATCTTCTGGAGGTCCCCTTCCAGGCGTGTCTTGGGAAGGGACCTTCTGAAAAGTATCGCGGTGGAGTCTGACTCCGGGGAAGAGGCCTCCCCCCTGGGGTTTTGATAATATTGATATTCCTGATCATTGCGGCAACGCGCTCGTATAGAGCGCTGGACACATCTTGGTCTCCCCGGGCGGTGATCACGCCGTGAGACCTGGGGATCTTCACGTAGAGGTAATTCTGGTGGATTGCGGCCCCCAAGCGGTTGATCGTGGTCCTCCCCATGATCGTGTTGTAAGAAGAGGGGAGGTCTACCACATCAAACCAGACCATCTATGTCCAGTAGTTCTCTGGGGTGCCGAAGGTCATGGGGAGATCATCCTCCCTGGGACGAATCCTTCCAAGGGCCCTGCTGCGGGCTGCGCCAGAGCTTCTCGTCCACCTGCATCTCCCTAAACGCTTTCAGGTAGAGGATGTCGGCGGAGCTCCCACCATCCATGAGGATGCGGGCTAGATGGCAGTTGTAGACGGTAGCAGAGACGATGAGCGTGTCATCATGGGGGAAGCGAACCCCACGTGCATTTTCTGCCGTGAAGGTGAGGGGGATGTCCGACCACTTGGGTGGCGGAGACGTATGCAACACCCCCACCACCTTTACTTCGCACGCGTATTCCTTGCGCTGATGCTTAGAGTCCCGCCGGGAGGCGGACCCTCCCGTGATGACGTTGACATGCCTCTGGGAGGTTTGGAAGGGGAGAGTTTCTGACGGCTCCCCCTCCCGCGTTCGTCCCTGCTGTCCCCCCGCGGGAGCAGGAAGGGCTGGTAAGGCCAGCTGAGGGGCCAAGGAGGCCGGAGTCCCCCCTGCCCATGCTAGTCGAGGAATGCGGTGAATTGTTGGAGCAGTTGATGGCATTCCTGGGTGGCATGGGTATTAGACTTGTGGAAGGTACACCACAGACCTTCCCTGCTTCCCGCTGCGGGGCTTTCTCGACCGCGGGATGATTGTCCTCCCCCACGACCTTTCGACTTGGGGAACGGGCGGTTACCCTTCGAGGCGTCACGCGAGCCGCCTCCACCCTCGAGGACAAAAGTGTCCCGAGGCCGTAGCTCGCTATGACCCCCCTGCTTGGGGCGTTTGAGGGGGTCCCTGGTCCCCCCGATCGGCGGGGGCGGGAGCCCCCTAGTTCTTCTTCCAGAGGTCGTCCTCCTCCGCCCGAGCGTACTTCTTGAGTACGTTGAAGAGCTCATCGGCGGAGGAGGGGCAGCTTCGGGAGAGTCTTCGGTGGAGCTCCCCTGGGAGGATCCCGCTCTTACACGCCTCAATGACTGTGGAGTCAGGGACGTGAGCCACTTTGCTCTTGACCTGAGCAAAGCGCTTGAAGAAGCTATGGATGGTCTCCCCTGTCCTCTGTCGGATGGTATACAGCTGTGAGGAATCCAGGGGAAGCACATAGTTCCCCTGGAAGTTGGCGCAGAACTCGCGTTTGAGCTGCGCGAAGGACTTGATGGAGCCGGCCTTCAAGTTGTAGAACCACGAGCGGGCGATCCCGGTCAGGTAGAGGGGGAAGACGTTGCACTACACCGTCTCATCGCCCCCAGCCGTCGAGATGGCTGTGGAATACACCTGCCCAAATTCATAAGGATCGGCCTCACCGTTGTAGCGTTCGATGTGCAGCGGGCGGTAAGGCCGTGGTCATCGAATGCACTGGAGTCTTCGGCACCGCGGCTAGTTAGCCCCTTCCACCTCTCAGGGGGAGTCCCGGTCACTGTCCCCTTTGACAGGGGACGCGCGCTCGTTGTCAGAATCGGGGAGGGGCCCGAGAGGTCCGCCGACATGGCGGTAGCTCCGTTTTTCTTTTGGGTAGGTGGAGCTGACCTCCAGGACATCCGAGCACCCCCAGGAGAGGTTGGCACTTCGGCCGGTATCTTCCCCTGGCCGGAGCGGGAGCGAGGCTCTCCGCGTCCATGACCTCGGGGAAGTTCCTCCCCAGACTTGGTTGTACGCATTTGCTCAACCTCCTCCCGGGTGAAGCAGACTTGGTCCACCAGAGGTGCTCTCGGGGGCAGCCCCGGGGGAGGAGGGAGCTCATGCACTGCAGCTACCGGCCCGGGTGCTACTAGGGCCGGTGAGGGGGAAACCCCTATGGCGACGTTCGGAACCGGAAAGGGGGAAACCCCTATATCATCCGGAACCGAAGGGGGGAACCCCCGCGGCAACGTCCAGAACCGGGGCGCCATTGTGGGGGGAGGCCCGCTGCGGCACGGGAGCTGTCTGTCGACCGCCCCCGGTGCGGTAAACACGACCTGTGGGGCGGGACTGCCTCCCGCCGCAGGGGGAACCCCCGGCATCGGGAAGACTCCCGGCGACGATAAGGCTCCGGACGGATGGCCCGCTGGGGGAGGATATCCTCCAGTGGGGTCGTGTGGTTGATAAATGGTGGCACCCGGGACAAGCCACTGGGGGGCATTGTCCCCGGGCAAAAGGCGGCACCCAGGACAAGCCATCGGGGGCCTTGTCCCCGGGCAAAAGGCGGCGCTCGAGACAAGCCACCGGATGGCCTTGTCCTCGGGAAAAAGGCGACGTCCGGGACAAGTCACTGGGTGGCCTTGTCCCTGGGCAAATGGCGGCGCACGGGACAAGCCACTGGGGGGCCTTGTCCCCGTGCAGAAGGCAGCGCCCGGGACAAGCCATCGGGGGGGCCTTGTCCCCGGGCAAAAGGCACACTAGTACAGAAAAGCTTTCTTCTATTCGTAAAAAACACCCTTCTACTATCGGTTTTTGTACCGATAGAGATAGACACAATAGAACAAGACAGGTCATTTTCTATCGGTAAATAACCGATAGAAAAACTTCACTATTCTAACGGCATCTTAGGAGAACACCGGTAGAAAACCCGTCGTAGTCTGACGTTTGTGAAAGAGTTTACCGATAGAAAAAATATAGTACTCTCTCAGTTGTGAATGAGTTTAACGGCAGGAAAAGTACCACTCTTCTAGCGGTTAATTACGAGTTTACCGACAGAAAAAACCTTAGTACTCTCGGTTGGCAATGAATTTACCGATAGAAAAAATGATTATACTCTCAGTTGTGTATGAGTTTACCGGCAGGAAAAGTTAAACTCTTCTAACGGTGAATTACGTGTGTACCGATAGAATAAAGTATAGTACTCTCTCGGTTGTGAAAGAGATTATCGATAGAAAAAATCATAGTACTCTCTCGGTTGTGTATGAGTTCACCGACAGGAAAAGTTACACTCTTCTAACAGTTAATTACGAGTGTACTGATAGAAAAAACGATAGTAGTCTCTTGGTTGTGGATGAGTTTACCGATAGAAAAAGTGATAGTAGTCTCTCGATTGTGAATGAATTTACCGATAGAACATTCACATATACAGTACATTCTTTACAATCACAATACAGTACAGATGCAATATAGTATAGATTGGATACACAATACAGTACAGATGCAAACAAGGGTAAATTCACATATACATTGAACAGATTGACACATTAGACAGTTATTCACATATATATGGACAAATACAAATTGCAATCCAATGTGGACATTTATTCACATATATATTTATTCACATGTATATAAACAGTTTATGCACAGAGTACATGAAAAAGAGAAAATTGTCATGGCGGATGGTTGGGCGCAACTTCCTCCATGACATATTGAGCCCAGATTTGTCGAAGATCTCTAATCTTTCCATTTTCGTATTGGTCTTTCGACATAGCGATCTGCAAGCATGTGTGAATACTGAGTAACTAACTTCCTAATTTTGAATGTGACACCCAATTTTCAAATTTGAGTTAACTATCGATGCTTACCTGGGGGAATTGGGCAAAGTTTGTCTGCACTAGGTCGTACATGTAGCACAGCACATAAAACCCGCATTCCCACGATTGCGGCTGCTGATGGCACTGAGATAATTGCATATGCGAAGACATGTTAGCTATTGTTTCCATAAACTAATTAAGCATAAACAAAAAGTCTTGTGAATACCTCATATTCTTTCCAGGCTAGTAGGGAGCCCTGCGGTGCGGCATGCCTCCCTCCAGCGGACACATATTTACCAAAAGCCCTGCATTTCAGTTAGTATTGCCGGTTAATGTATTATCATTAGCTAGTGAGGTCAAAATTTAAATCAAACATATAAGTTACTTCCGCCTCCATATTCCCCTTGACCACATATTCGATCAATAATCTGTCACGCATCGAATCAAGGTAGTACACCTCGTTCCTCGGCGGACAGATCACGATGAGGATCCAGTGGCCCCTACATTGTACATAAAAGAGGACTGCTAGCTCAAAGTATATCTCAGGTGTAACATACAAGATTGAGTTAAATTAGTACGAAATGCACTAACCTTTGGTGGTACGGCACCAGAATGAACTCCCTGTCCTGCTGCGCCATCAGCGCCTTGGATATGTACTGCTCAGCGTGCGCGGCATCATGCTCTAGCATCGTGAGGCTTATTTTCTCTGGGTCGAGGAAACCCACCTTGTCACACGCAGCCTCCGATGCTAGCCTGTACATGCACCTGTATGCAAAGGGCGACATTAGTATTGCACAGAAAGTTACTTCATTTCAAATGAACTACAACAATGCAGAGATAGCAAACAGAGTTAGAAAACAGCAATACATAGGATCAGCAAACTCACAGGACTCCAGTCCGTATTATGGACATATCGAGCTCCCACCAGTTGTAGAGGTCGAACAGATCCTCATGTGCCACGGATATACTTCCGGGCTCATGGTGGAACTGCCCAGGCCTGTAGGGAACTAAGAAGTTCAGATTGCGCCGAGCTCGGTGTAGGTACCACTCGTGGAGGTCTCTGGTTGATCGATCCAATTTGTGCAAAGCTGCCTTCGACATGTGTGGGAATCCGTTCCTGAACCTCTCCCGCTGTCCCTTTCGCCCTTTGCCCTTGCCTTTTGCCGGGGACTGAGCGCGTACCTTCGAAGGCAAGGGTGAGGTGATGGCAGCTTTCTTTCGAGGTGAAGGCGTGGATGCGCTGGCTGGGGTCGAGGCCGTCTTTGATGTGTTCAGGTTCGCACGAGATCCGGCCTCATGCCCCGAGCTGGGAGCGCAGTCCCCTGGTAGCCCGCCAGCAGGCCACTTCAATTAATGAGCACGTATGTTAGATTTTGCAAGTTGAGTGTACTGAGTAGGATGTAATCTAAAATGTGTAAGATTTACCTGTTGTATTAGAAGACACTTCTTGGGCCACTGTACGTAGGAGCCCACTACCTCAACAAGTGTCTGCATTTCCTCTGTTGGGACTGGCAATGGAGAATCGTTGTAGCCCGGCATGGCCATGTCCACCTATACCTTTGCGAACCCCAACGGCAGAGGTACGCAATGGACTCGGACATCCAACCCAGACGGATATATGAAGCCGTGTCCAACCACTTCCTGCCCGTCGCCCAGGTGATTCAGTAGGATGCAGCCCTCCGGCTTCTGCAAATTTGTAACAATTAAAACAGGTTAGTGAAACAACTCTAAAAGAATGGGAGTGGCATCAACTTAAGTGCACAGATGAAGGCTTGCCGTACCTCAAGTAGACCCACTGGATCCGCGAGGACCTTCGAAGCGCAACTACTTATCCGACCCCACGGGGTACCGTCGCCCTGGGGATCCGCATCTGCACTCTTGGCCAGCAATGCATCTCTCAACCGTGCAAACTCTTCCCTCATTTGTTCGACCTCAGACTGCACCTCAGCCCGTATCTCCGCCCGTACCTCAGCCCGTATCTTATCGGAGAGCTCCGCTTCCTTTTCCTTCTAGGAGCGGGCCTTCTTCCTCGGTGGAGCCGGATCTGCGAAACCGGCCTTCCACGACACAATGGCTCCCACGGCCCGTGTCCGCCCGGGATGCTCCTTATTTCCTAGAGCCCGAGTGAGGATGTCGTTCTCCCTCTGCGGGGTAAACAATCCCTCCACTGCCTCCTTCTCAAAAGAGATCTATTACATTTAGAGGTACCTTGTGAGACAAATTGCCTTATATACACTTGTGCACACACAGTTTACGAGGTTAGCCAACTTACCATTCACCTCACAATGTCGGCGTCCCCAGGGTTTGCGAACTGCACAGACCCCGTGGACGAGACGGACCCCCTCCCCCTCCACCATCGCTTGCACCTCTCATCCTAGATCTCGGAGAGCGCCAACTCAGGGGAGTCGATGACAGGATTTTGCTTGTCTTCCTTCTTCCACTACTCCTCCTTCCCAGCATAGCCCCGGGATCCGAGCCGATGCGAGTGGTCGTTCCTCTTCTGGATCGCCTAATTCTTCTCACTAAGGGCCTTCAACTCCTCAGTCCCCTTCTGCTTGGTGAATTCCTCCCATACCGCAGCGAGGAAGTTACTGACGAGCCAGCTCTTAAAGGTTTTCCATGTTCCGTTCGTGTCCTTCAAGCAGGCCGTCCTAGGTGTATCGTCGGGGATGTTCCACTTATCCTGTTTTCAAACAATGCATAGAATTAATCACGAGTTAGTTAAACTTTAGTATAAGCCAAGAGAACGTGATTACGAAAGAGTTCAGTGATTTCAGTTAATTTAACCTTCACTTGCGCCCACAATCTATCCCTCTCGTCCGCCGTCACGTCCTTCCAGCTTTGGACGGTGATCTTCACCCTTTCTTTTGCCAACAGCCCTACGTAGGCCGCGTACTTCCCAACATTTTTTCCGATTGGCCTCCCAAATTGGTTGAACTCACAAGAAAGATCCGTGCGTTTGGCCAAACGGCCCAACGTCGTCGCGCCTCGCCCACCCTCTTGCGCTGGGATGAACCAGCTGCATCTTCAGTTACGTTGGGGTTGGCCCTAGTCGAACCACTAGTACCATCCTATGAAGACGACGACATGTCTTTCCCTACAAAACCATCAACAAACCATCCAAAATTTAATGGAAACACAAACCAAATAATTTTACAAAGAAAAAGGACCTATTTTAAATATTTTTTCTATCGGTAAACACATAAACTACCAATAGAAGATAAGATTCTATTTTTCAACATTTTCGTCTACACATTTTCATATAGGAATCAGGCAACATATGGAAATTAATTCTTCTTGGAGTTTCATAACTCAGCCCAGGACTGGAGACTAATTAGGGTTGCAAAAGGGATATCCGAAGAAAATAATACTAAAAGAAAGACATGCAAAAATTAATTCCTGAACTGTTCAGAAATCTTTTCTATCGATAAACACATGAGCTGCCAATAGACCATAACAATGTTTTCCATCGGCAAAGATACGAGATACCGATATAACATATTGTTCTGGAATATTGTTGATAAGCCACCATTCACTGCCATCACATAGTCTTGGTTTAAGTCAACATTCTCCATGATTTTCTATACTAATATTCATGGGCCAACATTATTATTTCACACATAACAATGTTTTCTATCAGTAAATACATGAGCTGCCGATAGAACATAACAATGTTTTCTATCGGTAAATACAGGAGATACCGATAGAATATGTGTAAGAACACCTCCAACGTATAATGTGCATTACATGACAGTTGGATACAATTGATCACACATACAGCAGTACATATAAGTTAAAATCTCAAAATAGGTTCATTACAGCACTGGAACATATTATGTCAACCCTAATTTAAATCAACATTTCCTGCGGAATGTTCATAATCCAACACAATAGGGAACCCTAGTGTAATTACAAAACTCAAATAATTAGTACGTACAAAACACAAAGATCAAATAAGGAAAATGCTGGAAAAAGAACGATGAAGTATTTACGGCGATCAGTTGTGGTGATGGAGAGGCGGTGTAGAACGCAGCGGCGGTCGGCGAAGGACGAAAATATGAACCGGTGCCAGTGGTGAACCAGTATACAGCCGACGATTGTCGTGTGGGAGAGAGGAAGTGAGTGGTCACTGCGGAGGTTGTGGTTTTCTTCGCTCTCGAAGAGACGCAGTGCTATAAGTTGGAACTGTTCGACTGGAGGGAAACTCAAGGGCCATGTACGAGTAATAAAGTAGTGGATGCCCTTTTCTATCTATC
This sequence comes from Pharus latifolius, assembly GCA_019359835.1. Taxonomy (NCBI): domain Eukaryota; kingdom Viridiplantae; phylum Streptophyta; class Magnoliopsida; order Poales; family Poaceae; genus Pharus; species Pharus latifolius. The sequence goes on from CM033322.1 coordinate 71,945,430, forward strand.
GACGATTCGGACTCGGGGTCCTTAGTCGAACTTATGCAAAATTTGTAGGTTGTGAGACCTTTCAGGGTGTCCCTCTGGGAAGGTATGTTGAATTATGGAGAACTGGAGCATAGAGAGATTTATACAGGTTCGGGCCCTCGATGGTGGGAGTAATAGTCCTACGTCCTGTTGGGATTTCACTATGTATGGTAAAAGGATTTACAAAGTTACGGAAAAGATCTTCACAGGCGAAGATTTTCCCTATATGTTTGTACAAGTCAAAGCCTGAAAGGCTTTGTGAGAACTATCTAACTTAGACTACTGTCTTCGGGTTGTTTTTGTCTGGTCAGGTTCGATCAATCGATCACTGGATGGCTTAGTGTTTCAATCTCTCGATCCTTCGATCTCCTTTTTTTTGATGCATCGGGCTGCTCCTTTATACTGGTCAAAAGGGCGCCAAGTCGTAACGGCATCAAACAGTTGCTTGGATGCGATTTTTTCAACCGCTCTTAACTCCCACGCAGGTTTAACACGTGTTATTCGTGGATAACCGCACGTATTAACCTCCTGACGGTTGTTTCTCTACGTGGAAGAATCTTCGGGATACTCGGGATATCCCTGTTACAGGGACAGATTAATCCCACGTTCTCTGGTCGAGAGTGTTCTAACGCGCGATGTTGGCTATCCGTGCAACATCTTCAGCCTTCTGTTCGCGCATAGCATACGAACTCCTGACCGCGTACTAGCTGCAGTCTGATCGCGTAAAGCCTGCGACCTCGGGCTTGTGCTCCTCAGAATGACTTGAGTTCGCATCACCAAGCACTTGTCTGGCTCGAACCTATCCTGAACCAATCATGCATCTATTTGAACCGACTCGGGTGTCAATCCTCGTCACTATCGGTATAACAAAACAATACCGATAGAATTATGTCCTTTTCTATCGGTACAACAAAATAATACCGATAGAAAATGTAAATTTTTCCCAGAACAATATTTGAAGTAGTGGATGCCCTTTTCTATCGGTGTAAATAATAAAATAATACCGTGAGACCAATTTTCCCCAGAAAATTTTTTTAAGTGCCTGAGATTAAAGTATTGGATGCCCTTTTTCTATCGGTAAAAACAACAAAATACCATCAGACTAATGAATTTATTCTAACGGTAGAACATAATAATACCGATAAAATAAGTAAATTTTTCGCAGAGAAATTTTTGAAGTGCTTGAGAGACATTAAAGTAATGGACACACATGACACATCTGTATTTACCGTTAGAACATGTGATGTTACGTGGCTGAAACAAAGCAAACTGGGTAATGCATGACACACATGACACCAGTTCTCACCTTCAAACAATCATATGTACACACAATATAACATCAAACAGACCGTGCTTGAAAGCTGCAGAATGATAAAGAAAGAGGGAAGATAGCCGAAAAATTAGAAAATTGACATAAAAACAAATTGTTCATTCATTGTTGTTTTATCACTTATAAAAAAAATAAAAATCCAAAATGCTAGGTCAAGGGGTGGTCTTAGCCCTGGCTGCATGTAGAATAAAGTCAGTTTGACTTACAGCCAGGACGCAGGACTCCTCTAGCGACAAGTTGTCCTTAGGATCAACTACAACCGCGTCGAGAAGGCATGCGACCTCCCTCAACTTCACTATGGTATCCCTCATAGTCAAACCGCAGCCAGCGACGGTAATATCTGCGGCTTGCTTCTCCTCATGAAGACGCCTCATCCTCGCCCTGGAATTGTCACCGTCCGTCCTCATGCGCTGAATGCGCCAGAGGAGATCGCCCAGATCAAGCCGTAGCTGAGTGTGCTTGTCCGTAAGGAGCTTGTGCTCCTCCTGGAGGGCCCTCAGCTCAGCCTTGACTTTGCCAGTGTCTTCCACGGCTCCCCTTCCCTGTGCAAATCAACAGGTCAAGAATGTACTGAACATGGATTAACAATACAGGGGTAAACCCAGGAGATTTAGAGTTCTTACCAGGGTGGGGGAGGCTGACGATCCCATTGAGGATGCCATTGTGAAAGAGAAGATAAGGAGTCGAAGAGTTTGAGAATTAGAAAAACAACAAAATACCGTGACGCATGGCGAGGTACTTATAGAATTTCCAAGGCGACGCATGGCGACACAGTTGAGAATTCAAAGCGCCAGAGTATTGTTCTATCGGTACAAACAACAAAATACCGTTAGACCAATTAATTTTTTCTATCGATACAAACAACAAAATACCGTGAGACTAACGAATTTATTCTAACGGTAAAACATAATAATACCGATAGAATAAGTAAAATTTTTGAAGTGCCTGAGACACATTAAAGTAGTGGATGCCCTTTTCTATCAGTACAAGTAACAAAATACCGTCAGACAAATGGATTTTTGGAGAGCTTAATTTGAAGAAGCAAGAGGCTGCAATGAGATTTTTGCAAGAAAATTTGAAGGGAAGAATTAAGTACTTACAGGATAAAGGTACTACTATACATCTTAGAACTCATGCTGTGAAGTAAAATTGAGATATATTAATGCTGTGAACTAGCTTATCATTAAGTTCTAAACAAAAATGTACTGCCTGATGTATTAATGATAAGTTCCTCAACTTGATGCAGAACTTGTAGGCTGTTTGCTTCGTATTTTTCCCTGAAATAGAAAATAATCATCAATGGTTCTCAACCCATAATCCTACTTCGTGATCATCTCACAGATACGTTGTTTCGTCGATATCTTCAGTAGGGATAGATTGAATGTCCTCTAAAAATGGAGGTATTTCATCGAATTGGTTATACTCCTCTTCGTCGACAACGTCTTCGACCCCAACAATACGTCTCTTGCTGTGGAGGACAACATGCAAGTTTGGATTGGCCAGGTCAACGATGTAGAATACCTGTGTGGCTTGCTTTGCAAGTATGAATGGATCGTCTTAGTGTCCGACTCTATCAAGATCGACGAGAGTAAACCCGTAACTGTCAACTTGAACACTTCGAGGGATTTTGACCCATTGGCATCGAAATAGGGGAATCTTAAGTAATCCGTAATCGAGCTCCCATATTTCATCAATAGCACCATAATATGAGTTCAGTGCCCTTACTGACCTGGCATCCTCGGAAATAGCAAACAGTGTCACTCCACTACATTGCGTGCTACTCTTGGCGTCTTGAGCTCTTGTGTAAAATGAATACCCATTGATGTCGTACCCCTGCCAAGTCCCTACAGTGAATCTTGGGCCTCTAGCCAACCATGTCACAGTTTCACTTATGGAGCCATCGGCAGCTCGCGTGACTCTTTCTTGGATCCACCCAGCAAATTTCCTGTTATGTTCTCTGGTAACCCAAATCTCTGACTTCGAAGGATTCTGTGACCATAACATTACCTTGTGCTCGTGTGTGTATGGATTGACCTCCATCATGTGTTGTAAGACCCAAAAATGTGATTTTGCGTACACATCACGAGTGGGGACGATAGCTTTGAATCCAATCGTTCCGATGCCCTGAAGCCTACCCTCGTGTCGGGACCTAGGAACGCCAATTGGGTCAACCCCGGCCATATAATCTGTGCAAAATTCAATCACCTCCTTGGCGGCATAACCTTCCATGATACTCCCCTCGGGTCGATGACGAGTCCTTACGTATCCCTTCAATACACCCATAAATCTCTCAAATGGATACATGTAGCGCAGGCACACGGGTCCACAAAACTTAATTTCTCTGATAAGGTGAACAATCAGATGGACCATAACATCAAAAAAGGATGGAGGGAAATACATCTCGAGCTGACAAAGAATTGTAACCACGTCGCGTTGCAAAGCGTCCAGTCCATCCGGATCAATTACCTACGAGGACACAGTTGCGCCAGAAGAAACTTGCGGTGACCCATGTACACTGTTTTCCAGCAGTTTCGCAGCCACATGCTCTCAATTTCATCTAGGCAAATAGGGCAAGCCTTGGCTCCTTTCATACTATACCCCGACAAATTGCCGTAGGCCAGAAAATCATTTATGGTGCAAAATATCAGGGCCTGCAAAATGAAATTCTCTTTCTTGTATGCATCCCACACCTGCACCCCCTCGCTCCACAATTTCTGTAAGTCATCGATTAAAGGTGCTAGAAACACGTCAATATCATTTCTAGGTTGTTTGGGTCCCGAGATTAGTAATGCCATCATGATGTACTTGCGCTTCATGCATAACCAAGGAGGAAGATTGTAGATGCATAAAAGAACCGGCCAAGTGCTATGCCAACTGCTCATATTACCATGTGGGTTCATACCATCTGTACTCAGCCCAAACCTTATATTCCTAAGTTCACCGCCGAACTCAGCAAATGTTTTATTGATGTTTCTCCAATGAATAGAATCAGCTGGGTGTCTCAGTTTTCCGTCTTGTTTCTGGGCTTCCGCATGCCAACGCAAGTGCTTCACGACTTTCGAATTTGCAAACAGCCACTTCAATCTAGGTATCACAGGCAAGTACCACACAGTTTTCGCTAGACGTCCTTTCTTTACCTCGTGACGTTCACTGTCAATCCGGTCCCTATGCGTATACCTCGATGCGCCGCATCTTGGACAAACATGCAAACTGGAGTACTCGTTACGGTACAACACACAATCATTTGGGCATGCGTGTATTCTTTCAATTTCCATTCCCAACGGACACAACAGTTTTTTGGCTTGGTAAGTAGATCTTGGCAACTCATTTCCTCTGAAAGCATGTCCGCTAGAAGATCTAATAGTGCCGTGAAACTCTTATCACTCCAACCATTTCCTGCCTTCAAGTTATATAATCTCAACACAGAAGACAATTTTGTAAATGTTGCACATCCAGGGAACAGAGGCTTCTCAGAGTCAACAATCAGTTTCTCAAATTCACAGAAGTCGTTTTCGTTGTAATCTTCCTCTACATCACGTAACATCTCATCTAGATTGTCATCATCATCATCTACGTGCACATCAGAATGAACATTATCAAAATTCGGATGATCATCGATATTATTGCAATCCACATCCGAGTCCTGCTGATTGGTAGTAGTGGTGCTTGTTTCCTCAAGATCTTCGCCATGCCATATCCAACGGGTGTATCGCGCGTTAAAACCATGATGAATCAAATGACTCTTAATTTGATCAGAGTTCCTAAACCTCTTCAAGTTCATACAATCTGTACAAGGAAAAAGCATATTTTTCTCTCCCTTCCTCTCCTTTTGTTGCTCAGCAAATTTAATAAACTCATTCACACCATCCAAATATTCAAGTGTAGTACGTTTTATTCCATACATCCAATATTTCTTGTCCATCTAACAATTAACAAAATTTAACAAGTCAGCCATGCATGAAACCTGCCCGATTAAGTTATGTATATGTACATGTACAGCCTCTTACAACTGATGTGTTAAACCCTAGCCTAACGAAACTAACACTAATTAACCTAGCTAACTACACAATACAAGCTAGTGAGCTCCTAAAACATGAAGCATTTCTAGCTAGCTAGCTCCCAAGCTTGGAGCTACAAACTTGGAACCACACAATACAGCTAGCTTGCAAGTAGAGAGGGAGGGAGATCTAGAGGGAGAGAGAGATAAGTGATGACAATTAAGCATACCTTAAAGAGAGGAGTGCAATCAACTTCCCTCCAGCTTGCCCTGATCACCCTAGCAGTGTAGCTACGAGCGTGGAACTTTCATCACAAACAGAGGGACACAGAGTGCAACAGAACAAAAGAGCAGCTCAGCAATGGTCGAGTGGGGTTTTAGCTATACTGGACCTTTTTCTAACGGTAAATACATGAAATAACCGTTAGACTAAGTAAGGTAATTTTGTGCTCACATATTCTATCAGTAAAAACACAGATATACCGTTAGAGAATGTACATTGCTGAGCAGTACAAGTCTTGTTCTATCGGTAAATATGTGTATTGACCGTTAGATGATGCATGACACAGCAAATACATGAGTTTTTCTATCGGTAAATATGTGTATTTACCGTTAGAAAAGGTACGGATACATGGCTGAAACACAATCAAACTGGGTAATGCATCACACAGCAAATACATGTGTTTTTCTATCGATAAATATGTGTATTTACCATTAGATGATGCATGACTGAGCAAATACATGTGCTGTTCTATCGGTAAATATGTGTATTTACCGTTACAGGAGGTACTGGTACCACACTGGTGACGAGGATTGACACCCGAGTCAATTCAAATAAATGCACGACTGGTTCAGGATAGATTCGAACCAGACACGTGCTTGGCGGGGCGAACTCAAGTCATTCTGAGGAGCACAAGCCCGAGGTCGCAGGCTTTACGTGATCAGACCATAGCTAGTGCGCGATCAAGGGTTTGTATGCTATGCGCGAACAGAAGGCTGAAGATGTTGCGCGGTCAGCCAACATCGCGCGGTCAGAGCACTCTCGACCAGAGAACGTGGGAATAATCTGTCCGTGTAACAGGGATATCCCGAGTATCCCAAAGATTCTTCCACGTAGAGAAACAACCGTCAGGAGGTTAATACGTGCGGTTATCCACGAATAACACGTGTTAAACCTGTGTGGGAGTTAAGAGCGGTTGACGAAACTGCATTCAAGCAACTGTTTGATGCCATTACAACTTGGCGCCCTTTCGACCAATATAAAGGAGCAGCCCGATGCATCAAACAAAGAGAGAGATCGAAGGATCGAGAGACCGAAACACTAAGCCATCCAGTGATCGTCTGATCGAACCCGACCAGACAAAAACAACCCAAACACTGTAGTCTAAGTTAGATAGTTTTCACAAAGCCCTTCAGGCTTTGACCTGTACAAACACATAGGGAAAATCTTCGCCTGTGAAGATTTTTTCCACAACTTTGTAAATCCTTTTACCATACATAGTGAAATCCCAACGGGACGTAGGGCTATTACTCCCACGATCGAGGGCCCGAACCTGTATAAATCTCTCTGTGCTCTAGTTCTCCATAATTCAACATACCTTCCCGGAGGGACACCCTGAAAGGTCTCACAACCTACAAATTTTGCATAAGTTCGACTAAGGACCCGAGTCCGAATCGTCGACAGCTGCCGCCCACCGTGGGGCCTTTCTCAAGGTGTTCTAATTTTCATTCGGAGGTTCACTGAATCATGGCTGGAGCATATGATTCCAAGAATGATTTTGATCTCGAGGATTATGCTCACATTCCGATGCCTTCTCCGAGTGATCCTGTTCCAATGGAGGAAATTGGAGGTGAAAATCTCCCAGAGGTCGAATTGACTCTCCAGGTCATGTCCATCGACTAGGGGGGCGTCTAGTGCAAGGTCAGAACCCACCGAGGTTCCTAATGCATTAGAGGGTGAGTCTGGTCCGTCATACGAACCTGCTGAGGGGAAGGATGATATCGACCAGGAAATCAGCCCGGGGAGGTTCGACCCTGATAACCTCCACCATCTCTTTGATTTCGAGTCTGACTCGGAACAAACCGAGATGTTTTCTCCCTCGGCGACCTCTCTCCCTAGACAGTTTGCTGCCTTATCGGAGGAAACTCCTGATCTGTGGGCTGCTAGCGAAGAACAGGAATGCAAACAGAAGGAGGATCAAGACCTCAAGCAACAAGACAACGAACTTCGCAGAACTGCCCTAGAGGCTCTTCGAGATGCGCAGGCTCGTTACGATGCTGCTCCGAGTTCTTCCCGATGATCTTGTGGTCGCAGACGTGACCAGACCCCTTCTTTGCCTCCGGACCGTTTCCCGGTGGACGAAGAAACAGTGACACCTGGTGCCCCTAGGAGAAGTACACATGGCAGACTCTGATCTATCGCGGAGGTCATGCGTAATTTTCCTCCTATGGTCAAGGATGCGCAGAAACCGGCCTTCACCAGGATCCTGGCGGAGAGGTTGGATGAGGTCGCATCTGAGGCGACCCCCACGGCCTCTTCTAGGTCAGTAACGCGTTCCCACAACCGAGAGCGTTCTTACTCTGGTTCCGGTCGACGAAGTTACCCGCCGCCTGTACCATCCCGGTAGGACAAGTCCAGACGGGCACAGGATTCTCGTGATAGGGATCGAGTCCCTGTCCACACTCGCTTAGGACCACGAGTGGCTTCTCCATTGCGTGAGGTCGCTCGCGATCTGGTCAAAAGTCACAGGATAGTCCACGGTCCCTACATTGGTTGTAAAGCTTTTTCGCCTGGCCTTCGTGCAGTCGTTTGGCCGGACAAGTTTCGACTAGGGGCCATAGAAAGGTTCGACGGAACTCAGAACCCATCCGAGTTCCTTCTGATCTATATTACTGCCATCCAAGCAGCAGGAGGCGATGACCGAGTCATGGCCAACTACCTACCTATAGTCCTTGAAGGCCCGGCAAGAACCTGGTTGTTTAATCAGCCCGAAGGTTCTATCTATAACTGGGAAATGCTGTGCGACGCTATCCTCAGCAATTTCCAACATTGTTATCAAAAGCCGGGTAAAGAGGACGACCTTCATCGACTACAGCAAACTTCGACTGAAACCCTTCGTCAGTTTGTCAAGAGGTTTGTCAGGGTGAGGAATACCATCCCGAACATATCTGACAGCTCCGTTATTAGGGCATTTAAACATGCCGTTCGATATCGGAGATTCACTGAAGACTTGCTCATCCACCCTCCTCGATCAATAGCCGATCTCTTTGATATGGCTGATCGATACTCCGACGCGGCCGAAGCGGTCGAATGGAACTGGATGGTTGATAAAGGTAACCTACAGCCTCAACCAGGTCTCAAGGACGCTAGGAAAGAAGATTCAAGCAAGAAGCCGGAATCTTCGTCGGGTGGGAAGTCGAAGAAGTCAAAAAGGAATCGCTCTGGACAGTATCGCGAGGTCGCAGTTGCAGAGAAGCCTCCTTCGACCAAAGGTAACAAGTCTTCGTTCAAAAGTAAAACTGCTTCTGGTGGTCGTATTGCGACCAGTCAGAGAAGTCAACTAAGCCGCAGGAAGGAAAGAAATGGTGTCCACTCCACAACTCCGCAGGCCACAACCTCAAGAACTACAGGAGTTGGTTAAAGCAGTTAGATGACTTCTACCAGGGGGCTGGACCAATGCCGACCTTACCAGCTATGGAACAAGCATGCGGACTTAGAGACACCGACGGGGACGAAGAGATGTCCTACCAGATACCTCATAATCATGTTAATGTTATTTTCGGGGGTTCCTCCTCTTTTGTTTCCAAAAGGCAGTTTAAGGTCTTTTATTGAGAGGTTAACCAAACGGAGACATCCCTTGGTGAACCTCAGTACCCCCGTTGGTCGGATACACCTTAGACATTTGATCGCACTGATTGTCCTGCGGGGCTTACTCGACCACTAAGGCTCCATCTGGTCATTACCCCGATCAACAGTAATGCGAGAGTCGAAAGGATCCTGATCGACGGAGGAAGCTCCTTGGACATTTTATTGGTCAAGGTGCTCGACGAGATGCAAATTCCTTGTTCAAAGATTAAGCCCATAATCCATCCTTTTTATGGGATAATCCCTAGTCCTTCCATGATGCCGTTGGGACAGGTGGTCCTCCCTGTCACTTGGGGGGAACCGGATAACTTCCGAACAGAATTGGTTACTTTTGATGTAATTGATTGTGATTTGGCTTACAATGCAATCTTTGGCAGGCCAACTCTTGCTAAGTTCATGATGGCAACGCACTATGCTTATCAATGCGGCAAGTTGCCTGGCCCCAAGGGTGTCATCTCGATCCGAGGCAGTCGCAACATGGCACTAACAGGTGACCGGCTATCTCTGGAGATGGTCGACCAACTTCCCCTCCGGGACGCTCAGGTCGCCACAGTCGCCGCAGACGCGATCAAAGCTGCTCCTTGACCAGATGAGAAACTCAAACTAGTTTCATTGTATCCAGACGATCCATCCAAGACAATTCGGGTCGAATCAGGCCTGGATGACAAATAGGAACTCGAGCTCATTACTTTCCTCCGGGCTAACGCAGATGTGTTTGCGTGGAAACCATCTGACATGCCCGGTGTCCCAAGGGAAGTAATTGAGCACAGGTTAGCAAGTTGACCATGACAGCGACCAATAAAGCAAAAGCTCAGGCGTTTTGCTGTTGACCGACAAGAAGCCATCCGAGAGGAGTTGGGTTCCATCACCCGGAATGGCTCGCGAGGTCGATCACCCAGAATGGCTCACGAATCCGGTCATGGTCCGCATGTCAAATGGCAAGTGGCGCATGTGCGTCGACTACACCAGCCTTAACAGTGCCTGTCCGAAGGACGAAGTCGACTCAACCGCGGGTTGCGAACTGAGGAGCTTCCTGGACGCCTACTCAAGATACCATCAAATTAGCATGGCAGAAGAAGATGAAGAGAAGACTGCCTTCATCACCCCGTTCGGCACCTGCTGCTACGTCAGAATGTCATTCGGTCTCAAGAACGCAGGTTCCACGTACCAGTGCTTGATGCAAAAGACCTTTCTTTCCCAGATAGGGCGTAATCTCGAAGCATATATAGACGACTTGGTTGTAAAAAGCACTAAGAGATTGTCTCATCTAGACGATCTTGCTGAAACCTTCTGTAATTTGAATCGCTTTGGAACAAAATTGAACCCGGAGAAATGTTCTTTCGGGGTTTCTTCAGGAAAGCTCCTTGGTTTCCTTGTTTGTTCCAGAGGCATTGAAGTCAATCCTGAAAAAATCAGGGCCATCGAACAGATGAGGTCTCCCTCAACCATGAAAGATGTTCAACGCCTGGCTGGTCTCATGGCGGCCTTAAGTCGATTCATATCGCGACTAGGCGAAAGGGGATTACCTTTCTTCAAGGCCCTGTGGAAACATCACAATTTCACATGGTCCGACGAGGCCGAGAAAGCATTTCAGGAGGTAAAGGCATATTTTTCTAGCCCACCAATCTTGGTGTCTCCCGACAAAGGAAAACCATTGCTTCTCTATTTAGCGGCCATCCCGCACGCGGTCAGCACTGTCCTGATCATGGATAGGGAAGGAATACACAGACCCGTCTACTATGTTAGTGAGGTACTTCATGGTCCTAAGGAACGATACCCTGAAGTCCAGAAGATACTTTACGCGCTACTAATGGCTTCCCGTAAGCTACGACATTACTTCCAAGCTCACAAGATCACGGTACCCTCCTCTTTTCCTTTGGGGGATATTGTCCGAAATCTGAAGAAATCTGGTCGGATCGCCAAATGGGCGATCTAATTCGGTGCCTTTGATATCCATTTCACGCCCCGCACTGCGGTTAAGTCTCTGGTTCTGGCCGACTTTGTGGTCGAATGGACCAATCCTGAGCCACCCGTGCAGGTGCCTGAGGAATTGGAGTGCCCCGATCACTGGACAATGTACTTCGACGGTTCCCGTAGTTTTCAACACTCGGGGGCTGGAGTGGTCTTAGTTACGCCTCAGGGCGAACAGCTTAAGTATGTCATTCAACTACACTTTGTTGCGATCAACAACGCAGCAGAGTATGAAGGTCTTCTTGCAGGGCTCCGGGCAGCAAAATTCCTTGGAGTTCATCGATTAGTGGTGAGGGGTGACTCATAGTTGGTCGTAAACCAGGTAAACAAGGAGTATAGCACCTCCGATGAGACAATGGCTCATTACCTGGGGGAAGTGAGGAGATTGGAAAAACACTTCAGTCATTTCGAAGTCCAATACATCCCGCGAAAGGACAACATTCTCGCAGACCAATTATCCAAAATTGGGTCCTCACGTACATCCGCTCCGGCAGGAGTGTTCGTTGAACACTTGGAACATCCTTCGATTATGACTTCGGTCGAGGATGATCCGGTAACAGTCTGCGTTACCAACCTTGGTTAGGAACAAGATTGGACTCATCCATTGAGAGTCTATCTTGAACATGGGACCCTACCCGAGGAGGAAACCGAAAGCGATCGGTTGATTCGAAAAGCGCGTCTATACAAGCTCATAGAAGGAGTTTTTTATAGAAAGGGTACTCAAGGAGTGTTCATGCGCTGCATATCTCAGGAGGAAGGTAAATCCCTCTTGAAAGAAATACATGACGGTGTATGCGGTGCGCACGCGTCATATCGGACACTGGTCGAAAAAGCTTTTCGACAAGGATTCTACTGGCCTTCGGCACTTGATGATGCAAAGCATATGGTCAAGATGTGTCCTCAGTGTCAGTTTCATGCAAGACAGGTTCATCAACCTGCCTATGCGTTACAGACCATTCCCCTTGCATGGCCTTCTGCGGTCTGGGGGATGGATATTGTCGGTCCTATGCCACAAGCGGTCAATGGATACAAGTTTCTGTTCGTAGCCATTGATACTTTTACAAAGTGGATTGAGGCCGAACCGGTACGAAATATTACCGCATCAGCAGCACAAAAGTTCTTCCATAAGAACATCGTTGCTCGATTTGGTGTTCCAAACCATCTCATCACGGACAATGGTTCCCAATTCGCCAGTGGTCTTTTTCTGGATTACTGCGATCAGATTGGGACCAAGGTGTGCTTTGCTTCTGTGGCACATCCGCAGAGCAATGGTGCCGTTGAACGGGCCAACGGGCAGATACTGCAAGGCATCAAGAAACGTGTTTTCGACAAACTTAAGACTCGCTCGGGGGGCTTGGGCGGACGAGCTCTTCACCGTTCTATGGGCACTACGAACTACTTCTAGTCGAGCCACCGGTGAGATGCCCTTCCATCTGGTCTATGGGGCCGAGGCCGTATTGCCTGTGGAAGTTAGTTTTGGATCTGTTCGAACAGAACAATTCGAACGAGTTGATCAGACCAAACAGCGATCACAGGATCTCATCCTTTTAGAAGAAAGGCGTGATCGCGCTTTGATCAAGTCTGCGGTATACTTGCAAGCTTTGCGCAAGTACCATAACAAAATGGTGCGACCACGTAGTCTCCACATGGGAGATCTGGTTTTACGAAAAATTAAAGACTAGTCCAATCGCAACAAATTCTCCCCGAAGTGGGAAGGCCCTTACACTGTAATGCTCCAGAATACCTTTCAGGAACCGACTCTCGGGGAATCGGAATCCGCATGGCATGTATTCTTCGAAGACCACCAGTTCGCCCTCTCGGATGACTGGGGTTTCTTGGTCCTTCTCTGTGGCCCGCCAGTTGATTAGCAGCCGTGGAGGAAGGATCTCTTCCTTCTCCAATGCCGTGAGGCTTTCCTCGGTGTGCTGGACCAATCGGCTCCAGGACGCCATTTCTTGCGAAAGATTGCGAGGAAAGGTGGCGACTTTGAGGAAGATGAAGGCTGTGGAGAATGAGGGTTTTGTGCGGCGGAAGTTCTAAGGCAGGGTTTCTGGCTGTGAGGCTTCTTCGAGAAGCTATCTACTCCTTTTATAGGCCCGAGGGGGCGCACTGCTGTGAGTAACGTTCCATTTATTATTCTATTCATTTCCCATAATGGATACCTTCTCTGGCAGACCCATTAGGCGTTCTTGGTATCAGATCCGAAACAAAAGGACTTCTTTGTTTCAGATTTGAGGGTGCAAAAACATGAAGAGTTTTACAAAGGTTTTTCGGAGGACTTCTTTCGTTCATGTTTCTTGTAAACCTTCACGAATTGATCATAAAAATATCCTATGACTCAATTATTGGACGTACGGATATTTTTTGATCGGGTTACTGCGTAATCAGAATTATGTCTTGGACTGAGCTTCGATTCTCATCGAAGTGAAGATCTGATCGAGTTTCGGTTCTGATTGCAGTAATTTTTTAAATCGAACCTCGGTTCTAACCGCAGTTTCAAGTCTGATTGAAGTATCAGTGCTGGTCGCGGTACAACGTTAAAATGCGATTCTAGTCGCAAAATTGAAATTTGCCTGTGCATGAGTGGTCGTAAAGACATTGCTTATGGCCATGTTTTCGCACAGAAGTTGTAAAGAATATTCATATGATATGAAGAAAAAGAAATTTTTATTTCTGACATTCTTTACATATAAAAGGGATACTGGCGACCAGAGCGTCGACTTGATCCGAAAGTAGTTTGCAAAGTTCTCCTAGGCACATGTTGTCGTCCGTAGGGTCTACATTGGTGACCCCCAGGGAACTAGCAACTAATCTAAGCCTATCTACATCATCCCTAACAAGAGACGCACTATTATCCCTAATCAAGTCGGAGAGTTCTCACTGTTGCTGAGCGTGATCCCTCTCCCAACGGAACTGGCGCGCCTCTTCACGGGATCTTTCAAAACATTCTGCCAGGTGCAGAATCTCCAAAGACATCTCTTCGGTCTTCTTCTCCAGAGCCTCTTTTTCCCCTTGGAGAGTCTGTCCGAAGGGGGGAGGCGGGATCTCAGCAGGCTGGTCGCTGGGGCCTCCGATCTCCTACATTTGCAAAAGTTAGTCACACTAACTATAACAACAAACAAAAGGAGATAGGGATTATTACCTGTCCCTATACGTGACAGGTTGATATAGGCATCCCAGAAAGTAGATCACCCGATAAAGTTCGAGGATCATCATATGGTGGAAGTATGGCCTTCCCACCACAAGATTGCTTCCCCAACCCAAGTTGAGGACCATCTGGTCATGAGAGAGCAGCTTGCCTACCAGAAAATTGATCACCCGAACAAAAAATGGGGAGTATTGGGATGAAATGGAGAAAGCTGAGAAGAACGTCCCTCCAAAGGTGGAGATGAAAATTCAACCTGCCGAGGTGCATGGATAGGAAGAACTAGAGGAACTGAAGGAAGAAAGAACGATGATGCGTCTTTCACCTTTGTTCTGCTGGAGGATCCTTTGTCAACCTTGGGCTTCTTCCTTGAAGGAGATGGATCTTCGGGCATTTGTGGTTCTTGCTCGAAAACTTCCTCTTCATCACTCTCAATCTCGATGATGTTCTGGTCTGCCATCGAGAGGTGTATAAGAAGAGATGTGAAGATGGTTTTGAAAGAAACTTAGCCGGAAAAAGGAATTGTGAAGCTTTGAAATCCGAAGGCTTCGGTATTTATAGCCGCTTGGGTGACGGTTCGGTTTTCGAACGCCTCGAGTTTTTAAAGCATTTACAATTTTACCTCGGGTTAAAAAATGTTTCAACAGCGCCATCATTACCCGTCACGTATTACCCAGAACCCGTCTCGGGGAACCAACCGTCACTCTTAGTGCGCCACTAAGGGGAAGATTTGGAGCATCAGGTTAAAAATCCAATGTAAGTCTTGAAATCTGAAATTAACACATCCCTTCATTTTCTTCAGATTTGGGGGCTAGCTGACGAGGATTGACACCCGAGTCAGTTCAAATAAATATACGACTGGTTCAAGATAGATTCGAACCAGACACACGCTTGGCGGGGCGAACTCAAGTCATTCTGAGGAGCACAAGCCCGAGGTCGCAGGCTTTACGCGATCAGACCGTAGCTAGTGCACGGTTAGGGGTTCGTATGCTATGCGCGAACAGAAGGCTGAAGATGTTGCGCGGTCAGCCAACATCGCGCGGTCAGAGCACTCTCGACCAGAGAACATGGGATTAATCTGTCCCTGTAACAGGGATATCCCGAGTATCCCAAAGATTCTTCCACGTAGAGAAACAACCGTCAGGAGGTTAATACGTGCGGTTATCCACGAATAACACATGTTAAACCTGTGTGGGAGTTAAGAGCGGTTGACGAAACAGCAGTCAAGCAACTGTTTGATGCCGTTACAACTTGGCGCCCTTTCGACCAGTATAAAGGAGCAGCCCGATGCATCAAACAAAGAGAGAGATCGAAGGATCGAGAGATCGAAACACTAAGCCATCCAGTGATTGATTGATCGAACCTGACCAGACAAAAACAACCCGAAGACCGTAGTCTAAGTTAGATAGTTTTCACAAAGCCCTTCAGGCTTTGACCTGTACAAACACATAGGGAAAATCTTCGCCTGTTAAGATCTTTTCCACAACTTTTTAAATCCATTTACCATACATAGTGAAATCCCAACAGGATGTAGGGCTATTACTCCCACCATCGAGGTCCTGAACCTGTATAAATCTCTCTGTGCTCTAGTTCTCCATAATTCAACATACCTTCCTAGAGGGACACCCTGAAAGGTCTCACAACCTACAAATTTTGCATAAGTTCGACTAAGGACCCCGAGTCCGAATCGTCGACAACTGGGTATTGCATGACACACATGACACCAGTTCTTGCATCCAAAGAATCATATCTAAACACAATGTAACATCAAACAGATCTTAACTAGAAGCTAAAGCAATATTTCAAGAAATGCTAATTTGTAGATTAACTAGGAGACACAAAAATACTTTTCTAAGGTACTTGGTACTTCATCTTGCCAAGGAAATTACACATGCCAGTTCACAAATTCAGGTACAAACATACACATGCCAGTTCACAAATTCAAGTGCATGTCTGAAACAGCAGTACAAATACACACCTACCTACCAATACAATTAAATACACAAATACTCCCTACACATTCAAGTTCATGTCCCAAATAGCAATACATGATACACAAATATACAACAATATACAAATACAACAATTCACACATTCGATGTATATTAGAAAAGCCACGTCTGAAATTAAAAAAGATCACGATGAGGACCCAGTGGCCCATACATTTTACATAAAAGAGAACCTTTACAAGTTGCGACAATGCAACTACCGACTACAAGTTAGACCTGATACATCAAAAATCCATTCATCCAAAACAGCAAATGTCTAAACCACATTGGACTTAACCATAGGAGTTCAGTTCGAAGACGCCCGAGGAGCTGGAACTACCGTCGAGTTACATTTGTATTGGTGATTTCCTCGGACTCAAACTCGATCAACTCAACTTAACTCAACTCAACTCCATTAACAAAAAGAACCTACCTTCCAAGATGTTGTTATGTGTAGTGATGGTGTAGAATGGCTGTGCAAATGACAACAATTCTTCTTCTCCAAGCAGGTAAGCATCTGGCCACAAGCTAGTGCATGCAAAAAAAATGTAAGATGCTTTCTATAGGTCCTGATTTGAGAAACACGCCGGGCTTAAGGATCTTCTCGACCGAGCCAACCAAGATCTCGCCCTTCACGTCCTTCCAGCTCTCGACGGTGATCTTCACCATTTCTTTCTAGCTGTCGATGGTGATCTTCACCGTTTCTTTTGCCAACAAGCCAACGTAGGCAGCGTACTGCGATGAAGAACCGTGAAATACGTTGCCCCTCATGAGCATCATCCAAGGACTTCCACAGATCATAATCATATTGAAAAGAAGACACATCAAAATGAAGGATACAAAAATTGCAGAATAATTGCATAATCGGATTAGAATAATCTAACAATATTGCCGAAATTTTACGTACCTTGCTTGCGATGCCGAAATCTAGAGGGCATCGATGGAGGTGCGGAGGTGCAGCGGTCGCCGGTAGAGGTGCGCCGGCCGTCCATGGAGCTTACGGGTTAGGACTACGAGCTCCAGATGAACTGTGAGAATGAAAAAGACATACCCGGGTATTTATAGTACTAGATAAGTTCTATCGATACACAACCTCATACTGTTAGTAATTTGATATATCTTCTAATGGTATAAACATAAATTACCAATAGAATAAAAATATTTGTAGAAGGTGAACGGTTCTATCGGTATATACATACATATTGCCGATAGAAATTTTTGTACATACTCTATCGGTATATACATACATTGCCGATAGAATAAGACTAGTTGTAGAAGGCGAACAGTTCTAAGATATTTGCGCTATATTCTAACGGTATAAACATACATTACCGATAGAATAAAACTATTTGAAGACGAACAGTTCTAAGCAATTTTTGATATATTCTAACGGTACAAGAATCCATTACCGATAGAATAAAAATATTTGTAGAAGGCGAACGGTTCTATCGGCACACTACATATTGCCGATAGGAATTTTTGTACATACTCTGGCAGTATATACATACATTGCCGATAGAATAAGACTAGTTGTAGAAGGCGAACAGTTCTAAGATATTTGCGCTATATTCTAACGGTATAAACATACATTACCGATAGAATAAAACTATTTGAAGATGAACAGGTCTAAGCAATTTTTGATATATTCTAACAGTACAAGCATCCATTACCGATAGAATAAAAATATTTGTAGAAGGTGAACGGTTCTATCGGAACACTACATATTGCCGATAAGAAGTTTTGTACATATTCTGTCAGTATATACATACAGTACCGATAGAATAAGACTAGTTGTAGAAGTCGACTAGTCCTATCGGCACACAACATTCTTCCGTCAGTACTTATGCATCTCTTCTAACGGCAAATATGTTCATCACCACTAGAGTAAATCATACTGCTTCTTCTAACGGTAAGTTTCTTACAAACTAATAGGAAAAATACTTCCCATTGGCCTTTTATGACCGCGAGGCACATTTTCTAATAGTTTTCTACTAAATCGCTAATAACCGATAGAAGATAGTGGTTAGTAGACTGCATTTCTGTACTAGTGGTGGCGCCCGGGACAAGCCACCGTGGGGCCATGTCCCCGAGCAAATTGAACAACCTCTTACCTGGACTTGATCTCGTGGAGATTTCCCCCAACAGGTTGGTAGCCGGATCGCCAAGGTCACTCTCCATCAAATCGAAGTTATCCTTCTCACCAGAAGATCGGGCATACGTGTCTTCATCAAAAAGCGTGAGATGGAGGAATGAAATGAGCCACACACTTGGTGAAACGGTCCACGATCACATGTATGGAGGTATAACCATAAGACTTGGGGAGTGCCTCAATAAAATCCATTGAAATATCATACCAAGGTTGTAATGGAACAAGCAAAGGTTGAAGAAGACCCGCAGGAAGGGTGTGCTCACTCTTGTTGAGTTGACACACATTACAATGAAGAACAAACTTGGAGACATCAAACTTATACCTGGCCAATAGAATAGCTGTTTCATTCTTTGGTAAGTAGCATGGACTCCAGAATGACCTCCAACTGTTGAGTTATGCAAGGCATAAAAGAAATGCCCACTATATGGTTTAAATCCTTATCTATATTAAGTTTCTTAAAAGAGAAAGATGTGTTAAGCATATAACTCTCTCCAAAAGTATCATTTCTGCGTTCATTTTACAGTGACATCGATTACTGGACCCCAAACTCCGCAGAGCTACATATAGGGGTCACATTGGATCAGTCAGCTTCGAGACTAATGCAATGAAATGTCTTGGAAGAGAGAAATGTCCATGTAAAGTGTTAGTTATCTATGATAATATACAAGTTTAGTCAATCAGAGAGGGAGCACTCAACTCTTGGAGACATCAAAGCCTAATAAGAACTTCTCTCTCTTGCTTCAATGGAGTGGTTTTATAGAGAAGAGATCACCGATTACCGATATTGAATATCGATATGGAATACAGATTACCGATATTAGGGTTTTGAAGAATTCCAATTCAACCCCTCACACAGGCCCCGAAATCTAGCGAGGCATTCCAACATCTTCCTTAAGGAGGGCTACTAAATGTGTAGATAGAGGCTCTTGCAGGAAATCCCTTCCTTGAATTGAGATGCTACTGGTTTGATGAGATGGTTAGCTCAGTAGATGCTTTCTCGTAGCTCTACCTTCGAAATGAAAAGCACTTCTCTTTCCTTCTTGAGTGAGTTCTTTTGTCTTATAGCTACCTACTACCACCGATATTCTATGCAAGTGGCTAGTGGTAGAAGTGGTGCTACTAATTCAGTGCTAAGCACTCAGCTCGCTCAGGGCTTCAAAGACCCTTCGCGGGAGAGGCAGCTATTATAGAGGAAGAATAAGAAGGAGGGGTATCGAGGAGACAAAGAGAACTATGTAAGGTTTAGACCTTGTGTATACTGAACCCCCTTTGGATAGCTATCTCTTCAAGCACTCTTTCCTTAGCCCCTTTTCATCCGGTTGCCCTGTTTCAACCCTTCTAGAAAAGATTCGTTACCCGATTGTGACTTGCTTCTCAACAAGCTACTAATTTGAATGGATGCTTTCCAACCACCTGTATCTAGAAGGCAACAACTGGGACTAAAAAGAATAAAAAAGTGAATCTTTCAGGCCTCTCTGCCACAATCGAAAAAGGGACATGCTGTGCAAATATTTCATGCAAGTCTTTTGTTGGGAGGAAAAGAAGAAGCAGCCATCCCTAACTACAGCAGAAAGACCAGCTCAAAATAAAATACTTCTTATCAAGCAGTCAGCGAGCCAATCCCTAGAAGCGAGGAGTGAAATGTCTGTTTAAGACAAAAGGGATGCTACTCTGGAGATGCCCTTCATGTAGAATTCAATGGTGAAAATGCAGTTGATCGACCGAACGCAATGGAGTGATTCCCCCAAGGATGCTGCTCCGGTTGAATCCAATTCTAGGGGGGTTTTAGACCCCTAACCTTTTCGAGTGAAACGAGACAAGAGAGTTCCTCACAAGCCAAGAAGAAATGAGAAAATACTTCATTCACAGGTCAAAGTGGGATGTGAACAAATATTTCAAGTTGGGGTCTCCATGAAGTGTTGTTTCTGCTATGCCTATTTCAGTTGAAGGAGAGAAAGTTGAACCGCTTGAATGTGGGCTTATGGTTTCAGTTAAATCGGTATCAGGATATGCTGCTCCTGTTGAATCGCTTTCAAGAAATGTAGTAGAATTCGACTCTAATTTCCTTGCCAAGCCATAGTTCTATACTCTTTCCAAAGTTGATTGGACCAACCCTATCAGGAAATGGTGAACTGGTAGTTGAAAAGTGATGTGCTGTTTTAGTTCTAGTTGATTCCATTACAGCTGTTCAGTTTGGAGACCTTATTTCCAAGCCTGAAGCGATCAAATTCAGTTAAACCGGTCCCTGGGCATGCTGTTCCAGGAAGAACTACAGTTGAAGGAGATGCTCCTGAAAGTTCACCTGTTTCAGTTGATGTTTGATGTGACCATGCACATCATAGATAGGACCAACACTACATCAACTATGGTGTCATCATCAACTATATGGCATCATCGACCCGCACCATGGGCAGGTCGCGTGCACAGCCGGCAAGCTCATCATGCTGATATTGCGCTATCGCCGCCAGCAGTTCGGCCTCCGCCGTGGCCACCTCCCCAAGCTCAAGATGTATTCAAGAAAGGCGCATCTCCACCACTTCGACACCCTCTGGTCCCACAAGCCACGTCGTTGCAAGGCCGGCCCAAGAGAGAGCCCAATTTGTCCACGAGTCAGGTTCGGCCATCTCCGCACAGTCAACTTAAAATGGATGCCCAGGGCGCATACGGACTCTATTTTGGATGTTCTTGGTATGCACGGAGAAGCCCTCGACGAGATCTTTCCAACGGATCCAGTCCCATGTCAAACTTCCTTACGGATCAACGGGAATTGTCAAAACAATATGGCGACCAGAATCTGCCGGGCGCTGCGACACTCCACTTTGGGCCCATGGCCCGTGTAACCCTAGGGTTTAATGCCCCAAACCCTAGCCGTCGCTATATATTCAGTAGCCGTCATCGTTTAGACTTAGGTTTTGCTTAGATTATTCTGTCTTCGAACAGTTTTGCCGCTTGATCGGTTTGTGAGACCCCAACTTGTGAGATTAATCATTCGTATTTGCAATTCAGTTTGCTTTCTTCCGTGTTCTTGCTTGTGTTCTCGATTCGCAGCAGGGATAAGCCTTCTTGGCGAGGTCAATCACGCTCAAGCGAGATTGATAACCAACGGAGTAGTGATGTTGCGATTGCGGGGTTCAGATCGTGCCTGATTTGAAGCCGGATCATTCTACGTCGAAGCTCCACCAATCAATCTATCACGTACCTTTCGGAAGATTGGGCACCCAGTGTCACATCAAGTGGTATCAGAGCCTCGGTTGCCCGTCAGGTATACTTGTATCCCCTTTGTTCATTATTCATCTTTCACCTAGAATCCAGAAAATTGCCCCACAAAAATATTTGAGTTCGCCGTCATATCCATCGTCCAAGCCACTTTGTACCCTTCGCGATTTCGTTTTCAGTTTCGCGTTGTTGAATTTGTATCCATCGTCATCGTCTTGTTGCTGGTTTAGAGAAGTTCTTGATCTAGTTTGAGTCTTGCATCTTGACGTCGAGTCTAACGCCATCACGTCGTCGTCGCCGCCGCGTCCAAATCGGGTGTCAATCTGTCAAGTTCGGTATTTTGCTTTTATCTCCTTCGTCTGAACTCCAAATTGGACAAATTCAGAGTCTAAATTGTAGCTCAGAAAATTATCTACAACTTTGTCCATTGTGAGAAGTTCTAGAAACGCCGTTTTCACGTCAAAAATCGCGTTGGAAGTGAATCTGTTTGATTTCGGATTTCCTACACAGACTGTATTGCGGGGCCCATATCTCCTAGATCCGTTATCCAAAATTGGTGTTCCATATATGCAAATTGATCAGCACGAAACGATCTACAACTTTGCTGTTATACGTTTTAGCGTTTGAGGCCTCCAAAAAATCCGAAAACAGCATAGGAAGTTTCTACATAGTAGATCTGTTTTTCCAGCGAGAGAAAATTGAGTGTTTGTGTATATATCTTGTAATCTCTCATATGCGGTACTATTGATATTTAAAAAAAAAAAGGTGAAAAAGGCAAGTGCATAAAAAAGAAGCCGCACAAAGATAAAAAAAGAAAAAAAAACCAAGGAAAAAAAGAAATAAAAAAAAATCAGAAGTACTTGCATCCTTTGTATCGACAGTGTTACGTCATTCGTTTTGCTTGCTTGAGTTAGGTCTGAGAACGAGTTTAGGCCAGCAACTTTGACAAGTACTTTGGATATTTATTCAGCTTTGCTATTCTGATTTCGATGATTGCATATTCCTTGCTACTAAATATTGCATATCCAAGCTCCACATACTTCTTATCAGGTACGGATTGGGTCTTACAATCGCTTCACATACTGTTGGTATACCTCTGAGTTGTGCTACCTATCGCCTTGGTAAGAACCTAGTAAGAACTTGGTAAGACGCAGGAGAGTGTGTGATCCCACTTCCCCATAACCTAGTAGTTGCTAGGGATAATATTTTCTGTTATCTTTTGTTGTCTTGCTCACAATGACAGAAAGTTCCAATGGGAAGGACAGGGTTTCTACTAAGGACTGTGTGCTGCACAGCGAGCTTAGGGACTTGTTGGGCGGTTTGGAGGAGAGGCTGGCCAAGATGCTCAGTGAGCATGCCACGGCTTCACAGCATCAGTTTGAGGGCCTTGACAGACGCATGTCCACCCTTGCTGGACGAATTGAAGCTTTGGAGCCACAACAGCCACCCTTCCATGATGATGACCAAGACGCTGAATATGGCGACAATGGAGAGGGTGAACCAACGGACGACCCAAGAGGCACGACTACGTCAACGCCTTCGCCGCAATCAGCACGGTATGGGAGGTAATAACAACCACCATCATGGTCGTGCCAATGATGATCCTTTTGCTAAGGTGAAATTTTCCATCCCTCCTTTTCATGGTGCCTATGATGCTGAGGTTTACTTAGATTGGGAGATGACTATTGAGTAAAAGTTTAATTCTCACTTAGTTCCTAAGCAACATCGAGTTAGGCAAGCCACTAGTGAATTTAAAGACTTTGCTATCATCTGGTGGAATGAACTTGCTACCCTCCGCTTACAACCTGACACATGGGCTAGGTTAAAAGAAGCTATGCGTGAACATTTTGTTCCTCCTTCCTACCAACGTGATTTACATAAGAAATTAGAATGCTTGAATCAAGGTAGAAAATCTGTAGAGGAGTACTATCAAGAGTTACAGATATGCATGTCTCGTTGTGATTTAGAAGAAGCTGATGGAGAAAAAGAGATTAGATTCTTACGTGGACTTAATGAGAAAATATACAATATTGTTATTGATAAAGAATATGTTTCTCTGTTGCAAACATTTGCTCTTGCTTGTGCAGCTGAAAATGAAATAAAACGTAAGAAAGTTGTACGGAAAATCAATACATCTGTTTGCAAGAATGGTGTGTATCCTTGCACGACTAACGTTCTGCAGGCAAGTGCAAATGATCAAATTGAGAATGAGGAGAATGAAGAGATGCTTGTTGCAGCACCCCTGCTTCCATCACCTACAACTGAAGATGTACCTACATCAGCTGAGAAGGAAAACAAAGGTAATGAAAAAGGTACCACACTCATTCAAGATGAGAACGATATTGATGTGCTGAAACTTTCCACGAATCATGCTTTGTTAGAGCAACAAATTGTGGAACCAGTTGCTGATTTACCTTTGTCACAAGAAGATTTGCTCGATGTTTCTTGGGATAAAGAAGAGTTGTGTGATAATGCTTCACTTATATTCATGCCACAACTAGTGAATGAACATGTTACTCTTACTTTGGAACATAATAACACTTGTGCTCAAAATAAACATGTTGTTCACGTTGCAAACGAAAATGATGAGCTGAAATTGTTGTCTTCTTTAAATATTCTCGGTTATATTGAATTTGATGTTCTATTTGATCTAGACAATTTAGAGGAGAGACTTACTGATCCATATAATTTGCCTTACTTATCAAGAAACATTTTTCATATTATAGGCAAATATAATGATAATGCAAAGTACATGGTTAATCGAGTGTACATTTGCTCCAATATGAATTTTGCTTATGATGTACAACCATGTGATGAACTAGAGAACTATACTATCACCAATCATTCCATGTCGCGTACATCTGGTTCAATTTTTAAGGCACATGAACTTTTTCAAGAAAGGGAGGATATGAATCCTGATGAATCTGATTCTAACAATTTGATTACAAACGATATGCTTGTTGTTTTGCCTTCCTTTGGAGCTAACCTTTTACAGACGACCGAGCATGAGTCGAGGACGACTCACAATCAAGAAGGGGAGGATGATGTGACCATGCACATCATAGATAGGACCAACACTACATCAACTATGTGTCATCATCAACTATATGGCATCATCGACCCGCACCATGGCCAGGTCGCGTGCACAGCCGGCAAGCTCATCATGCTGATATTGCGCTATCGCCGCCAGCAGTTCGGCCTCCGCCGTGGCCACCTCCCCAAGCTCAAGACGTATTCAAGAAAGGCGCATCTCCACCACTTCGACGCCCTCTGGCCCCACAAGCCACGTCGTTGCAAGGCCGGCCCAAGAGAGAGCCCAATTTGTCCACGAGTCAGGTTCGGCCATCTCCACACAGTCAACTTAAAACGGATACCCAGGGTGCATACGGACTCTGTTTTGGACGTTCTTGGTATGCACGGAGAAGCCCTCAACGAGATCTTTCCAACGGATCCAGTCCCATGTCAAAATTCCTTACAGATCAACGAGAATTGTCAAAACAATATGGCGACCAGAATCTGCCGGGCGCTGCGACGCTCCACTTTGGGCCCATGGCCCGTGTAACCCTAGGGTTTAATGCCCCAAACCCTAGCCGTCGCTATATATTCAGTAGCCGTCATCGTTTAGACTTGGGTTTTGCTTAGATTATTCTGTCTTCGAACAGTTTTGCCGCTTGATCGGTTTGTGAGACCCCAACTTGTGAGATTAATCATTCGTATTTGCAATTCAGTTTGCTTTCTTCCGTGTTCTTGCTTGTGTTCTCGATTCACAGCAAGGATAAGCCTTCTTGGCGAGGTCAATCACGCTCACGCGAGATTGATAACCAACGGAGTAGTGGTGTTGCGATTGCGGGGTTCAGATCGTGCTTGATTTGAAGCCGGATCGTTCTACGTCGAAGCTCCACCAATCGATCTATCACGTACCTTTCGGAAGATCGGGCACCCAGTGTCACATCAATGTTGGAGTACTAGCCCCAAGGGAATTAAGGAGCGGAGGTATCAGATATGTAAATCTACTAGTTCTTCCAACATGTGAAGACCCGAAAAAAGAAAAACACGAGTGATCTGACATTAGTTCCAAACCAGCAAGCGTGTAGCAAGTGAGTAGAATCCTTGGGCTCTGAAACAAGTGAGTTCAAACCCTACCTCTTCTTGACCAATCAAGTCAAGCTTGAAAATAGCTTCTTCTCAACCAGGATATGAGCCAATGAAACTTCTATTACAACCGTAAAGTGAGATAAAAGCAAATTATCATGCAAGAAGCGATTCAATTGTGAATTCACAACAAGTAGTCTATGATCAATAGTTCATCACGACAATGCCTAGTCAATAGTTTTGAGACTGAAGTTAGACTCTCGCTATATATATATATATATATAATAGAGTGAGAATCCTTACCTGGGAGACCGACGTTGACTGGGCCACAATAGGATCCATAACTTCCATATCCTCCCCAGACAGTGATAGAGATGCTGCAGAAGGGGAAGAAGTCGTCTAGCTTGTCTTGTACAAAACAATCTAGATCAGATAAGTAATTCCTAACTAAATGACTCGGCTTGGTTAGAGAAAGGACATTCTACCTCAAGCAATGAGGACCAATTTGTCTGGCCCTGGACGAGACCTAAGCAACAGTTGTAGTTAATGGCTGGGCGGTTGAGGCCTCGTTCCTTCTATCATAATCACTTTGTGCAGCCAGGAAAGGGGCCCTGATCATTATTTTTGGAGAGAACCCACTGGATGATCCAACATCATCACTAAATCGCTTCCTTGAAGCTACTGGATAGTCAAGGAACAACAAAAACCAAAGTTCTTGGGAAATCCGTCCTCAAAAAGAAAAATGTGCACAAGTGTACCAAAAGAGAATTACCTTTTGAGATGACTGTGTAGCATCATCCACACAGACCTCCTATGGTTCCAATGCCTCAACATTGCCTTTTGCAGCTAAGCCTTTTTCTTCATCAAGACGCTCCTGTGTTGGGGATGCCATTGAAAACAGAGGAGAAGAGAAGGTTAAGAAGACAAAGAGTCTGAAACTTAGAGAATTTGTGAACGGTTGAGGATTTTACAGTAGGAGGATGGCTATTTATAGAATTCCAAAGGCGACGTTTCAAGTTCCCGGCTTAGGGCGCATTAAAAGGCCCTCGAAATCTTCCCAAGTGCCTGCTTGATAATCGCTACCCAAGACTTCTCCTCGAGTTGTGTTGGAATTTGAAGTAATGTTGTACTGTGCAGCAATTTGGAGCGTCGTAGTATCGTGCGGGAATTCAAAGCGATAGGGTACTATTTTAGAATTCAAAGCAACACAACTATTATGTTGGGCATTTGTCGTTTCAAATTTGGGGGCCAGTTGACAATAGATATTACTTGAGTTAAGGGCCGCACGTATCTTTCCATGGTCGCAAATAATGCTCCATGGTCGCACATACCTTTCTATGGTCGTAGGAGGCCAGCGAAAGAGATAACGGGGACGGTCCAAGAATATTCTGTACATACTCTATCAACGGTATTTAATTCCCATAATTCTAGCTATGGAACTCTATTAGTCTCAACACTTAGCATCACAAGTTCCATGGTCTCATGCTATACCCACAAGTGCTATGCTCGCAGAAGAAGTCTGCCTATGACCATCACTATTGCAAAGACAGAACCTAACATCAATGCATGGTCGCAAAAGGTGCGTGATCATAGTATTGAAGACTTGTATTACACTACAAAGATTATTTATTATAAATCACCATTCACAATAACCATCCCTTGATCCTTATGATTATTCCTGAAATAATCATAAATCCCTGACAAGGTAACCATCGAAGAAGATGGATGGTGGGGCAGTTTCTACAAAAACTAGGTCAAAGCTGCTTAACTGTCACGTAACCATGACCTCAGGCAACCACTCCATAACCACGACTTGCAGCAACCAAGCAGTTATGGGTGATCGTGGAGCACATATTCAAGAGGACAACTGATGATCTCTTCGGCAAGTATAAAAAGGCCTTCCCAAGACAGATCAAAGGGGGAGGACAGATTGACACTGACCGACAGGAAGACTATAGATTAAAGATAGCACTATAGGAATAGACACTACATTCCCTTTGTAATCCTCTTTGTTCATAGTGATAAATACACAAGAGTAGGGTTATTACTTAGCTACGAGGGCCCAAACCTGGATACTTTGAACACCTTGGTACTTGTTTGGATTGGCTCCCTTCATAACCCATCTAAATTTTGCATAAGTTCGACAGAAGGACCCCGGGTCCCAATCGTCGACAAGTTTGTCAGTGGCCTTTTATGGACTACTGTGATCATATTGGGACTAAAATCTGCTTCGCATCTGTTGCTCATCCACAAAGTAATGGAGCAGTAGAACATGCCAATGGGTAGATAATACAAGGGGTTAAGAAACGTGTTTTTGACCACCTTAAGTTACGCTCGGGTAGAAGAACTCTATTCCGTTCTATGGGCATTGCACACCACACCCAGTAGAGCCACAGGCGAAATGCCTTTCCAACTGGTTTATAGTGCAAAAGCCATGCTACCAATTGAAATTAAAATTGATTCTACTCGCGTGAATCCCTTAGATATCATAAATCAGGGTGATAAACACAAAAATGAGATTGTTTTTCTTGAAGAGAAACGCGATCAAGCACTCATCCGCTCAGCAACATATTTACAAGTTTTACGTAAATATCATAGTAAAATGGTGCGACCACGTACGCTAAATGTAGGGGAGTTGGTTTTAAGAAAAATCCAAAACCAGTCTGGTCGCAATAAGTTCTCCCCTCAGTGGGAAGGTCCCTTTACTGTGGTCACCATGCTGCGACCAGGATCGACTCGATTGACTATGGAAGATGGAAGAATATTATCAAACGTCAAGAACATAAACCAATTGCATAAATTTATGTGTAAGTTCTTTCCATTGCCATTATAATTTTTTATAAATAAGTACTTTTATCACATTATGTTATCGTTGCATTGGCATTTTTAGCCTTATTTTCTATCGAGTTACACCCGGGGGCTGGTCGCAATAAGTGCCTTACTATGATGTATGAGTGGATTCACTAGCCGAGCTCATATTCGCATCTAGTTAACACATCCCTCTCTAAGCCGGTCCTTACTGCGTAAGGGACTTACTAGTATGTTCTGATCATTCGAGTGGCTGTCAGTTAGCATAAAATTATGCATTTATACTAAACCAGTTATTTTCTCGATCTTATGATCGCATCTAGCTAAGACATCTCTTTTTAAGCCTATTCTTACCGCATAAGAGACTTACTAGAATGCTCTGATCATTCAAGCCGTGGTCTCCTTAGGCCAAGAAAATTATCCTGCGACCACTGTACTACGTTTGTAGTATCACTAGTCGCAGGAGGGGGCTAGCAAAATATAACCATAACATTCGGTTAGTAATTTAAGTACTTTTCTTTTCTTTCATTTTTTCATTCACTTCTTTGCTAATCATATGTATTTGCAAGGTATAAAACGAAAGAATTTGATAACAAGGTAAATATTTTCATTTCATTGTTACAAAAATTACATTAAGATAGGCTGAGGTCGCATAATAATTTCACTATCAAAGGCCCGACCTTGGCCATGATTGCATCTAGTTGGTCTTGGCTGTCAAAAGTTGCATCTTATGCCACTAGATTCAGATCTAAATTTGGACTGTGACGAAGTCTAAGTTTGCAGAGCATGGCAGAGGCTATAGTTGCGCCATTGCCTCTCAGTGCCTCTTTATGCCTGCTAGCAATTTTAGGGATGCTTACGACCATAATATCAGCTTGAGCCATGACCAACTTGCATGACTCACCAAAGGGTAGAATCATCCTTCTTATGATGGATAAGGCCCGCCTTTAGTGAGTCCGCAACCTCCCTTAGCTTTGCGAAGGTATCCTTCTCCGTGAGACCGTAGCTTTTGATGATTTCTTCCAAGGCCCCCTTTTCATTAAGGGTGAGCTTGGCGGTCTCTTTGGCCTTCTCTGTGGCCATTTGGTAGTGGCTAACAACGTTTTGAAGTTTATCGAGGTCATTTCCTTGCTCGATATACTTCTATTCATAGTGATCTTTTTCCTCAGCCAACTTGTTGTTCTCTTCTCTTTGCTTTGAGCAGCGAATGAAATGAGTTCAACGAAGTTCATAAAATTTGTACAAGTTCACAGAAGCAATGCAACTTTCTGCTGAAATGAACTTACCATCCACTCTGGCCTGCAATCGATTGCAAACCGTTTGAAGGTGCTCAGCTTTCCCTTGGACAGAATCATATAACGATGCTTTTTCTCCAAGGTCGCCATCTTCTCTACAGCATCCTTCAATTTGGCTTCAAGCACTAGGGTTTCCACAAGCCTCTCGTTGTTTACCCTCTGGGCTTCAGCCATTTTATTCTCTAGAAGAGACTGACGAGGATTGACACCCGGGTCACTTCTAATAAACTTCTGGTTCAAGACAGGTTCGAACCAGACATGTGTCTGGAGATGCGAACTCAAGCTATTCTGAGAGGCATCACCACGAGGTCGCAAGCTTTACGCGATCAAGTCGCAGCTTTACGCGGTCAGACCGTAAGCCTTGCGCGGTCAGAAGTTCGTGGGCTATACGCGAACTACACATTCGGGATATTACGCGGTCAGCCGAATCCCGCGGTCAGAACATCTGCCGATCAGGATACCTGGGATCTATCTATTCGGTTGTCCATACGACAGGATATTCTAAGTATCCCGAAGATTCCTACACGTGGAAAATCAACCGTCAGGAGGTTAACACGTACAGTTATCCATGAATAACACGTGTTTCACCTACGTGGAGGTTAAGAGCAGTTTCAAAAACCGTATCCAACCGTCCGTGCAACCGATTGATGCAGTTTCCTTCACATGGCACCCTTTCAAGCAGTATAAAAGGATGGCATGAAGTATCAATCAGGGGGGATAGAAAAGTTAGCTAAGTCTACGGCACACCTCATATAGCATTTTTAAGTCTTCTTTAGCTTATCTTTGTACACTTTTACAGGAAAAATCCTTGCCTGTGAGGACTTTTCCTTCCATTTGTAAACATTTTACCACACTTAGTGAAATCTCAACAGGACGTAGGGCTTTTACTCCCACCATCGAGGGCCCGAACCTGTCTAAATTCTCTGTGCTCCTGTTCACCATTGTTCAGCATACCTTCCCGAAGGGTCATCTTGAAAGGTCTCACTATTACAAATTCTGCATAAGTTCGGCTGAGGACTCCGAGTCCGAATCGTCGACAGCTGGCGCCCACCGTGGGGCCTTTCTCAAGGCGTCTTAATTGAAATTCGGAGGTTTGCCGAAACATGGCTGGAGCATATGATTCCGAGAATGATTTCGATCTCGAGGATTATGCTCATATCCCAATGCCTTCTCCAAGTGATCCCGTTCCGATGGAAGAGGTCGAAGGCCAGAATCTTCCACAGGATGAATCATCTCCCCAAGTCATGATAATCGACCAGGAGGTAACTGGCACAAGGTCAGAACCCGCAGAGGTTCTTAATGTGTTAGGTGATGAATCCGGCCCGTCATGCGATCCCACTGAGGGAAAGTATGATGGTGACCCCGAGGTTAGCCCAGGGAGGTTCGACCCTGATAACCTCCACCGTCTCTTTGATTTCAAGTTTGACTCGGAACAGACCGAGATGTTCTCCCCATCGACAACTTCTCTCCCTAGGCAGTTTGCTGCGTTGTCGGAGGAAACTCCCGATCAACAGGCTGCCAGGGAAGAACAAGATCGCAAACAGAAGGAGGAGCAAGATCTCGAGCAACAAAACAACGAACTACGCAGAACTGCCCTAGAGGCTCTTCAAGATGCGCAGGCTCGTTACGATGCTGCCCCGAGTTCTTCTCGACTGTCGCGTGGTCATAGACGTGACCAGACTCCTTCCTTACCACCGGAGCACTTCCTAGTGGACGAGGAAACAATAACACCTGGTGCCCCTAGGAGAAGTACCCATGGTCGACTGCGATCTATCGCGGAAGTCATGCGCAATTTTCCTCCTACGGTCACGGATGCGCAGAGACCGGCCTTTTACAGGATCCTGGCGGAAAGATTGGACGAGGTCGCATCCGAGGCGACCCCAACAGCCTCTTCCCGCTCAGTGACACATTCCCGTGATCGAGATGGTCCTCATTTTGGCTCTGGCCGACGGAGTTACCCGCCGCCTATACCGTCCCGACAGGACAAATATCGGCGAATGCAGGACCCTCGCAGTAGGGATCGAGTTCCCGTTCATTCTCGTTTGGGACCCCGAGTAACCCCGCCATTAAGTGAGTTTGCTCGAAACCCGACCGAAAATCGCAGGACGGTTCACGGTCCTTACGTTGGTTGCAAAGCTTTCTCGCCTGGCCTACGAGCAGTCGTTTGGCCCGATAAGTTTCGACCAGGGGCCAATGAGAGGTTTGATGGAACTCAGAACCCATCTGAGTTTCTTCAGATCTATATTACTGCCATCCAAGCAGCAGGAGGCGATGACAAGGTCATGGCCAACTACCTGCCAACAGTCCTCGTAGGACCGGCTAGAACCTGGTTGTTCAATCAGCCTGAGGGTTCTATCTATAATTGGGAAATGCTATGCGATGCCATCCTCAGCAATTTCCAAAACTGTTACCAAAAGCCGGGTAAGGAGGACGACTTGCATAGATTGCGGCAAACTTCGACCGAAACGCTTCGGTAGTTTGTCAAGAGGTTTGTCGGGGTAAGAAATACCATCCCGAACATATCTGATGGCTCCGTAATCAGGGCATTTAAGCATGCCGTTCGATACCGGAGATTCACTGAAGACTTGCTCATCCACCCTCCTCGATCGGTGGCCGATCTGTTCGATATGGCTGATCGATACTCCGATGCAGCCGAGGCAGTCGAATGGAACCGAATGGTTGACAAGGGGGACCTACCGCCCCAACCAGGCTTCAAGGACGCCAAGAAAGAAGATTCAAGCAAAAAGCCGGAGTCTTCACCGGGTGGGAAGTCAAAAAAGTCGAAGAGGAACCGCTCTGGACAGTACCGTGAGGTCGCGGTCGCGGAGAAACCACCTTCGACCAAAGGTAATAAGTCTTCTTTTAAAAGTAAAACTGCTTCTGGTGGCCGGGATTCCGACCAGCCAGAAAAATCAACTAATCCGCAGGAGGGCAAAAGGTGGTGTCCACTCCACAATTCCGCAGGCCACGATCTCAAAAACTGCAGGAGTTGGTTGAAACAGCTGGATGATTTCTACCAAGGAGCTGGGCCAATGCCAACCTTACCGCCCAAAGAGCAGGCGTGCGGGGTTAGAGACGTCGATGGAGACGAAGAAATGGCTTACCAGGTACCTCAAAATCATGTTAATGTCATTTTCGGAGGTTCCTCCTCTTTCGTTTCCAAAAGGCAGTTTAAAACTTTTTGCCGAGAGGTTAACCAAACGGAGACATCCCTTGGTGAACCTCAATATCCCCGTTGGTCAGATATGCCTTTGACGTTCGACCGCGCTGACTGTCCTGCGGGGCTAACTCGACCATTGAGGTTACCTCTGGTTATTACCCCAATCATCAGTAACGCGAGAGTCGAAAGGGTCCTAATCGACGGGGGAAGTTCCCTTGATCTTTTATTGGTCAAGACACTCGACGAGATGCAAATTCCTCGTTCGAAGATCAAGCCCATAATCCATCCATTTTATGGGATAATCCCAGGCCCCTCCATGATGCCATTGGGACAAGTGGTCCTCCCGGTCACTCTGGGAGAACCAGATAACTTCCGAACGGAATTGGTTACTTTCGATGTAATCGATTGTGATTCAGCTTATAATGCAATCTTTGGCAGGCCTACTCTCGCTAAGTTCATGATGGCAACGCACTATGCTTATCAGTGCGGGAAATTGCCTGGCCCCAAAGGTGTCATTTCGGTCCGAGGTAGTCGCAACGTGGCACTCACGTGCGACCGGCTATCTTTGGAGATGGTCGATCAACTTCCCCTCTGGGACGCTCAGGTCGCCACTGTCGCCATCGATGCGATCAGGGCTGCTCCTCGACCAGATGAGAAACTCAAACAAGTTCCTTTGTACCCAGATGACCCATCCAGGACAATTCGGGTTGGGTCAGCCCTGGATGACAAATAGGAACTCGACCTCGTTGCTTTCCTCCGAGCTAACGCAGACGTGTTTGCGTGGAAACCGTCCGACATGCCCGGTGTCCCAAGGGAAGTAATTGAGCACAGGTTAGCAATTCGACCTGGACAACGACCAATAAAGCAAAAGCTCAGGCGTTTTGCCACTGACTGACAGGAAGCCATCCGAGAAGAGTTAGACAAACTCTTACAAGCCGGGTTTATCCGCGAGGTGAATCACCCGGACTGGCTCGCCAATCCGGTCATGGTCTGCAAGTCAAATGGCAAGTGGCGCATGTGCGTCGACTATACTAGCCTCAACAGTGCCTGTCCGAAGGACGACTTTCCCCTTCCCCGCATCGACCAGCTGGTTGACTCCACTGCGGGTTGCGAACTGATGAGTTTTCTGGATGCCTACTCGGGATATCATCAAATTAGCATGGCAGAAGACGATGAAG
The DNA here is from genome assembly GCA_019359835.1 of Pharus latifolius. Classification (NCBI taxonomy): domain Eukaryota; kingdom Viridiplantae; phylum Streptophyta; class Magnoliopsida; order Poales; family Poaceae; genus Pharus; species Pharus latifolius. The sequence goes on from CM033322.1 coordinate 71,979,642, forward strand.
AGAAAACTGCCTTCATCACCCCATTCGGCACATACTGCTACGTCAGAATGCCGTTCGATCTCAAGAACGCTGGTTCCACGTACCAGCGCTTGATGCAAAAGACCTTTCTTTCCCAGATAGGGCGTAATCTCGAAGCATATGTAGACGACTTGGTTGTAAAGAGCACCAAAAGATTGTCTCATTTGGACGATCTTGCTGAAACCTTCTGTAACTTGAATCGCTTTGGAATAAAATTGAACTCGGAGAAATGTTCTTTCGGGGTTTCTTCAGGAAAGCTTCTTGGTTTCCTTGTGTGTTCCAGGGGCATTGAGGTTAATCCTGAGAAAATCAGAGCTATTGAACAAATGAGGTCGCCCTCGACCATGAAGGATGTTCAACACCTGGCTGGTCGCATGGCGGCTTTAAGTCGCTTCATATCGCGATTAGGCGAAAGGGGACTACCTTTCTTTAAAGCCTTGCGTAAACATCATAACTTCACGTGGTCCGACGAAGCCGAAAAAGCGTTTCAGGAGGTAAAAACATACCTTTCCAGTCCGCCGGTATTGGTGTCTCCTGAAAAGGAAGAACCATTACTTCTGTATTTGGCGGCCACCCCACACGCGGTCAGCGCAGTTCTGATCGCGGAAAGGGAAGGAGTACACAGACCCGTCTACTATGTGAGCGAAGTACTTCATGGTCCTAAAGAGCGCTACCCTGAGGTCCAGAAGATACTTTACGCACTACTGATGGCTTCCCATAAGCTACGACATTACTTTCAAGCACACAAGATCACAGTACCCTCCTCTTTTCCTTTAGGGGATATTGTCCGAAATCCAGAAAAATCTGGTCGAATCGCCAAATGGGCGGTCGAATTCGGTGCCTTTGAGATCCATTTCACCCCTCGCACGGCGGTTAAGTCTCAGGTTTTGGCCGACTTTGTGGTCGAATGGACCAACCCTGAGCCACCCGTGCAGTTGGCGAAGGAACTGGAGTGCCCCGATTATTGGACAATGTACTTTGACGGCTCCCGTAGTTTTCAACACTCGGGGGCTGGAGTGGTCTTAGTTACGCCTCAGGGCGAACAGCTTAAGTATGTCATTCAACTACACTTTGTTGCAACCAACAATGCAGCAGAGTATGAAGGTCTTCTTGCAGGGCTCCGGGCAGCAAAATTCCTCGGAGTCCGTCGATTAGTGGTGAGGGGGGACTCACAGCTGGTCGTAAACCAGGTAAACAAGGAGTACAGCACCTCCGATGAGACAATGGCTCATTACCTGGGGGAAGTGAGGAAATTGGAAAAACACTTCAGTCACTTCGAAGTCCAATACATCCCGCGAAAGGACAACATTCTCGCAGACCAATTATCCAAAATTGGATCCTCATGCTCATCCGCTCCGGCAGGAGTGTTCATTGAACACTTGGACCATCCTTCGATCATGACTTCGGTCGAGGATGATCCGGCAATAGCCTTCGTTGCCAACCTCGGTCAGGAACAAGATTGAACTCATCCATTGAGGGTCTATCTTGAACATGGGACCCTACCCGAGGACGAAACCAAAAGCGATCGGTTAATTCGAAAGGCGCGTCTGTACAAACTCATAGATGGGGTTATGTACAGAAAGGGTACTCAAGGAGTATTCATGCGCTGCATATCTCAGGAGGAAGGAAAATCCCTCTTGAAAGAAATACATGACGGTGTATGCGGTGCACACGCGTCACACCGAACACTGGTCAGAAAAGTTTTTCGACAGGGATTCTACTGGCCTTCCGCACTCGATGATGCCAAGCTTATGGTCAAGATGTGTCCACAGTGTCAGTTTCATGCAAGACAGGTTCATCAACCTGCTTATGCATTGCAAACTATTCCTCTCGCATGGCCTTTCGCGATCTGGGGAATGGACATCGTCGGTCCTATGCCACAATCGGTCAATGGGTACAAATTTCTATTCGTAGCCATTGACACGTTCACAAAGTGGATTGAGGCCGAACCAGTACGAAATATTACTGCATCAGCCGCACAAAAGTTCTTTCACAAGAACATTGTGGCACGATTTGGTGTTCCAAACCGTCTCATCACAGACAACGGTTCTCAGTTCGCTAGCGGTCTTTTCCTAGACCACTGCGATCAGATTGGGACCAAGGTGTGCTTTGCTTCCGTGGCACATCCACAAAGCAATGGTGCCGTAGAACGGGCCAATGGGCAAGTATTGCAAGGTATCAAAAAACGTGTTTTTGATCGCCTCAAGACCCGCTCGGGGGCTTGGGCAGACGAGCTCTATACTGTTCTATGGGCACTACGGACTACCTCTAGTCGAGCCACCGGTAAGACACCCTTCCATTTGGTCTATGGAGCCGAGGCTGTGTTGCCTATGGAAGTAAGTATTGGATCTGTTCGCACGAATCAATTCGAACAGGTCAACCAATCCGAACAACGATCGCAAGATCTCATCCTCCTGGAAGAACGGCGTGATCGCGCCCTGATTAAGTCCGCGGTATACTTGCAGGCTCTACGCAAGTATCACAGTAAAAAGGTGCGACCACGTGATCTCAACGTGGGCAACTTGGTTTTACGAAAAATTCAAGACCAGTCTAACCGCAATAAATTCTCCCCAAAGTGGGAGGGACCATACACTGTCGTCTCAGTGCCGCGGCCAGGATCTGCGCGGTTAGCCATGGAGGATGGTCGGATTTTGTCCAATACTTGGAACATCGATCAACTTCGCAAGTTTTACGTGTAAGTATTCCAATCACTTTTTTCCTATTCAATTAGCATCTTTTCATAAAAAGCATGTCTTGTTTTCATACAATGAGTGTTTTTCTTTAAGCCCAAATTATACAAATTCGACCTGGGGGCTGATCGCTGGCGGTTAGGTTATTACAGCATTTTTCAACCGGATTCGCTGGTCAATCTCATGATCACTTCCAGATAAGTCACTCCTAAATAAGCCGTTTCTCAACGCACACGGGACTATCTGGCTAGTCTTCGGTCATTTGGGTGGCTACCAGTTTGCAATAAGGTTAAAATGTTACTTTAATCTTGACCATCGGCTTGAAGCACATATCCTTGGTCATCATACTTATGTTTTCCCCTCTGCTTCAAAATACTAAGGCTTCAGTATTCATAAAACAGAGGCGGGGGCTAGAGGAATATACTTATAGTATGAAACTTATGATGTGAATATGCACTTTCTTTTGAAAAAATTGTTTTACATACATAGCATTGTAATTATAATTGTTTGGTTACAAAATGTAAGGATCATTCGATCCTCAGCTCAGCCAAGAGTTTGTCAACGAAGGGCTTAACTTCTTCAATAACGGCGTCAAGCAGTTCTTCACTCTCGACCTCAACCGGTCCCACCAGCGCGCTCAAATTCGCATCTGGGCCATGGTGAAGTCGAACCCGGCTGAGTACGGCAGAAGCGGCTGATCGGACTCTCGTCCTGATTGTCTCTTCACGTCGCCGTAAATCTCCAGGGAGATATTCGAGCAGTGATTCTGCTTGAGTTGTAAGCAGTGATGCCCAATCGCTGACATTTGGGTCGTCCTTCCTCAACTCTACCACGTTGGTATTCAAAAGGCTGGCTATGGCCTTCAGTTTTTCGAAGACCAGTAGGCTCAACTCTTTGACCACTTGATCAGTATGGTTGAGTGAGGACTCGAGAAGCATCTTGTCCTTGACAAGCTGTGTAATGTGACCTGCTTGCGCTGTACAGAGAAAAGAGGTTATTAAACAAGAAACGGCTTTAAGTTTTCTCAAATTGAGAATCGACTTATCAGCCTTCTCAGACTGAAGTTTATTGATTTCAGTCCGTAGTTTCTGGAACTCTGTAACTGAGTTCAGCCTTATCTTGGCTAACTCTTTCTTCAAGAACGTAACCTCTCTGCAGCAAAATCAGGTTAGTTACAATTAAAGCCTACTTATATTAACAGAAGGATGACTATACTCACTTGCGCAAGCCGTCACGATCTTTTTGAACAGCCGCCATGCTAGCCATTGCAGCATGCGACTGGCTCGTCACCCATGACAAGCCCTGTGACACAAAGCAAGAGAGTCAAGTATGCTCTAAAGGCGATTCAAGCGCCGAAACAGGGGTGATCATACCTTCATAAACTTATTTAAAGCGGCATCATCCATGCTAGCAGGAATCCTTGCTAGCGCGCCTGAAGTGCCTGCGATGGGGACAGTTGATGGGAGTGCCGGCCGGATGCCACCCCCAGAGGTCACTGGTGGTGACCTAGTCCCTGTACTTGTTTCACCTCCCGCGGTCCGGACGACTTCCTGAACCACGGGAGTAGAGCGCTCTTCATTAGAGGCTCCCTCATCAGCCCTAGCTTCAACCTCCCCAGTGGCGGTTGAAGGTATAGGCGCTGTCTTCTTTTGCCTAATAGGAAGAATGGGTCAGACAGCTTTTATCTAAGATTACTGTCAAGTAAGAGTTTTTACCTTATTCGAAATCCCATTCGTTCCTGGGACTTCTGGGAAAATTCCCCTTGTGAAGGAGAGCCGTCTCCGGTTCTTGCCTTCCTTATGGTACATAAGACAGCACCCCCCTGCAAATGTCACGTTACTAGCATATTCTTAGGGAACAGGTAAAAACACATAGGTCTTTACCTGGGCCACCGGACTAACTGGTGGGGCTGCATCCGAAGGCCTTGGCGATTCCTGAGTTGCTGGAACCGTCACAACCGGCCTTTGTTCGTCTACCTCCTCCTCTGTCCGCGGAGGAGGAGGATTTTCCTCCCTGGAATCCCTAGTGGACCCAGGGGGAAGCTCTCCTTCCTGTATGTACATTAACTTGTCAAATGCGCAGAAAGAGCCATGGAGGGAATGATCGAAAAGATCCTTTACCTTAGTCGTCCCTTCGACCAGGGAAGCAGAGATGATTGACCCCGAAACCCCGGGGGCTTCAGGAATTGGAAGGTCACCCGCGACCACAAGATCTTCGGTGGTCGCAGGGTCAGCCACGGCCACCTCTTCGGCAGCTGTGGTCTCTGCGGGACAACTTGGGGCATCGCTGGATGGAAGATCCGCGATCTTCCTCCTTCGAAGGATCAGAGGAACGTCATCCTCTTCCTCCTCGCTCCCCTCTCCCTGTACGACGAAGAAGTGATTCCATGTCGCGCCTGAAAAAGTAGCAGGAATGCGATATCTTACCGCAGTCTTTCTTGCGAGACGAGGAATGCTTCGTGAAGACCCCTCTCCAGGGTTCAGCTTGGTCTTCTTAGAGGCAGGACTCTTTGTCCTGGGTCTCTGAGAGACCTTCTTCACGTTCCTCGCCGTCGGCTTCTTCAGAGAGCCGACATTTTCACTTGGGAATATTGCATCCGCAAACCTCCCTAGGAGCTATTCTCATTCCAATGGGATTGATTAGTGCTGGACATACATGAAACCTGCAAAACAGAGGCCAAGTGGAAAGTTTACCTTCCGGCGCTCCTGTTTAAGGTCGTCGCCAGCATGAATCAAGCTTTGGGGGCGAGGCGATCCCTTGGGGCCCTCTACCTCGGCGTTGTACGCCCTGAGGAGGTAGTTAGTCCACCTCTCAATCTCAGCTGAGAGCAGGACTGTTCCCAGATACGAGTTAAATTGATACATTTCAAAAATGACAAAAGGATTTCAATGTCAGAAATGAGTACCTTCGTTATAGTCCAAGGTAGTGTCCGCCATGGACTTAATCTCCCAAGCCGGATGAGCCCTTTCACGTAGGGGGCTCACCCGATTCTTCACAAAGTCTCGGATGACGTCACGTGCCGTCAGCCCTTGTTCGACTAAGTGAAGGATCACCTCGGCATGCTTCATGAACTCCGCGTTCATCGCCGGGAGAGTATCCAACTCGCTCGTTTTCTCCGGCCGCGAGTTCTCAAACCACAGCCCGCTCTCGGTCGGCGGGGTGCAGTAAAACCATTTCTGGTGCCACCCGTGCACTGAGTCTCGCAGGGGTGGGGAGGGATACTCCTTTTTATCCCTCAGCCGGAAGTAGATGCATCCGGCGGCGTTGGTGCTCTTCGACCACGCCGAAAAGTAAAATCGTCGGAAAAGATCCACGCTGGGATATACTCCGACGAAGGCTTCACAGAGATGCTGGAATACTGCAAGAATCAGCATCGCGTTGGGGTGGAGGTTGATCAGTTCCCACCCGTAATGTTCAAAGATATCCTTAAGGAACCGACTCTCAGGGAATCGGAACCCGCAACGAAAATACTCCTCAAAAACCACCAACTCGCCTTATTGGACAGTTGGGGTTTCTTGGTCCTTCTCCGCAGGTCGCCAGTTAATGAGCAGCCGCGGAGAAAGGATCTCCTCCTTCTCAAGCGCCATCAGGCTCTCCTCAGAATGATGAATGGATCTGCTCCAGGACGCCATCTATGGTGTAGAATCAAAGGGGAAGCTGGCGATTTGGGGAAGATGAAGGCTGAAGAAAGTGAGGGTTTTGAGCGGCGGGAATTCTAAGGGTTTTTTCGCGGCTGAGTGGCTTCCTCAAGAAGCTACCTACTGCTTTTTATAGACCCAAGGCGACGCATTAATGAGTAAACGGCTCGTTTCAAACGTTCCATTAAATGCTTTATTCATTTCCCATAATGGATACTGTCTCTGATGGACCCGATAAAGTACTCAGGCGTCGGATCTGAAACAAAAAGACTTCTTTGTTTTGGAAACTGAAAGTGTAAAAGGATTGAAAAATTTCCAGTACTTTTCAGAGGAAGTTTTTCCTTTTTATACTTTGAACATTTTGTTCGAAAAAATCACGTAACCCAATTTTTAACGTACTGAAGTGGTTCTAATTGGGTTATGGTTTTATCGAAATCGTGTTCTAGGCTAAAACTTCGTCTCTAATCGAAGTAATAGTTTAACCGGATGTTCAACTCTGGTCGCAATTCAGTTCTAACCGCGGCCTTAAGTCTGATCGCGGCATCAGGGCAGGTCATGGTGATCTTTTAAAGCGCGATTCTAATCGCAGAACTGAAATTTCCTGTGTATGAATGGTCGCGGACTAAGCTTTTAGCCTTAATTTCGCACAGAAGGTATGAAGAATGTTCATATGGATAAAAGAAACTTTATTTATTACATTCTTTACATACAAAAGGGATACGGTCGATAAAAGCATCGACTTGTTCCGAAAGAAGTTTACAAAGTTCCCCAAGGGACATATTGTTGTCAGTAGGATCTACACTGACAACCCCCAAGGAACTAGCGACTACTCTAAGTCTATCTATATCGTCCCTAACAATAGACGCACTATTGTCCCTAATCAAGTCAGAGAGTTCTCGCTGTTGCTGAGCGAAGTCTCTCTCTCGACGGAAATGGTGCGCCTCCTCTCGGGATCGATCAAGACATTCTGCTAAACGCATAATCTTCGAGGCCATCTCCTCGGTCTTCTTCTCCAGGGCATTCTTCTCTTCCAGAAGAGTCTATCCGGAAGTAAGAGATGGAGCAGCAGAAGGCTGATCGCTGGGGCCTCCTACCTCCTGCATTTTGCAAAAGTTAGTCATATTAACTAAAATTATCAGCAAAAAAAGGAGAAGAATTGTTACCTGTCCCTGTGCATAACCCGTTGATACACCCATCTTGGGAGGAAGATCATCATATGGTGGAAGAGCAACCTTCCCAGAAGAAGATTGCTTCGCCAACCCAATATGGCAATCATCTGATCGAGGGATAGTCACCGCTTGCCGACCAGGATGTTGATCACCCAAAAGGATGGGGGAATTGGACGTGAAGGGATCTTTCTCTAAGGATAAAGGCCTAAAGGCATGAACGGGGAGGGTCAAAGAAACTGAAGGAAGAAAGAAACTCGCTACATTCTTCACCTTTGTTCCACTGGAAGATCCTTCGTCAACCTTGGGTTTCTTCCTTAAGGGAGACAGGACTTCATTCGTTTGAGACCCTTGTTCGACAATTTCCCCTTCATCGCTCTCAATCTCGATGATTTCGTGATCTGCCATTGGGAAGAGTAAGTGAAAAGGAAGGAGGCCAGGTAACAAGAAAAAGACTTAGGCGTGAGAGGGAAATTGTAAATCTTTACATGTCCAGGGGTCTGGTATTTATAGCCGCCAGGTCGACGGTTCACCTCCCAGACACCTCGAGTTTCGTTAAAGACATTTACAATTTTACCTCGAGATAAAAATCTCTACGGCGCCATCATTGCCCGTCACGTAATGTCAGAACCCGTCTTGAAAAACCAACCGTTTTCACTTAGTGCGCCACTAAGTGGAGAAGTTAAAGGGTCGGGTTAAAAATCCAATGCACGGTTTTTAAATTCGAAATAAACACGTCTCTCCGTTTTCTTCGAATTTGGGGGCTAGCTGACGAGGATTGACACCCGGGTCACTTCTAATAAACTTCTGGTTCAAGACAGGTTCGAACCAGACATGTGTCTGGAGATGCGAACTCAAGCTATTCTGAGAGGCATCACCACGAGGTCGCAAGCTTTACGCGATCAAGTCGCAGCTTTACGCGGTCAGACCGTAAGCCTTGCGCGGTCAGAAGTTCGTGGGCTATACGCGAACTACACATTCGGGATATTACGCGGTCAGCCGAATCCCGCGGTCAGAACATCTGCCGATCAGGATACCTGGGATCTATCTATTCGGTTGTCCATACGACAGGATATTCTAAGTATCCCGAAGATTCCTACACGTGGAAAATCAACCGTCAGGAGGTTAACACGTACAGTTATCCATGAATAACACGTGTTTCACCTACGTGGAGGTTAAGAGCAGTTTCAAAAACCGTATCCAACCGTCCGTGCAACCGATTGATGCAGTTTCCTTCACATGGCACCCTTTCAAGCAGTATAAAAGGATGGCATGAAGTATCAATCAGGGGGGATAGAAAAGTTAGCTAAGTCTACGGCACACCTCATATAGCATTTTTAAGTCTTCTTTAGCTTATCTTTGTACACTTTTACAGGAAAAATCCTTGCCTGTGAGGACTTTTCCTTCCATTTGTAAACATTTTACCACACTTAGTGAAATCTCAACAGGACGTAGGGCTTTTACTCCCACCATCGAGGGCCCGAACCTGTCTAAATTCTCTGTGCTCCTGTTCACCATTGTTCAGCATACCTTCCCGAAGGGTCATCTTGAAAGGTCTCACTATTACAAATTCTGCATAAGTTCGGCTGAGGACTCCGAGTCCGAATCGTCGACAGAGACCGCTCAATGGATGCAACCTCTTTGTTGTTGCGCTCATTGGCGACCTCTTCTAGCAAAGCAAAGTTTTCCTTGCGACAATAGAAATTATTATTCCAGTTCATAAAGGACAGAGATTGAAGCAAGTTACTTACTGCTTGAACTTGTTGTGTTCTTTTTGTGCGACCTTAAACTGCTCCACCAGCCAGCCAAATTTGGCCGCACTGCGAGTAGTCCTTTGGATAAAACAAAAAGAAAGTGTCAGAAGAAAATTCTCAGAAAAACATTTGGAGTTATGAGGTAAAGATTTTTACTTACCTCGAAGAACTCCTCAAGCTAAATCTCAGGGAGGTCCCCAAGATCAACAGCTTGGCTGGAAGAAGCCAAGTTTTCCCGTGCCTGCCCCACTCTACTTAAAAATTGAGACCGAATGCTCAAGTTAGGGGCAGGGCGATGAATTTCGATGGGTTGCACCATTGTTTCTTGTGTCCTCTCCACTCCCTGAAAGAGCCATCAGTGAAGATTCATCATGAAGTACTACGGACCTCTTCCTTAGAATAAAAAGAGAGGATTCCTCTTCCTCCTCCACATCGCTCCCCTCACCCTGTATGACCATGAGATAATTCCTAGTCGTATTTGAAAAAGTTTGAGGGGTACGAATCCTTACTGTGACAACCCTTGCGGTCGAAGGACCAGTTTTTTACTTGACCACTACAAGGTCTGGGCCACTCGCTGCTACCTTCGCCATTATGGTCGCAGGGATGCTCGTGGCCGCAGCTGAAGCTAAGGTTGCAACTGGCAGAATGGAGGCTTGTGGGCATGAATGCCACATAGATGGTGCATTGGTTGCTCCATCTGTTGAGAGAGCAGTCAATGGCCAAATTTGCAAGGCCGTAGGCCTGGCCGAGCATTTGGTCACAGAGCGGCCCTTCAACTTTTTTGATGAAGGACCACTTGAGGATCCTACATCATCACCAGTCAGCCTCTTCTGGGCCACGAGGCGCTCGAACAACTGTGCAAACCAAATTGAATTACTTTGGTAACTCTTGTGCAAAATAAAACATGTGCAAACTTTCCAAAAGAGAAGTACCTTCCGACGTGCCTATACAAGGTCATCAATGTTGCCGACCATGCTCTCCGGCCTTGGCGCACTGACATCGCCTTCCAGGGCCACGTTGTAGGCCTTCAGGAGGGAATTTGTCCTCCTTTCGACCTTATAAGTGGGCAAGACTATCAAGAAAAGAACAGTCAATATTTTTCAAAAATACTTCGGTTCAAATAAGTCAAAAACGAACTGAAAGAATGTACCAATTTGAGTGACTGAGCAATTACCAACGTGATAATCCCTAGAGTAGTCTTCTATTGCCCTAACCACCCAGCCAAGATGCTCCCTCTTCCTCAGAGGGCTGATCCTATTCTTCACAAAGTTCTGGATCACATCACGGGCGATCAAGCCCTCATTCACCAGGTGACGGATTACCTAGGCCTGCCTCCTCTGTTCATCATCAAGAGGAGGGGCAGAATCCTTCTCCCCACTCTTCTCTGGTCAGTGGTTCTCAAACCAGAGATGGCTCTCCTCAGAAGCCAGGCAATAGAATCACCGCTGGCTCCATCCATGGACAGAATCGCAGAGGGGGGGTATGGGTAGTCTTTCTTCTCTCGTAAGTAGAAGACGACACACCTAGAAGCATTGGAGCTTTTCGACCACACCAAAAAATAAAATTGGCAGAAAAGAGGTATGCTGGGCAAAACCCCAACATATGCCTCGCATAAATGCTGAAAGACATCCAGGATCAGAATGGAATTGGGGTGAAGATTTACCAATTCCAGATCATAATGTGTGAGGATGCCCAAGAGGAATTTGCTATCCAGGAGATGAAACCCACATCATAAGAAATCTTTAAAATAGCCAGCTCTCCCGGTTGTACGGTTGGGGTTTCTTCTTCTTTGGCAGAGCGCCATGGGATCAGCGACCTGGAGGGGAGATATCCATCCTTCTCTAGGGCTAACAAGCTCTCGACTGTACAGTGGAGAGAACGGGTTCAAGACGCCATTGAGATAGAAATTGGAAGAAAGGAGAAAGCTCGAGTCCGAAAAAGTTTAGGACTTGGGCAATTCTGAGAAGTAGTTTGGAGGCTAAGTATATAAAGTTTCAAGGGGCGACGCTTCGAGTTCCCAGTCATGGATCATATCAAACGGCTTGAAACTTTCCATTTAATACCTATCATGATGTTCTAACACACGCACAGAGGGGTTTTTTATACTTTGATTAGAATTAGAAACGACAAGGCATCTCTTTGGAACTTGAAATGTTATTTTAATTGAAGAACCGTGTCATTTCAAACTCGTTGGCTAGCTGACGGAGATTGTTACTCAAGTATCTTGCCTATGTCTTTCCGTGATCGCAAGAGACCACAGAGATAGACCTAAGTTGTTTGGTTATACCTTTCTGTGATCACACTAGACCACAGAAAGAAAGCCAAGCTATTTGTTTATACCTTTCCATGGTCGCGAGAGACCACGGAGAGAGATCATGGGATAGTCCAAGATATTTGGACATAACTCAACCCATTTTGTCAATTAGACATGAAGGCCTATCATGCATGATTATCTCGTGATTGAGGTCGCGGACTTTTATGGTCACAATGATTATTATCGCAGAGTCTGCGATCTCCCATATTACACTACCCGTGGCCTCTCTTGTCATGGAGATATTTGTCCACGATTATCCTGGATGCGGAGTTATGATAATCCTTGATATGTGTTCGCAGTGCATACGTGAACATGAAAACAAAAGAGTTATTAGAATTGGAGGTATCTCCAATCAAGAAGGTCTGGTTGAGACTTTCTAAGCATAGTCTAGGAGTTGTATGGTTGCACCATAACCGCACTTTGGCCAATTTTCCCGGGATAATACTCTCTTCGTTGACAAGATAAGGATAATTATTCAGTTGCCCATGGCCGAGCAATTATCCATACACTGTCAATGAGATAAGGATTAATGTGGAGTTATCCATAACCGCACATTCTAACCAGCAAACTACAACCGCTTGCAACTGTTGCGCAGTTATCGCCAACGCATCCTTTCGGTCAAGTAACTGGCCTCCTTTTCAGTAAGTATAAAAAGGGGGATAGGGCTTGAAGAAACACTACTACAGAATACATTATCACAGTCGGGTCAAAACAGTCATCACAGACGGTTCTGAACCATCAGTGATATTCAAGTCACTGATTATCAAGTACTATCACTGACGGTTCTGAACCGTCTGTGATTTTTCCCATCACAGACTGTTATAAGATCAAAACCGTATGTGATACTCATACTACACAGACTATTATAAGATCAAAACCGTCTGTGATACTCATACTATCACAAACGGTGTTAAGTTTTTAACCGTCTGTGATAAGTAGAATATCACAGATGGTTTTGAGTTCAAAACAATTAGGGATAGTGTCCTATCACATACGGTTATAACATCCAAACCGTCTACAATAGTGTCCTTATCACAGATGGTTTTGAGGTCAAAACCATCTGGGATAGTGTCTCTCATAACCGTCTGCGATAGTGTCCTTATCACAGACGGTTTTGAGGTCAAAACCATTTGGGATAGTGTCATTATTGGAGATTATTGTCATCTCATAACCGTCAGTGATAGTATGAGTATCACAGAGGGTGCTAAGCTTATAACCATCTATGATAGTGTCATTATCGAAGACAGTTGTAATCTCTGAACAGTCAGTGATTGTATGAGTATCACAGACGATTCTGGGATTATAATCGTCCGTGGTAGTATGAGCATCATAGAGGGTGTTGAGCTTATAACTGTTTGTAATACTTTGTGATACATACATAGATCGATTTATCACAGACGGTTTTTATATCAAAACCGTCTGTGCATATTAATATTTTTTTAAATAAATTTCTTTTTTTTGTGGCTAGCCTCAGGAATCATGCTAGCCATGCCCTATGTACAATAGCATGTATAATAGCATTTCATATATACAGTTCATTTCATACGTACAGTTCATTTCATACATGCACAGTATTTAGAAATATATACAGTTCATCTCATACTTGCACAGCACTTAGAAACATGTACAATAGCATGCATTTCGTATATACAGCACAGAACTCAGAAATATGTACAATTGAGATTGAACAAATAAATATAATCGACAATTAAAGTCAGTATGTTAGATGTACTATACTATCTATACCTATTTCTCAGTTAGATGTCCTACAGATAGTCTCAATTAGTAAGGCTGCACTAATACGAACCTTTCGGGTCCCTAAACTTCCCCTTGGTTGATATGACCTCCGTAAGAAAATACTCAGCGAGCATCCCTCGGACTATACCAATCTGCCAAGGGTCAAAGCTTTTTTAAGGGAAGTCGACCCCCTGCAGCAAGAGTTGGTACAGAAAAATTAGCTCTATGCAATTGTAAATTCTGCCAAATCGATACAAAGGGCAGCAGTTGTATACCTCGGGGAAACCTGGCCGGTGAGGGGTGATGAGGTCATACATGTGGCGCATCACGTAGAACCCACATGTATTGTCGTCCGGCTGCTGATGGCACTACCAATGTATAGACCGATAGTTAGTTGGGGATATGTTATAAAGTAAAACAGATGCCGATTGAAATTTGTAACGAAAATTATAACCACTGAAACTTATCGGCTCGCCACTCGTGCTGTCGCCCTCCCTCGGCAAAGTAGTTCGTGAAAGCCCTGCAGATAGTCGAAATTGACAGTTTGAGGATAGTCGGAATTAACAATTTGAGGACAGTAAATCTAGATACAAGACAGGTCCACATGAATATCATAAAACATGTTAACCTTTCGAATACATCTCGTGTGCCGCAATACTCGTACCCTTTCCTCTACAATGAATCAAGGTAGAACACCTTGTTCCTTTTCGGAATAAGTACTAGCAGGATCCAGTGGTAGCTACATGTCACGCATCAAGAATTAATAATTTAATCTAAGTCTGGGGGTGTGCATATGGAGACACTAATCTACGGGTGAAGTACTGATGAAAGCACTCACCTCTAGTTGTAGGGTACAAGTATGTACTCCTTGTCGACCTGAGCAAGCAACCCTCTTTTGATGTAGTCGACAACGAAGTCCGCGTCGGTCCTAAACATCACCTCGGCGACCATCTGGGGGTCCAGGAAACTGATAGGTTCGCATTTAGCTTTGGCATATCTTGTCATGCAGCTGGACGGAACTAACCAATTAATAAATGACATATATCTGTATATGCACGAACAGGCGTAGGATAGTAGGATACTTACAGCACCCAAGACTGTAGGATTGACACATCGAGCGCGTCTTTGTTGAGTAAATTGTGCAGTTCTTCGAAGGTCACCGAGTAGGTCCCGACGTCGTTATGGAACCCTACCACGGTGTACTTGACCATGATATGCGTCGGACGCTGCGTCCTGGTCTTGTTTGTCCTCTACATGTACCATCCATGGAGGCTTTGGCATGCTAATCCCATGCTAGAAATTGCGGCATCGGAGGCCATGGGCATCCCCAGAGCGAACGGCATGAGAGCTGATGGCGCACTCTTCTCACTCTCCTTCGCCGTGCTCTTCTTTGCTTTTCCCCTACTAGCCAGCTTCTTGATCAGTTGCCTCCTAGTCGGAGTCAGCTTCGTCATTGGACCCGTTGGTTGGCTTCTCGAAGGGGTCAGCTGGCTAGTAGGTCGAGTGTCGGTGTCTATCTGTGATGTAAGAACCTACATATAGTAATGGTCACTAACTCCGAGGGCTATTATTACAATATGAATTATGAAACTGGTGGGGGAATTACCTAATCCAGGACGATGTCCTTCTTGGGCCATTGCACGTACGTGTGCACCGCATCCCCGAGAGTGGTGATCTCGTCGTTCGGCAGTTTGTCCAACGGAAATCCCTTGCAATGGTCAGAGACACTATCCACCTGGACTCGTGCAAAACCCTTAGATAGAGGGAGACCACGGATTGTGGCCCCCGCCGTGCATGGTTGCGCCATCCCACGGCCAGTCTCGATCGAGAAGAGATCGGCCAGCACCATAAGCTTACAGGAGGCGGGTTCCTACAAATAGTGCGCATTAACATATTGAATTTCACCGCTTTTCACTTTCGAATGAATTAACATAGAAAAGCAGTCATTACCTACAGAAGGTCCACCGGATACTGTCGAGAGGGCTCCAACTGCGAAGACCCCGGCGCGGACGCACAGCTACTACGGTGGCCAAGAAGATTGGGGCTCGGTAATTCCGCTGTTTCAAGGGGGGTGCCCTGGGTCACCTGTTTTAGCTCTTCATACATGGCCCGCATCTTTGACAACTGCTCCCAGAGTGCTTTGTCCCAAGCAGTGAACTCCTATCGCATCTCCTCCTTGAGCCGTTCGTCGCGGGCTTTGTGGGATCTCTTTCTCCTCTTAGCCGTCTCCTCATCATCAGGGAAACCATCCCTCCAAGGCACAGTGGCACCAAGGCCGCGCACGCAGCCAGGATGCTCCTTGTTTCCTAGCGCCGTTGTGAGGATATTCCTATCCCTCCTAGGGTTGAACTCTCCGGATGCCGCCTGCGCACTCAGCGTCGCCTGCAATAGGAGAACTTAGCAATAAAACCCATTGCATGTGTGTTACGAGGATAGTAAGTGATCCTACAAAGTTAGAGATCTTACCAGCCGGTCGATCACTTCCCTGTCTGCAGGGTTATTCACAGAGAAGCTTCCAGAGGAGGTCATCGTCGATCTTGCTCGACACCAATTGTGGGCGTGCACGTCCGTTAGGCCTGCATAAGGACCGGCGGCCGAAGACTGGGAAGCCTCCTCATTCTGCTTCCTCCACAACCCCTTCTTCCCCACATACCCACCGGTGCCTAGTCTGTGTGGGTAGGCATTCTTGGCCAGGTTAGCCTTTCCCTTCGCACTAAGCTCCTAGAACTCAGGCGTGCCCTTCATCTCCATGAACTGCTGCCATGCCTCAGGAGTCCCAAAAGGGTAGTCATTGAAGGGGGTCTTCGACTCCTTCACATAGTGCCTAACAAGATGGCTCTTGAAGTTCCTCCACGCCTTGTTTATTGACATCAGTGTCGTCCGGCGGATGGTGAATTGGCGATTCTCGGGAATGTGAAACACCACCTACACTTCTTCCCACAGCGCATCCTTGCACTCTTGGGGCACTTGACCCCAGTCGGAGGTGGTGATGGGCACCCGCTCCCTTGCCACTTTGCCGCATAGTGAGTGGTACTGACCGACAAGTTTGTCCAGAGCTTCCGGCACACCGTTGTTGTCAAACTGTATGTGCTGCTTTTCCTGCTTGTCGAGACGCACGCATGTCATCCGGCCTTGCCCCTTTCTCTTCTATGACTGGGTCACGGTGGATGCGGCGACCTCCGGCCCAGGCGTCTCATCGCAGTGAGGTCACTCTGACCCCCCAACCGGTTCATTTCGTCACCAGACATATCAGTTCCTAACATAAGTGAAAGAGAGAACAATTTAAGTAATCTAAAACTAATAATTCTATAACAAAAACCATATACTTATAATTGACCAAGAATGGCAGAAACGGTGGGGAGGCGACGGAGGTGATCGCGCCGGAAGGTGGGAGGGTGATGGAGGTGATCGCGCCGGACGGTGGGGAGGCGATGGAGGTGATTGCGCCGGATGGTACGAGGGCGGAGAGAGCTAGGGCAAGTGAACAGTTGCGAAGTGTGGAAATGAGTGGGACAAAGCCTGCCTTGAACTATGTACCATGTAGAGAGATTATCACAGACGGTCCAGACTTCACAACCGTCTATGATATTTTAACATCACAGACAATTTTCACATAAGAACCGTCTGTGATAGTCTCTCTAGTGATAATCTCTAGAGAGATTATCACAGACAGTTTTGACTTCAGAATCGTCTGTGATAATCTCTCTAGTGATAATCTCTAGAGATTATCATAGACGGTTTTTACATTAAATTAGTCTATGAAATTATCACAGACAGTTCTGATTTTAGAACTGTCTGTGATAGAACGTCAGACGGGTTTTATAGACAGTTTTTAACTCAAAACCGTCTATGTTGTTAATATATCACAGTCGGTTGTGAACTCTGAACTGTCTGCCAACCTGAACTCTGAACGTCTTCTACGCAATGATGTAGAGTTTACAATCAGAAACTCTGTAGCTCTGTAACTCTAAATGCTTGAAAACTTGTTTTAAATGAACACTCAGTTATTTCAAATGGAGTCCAAATGCTCCAAACATAGGTTACAATGTGGAGCATGCTCAAATAAATGTTACATACAAATGGGGACTTTGACTGACAATTTCCACATACACAGCCATGTTATCCTCAACTTTCCACTTGCCTCGGCCCTGCAAAGACGAGAAGTAGAGAATATATAAGCTATATCGATAGAAACAAATGTACTAAGGATGGTTGATTACCTTTAAAGTATAACGCTTCCTGGTGATCCATACGCACGTAACTGGTTTCGTCGTTGTCTTCATTATCGACCTGTACACCATCTATGGAGGCATCTCATCAAATTGATTGTATTCCTCCTCATCTATGATATTTTTAACTCCAATAATCATTCTCTTGCCATGAAGGACGACATGCCACTTCTTATTGGCCGGGTCAGTGACATAAATGACCTAAATGGCTTGTTTTGCAAGTATGAATGGCTCATCTTTATAAGCAACTCGATCGAGCTCCACAGAAGTGAAACCGTAATTGTCAACCTTCACACCCTGTGGGATTTGGACCCATCGGCATCGAAACAGAGGAATCTTGAATAGTACGTAATCGAGCTCCCAAATTTCTTCTATGAACCTGTAGTACGAGTTCAATCCACATACTACCCTTGTTGGGCCTATCTCGTTGAACTCCTCATGAAAAGCTGCTACGCTCACTCCACTATTTTGTACAGTGCTCTTTTGATCTTGAGCTTTCGTGTAAAATGTGTACCCATTGATGTCGTATCCCTGCCATGTCTGTACAGTAAACGTGGGCCCTTTTGACAACCATTTAAGGTTCTCACTTGTGGACTCCCCGGTGATTCGTGCTTTCATCCACGCATTGAATCGACTGGTATGTTCTCTCGTGATCCAAACCTCTGATCGGTGAGGATTGTCTTGTCGTAGTATCTCCTTGTGCTCATCGATGTATGGAGACTCCTCCGTCCTGTGTTGCAAGACCCAAAAATGAGCTTTCGAGTACATATCGAAATCAGGAGTGATTGCTCTCCATCCAATAGCCCCAACGCCATCAAGCCTCCCCTCGTGACGAGACATAGGAACTCCTATTGCTTCTACCTCAGCCATGTAATCGACGTAGAACTCAACAACCTCTTCCACTGCATAACCTTCGACAATGCTACCCTCGGGCCGAGAGCGATTCCTCATATAGGCCTTAAGTACACCCATGTACCTCTCAAATGGATATATATAATGTAGGAACACGGGTCCACATATATTGATTTCTCTGACAAGATGGACAGTGAGATGGACTATGATATTAAAAAATGACGGAGGAAAATACATCTCAAGCTGACAGAGAGTTCGAACCACCTCGCTCTGTAGAGAATCTAGTCCCTCTGGATCAATGACCTTGTAAGAAATTGCATTGAAGAGATAACACAGCCTCGTGATCATCACTCTGACCTTATGCGGCAGAATACTCCGGATGGCAACAGGAAGCATTTGTGTCATTAACACATGACAGTCGTGAGACTTCATACCAAGAAATTTCAAATCGCCCATGGACACAAGCTTTTTCATATTTGCGGAGTGACCCGATGGAACTTTAACACCATAGAGAAACTTACAGAGTTCTGTCCTCTTAGCCTTGCACAAAATGTAGCATGCAGGGGAGAGGTATATACGGGCTTTCTCGTCCTCTCTCAATGCTAGCTCGGGCCTGATTTTCATTTCGATCATGTCACGCCACACATTGACACCATCCTTTGTCTTCCCTGAAATGTTCAGCAATAGGCCGATTAAACTGTCTCAAATATTCTTCTCTACATGCATGACATCAATGGAATGAAGGACCTCTAAATGATCCAATACGGTAAGTCCCAAAATATCGATCTCTTCTTCCAAGTGTTCGTTGTGCGGGGTTTCAATTTACGACCCTTCCAAACACAACGTCTATGTCCTTCACCCGTGAGTAAACTTCTTTCCCGCGCATAGGCTTTGGGGCTGAACCATCTTCCTTGTGGCCGTCAAATTCCCTCTTCCTCTTACGATACGCGTCATTCTTTGGAAGAAACCTACGGTGACGCATGTACACTGTTTTCCTGCAATTCTTCAGCCACATGCTCTCAGTCTCATCTTCGCAGTGGGGACAAGCTTTGGCTCCTTTCGTACTACGGCCCGACAAATTTCCAAGGTAGGAAAATCGTTGATGGTGCAGAATATCATAGCACGTAGGATGAAGGTCTCTCGTTTGTATGCGTCCCATACCTGCACCCCTTCGTTCCACATTGTTAGCAGATCCTCTATCAATGGTGCTAGGTACACATCAATATCGTTTCTGGGTTGTTTTGGTCCTGAGATAAGTAGAGACATCATGATGTACTTGCTCTTCATACACAACCAAGGAGGAAGGTTGTAGATACACAAAAGAATTGGCCAAGTGCTATGCCGACTGCTCATGTTACCAAAAGGATTAATTCCATCGGTACTCAACCTGAACCTTATATTCCTCAATTCTGCTCCAAAGTTAACAAATTCCCTATTGATGTTTCTCCACTGCGAAGAATCAGCAGGGTGTCTCAGCTTTCCATCCTTCTTCCGGTTTTCTGAGTGCCAACGCAGTAATTTTTCCTCTTTACGGTTTGCAAACAAACGCTTCAAGCGGGGAATGACGGGCAAATACCACAACACCTTAGCAGGAGGTCCTTTCTTTATCTCAGTACAGTTGCCATCATCGGTTCGGTCCTTACGCTTATAGCAGGATGCGCCGCACACTGGACAAACATGCATATCCTTATAGTCGTTACAGTAAAGGATGCAATCATTAGGGCATGTGTGTATCCTTTCTACTTCCATTCCCAAAGGACACAACAGCTTTTTCTCTTGGTAGGTGTTTTTTGGCAACTCGTTTCCTTTCGGAAGCATGTCCGCCAAAAGATCTAACAATCGTGAAACTCTTGTCGGTCCAACTGTTACCTGCCTTCAATTTTAACAGTTCAAGCATGGAGGCCAACTTTGTGTACTTCGACTTGCAACAAGGGAACAATGGCTTTTCTGAGTCCTCAATCAAGCGCTTGAATTTACCAAACTCCCTTTCACTGTAATTTCCTTCCACATCACGCAACATGTCATCTAAATTATCATCCTCTGGCATATCCTCATCGAAGTCGTTGTTGGGATCTGACATGTCCTGTTCCTCAACCTGAATGGCACTTGTTTCTGCAGTTGGCTCTTCTCCATGGTGGATCCAACACATGTACCCCTTTTTGAAACCACGTCAGATCAAGTGGTAACATCTTAAGATTCTGGCAGTCTACGCAAGGATAGTACATATATGGTAAACCCTTCTTTGTCATGTCTTGCTTAGCAACTTTTTGAAAATCTAAAACACATTTCATGTATTCTTCACTCACTCGGTTGTCATTATACATCCAGTCTTGATGGACCATCTGCAATTAAATTCATACACATGCTAAGTAATACTCTACGTACGGTTGACACTCAATAAATTATAAATCTAGCTAGCTAGTGTTTGATGTGGAGTTTGCGGTATAACTAGTTAACTACTACTTGAACTGCAAGTAATTAGTTAGTAACTAATTGGGGGCATGGTAACACACATCATAAAGCAATTAAATAGCTACAGATCAAAAAATGAGTTACAACCATGATTTGCTACTCTACCTTCCCCTCCCTCTTCCTCTAATTTGATCAATCAAAGGAGATCGATATTGATGATGAAATTAAGTAATGTGTATGCCTTAGGACCAAGTACCAACCTTGGATCTTCAAATTTGTTGCCCCCAAATGCTCCCCTTTTGAGATATTGCTCTTCCTTGCCCCATATCTCTTCCAACTAGACAGTATGTCAAGCAAGAGTGTATGACTAGCTCGAAACATCCGCCAAAAGACCTTTTATACCAGGTTCAATACAAACGGTTCTACATAATATCGTCTGTAATAGTAAAATATCACTAATGGTTTTCACTTAAAAACCATCGGTAATATCTGTGCATTTGTGTAGAACTATGACAGAATATCATAGACCGTTTTGATATATCAACCGTCGGTGATAATTAGAATATCACAGAAACTATCACTGACGGTTTTCACTTTAAAACTGTCGGTAATATCGGTGCATTTGTGTAGAAATATGGCATAAATATCACCGACGGTTTTGACATCTGAACCATCGGTGATAATTAGAATATCAAAGACAGTTCCGAGGTCAAAACCGTCCGCTTTACTATCACAATCGATGTTTACTGCAGAACCATCTGTGATAATTAAAAGTCAACAGTCTGCTCTACTTTCACAGGCAGTGATTAGGTCCGAACCGTCTGTAATATACTGGAATTTTGTGAACCGTTCGACTTCTATAAATACTTCCCTCCCTGGAGTTTTGCTTCCAGTTGAATTGTTCCACTTATTTTTCTCCTTGGGCATGACAAGCCCTAATCCATAACCTCCATTGATGGCTGCCGCACCTCCATCGACGGCCACTAGTTTCTCTGGTGAATCAAGTCCAACATCGATCGTAGCTTCAACTCCCTCAGCTAGATTTCGGCATTGCAAGCAAGGCAAGTAAAATTTCAGCATTGTTGGATTATTCTAATCCTATGATGGCAATTATCCTGAGATTCTTGTATCTTTCATTTTTATATTTCTTCTTTTCAATATGATTATGTGCAGGTCCTTGGATGATGTTCACGAGGGGCAATGTAATTCATGGTTCGTCGTCGTAGTATGCTGCCTATGTTGGCTTGGTGGCGAAAGAAAAGGTGAAGATCACCGTTGAGAGCTGGATGGATGTGAAGGTCGAGAAGATCCTCAAGCCTGGTGTGTTTCTCAAATCAGGACCTATAGAAAGCATCTTTCATTTGTCTTCATGATTTCCTCGGGCTTTCTCATCTCAGCTCAACTTTGCATTGATGAGTTGAGCTGAGATGAGAAAGCCAGAAGAGATAACCAAGACCAATGTAACTCAACATCAGTTCCAGCTCCTCGGGTGTCTCTGAACTGAACTCCTATGGTTAAGTCAAACGTGGTTCATACATTTGTTGTTTTAGATGAATGGATTTGTGATGTATCAGGTCTAACTTGTAGTCGATAGTTACATTTGTTGTTTAATTGCAAAGATTCTCTTTCAGATGTGACTTGTCTAATACATCGACTATGTGAATTGGTGTATTTGTATTGGTGTTATGGTGTATATGTGTTTATTTGTATTGGTATTTAGAATTGGGACATGTACTTGAATGTGTGAATTGGTGTATATCTGTGTATTTGTATTGCTGTTTCAGACATGTACTTGAATGTACGAAATGGCTTATTTGTATAAAACTATCACAGAAATATCACAGACGATTTTTAAATCAGAACAGTCTGACTTCAAACGATGATACAACAGACAATTTTTACCTCGAAACCGTTTGTGATATTCAAAGAACGATGAGAATTCGAAGCGTCGAATTTTGTTGGGACTATCACAGTCGGTCCTGACATCAAAATCGTCTGTAATTTGACTATCACAGACTTTTTTACCTCAAAACTGTTTGTGATATTCAAAGAATGTTGAGAATTCGAAGCGTCAGACACTGTTGGGACTATCACAGTCGGTCTTGACATCAAAACCTTCTGTAATGTGACTATCACAGATATTTTTTACCTCAAAACCGTCCACTAGTACAGCAATGCAGTCTACTTGTCGTGGTATTGCGAATACCCCGACAGGTTTTGTGAATGATCCTAGCAAAGATTACGCGGCGCGGGTTGACCGGATGACCGGTCCTCCCCCGCCGGACAAGCACAAGAAATGACACACGGGTTTATACAGGTTCGGGTCCCGGTGGGGGCCCTAGTCCTATCGACGCACTCCCGACCGGAGTCGGCTGGGGAGGCTCTCTCCTGGGGAGAGGCTTCCGGAGCACGTCTGTGAGTTTAGCTATTCCAATAAAAGAGAACCGATCCCTTACAACAGAGGGGTACAAGGGCTATTTATAGCCCCAAAAAGAAGCAAAAAACCTAAACTACCCCGGAAGCCACCGTCGGATTGAAGGGTAGAACCGTCCTTCTCCCGGTCAAACGCCTTGGATGCTTGACAGGTAGTCGCTAGTTCCCGAGGCGCTCTTCGCGTGACCTGCACGTGACAAACAATTCGAGACTTTACCTTTGGGAGGGTGATGAGGCCCGGGATGGCGCCGGAGGCCACGTCCCGGGGGCCAAAAGGCGGCGCCCGGGGAGGGGCCGAAGGCCACGTCCCCGGGCAAATGGCGGCACCCGGGACGGCCCCGGAGGCCACGTCCCGGGCGCCAAATGGCGACACCCGGGAGGGCACCGGGGGCCACGTCCCGGGGGCTGTAACACCCTAGTTTTGGGGGTGAAAAGTTTTGCATAAAAACCCTGCATGCATGTATCTCTGTAGTAGTAGCCAGATCAGCTGAACTCTAATCTCTCCCAAACCCTAAAAATCTCCAAATCTATTCTCTAGATCCAGATCAAGATCTGACCATCCAGATTTAACCTACCAGTTACCCTGAAGATAAAAGTCTTCAAGAGCCAGATCAAATTCTGACCCTAACTCCCAGTACGTAAGCCTCTCTCTGTTTTCGAAAACAGGAAAATTCAGATTTACCTTAAGTACCCAAGTTTCCAGATGATTAAGTTATCTTGAATTAACCTTATCCAGACTCAAGCAACCCCTGGAATATGTTCCTAGGTTCATCCTCAACTCACTCCAAAAAGTTGGGAGCCAGATTAATTCATCTAAACACTTTTCGCAGTTTAGTCCAAATTTTACTGCGAATAAGTCCTTTTCTGTTACCTGGAAGCCTGAAAAGGCTAAAATCCACGAATCAATTCCAACTCCAGAATTTCTTCAGGAAACACCTTCCAAATACTATTTGATACAGATCTCCCTTTTGATCAGACTTCAAAATCTCTCTCCAATCACCAGAATTCGAGATCGACAAAATCTAGATTTAGTTTACCCTAATTTTACCCTATTTTCGAAAATAGGTGAAATCCCTCATATCTTATCAAACTTTCTCCAAATTTGAGCTAAATGGGTATTAATAGAAATATTACACTCAGCCATGAAATCAAATCTCAAATTAACCATCTCTAAGACAGAAATTGCAAATCAGTCCAGATTTCAAATAAGAATCCTTGCAATTTGGTCCCTGGTTCGACCAGAGACACTGTGCACGACCAGCAGCTGTGCACGACCGCGACCACCGCGCTGCCACGCCAGGAGCTTCGTCGCCTGTGAAGCCCCGTGGTCGCCACCCCTACCACCACGTTCCTGCCACGTGTGCGCACGTCGTTCGCCACCGTGGAGCCACCGCGGCCGCACCAGCATCTCCAATTTTGCCCGCGCACGCACGCCATCGCTGCAGCCACTGCAGAAGCTCTGTGCCATGTTGCAAGCATGCCGGAGGAGCCCGTCAGTTCGCCGTTGCATCACCCGGGACAGCGCACGCCAGCCTGCAAAGCCGGCACGGCCGCTGGAGCGCGTCACCTCGCTGCTGTCCCGCCCGGCCAGTCAATTCGCCGTCGATTCACAGCTCCAAGTCTCCAGGCAGTTTCAACCGTTGCTGCTCACTTCGCCTATTTAAGCTTGCTCTGGCCATCTCCTTCCACCACACACACGCCAGAACCACACAAGTCTCTAACCTTGTCATCCTCTTCGTCTTCTTCGGCGAGCTCGAGAAGAGGCTCACGGTGCCAAGCCTCTACACTGCTTCCTCCTCGATTCCAGCTACTTCAGTAAGCTCCTCTTACCTCCCTCATCATACTCGAGCATGTAATTGACTTCAAACCTCTCCAGTCGCCGGCAATTTCCTTTTCTCTCCAGCAGCTCCGACGAGCAATTAAACTCTAACCAGAGTGAATTAGCTCTTGAGCCTGTGATCAATCTTGATTAGTGAACTTATCTAAGCATCTCTAAGCAACCCGAATCGAAGAATTTGCTAAAATATGAAGAATCCCAACTTTGCACCTTGCATGTAAGCTGGAGCTCGCTGTTAAGCTTCTCTGGTGTTTCCCCAGCCAATCTAGCTTCACACCTAGCTTACTTATGCCCCAGAGACCATCCTCAAGCAAGGAATTAAGTTTATTTGCCCTAAAACAGAAATGCCCAATTTTGGTGTCTTCTTCCCTAGCTCCGGTCGCCGGATTTTGTTCCCGGCTGTTTCAACCCCAACCACCTTGTCTAGTAGATGTGCCTCGACCCCATGAGTATTTTTGCCTTCTAGCTCGACACCTGGATCGGCCCAGATGAAGAGGTATCGCCATGCCAAAGTTTTGTCCAGAAACTGTTGAGAACAGCTCGGCCACCGTGTTCTTCGCCGGTTTTCATCACTTTCCGGCCATCTCCTACCCTAGGTTCTGTTGAGACATTTGTTCCTGTTGCAAATGCCTAACCACCAGACAAAGTGGTGCATCATTTGGAGCCCTGAGTCAAAAGATATGGCTAACCCTAGTTCTGGCCGTGTCAAGCCTATGCCAGGCTATGTCAGCCAGTGGCATTAGCCCTGTTCACCCACCTCTGGTCATGTAAAACAGAAATTTCTTTGTCAAATAGCTGCCTCACTACCTTGTGCACCATATGCTTGAATCAAAACCTACTTTGGCCACTGGAAACTGTTCAAACCATGTCAATGCCATTCCAGAGCACTGTCAGCCTATGTCAGCCAGTGGCATTGAGCCTTTTCACCCACTTCCAGCCATGAACTTTGGAAATAACTTTGTCCCTTAGACTCCTGATGTTGTGATCTACACTTTTCTCTACTGTCACAACTTGAGTTGAGCCCTCTATCACCCATCGACCTTATGTCGATGCCTTGAACCGAATGCCAACCTAAAGACATTCGCTGTTTTTGGGCGGACCAGTCACCACCTTGATATTACCCTGATATTTTGGAACCTTGTAAACCTTAACAGCTAATTTTAACCCTGGTTTCCATAGTTAAACTCAAATCGCTTTCAAACCTTGTATCACCAGAGTATTTTCTCCTTGCATCTTTGTATGTAGTGGATTAGTAAGAATAGGATTGATTGTAATGCCTGTTTGCTTGTTTGATCTTGTTCAGAGCAAGAGTCCGGGGTTGAAGATCTTGTCGCTGAACCGTCATCGACTGCTGATACTTACGACGCGGAAGGCAAGTCATACTTTGATCATATTGAAACCCATATTTTATGAATTGCTATGCTATTCCATGAATAGATATCTCATTAATATTGCATGTGTTGAGATCAATGATATTATGGCAGTGATAGATTGAATACTTGAGGAATGTGAACTTGATAATATAGTAAGCCACGAACTAATAAAAGTATAAACATGTACATTTATATTCATGAAATAGAACCCCTAGCCGTGACCAGTATTTTGGTATGGAATGGTGGTAGCACTGGAGGTGCTTGGCTGCACTGAATGTGTAGGCACTGAAGGTGCATGGTTTGTGGTATGATCTGGTCACTGGCATGTAAGGACTAGAACCTTGTGTTATGCGTCTAGTGGCATGAAAAACGTACCAACCACTTACCTGGTATGGGACAGGCGCAATCTAGTAGCTTTCTTAGTATTATCAGTTCCCTGCATGGCTTGTCGATCCGGTTTCTCGCGTGGAAACTGGTGGGACGCAGTTCGTCCATGAGTGATGTGAGATCAGAAAAATTATGAGAGGATAAGGTGTAAAGAAGGAAGACGCCCTACGCCAGATTAAGTCGTGCGCGACTGTAATCAAAAGAGGTTATGTGTCCTGCGGGAACATAGACCCAGGCTAGGAAGTAAGGCAGTGGGGAGGACCCACAACGGTACTTGGGACGGTATTGTCCATTTACCGGGCAGGAATACTGTTAATACTAGACTGCAAAAACGTTGTGTGATCTCGGCCTTGTCACATGCGTATAAGTCGCATGGAGTTGGCCCGACTTGGAAGTCGAGTGAAAAAGTGGATTTAAAAAGAGGTACATCTCTGCAGAGTTTAAAAATGTATTCGAATACTTCGTGCTCCCGAGTTTTAGGAGTATGCCGCGGTGGATTAAATCCATGGGGTGTGACACAAGTACTGTTTTATAAACTAAAATTTGTTAGTTCAAGATTACCCAAGTGGCATGTGTTGTCACGATAAGGGGCGTTACCGTGGGCTGTCATGTGTTGACGTGTCGCGGTAATACCATAATATAGAGATCATATAATAATTAAGAGGCATGTGGGTTATGCCCTAAGTTATGAAATACTGTTATGAGTATAAGATTGAAAGGCTTGAATAAAAATAATGTGATATGAGGATATATCGCCTTGGATATGGGATATATGTATCACCATCAATATGATTTATTTACTGCCATGGGTATGATCGGGATTTGAATAAGAAAAGAGAAAGAAATGTATTTTGAAAAACCTTTCGCTCTTTCCCCAATAGCATAGGTTCATGTTATATATATATGTATCTCTACCTTCCCTATGACTTGCTGAGTACGTAAGTACTCACCCTTGCAACAACTCATCAATAGATGGAGCGTTCTACGACCTTGGAGGATACCCTGAAGATGCTGCGGACCCAGGAGATGATGAGCAGTTCCCTCCGGAGCCCTGATGTGGTGCTGTCTTGCTGTCAACCTCTGTTTCCTGTGGATTGCTTTTGGGCCTAGCTTCCGCCGACTAGATGTGTTATTTTGTTAGACCCTTGTGCCTTGTAAGGCACTGTACCTCGTTTTGTACTAAGGCCTGATGGCCATACAATTATGACTACTGTATTATTTTGCTGCTTCAATGTATCCCTGTGATTGACTCATCCTGGGAAGTCAAGTGGTTTAAGGGACCAGCTGCACCGAGCTGGGCTCCTCACAGGTGATGTCACAGTCGTGGCAGTCACGACAGGGGCCAAAAGGCGGCGCCCGGGGAGGGGCCGGAGGCCACGTCCCCGGGCAAATGGCGGCGCTCGGGACGGCCCCGGAGGCCACGTCCCATGGCCAATGGCGGCGCCCGGGACGGCCCCGGAGGCCACGTCCCGGGGGCCAAAAGGCGGCGCCCGGGGAGGCCCCGGAGGCCAGATCCCCGGGCAATCGTGACGCAACTTACCTGGACTTAGTCCCGCGGAGATTTCCCTCGACACTACTAACCCCTATCTTCTATCGGTTATTAGCCATTTAGTAGAAAACCGTAAGAAAATATGCCTCGCGGTCATAAAAGGCCAATGGGAAGTATTTTTCCTATCGGTTTGTAAGAAACTACCGTTAGAAGAAGCAGTATGATTTACTCTAGCGGTGATGAACATATTTGCCGTTAGAAGAGATGCATAAGTATTGATGGGAGAATGTTGCGCGCCGATAGGACTGGTCGACTTCTACAACTAGTCTTATTCTATCGGTAATATATGTATATACCGATAGAATATGTACAAAAATTCCTATCGCAATATGTAGTGTGCCGATAGAACCGTTCGCCTTCTACAAATATTTTTATTCTATCGGTAATGGATGCTTGTACCGTTAGAATATATAGAAATTGCTTAGAACTGTTCGTCTTCAAATAGTTTTATTCTATCGTTAATGTATGTTTATACCATTAGAATATAGCGCAAATATCTTAGAACTGTTCGCCTTCTACAACTAGTCTTATTCTATCGGCAATGTATGTATATACTGTAACACCCCGATTTTTCCCAAATCTTGGCTTACCTCGTCTCTCCCTATATCAGAATGAGATCCCAGTTATGCCAGTATCTTACCCCAAAAAGTTGGCAATCAAACTCTTGTCATTCAAACCTTTTCACAAATCAGCCCAAATGTATCACAAATCAGCCCTTTTCAGAATTGTCAGAAGCTCAAAAAGACTAAAAGTCTCAGACCATCTCCAAACTTTGATCTGATCCAGTAAACACCTTCCTTTCACTATTCTGAACATTTTTCCCTTCTGGAAGAATTTCCAAATCTTACCCTAAACCCGAGTTTCAAGCCTCGCCGTTTTCAAAACCCTAATTACCCTGTTTTACCCTAATTACTCTATTTTCGGATTTTTGTCGAAACCCTCAAATCTTGTTCAAATTCACCAAATTTCCTGCCAGATGAGTCCCAGCATTTTAGTGTCACTCAGCTGCGAAATCAAAGTTCAATTTGGACCCCCAAATTTCCAGAATTGCAATCAAGTCCAAACTCCAAAGAAAGATCATCGCAAATCAGTCCAAAATATTTGCATCCAGGTCCCTGCTGCTTTCGACTGGAGCATGTCCACGACCAGAAAACCTCCTGTGCGCGACCTCGACCAACTGCCGTGCTCACTCCGCCGTGGCAGTCGCCTGTGCCCTTGCCGCCATGTGTGCCCTCGCCGTTCGCCACCGTGGAAGCCACCTCAACCGCGCAATTGCTGCAAGTTTTCCCCGCGCACAGCACGCGCGCTAGCTGCAGCATTACAGCACCGCAGAGAACGCTCGACACGTCGCAGCCATGCTCGAGCTAGGTGTCTCCTTGCCGTTGCCTTCGCCGCCTGCACCTGCACCGTCCAGCTGCAAAGCTGCAACGCCGCGCCGTCAGTCGCCTCGCCATCACCACCCCGTCTCGTCGCTTCAAAGTCACCTCGCAGCAGCAACACTCCAAATTGTCGGCCCTTTTGCCTCGCCCGTGCCTATATAAAGCCTTCTGTAGCCGTTGCATCTTCACCCAGCGCCAGAAACCACCTAAGCTCACAGCTCCACCGTGAAATCTTCTTCCCCGGCGAGCCATTTCCGGAGCTCTCGGTGCCAGCCTCACCCGTTGCTCCCCTCAGCAATCCAAGCCTCCCAGTAAGTTTCCCATCCCCTCTTGAGTGTATCTAAGCTTGGAATCGAGTTCTCTTGCCTTCTGTCGCCGGTGATCGCCGGTTTCCCCAAAAACCTCCAGTGAGCAATTAAACTCTAACCAAGCCCTTTTAGCTCTCGAGCTAGTGATCAAATAGGATCAGTAAACCTAGCTTAACACATCTAAGCAATCAAAGTTGAAGAATTTGCACAAATCTGGAAAACCCCAAATTTGTGTCTTCTTCCCCTGTGCAGTTCGCCAGATTTTAATTCCGGCCGATCTAGCCCCGTCCACCTTGCCCT
The DNA here is from genome assembly GCA_019359835.1 of Pharus latifolius. Lineage (NCBI taxonomy): Eukaryota > Viridiplantae > Streptophyta > Magnoliopsida > Poales > Poaceae > Pharus > Pharus latifolius. The sequence goes on from CM033322.1 coordinate 72,010,018, forward strand.
TCTGATAGTTCCCAATCTCCTGAGAAACTTTGCCTTCTAGCTCGACGTTTGAATCGGCCCAGATTTGGAGATATGGCCTTGCCAAAATTCTGCCCAGAACTGTGTCTGTGCCGTGTCGCCACCGTAGTTCATCACCGGATTTGGCCGCCCTCTGGCCACTCTCAACCCTTGATCCTGTTGAATTATTTGTTCCTGTTATCAATGCCTACCTCTCAGACAAAGTTGTGCATCAATTGGAGCCCTGGAACAAAAGTTAAGCTTTGCCCTAGTTTTTGGCAATGTCTGCACTATGTCAGTGCATGTCAACCACTGGCATTAGCCTTGTTTGACCCCTTTTGGTTGAGAAATGGAAATTCCACTTTGTCCCCTAGATCCCTGGAGTTAAGATCTACATCTTTCTCTTCTGCCACCTCTCCAGAAAACCTACCTAAGACCAACTTATGGCTATGTCCTGCCGTGAATCGAATGTCGACCCTTCGACGTTCAATCCTTTTTAGCCGTTTCTTCGACCAGAGCCCTTGTGACCTTGCCCTAACCTTTTCCCCTGCATGCATGATATATTTACTTATTATTTTCTATTGCAACTATTTTATGTATGCTTATGTAGCGTATGTGTTGTATTGCTTGTGTCCGCCGCAGAGCCCGAAGCTGAAGGAGCGGAAGAAGTCTTTGAAGATTCGTCCGAGTAATTAGACCCAACAGTGCAAGGCAAGCCTCATTCCTTTGATCATGTCTCACCCAATATTTTCATATGAAGTATATTCACTGTTTCTTACTATGCATGCTTATTTGAGATACAAGTTATGTTTGAATGACATGAGTAGATATTACCTAATGGATCATGAAACCCCTTTTGTTATTGAACCTTCATATATATGCTTTTGTCACCCTAGGACTCATATACTGAATATCCACATTAAACTTGAAATGGTCAAATGTATGAGAAGTTACATGAAAACCGTTTTGTCAAGAAAACTGATAAAAAGGATCAGTAGTGAGGATTGGATTGTATGGAGAGGGTGCGGTGCGCACCAGGGAATGTGAATGCTCCTCACTATTGGTTCATAAGGACAAGAACCTTGTGCTGTGTCTCTATGCGAATTGTAAACGTACCAACCACTTGCCTGGTATGGGACAGGCACAACTTAGTAGCTTTTTGGTATTAGCAGTTCCTTGCATGGTTTGTCGATCTGGTTTCTCGCGTGGAAACTGGTGGGCCACAGTTCGGCCATGAGTGATGTGAGTTCAGAAAAATGATGAGAGGAAAAGGTGGAAAGAAGGAAGGCGCCCTAGACCTGATTAAGCCGTGAGCGGTTGTAATCTTAAACGGTCATATGTCTTGCGTGGACACAGACCAAGGCTATGTGTCGTGTGGGAACATAGACCAGAGGCTAGGAAGTAAGGCAGTGGGGAAGACCCACAACGGTACTTGAGACTTAACTGTCTATTTACCGGGCGGGGATACTGTTAATACAGAACTGCAAAAGCGTTGTGTGATCTCGGCCTTGTCACATGTGTATAAGTCACATGGAGTTGGCCCGACTTGAAAGCCGAGTGAACTAGTGGATTTAAAAAGAGGTACACCTTTGCAAAGTGTAAAAGAAGTATCAGATACTCTGTACTCCCAGGTTCAGGAGTCTTTTCGTAGTGGATGTTATCCATGGGTTATAGCACAAGTAATGATTTGGAATGTTTTCATAATATGGGTTAATAAAAATGATGACTCATGGGAGACCATCACATAACGATTTCTAAAGTACAAATTAAGATTTTAAAGTATTGCTCTTTGAAACTAAACACCTTTCTTTATAATTTTAGAGTGAAAATCTACTCTATTCTTATATATATATATAAAACCAAAACCCCTTTTCTTGATCACTCCTCATCTATATACCTACATTTTTGTAACGAGACTTGCTGAGCATTGTGTAAAAACATGCTCACCCTTGCCTTTGCAAACAAATTCAGAAGAAGGATTTGAGAATCCCGATTCCCCTGGCCTTGAGCACCAAGAAGAGGAAAGAGCCTTACCAGACGATTTGAGCTTCTAGGAGGGTCATGAGCCAAGTTGAGTCCGATGTGGAGGAAGCCCTTCCAGAGCCGCTGCAGAAGGAAATGAGGACCCTAGTGGTTGCTTTTTGTGTTGTTTTTCTGTGTTCGGTACTTCGAGACCGATTCTTGATTTTGAAAAACTCTCTACTTTTGTATCAACTTTAATTAAGCCCATCCTTGGCATTATGATATTGTAATAGTGGTCCTCGTGACCTTGTACTTGTTTTATCTACTTGCTTTATTGTTTAAAGTGAATCCTGTTGTTTTGAGCTTGTGATGTACCTTTCTGTGCGCAATCTACCTGGGCGGTTGCCAAGGTGATCCTCAAATGGGGGTCTCACATATACCGACAGAGTATGTACAAAAATTCCTATCGGCAATATGTAGTGTGCCAATAGAACCGTTCGCCTTCTACAAATATTTTTATTCTATCGGTAATTTATGTTTGTACCGTTAGAAGATATATCAAATTACTAACGGTATGAGGTTGTGTACCGATAGAACTTACCTATTACTATAAATACCCGGGTATGTCTCTTTCATTCTCACAGTTCATCTGGCGCTCGTAGTCCTAACCCGTAAGCTCCATGGACAGCCGGCACACCTCTACCGGCGACCGCTGCACCTCCGTACCTCCATCGACGCCCTCTAGATTTCGGCATCGCAAGCAAGGTACGTAAAATTTCAGCAATATTGTTAGATTATTCTAGTCCAATTATGGCAATTATTCTGCAATTTTTGTATCCTTCATTTTGATGTGTCTTCTTTTCAATGTGATTATGATCTGTGCAGGTCCTTAGATGATGCTCATGAGGGGCAACGTATTTCACAGTTCTTCATCGCAGTACGCTGCCTATGTTGGCTTGTTGGCGAAAGAAACGGTGAAGATCACCATCGAGAGCTGGAAAGAAACGGTGAAGATCACCGTCGAGAGCTAGAAGGATGTGAAGGGCGAGATCTTGGTTGGCTCGGTCAAGAAGATCCTTAAGCCCGGCGTGTTTCTCAAATCAGGACCTATAGAAAGCATCTTACATTTTTTTGCATGCACCAGCTTGTGGCCAGATGCTTACCTGCTTGGAGAAGAAGAATTGTTGTCATTTGCACAGCCATTCTACACAATCACTACACAGAACAACATCTTGGAAGGTAGGTTCTTTTTGTTAATGGAGTTGAGTTGAGTTGAGTTGAGTTGATCGAGTTTGAGTCCGAGGAAATCACCAATAAAAATGTAACTCGACGGCAGTTCCAGCTCCTCGGGTATCTTCAAACTGAACTCCTATGGTTAAGTCCAATGTGGTTCAGACATTTGCTGTTTTGGATGAATGGATTTGCGATGTATCAGGTCTAACTTGTAGTCGGTAGTTGCATTGTCGCAACTTGCAAAGGTTCTCTTTTATGTAAAATGTATGGGCCACTGGGTCCTCGTCATGATCTGTTGTTAATTTCAGACGTGGCTTTTCTAATATACATCGAATGTGTGAATTGTTGTGTTTGTATATTGTTGTATATTTGTGTATCATGTATTGCTATTTGGGACATGAACTTGAATGTGTAGGGAGTATTTGTGTATTTAATTGTATTGGTAGGTAGGTGTGTATTTGTACTGCTGTTTCAGACATGCACTTGAATTTGTGAACTGGCATGTGTATGTTTGTATCTGAATTTGTATTGGTGAACTGGCATGTGTATGTTTGTACCTGAATTTGTGAACTGGCATGTATAATTTCTTTGGCAAGATGAAGTACCAAGTACCTAAGAAAAGTATTTTTGTGTCTCCTAGTTAATCTACAAATTAGCATTTCTTGAAATATTGCTTTATCTTCTAGTTAAGATCTGTTTGATGTTACATTGTGTTTAGATATGATTCTTTGGATGTGAGAATTGGTGTCATGTGTGTCATGCATTACCCAGTTTGGTACCAGTATCTCCTCTAATGGTAAATTCACATATTTACCGATAGAACAACACATGTATTTGATCAGTCATGCATCATCTAACGGTAAATACACATATTTACCGATAGGAAAACACATGTATTTGCTATGTGATGCATTACCCAGTTTGATTATGTTTCAGCCATGTACCAGTACCTCTTATAATGGTAAATACACATATTTACCGATAGAACAAGACCTGTACCTACTCAGCAATGCTCCAGTACATTCTCTAACGGTATATGTGTGTTTTTACTGATAGAATATGTGAGTGCAAAATTACCCGCACTTAGTCTAACGGGTATTTCATGTATTTACCGTTAGAAAAAGGTCCAGTATAAGTAAAACCCCACTCGACCATTGCTGAGCTGCTCTTTTGTTCTGTTGCACTCTGTGTCCCTCTGTTTGTGATGAAAGTTCCACGCTCGCAGCCACACTGCTATGGTGATTAGGGCAAGCTAGAGGGAAGTTGATTGCACCCCTCTCTTTAAGGTATGCTTAATTGTCATCATTTATCTCTCTCTCCCTCTAGATCTTCCTCCCTCTCTACTTGCAAGCTAGCTGTATTGTGTAGTTCCAAGCTTGTAGCTCCAAGCTTGGGAGCTAGCTAGCTAGAAATGCTTCATGTTTTAGGAGCTCACTAGCTTGTATTGTGTAGTTAGCTAGGTTAATTAGTGTTAATTTCGTCAGGCTAGGGTTTAACACATCAGTTGTAAGAGGCTGTACATGTACATATACATAACTTAATCGGGCAGGTTTCATGCATGGCTGACTCGTTAAATTTTGTTAATTGTAGATGGACAGGAAATATTGGATGTATGGAATAAAACGTACTACTCTTGAATATTTGGATGGTGTGAATGAGTTTATTAAATTTGCTGAGCGACAAAAGGAGAGGAAGGGAGAGAAAAATATGCTTTGTCCTTATACAGATTGTATGAACTTGAAGAGGTTTAGCAACTCTGATCAAATTAAGAGTCATTTGATTCGTCGTGGTTTTAACGCGCGATACACCCGTTAGATATGGCATGGCGAAGATCTTGAGGAAACAAGCACCACTACTACCAATCAGCAGGACTCGGATGTGGATTGCAATAATATCGATGATCACCTGAATTTTGATAATGTTCATTCCGATGTGCACGTAGATGATGATGATGACAATCTAGATGAGATGTTACGTGATGTGGAGGAAGATTACAACGAAAATGACTTCTGTGAATTTGAGAAACTGATTGCTGACTCTGAGAAGCCTCTGTTCCCTGGATGTGCAACATTTACAAAACTGTCTTCTGTGCTGAGATTATATAACTTGAAGGAAGGCAACGGTTGGAGTGATAAGAGTGTCACGGCACTATTAGATCTTCTAGCGGACTTGCTTCCAGAGGGAAATGAGTTGCCAAGATCTACTTACCAAGCAAAAAAACTGTTGTGTCCGTTGGGAATGGAAATCGAAAGAATACACGCATGCCCAAATGATTGTGTGTTGCACCATAACGAGTACTCCAGTTTGCATGTTTGTCCAAGATGCGACGCATCGAGGTATACGCGTAGGGACCGGATTGACAGTGAACGTCACGAGGTAAAGAAAGGACCTCCGGTGAAAACTGTGTGGTGCTTGCCTGTGATACCTAGATTGAAGCGGCTGTTTGCAAATCCGAAAGTCGCGAAGCACTTGCGTTGGCATGCTGAAGCCCAAAAACAAGACGGAAAACTGAGACACCCAGCTGATTCTATTCAATGGAGAAACATCAACAGAACATTTGCTGAGTTCGGCGGCGAACTTAGGAATATAAGGTTCGGGCTGAGTACAGATGGTATGAACCCACATGGTAATATGAGCAATTGGCATAGCACTTGACCGGTTCTTTTATGCATCTACAATCTTCCTCCTTGGTTATGCATGAAGCGCAAGTACATCATGATGGCGTTACTAATCTCAGGACCCAGACAACCCGGAAATGATATTGACGTGTTTCTAGCGCCTTTTGTTGCATCTAGGCCTTTCATGCCTAACCCTGATGTGTTTTGATGGTTGATGATAATAAGTATTTTTGGACTAACTATGTGTTTGAGTTAGTGTTACAGATTTCAGACAACCGCACAAAAAGCGAGGGCTGGTGATCAAAATGTTGAAGTTCAATTTAAGTCGTTCAAAAGCATAAGAAGGCGCAAAAAGAAATTGTTTTTGCTGGACTAAACTGATGCATCGAGGTATGTTGTAGTTCTTGGTTTACCGATCTCAGGGTGCATGAAGATCGATCGGTTTAAGGATTTTATTCTTAGTTTAAACCGTACTATAAAGAGGGGACGCAAGTTCTCTCTACATCTCCAATTATACCGAGAAAAATCTAGGTCAATGCACGCATATCATTATCTGTGGTTTTTCGACAATTTGTTTTGATATATTGAATTTTGTCAACAGTTGAGGTTTTTACTTCTTGAGAAAGATCTGAAAAGATCTAATTTTTGTTGCTGTTGTCAAAAATGTTCTTCTCGAAAATATCTTCAAAACAAAACTGAAATCATTTGAATCAGATCTCTGGATTTTGAGCTTTCTCTGTTTTTATCCAGACTGACTGTCAGTGTTGATAACTGACTGTCAGTATGAATGTCAGTTTAATAAACTGACTAATCTCCAGAGAGTATGTTTTTGTTGAGCTGATTTTTCTTTGCTAGACTGACTGTCAGTGTTGGTAACTGACTGTCAGTATGAATGTCAGTTAGTGCAAACTGACAAATCTCCAGAGAGCATGTTTTTCTGTCTCAGATCTTTTTGTACTAAACTGACTGTCAGTATGAGTATACTGACTGTCAGTATGGGTTTCGACCACAGAGAATTTTTGAGTTGTTTTTTATTCTGTTTTTCTCTGTGTTACTGAAACTGAGACTGACTGTCAGTTTGACACACTGACTGTCAGTTGGGGCAGTAAATTTTTGCTGTTATTTGCTTCAACGGTTATAAAGTTTTTAGCCGTTGCTTTTCACTGTTGGTTTTGTGGACACTGACTGTCAGTCTTTGTAACTGACTGTCAGTTTGGACTGTTTCTTTTTACCGTTTTAGTCCACAACGTTCGAGCTGTTGTGATCCTGTTTTTACTCTTTCTGGTGATACACTAGACTGACTGTCAGTTTGTGAAACTGACTGTCAGTCTTGGTTACTATTTTTCAGCTCGAGCACAAACGGCTCTTTTGACCACGAAGGCTATAAATAGAGGTGTTGAGCTGCTGTTTTAACACAAGAAAACACAGCAACATAGCCTTTCATACTTTCTCACTAGTGCTTCTTCGTTTTACTTAAAACTTGATCTTTTGATCGAGTCGTGAGAGTATTAGCCACATCGAGCATATTGTTCTTGCATTCCCATTTCTAGATATTTACTCGGTGTGCATTGGAGGTCTAGAGTAGACCTTGCTTCTTATTACTCTTGGTGAGCGCCCTCACCTAGACGGTTCGGAGGCGGAAATCGCTGATCTCTCCAAATCGGAGATTGTCGGAGAGACGCGATAACTTGTAAAAGGCTTGGTGCTCGCCTTTCCGGAGGGGACAAGGAGCAACCTTAGTAGATAGTGTCCTGTGTGGATACTGAAGCTATACTCAAGGACTGAGTGCTTCAACGAGGACTAGTGGAGACTGGGCGTGTCTCCGATACCTTGGGATATATTGGTTTCAATCTCTTATCTTTTACTATTACTTGCTTTACCTTAATTTGGATTTTCTTTTGCAAAAACAAATTTTCAAAGTCTCCTATTCACCCCCTCCCCCTCTAGTCGACATCCTGATCCAACACCTTTAATCGAGGACTTACAGAAATTGTGGAGCGAGGGGGTGCAGGTGTGGGATGCATACAAGAAAGAGAATTTCATCTTGCGGGCCCTGATATTTTGCACCATAAATGATTTTCTGGCCTACGGCAATTTGTCGGGGTATAGTACAAAAGGAGTCAAGGCTTGCCCTATTTGCCTAGATGAAACTGAGAGCATGTGGCTGCGAAACTGCCGAAAAATAGTGTACATGGGTCACCGCAGGTTTCTTCCGGTGCATCACACGTACCGTAAGAAGAGGAAATCATTTAACGGGAAGCCTGAGAAGGGATCAGCTCCAGTGTTTCTGACCGGTAAGGAGATTTACTCGCGCGTGAAGGACATCAAAGCTGAGTTCGGTAAGTATTCTAAACCTCGAGAAAAAAAATGTTTGGAAGAAGAGATCGATTCTTTGGGATCTACCGTACTGGGAGCACTTACAAGTTCGACATTGCATTGATGTCATGCTTGTAGAGAAAAATGTCTGTGACAGTTTGATTGGTTTGTTGTTGAACATTCCAGGAAAGACAAAGGATGGTGTGAAAGCTCATCGTGACATGGTGGAAATGGGAATAAGGACTGAGCTTGCACCTTTAGAGAAGGGAAAGTGTACATACCTCCCCCCAGCCTGCTATACGTTGTCCAAGAGCGGAAAAACAGAACTCTGTCGGTGCCTGCACGGTGTTAAAGTTCCATGTGGGTACTCCGCGAACTTGAAAAAACTTGTGTCCATGAAGGACCTAAGACTGGTTGGCACGAAGTCCCACGACTGTCATGTGCTGATGTCACAAATGCTTCCCATTGCTATCAGAGGCATTCTCCCAGTTAAAGTCAGAGAGACAATCACAAACCTATGTTATTTCTTAACGCAATATCTTGCAAGGTAAGTACGTGCACTCGTACTATAAGTTCATTACCTCCATTTGTGGAGCTTAATTAGAAGATTTTTCTGATATGAGTATTTGGCGCAACTGTGTCCTCGTAGGTAATTGATCCGGATGGACTGGACACTTTGCAACGCGACGTGGTTACAACTCTTTGTCAGCTCGAGATGTATTTCCCTCCATCCTTTTTTGATGTTGTGGTCCATCTGCTTGTTCACCTTATCAGAGACATTAAGTTTTGTGGACCCGTGTGCCTGCGCTACATGTATCCATTTGAGAGATTTATGGGTGTATTGAAGGGATACGTAAGGACTCGTCGTCGACCTGAGGGGAGTATCATGGAAGGTTATGCCGCCGAGGAGGTGATTGAATTTTGCACAGATTATATAGCCGGGGTTGACCCAATTGGTGTTCCTAGGTCCCGACACGAGGGTAGGCTTCAGGGCATCGGAACGATTGGATTCAAAACTATTGTCCCCGCTCGTGATGTATACGCAAAATCACATTTTTGGGTCTTACAACACATGATGGAGGTCGAGCCATACATACACGAGCACAAGGTAATGTTACGGTCACATAATCCTTCGAAGTCAGAGATTTGGGTCACCGAGAACATAATAGGAAATTTGCTGGGTGGATCCAAGAAAGAGTCACGCGAGCTGCCGAGGGCTCCATAAGTGAAACTGTGACATGGTTGGCTAGAGGCCCAAGATTCACTGTAGGGACTTGGCAGGGGTACGACATCAATGGGTATTCATTTTACACAAGAGCTCAAGACGCCAAGAGTAGCACGCAATGTAGCGGAGTGACACTGTTTGCTATTTCCGAGGATGCCAGGTCAGTAAGGGCGCTGAACTCATATTACGGTGCTATTGACAAAATATGGGAGCTCAATTACGGATTACTTAAGATTCCCCTGTTTCAATGCCAATGGGTCGAAATCCCTCGAGGTGTTCAAGTTGACAGTTACGGGTTTACTCTCGTCAATCTTGATAGAGTCGGACACCAAGACGATCCATTCATACTTGCAAAGCAAGCCACACAGGTATTCTACATCGTTGACCCGGCCAATCCAAACTTGCATGTTGTCCTCCACAGCAAGAGGCGTATTGTTGGGGTCGAAGACGTTGTTGACGAAGAGGAGTATAACCAATTCGACGAAATACCTCCATTTTTAGAGGATATTCAATCTATCCCTACTGAAGATATCGATGAAACAACGTATTTGCGAGATGATCACGAAGAAGGATTATGGGTTGAGAACCATTGATGATTATTTTCTATTTCAGGGAAAAATGCCAAGCAAACAGTCCACAAGTTCTGCATCAAGGTGAGGAACTTATCATTAATACATCAGGCAGTACATTTTTATTTAGAACTTAATAATAAGCTAGTTCACAACATTAATATATCTCAATTTTACTCCACAGCATGAGTTCTAACATGTACAGTACCTTTATCCTGTAAGTACTTAATTCTTCCCTTCAAATTTTCTTGCAAAAATCTCATTGCAGCCTCTTGCTTCTTCAAATTAAGCTCTCCAAAAATCCATTTGTCTGACGGTATTTTGTTATTTGTACCGATAGAAAAGGGCATCCACTACTTTAATGTGTCTCAGGCACTTCAAAAATTTCCCTACGCAAAATTTACTTATTCTATCGATATTATTATGTTTTACCGTTAGAATAAATTCGTTAGTCTCACGGTATTTTGTTGTTTGTACCGATAGAAAAAATTAATTGGTCTGATGGTATTTTGTTGTTTGTACCGATAGAACAATACTCTGGCGCTTTGAATTCTCAACTGTGTCGCCATGCATCACCTTGGAAATTCTATAAGTACCTCGCCATGCGTCACGGTATTTTGTTGTTTTTCTAATTCTCAAACTCTTCGGCTCCTTATCTTCTCTTTCACAATGGCATCCTCAATGGGATCGTCAGCCTCGCCCTCCCCGGTAAGAACTCTAAATCTCCTGGGTTTACCACTGTATTGTTAATCCATGTTCAGTACATTCTTGACCTATTGATTTGCATAGGGAAGGGGAGCCGTGGAAGACACTGGCAAAGTCAAGGCCGAGCTGAGGGCCCTCCAGGAGGAGCACAAGCTCCTTACGGACAAGCACACTCAGCTATGGCTTGAACTGGACGATCTCCTCCGGCGCATTCAGCGCATGAAAATGGATGGTGACAATTCCAGGGTGAGGACGAGGCGTCTTCACGAGGAGAAGCAAGCCGCAGATATTACCATCGCTGGCTGCGGTTTGACTATGAAGGATACCATAGCGAAGCTGAGGGAGGTCGCAGGCCTTCTCGACGCGGTAGTAGTTGATCTTAAGGACAACTTGTTGCTAGAGGAGTCCTGCGTCCTGACTGTAAGTCAAACTGACTTTATTCTACATGCAGCCAGGCTAAGACCACCCCTTGACCTAGCATTTTGGAATTTTTTTTTATAAGTGATAAAACAACAATGAATGAACAATTTTGTTTTTATGTCAATTTTCTAATTTTCCGGCTATCTTCCCTCTTTCTTTATTATTCTGCAGCTTTTAAGCACGATCTGTTTGATGTTACATTGTGTGTACATATGATTGTTTGAAGGTGAGAACTGGTGTCATGTGTGTCATGCATTACCCAGTTAGCTTTGTTTCAGCCACGTAACATCACATGTTCTAACGGTAAATACAGATGTGTCATGTGTGTCCACTACTTTAATGTCTCTCAGGAGCTTCAAAAATTTCTCTACGAAAAATTTACTTATTCTATCGGTATTATTATGTTCTACCGTTAGAATAAATTCATTAGTCTGACGGTATTTTGTTGTTTCTACTGATAGAAAAAGGGCAACCAATACTTTAATCTCAGGCACTTAAAAAAATTTTCTGGGGAAAATTGGTCTCACGGTATTTTATTGTCTGTACCGATAGAAAAGGGCATCCACTACTTCAAATATTGTTCTGGGAAATATTTACTTGTTCTATCGGTATTATTTTGTTGTACCGATAGAAAAGGGCATCCACTACTTTATTACACGTACATGGCCCTTGAGTTTCCCTCCAGTCGAACAGTTCCAACTTATAGCACTGCGTCTCTTCGAGAGCGAAGAAAACCACAAACCTCCGCAGTGACCACTCACTTCCTCTCTCCCACACGACTATCATCGGCTGGATACTGGTTCGCCACTGCCACCGGTTCATATTTTTGTCCTTCGCCGGCCGGCGCTGCGTTCTACACCGCCTCTCCATCACCACAACTGATCGCCGTAAATACCCTAATTCGTTGTTCTTTTTCCAGCATCTTCCTTATTTGATCTTTGTGTTTTGTACGTACTAATTCTTCGAGTTTTACAATTACACTAGGGTTCCCTATTGTGTTGGATTATGAACATTCCGCAGGCAATGTTGATTTAAATTAGGGTTGACATAATATGTTCCAGTGCTGTAATGAGCCTATTTTGAGATTTTAACTTATATGTACTGCTGTATGTGTGATCAATTGTATCCAATTGCCATGTAATGCACATTATACGTTGGAGGTGTTCTTACACATATTCTATCGGTATCTCCTATATTTGCTGATAGAAAGAATTGTTCTGTTCTATCGGCAGCTCATGTGTTTACCGATAGAAAACATTGTTATATGTGAAATAATAATGCTGGCCCATGAATATTAGTATAGAAAATCATGGAGAATGTTGACTTAAACCAAGACTATGTGATGCCAGTGAATGGCGGCTTATCAACAATATTCCAGAACAATATGTTATATCGGTATCTCGTATCTTTGCCGATGGAAAACATTGTTATGGTCTATCGGCAGCTCATGTGTTTACCGATAGAAAAGATTTCTGAACAGTTCAGGAATTAATTTTTGCACGTCTTTTAGTATTATTTTCTTCGAACATCCCTTTTGAAGCCCTAATTAGTCTCCAGTCCTGGGCTGAGTTATGGAACTCCAAGAAGAATTAATTGTCATATGTTGCCTGCTTCCTATATGAAAATGTGTAGACGAAAATGCTGAGAAATAGAATCTTATCTTCTATTGGTAGTTTCTGTGTTTACCGATAGAAAAAAATATTTGAAATAGATCCTTTTGCTTTGTAAAATGATTTGGTTTGTGTTTCTATTAAATTTTTGATGGTTCGTTGATGGTTTTGTAGGGAAAGACATGTCGTCGTCTTCATCGGATGGTACTAGTGGTTCGACTAGGGCCAACCCCAACGTAACTGAAGATGCAGCTAGTTCATCCCAGCGCAAGAGGGTAGGGCGAGGCGCGACGACGTTGGGCCGTTTGGCCAAACGCACGGATCTTTCTTGTGAGTTCAACCAATTGGGAGGCCGATCGGAAAGAATGCTGGGAAGTACACAGCCTACGTTGGGCTGTTGGCGAAAGAAAGGGTTCAGATCACCGTCCAGAGCTGGAAGGACGTGACGGTGGATGAGAGGGATAGGTTGTGGGCGGAAGTGAAGGTTAAATTAACTGAAATCGCTGAACTCTTTCGTAATCACGTTCTCTAGGCTTATACTAAAGTTTAACTAACTCGTGAATAATTGTATGCATTGTTTGAAAACAGGCTAAGTGGAACATCCCTGACGATACACCTAGGACGGCCTGCTTAAAGGACATGAATGGAACATGGAAAACCTTTAAGAGCTGGCTCGTCAGTAACTTTCTCACTGCGGGGAAATCTCCTTGCGAGAAGTACCCCTTGATATCGGAGGAGGTATGGGAGGAATTTACCAAGCAGAAGGGGACCGAGGAGTTCAAGGCCCTTAGCGATAAGAATAAGGCGATCCAAAAGAGGAACGACCACCCGCATCAGCTCGGATCCCGGGGCTATGCGGGGAAGGAGGAGCAATGGAAGAAGGAAGACTCTCAAAATCCTGCCATCGACTCCCCTGAGTTGCCACTCTCCGAGATCCGGGATGAGAGGTGCAAGAGATGGTGGAGGGGGAGGGGGTCTGTGCAGTTCGCAAACCCTGGGGATGCCGACGTTGTGAGGTGAATGGTAAGTTGGCTAACCTCGTAAACTGTGTGCGCACAAGTGTATATAAGGCAATTTGTCTCACAAGGTATCTTTAAATGTAACAGATCTCTTTTGAGAAGGAGGCAGTGGAGGGATTGTTTACCCCACAGAGGGAGAACGACATCCTCACCCGGGCTCTACGAAATAAGGAGCATCCCGAGTGGACACGGGCCGTGGGAGCCATTGTGTCGTGGAAGGCCGGTTTCACAGATCCGGCTCCACCGAGGAAGAAGGCCCGCTCCTGGAAGGAAAAGGAAGCGGAGCTCTCCAATAAGATACGGGTTGAGGTACGGGCAGAGATACGGGCTGAGGTGCAGTCTGAGGTCGCACAAATGAGGGGAAGAGTTTGCACGGTTGAGAGAAGCATTGCTGGCCAAGAGTGCAGATGCGGATCCCCAGGGCGACGGTACCCCACGGGGTCGGATAAGCAGTTGTGCTTCGAAGGTCCTCGCGGATCCAGTGGATCTACTTGAGGCACTGCAAGCCTTCATCTGTGCACTTAAGTTGATGCTACTCCCATTCTGTTAGAGTTGTTTCGCTAACCTGTTTTAATTGTTACAAATTTGGAGAAGCCGGAGGGCTGCATCCTACTGAATCACCTAGGCGACGGGCAGGAAGTGATTGGACACGACTTCGTATATCCGTCTAGGCCGGATGTCCGGGTCCACTGCGTACCTCTGCGGTTGGGGTTCGCAAAGGTACAGGTGGACATAGCCATGCCGGGCTACAACGATTCTCCATTGCCAGTCCCAACAGAGGAAATGCAGACACTTGCTGAGGTAGTGGGCTCCTACGTACAGTGGCCCAAGAAGTGTCTTCTAATACAACAGGTAAATCCTACACATTTTAGATTACATCCTACTCAGTACACTCAACTTGCAAAATCTAACATATGTGCTCATTAATTGAAGTGGCCTGCCAGCGGGCTACCAGGGGACTGCGCCCCCAGCTCGGGGCATGAGGCTGGATCTCGTGCAAACCTGAACACACCAAAGACGGCCTCAACCCCAGCCAGCGCATCCATGCCTTCACCTCGGAAGAAAGCCGCCATCACCTCGCCCTTGCCTTCGAAGGTACGCGCTCAGTCCCCAGCAAAAGGAAAGGGCAAAGGACGAAAGGGACAGCCGGAGAGGTTCAGGAACGGGTTCCCACTCGTGTCGGAGGCAGCTTTGCGCAAATTGGATCGATCAACCAGAGACCTCCACGAGTGGTACCTACACCGAGCTCGGCGCAATCTGAACTTCTTAGTTCCCTACAGGCCTGGACAGTTCCACCGTGAGCCCGGGAGTATATCTGTGGCACACGAGGATCTGTTCTTCCTCTACAACTGGTGGGAGCTCGATATGTCCATCATACGGACTGGAGTCCTGTGAGTTTGCTGATCCTATGTATTGCTGTTTTCTAACTCTGTTTGCTATCTCTGCATTGTTGTAGTTCATTTGAAATGAAGTAAATTTCTGTGCAATACTAATGTCGCCCTTTGCATGCAGGTGCATGTACAGGCTAGCATCGGAGGCTGCGTGTGACAAGGTGGGTTTCCTCGACCCAGAGAAAATAAGCCTCACGATGCTAGAGCATGACGCCGCGCACGCTGAGCAGTACATATCCAAGGCGCTGATGGCGCAGCAGGACAGGGAGTTCATTCTGGTGCCGTACCACCAAAGGTTAGTGCATTTCGTACTAATTTAACTCAATCTTGTATGTTACACCTGAGATATACTTTGAGCTAGCAGTCCTCTTTTGCGTACAATGTAGGGGCCACTGGATCCTCATCGTGATCTGTCCGCCGAGGAACGAGGTGTACTATCTTGATTCGATTCGTGACAGATTATTGAACGAATATGTGCTCAAAGGGAATATGGAGGCGGAAGTAACTTATATGTTTGATTTAAATTTTGACCTCACTAGCTAATGATAATACATTAACCAGCAATACTAACTGAAATGCAGGGCTTTTGGTAAATATGTGTCCGCTGGAGGGAGGCATGCCGCACCGCAGGGCTCCTTACTAGCCTGGAAAGAATATGAGGTATTCACAAGACTTTTTGTTTATGCTTAATTAGTTTATGGAAACAATAGCTAACATGTCTTCGCATATGCAATTATCTCAGTGCCATCAGCAGCCGCAATCGTGGGAATGCGGGTTTTATGTGCTGTGCTACATGTACGACCTAGTGCAGACAAACTTTGCCCAATTCCCCCAGGTAAGCATCGATAGCTAACTCAAATTTGAAAATTGGGTGTCACGTTCAAAATTAGGAAGTTAGTTACTCAGTATTCACACATGCTTGCAGATCGCTATGTCGAAAGACCAATACGAAAATGGAAAGATTAGAGATCTTCGACAAATCTGGGCTCAATATGTCATGGAGGAAGTTGCACCCAACCATCCGCCATGACAATTTTCTCTTTTTCGTGTACTCTGTGCATAGACTGTTTATATACATGTGAATAAATGTCCACATTGGATTGCAATTTGTATTTGTCCATAGATATGTGAATAAATGTGAATAACTGTCTAATGTGTCAATCCGTTCAATGTATATGTGAATTTACCCTTCTTTGCATCTGTGCTGTATTGTGTATCCAATCTATATTGTATTGCATCTGTACTGTATATGTGAATGTACTGTATTGTGAATATAAAGAATGTACTGTATATGTGAATGTACTGTATTGTGAATGTAAAGAATGTACTGTATATGTGAATGTACTGTATTGCATCTGTATTGTATTTCTATCGGTAAATTCATTCACAACCGAGAGACTACTATCATTTTTTCTATCGGTAAACTCATCCACAACCGAGAGACTACTATCGTTTTTTCTATCGGTACACTCGTAATTAACCATTAGAAGAGTGTGACTTTTCCTGCCAGTGAACTTCTTAGTTCACACACAACCGAGAGAGTACTATGATTTTTTCTATCGATAATCTCTTTCACAACCGAGAGAGTACTATACTATATTCTATCGGTACACACGTAATTCACCGTTAGAAGAGTTTAACTTTTCCTGCCGGTAAACTCATACACAATCGAGAGAGTACAATCATTTTTTCTATCGGTAAATTCATTTCCAAATGAGAGAGTACTAAGGTTTTTTCTATCGGTATACTCTAAATTAACTGTTAGAAGAGTAGTACTTTTCCTGCCGTTAAACTCATTCACAACCGAGAGAGTACTATATTTTTTCTATCGGTAAACTCTTTCACAAACGTCAGACTACAATGAGTTTTCTACCGGTGTTCTTCTAAGATGCCGTTAGAATAGTGAAGTTCTTCTATCGGTTATTTACCGATAGAAAATGACCTGTCTTGTTCTATCGTGTCTATTTCTATCGGTACAAAAACCGATAGTAGAAGGGTGTTTTTTACCGATAGAAGAAAGCTTTTCTGTACTAGTGGTCTGTGATATTGAAAGAACGATGAGAATTCGAAGCGTTGGACACTGTTGGGACTAGCACAGTCGGTCCTGACATCAAAACAGTCTGTAATGTGACTATCACAGATGTTTTTTTACCTCAAAACTGTCTTGATCGCAAAAGTATTTTTCTGTTATCATTTTTCACTTAGAGAACATCATTTGGTGATTATCATTCGAAAAGCGAGATATATAAGGAAAAGAAATTTCTTATTTCTTACAATCTTTGCATACATAAGGGATACAAGCGACCAAAGAGTTGACCTGATCTGAAAGTAATTTACAAAGTTCTCTTAGGGACGTATTGGCATCAGTAGGATCTACACTGGCCACCCCAAGAGAACTAGAAATAGCTCTAAGCCTATCTACATCATCTCTCAGCAAAGGAGTGCAGCTGTTCCTTATTGTATCGGAGAGTTCTCGCTGTTGCCGAGCGTAATCTCTCTCCAACCGGAACCTGTGCGCTTCTTCGTGAGAACCCTCATAGCACTCTGCCAAGTGCAGAATGGCAGAAGAAATCTCCTCAAAACGCTTATCCAGTGCCTCTTTTTCTTCTTGGAGAGTTCTGCACAAGGCAGCTCTCTCACCAAAAAGAGCCTGGACTTCAGCAAGCTGATCGCTGGGAGCTCCAAGAGCCTTTACCTCCTGCACATGCATGGGTTAGTTTTGAAAGACGTAACGACCAGCAAAGAGGGTGAAGATGATTGCCAAGCTTCGGAGTGGATTTGGACGTGGAAGTGTGCGACTTCCCCCAGAAAGTTAATCACCCAACAAAATCTGAGGACCACCTGGTTGCAGGGGTATGAGACTTCCCCTAGAAAGTTGACCATCCAATAAAAGCTGATGATCAAAAGGAGTTGAAGAGGGGAAATTAGAAGGATTATTGTGGATCTCAAAGGTGGAGATGAAGATGCAACTGGAGGAGTTGCAATGGGCAATGTGGCAACACAGGCCTCAGCACCCTCTAGAGTCTTCACTACAGCTCCACTAGAGGATCTTTCATCATTTCTGAGTCTCTTCTCTGGAGGGAGCATTTCCTCAGGCACCTGTGGATTTCAAAATGCATTTGTTTGGAAATCAAGTCATAAAAGAAAGATCTGCATTAGAGTTTCAAAGAGGACTTACTTTTGGAAGATCCTGATCGAGTTCATTCCTTATCTCTTCCTCATCACTCTCAATTTCAATAACCTCATTGGAATCTTGGCCTGCCAACAAGGTGGGAGTTGAGGAGGAAGTAAAGACAGGGATTTAGAAGCATAATTCCTAAAAGACTTAGCCAAGAATTTGTAAGTCTTAAGGATAGAAGAGCCTCGATATTTATAGAACCAGAAGGTGACGGTTCGTATGCGCTGGTGCCTTGAGTTTTAAAAAGGGCACTACTGGTTTTCAAGGTCAATAAATTCATGATTACCTGTCAAGAAAAACTCAGAGTTTTTCTCAAGAGATAAACTGCCACACGGCGGAACTATGCCCACTTAAGAAGTTGAAGCATTAGATTACATAATTCGATGCAAATTAAATTTGAAGTAAATAAGTCTATTCATTTTCTTCAAATTTGGGGGATAGTTGTTGGGACTATCACAGTCGGTCGTGACATAAAAACCGTCTGTAATGTGACTATCACAGACGGTTTTGGTCTTAGAACCGACTATGATATTCAAAGCGTTGAGAATTCGAAGCATCAGACACTATTGGGACTATCACAGTCAGTCCTGACATAAAAACCATCTGTAATTTGACTATCACAAACGGTTTTGATTTTAGAACCGACTGTGATCTGTTCTCCCTCACGCGCCAAAGATTGCCGCTTCTATGTATATGATTGCTATAGTCGTTCCGTGATCGCACACAGTGCACATACCTTTGTATGGTCGAATGTTCGCCAAAAGCTAAAGAAAGATAAAGAAGGAGGGAAGATAGCTTGCAGTCTAAGAACGTGCTGAAAAATTGACATAAGAACAAATTTTTCATTAATTTTTTTCATCACTTACAAAAAAAAGTAAAAATACAAAATGCTAGGTCAAGGAGTGGTCTTAGCCCTGCCTGCATCTAGAATAAAGTCAGTTTGACTTGCAAACAGGACGCAAGACTCCTCCAGCGACAAGTTGTCCTTCTTAGGATCAACTACTATGGCGTCGAGAAGGCCTGCGACCTCCCTCAGCTTCGCGATGGTATCCTTCATAGTCAAACCGCAGCCAGCGATGGTCATATCCGCGGCTTGCTTCTCCTCGCGAAGACCCCTCGTCCTTGCCCTAGCATTGTCACCATCC
This sequence comes from Pharus latifolius, assembly GCA_019359835.1. Taxonomy (NCBI): domain Eukaryota; kingdom Viridiplantae; phylum Streptophyta; class Magnoliopsida; order Poales; family Poaceae; genus Pharus; species Pharus latifolius. Next base: position 72,029,406 of record CM033322.1, read on the forward strand.
GTCTTCATGCGCTGAATGTGCTGGAAGAGATCGTCCAGGTCAAGTTGTAGCTGACTGTGCTTCTACGTAAGGAGCTTGTGCTCCTCCTGGAGGGCCCTCAGCTTGGCTTTCACCTTGCCCGAGTCTTCCACGGTTCCCCTTCCCTGTGCAAATCAACAGGTCAAGAATGTACTGAACAGGGATTAACAATACAGGGGTAAGTCCAAAAGATTGAGTTCTTACCGGGGAGGGCGAGGCTGACGATGCCATTGAGGATGCCATTGGCGCAAAGAAGCTAAGGAGTCAAAGAGTTTGAGAATTACAAAAACTTGTAAAGTAAATGGCAATTATTCCACTGTCAAGCTATTTATAGAATTTCCAAGGTGACGCTTTGTGTTTCGCCTAGGGCGCCGCGTGAAGATCGGAGACATAAATGAACACACCGTTGAGAATTTGAAGCTCCAGCACTGTTTAGAATAGTCAGTTCTGATATTAGAACCATCTCTAATACTATACTATCATAGTCGGTTCTGAGTTCAGAACTGATTGTATCTATCACAGTCGGTTTTAACAACGGAACTGTCTGTGATATTGTAGTTATCACATACGGTTCTCAGTTGAGAACCGATTGTATATATCATAGTCGGTTTTGAGTTTAAAACCGTCTGTGATAAGTAGACTATTACAGATGATTTCGTGGTCAAAACCGTTTAGTTGACTATCACAGTTGGTTTTGACATCAGAACCAACTGTGATAACTTAGCATATTCTCCTGACAGGCCTTCGCAGACGGTGTTCCATTGAAAAGTTCATAACCATCTGTGATGTGCCATCCTGGATGTCTGTTTCTGTGGTAGTGAAAGGCAGGATATTGAGGAGATAAGACTCAACAATATACACTTTGTAATTCAATTATTCCAATAATGAGAATATAATAGGAGTAGGGCTATTACTCAGACTGCGAGAACCCAAACCTGTATAAACATAGCGTGTTCCTGCACCCATATTTATAGTGATTCTCTTTTGTGATTGTTAGATACTGTCTCCCTGTTAAACAAACTAAATTCGTGTAAGTTCAGCTTGGGATATTGTCACAATCGTCTACATAGGAGCCTCCATGGCCGCGACAGCAGTCGTGGTCGCAGGGACTCCTGTGGGTGTAGCCGAAGCTGTGGTCGCCACAGCTACTGCGGTCGCCACCGCTGTTGCGGGAGGAGTGATTCGCAAAGCTCCAGTCCTAGCCTAACCTTTGGTCGCAGGAGTGGCCTTCTTCAACTTCTTTGATGTGGAACCACTTGAGCATCTCACATCATCGCCAGTTCACCTTTTTTGGACCACTGGGTGCTCGAACATCTGGTACAAACCAAAATGAATTGCTTTGGTAACTTCTACCCAAAAGTAGATGTAAACAGATCATTCGAAAGAGGCATACCTTTCGACACACCCAATCAAAGTCGCTTGAGTTGCTGACCATGCTCTCCAGCCTTGGCGCGGTGACATCGCCTTCGGGGGCCGTGTTGTAGGATTTCAGGAGATAATTTGTCGTCCTGTCAACCTCTGAAACACACAAGACTGTCGAAGAAAAAAGACAGTCAAGATTGTTCAAAAGAATTCAGTTCAAGTAAATCAACAAATTAAAAGGTTGTACCAATTTCGACAGTTTGGTTATAACCATTACCCGGCATATAGTCCCTGGTTTCGTACTCCATAACCCTGATCTCCCAAGCAGAGTGTTCCCTCTTCTTTAGAGGGCTGATCCGGTTCTTCACAAAGTCCCGAATCACGTCGCAGGCTGTCAAGCCCTCATTTGCCAGATACTGGATTACCTGGGCTTCCCTCTTCTGCTCGTCGTCCAGCAAAGGAGCAGAATCTATTTCTCTACTTTTCTTTGGTCGATGATTCTCGAACCAGATATGGCTCTCGTTGGGAGCCAAACAGTGGAACCACCATTGATATCATCCATGGACGGAATCACAGAGGGGATGATATGGGTAGTCATTTTTCTCCCAAAGATGGAAGTAGACACACCTGCAAATGTCGACGATTGGGACAATATCTCAAGCCGAGCTTACACAAATTTAATTTGTTTAGTAGGGGGACAATATCAATCAATCACCAAGAATATCACCGTAAGAATGGAACCAGAGACACAATGTTATACAGGTTCGGGCCCTCGTAGTCTAAGTAATAGCCCTACTCCTATTTGGTTGTCACTATCTGAATGGTGGATTACAGAGGGTACAAAGTTTAATAATCTCTGTATTGTTTAACTCTTTACAGATTTTTCTCATTGTGTTCCTATAACTATCTGATCATATCTCCTTTGATCCTCCCCTTCTTAGATCTCCCTTTACACAAACCCTTAGCCCTTCTTTTATACTTGTTGAAAAGGTGTCAGTTGCTTCATCAAAAGGACGCTACGCAATTGCCAACGGTTGCTATGTAGCGGTTCAAAGAAGTTGATATCCACTAATTACATCGTGATGGTTATGGATAACTACACGTTCATCCTTCTGGGCAATTATCTTGTTAGTGAAGAGACTTATATTATCCTGGGAATAACTGATCATATTGGTCAAAGAGTGGTTATGGTCTTGTATAACTGCATCACTCTTAGACTGTGATTGTAAATATAAGTCTCCACCAAACCTTTCTTTCTTGACTCAAAGGTACTTCTAGGCTCAATATTTATCTTAATTCACTAACATGGTAAGGACAAAGAAACCACTATGGGTTTCCTCGTGAAGATATTTAAAGATAACTCTCTTATTACATGGTCGCATACTGGCTACGACCGTATATCGAGAGTTACCTTGTCTCAGCGACCATAGTGTCTGCGGGTAGTGACCACAGACTCCGTGACCTTGAGCATTGCGACCACAAATATTGCAGCCACAATCATTGAGATGATAGATCCGCAATGGGCTTTATACAGTCCAGAAGATCTTGTTTTATGATCTCTCTCCATAGTTGTAGGTGAGCATGGAAAGGTACAATCGAATAACTTTTGATTAAGTCCAGAATATCTTGGACTATCACATGATCTCTTTCCGTGGTGTTGGTGGCGGCCACGGAAAGGCATAAAGAAATTATTCAGGTAATAATCCCTGTCATCTAGCCCCCGAATGTGAAATGAAAAGGTTATTTTAATTGAAGCATCGTTTTGGCTTCTCAAAATGGCACCTTTTTTTTTAGGGAAACAATAGGAGAACCTACTGCAAATATATATTACCAAGAAGATAATACAAAGTCAAGAAAAACAAAAAGAAAATTACAAAAGGTCAATCCACCTAGAAAAACCCACTTTAACAACTGGTTTAATTCTACTGACAATAAGCTCAATATCAGAGATGAATATCTTGAACCATTCTTCCAAGCTTCCTACTTCGTTCAGAAAAATGACTTTATTCCTTAATTTTCATAAAAACCACAGACCTGTAATCACCACTTCCCAATAAAAATCCTGAATGGCCTTATAGAATTTTTGACCTTCAGATAGCATGTCCCAAATGTTATCATTGAAATTCCAAATAATACCAATGCGCCTCCAGCATGAATTAGCAAACGGACAAAAGAAAAAGAGATGGAGTTGAGATTCCAGAACCCCATTCGTACAGTAAACACAATCATAATTGTCCAAGACACATTGCTTCCTAGCAAGAAGGTCTTTAGTATGTAATTTGGAATGAAGAAAAATCCAGAAGAATACTTTTTGCTTAGTAAGACAACTATTAGTCCAACACCTTGAGAAAATTTTATGCTCCCATCTTTGACCCGATAAAGCCCGGTAAACTTTAGTTGTGACAAAACTATCATTTTTTGAACCAAAGAAAAGCCAATTATCTCTGTCGTGACTCATATTCTGAACCTCCTGTTGAAGATTACCCAAAAGCAAGAATTGTTGATATGCTAAAGGAAACAGAGGGAGTGAAAAACATTCCTCTAACATTTCCAAGTTCAGAAAATTGAAAACTGACATCTCCTTGATCGCAAATGAGTATAATTCTGCCCATTCTTGAGAAAGAATCTTAGAAGACCATAAATATGTCCATAAACTACATGTAGAACCATTGCCAAGTGCACAATGAAATAACCCTTGAAACAAAGTGAGATTAAGAAGCACATCCCTCCACCAAAAAGAACCAAGTCCAGAATACCATTGAGGTAACTTGTTGGAATAACAATACTCCCAAATCAAATTGGACCAAGGAGTATCTATTTTGTTAAAGAATTTAAACACGAATTTTATCATAAGGGCTTAATTCTGAATTTTAAGATTTAAAACTCCTAGCCCCCCATTTCTTTTTGAACAACAAACCTTCGACCAAGCAACCAAGCAATTACCTCCAACACAAGAATCACTTCCTTTCCAAAGGAAAGCTCTTCTGATTCTGTCTATTCTGTCAATTGATTTTCCAGGGATCTTAAGAGTGCTCATATAGAACATAGGCAACGAAGAAAGCACCGAGTTAAGTAAAGTTAATCTTCCACCCATTGAAAGCAGAGAAAGATGCCAACCAGTTAACCTTTTCTCAATTCTATTTATCAATCCTTCAAACTCAGATGCTTTAGGTCTCACCAACCACAAAGGCAGGCCTAAGTATGTAAATGGAAAAGAACCAATTTTACAACCAAGAATCCCAGCAATATGCATTAACATGTCGTGCTCACAGTAAACTGGCACCAGGAAGGACTTATGAAAGTTAACTTTCAACCCAGTAACATTGGAAAAAGACTGCAAAAGAGCTTTTAACAAGAAAATTTCTCTCCCAGATGCTTTCAAAATAATAAGAGTATCATCCGCATATTGGGCTATGGGAAATTCTTGTGAATTGAGGTTAGGTATAGGCACCCCAAGAATACCTTTATGTTTAGCCAAATTCAAAATACTTTGAAGAAGATCAGCAACTAGCACAAAGAGCAGAGGTGAAAGAGGATCACCTTGCCTAAGCCCTCTAGCACATTTGAACACTTTACCAGGAACATTATTGAGAAGAATGTTAGAGGATCCCGAGTGCAAGATGGAAGAAATCCAATTTAACCATCTATTACCAAATCCTCTAGCCTTCATAACAGCCAAAATTGAATTATGCTCAATGTCGACGATTCGGACTCGGAGTCCTCAGCCGAACTTATGCAGAATTTGTAATTGTGAGACCTTTCAAGATGACCCTTCGGGAAGGTATGCTGAACAATGGTGAACAGGAGCACAGAGAATTTAGACAGGTTCGGGCCCTCGATGGTGGGAGTAAAAATCCTACGTCCTGTTGATATTTCACTAAGTGTGGTAAAAAGGTTTACAAATGGAAGGAAAAGTCCTCACAGGCGAGGATTTTTCCTGTAAAACTGTACAAAGATCAGCCAAAGAAAGCTTATAAAAATGCTATATAAGGTGTGCCGAAGACTTGGCTAACTTGGATCTTTTTTGATTGATGCTTCATGCCATCCTTTTATACTGTTTGAAAAGGTGCCATGTGAAGGAAACTGCATCAATCGGTTGCACGGACGGTTGGATACGGTTTTTGGAACTGCTCTTAACCTCCACGTAGGTTAAACACGTGTTATTCATGGATAACTGTACGTGTTAACCTCCTGACGGTTGATTCTCCACCTGTAGGAATCGTCGGGATACTTAGAATATCCTGTTGTATGGGCAACCGAATAGATAGACCCCAGGTATCCTGATCGGCAGATGTTCTGACCGCGGGATTTGGCTGACCGCGCAATATCCCGAATGTGTAGTTCGCGTATAGCCTACGAACTTCTGACCGCGCAAGGCTTACGGTCTGATCGCACGAAATCCGCGACCTGATCGCGTAAAGCTTGCGACCTCATGGTGATGTCCCTCAGAATAACTTGAGTCCGCATCACCAGATACATGTCTGGTTCGAACTTGTCTTGAACCAAAAGTTTATTAGAAGTGACCCGGGTGTCAATCCTCGTCAGCTAGCCCCCAAATTCGAAGAAAACGAAGAGACGTGTTTATTTCGAATTTAAAAACCGTGCATTGGATTTTTAACCCGGCCCTTTAACTTCTCCACTTAGTGGCGCACTAAGTGAAAACGGTTGGTTTTTCAAGACGGGTTCTGACATTACGTGACGGGCAATGATGGCGCCGTAGAGATTTTTATCTCGAGGTAAAATTGTAAATTTCTTAACGAAACCCGAGGTGTCTGGGAGGCGAACCGTCGCCCTGGCGGCTATAAATACCAGACCCCTGGACATGTAAAGATTTACAATTTCCCTCTCACGCCTAAGTCTTTTTCTTGTTATCCTGCCTCCTTCCTTTTCACATACTCCTCCCAATGGCAGATCACGAAATCATCGAGATTGAGAGCGATGAAGGGGAAATTGTCGAACAAGGGTCTCAAACGAATGAAGTCCTGTCTCCCTTAAGGAAGAAACCCAAGGTTGACGAAGGATCTTCCAGTGGAACAAAGGTGAAGAACGTAGCGAGTTTCTTTCTTCCTTCAGTTCCTTTGACCCTCCCCGTTCATGCCTCTCGGCAAGTTAGGCCTTTATCCTTAGAGAAAGATCCCATCACATTCAATTCTCCCATCCTTTTGGGTGATCAACATCCTGGTCGGCAAGCGGTGACTATCCCTCGACCAGATGATTGCCATATTGGGTTGGCGAAGCAATCTTCTGATGGGAAGTTTGCTCTTCCACCATATGATGATCTTCCTCCCAAGATGGGTGTATCAACGGGTTATGCACCGGGACAGGTAACAATTCTTCTCCCTTTTTGCTGATAATTTTAGTTAGTATGACTAACTTTTGCAAAATGCAGGAGGTAGGAGGCCCCAGCGATCAGCCTTCTGCTGCTCCATCTCTTCCTTCCGGACAGACCCTTCTGGAAGAGAAGAATGCCCTGGAGAAGAAAACCGAGGAGATGGCCTCGAAGATTCTGCGTTTGGCAGAATGTTTTGATCGATCCCGAGAAGAGGCGCACCATTTCCGTCGAGAGAGGGACTTCGCTCAGCAACAGCGAGAACTCTCTGACTTGATCAGGGACAATAGTGCGTCTGTTGTTAGGGACGATATAGATAGACTTAGGGTAGTTGCTAGTTCCCTGGGAGTTGTCAGTGTAGATCCTACTGACAACAACATGTCCCTTGGGGAACTTTGTAAACTTCTTTCGGAGCAAGTCGATGTTTTGATCGACTGCATCCCTTTTGTATGTAAAGAATGTAAGAAATAAAAGTTCTTTATTTCTCATGAAATATTCTCCACATCTTCTGTGCGAAAACATAGCCATGAACTTTACGTTCGCGACCATTCATACACAGGAAATTTTAGTTCTGCGATCAAAATCACTTTTAAGAAAAAAGCATCGCGACCTGCCCTGATTCCGCGATCAGTTTTAAAGCCGCGGTCAGAACTAAGGTTCGACCAGAGTTGGGACTTGGTCAGGCCGTCACTCCGATCAGAATTGAGGTTTCAGCCTAAAACATGATTTCGATAAAACCATAACCCAATTAGAAACATTCCAGTACGTCAAAAATTGAGTTACATGATTTTTTCGAAAAAATGTACAAAGTATAAAAAAGGAAAAACGTTCTCTGAAAAGTACTGAAAATTTTTCAGTCCTTTTACACTTTCAGTTTCCAAAACAAAGAAGTCTTTTTGTTTCAGATCCGACACCTGAGTACTTTATCGGGTCTATCAGAGACAGTATCCATTATGGGAAATGAATAAAGCATTCAATGGAACATTTGAAATGAGCCGTTTACTCATTAATGCGTCGCCTTGGGTTTATAAAAAGCAGTAGGTAGCTTCTTGAGGAAGCCACTCAGCCGCGAAAAACCCTTAGAGTTCCCGCCCTCAAAACCCTCATTTTCTTCAGCCTTCATCTTCCCCAAATCGCCAGCTTCCCCTTTGATTCTATACCAAAGATGGCGTCCTGGAGCAGATCCATTCACCATTCTGAGGAGAGCCTGATGGCGCTAGAGAAGGAGGAGATCCCTTCTCCGCGGCTGTTCATTAACTGGCGACCTGCGGAGAAGGACCAAGAAACCCCAACTGTCCAAGAAGGCGAGCTGGTGGTTTTCGAGGAGTATCTGCGTTGCGGGTTCCGATTCCCTGAGAGTCGGTTCCTTAAGGACGTCCTTGAACATTACGGGTGGGAACTGATCAACCTCCACCCCAACGCGATGCTGATCCTTGCAGTATTCCAGCATCTCTGTGAAGCCTTCGTCGGAATATATCCCAGCGTGGATCTTTTCCGACGATTCTACTTTTCGGAGTGGTCGAAGAGCACCAACGCCGCCGGATGCATCTACTTCCGGCTGAGGGATAAAAAGGAGTATCCCTCCCCACCCCTGCGAGACTCAGTGCACGGGTGGCACCAGAAATGGTTTTACTGCACCCCGCCGACCGAGAGCGGGTTGTGGTTTGAGAACTCGCGGCCGGAGAAGCCGAGCGAGTTGGATACTCTCCCGGCGATGAACGCGGAGTTCATGAAGCATGCCGAGGTGATCCTTCACTTAGTCGAACAAGGGCTGACGGCACGTGACGTCATCCGAGACTTTGTGAAGAATCGGGTGAGCCCCCTGCGTGAAAGGGCTCATCCGGCTTGGGAGATCAAGTCCATGGCGGACACTACCCTGGACTATAACGAAGGTATTCATTTCTGACAATGAAATCCTTTTATGTCATTTTTGAAATGTATAAATTTAACTCGTATCTGGGAATAGTCCTGCCCTCAGCTGAGATTGAGAGGCGGACTAACTACCTCCTCAGGGCGTACAACGCCGAGGTAGAGGGCCCCAAGGGATCGCCTCGCCCCCAAAGCTTGATTCATGCCGGCGACGACCTTAAACAGAAGCGCCGAAAGGTAAACTTTCCACTTGGCCTCTGTTTTGCAGGTCTCATGTATGTCCAGCACTAATCAATCCCATTGGAATGAGAATAGCTCCTAGAGAGGTTTGCGGATGCGACATTCCCAAGTGAAAATGTCAGCTCTCTGAAGAAGCCGACGGCGAGGAACGTGAAGAAGGTCTCTCAGAGACCCAGGACAAAGAGTCCTGCCTCTAAGAAGACCAAGCTGAACCCTGGGGAGGGGTCTTCACGAAGCGTTCCTCGTCTCGCAAGAAAGACTGCGGTAAGATATCGCATCCCTGCTACTTTTTCAGGCGCGACATGGAATCACTTCTTCGTCGTACAGGGAGAGGGGAGCGAGGAGGAAGAGGATGACGTTCCTCTGATCCTTCGAAGGAGGAAGATCGCGGATCTTCCATCCAGCGATGCCCCAAGCTGCCCCGCAGAAACCACAGCTGCCGAAGAGGTGGCCGTGGCTGACCCTGCGACCACCGAAGATCTTGTGGTCGCGGGTGACCTTCCAATTCCTGAAGCCCCCGAGGTTTCAGGGTCAATCATCTCTGCTTCCCTGGTCGAAGGGACGACTAAGGTAAAGGATCTTTTCGATCATTCCCTCCATGGCTCTTTCTGCACATTTGATAAGTTGATGTATATACAGGAAGGAGAGCTTCCCCCTGGGACCAATGGGGGTTCCAGGGAGGAAAATCCTCCTCCTCCGCGGACAGAGGAGGAGGTAGACGAACAAAGGCCGGCTGTGACGGTTCCAGCAACTCAGGAATCGCCAAGGCCTTCGGATGCAGCCCCACCAGTTAGTCCGGTGGCCCAGGTAAAGACCTATGTGTTTTTACCTGTTCCCTAAGAATATGCCTGTAACGCGACATTTTCAGGGGGGTGATGTCTTATTTACCATAAGGAAGGCAAGAACCGGAGACGGCTCTCCTTCGCAAGGGGAATTTTCCCAGAAGTCCCAGGAACGAATGGGATTTCAAATAAGGTAAGAACTCTTACTTGACAGTAATCTTAGATAAAAGCTGCCTGACCCATTCTTCCTGTTAGGCAAAAGAAGACAGCGCCTACACCTTCAACCGCCACTGGGGAGGTTGAAGCTAGGGCTGATGAGGGAGCCTCTAATGAAGAGCGCTCTACTCCCGTGGTTCAGGAAGTCATCCGGACCGCGGGAGGTGAAACAAGTACAGGGACCGGGTCGCAACCAGTGGCCTCTGGGGGTGGCGTCCAGCCGGCACTCCCATCAACTGTCCCTGTCGCAGGCACTTCCGGCGCGTTAGCAAGGATCCCTGCTAGCATGGATGATGCCGCTTTAAATAAGTTTATGAAGGTATGATGACCCCTGTTTCGGCGTTTGAACCGCCTTTAGAGTATATTTAACTCTCTTGCTTTGTGTCACAGGGCTTGTCATGGGTGACGAGCCAGTCGCATGCTGCAACGGCTAGCAGGGTGGCTGTTCAAAAAGATCGTGACGGCTTGCGCAAGTGAGAATCGTCATTCTTCTGTTAATATAAGTAGGCTTTAATTGTGACTGACCTGATTTTGCTGCAGAGAGGTTACATTCTTGAAGAAAGAGTTAGCCAAGATAAGGCTGAACTCAGTTACAGAGTTCAAGAAACTACGGACTGAAATCAATAAACTTCAGTCTGAGAAGGCTGGTAAGTCGATTCTCAACTTGAGAAAACTTAAAACCATTTCTTGTTAATAACCTCTTTTCTCTGTACAGCGCAAGCAGGTCGCATTACACAGCTCGGCTAGGACAAGATGCTTCTCGAGTCCTCGCTCAACCATACCGACCGAGCGGTCAAAGAGTTGAGCTTACTGGTCTTCGAAAAACTGAAGGCCGTGGCCAACCTTTTGAATACCAACGTGGTGGAGTTGAGGAAGGACGACCCAAGTGTCAGCGATTGGTCATCACTGCTCACAGCTCAAGCAGAATCACTGCTCGAATATCTCCCTGGAGATTTACGGCGACGTGAAGAGATAATCAGGACGAGAGTCCGATCAGCCGCTTCTGCCGTACTCAGCCGGGTTCGACTTCACCATGGCCCAGATGCGAATCTGAGTGCGCTGGTGGGACCGGTTGAGGTCGAGAGTGAAGAACTGCTTGACGCCGTTATAGAAGAAGTCAAGCCCTTCGTTGACAAACTCTTGGCTGAGCTGAGGATCGAATGATCCTTATATTTTGTAACCAAACAATTGTAATTAAAATGCTATGTACGTAAAACTATTTTTTTCAAAAGAAAGTGAATATTCACATCATAAATTTCATACTATAAGTATATTCCTCTAGCCCCCGCCTCTGTTTCACGAATACTGAAGCCTTAGTATTTTAAGCAGAGGGGAAAACATAAGTATGATGACCAGGGATATGTGCTTCAAGCTGATGGTCAAGATTAAAATAACATTTTAACCTTATTGCAAACTGGTAGCCACCCAGATGACCGAAGACTAGCCAGATAGTCCCGTGTGCATTGAGAAACGGCTTATTTAGGAGTGACTTATCTGGAAGTGATCATGGGATCGACCAGCGAATCCGGTTGAAAAATGCTGTAATAACCTAACCGCCGGCGATCAGCCCAGGTCGAATTTGTATAATTTGGGCTTAAAGAAAAACACTCATTGTATGAAAACAAGACATGTTTTTTATGAAAAGATGCTAATTGAACAGGAAAAAAGTGATTGGAATACTTACACGTAAAACTTGCGAAGTTGATCGATGTTCCAAGTATTGGACAAAATCCGACCATCCTCCATGGCTAACCGCGCAGATCCTGGCCGCGGCACTGAGACGACAGTGTATGGTCCTTCCCACTTTGGGGAGAATTTATTGCGGTTAGACTGGTCTTGAATTTTTCGTAAAACCAAGTCGCCCACGTTGAGATCACGTGGTCGCACCTTTTTACTGTGATACTTGCGTAGAGCCTGCAAGTATACCGCGGACTTAATCAGGGCGCGATCACGCCGTTCTTCCAGGAGGATGAGATCTTGCGATCGCTGTTCGGATTGGTTGACCTGTTCGAATTGATTCGTGCGAACAGATCCAATACTTACTTCCATAGGAAACACAGCCTCGGCCCCATAGACCAAATGGAAGGGTGTCTCACCGGTGGCTCGACTAGAGGTAGTCCGTAGTGCCCATAGAACAGTATAAAGCTCGTCTGCCCAAGCCCCCGAGCGGGTCTTGAGGTGATCAAAAACACGTTTTTTGATGCCTTGCAATACTTGCCCATTGGCCCGTTCTACGGCACCATTGCTTTGTGGATGTGCCACGGAAGCAAAGCACACCTTGGTCCCAATCTGATCGCAGTAGTCTAGGAAAAGACCGCTAGCGAACTGAGAACCGTTGTCTGTGATGAGACGGTTTGGAACACCAAATCGTGCCACAATGTTCTTGTGAAAGAACTTTTGTGCGGCTGATGCAGTAATATTTCGTACTGGTTCGGCCTCAATCCACTTTGTGAACGTGTCAATGGCTACGAACAAAAACTTGTATCCATTGACCGCTTGTGGCATAGGACCGACGATGTCCATTCCCCAGATCGCGAAAGGCCATGCGAGAGGAATAGTTTGCAATGCATAAGCAGGTTGATGAACCTGTCTTGCATGAAACTGACACTGTGGACACATCTTGACCATAAGCTTGGCATCATCGAGTGCCGAAGGCCAGTAGAATCCCTGTCGAAAAACTTTTCCGACCAGTGTTCGGTATGACGCATGTGCACCGCATACACCGTCATGTATTTCTTTCAAGAGGGATTTTCCTTCCTCCTGAGATATGCAGCGCATGAATACTCCTTGAGTACCCTTTCTGTACATAACCCCACCTATGAGTTTGTACAGACGCGCCTTTCGAATTAACCGATCGCTTTTGGTTTCGTCCTCGGGTAGGGTCCCATGTTCAAGATAGACCCTCAATGGATGAGTCCAATCTTGTTCCTGACCGAGGTTGGCAACGAAGGCTATTGCCGGATCATCCTCGACCGAAGTCATGATCGAAGGATGGTCCAAGTGTTCAATGAACACTCCTGCCGGAGCGGATGAGCGTGAGGATCCAATTTTGGATAATTGGTCTGCGAGAATGTTGTCCTTTCGCGGGATGTATTGGACTTCGAAGTGACTGAAGTGTTTTTTCAATCTCCTCACTTCCCCCAGGTAATGAGCCATTGTCTCATCGGAGGTGCTGTACTCCTTGTTTACCTGGTTTACGACCAGCTGTGAGTCCCCCCTCACCACTAATCGACGGACTCCGAGGAATTTTGCTGCCCAGAGCCCTGCAAGAAGACCTTCATACTCTGCTGCATTGTTGGTTGCAACAAAGTGTAGTTGAATAACATACTTAAGCTGTTCGCCCTGAGGCGTAACTAAGACCACTCCAGCCCCCGAGTGTTGAAAACTACGGGAGCCGTCAAAGTACATTGTCCAATAATCGGGGCACTCCAGTTCCTTCGCCAACTGCACGGGTGGCTCAGGATTGGTCCATTCGACCACAAAGTCGGCCAAAACCTGAGACTTAACCGCCGTGCGAGGGGTGAAAAGGATTTCGAAGGCACCGAATTCGACCGCCCATTTAGCGATTCGACCAGATTATTCTGGATTTCGAACAATATCCCCTAAAGGAAAAGAGGAGGGTACTGTGATCTTGTGTGCTTGAAAGTAATGTCGTAGCTTACGGGAAGCCATCAGTAGTGCGTAAAGTATCTTTTGGACCTCAGGGTAGCGCTCTTTAGGACCATGAAGTACTTCGCTCACATAGTAGACGGGTCTGTGTACTCCTTCCCTTTCCGCGATCAGAACTGCGATGACCGCGTGTGGGGTCGCCGCCAAATACAGAAGTAATGGTTCTTCCTTTTCAGGAGACACCAATACTGGCGGACTGGATAGATATGTTTTTACCTCCTGAAACGCTTTCTCGGCCTCGTCAGACCACGTGAAGTTATGATGTTTCCGCAAGACTTTAAAGAAAGGTAGTCCCCTTTCGCCTAATCGCGATATGAAGCGGCTTAAAGCCGCCATGCGACCAGCCAGGCCTTGAACATCCTTCATGGTTGAGGGCGACCTCATTTGTTCAATAGCTCTGATTTTCTCAGGATTAACCTCAATGCCCCTGGAACATACAAGAAAACCAAGAAGCTTTCCTGAAGAAACCCCGAAAGAACATTTCTCCGGGTTCAATTTTATTCCAAAGCGTTTCAAGTTACAGAAGGTTTCAGCAAGATCGTCCAAATGAGACAATCTTTTGGTACTTTTTACAACCAAATCGTCTACATATGCTTCGAGATTACGCCCTATCTGGGAAAGAAAGGTCTTTTGCATCAAGCGCTGGTACGTGGAACCAGCGTTCTTGAGACCGAACGGCATTTTGACGTAGCAGTATGTGCCGAACGGGGTGATGAAGGCAGTTTTCTCTTCATCGTCTTCTGCCATGCTAATTTGATGATATCCTGAGTAGGCATCCAGAAAACTCATCAGTTCGCAACCCGCAGTGGAGTCAACCAGCTGGTCGATGCGGGGAAGGGGAAAGTCGTCCTTCGGACAGGCACTGTTGAGGCTAGTATAGTCGACGCACATGCGCCACTTGCCATTTGACTTGCGGACCATGACCGGATTGGCGAGCCAGCCCGGGTGACTCACTTCGCGGATAAACCCGGCTTGTAAGAGTTTGTCTAACTCTTCTCGGATGGCTTCTTGTCGGTCGGTGGCAAAACGCCTGAGCTTTTGCTTTATTGGTCGTTGTCCAGGTCGAATTGCTAACCTGTGCTCAATTACTTCCCTTGGGACACCGGGCATGTCGGACGGTTTTCACGCAAACACATCTGCGTTAGCCCGGAGGAAAGCAACGAGGTCGAGTTCCTATTTGTCATCCAGGGCTGACCCAACCCGAATTGTCTTGGATGGGTCATCTGGGTACAAAGGAACTTGTTTGAGTTTCTCATCTGGTCGAGGAGCAGCCCTGATCGCATCGGTGGCGACAGTGGCGACCTGAGCGTCCCGGAGGGGAAGTTGATCGACCATCTCCAAAGATAGCCGGTCGCACGTGAGCGCCACGTTGCGACTACCTCGGACCGAAATGACACCTTTGGGGCCAGGCAATTTCCCGCACTGATAAGCATAGTGCGTTGCCATCATGAACTTAGCAAGAGTCGGCCTGCCAAAGATTGCATTATAAGCTGAATCACAATCGATTACATCGAAAGTAACCAATTCTGTTCGAAAGTTATCCGGTTCTCCCAGAGTGACCGGGAGGACCACTTGTCCCAATGGCATCATGGAGGGGCCTGGGATTATCCCATAAAACGGATGGATTATGGGCTTGATCTTCGAACGAGGAATTTGCATCTCGTCGAGTGTCTTGACCAATAAAAGATCAAGGGAACTTCCCCCATCGATCAGGACCCTTTCGACTCTCGCGTTACTGATGATTGGGGTAATAACCAGAGGTAACCTCAATGGTCGAGTTAGCCCCACAGGACAGTCAGCGCGATCGAACGTCAAAGGCATATCCGACCAACGGGGATATTGAGGTTCACCAAGGGATGTCTCCGTTTGGTTAACCTCTCGGCAAAAGGTTTTAAACTGCCTTTTGGAAACGAAAGAGGAGGAACCTCCGAAAATGACATTAACATGATTTTGAGGTACCTGGTAAGCCATTTCTTCGTCTCCATCGACGTCTCTAACCCCGCACGCCTGCTCTTTAGGCGGTAAGGTCGGCATTGGCCCAGCTCCTTGGTAGAAATCATCCAGCTGTTTCAACCAACTCCTGCAGTTTTTGAGATCGTGGCCTGCGGAATTGTGGAGTGGACACCACCTTTTGCCCTCCTACGGATTAGTTGATTTTTCTGGCTGGTCGGAATCCCGGCCACCAGAAGCAGTTTTATTTTTAAAAGAGGACTTATTACCTTTGGTCGAAGGTGGTTTCTCCGCGACCGCGACCTCACGGTACTGTCCAGAGCGGTTCCTCTTTGACTTTTTTGACTTCCCACCCGGTGAAGACTCCGGCTTTTTGCTTGAATCTTCTTTCTTGGCGTCCTTGAAGCCTGGTTGGGGCGGTAGGTCCCCCTTGTCAACCATTCGGTTCCATTCGACTGCCTCGGCTGCATCGGAGTATCGATCAGCCATATCGAACAGATCGGCCACCGATCGAGGAGGGTGGATGAGCAAGTCTTCAGTGAATCTTCGGTATCGAACGGCGTGCTTAAATGCCCTGATTACGGAGCCATCAGATATGTTTGGGATGGTATTTCTTACCCCGACAAACCTCTTGACAAACTGCCGAAGCGTTTCGGTCGAAGTTTGCCGCAGTCTATGCAAGTCGTCCTCCCTACCCGGCTTTTGGTAACAGTTTTGGAAATTGCTGAGGATGGCATCGCATAGCATTTCCCAATTGTAGATAGAACCCTCAGGCTGATTGAACAACCAGGTTCTAGCCGGTCCTACGAGGACTGTTGGCAGGTAGTTAGCCATGACCTTGTCATCGCCTCCTGCTGCTTGGATGGCAGTGATATAGATCTGAAGGAACTCAGATGGGTTTTGAGTTCCATCAAACCTCTCAATGGCCCCTGGTCGAAACTTATCGGGCCAAACGACTGCTCGTAGGCCAGGCGAGAAAGCTTTGCAACCAACGTAAGGACCGTGAACCGTTCTGCGACTTTCGGTCGGGTTTCGAGCAAACTCACTTAATGGCGAGGTTACTCGGGGTCCCAAACGAGAGTGAACGGGAACTCGATCCCTACTACGAGAGTCCTGCATTCGCCGATATTTGTCCTGTCGGGACGGTATAGGCGGCGGGTGATTCCGTCGGCCAGAGCCAGAATGAGGACCATCTCGCTCACGGGAATGTGTCACTGAGCGGGAAGAGGCTGTCGGGGTCGCCTCGGATGCGACCTCATCGAGTCTTTCCGCCAGGATCCTGAAAAAGGCCGGTCTCTGCGCATCCGTGACCGTAGGAGGAAAATTGCGCATGACTTCCGTGATAGATCGCAGTCGACCATGGGTACTTCTCCTAGGGGCACCAGGTGTTATTGTTTCTTCGTCCACTGGGAAATGCTCCGGTGGTAAAGAAGGAGTCTGGTCACGTCTACGACCACGCGACCGTCGAGAAGAACTCGGGGCAGCATCGTAACGAGCCTGCGCATCTTGAAGAGCCTCTAGGGCAGTTCTGCGTAGTTCGTTGTTTTGTTGCTCGAGATCTTGCTCCTCCTGTTTGCGATCTTGCTCTTCCCTGGCAGCCTGTTGATCGGGAGTTTCTTCCGACAACGCAGCAAACTGCCTAGGGAGTGAGGTCACCGATGGGGAGAACATCTCGGTTTGTTCCGAGTCGGACTCGAAATCAAAGAGACGGTGGAGGTTATCAGGGTCGAACCTTCCTGGGCTAATTTCAGGGTCACCATCATATTTTCCCTCAGCGGGATCGTATGACGGGCCGGACTCATCACCTAGCACATTAAGAACCTCTGTGGGTTCTGACCTTGTGCCAGTTACCTCCTGGTCGATTAACATGACTTGGGGAGATGATTCAGCCTGGGGAATATTCTGGCCTTCGACCTCTTCCATCGGAACAGGATCGCTTGGAGAAGGCATGGGTATATGGGCATAATCCTCGAGATCGAAATCGTTCTCGGAATCATATGCTCCAGCCATGTTTCGGCGAACCTCCGAATTTCAATTAAGACGCCTTGAGAAAGGCCCCACGGTGGGCGCCAGCTGTCGACGATTCGGACTCGGAGTCCTCAGCCGAACTTATGCAGAATTTGTAATTGTGAGACCTTTCAAGATGACCCTTCGGGAAGGTATGCTGAACAATGGTGAACAGGAGCACAGAGAATTTAGACAGGTTCGGGCCCTCGATGGTGGGAGTAAAAACCCTACGTCCTGTTGATATTTCACTAAGTGTGGTAACAAGGTTTACAAATGGAAGGAAAAGTCCTCACAGGCGAGGATTTTTCCTGTAAAACTGTACAAAGATCAGCCAAAGAAAGCTTATAAAAATGCTATATAAGGTGTGCCGAAGACTTGGCTAACTTGGATCTTTTTTGATTGATGCTTCATGCCATCCTTTTATACTGTTTGAAAAGGTGCCATGTGAAGGAAACTGCATCAATCGGTTGCACGGACGGTTGGATACGGTTTTTGGAACTGCTCTTAACCTCCACGTAGGTTAAACACGTGTTATTCATGGATAACTGTACGTGTTAACCTCCTGACGATTGATTCTCCACGTGTAGGAATCTTCGGGATACTTAGAATATCCTGTTGTATGGGCAACCGAATAGATAGACCCCAGGTATCCTGATCGGCAGATGTTCTGACCGCGGGATTTGGTTGACCGCGCAATATCCCGAATGTGTAGTTCGCGTATAGCCTACGAACTTCTGACCGCGCAAGGCTTACGGTCTGATCGCACGAAATCCGCGACCTGATCGCGTAAAGCTTGCGACCTCATGGTGATGTCCCTCAGAATAACTTGAGTCCGCATCACCAGATACATGTCTGGTTCGAACTTGTCTTGAATCAAAAGTTTATTAGAAGTGACCCGGGTGTCAATCCTCGTCACTCAATTGAATCGAAAGCTTTCTCAAAATCAAGTTTGAGAAGAACAGAAGGATATTTTTTGACTTTGCAAATATGTAAAATATTCAAAAGTCCACGCTAGACAATCTTGAATAGACCTTCCTCAGATAAAACCATATTGATTCTTGTGAATTGTTTCCTTAATAATTTTTTGCAGTGGAGAGGCCAAAATCTTAGTAATCAACTTAATGACACTGTAAACCAAAGAGATAGGCCAAAAGTCCTTTACTAACTGATCCTCTTCCTTTTTAGGCAAGAGAATAATCCAAGAAGAATTAATCCTGTTTAAGTCCACTGAGCCATTGTAAAAATTCTGAAAAAGTCTATAAAAATCATGCTTAATAATATCCCAACAAACATTGCAAAAAAGACCATTAAAGCCATCTGGACCAGGGCTCTTATCTATAGGCAAACAAGCAACACAATTATCAATCTCTTCCTTAGAGAAAGGAATCTGTAGAGATGCAAAATCACCCTTAAAGTCCAAAAGTAACTCCTCCAGATTGAAGTCCATGGGTGCCGAAATGGAGGAACCCAACTTGTTTTTAAACGCGAGCCACAAGTGCTCGGCCATTTCTTGATGAGAATTTAAGATACCTCCAGAATCCTTCTTTAAAGAAGAAATGAAATTATTCCTAAAATTTTTTGATGCCACGACATGAAAAAATTTTGAATTATCATCACCAAGTTTAGCCCATCTGAATTTGCCTCTTTGCCTCCAGTATTCCTTATCAATTTTCAAAAGGTGATTCAAATGCAATCTAATGATCTTCCTGAAATTGAATTCCAATGTGCTTAAAGACCTCTGGTCCTCCAGCCCATCCAAAAGTGAATAACCAAATTAGAATTGTCAATCCAGATTTGAGGCTGAAACATTTTTTTGCACCACAACTTCAATGATCTCCGAAGAAGCTTGAATTTGAAGACAAAGATTTAGCAATATTATCCTCAAAAGGGATTGAATTCCAAGCCAAAGCAATAGTATCTTTAAAACAAGCCCAATTAACCCAATGATTTTCAAATCTGAAAATATGCCCCGAAGGAATTTTTGATTTGATATTTAAAACGCAAGGAGCATGATCAGACGTGCTCCTACCAAGAACAGAAACTGAAGAGCATGGAAAAACCTCCATCCATGCTCCATTAGCAAAAAACCAATCCAATTTCACCAAAAGGGGATTAACTTGCATGTTGGACCAAGTAAATTTTCTAACTTTAAAAGGAATCTCTTCCAACTGAAGATGATTTATGGCCAAATTGAACTTATCCATCTCAATCAGATTATTTCTACCTGTACTTTTATCCGCCACTGCACGAACCAAATTAAAATCACCCAAGATTAACCAATAGAGATGATCTAGCATAACTATATTCTTAAACCATTGTATAAATTCCATTTTTCCCTAATGAAAGCAAGGCGCATAGATGTTGGTAATCACCCAAGTTAAACCAGATAAAACATGAAATAATTCTACCGTCAGAGAATATTTATTCTTGTACACCCCTTTCTTTTGAAGTAGCCCTCCTGAAGCACCCAAAGAGGGAAGGAATTCAAAATCTCTAAAACGATTAGGTCAACAATTTTTCACAATGGGAAAATCAACCATCTCCAATTTAGATTCCTGGATACAAATAACACAACACCTAGTTTCTTTAACTTTATTAAACACAGCTCTTCTTTTGGCCATAGAGTTCAAGCCTCTAACATTCGAGCTGAGAATTGAAAAAGATTTGCAACTGTCCATGAGCATAAAAGTCAAGTTTAAAAAGTCTATTACAACCAGTGTAAAAGACTAACCACAAAAAGAAAGATCTTACAAAACACATAGACCAGTAACTAATAACAGGCAAAAAGATAGCCATTACAACCCAAAAAGTGCAGCTCCACAGACAGTCTAAACACAAGAGCAGTTTCCTCAACCATTTGTACTTAATCATCAAGATCATCGATAGTAGGTCCTTTGAAGTGCACGTCTGACAATAAATCAGCCGGCAAGCCACATTTCAAGCCAAGAGCCTGAACCATTTCCAGTGAAAGGGGAGGCACCACAAAAGGTTTAAAGTCAAGGAATTTAGCTGCTAGTCTTGGACTTCTTCTGAGAGAACCTGAGGAAATAGGCGTGGACTTCCTCTTCAAAGAAGAATGAGCTATCTTCAAATGTCTAGCAAAAGAGTTCTGTATCTTGAATACAAGCTTCCAAGTTTTATTAGCAACCGTCCTTCTGCAAGTCTCCTTATTAAGAAGATTCCAAGAGACTCTTAAGCACAGTCTTGAACTTAAAATCCATTGCGTGAAAGTCCAGAATGATAGAGAAGTTGACACAAACATCCAGTTAACCACAGAGAAATGAAAGGACAAAGTAGGTTTTACCATGACAGGGAAAAGTATAAAACTAACAAAGGAATCAGAAGATTCTGAAAATGACAAAGAACCAATAGATTCTTGCATACCAGCAGCATTAGGAGGCCAAACTTGATCAACCTCATGATCATGAGGCTCTATGTCAGACCATATTGGGTTACCCTCCTCCCCCAGCATATCAATATCAAGATCATCACCATCATCATCAGACCATATTGGGTTACCCTCCTCCCCCAGCATATCAATATCAAGATCATCACCATCATCATCCTCTTCCATATCTTCATCATTTCCTTGAGGTGCATTGCCGTTAAGATTTCTAGGAAGAAAATCATTTGGCTCATCTTCATCACCATCCAAAGCCTCAGTATGACGCACAAAGCAAATCACAACTTGCATCGTCCAACTGCGTCTTAGGTTTTCATCTGGCTTTGTAATGACTAGGAAATGAGGAATGTCCACCAAATCGATAACCAGGCATTTAACTAAAACGTGAGATCAATTTTCGTCCAATTGAAACCCCCTATCCCACTCCTTTAATTGCCCAAAGGTGGATACAGCCTTAGAAAGATTATGAACAAACCAGAAATCCAAAGGAAAGTTAAGAAGCATGAGCCAAACATACTGATTAACACTCTTTTTTGTCTAGGTCCCTCATCATGTTTAGAAAGAAATAAAAGAAAATCTTCAGAAACATGCAGACCTTCGTCCATAATGCTATCCCTCACAAAAGTTGAAGCAAAACGAACCATAGCTGATGCTGGCCCCAGAGCCGAAGGTGAAACTTGGACCTGCAATCCCCTTTCATTCTGAAAGTAATTCTCAACCACTTGACGCGGATGGTTAGCCGCAGGTGCAAGTGAAGCCACTATAGTAGCTTCATTGAGTTCTGATCTTGAAGCAACACACCTAGTTCTAAGGGGCCTGTTAGGAACAAGTACTTCTTCTAAACCATTCGGAAGAAATGGGACAGGATCCACCCAAAAGTTGGCCATAGAAGAATGAGAGAATTTTTCAGAAGACACAACTCTCTGATGGGAAGAGGTAGAAAGTTCTGAAGAAAAAGAGTCTTTAACACTTGCTAATGAAGGATTATGTAACGAAGAAGAATGTGAATCATCTCTGGTTGACGCCATCTTCTCGAAAAACCCAGAAAAATTCTCAGCAAAAATCATTTGCTTGCCATTCTTGACACGAGAATCAAGGAGCGTATTTGTAGACCCAAATGCAAAGTAATTAGCATTTCCACTTGGGTGCATGGTAGCATGAATGCCAAACGAAAGCCTAGAAAACTGAGCCAAAGCACCCTTTCGAATGAAAACCTTCTTTTTATTCTTAGCTTTCAAACAAAATCTACTAATATGTCCATAATTGAAGCAAAAGAAACATCTGATAACTAAATGACAGTCTCTTTTGAGATGACCAGGAGCAAAACATTTAAAACAACTCACAAGAGAATTAGAAGCAGACTTAATCTTGTGTGAATTATGAACCAGTTGCTCCTTTGAAGAATAACCAACATGCCGAGAAGAAGAATTGGTCAAAAGAATCTTACTACCAGAGTTACGACCAGGGAGAGAAGTCAGACTCAAAAGAATCCTAAAACCAACTTGTCGAAAAGGAACCAGATTGAACTTTGAAACAGATGCCTGGTTATTCTTCGACCATGCCTTCCCCCCTCCTAAAACCTCACTATTAACAATTTTGAAAGATGAAGACTGAGAAGATTTAAATTTAGCTAACTTCCACTCCTTGGCTTGTTCTGAAGACCATTTAAGAAATTCTAATTGCCAATTAGGGCCTCCATCTCTCCAGAGAAAGAACGATAAAGAGAATTTTTCATGATTGATCATATTAGAATGTAAAATTTTAAAGCCAACCTTTTTATTAGCAACTGAGAAACAAAATCCAAAATCAGAAAACTGAATCACATTAAAAATATGAGCCTCACTACCAAAATAAGCAACAAATATCTCATCAACCACTCTTTCTGAAGATCTAAATGCCGATCTTCTGATGAACAAGGTCAAAAGGGCACCTTTTGATTTCAGATTCTAAAAAAACCCAAGAAAACCTTTGGGTGCGTTTGTCAGTTCCATCATGAGAGGCACTAAATGAAAAGGATCTCTGTCATGATAAAAGGCTGTCTTTTATGGGATACAACCCACAACTGAGAACTCCAAAACCCTCTGAGACTTAGAACTCTTAGCCTCCAGCTTTCCTTCTCCAAGTTCTTTCTTCTTCCCCAAACTCACTCAGTGGCATCTTGGACCAGTCCTCACCACCGCACAATGGAGAACATGTTGGCCTTGGAAATGGAGGGTTACCTCCTTCAAGGTCATTGAACCCATGGAGCCCTGCCGGGGATGAAGAAGAAATTCCCATCATGTAACCAGGCGAACTAGTGCTTTTCGAGAATTCTTGCGGTGCGGGTTTCATCTTTCGAAGAGCGACTTCTTCCTGAGCATTCTCGCACACTACAATCTGGAGTTGGTAAACCTCAAGCCCAACTCCATTTTGATTCTTCTTTCTTCCAGCACTTGTACGAGGAATATGTTGGGGTTTTGCCCAGCATACCTCTCTTCGGCCAATATTATTTCTTGGCGTGGTCGAAAGCTCCAATGCTTCAGGTGTGTCTACTTCTATCTTCGGGAGAAGAAGGATTATCCGCATCTCCGCCTCCACGATTCTGTCCATGGATGATATCAACGGTGGTTCTACTACCTGGCTCCCGCAAGAGCCATCTCTGGTTAGAGAATCATCGACTAGAGAAAAATGGAGACAAAGTGTCAACGATTGGCACAAAATCCCAAGCCAAACTTACATGAATTTAATTTGTTTTAGTAGGGGAATAGTATCAGTCAATCACCAAGAATATCACCGTAAGAATGGAAACTAGAGGCACAATATTTATATATGTTCAGGCCCTCGTAGTCTAAGTAAAAGCCCGACTCCTGGTTGGTTTTCACTATCAAAATGATGGATTACAAAATGTATAGTCTAATATCCTCTGTATTGTCTCCATGGATTGCTCCTTTTTTCTAACTCTCAGCCCTTTTTATAGTTTACCAAAGGGCGTTGGTTGCTTCAACAATGGGTCACTTGGCAGTTGCCAGTGGTTGCTGCAGGTTGTTGTTCGCTAGTTATGATGTGTGGTTATGGATAACTGCACACCTATCTTCATCTTGGCGATGGTTATCTTGTCAGTAAAGAGAGACTCATATTATCCTAGGAATATTCGGAACATAAGGGTTAGAGGGTTGGTCAAGCATGACAACATAACCGCATTACCTTAAATCATGGTCGGGAAGATAAGTCTCGACCAAACCTTTCTTTCTTGATTTGAAGGCATTTCCAGGCTAATATATAGTTCTCTTATTGTTTGGTCGCGTACTGTCTGTGATCGTGTATTGGGGATTACCCACTACTACAGAAATGCTAAGTACTAATGGTTCGAGAACGTTTGTACTAACGGTTGTCCAACCGCTAGTGATTGGCACGATAGAAGAAACCTAACACTACTCTAATGGTTTGAAACCGTTCAAATAGCGTACTATATTCTAATAGTTACTACTAGTAAACTGTTAGAATAGTGTACTATATTCTAACAGTTCTTAGTACTGAACCATTAGAATAGCTTTCTCTATTCTAACAGTTATTATTAGTAAATCGTTAGAATATCTTTCTCTATTCTAATGGTTCTTAGTAGTGCACCGTTAGACTAGTGAAATATATGCTAACGGTTATTATTAGTAAACTGTTAGAATAGAGTACTATATTCTAATGGTTTATGTAGCACACCGTTAGAATAGCTTATTATATTCTAACGGTTGTTATAAGTAAACCGTAACAATATCTTACTATTGGGGGAAATCCCAGACGCTTACCAGGAAGTCCCGGAGGGCTCCCGTGGAATCTCCCGAAGGACTACCGGGGAAAATCCTGGACCCCTCCCGGCAAAAATACCAGAGGGTTACCGTGGATAGTCCCAGACGCCTACCAGGGAAAATTCGGAGGGCTACCGGGGACCGGAGAGCTCCCGTGGAAAAGCCCGAAGGGCTACCGGGGAAAATCCCGAAGAGCTACCAGGGAAAGTCCCGGACGCCTCCCTTGGCAAATACCGGACGTCTCCTGTGGCAAACCCCGGACACCTCCCAGGAAGAGCCACATAGGGCTCCCGTGCGAGGTCACATGCGGGTGACATGAGGGGCACCTCGGGAACTAGCAAGGAAACTTGTCAATCATCCCTGCCCTTCGACCGGTGAAATGGCGTCAATGCCCCTCAATCCGACGGCCGTAGCTAGGGCTTTTTAGTCTTTTGGCATGTTTTGGGTCCTATATATACCCCCTTGTATCTCATTTGTAAGGGACTTGAATTTCATTTTTTTCATACACACAAACAACAGGCTCCCTCAGAGACCTCTCTCCCTAAGAGAGCACCTCCCCAGCGGACTCGCGTCCGGAGGGTGCCGACAGGACTAGGGCCCCTACTGGGACCCGAACCTGTATAAAAACCACCGTGTCAATCTCTGTGTTGCCCTACGGGAGGTGACCGGTCACTCGGTTAGCTCTTCATGTCAAACATGTCCGAAGAAACCTGTCGGGGTATTTGTAATACCACGACAGTTGGTGCCGACCGTGGTGACTCGTGACGAATCGCCATGGCTCCCCCGAGAACGAGAGCTCAAGCCCTCGCCGTTTCTGGTGGTGCCGGTCCCAATGACCCAGCGCCGCCTCCGCAAGATGCTGCTGTCACGACCCTACTGTCCGGGGACACCCAGAGAGAAGTACCACTTTCTTCTCCCGTAGTCTCCGGCAGAAGTGTTCCCATTTCCAACCCGGCAACTGCAACCACACTTGCGGGGCCTAGCGCCCCCCAACTTTCAGTCCCGGTCTCCGGAGACCCCATGCTTGGGGCTTTGGTTGAGGGCCAACTTCGTGCCCAGCAGACCCTCGAGGAGTTATTGCGCATCTTAGCACGGCCCCCGGCTCCTGTTTACCCACCCCCATACCCATTTATGGGGGCACGGCCTCCATTTTTCATGGGGCACCCGACCACCTTCCCCGCGTTTGGAATGTTTCCCATGCCGAGGGGTTTGCCCATGCCCAGAGCCTTCCCCGCGCCGGGAATGTTTCCGGTGCCGGGAGGCCGGCCCATGCCCAGAACCGTCCCCATTCCGGGGGGCTATCTGGCACCAGGCCCGGACCCTCCGCAGGCGGTTGCCAACACGCCGGGAACCTCCCCCTCACCCGTGGCCACCCATGTGCCCGGAGGCCTCCCCGGGGCAATGCCCAGGGCCGTTCCGGCGCCCGAGCCGGTGGTCACTTTGGGGACGCTACCCACACCCGCTCCCATCACCACCCTGGATGCTCAACCGGCGCCGGGCCAATCCCTGGTGCCGGTGGCATCCTCTGGGCTGGCGACCCACGCGCATCAGCTCCCTCCTCCCCCGGGACCGCCCTTGAGGGCTCCCCCGGCGGATCAGACCAACTTCACCTGGGAGGTGGTCAAGTGAATGCGTAATGCAAGATCTGGGAGGCTCCCTTCCACTACCGACCAGAACTCCCCCTGGCTTGTGGCCATGATGAGCCACGCTCCCAGCCCGACCGAGGGAAGAGACTAGTCGAAGAAGCCACCGCCACCTCCGGGGGGTACCCGGAGATCCAAGAGGTTAGCTCGACTAACCCCGAGGAGAAGAGGCGCTATCGTCGTGCTGGCGAACAACTAGGAACCCTCCCCAACTCTGACAACGAGCGCACATCCCCTGTCAAAGGGGACAGCGACTGGGAATCTCCCCGGGAGGTTGAGGGGTCTAACCAGCCACAATGCCGTCACCTGTGGTGCATCCGCTGGCCGCGGCCCTACCATTCGTGACACATCGAGGGCGATCCTTATGAGTTTGTGTAGGTGTACTCCATAGCCATCTTGGTGGCTAGGGGGGACAAGATGGTGCAATGCAACGTCTTCCCGAGCATCCTCTGTTCCATGCGCATGACCCCGAGCCGGGCAGCAGGGCGCACACCCTTCTCGCTCATGTATGGGGCTGAGGCAATCCGCCCCTCGAAGATCAGTTTTCGGTCGCTGCAGGTCGAGGTCTTAGACGGAGCCACAGCTGCGGCGTACCAACCAACGAAGGAAACCAGCGGCTGGAAGTCGACCTCATCGAAGAAGAGCGCGACCGAGCGCTCCTTCGCCACGCCATCTACAACCGCAAAATGGCTCGCGTGTACAACTGGTGCTTCCGCGCAAGAGCTTTCCGCCTTGGGGACCTGTTCCTCAGGCGCGTAACTGACCCCCAAACCTGGGGCAAGCTTTCCCTCAAGTGGGAAGGTCCCTACAGGATATCTACGGTCCTGGGCTCGGGGGCTTATAAGCTCTCCAACCTTGAAGACCAGGAGTTGAAGCACACTTGGAACGTAGACTTGCTCCGCAAGTTCTACATCTAGCCTCCGGGCTCACTCCCTCCCCCGTCGCGACTTCGTGGGGGGAGACGTTGTACTCACTGTTCCCTCCCCCGTCGTGATTCTGCGGGGGGAGGTGTTGTATCTATCTTCATTAATACAAGTGGTTTTGTGTTCAACTGTGGGATTTTTGCATATTCTTGACTTACCGCCTCCAAGGCGATGCCTTCCCTGAGAGGACGCCCTCCCTATCAGGACATGGGTTATTGCAGCCTAAAAGTCCCTAGGGTGGCTTACAGTAACCCCTCGTGGACTGAGGGGGTAAGCGGCAACCCAGTTCTCATGAACTGCGGTAGCGAGTCAATTTGAGAGACTAGTCCCCCCCCTCAAACACTCAAGCCTGTCATCGGGCTCATCCACTTCCTGGAGCGAGCTTCCCCCACTGTGGGTCACTAAATTCTCAGATATCTCGGAATTTTTTCGATCAGGAAATTCGTGACCGGGGGAATTTCTTACTGGGCTTCGGAATTTTTTCGACCGGGAAATTAGTGACCGGCTCCCCGTTCTCACTGCGACTAGGGGAATTTCTTACCTGGCTTTGGAATTTTTCACCGAGAGTTCTCGACCAGCTCCCTGTTCTCATGGCGACCGGGGGAATTTCTTATCGAGCGTCGGAATTTTTTTGATCGGCAAATTCGCGACTGGCTCCCCGTTCTCACGGCGATCGGGGGAGTTCCTTACCGGGCATCGGAATTTTTTCGACCAGGAAATTCGCAACCGACTCCCCGTTCTCACGGCGACTAGGGGAATTTCTTACCAGGCTTCAGAATTTTCGACCGGAAAATTCTCGACTGGCTCCCCGTTCTCACGGCGACCGGGGGAATTTCTTACCAAGTCTCGGAATTTTTCGATTGGGAAATCCACGACCGGCTCCCTGTTCTCACGATGACCGGGGGAATTTCCTACTGAGTCTCGGAATTCTTCGACCTGGAAAATTCACGATCGTACCTCGGAATTTTTTACCGGACCCCGTTTTCACGGTGACTCAGGGAATTTCCACCCTTATCCCTCTTTGACCGGGGGCTAAATGGACCCCCGGTATCTATGGATGTTCGGGCCCTTAGTTCCTTAGCCACAGCGCGCGGTGCTATACTGCACCCCGCTGTTGGGGGGGGGAGGGGATAACCCAGACCTGGACGAAAGATAAGTTTTGGAAAA
Source organism: Pharus latifolius (assembly GCA_019359835.1). Taxonomy (NCBI): domain Eukaryota; kingdom Viridiplantae; phylum Streptophyta; class Magnoliopsida; order Poales; family Poaceae; genus Pharus; species Pharus latifolius. The sequence goes on from CM033322.1 coordinate 72,057,763, forward strand.
TTTTCAAGACAACTCAAGCAATTTCAAACAAGTCTTTATTGATTGAACATTGAACCAGGGGACAACCCCCCCGGTGGATAAGGCATACCCGGGACAACAATGCCCAAACATATACAAGATGCAACTGTAGGAAACCGAGCAAGCTACACTAATAGAATTTCATATGCTAGCTTTTACTCGAAGACTGCAAGTAATAGATCATAGATTAGATTGTTACCAACAGTGGAAGCAGATTTGGTGAAGCGATCGAATGTTCACAACAACCGTTTCCAAATCGTCCTGATCAGCAGATGTAGATGACAACAACCGCACACGGATCGTTCTAATCAGTGCCTCTACTGGTATCCACACGTACTGGGATGGAACGTCGTACGATGGTGTGCTAGCACCAACGCGCATGACAAGGGTTTAGGGGCTATCAAAAAGAGATGACAGCTATGGCTTTTGTGGTGATCCTCAAAGCTCATCATACATCTCTATATATAGGGCAATGCAGAAGAAATCCTAACAGATTAGGTTTCCTGATGTGATACGAATCTTATCCAAACTACCCATGCAGAAGAAATCCAAACAGATTAGGTTTCCTAATGTGATTTAAATCTTATCCGAACTGTAGGATGAGTTTAATATTAAATCTTCGTATCTAATACGTATATTCCATAACAGACCCAATCCAGATCTGATATGAAAACCCATAACAAACCCAATCCGAATGCATAAGGAGTCTAAAATTAAGTCTCCAAGTCTGATGCAGAAACCCATACCAAACCCAATCCGAATGCATAAGAAGTTTAATATTAAGTCTTCGAATCTGATACGAAAACCCATACCAAACCCAAACCAAATGCATAAGGAGTCTAATATTAATTCTCTAAATCTGATACAGAAACCCATACCAAACCCAATCCAAATGCATAAGGAGTCTAATATTAAGTCTCCGAATTTGATACGGAAACCCATACCAAACCCAATCCAAATGCATAAGGAGTCTAATATTAAGTCTCCGAATTTGATACGGAAACCCATACCAAACCCAATCCAAATGCATAATAAGTCTAATATGAAGTCTCCGAATCTGATACGGAAACCTCAAAATAGACTTAATCCAAATTGCATTGTTCCAACCCGTTAAGTGTGTGACCCTGTAGGTTCATGTATATTTAGTCACGACCCGGGAATACTTACCCGAATTGTAAGTCAGTAGTGGCCTCTAGCAGGACATAACACCTATCCAAATATACACAAAGATCATAATCAGCAAACCTATATAATGTCTTCATGTTGATCTTTTTGCCATACGATACCAGATTAAACTCAAGGTAGGAAATGTGCCACCCTTGCACAGTTCAATCCTTTCTCGATCTCATAGTGAATTGATCTTCCCATAGTTGACACTCAACCACAAACGGCATGGCCATGCACTTCTCAATTCATCTATATCGAGGGGCCCAGAGATATCTCTCTCATTATATAAGATATGCAAATTCCATCTTAACCATTCATATTCCTCCGCATGACTCATAGCATACCCGAATATTACCTTTATTACTACTTAATTAAAAATAGCGTTTGGTAGTATCAAAATATACTACTACACATGTAGGAAACTATGATGGTCTCAGGTCTAAGAATCAATCATAAACATTATTTGGGACCAAGTGGTGACACTTAAATAACAAATCCAAATAGTGTCTCAAAATGGGTCTATCCAACATTATATTCTCCAATATATGTCCACATTATTGATTTGATATCTTATATCCATAGTCCGTGAAACATAACCATCAATCAATAAATGTGCTGATCCATTAATCAATAATGTCCTATTTAAAAATAATGGATCATGGACTATATTAGAATAATATCATCAAATAAATTTAGAGTCTCACGAACAAGTCACATACTTGTTGATCAAACCAAGATGATAATTTATTCAAAAATAACGTATTATGCAAATGTTCATAAATATAACAAAGATAAATACATCTCTGTGATTTGCTTTAGGACATATCACTAACAATCTCCCACTTGGACTAGAGTCAATCACAAATGTATCTAATACCTATTGCTCTAGTATGCACCTCATGCTTTGGTTGTGGGAGAGGCTTTGTCAACCGAGCAGCAACATTCAAATCCGTGGACACTTTGCTAATCTTCACATCACCTCTATTCACGATTTCTCGGATGAGGTGATAGCGCCTGAGAATATGTTTGGATTTCTGATGAGACCTTGGTTCCTTGGCTTGCGCAATGGCTCCACTATTATCACAATAGAGATCCACTGCGCTTGAAATGCTAGAAACCACACCAAGTTCAGAGTGAACTTTTTTATCCAAACAGCTTCTTTGGCAGCTTCAGAAGCAGCAATGTACTCTCCTTCTGTTGTAGAATCATCGACAGTTTCTTGTTTAGAACTCTTCCAGCTTACAGCTCCACCATTAAGACAAAACACAAAACCAGATTGCGATTTGAAATCATCTTTGTCGGTTTGGAAGCTAGCATCAGTGTAACCACTAACAACGAGCTCTTCCTCACCTCCATAAACCAGGAACACATCCTTAGTCCTTCTCAAGTATTTAAGGATGTTTTTTACAGCAATCCAGTGACTCTCACCTGGATCTGATTGGTATCTGCTCGTAACACTTAGAGCATAGGAGACATCTGGGCATGTACAAAGCATGGCATACATAATAGACCCAATAGCAGAAGCATATGGAATCTTATTCATTCGGTCCTGCTCATCACATGTCGAAGGACATTGACTCTTGCTAAGACTAATACCATGTGACATAGGCAGAAAACCTTTCTTGGAATCCTGCATGTTGAATCTATTCAATATTTTGTCAACATATGTACTTTGGCTTAATCCAATTAGCCTTTTAGATCTATCTCGATAGATCTTAATACCCAAAATATATGCTGCCTCACCTAAGTCTTTCATAAAAAAGCTACTTTTCAATGAGGACTTCATAGACTCAAGCATAGGAATATCATTGCCGATCAGAAGTATGTCATCCACATATAAAACCAGAAAAACAAGTGCGCTCCCATTTGCCTTTTTGTAAACACAAGGCTCTTCTTCATTTTTTATGAAGCCAAACTGTTTGACTACTTCATCAAAACGAAGATTCCAACTCCGAGATGCTTGCTTCAACCCATAAATGGATTTATGAAGTTTGCATACTTTCCCAGTATTATCTGGATCGACAAAACCTTTAGGCTATGTCATATACACATCCTGACTTAGGTTTCCATTTAGGAAAGCCGTTTTGACATCCATCTGCCATATCTCATAATCAAAATAGGCAGCAATAGCTAGGATGATCTTGATTGACTTTAACATAGCAACGGGTGAAAAAGTTTCATCATAATCAACACCTTGAATTTGCTTGAAACCTTTTGCAACTAATCGTGCTTTATGGATATGAACATGACCATCCATAAACCCATTTGCACTCAATGGTTTTTACACCATCAGAAGATCAACCAAGTTCCACACTTGATTGTCATGCATGGATTCAATTTCAGATCTCATGGCTCCAAGCCATTTCTCAGAGTCAGGGCTCATCATTGCTTCTTCGTAATTCTTGGGCTCATCATTGTCTATCAATAATACTTCACACTGCTCCATTGTAAGGAACATGTACCTTCCAGGTGCGTGACGTACCCTTTCAGACCTACGTGTAACCAGTGCTTGTCTTGTATTTTCTACATTATTTTGTAGGTCTTGCTAAGCTTCAGTGGGTGCTGAAACAATTTCCAGTGGTTCCCAAATTTCTTCAAGTTGCACTGTGCTCCCACTTACTCCTTTTGAGAGAAACTCTTTCTCCAAAAAGACACCGTTTCGGGCAACAAACACTTTGTTTTCTTCTCGATTATAGAAGTAATATCCTTTTGTTTCCTTAGGATAGCCCACAAAGAAGCATTTATCTGATTTGGGTTTGAGCTTATCAGACATTAAACGTTTTACATAAGCTTCACAACCCCAAATCTTAAGAAAAGACAACCCGGGACGCTTTCCATCCATATCTCATATGGTGTCTTTTCTACGGCTTTTGATGGAGCCCTATTTAACGTGAACGCAGCTGTTTCTAGAGCATATCCCCAAAAGGACAATGGAAGATCAGTTTGGCTCATCATTGACCGAACCATATCCAACAAGGTCCTGTTCCGTCGTTCTGACACACCATTCCATTGAGGTGTTCCCGGTGGGGTCAATTGTGGAACAATTCCGTGTTATTTTAGATGATCACCAAATTCTTAGCTCAAATATTCCCCTCCATGATCAGATCGTAGGGTTTTGATTGTCTTGCCAAGTTGATTCTACTTCATTCTGAAATTCCTTGAATTTATCAAACATTTCAGATTTATGCTTCATTAAGTAGACATATCCATATCCACTAAAGTCATCGGTAAAAGTTATGAAGTACTGAAAACCACCTCTAGCTGTTGAACTTAATGGTCCACATACATTAGTATGAACAAGAGCCAATAAGTCACTTGCTCTTTCACTTTCACCTGTGAAAGGTGCCTTTGTCATCTTGCCAAGTAAACAAGATTCACACATATCAAATGATTGAAAATCAAATGAGTCTAGAAGACCATCTTTCAGGAGTTCCATGATGCGTTTCTCATTTATATGGCCTAAACGACAATACCAGATAAACGTGGGATTCAAATCATTAAGCCTAAGCCTCTTAGTACATATGTTATAGACAGGTAATTCAAGATTTAGTTGATAAAGCCTATTATCCAATGAGGCATTGCCATAAAACATATTATTTAAATAAAAAGAACAACGATTGTTCTTTATTCTAAATTCATAACCCAGCGTGTCCAAATACGACACGGATACAATATTTTTTCTTATGGTGGGAACATAATAACAGTTATTAAGTTCTAAAAGTAATCCTGAAGGTAAAGCTAGTATTAAAGTTCCAACAGCTAATGCTACAACTCTTGCTACATTGCCAACGCGAAGTTGAACCTCACCCTTAGCCAAATTTGTACTCCTTTTAAGCCCCTGCATCGAAGTGCAAATATGAGCAGCTGATCCGGTATCAAATACCCAAGAATCGGAAGGAGAAGTAGCTAAATGAACTTCTATAACATATATACCTGAAGGAGTCTCACTTTCCTTCTTTTTCTTTAAATCTTCCAGGTACTTCTTGCAATTCCTCTTCCAATGGCCAGATTCTTTGCAATAGAAGCATTCAGTAGTAGGGGTGGCACCTGGCTTGGACTTTCCTTTGGAATTAGGCTTAGCGCTAGAAGATCTTTCTAGAGCTTTGCCCTTTCCCTTAGCCTTGCCCTTTCCCTTCTTCTTAAGGGCCTGTTTGGATAGTCCCGGATTGGGCCGGATCCGGCCCAATCCGGCGGCAAAAAAATCCCACCCGGAATTACATTCGGCCCAGTTAAAAATCGCGTTTGGGTCGGGCTGGGAACGGAAAAATTCCGGCCCAATCCCACTGGATCGGCCGGGAAAAAAATAATTGTCTGTCGAGGCAATTTTTTTTCCCACTCTCTCTCTCGCGGCTGCTCCCTCTCGCGACGGCGCCTCCCCACGATCTCTCTCGCGATCTCTCTCGCCGCCGCCTACTCCTCCCCTCGCAGCTCCTCGACTCCGTCGCCTACCCCTCCCGGCACGACGCCATCAACCCCTCTCCGGTGAGATCATCCCCTCCCCATCTAGGGTTTCGCAGATCTAGGGTTCTCATATCTAGGGTTTCTCAGATCTATGCAATTTTTTGATTTGTATGCACTGAACGTGCAGATCTAGCCGACACCGGGGAGGAGGACCGCCTGAGAGTAGCGTCGCGCCAGTGCCGCCTGAGATCTGTGACGGGGTGTTTTCTCTCTCAAATCGGAGCAAATCAGAGCAAGAACACAAGCGCCTGGAAATCTTTGATCCAGGTACATGGAAATCTCCAACTCTTCTCTCCATCTCTTCTTTTCATTAGATCTATCTGCGTGTTATTTTCTTCTGTTCAGATCTTCACATATCTTCACAGATCTTCACATTCGGAGCAGATCAGAGCAAGAACACATTCGAAGCAGATCATATCTTCATAGATCTTCATCCAGGTACATATCAATCTTCAATTCTTCTCCCCATCTCTTCTTTTCAGCAGATCTATTTGCTTGTGTCCAAGTGTTCATCTGTTATCATCTGTTATAGTTGGAAATTTCTTCACTCTGATGATTCTATTCTTCAATTAGATCATCTTTGCATGTTATTTTGCTCTATCACTAGTAGCAATAGAACTTGATTTAAGTTAGAGCTGAACTTTGCCTCAATAATCTTGCTACTCTGTATCAAACTACATGACAGTTTTATTTTCTTGCTGTTTTGTATGTGCTTAACAATTGAGGCTACTGCAGTATGTGGTACAGAATATGGCCGTAATACGTCAAACCTAGCCCATAACTGCCATAATTTCTGCAACCTATCTAGCTTCCATCCTTGATTTGGAATGAGCATTAGTATGTTTTCCAATGAGACAATTGCATGCTTTGTGAAAATATGCAAATTGTTCTTGTACTCAGTTATTTAGTTTCTTCTTTATATACAAATTGTTCTTGATTTGCTACTGACTAAGTGAATATATAGAATGTCATTGGTATCATACTGATATATGATATATAGATAATAGATATGTTTATGTTTATGTATATGTATACAAGTATCTGGTTTCTCTACCAGTATCAGATTAGTTCTTCTCTTTCTCATCTGGCTACCAATCTAGGGACTTTAATCTGCATCTAGGTGTTCTTCTCTTTCTTTGAATTCTGCTCTATGTCAGGTTCTCTGATGCTTCTCTGCAGTTATTTGGCTCGCCTCAATGCTCGCTGGGAGCAATTGATGCAAAATATTTTTAAAAATATGCACTATCTCTTTTCTCTAATCCTATAGTCATAGCCATCTGTAAGTGTGCTCATAATAACCTTACTTCAAACTTACTTCAAACTTTCCCCTTGTTTATAAGATTATTCGTTGCTAAGAGTAACTAATATTTGGGCTAATTAGTGTTGTATTTGTATTGAGTAGTGTAGATGGGTTCCAGAAGAGAACGACTTATGAGATTGTTGAGGATGGAGGAAGATGAGGACGATGAGATGTTTCTTGTTGTCTTGCCCTATTTACACTCGTTAATAGGGAAAAAAGACCAATTCATACATCAATTTTGACCGGCGCCAAACGTGTTGAGGAAATTCTTGAAGGGCACGAAAGTCGGTGTCAGATAGAGTTTCGTATGGAGCCGGAGATATTTAGAGCTATTTCAAGTTTCCTTAGGAGAGCGAACTTGTTAAACGATACCAGGGGAGTCACAGTTGAGGAACAACTTGGAATGTTTATGTATATGATCTCACATAATGCAAGTAATCGAGATCTACAAGAAGCATTCCAACATAGTGGGGAAACTATTCATAGGCATATCAGGTCTTTTTTCACTGTCATTCCAAGTTTGACTTACAGATTTGTCAAACTTTCACATTCAAGTCAAACTCATTGGAAGATATCTTCAGACCCACGATTTTGGCCCTATTTTCAGGTGAACAATACAAACTACACTCTTAGCTAGCCTAGCTACCATCAACCGTTTCTTAGCTAACACAATGTGTTCCTTTGCAGAATTGTATTGGAGCAATTGATGGGACTCACGTACCCATCACTATCTCAGAAGATAGAGCTGCTCCATATAAGAATAGAAAGGGCACTCTCTCGCAGAATGTTATGCTGGCCTGCGACTTTGATTTGAATTTTGTTTATATTTCTTGTGGTTGGGAAGGGTCAGCATCAGATGCTGGAGTCCTTCGGTCTGCTATTGACAAAGGTTTTCATGTGCCAGTAGGTAAATTCTATCTGGTTGATGGTGGATACGCGAACACTCCAGCATTCATTGCCCCTTATCGTGGTGTTCGGTATCATCTCAATGATTTTGGACGCCGTACGTCTCGATCAAGAGAATATAAAGATTACAAAGAATTATTTAACCACCGTCATGCACTACTACGAAATCACATAGAAAGAGCGATCGGTGTTTTGAATAAGCGCTTTCCAATTTTGAAAGTGGGCACATTTCACCCCATAGATTCCCAAGTCAAGATTTCAGCGGCAGCTGCTGTGTTTCACAATATCATTAGGAAGCAAAAAGGCCAAGAAGAGTGGTTAGATCGCCATCTTGATCTCATCTCGTCATCCCAGTTTGTTGATCTTCCCGAAGGAGACGACAACTATCATAATGATGTAGAGTCTTTGAATATTCAAGGAAATGATGGAAATATATTTAGGGATCAAATTGCACAGCAGATGTGGAGTGACTTTGTTCGTAGCAGAACAAGACTAACAAACCATGTTTGATGTATTTTTATTCTAGTATACAATTTGTTGTTTTCACTGTTTGGAATTGTTTACTACTAGTTCTTTACATTATACAATTTCAGTTGAATTTACTTGTTTATTAAATATTACAAAGAATTATTACAACTGGCTGCTTGGTCAGTTTGAATACTTGTTTACTGAATTTACTGAATGTACTAAATTTCAGTGTTGTTACAGATAATTTCAGTGTTGTTACTGAATGTAGCCATTTTGAGAGAAATAAAGGTTAAACCTGAGAGAAAAATTTTAACACCTTACAAAACTGATGGCTGCAAGTTAGAAGTTTTCTAATTATCTTTTGATAGTACCCATTATAGAGGGGTAGATTCTTGTTCGGTGTAGATTCTTATTGATGTAGTTTCCTTCAAGTTTAGCACTTGCCAATTGCATCGAAGTCATGACAAAGGGGGAGAGTTCTAGAGCTTCTTGGAACCCTGGGTATGAAAGAGGGCTTGTTGATTTGCTCCATGAATACAATATCCCGAGATTTAAGGGACAAAATGGGTGGTCAACAGAAGCATGGAATAAAATTGTAAAGGAGTTCAATGAGAAGTTTCCGGAAGCTCAATTCTCAAAAATGCAGATTCAAGAACATGAGAGGGAGCTGAAGAGTAGTTATAAGGTACTAAAAGAGGCAAGAAAACAAAGTGGTGTTGGATGGGATAGCGTCCGTTGCATGATCTTAGCTGAACCACCCATTTGGAGTAACATTATTCAGGTAACACTAGTTGATCATAAGTATCATTTGTACTTCTAAGTAAGATTACTAACATTGATTTTTCTGTTATTCAATAGTCACATCCTAAGGCAAAAAAGTTTCGTTCCAAAGCTTTCCCCTTGTTTGATTCGTTAGGAGCTCTATATGAGGGTAAGTCTTACTAATATTAATCATTAGTTGCATTTTTGTTTGTTTCACTAATATTAATTTAAGTTTGTCAAATAGGGAGCATAGCTGAGGGTAGTATGAATTTCACATCAATTGAGCACACTGAAATTTCATCTGATCAAGTCAACACTGACAATAATACTGCCTCAAAAGTCAATGTAAACACCCTCTTAGAAGATCAAGATGCTGATGTGGAGTATAATGCAAATCATTGTGACCTTGTATTTGCAACTTCTTCTGGAAACAAGACTGAAATTTCTTCTGGAAACAAAGAGAAAAGAGAGAAAAAACGGAAGCAAAGTGGTGACTGTAGTGTTTTGTTTGAGAACTACTTGGAGTTTAGGAAGGAACGAGTTAATGAGATAGTGAAGGACACAAATGAGGGTGAATTCTCAATCAAGAGGTGTATTGCTGTTTTGGATTCAATTGAGGAGATGTCGGATGAAGAAAAAGCAAAATCTTATCATCTCTTCAAAAATCCGCTGAATAGAGAGATTTTTCTCAGTGCACTACCATCTACTCGTCTCATTTGGTTGAGATTACCCCACAAGAATAATGATTAACAGGTACGCTGACAGTTTTATTTATTTGTTTTGCTACTTTGTATCAAACTACATGACAGTTTTATATGTGCTTTCAGTGCTAGTGTTTTGTTTTGCTACTTTGTATCAAAATCTTATTTATTTGTTTTGCTACTTTGTATCAATAATACAGTTTTGTATGTGCTTCAGTGCTAGTGTTGGAGGATGCCTTCATTTTTTTTTGCTTCAGTGCTGGTGTAAGTTCTATCTTTATAATGCCTTCACATTTATATGAGATAATTAGTTATAGTTTTTTTTGGGCATTTCTAAATCTGATGCATTTTTTCTTCCATTGCCTATGGTGATTTCACAGGTGATTTCGGTTGTTCTTTGTTGTTGCTTCCTGTTGGTCGATGAGTTGTAGACTAGACCTGTAGTATGTGTCGACGATTCGGACTCGGGGTCTTCAGCCGAACTTATGCAAAATTTGTAATTGTGAGACCTTTCAAGATGACCCTCCGGGAAGGTATGCTGAACAATGGTGAACAGGAGCACAGAGAGATTTATACAGGTTCGGGCCCTCGATGGTGGGAGTAAAAGCCCTACGTCCTGTTAGGATTTCACTATATGAGATAAAGCTTTACAAACTAGCAGGGAGAAACCTTCACAGGCGAAAGTCTTCCCTATATAAGTGTACAAAAAGAAGCTATAGGAGACTTGTAAGTGTTGTCTAATCTAAGCCATAGACTTGGCAGTTTGAGTGATCGAGATATCTTGTATCTCGATTATCTTAAGAGTCTTGTTCTTCCAAATGTCTTGGATCCCCATTTGATGTACTTTGCCACCTTTTTATATTGGTCGAAAGGGTGCCATATGAAGAAAACTGCATCAAACGGTTGGATGCGGTTTCTGGAGAACCGCTGTTAACTTCCACGGAGGTTATTAACACGTGTTAATCATGAATAATCGCATATAATAACCTCTGACGGTTGGTCTTCAACGTGGAGGAATCTTCGGGATGCTTGGAATATCCTGGTATAAAGATAACTGAATAAACTCCAAGCACCTTGGTCGAGAATGTTCTGACCGCGGAATGTGGGCTGACCGCGCAACATCCCGGATATCCAGTCCAGTCCGCGTATAGCATACGAACTTCTGACCGCACAAGGCTGTCGGCTTGATCGCACGAAACCCGCGACCTGATCGCGTAGAGCTTGCGACCTCATGGTGATGCCCCTCAGAAATAGCTTGAGTTCGCATCGCCAGATACATGTCTGGTTCGAACCTGTCTTGAACTAAAAGTTTATTAGAAGTGACCCAGGTGTCAATCCTCGTCAGTATGGTCTTTTGACTCTGTCCATTCTCTAGTTCAGAGAACACAAGAAGAAACCAAGAAAAGTGCAGGAGAGTTTAAAGATCTCATCTTGAGGGCATTGGTCATCTCTCTCTTTCTCTATCTTGACCTGTTGTGTTGTTGCTTGTTTTGTTGCATGTATTGATCTGGTTTGGTTCTCTGTTACTTCTGCTTGTGTAGGAGAGAGAAAGTAAGAGGAGGAGGAGAGATGGGGGAGGTAGAGAACAGGAAGAGCAAAGGTGGCTACCAAACTCTCCATAAGTGGATGGTTGAGCCAAGTGAAGATGAAGAGGAAAAGAAGCTTGAACTGAGGCTTGGCCTCCCCGGAGGAGGTGATTTAGGCTGGAAAACAACAAGCAAAGAGAAGGAGAAGGAAATGGAGGAGAAGAAATCTGTTGTTGATAATTCCAATATGTGTCAGTGCTTTGCTATTTCTATGTGTGGATATTGTGGTTATTGTACTAGTTCTATGTGTCAGTGCTTTGCTATTGAGTTTGTGACATAGCACAATGGTTGGTATTAGCTTTTTGTTGGAAGTTTGGTGAAGATGCTGCGGTTCCATTGTTGTAAAAATGTGATGCAATGATTCATATTGTTTGATCTAGTATTATGTATTGAGGTATTATGTATTATGTATTGGATGTAATTCGTAGTACTGATATATTATGTATTGAGGTATTATGTGCTTGATTATTAATGGATAGTATTATCTCAATTATGTATTGGATTATGTACTGATATATTACCTCAATTCTTGAAGATACAATTTTTTTAATATCTTTTATTAATGGGTAGGATTTTTCTCCCGGTCACCCAAACAGCCGGTGGGAAATTTTCCCACCAGGAATTTTATCCCACTGGGATTTTTTGACATCCCATGGGATTACAAAAATCCCGGCCGGGATTTTTTTTGACATGGAAAAAAATCACGGTCACCCAAACAAGCCCTAAAGCTTTTTCCCTTTCGAACCATCATTACATTATTTGAAATTTTCTTAATGTTCTGTTTCACTGTTTTAAGCATCCCATGCAATTCAGTTAATGATTTCTCCAGATTATTCATGTTATAGTTAATGACAAACTGGTCATAGCTCGGAGGGAGCAATTGGAGAATCATATCAGTAGCCAACTCTTGACTAAGGGGAAAACCAAGTTTTTCCAAATTCTCAATGTAATCAATCATCTTGATCACATGAGGACTGACTGAGCTCCCTTCTGCCAACTTGCAATCATGCAATTTCTTGGTGGTTTCATATCTTTCCACCCTGGCCTACTCCTCGAATAAGTTTCTAAGAGACACGGCCATGTCATAAGCTGTCATGTTCTCATATTGCTTCTGAAGCTCAGAGTTCATGGTGACTAGCATTAGACAGCTGACATCAAGTGCGTCATCGGTATGCTTTTTGTAAGCATCCTTTTGAGCACGTGGAGCACTAGCGGCTGGTTCATCAGGTATAGGAGTCTCTAGAACATAGTCTTTTTTCTCTTGCTTGAGAACAATTCTCAAGTTTCTATACCAATCAATAAAATTTGTTCCATTGAGCTTTTCTTTATTAAGGACAGACCGCAAACTGAAATTGTTTGAGGAGCTACCACTATCCATGGTCTACAACAGTAAAGAAATACAAAATTTTAGCATTATATTTATGAAAAATCTTTTATTAAACAATTCAATAAAATATGTACCAACTATATATTTTAGAACAAAAATCCCTCAAGAAATATATATATATATAGTTGGCCAAGATCCATATTTCACTAAGTTCTAGTGAGCTTTGGCATCACTGCTAGAAACCTAGTTATTTAGGTAAGCAACTCCTTACTAATTATATCATATATAACTCTTGTTTGTTGGGTGTCATCCCAACACCATGCCCCAAAGCCCAAAACCGTTTTGATGGCCTTGTTAAGTTAAACCAATTCTATGCTTATGGGTGTCCAACACACATCCTGCCTTATTAAGATAATTGATGGTGCCCTGATTTGTCAGGCCCACCAAGCAACGATCAAAATCTTGACAGGTGCAACAATTGGAAGGGCATAATAAACACTTAATTTTTATAAGGGGTTAAAACATGGCAAAACATCCATATACACGAAAATAACCATCAATTTGATGATCTAATAGGTGCAATTTCGACTATATTTAACTTCCGTTGGCAGTAACCCTGGCCAGGAAAGACTGCGACTGTTTTCGCTCACACCATGAAGGAAAGCGTTCCGCTGAGCGGGACTTATTAAGAAAAACCTTATGATGTGTTCTTTCCTTATACACCAAAATTGACAGCTTCTGATTGTCAAGTATAATCTTTATATTTCATGAGGGGTTAAAAGATGTCACAACATCTATATGCATGAAAATAACCATCAGTTAGATGATCTAACATGCATAACCACGACTATATTTAACTTCCGTTGGCAGTAACCTTGGTCAGGAAAGACCGCGACTGTTTTTGCTCACATCATGAAGGAAAGCGTTCCGCTGAGCGAGGCATATTAAGAAAAACTTTATAATGTGTTCTTTCCTTAGACACTAAAGTTATCAGCTTCTAGTTGTCAAGTATAATCTTTATTATTATTATTATTATTATTATTTTGAATTAACCACATTAATCAAATTTTCGAACCAATCTAATTGGTTTAAATCCACTTAAGTCATTCATATTAACTCCAATATGAATATTTAGAATAGGCTGCTAATGTTATATATAGATCTAATCTATACACATATGATTTAGAAGATCCAATCTACTATTGTCATATAGACCCTAACATCACCTCCCTCTGGCTCTTGCTAGGATCATTAGACATTAGTTCATATTAAAGTCGGCCAAAAAAATAGTTCATCACAACACTTGGATATCGAAACAAACATGTATAACAAAACTTATACGGTAACAGATTGAATAAACTAGTAGAACTAATATACTATAACTTCATATATCACATATATATTATTAATCCAGATCTAATACTATACAGGATGACTCTGATACCACTGTAGGAAACCGAGCAAGCTACACTAGTAGAATTTCATATGTTTTTACTCGAAGACTGCAAATAATAGATCATAGATTAGATTGTTACCAACAACAGAAGCAGATTTGGTGAAGCGATAGAATGTTCACAGCAACCGTTTGCGAATCGTCCTGATCAGCAGATGTAGATGACAACGACCGCTCACGGATCGTTCTAATCAGCACAGCAATTGCAGCAGCGCCTCTACCAGTATCCACACGTATCGGGATGGAACGTCGTACGATGGTGTGCTAGCACCAAAGCGCACAACAAGGGTTTAGGGGCTATCAAAAAGAGATGGCACCTTGGCTTTTGTGGTGATCCTCAAAGCTCATCATACATCTCTATATATAGGACCAGGCAGAAGAAATCCTAATAGATTAGGTTTCCTGATGTGATACGAATCTTATCCAAACTACCCATGCAGAAGAAATACTAACAGATTAGGTTTCCTGATGTGATTCAAATCTTATCCGAACTGTAGGATGAGTTTAATATTAAATCTTCGTATTTGATACGTATATTCCATAACAACAACCCGGGGGGTTAGGCTCCCATGGGAAACCACCCCGGAGGACAACCCCCTCGGTGAGCAACTACGCCTAATAATCCCGGAGGCCTTCTGAGAGCTCCTGGGAAAGATCCTTGTACAAGCTTCTCACGCGCCAGAGGGCCCTCCGAAGGGGATCCTCCGGCCAATACTTGTAACCGGCTGGGGAGAGTATGCGGAGCAGTAGGACTATGGGGATCACCACCCGTACCAAACACCACGATACGGAACAACGCTCCCATGTCGCAACTTTCCCAAGATTCAGTTGCAAACAAGGAATGAGTATCACAACAACCAGCTAGATACATAAATAGTTCACGAAACATTACAGGTTCACAGTCGATAACGGCACTAGGGCCTTACATAAGCTAGCACAAACAAGTACAAAATAACCTTTTAACTTTTTAGCAAAACGCGGAAGAAGCGGAACTCTAATCTTCTCCTACAGCCACTCGACCGGGGTACGCGACGCCTAGAAACTTGGATCATACTCGAAGTCTTCAAAGGACTCAGGCTCATACTCATGATAGCCCAAGTCACTTGGTTCTTCAATCTCTGCTGGAGTAATTCAGTCACGGGTGAGTACAGGATACTCAACAAATCACCACTTAACAAATGCAAGTATATATAACATGACAGGGAATTCAAAGAAGGTAAACCTTTTTCACAATCTAACAGTTGATAATCATGAAAAGCATTCAAAACATTCTTTGAAAACTTATCTTACATATTAGTTAAAGAGTGAAGAAACTTAAGTAAATTGATAAAACAATTCATTCAAAACTACTTATGCCTTGCAACATGGATTAAATCCATTGACCATAACATACTCCTAAAACCGGGAGCACGGCGTATTTAAATACATTTTTAACTCTGCAGAGGGGTACCGCTTTACCAACAAGATTTCTCAACTACCATTGTTGACCACGACCATAGTTTTAGCTCAATCACGCTGCTTTAAGCATCTGAGACTCCTATGCCAGGTTCGATCACGCTACTTTAAGCGGGCCACTGAGTTGAGAATAACACGCTTTTCACTCTACCTTGCCATTATACTAGCTCTGCCCCGTAAAACATTCACCACCGGGCAGTGACCCAGGAAATTTCACCTCCGATTGGGGTTCCTAATACAGTTGTGAAGCATTGTAGGGATCTTCCCTCTCATACCTTCACCCTAACCGTCACTCAGTATTGGCCCGCGGCAGGAGGGATCTTCCCTCTCCTCCAATAGTGAGCGAACACGAGGGGTTTGTGCTAGGAACCACATCCAGCACTCGTGCACGGGAACCACATCCGCCACGAATCTCAGACGAATTGGCTGGGATCTTCCCAAAACCGTCAGTGTAATTGCCGTCAAGAGGGATCTCCCCTCACTGACCTTGTGCCAGATTAGTGTAACTTTATTATTATTGTTATTGACTCTATGCAGAGCTAGGGCAATTGTTCGGCAAGGATACTTGGTCATGCCCGTCCCATACCAGGCTTGTGGAGGTACAATAACATGCTACTGGATGTTTATCACAAATTGGTTAGTCCTTAACTATTCTAGAGGGGAGTTCAGTTTACTCATCTTTACACAATGATCACAACATTATCATGTTTCCAACACTACCATGTTTCAAACATTACTGACTCACATACCTCTCCTCCCTAGAATATACATTTTTAAAAGGCCTCTTTAGTTTTGGAAAACTATTTTTTTTATTCATGTGGATAACTCATACTACTATTATAACTTAACCTTGGGCTTCAAGGATGTTATACATGGCTTAAGAATCAAGAATGACTTTTCAATGTGGGACAATAACTAAGCAGGTATATTCAAACGTACACAATTTACTCAAATATCATGCATAATATTTACGAAACAAAATACTTAACTAATTTGAAAACATAGGATCAATATGATCAAGGAGGTGGTGATTTGCCTTGATTTCCCGCGACAGAATCTTCTGCAACGTCTTCGATCGGCTGCTCCTCGAGCTCAGAACGAGCGATTTATAAACGCGATAAGCACACCAAATCAATCAAACATGCATAAGTATGAGACTATAAAATGCAAGTTCTAAATCCTAATAAGTATAGGTACTGTAGCCCAAGAATTGGATTCGATTAAGGTTGAAATGCTGAAGTTTCAAAAATAGAGTATTTAGGGTAAAAGTGAATAGTGATCGTTTCCAAAAACAACTAAAAGCGATAAAACAGGGTTTTAGGATTGGAATTTGAGTTGGCGGCAGAAGGAGAATATGTATGTTGGGGGAATCCCCAGCGGTCCCACGTAGTCCCAAGGTGGCCACGGTGGAATCCGGTGAGACCCGAAGGCACCGGGCCCTTGGTGGGGCCCGGAAGGTCTCCGGGACCCCGGTAACTCCCGGTCAGACCCGGAGGGTCCCCGGGCCCCCGGTGACACCCGGAGGGTCTCCGGGACCCCGGTAACTCCCGGTGAGACCCGGAGGGTCCCCGGGCCCCCGGTGACACTCGGAGGGTCTCCGGGACCCCAGTGACACCCGGAGAGACCCGGAGCGTCCCCGGCCCCCGGTGACACCCGGAGGGTCTCCGGGACCCCGGGGACACCCGGAGGGTCTCCGGGACCCCGGTAACTCCCGGTGAGACCCGAAGCGTCCCCGGCCCCCGGTGACACCCGGTGACACCCGGAGGGTCTCCGGGACCCCGGCGACACCCGGAGGGTCTCCGGGACCCCGGTAACACCCCGGTAACACCCGGTGACACCCGGTGAGATCCGGGAGGTCCCCGGAGCCCCGGAGGGTTCTGGGGAGCCCGGGCCCATGAAGAACTGTTGTTGACCGTGGGGCCTCTAGGAGGCCCTTGGCGCCACGTGTCAAGCATCCAGGCCGTCCGTCAGGCCAAAAGACGTCTTCGCCCTTCCATCCGACGGCCGCAGCGAGGACATTTTTGTCTTTTGTATTTCTTAGGGGCTATATATACCCCTCTTGTACCCTTTTTCAGGGATTCCAATTCATTTCATATAAACACAATTCCCGGCTCTCTTGGAGACCTCTCCCCGAGAGCTCACCTCCCCAGCGGACTCGCGTCCGGAGAGAGCCAACAGGACAGGACTAGGGCCCCCACTGGGACCCGAACCTGTATAAACCTCCGTGTCACTTTTTGTGTTGCCCGGCGGGAGGAGACCAGTAACTCGGTCTGCTCGCGCCGCTGTACTCGTGCTGCGCACGTCCGAACCTACCGGGGTATCCGTAATACCACGACAGTTGGCGCCGACCGTGGGAACTTCGCGACGAATCGCCATGGCTCCCGCAACCACCAGAGCTCAAGCCCTCTCATCTCCCGAGAGCGCTGGTCCTAGTAACCCGGCTCCGCATCCGCGAGATGAGGCTTCTGCGGCCCTGCCGCCCGGGGGTGCACGGGCGGAGGACTCGCTTCCTCTACTCGCGGCCTCCGGCCAAAGGGTCCTCGTTTCCGACCCAGCGGCCGCAACCGAGCTTCCGGGGCCTAGTGCGCCCCAACTCTCCGTTCCGGTCTCCGGAGATTCCATGCTGGGGGCTTTGATCCAGGGCCAGCTTCGTACCCAGCACACCCTGGAAGAGCTGCTGCGCGTCCTGGTGCGGCCCCCTGCTCCTGTCTATCCGCCTCCGTATCCGTTCATGGGGGCCCCGCCCCAATTCTTCATGGGGAACCCCGCCTTTCCCGAGCCGGGGATGTTCCCCGTCCCCGGGGGTGCGCCCGGGCCATATCCGATCCGGGGACACTTCCCGCGTCGGGGAGTCAACTCGTCTCCGAGCCCTCCCCTGCCTCTGGGGGTCGCCCGGCCCCGGGTCCAGAACCCCCGCGAGCGGCTACCGTCGCGTCGGGCACAACCCCGGCGCCTGAGCCCGGCAGCCTCCGTGGGCCGACGCCCGTGATCGGTGCACCGCCCGCTCCCGCGGACGCCCCAGGGACTCGAACTGGGACCACTCCCGCCGCCGAACCGAGCGCGGACCCGGCGCATGGCCCGGTCCGCGCGCCGGCAGCGTCCGCTGGGACTGTGGCAAACGCGCATCAGCTCCCTCCCCCTCCGGGGCCGCCCCCGCAGGCGCCCTCAGCGGATCAGACCCGCTTCACAAGGGAGGAGGTTGAGCGAATGCGTACCGCCAGGTCCGGAGAAACCACCTCCCGTCATCGGTCAGGACTCCCCCGAACCCACGGGCGCGCAGAGACGCGCTCCCAAATCGTCCGGGGGAAAAGACCGTTCAAAGAAGCTGCCACCACTCCTGAGGGATACCTTGATGCCCAAGAGGTCAGCTCAACCAACCCGGAAGAAAAGAGACGACACCGCCAAACCGGCGGACCGCTGCCACCCCTTCCAGACTCCGACAATGAGCACGCGTCCCCGGCAAGCGATGACGGCGACCATGGATCCCCCAAGGAAGTTGAAGGGACCAACCAACCGTTGTGCAGCCGTCTCCGCTGCATACGCTAGCCGCGGCCTTACCGCCCGCCGCACATCGAGCATTACAATGGTGAGGCCGATCCTTACGAGTTTGTGCAGGTGTACTCGACGGCCATCTCGGCGGCCGGGGGGGACGAGACAGTGCAATGCAATGTCTTCCCCCTCTACCTCACGGGCATCGCACGCTCATGGTTCTACAACCTGAAGGCGGGATCCATCAAGTCCTTCGTGCAGCTGAAGCGCGAATTTTGTGCGAACTTCCAAGGCAACTATGTGCGGCCCTTGGACTCGTCCCAGCTCTACACCGTCCGGCAGAGGACGGGGGAGACTATCCGCAGCTTCTTTAAGCGCTTCGCTCAGGTAAAAAGCAAAGTGGCGCATGTCCCTGACTCCACGGTCATCGAAGCGTGCAAGAGCGGGATACTCCCCGGGGAGCTCCACCGGAGGCTCTCTCGGAGCTGCCCCACCTCCGCCGACGAACTCTTCACCGTACTTGAGAAGTACGCCCGCGCGGAGGAGGACGATCTTTGGAAAAAGAACCAGGGGGCTCCTGCCCCCGCCGACCGGGAGCCAAGGGACCCCCCCAGCAAACGTCCCCGAAGAAGTGATCGTCGCGAGCCACGGCCTCGGGACGCTTTCGTCCTCGAGGGCGGAGGCGGCTCGCGCGACAGCGCCAAAGGCAGTCGCGCCCCTCCTAAGTCAAAGGGTTACGCTGGAGGACAATCCTCCCGCGGGCGCGAAAACCGCGCCAAGGAGAGCAAGGAGGGCACGGCCAACGTGTGGTGCACCTTCCACAAGTCGAGTACCCACGCTACTCGAGAATGCCATCAGCTTCTACAACATTTCGCGGCCTTCCTCGACCAGCGCAGCCAGGGGGGAGGGGGCCCTGCCTCCTTGCCTCCCCCGACAGCTTTGCCCGCGCTCCCCGCTCCCGCGGGTGGGCAGCAAAGACAAACGCAAGAAGGGAGCCCAGCTCAGGAGCTCCCCTTCCAAACCTCCCAAAGACGCATAAACGTCATTACGGGGGGATCTGCTGCGAGACGGGACTCCAAGCGCCAGCGCAAGGAGTACGCGCGAGAAGTGAAGGTAGTGGGGGTGCTGCATGCGTCTCCGCCACCAAAGTGGTCGGACGTCCCCCTCACCTTTATGGCGGAAGATGCGCGCGGGGTTCGCTTCCCGCACGACGACGCGCTCATCGTCTCAGC
This sequence comes from Pharus latifolius, assembly GCA_019359835.1. Taxonomy (NCBI): domain Eukaryota; kingdom Viridiplantae; phylum Streptophyta; class Magnoliopsida; order Poales; family Poaceae; genus Pharus; species Pharus latifolius. The sequence continues at coordinate 72,078,088 of CM033322.1, forward strand.
TACAGTCTACAACTGCCAACTGGCTCGTATCCTCGTCGACGGTGGGAGCTCCGCCGACGTATTATACCTGAAGGCATTCAGGGAAATGCAAGTCGATGAGAAGCTACTGCAGCCCGCACTCGGGCCGTTACAAGGCTTCGTTCCCGGGAAGACCGTCCACCCGGTGGGGAAGGTCGATCTACCAATGACTTTTGGCACCCCGGAGAACTACCGGACGGAGATGGTCCGATTCGATGTGGTGGACCTCCCCTCTTCATACAACGCTATTATGGGGAGGACTACGATCAACCACCTGGGGGCGGCGATTCACCAGAACTATCTCTGCGTGAAAATCCCTGGGCCTCACGGCGCAATCACCGTTCGAGGCGATCAGAACGTGGCCCGCGCTCTTTACTAACGCGCCATCGCCGCCGTCGGGAACATCAACGTGATCAAGACCCCGGGGGGGGCACCTCCCCCTGAATCTCATGCAGCCCCGGCCGTTCCCCTTGGGAGGCCATTTCCGAGGCCACGCCCTGAGGGAGACCTTCAGAAAGTCCGACTGTCCACGGGAGGTGAAGAGAGAACCGTCAGGATCGGAGCAGACCTCACCGAGGAGCACGCCGAGCGGCTCGCGGTCTTCCTTCGCGAAAACTCAGACGTTTTCGCATGGGAACCCTCGGACATGCAAGGTGTCGCCCGGGACATCATTGAGCATAAGCTCGCTGTGATCCCCGGCCGCTCCCCGGTCAAGCAGAAGTTGAGGAAGTTATCTCTCGAGCGCCAAGACGCCATCAAGGTAGAGGTCTCCAAGCTTCTAGAGGCGGGGTTCGTGCGAGAGGTCCTCCACCCCGAATGGTTGGCAAACCCCGTCCTCGTGAAGAAATCAAGTGGCAAGTGGAGGATGTGCGTGGATTTCACTGATCTCAACCGCGCTTGCCCAAAAGATGACTATCCACTCCCGCGGATAGACCAACTGGTCGATTCGACCGCGGGGTGCGAACTGATAAGCTTCCTCGATGCGTATTCGGGATACCATCAGGTTCGAATGGCTGCAGAGAACGAGGAAAAGACGAGTTTTATAACTCCCCTCGGCACCTTCTGCTATCTCCACATGCCCTTCGGGTTGAAAAACGCCGGGGCAACCTTCCAGCGTCTCATGACGCTGGTCCTGAAGGATCAAATCGGCCGCAATGTCGAGGTCTACGTTGACGATGCGGTCGTCAAAAGCCTCCGCACGGCCGCACACATCGACGACTTGGCGGAGACCTTTTGCAGCCTCCGCAAGTACGGGTTGAAGCTCAACCCGGAAAAATGCGCTTTCGGCGTACGCGGCGGGAGGCTGCTTGGCTTCTTGGTGTCCCAGCGGGGCATTGAGGCGAATCCCGAAAAAATTTGGGCCCTGCTGGACATGCCTCCCCCACGTTCCGTCAAAGACGTGCAGAGGCTTGCCGGCCGCCTGGCCGCGTTGGGTCGTTTCGTCTCGCGGTCAGGAGAACGCGGGCTCCAGTTCTTCAAAATCCTTCGGGATCTCGAGGGGTTCAGGTGGACTCCCGAGGCCCAGACGGCGTTCGACGCGCTAAAAAAGTACCTTGCGAGCCCTCCGATGCTCGTGAGCCCGTCCCCGGGGGAACCCCTGCTACTATACCTCGCCGCGACCCCCGTCGCAGTGAGCGCGGTGCTCGTGAAAGACCAGGATGGACAACAACGTCCTGTGTACTACGTCAGCGAGGCCCTTCAAGGCGCTAAGATGCGGTACACTAAGGTGGAGAAGCTGTGCTACGCCCTCCTCATGGCGTCGCGGAAGCTCCGCCACTACTTCCTCGGGCACCCAATCACGGTCCCGTCATCTCTCCCGCTGGGAGAAGTAGTGCGAAACAAGGAGGCCACCGGCCGGATTGGCAAGTGGGGAGCCGAGCTCGCTCCTTTCTCCCTCACCTTCACGGGCCGCTCCGCCATCAAGTCACAAGTCCTCGCTGACTTCGTGGCGGAATGGACCCCGACCGCCGAAGCGGACGAAGGGACTCCCCCCGCCCCTCCACGGTGCCAGGACCATTGGACGCTCATGTTCGATGGCTCCTTGTGCCTTGCCGGGGCCGGCGCGGGGGTGGTTCTCCGGAGTCCCGGAGGGGAGATGCTGGAATACGCCGCCAGACTCGAGTTCCCGGCTACAAACAATGTCGCCGAGTACGAGGCCCTCCTCCTGGGATTGCGCCTCGCGCGCTCCCTGGGAATCCGCCGCCTCCTAGTGAAAGGAGACTCCCAGCTGGTGGTCAACCAAATGGACAAGTCCTACTTGTGCCACGATGCGAACCTGAGTCTATACTTGGGCGAAGTGCGAAAGATGAAGAGACACTTCGAAGGCTTGGAAGCCCGGTACATCCCCCGACGGGATAATAACCGGGCCGACGCGTTGGCCCGGGCGGCCAGCGCCCGGGAACCTCTTCCCAAGGGCGCCTTTCTGGAAATCATCACAAGACCCTCGATAACCCTCCCGGACGCGAATCCTGAGGTTCGCGTCCCGGAGGTTTCCGAGGTCACTCGGGCTGCCTCGTGGATGGATCCCCTCATCTCCTGCATAAGGGACGAGGGGGAACCTTCCAGTGACGTTGAGGTGAAGCGTCTCCGCGCTAAAGCCAGGGCGTACGTCCTGCTGGACGGGAAGCTTTACAAGCAGGGGGCTTCCGCCCTTCTTCGCTGCCTCCCGCGGGCCGACGGACTCCAGCTCCTCGAGGACATACACTCGGGGAGCTGCGGATCCCACGTGGCTCCGCGGGCGGTCGCGGCGAAGGCCCTTCGCCAAGGATTTTACTGGCCCAGGTTGGTTCGCGACGCGCGGGATCTAATCTCCACGTGCGAGGCCTGCCAAAAGATGGCAAAGGGCACCAGGCTCCCCTCCGCGATATTGCAAACTATCCCTGTTACTTGGCCCTTCGCGCGCTGGGGGATGGATCTCCTTGGTCCCTTCCCCCCTGCACCTGGGGGCTACAAGTACGCGGTGGTCGCCGTGGATTACTTCTCCAAGTGGGTGGAAGCTGAGCCCTTGGCCAGCATCACTTCCCGCGCGGTGCAACGGTTTTTCTGGAAAAATGTCGTATGTCGCTTCGGGGTCCCCCAAGAAATCACCGTCGACAATGGGACCCAGTTCGACTCGGCATATTTCCGGGAATTCTGCGAAGGCTTAGGCACTACCCTCCATTTTGCCTCCGTGGCACATCCCCAAAGCAATGGGGCCGTTGAGAGAGTCAACGGCATGATCCTGCAAGGCCTGCGCCGACGGCTTGAACAGACCGCCTCCAGACGAGGCGCGTGGGCAGAAGAGCTCCCAAGCATCCTCTGCTCCATGCGCACGACCCCTAGCCGAGCGACAGGGCGAACGCCTTTCTCGCTCGTCTATGGGGCCGAAGCAGTTCTCCCCTCGGAGATTAGTTTTCGATCGCTGCGGGTCGAGCTCCTCGACGGAGCTCCGACCGCGGCGCATCAAACCAACGAGGATAATCAACGGTTGGAGGTCGACCTCGTCGAAGAAGAACGCGACCGAGCGCTTCTCCACCACACCATCTACGAGCGCGAGATGGCACGCGCGTACAACCAGCGCGTGCGCGAAAGGGCTTTCCGCCTTGGGGATCTGGTCCTCAAGCGCGTGACAGACCCCCAAGCCCAGGGCAAACTATCCCCCAAGTGGGAGGGCCCATACAGGATCTCCGCAGTCCTAGGCTCGGGAGCCTACAAGCTCTCCACACTTGAAGACCAAGAGCTCACGCACACCTGGAATGTAACCTTGCTCCGCAAGTTCTATGTTTAGCCTCCGTGCTCGCAACCTCCTCCGCCGCGCTTCTGCGGGGGGAGGCTTATGTACTCAATTCCCTCCCCGGCCGCGCCTTCGCGGGGGGAGGCGTTGTATCTCATCGCATGTTAATACAAGTGGATTTTGTGCTCAACTCTGGAATTTTTACGTCTTCATTAAATTGAATGGCTTTTTTTTTACTTCACCGCTGGAATTCTTTTACAGGAGTTTTTCTCCTCTATAAAAATCCCCTCTCCATGAGGATGCCCTCTTCGTGAGGAAGTGGGCTACCACAGCCTAAAGTCCCTACGACGGGAGCACAGCTCCCATTGGGCGGCTTACGGTAACCCCTCGTGGACTGAGGGGGTAAGCGGCAACCCAGTTTTCACAAACTGCGGTAACGAGTCACTTCGAGAGATTAGTCCCCCCTCGAACACTCTACACCCGCTACCGGGTTACGAAACCCTCCTAAAGGAATATACGTTGCCTTCCGCGGCACACAGAGAACTCGGCTTTCGGAGGTTGCTCTCAAAGCATAGCCCCTCCTCGGTCACGCACCACCCGCCAACCCCCGGGACCCGACGAGGGACTACGCAAACTAAGCACCCCATGCAGTCCAGGCCCCTTCACTCCTTACCCACAGCGCGCGGAGCTGAGCTGCACCCCGCTGTGGGGGGGGGGGAGGAAAACCCTGGACCCGAACAGAAAAACAACGGCTTTATGCGAAAGGCTTCAAAGTTTCTGAAGCAAAGGCACGACGAACAAACAAATCTACGGTCTTAATTGATACATCACACTAGGGAACAACCCCCCCCAGTTAAAGCACCCTCCGGGCAAAACCCGAGCGCGCGAGTATGGGAATGATTCCCAACAAGCAACTACAACTAATAATCCCGGAGACCCTCTGAGATCTCCCGGGAGAGGTCCTTATACAAACTCCTCATACGCCGGAGAGCCCGCCGAAGGAGATCCTCTGGCCAACATTCGTAGCCGGCCGGGGGGAGTATCCTGAGCGGGGGGACCTTCAAAGCCCCCGACCTCGGAGGAGGCAACTCAGCGCGACAATCGTCGAAGTTTCCTAAGTGCCACTCCGGGAGCCAACGCAGAAGGGCTGGCTCCCCGGAGGCACTTTCCTTCGCAAAGTCGTCATGTGCAAACTCGGAGTCCAGCCCGGAGGATGCTCCCCCGGCTGCCAGACTTAGTAAGATCAAGGCCGCCCGGGCACCACCTGGGCTAGACCCCCCGGGCGACCCTCGAGCACTCTCCAAAAGATGGTCCTCAGGGCGAGAAAGCCCTGGAAAAGCGACGTCTAAAGATACCTGCTGACAAATTGAACACATTTAACGAAAGAACTTTATTCCAGTCAAAAGGTATTTACAAGTTCCCGAGGCTCTCTCTAAGGAAGCCGTCCGGAGCAAAAGACCTAAAAAAGAGAAGCCTAATCTAACCGGGGGGGGAGGAGCTCATACTTGCCCGTCCTTGTTCCCCCCCGGGGGGACGTCAGTGCTGGCCGATGCGCCCTGGCCCGGGCGCCGGTCGCCCGTCTCCATGGCGCCAGTGATGCGGTCGAAGAGAACCTCGGCGGACTGCTCCAGCCCAGGCCGCCGAGGGTCGAAGAAGGCGGGGAAGCTCCGGGGGACCAGATCCCCGATAACTTGAGCGCCCTCCCCGCGGTGCTCGACGAGGGCCGCCGCCAAGGCAATCACCGGGACGGCGAGCCCGCGCGCCCGCGCCTCTGCGGCAACTGGGATCAGGGCGACCTGCGCACCATGAAAGTGCGCGGCCTCCCCGACCGATGTCGGAGCCGGGTCAAGGCTGGCCCCACGACCAAGCTCGATCCCGAGCCCCTCAAGAGTGGTGCGGATCGCCCGGCCCCCCGCGACCACGGCCTGGACGCCCGAGGCTGCGGCCTCTCGCTCCGCCTGCAACTCCCCCCGTAGCCGAGAAGCCGCATCCTCGGCGGCGGCGAGACGAGCCTGCACCGCGGCCAGCTCCCTGAGCGCCTTCTCCTTCCCAGCGCGCTCGAAGGCCGCTATGTCCTCGGCAGCACGGAGGCGCGTAGTGAGCCGGGCCCTAAAGCCCTGGGCTAAGGCGACCGTCTGCAGAGAAACCGTTATCAGGATGCAATCAACAAAAAAAAGCATAGGGCTCAAGTAACTTACCCGAAGCCCGGAGGCGATGACCGCGTCGACGTCGCCCTCGTCGCCCCCTGGGTCACTCCCTCGGGAGGCCTCCCCCCCGGGCAGAGCATCCTCCGAAGTTCCGTCGTCGGAAGAGCCGGAGGCCTGATCCGTCGGCGCAGGAACCCCGGGGCGAACGAACAGGCCCTTACCCCTCCCGGGTACAGGGAGCGCCGCCGTCGCGGGCCGAACCGCCGATGAACCCGTCTCCGGGGCCAGAATCGAGGCCATCGGAAGGCCGCCCGGCATCCGGAACCGGACGGAGACCTCGCTGGACGAGGGCTGCGGCCAGGGCCTCGCGGGGGCCGGAGGCGGCGAAGGGCTCGGGGCGTACATATCCGAGTCCGAGCCCTGACCCTCCCCGGCCGGGACGCCGCCCATCGGATCCGGCCCACCCGAGGTGTCGAGAGCGGCGGCAGATGGCCCGGCAACTGCCGCCGCAGCCTCCTTCGCGAGAGAAGGCGGTGGAGAAGACCGGGGCCTCGCCGGACTCCTCCGGGGTCGGGACCCCGCGGGGCTGCCAGACGGACGAGACCGCTTCGACGGCCCGCCGGCGGCCTCCTTCCCCCGCTTGCGTGAAGCAGGGGTAGGCAGAGGGGCCCGGGGTGGGAGCCTCAGCCCGAACGCCTCCGCGACGACGTTTCGGGGAGGGCCCTCCCCGATAGCCCGCAGCACCCTCTCGTGCTCGTCCTCGTAGTATCGGCCGACGAGGTTCGCCGCGACCTCCTTGGCCCGACCGTAGGACCTAACTGAAGGAGCAAAAAAAAGGAAGCAAGTGTTAGGGAGAACCCCTTAGCGGGAAGAAGGAATCTGAATACTTACGGTTCGCCACCGCCATCCGGGGTGGTCTGTGCGCCGGCGACATCCCCCTCCCTCGGCGGGTCTGGAACGGCGCCACCCGGAGAAGAGCCATCTCCTCCGCGAGGTCCCGCATAGACCGCCGGAATCGAACCTCCGCCATCACGGTGAGGAGGTTCATCTCCGCCTCGGTCCACTCGAGGGCCACCGGAGCGCTAGACCTCGAGTACGTGGACGGCTCCCGGGAAGAGGTCACCCCCGGGTCTCCTACCCGGAGGTAGAACCAATGCCGGAGCCAGTCCCCCCAATGGTCCCGGGAGGCCGCCACCAGGTACTCGTCGGCGCGGCCCGGAGTCAACTGGATCATGATGGAGCCGAAGGCCGATCTAGGGCCGCCTCTCCTCACTACCGGGCCCCTCGCCGCCGGCTCGTAGAAGTACCGCAGAAGCCGCATGTTGGGCGTCACTGCGGTCGTCTCGCACAACCATATGAACACCCCCATCCGGACGAGGGTGTTCAGGGTGAGGTGGTTGAGCGCGAGTCCGTACAACTGCAGGAAGTCGCGGAGCAGCGGGTGCACGGGAAGCCGAAGGCCGACCTCCACGAACGCCTCAAAGGCCACCACCTCCCCGTCCCGGGGGCTCGGCACCTGCTCCGCCGGGCCGGGGATCCTGATATCCCCCGCCTGGAAGTAGCCGCGCTCCAAGAAGGCCTCAAGGGCCCCCGAGGAGAACTCGGTGGCCCCAAGGAAATCGGAGGTCAACTCCTCCGCAGGCAACTCGGAGACCTTGGCGCGGCTCTTCGGCGCCATCACGAGCAAATTGCAGAAATCGCCAAAAACTGCCGGAGATTACCGGAAGTCACCGGAAATCACCGGAACCTACCGGGAATTACCGGGGGCTACCGGGAACTACCGGAAACCACCGGACGCCTCCGGGCAGAAATGTCACCGGGAACTACCGGGTGTCTCCGGGCGAAGTCTCCGGAAGCCACCGGAAACTACCGGAAATCACCGGGCGAAGTCACCGGAGGCTACCGGAAACCACCGGGCAAAGTCACCGGAAACTACCGGAAGTCACCGGGAGAACTATGGTTTGTGGGAGTTCGAGGGCTTGTGAACGTGCTCAAGTCGAGGGCCCCCTCACCTATTTATAGGTGAGCGAGGGGGCCCGGATGCCCGACACGTGTCCACAAAGCCATCAGAGCCGCGAAGTCGAACCGTCGCGCGCGGAACGAAGCGACGCGAACGCGGGCGCATCGGGGCGATGCGTCGGTCCGCGAATAGACGCGTCCCGCGGAGAAACGGTTCGGGAGCCGAAGCGCCACGGGGCGCGTGGGACTTCGCGGGATACGAAGCGTTGCAAGGGAGGCTCACATACCCGTCGAAGGCACCAAGTGCCCCCGAGGGGCTGGGGGGCTGCTGTTGGGGGAATCCCCAGCGGTCCCACGTAGTCCCAAGGTGGCCACGGTGGAATCCGGTGAGACCCGAAGGCACCGGGCCCTTGGTGGGGCCCGGAAGGTCTCCGGGACCCCGATAACTCCCTGTGAGACCCGGAGGGTCCCCGGGCCCCCGGTGACACCCGGAGGGTCTCTGGGACCCCGGTGACACCCGGTGACATCCGGAGGGTCTCCGGGACCCCGGTAACTCCCGGTGAGACCCGGAGGGTCCCCGGGCCCCCGGTGACACCCGGAGGGTCTCCGGGACCCCGGTGACACCCGGAGGGTCTCCGGGACCCCGGTAACTCCCGGTGAGACCCGGAGCGTCCCCGGCCCCCGGTGACACCCGGTGACACCCGGAGGGTCTCCGGGACCCCGGGGACACCCGGAGGGTCTCCGGGACCCCGGTAACTCCCGGTGAGACCCGGAGCGTCCCCGGCCCCCGGTGACACCCGAAGGGTCTCCGGGACCCCGGCGACACCCGGAGGGTCTCCGGGACCCCGGTAACTCCCGGTGAGACCCGGAGAGTCCCCGGCCCCCGATGACACCCGGTGACTCCCGGAGGGTCTCCGGGACCCCGGTAACTCCCGGTGAGACCCGGAGAGTCCCCGGCCCCCGATGACACCCGGTGACTCCTGGAGGGTCTCCGGGACCCCGGTAACACCCCGGTAACACCCGGTGACACCCGGTGAGATCCGGGAGGTCCCCGGAGCCCCGGAGGGTTCTGGGGAGCCCGGGCCCATGAAGAACTGTTGTTGACCGTGGGGCCTCTAGGAGGCCCTTGGCGCCACGTGTCAAGCATCCAGGCCGTCCGTCAGGCCAAAAGACGTCTTTGCCCTTCCATCCGACGGCCGCAGCGAGGACATTTTTGTCTTTTGTATTTTTAGGGGCTATATATACACCTCTTGTACCCTTTTTCAGGGATTCCAATTCATTTCATATAAACACAATTCCCGGCTCTCTTGGAGACCTCTCCCCGAAAGCTCACCTCCCCAGCGGACTCGCGTCCGGAGAGAGCCAACAGGACTAGGGCCCCCACTGGGACCCGAACCTGTATAAACCTCCGTGTCACTTTTTGTGTTGCCCGGCGGGAGGAGACCAGTAACTCGGTCTGCTCGCGCCGCTGTACTCGTGCTGCGCACGTCCGAACCTGCCGGGGTATCCGTAATACCACGACAATGTATTAGGGTTATTCAGTGGTAGGATGTTTCAGACGAATTTAGGTTTGGAGCTTGAATGAAGAAAACTCACATTTGGCGAGATTTTAGGGCAAAACAGAGTAAAAATTTGATCCAAAAATGATGGAAATGAGATCCAGGATTTGGATCTGAAAGGAAATCATAGATCTGGAAGGTTTGGGCTGAGACGAATCTAATGGCATAGATGGATCTTCGATCAGAAGTCTCTATGCTGGATTTGACAAGATCAAGCCGAGAGCACAACACTGCTTAACACAGTGGATCTGAGATCTGGACATCGGATGGAAAAACAAATAACAGATCTTGAAAGAAAACGATGAGACGAACAAAACGACGCGGTCGGATTTTTAATCAGAGAATCCTAATGCTGAGAATGGCACTGCATGTCAGTGGCACAGACACATAGACACACATGCATACACTGTAGCAATGTCTGGGGCTGGCACTGGGCACGGCCGCTGGCACAGTCGGCGCACAGGCACGCCGGCGGCTAGCCGGACCACGGATGGGGCTAATCTTCAAGGGCTGTGGAGCTGGGACAGAGGGGAAGGCGAAGGACAAAGATGGCGAAGGAGGCGCTCGGCCGATGAGCTCCAGATCGGTGACGAAGTTCACAAGGCGACGGCCGGCGACCGAAACGACGGTGAAGCAACCAAAAATGGCAACAAGAATGTCTAAAAGTATGCTGGAGGTATGAGGAAGACAATGGCGATGACAGCTTGACCGGAGAAGTGGCCAAACTGGCTCTCCACGGTGAGGTAGCACGGCCCACTGCATGCCGCGACCAGGACGACGGTGACAGCGCTGGAGACGATGAGGTGGTCGAAGGGACTCGGGAAGGGGATGAGGACCCTCTGGAGATGGTGAAACCGAAGGCAATCGAAGAATGGCGGCCGGAATCGACGGAATATCCACGGCGGCCGGAGACAGGGGAGAAGGGAAGCTCGACGGCGAAACTCCGGCGAACGACCACGAACAAAGCTGAAACTTTACAGGAACGCGATTGGAAGCAAGAAAAATCTGGTGACGCGGGTGGATTTGGAAATGCGCGGCCGGAGCGACAGGACGTCACGGTGGCCGGCGGTGACAAGACAGGCATGCAACGAAAATGGATCCGGACTCCAGTGGGGAAAAGACTTGAGGGAGTGAGGCAAGCACAGATGACATACCAGGACAAGCAAAATATGGCCGGAGATGGGAGAACGGCGACGAATGCCACGGCTGCCGGCGCTGGAGCACGCTCTGGGCTGCTGACAGAGCGGCAGAGGGCTTCCACATGTCACTTTATGTGCGAAAAATGTATGAAATGCAGAATTTTCAAAGGAAAACTTTGTCTAAGTGTGGAAACTACTCACCTACAGCTTCAACCTGTGCAAATGAACTGAAATGAGCTGAAAACCTCTAAGTCCTTGCATTTATACGATGACATTGAGGTGGTTGCTTGTTGGAGAAGGCTCATTCTGAGGTGTAATGCATGTAATAAAAGTATTTTGGTCTTTACACTGAAATAGGTGAGGTTAGAAGTGTAAATGCATATAAAATAATACTAAAGTCTTGTCTAGAGGCTTATTTTTTATTTTCAAAAATTGTGGGGGCTGAAATGCAAAAGTGCAAGCATGAAAGGCAGCAATTCCTAGTTACTTGTGCCAATTAAAATATTATAAAGATTTTTAAAATAATTTCTATGCATTTTGGAAATTGAAACAAATCTTATATGCATGTTTTTAAGTAAAAGTGTCATTTCATGTGAATAAATTGTTTTATTTTATGCATAAAAATCATGATACGATGGGTTTTTAAATATGCATACATGAGGATACGATGAAGCAGATGATTAGGGCATTTACAGATGGATAGAAATAGCTAATAGAGAAGAAATAAAGAATTTAGTTGAATTAAAATGAAATGAGCTGAATTTGGGAAGGATTAAGTTGAGGAAAAATCTGGGGGGGGGGGTGAAAAGTACGATTTTTCGACTGTTACAGGGACCTTCCAGGACCCCGGCTTCAATGGAGACAACTCGGCACAGCAATTGTCGAAGTTGTCTAAGTGCCACTCCGAGAGCCACCGCAACCGGATTGGCTCAAAGAGGGCACCCCCCATCGCGAAAGCATCAAGAACAGGCCCGAGGGCTAGCCCGGCGGCCGCTCCCCCGGCGGCCAGACTTAGCAAAATGGAGGCCGCTTGGGCACTCCCCGGGTTACGCCTCCCGGGGCGTGAAAACCCCCCGGGAGCAATATCTAGAGATACCTGCTCGCAAGCAGAAGACACTTAGCAAAAAGAGATTTTAATTTCAATTAACCAAAAGATTTACAAGTTTTTGGGGCTTTTTCTAAAGAAGCTACCGGGAGCAAAAAACCTAAGAAGCAAAATCTAATCTAACCGGAGGGGAGGCGGAGCTTATACTTGCCCATCGTTGTCCCCCCCGGGGGAACCTTCGTGGCGGCTGTCGCCTCCTGCGCTGGGCGCATGCCACCAGCCTCCATCGCACTAGTGATCTGGTCGAAGAGGGCCCTGGCGAACCCTTCAAGCTCCACCCGCTGGGGGTCGAAGAAGTCGGGGAAGCTCTGGGGGACCAACTCCCCGATCAGCCAGGTGCCCACTCCGCGAAACTCGACAAGAGCCGCCGCCAGGGCGATGACTGGGACAGCGAGGCCCCCGCCCGGACGTTCACCACCACCGGTGTGAGGGAGACTTGCGTATCATGAAAATACGTGGCCTCCCTGATCGACGCCGGTGCCGGGTCGGGATTTGCCCCTTGCCCGAGCTCGACCCCGAGCTCCTCCAGGGCGGAGCGAATCATCCTCCCCCCGGAAGCGACGGCCCGGGCGCCCGAGGCTTCGGCCTCCCAGGCAACCCCTCGCTTCGCCTACAACTCCCTCCGGAGCCGGGAAGCGGTGTCCTAGACAGCCGCGATCTGAGCTTGGACAACGGCAAGCTCCCTTAGCGCCCGCTCCTTCTCGGAGCACTCAGAGGCTAGGTGCCTGAGCGCTTTCTCCTTTTCGGAGCGCTCGAAGGCCGTCATCTCAGCGGCCGTGAGGCGCACGGCGAATTGCACCCGGAGGCCCCGGGCCAGCGCCACTGTCTGGAGGGAAAACAGTTAGAAAACAAAAGCAAAGGCAAAGACAAGACGTTGGTGACTTACTTGGAGTCTGGAGGAGATCACCTCCTCGAAATATCCCGCGTCACCCCCCAGGTCACTCCGCCAAGAGACCTCTCCGCCCAGTAAGGTGTATCACCCCAGATTTTCACTACTCTTTTGTTTATCAATCAGAGTATCTCTATCAGCTTCCTCGGACATCTCGACAGTGTCTCAAATTAAACCATAGATTTCCCCAAATCTTAGCTTGATCTAAATCTTTACTTCAGGATTTTGATCCAGGGTGTGCCAATACCTTAATCCAAATAGTTGGCAGCAAAACTCTATCTTTTAGATCTTTTTCACAAATCAACCCAAAAGTTTCGCAGATTGGTCCTTTTCAGATTTTCCAAAAGCCCGAAAAGGATAAAAGCCACAGATTAACACCTAATCTTGATTTGATTCAGGGAATATCTCCCATTCACTATTCTGAGCAAAATCTCCTTCAGCGAGAATTTTAAAATATCACCCTAAGTCCCAGTTTTCAGTCTCTCTAGATATCCAAACCCTAATTACCTTGTTTTTGTTTCGGCTCAAAACTTAATCAAAACTCCAAATTCTGTTAATTGTCGCTGCTAAACTATCTGTTGAGTTTAGTATGCCAATTTGGTGAAATCAATCTCAGCTTAATCCAAGCCTTTTGCCAGATTTACAAATCAGTCCTAAAACAAAGTTTCTGAAATTGCAATTCAGCCCTAATCTCTTTTCAGCCCCTTTTCAACCAGAGCTCCAGGAGCTGTTTCGATCAGGACTCGACCAGCGTTTCGACCAGAGCTTCGCCATGCTTCTTCGCCGTGTTTCTTCGCCGCCGGCCAGTGTCCGTCGCTGCCCTTGCGTGTGTCTGTTTGATCGTGCACGTGCGCTCATTTTCATGCTAGATCCAGCCGCCGTGGCAGCCCTTCGACCAGTAGCAGCATCAGCGCGCGCGCCCGTGGGAAGATTTGAGTTTGCATGTGTGTACATGTCGTTGCCGGGACAGCATCGTCGCCTCCGCCTCTGCATCGGCCTGGACCAAGTTCCAACGATGCCGACCATTGCAGACAAGAATTGGATAGCCGCCTGCACTGTGTCGCGTCGTCGTCGCTGTTGTTCCTCCTGAGCCCGGCCAGTCACATCCCCGGTGTGAGTTCCATTGCTGGTTTTCCCTCGCAAGCTCCGTCCCTTGCCTATTTAAACCCCTAGCAAACTGCTCCATTGCTGTGCAACCAAGTTAGCTTATTTCCTCACCTTCTTCTCCTTTCTTCTTCTTCTTCTTCCCCGGCGAGCCGCCGAAGAGGCAAACATCGCCAGAGCTTTTCGCTTCACCAAACTCTAAATTGACTGTACTGGTATGTCTCTAGTACTCACCTCTTCGTCCCCTAGCAGCTAATTCGACTTCGGCGAACCACATCACCAGTGATCATTGAAAAAGCCCAGATACCCTGTTCCTACAATTAAACTCTCTCCAGCCATTTTCTTAACCCCTTTTAGTGGAACAAATCAATCCTCTGGAGATCCTAAGCAAGCCTGCTCAGCCACATTTTAAAATTAACCCGGTTCGAAGAGTTTCCTGATTCTTCGCGTGCCGCTGTGAACACCTCACGTCGCTGGCCCGCTCCATCTTATCTCCGGCCAATTTGGCTACAAATTATCGTTCCTTGTGTCCTGTAGATGGTGTAGCCGAGCCCAATTGTCCACCATTTCCGTGTATCAACAGTGCCCCTTTCACCGTCATCCCCGAGCCCGACGTCAACATCGGCGAGCTTCAAAACTCAATTGCAACCCAATTTTTTTTTAAACGGTGTCCCGATCTTCCGATAGGTAGAGGTAAATTGATTGATGGAGAACTCGACGTTGACAGTCCGGCTTCCAATCAGAACTGATTTGAACCCCTGCAATCGCTACACCATGGCTCCGTTGGTTATCGACCCCGCTAAGACACGGTTTGTCGCGCCCCGAAATTGGGACTACGACTACTCCCGTGGAGACCTAGTTCGCTGCAGCTAGTCCCATATATGCATACCCTCGACTTCCCAGGATAAGTCAAGCACAGGAGTATATTTACTTTGCAACAAAATAACTTACAAAATATTTAAGCAGTGTGGCCTGCTGGCCTTAATATTACATAAAGAGATTACAATGCCTTCGCGGCATACATGATTTAGCAAAATAACATATACACAGCAGAAGATAGGTGACCCTCCCACAATGAGAAGTTGACGGCAGAACAACACACATCAGGGCTCTGGCGGAACTGACTCTCCTCCTTCTGGATCCACGAAATTTTTCATGCCTTCATCTCGATCATTGAACGCTCCATCTACTGATTTGTAGGTTGCAAGGGTCAGCAAGTCATAGGTAAGAGTAGATACATATAGTAGTGATGATATGAACCTAGACTAGTCAAGAATTATGGATGTTTGTAAAATAATCTTTTCTTTCCTACCTCATTTCATCTCATGGTAGCACTTTTCGTAACATAGCATCGCTATTCTTGTTCACTAGATTATAGTACCACCACGACACGTCGACACACGACAGCCCACGGCAGCACCCCTTATCATGACAACACCTGTCATTTGGGAAATCTTGACTTATCAAATTTTATTTAGAAAAACATACTTGTGCCACACCCCGTGGATTTAATCCACCGCAGCAGACTCCTATAAACCCGCGAGCTCAGAGTATTCGAATACATTTTTAACTCTGCAGAGAGGTACCAATTTACCCGCAAGATATTCCACTTTCAAGCCCATCCTATCATATGATTAGACCCTTCCTCACAACCATGTGTGAGTGGCAAGGTGGAGATAATAAGAACTTTTGTCATGTTTCACACACAATTCACCCCCGACCCTGTGGATCTCTCATGAACCACAGTTGTGGCAGGTTGTACCCAAACCTCCACCCCTATGCATATTCCCATTACCGGGTCAGCGTGCAAGATCACCTTCAGTGATATGTGTGGGGGCCGTACTCCATGTAAATCATGCATCACAGCGCATCTCATGCAGGGGTTTCATGTGAGATCCGCATAAGTACTTGTTCAGGCCTGTCCCATACCAGGCTTGCGGTTAGCACGTGTTTCACGCCACTAGATGCACAACACAAGGTTCTAGTCCTTATATGCCAGTGACCAGACCATCCACAACCATGCACCTTCCCTGCCTGCTATCCTTTGCAGTTAAGCACCTCCAGTGCTACAGCCATCCATACCAAAATTCTGGTCACGGCTAGGGGTTTTATTTCATGAATATAAGTATATACATATAATAGTTCATGGCTCACTAATTGATCTTTTCACATTTCACAAGCATCAAGCTAGAGAGCTTATCTCAAGTTGTGACAAAAGAAGAAAATGTAGATCACAACTCTACAAATTCAGTGGACAAAGTGGTTCTCAAATTGCACAACCATAAGTAGGTAAACAAGGCCAATGCCACTGGCTGGCATGCACTGACATAGTTTTGACAATGTCAAAAACTAGGGCTTAGCAGCAAATGCAATTCAAGGCTTCATCTGCTACGCCAATTATGTCTAGGAGACAGGCTCAAGTAACATAAACACAATGCAAGTGGTTTCAAGACCTAAGATGGCTGGACGACGATGAACGGCGGTGAGGAAAGACGGTGGCGACACGGCAAGACAATAGTACTGGACAGAATCTTTGGCATAGCTATATCTTGTGATTTGGACGGTTTCAGAGGTCGGGCTAGAAGAGAAAAGTGCTCAGGAGATCAAGGCGAAGATGCTAGACGAGGTGGATTCGAAGGCGGCCAGAAACAGATTCCGGTGAACGGCGCTGGAGAAGACGACACTGAATTTGGGGGATTTTGCTACACAAGTTTATAGGCCGATTCCTTGATGTGAGAGTGGAAGGGAGGTGTGAGAAAGCTATTGGCATGGTTAATTTGGCTGGAGGATCGCCGGTGTGGCCTGGCGACGTGAGCCAGTTTCTGGTGAAGTTCAAATTTGGGAAAAGTCTTGATTTGAGCTCAATTGGTGATTCTAGGTTCGCAAGCATACTCAAAACAACTCTCTGATCATTTTAATCTACAGGCTCGAAGGCTAATTTGGGCTGAATCAGGCTACATTGCCGGAACAGGGCAAATCGAAGATTCCAGCGATCACCGGCGTTAGGGTTCACCGAAGCTCAATTAGATGATACAGAACAATGAGGAGGATGAGAGATACTCACTGGTGGTGTCAATTTGGCAGATGGTGCAGTGGTTGAAGATGGCACCGTGAGCCTCCGTGCTGAGCTCGCCGGAGAAGAAGACGAAGGTGGAGGAGATTTGGGACTTAGCTAAATTCTGGTGAAGTAGAGATTACACGGCGATGTGGTGCTTAAATAGGCCAGGGACGAAGTTGGCAAGGAGGGAACAACAAAGGAATTGTCGCCGGGGACTTGACTGGTCGGGCGCAGGCCCGACAACGGTGCAATGCGATGGCGACAACGGTGCAATGCGATGGCGACAACGGTTCTGCAGCTGATCAAATTGTCGCTTCATCGGGACTCGGCGCTGGCTGGTGCAAGCGGTGGCGACAATGGCTGGCACGGCAAGGCAACGTGGAGTGGAGTTGCTGACAAAAGGCTACTGTTGCTACTGTTGGTCGCGCACGGGAGTGGTTGCTGGTTGTTGGCGTTGCCACGGCAATGGCTGAGGTGCAGACACGTGCGCAAAAGCAAACACAAGCATGCACGGGCACAGGCGCAAGCGAAACTGCACCAGCGACGAAGAACGCAGTGGCGCAGTGCAGCTAGTCGCGGTCGAAAACGGCAAGGTCAAACGGAGTTGCTCCTGGTCGAAACAGCAGGCTGGATTGAAATGCAATTTGCTGATTCTTAGCTTTGGGCTGATTTGTAAATCTGGAGATTTAGATGGTTAGGGTTGAATTTGATTTTACTGATTTGGAAAACTTAATTCAACAGATAATTTGGCACAGATAGAAGATGAAATTTGAAACATTTGAATGGTTTTTGAGTGAAATTGATAATAGGGTAAATTAGGGTATCTGAAATCTGGATTTTGTCAAAAGCTGAAATTCTGGGATTTAGGATTTGATCTTGAGATACTCATATAAGAAGATTTTGTGTTGAATGGCATTTGGGAGGTGTTCCCTGAATTAGATTTGGATTTGGAAATGATTTGTAACATTTTGCCTTTTCAGGCTTCTAGAAAATCTGGAAAAGGACTGATCTGCGATACCTCTTGGACTGATTTGTGAAAAGGGTTTAGATGATGAAATCTGGCTGTCAACTTTTTGGATTAAGGTATTGACATACCCTTGATTATAATCCTGATATAATTTGGTCTGAACTTGGCCAAGATTTTGATTAAATTTGAATTTCTGAAACTTAGGGTATTTGGGGTAATATAAGATATTTTTGTTTTGAAAACAGAAAGGAGTTGATAAATCTGGAAGATAGAGATAGAATTGAATCTAGGTTCTGAAGGCTTTTATACTCAGGATAGATAGTAGATCAAATCTGAAAAGTCAGATCTTGATTTGGGTCTACAAGATAGATTTTAAGATTTTGGGCTTATAATAGAATAAAGCAGGGGCTGATTTGACTGATCTAGAAGAAACATATGCATGCATGACTTTTTATGCAAAAGAATTTTCACCCCAAACCCAGGGTGTTACACGGTTGACCTCGCCAATAAGGCTTATCCCTGCATTCGAATCGAGAACACAAGCAAGAACACGGTAGACGCAATCTGAATATTGCTAATTACCAATGAAGAGTACAAGTTGGGGTTCCACAAACCTATGAACGGCGAAAACTGTCTAAGCAGTATAATCTAAGCAAAACCTACCCAAAAGGATAAGGGGTGGTGGCCATATGTAGCAGGAGTATGGTGGCCAGAGGTAGGCCACCGGCCAGAGAACCCACCCCCACGTAACCCTAGGGATACACGGGCCTTGGGCCCAAAGTAGAGGTGGCACAGCACCCGGCACAATCTTTCCGTGATTTGTTTTGTCAATTTCGGGAGATCCAAATGGAATTTAGTAGTGGGGCCAGATCCATTGGAAAGGTGGAGTCGTGGGCTTCTCCGTAAAGTGCTCATTTACCCCAAACGGACTCCGTACGTGGCCTGGACGTCCGTTTGAAGTTGGCGTGCTCCTAGATGGCCGAATCGGGCTCGCGGATGACTTGGGCTTCATCTTGGGCTTGACTTGGAGCGTGGAAAACTTGGGCTTCTTCTTGGGCTCGTCTTGGAGTGTTGTGGTATGCTGGACCTTCAGTGTAGATGGCTTGAAAGGCTTGACATGTGGGTTCATGCAACTTGATGTTCTCCATGGTCTTCGGGCGACGGAGTGCAAGGAGTGGATGAAGCGGCGTTCGTATATGTGTTAGTGATGTCCTCATCAAATTCCTCGTCCCAGCATGATCAGAGTGACCCAGTAACAAAACCCCTCGATCAATTTCAAGATTCATCAGCCCTAGTTCCCTGCCACCGTAACCCATCTTTGATTCTAGCTACCAACAATTTAAACTTCGCCGTTCGCAGCCGTCAAGCCACCTCTGTCCAATTCACTTCATCAGTAGTCTCGTCTTGATCTCGCCTATACGTTTGACAAGGTTAGCGAAGCAGCGCATGCATGGATTGTCCAGACGCGCAAGCCCTAGTGCACTGCAACACACTGGCACTCATTTTTCTCTGTGCCAGGGACTTAGCTGTAAATTCTTTGTTTTCCTGGACTTTTCTGTTAAAACCAATTTGTCAATTAGTTGCCTTATTGTGTTTGGCACCTAATACTCCAATTTTGAACTCATTTTGACCTTTTGGAAGCTCCAGATCAACTCTATGCCAATCTCAGACATTGTCAGATCGTGAACCGAATGTCAGCCTGCAAACATTCATCGCGTCTAAACCAAATTTTTGTGAGCCAAACCCATTATCTTATTCCCCCATTGTTTCGTCTTCATCCATATCGCCTTGCTTGCATACATGTTTATAATTTTCCTATAGCAAGTATTTTCTGTATTGCTTATGCGTTGTGTTGTTTCGTTGTTTGGGTGCGAGAGCCGAGCCAGAAGTGGAAGGACCGGAAGAAGTCTTCGAAGACCTATCAGAGCAGTCAGAACCCACATTGCAAGGCAAGTCTCTATCCCCTTGACCATGTTTCTCCCAGTATTTTAAAAGAAATATAAAAGTTAATTGTTGTTCAAGTATATGCATGCTTTATATTCAAATTAGATGCTATGTTGGAAGAATGTGAATAGATATGACCTAATTCCTTGTAAAGCCCCTCATGTTTGTATATCTCATGCACCCTTATCACCCTATGATATCATGCTTAGGTTATGCTTATGCTTAAATGTATGCGTTAAGTGCTAAATTTCATGTGTATGAAAAATGTGCTTAAAACCTCTTTTGTGAAAGAAAATGTGATTATAATCAATAGTGAGGATGGTTTGAATGGTTGGTGTTGTGTGCGCATCGGGAATGTGAATGTCTCCTCACTAGCGGTTCATAAGGACAAGAACCATGTGTTGTGCTTCTATGCGGCATGAAAAATGTAGTAACCACTTGTCTGGTATGGGACAGGCACAACTTAGTAGCTTTCTTGGTATTAGCCGTTCCCTTCATGGTTTGTCAGTCTGGTTTCTCTCGGGAAACTGGTGAGCACAGAGGGCCACGAGCGGTGTGAGGCAATGAGAGGATCAGGTGTAAGAAGGAAGTCGCCCTACACCTGGATTCTGAGTCGTGCGCGGCTGAATCCGCAGGCCATGTGTCTCGCGGGACCATAGACCGAGGCTAGTTAGAATCGGCAGTGGGGAGGACCCACAACGGTATCTTGGACTTAACTATCTATTTACCGGGCAGGTATATTGCTAATACTATACTGCAAAACCGTTGTGTGATCTCGGCCTTGTCACATGCGTAAAAGTCACAATGAGAGGTACCGACTTGAAAGCTGAGTGAAGAAGTGGATTATAAAAGTGGTACACCTTTGCAAATTTTTAAAAAGTATTGAATACTCTGAGCTCCCAGGTCATGGAGTCCGCTCGCGGTGGATTCTATCCATGTCGTTGCAACACAAGTAGTATTTGGAAGATTTTTATAATATTGGTAATAAAAATGGTGACTCATGAAAGACCGCCACACATAACATTTTCTAAATTATAGTGTAAGATTTTCAAAGTGTTGCTTTTGAACATAAAACCCTTCTTCAAAACTTTAGAGTAAAACCTGTTCTACTCTTATCTATAAAACAAAGGCCCCATTCCTTGAAAACCCCTTCATCTATGTATTTGCATTCATTAAAAAGAGACTTGTTGAGCATCGTGTGAAAACATGCTCACCCTTGCCTTTACACACAAACCCAGAAGAAGGATTTGTTGATCCTGATTCCTTTGGTTTCGAGTACCAAGAAGAGGAGGGAAGCGCTCCAGATGATTCAGCCTTCTGGAAGGGTCATGCACCGAGTGGAGTCAGATGTGGTGGAAGCCCTTCTAGAACCACTGCCGGCAGAAGTGAAGATCTTTGTTGTTGCTTTTTGTGTTGTCCTTTGTGTTAAGTACCTTGATACTGACTCTTGTATTGAGAAACTTGTTATATTTGTATCAACTCTCATTAGCGTCATCCTTGGCGTTATGATACTATAATATTGGTCCTCGCGACCTTGTACCTATTTTAATTACTTTCTTTGTTTAATGTAAATCCTGTTATTGTGAGCTTGTGATGTACCTTTTTGAGTGCAACCCACCTGGGCGGTTGCCACCTGATTCCTCAAATGAGGATCCCACAGAAGATGGTATCAGTGCAAAAGGCTCGACTGTAGGTCGTGACCCTTAGATAGACATTGGCGTCCCTAGAGCAGAAGTCGCTAGTTTATTGCCATCCTCCGGGGTCCTGCCATTGGAGGAGCCGGATGTGAGGTCCATCGGCGGGGCCGAGACCCTGGGACGGATGAAGAGGCCCTTGCCCCTCCCCGGCGGAGGGGGAGTCGCCACCACCGGCCGGGCCGCCAAGGGGGCTACCTCCGTGACAAGATCGAGGCCATCGGCAGGCCCCCCGGCATCTTGAACCGGACAGAGACCTCTCCCGGCGACGGCTGCGGCTGGACCCCCGTGGAGGCAGGGGGTGGCGAGGGGCTCGGGGAGTACATCTCCGAGTCGGAGCCCTGGCCTTCCCCGGCCATCGTGCCACCGGAGGGCTTGGAGGTACCGGCCCCCAGGGGTGTGCCCAACTCGCGGAGAGTGGTTGGTGGCCTCGCTAGGGCAGCACCCGGTGTGCTCGCCGATGTCACCAGAGGCGACGTTCGGGCCCTCACAGGGCTCCTTCGAGCCCGAGGGTTCGCGGGTCTCTTTTGCTCCCGAGGGCGCTTCGAGACCCCCGACCGCTTCCTTTCCCCGCTTGTGCAAAGCGGGGATGGGGAGAGGCACCCAGGCCGGGAGCCTCAATCGGAACACCTCCACAACGACGTTCCGGGGAGGACCCTCCCCGATAACGTGCACAATCAGCTCGTTCTTGCCTCTGTAGTGTCGCCTGACGAGAATCACAGCGATCTCCTGGGCCCGGTCGTAGGACTGGACTGCAAAAAGGGATAGGGGGGGGGGGGTTAGAAAATGCCTCCCTTCAAAAAGAACAAGGTGAGAGACTTATGCTCTACCATCGTCATCCGGGGCAACCGGTGCGCTGTGGACACCCCCTTCCCCCGCGGGGGTTGAAAGGAAACACCCGTAGGAGTGCCATCTCCTCCGCGAGATCCCGGATGGACCTCCGAAACTGGGCCTCCACCATCGTGGTGAGGAGGTCCATCTCCCCCTCAGTCCACTCGGGGGTGACCGGGCCACCCAACCGGCAGTACGAAGAAGGCCTCAGGGAATACGTTACCTCTGGGTTGTCCACCAGGAGATAAAACCACCGCCGGAACCAGTCTCCCTAGTGGTCGTGGGAGGCCTGCACCAGGTACTCGTCGGTGCGGTCCGGCATCAGCTGGACCATGATCGTGCCGAAGGCCGACTTTGGCCCTCCCTTCATCACCAATGGGCCCCTCGCTGAGGGCTTGTAGAAGTACCGGAGTAGCTGGAGGGTTGGCTCCTCCCCGGTGGCCGTCTCGCACAAGCACACAAACAACCCCATCCGGACGAGGGTGTTTGGGGTGAGATGGTTGAGCCAGAGGCCGTACACCTGTAGAAACTCCCGGAGCAACGGGTGCACCGGGAGCCGAAGGCCCGCCTTCACGAAGGTCTCGAAGGCCACCACCTCCCCCTCCTAGGGGCTCGGCACCAGCTCCTCCAGCCCGGGGACCCGGATGTTCCCGTTCTCGAAGAACCTCCACTCCAAGAAGGCCTTGAGGTCCCCGGAGGAGAACTCGGAGGCCCCAAGGAGGTCAGAGGTCACCTCCTCTGGGGGTAGCTTGGACGCTTTGGCGCGACTCTTCGGCGCCATCGGGATGGAAGGAGCCTGGTAGGCTGAAGGAGTCACCAGAAACTGAGTCACCGAGGGTCAAGTCACTGGGAGCCAAGCTACAGGGAAACAATTACCGGAAATCAAAGCACAGGGAGTCAAGCTACCAGACATCAAAGCACTGGGAATCAAGCTACCGAGAACCTAACTACCGGGGGAGCAAATTTTGTGGGCTGAGGTGAAGTGTCCCGGATGGGAAGCCCCCCCACCCCCCGCATATTTATAAACGACGGAGGGGACCCCGGATGGGCGCCACTTGTCCCCAGGCCCATCTGGACCATTGATTCGAACCGTCGTGCGGATATCGAAGAGTTGCATGAAGATCGACGCACCGGACGGCGCACACACACGTGAACAGAGGGTTCGCGTGGGAAAATGGCCCGGGAGCCGAAGTGTCACCCGCGGCCCGGGGTGCATCCTGGAAGACGAAACGTCGCCCGGGGCAAGTCCTACACATACCCTATGGGGCTGCTTCGCATCCCCGGGAGTCTAGGAGGCAACTGTTGGGGGAAATCCTGGATGCTTACTGGGAAGTCCCGGAGGGCTCCCGTGGAGACTCCGGGAGGACTACCGGGGAAAGTCTCGGACGCCTCCTGGGGAAAATCCCGGATGGTTACCGTGGATAGTCCCGGACCCCTACCACGAAAAGTCCCGGATGGACGGTGTGGGACCCTCATTGGAGGATTCCAATGGCAATCGCCCAGGTGAATTGCACACAGAAAGGTACATCTCAAGCTCACAACAACAGGATTTACTTTAAACAATAAGGCAAATAGATAAAACAAGTACAAGGTCATGAGGACCACTATTACATTACCATAAAGCCAAGAATGGCATTAATTAAAGTTGATACAAAGTAGAGAGTTTTTCATAAAAACAATAACACAAAAGCAATAACAAAGGTCTTCATTTCCTTCTGCAGCGGTTCGGCTCGGGCCTTTACCACATCGAACTCAACTTGGCGCATGACCCTCCTAGAAGCTCAAATCGTCTGGACAGGTTCCTTCCTCTTCTCAGTGCTCAAGGCTAAAGGGATCGGGATCCTTGAATCTTTTCTTCTGAATTTGTTTGTAAAGGCAAGGGTGAGCATATTTTTCCACGATGCTCAGCAAGTCCCGTTATGAGAATGCAGATATATAGATGAGGGGTTTTCAAAAAAAGGGGTCTTGGTTTTATATATATATATATATATATATAGGACTAGAATAGATTTTCGCACTTGGTTTTGAAGAAAAGATCTTTATTTTCAAAAGCGAGGCTTTTAAAGTCCTAAGCTAGGTTTTCAGAAATGTTATGTGTGGCGGTCTTTCATGAGTCACCACTTTACTCAGATTTTGTGAAAAACTTTCCAAAAACTACTTGTGCTGCATCGACGTGAATAGAATCCACAGCGCGCAGACTCCATAACCTGGGAGCTCAGAGTATCCGATACTTTTTAAACTTTGCAAAGGTGTACCACCTTAATCCACCAATCACTCAGCTTTCAATTCAGGCCAACTCCACGCGACTTTTACGCATGTGACAAGGCCGAAGTGACACAACAGTTTACAGTCCTAGCATTAACTATTCCTTGCCCGGTAAATAGACAGTCAAGTCTCAAGTACCGTTGTGGGTCCTCCCCACTGCCTTACTTCCTAGCCTGGGTCTATGTTCTCGCAAGACACATAGCCTCTCTTGATTACAGTCGCGCACGACTTAATCTGGCATAGGGCGTCTTCCTTCTTTCCACCTTTTCCTCTCATGATTTTTCTGAACTCACATCACTCATGGCCTTCTGCGGCCCACCAATTCTCGCAAGACACTGGATCGACAACTATTGCAGGGAAAAGCTAATACTAAAGAAAGCTACTAAGTTGCGCCCGTCCCATAAACAGGCAAGTGGTTGGTACGTTTTTCATGCCGCATAGAAGCACAACACAAGGTTCTAGTCCTTATGAATCTCTAGTGAGGAGTCTTTCACATTCCCAGTGCGCACACAGCACCATCCAATCAAACCATCCTCACTATCGATTCCAATCATATTTTCTTTCACAAGAGGGGTTTTGAACATGCTTTTCTCATATGTGACCATTCAACATTTATCATATAATCTTGGGCATAGCATAGCCTAAGCATGATATTCTAGGGTGACAAGGGTGCAGGGATATTCAATGTCAAAAGGGGCTTTACAATCTTTTAGGTCATATCTAATCACTTTATTGAAACATAGTTCTTATTTGAATTTAAGGCATGCATATACTTGAAGACAGTTAACATACTTTATTTCAAAATAGTAGGCGAGACATGATCAAGGGTTTGAGACTTGCCTTGCAATGTTGGGTCTAGTTACTTGGATGATTCTTCGAAGATTTCTTCCGTTCCTTCAATCTCTGGTTCCACTGCGGATACAAGTAATACACACATACACTACATAAGCATACAAAAGATAGTCTTTATGGGAAATGATACGTAAAATATATTATGCATGCAGGGGAGAGATTTGGACAAAGTCACTTGATATTGATCGAAGAGATGGGCTCAAAAGGACTTGAATGTCGAAGGGCTGACATTCGGCTCATGGCCTGACATAGCCCTAAATTGGTCTTAGCTAGGTTTTCTGTGGAAGTGACAGTAGGGAAAGTTGTAGAGAACAACTCCAGGAATCTAGTGGACAAGGTGGCATTTCAATTGCTCAAGTGTAACAGGTATAAGTCACTCAATGCCACTGGTGGACATGCACTGACATAGTGCTGGACATGGCTAGGAACTAGGGCATGGCATATATTTTGACTCAGGTCTCCAATTGATGCACAACTTTGTCTGGGGGTTAGGCCTTGACAACAGGAACAAAACACTCAATAGGCTTAAGGGCAGAAAGTGGCCGGAGGGTGGCCAAATCAGGCGAGTAAACACGGTGGCCTGAACTACTGGACAGTAATCTTGGCATTGGAATATCTTTTGATTCAGGTTGATTCAGAAGTCGAGCTAGTAGACAATGTTGCTCAGGGTACTGGAGTCTATCTAAGGGACAAAGTTTCAGAGGCTAGATCGGCCGGGGAGAAATTCCGGCGACCGGCGCTGGAGAAGATGACTCCTAAATTGGGCGTTTTTGATACAGGGAGTTTGAACTCGATTCTTTGCTCAGGGAGTGAGAGGGTGAGGTTTGAAGACTACTGGTGGGGTCAATTCGGCCGGGGGATGGCCGGAGTGGCTCGGCGGCGAGGGCCTGTTCACTGGTGGCGCGCAAACTACGGAAAGGCTATGATCTTAGCTTAATTTCGAATTCCAAACTCGTAGGCTTGCTCAATTACGTGTACTGAACAACTTTTACCACTGGCACGAGGGTTGATTTGGATCGAATCGGGCAACATTGAGGAAACAGGGCATTTGAGCTTTTCCGACGATCGCCGGCGTTAGGGTTCGCCGGGGGCCAATTGGATGCTATGGTACGGAGAGGGGGATGGGAGAAGCTTACTGGTGGTCTTGGATTGAAGAAAGGAGCTGCGGGCGAAGCTGGCGACGGTGGCCTCAAAACTAGCTCGCCAGAGAAGAAGATCTTCACGGCAGCGCTGGGACACTGGCTGCTCTCTGGTGCTAGGGCTGAAGCAATGCAGCTGCGGGGTGTGGTGCGAAGTGATGCTGCGGTTGAGGGGGAGCTTATATAGGCGATGGGCTGAGCTCTCGGGATTTGATGCAAATCAAGCGGGATTCGTGGCTGACACCGGAGAAGCGTTCGAGACAACGTCGGGACGCGGCAAAGACTGAGCCAGGCGAGGGGAAACACGCCAAATCCAGCTGGAGCAGGGCGACGAGATCACCGGCTTCGGCATGGCTGCAACGTGGCGTTGCTTTCCTGCTGCTGGAGCACGCACGCGCGCGAGGAAAGCACGGCACAGGCGTGGCTACGGTGGCTCCACGGTGGTGGCACGGTTGCGCACAGGTGGTGCTACGTGGCGGTGACGGTGGTGGCGGCGCGGGATACTCTACCGGCGGCGAGTTCCTGCGGCGAGGCGAGGTGGCGGGGTTCTGGTCGAATGGTGCTGGAGCTCTGGTCGAGAGCAACGACCAGGGGCTTGGTCGAAAATGGCAGAACAAGAAGGCTAGGGTTGATCTGCAATTTCCAAAATTTGCACCAGGGACTGTTCTGCAAAGAACTTGGACTAATTTGCAAGGTTTTCTTTCGGGATCTTGGGCCTATTTGCAAATCTGGAGATCTAAAGGGCTGATCTGAGATCTGGTCCTGCAGATGAGTATTACTAAATGTCTTAGACTCATCCAGTAGGAAAAACGGTAAAATCCAACAAGATCTGGTGGTTTTGACAAAAATCGAAAACAGGGTAATTAGGGTAAACAGGGTAATTAGGGTTTGAAACTTTGGCGAGGCTGAAACTAGGGTTTCGGTTCAGTTTTTGAAATTCTTCCTGAAGAGAAAAATGTCTAGAATAGTGAATGGGAGATATTCACTGAATCAGATCAAAGTTTGGAGATGGTCTGAGACTTTTGGTCTTTTTGGGCTTCTGACAAATCTTAAAAGAACTGATTTGCGATACTTTTGGACTAAAAAGCGAAAATGGTCTTAAAGGCGGAGTTTATCGGCCAACTTTTTAAATTAAGGTAGTGGCATACCTAAGATCATAATTCTGGGATAAAGATCAAAAATGGGGTTGAGACATCCGAGAATCCAATGAAGATACGCTGATTGGCAAGCTAAAAAGATGGCAAAATTTGGGATGTTACAGACGGCTACCGGGGAAAATCCCAGAGGGCTACAGGGGACCGGAGAGCTCCTCGGGAAAAGCCCGGAGGGTTACCGGGGAAAATCCCGGAGGGCTACCATGGAAAGTCCCGGACGCCTCCCAAGAAGAGCCATGGAGGGCTCCCGTGCAAGGTCACGTGCGGGTGACGTGAGGGGCACCTCGGGAACTAGCGAGGACACTTGTCAAACACCCTGCTCTTCAACCGGTGAAATGGCGTCAACACCCCTCAATCCGACAACCGTAGCTAGGGCTTTTTAGTCTTTTGGCATGTTTTGGGGCCTATATATAGCCCCCTGTATCTCATTTGTAAGGGACTCGAATTTCATTTTTTCATACACACAAACAACAGGCTCTCTTGGAGACCTCTCTCCCAAAGAGAGCACCTCCCCAGTGGACTCGCGTCTGAAGGGTGCCGATAGGACTAGGGTCCCCACCGGGACCCAAACCTATATAAAAACCACCCTGTCAATCTTTGTGTTGCCCGGCGGGACGTGACCGGTCACTCGGTCAGCTCGTGTCGCTGTGTTCATGTCAAACACGTCCGAAGAAACCTGCCGGGGTATTCGTAATACCATGACACTTACTAAATTCTAACGGAAAGTACTAGTCAACTGTTAGAATAGATTCACATTCAACAGTACAGATACATAAAAGGTGCATTCGCAAATACACATTCAAAATTCAACGGACTGAATTTATTCACATATATACCAATACAAATACAAAAAGCACCAATTCACAAATACTAAATATATTAATAATTGAAAGGACTATAGAGATTAGAAGAATGCAAAGAAACAAAAAATTACAAGTCAAATAACCTAGTCATGGCTAATTGTTGACAGCCACTTCTTCCATCACATATTGAGCCCAAATTTGTCGCAGCTCTCTAATCTTTGCATTCTCGTATTTGTCTTTGAACATGGCACTCTGTATGCATGTATGAAGAGTCAGTAATTAACTTCCTAGCTAGTGTTGAACATCACATCCAATTTTCAAATTTGAGTTAGCTAAAATACTTACCTGAGGGAATTGGACAAAGTTTGTCCTGGCTAGGTCATACATAAACCGCATCAAATAAAAACCACATTCCCACGATTCTGGCTGCTGATGGCACTGAGATAATTACATCTGAGAAGACATGTTAGCTATTCTTTCCATAAACTAATTAAGCATAAACTAAAAGACTCATGAGTAGTTCGATCCTTATTAATTACCTCATATTCTTTCCAAGAGATTTGGTCGCCCTCCGATGCGTTATGCCTCCCTCCAGTGTACACATAATTTTTGAAAGCCCTGCATTTAATTTACCATTGCCGGTTAATATGTTATCATTAGCTAGTAAGATCAAAATTTAAATCGAGCATGTCACTTACGCATCCATATTCCACGAGATCTCGTATTCATTCGGTAACCTATCACGCATTGAATCGAGGTTGTACACCTCATTCCTCCATGGACAGATCATGAGGAGGATCCAGTAGTTCCTACGTTGTACATAAAAGAGAACTCTTCAAGCATATGTTAGGTGTAACATACAAGAATGAGTTAAATTAGTAGGAAATGCACTAACCTTTGGTGGTACGGCACTAGAATGAACTCTCTGTCTTGCTACGCCAGCAGTGCCCTTGATATGTACTGCTCTGCTTGACTTGGGTCTTGCTCTAGCATTGTGAGGCTTATTTCCTCTGGGTCGAGCAAACCCACCTTGTCACACGCCCTCATCGATGCCAGTCTATACATGCATCTGCATGCAAAGGATGACATTAGTATTGCACAGAAAGTGACTAGATTTATTAAATGAACTACAACAATATATGGGATCAGCAAAGTCATAGGACTCCAGTCCGTATGATGGACATATCAAGTTCCCTCTAGTTAAAGAGGTCTAACAAATCCTCATGCACCACGGATATGCTCCTGGCCTCATGGTGGAACTGTTCATGCCTGAAGGGAACTAGGAAGTTCAAGTTACGCCAAGACTAGGAAAGGTACTACTCGTGGAGGTCTCTAGTTGTGTGATCCAATTTACGCAAATTGCCTCCGACACGAGTGGGAACACGTTCTTGAACATATCAAGATGTCCCTTTCTCCCTTTGGCTTTGCCCTTTCCTATTGCCGGGGAGTGAGTCTATACCTTCGAAGCTGGAGGCGGGGTGCTGACGGCTTTCTTTGGTGGCGAAGGGGCTTTCTGAGGAGGTGTAGATCCTTTGGCTGGGGTCGTGGCCACCTTTCGTGGCTTGAGGGCCGGAGGAGATCCCTCAAGCCCTATGACGAGGATTGACACCCGGGTCAGTTCAAATAAATGTACTGTTGGTTCAAGATAGATTCGAGCCAGACACGTGCCGGGCAGTGCGAACTCAAGTCATTCTGAGAAGCATCAGCCCGAGGTCGCAGGCTTTGCGCGATCAGGTGGCAAGCTTTGTGCGATCAGGTTGCAGGTTTTGCGCAATCAGACCGCAGGCTTCACGCGGTCAGAAGTTCGTATGCTATACGCGAACAGGATGTCGGAGATGTTGCGCGGTCAGCCAACATCTCGCGGTCAGAACATTCTCGACCAGGGTACTTGGAGTTCATCTGTCCGGCTGTCCCTATAGCGGGAATATTCCAAGTATCCCGAAGATTTCTCCATGTGGAGGACCAACCGTCAGGAGGTTAATACGTGCAGTTATCCATGAATAACACGTGTTTAACCTGCGTGAAGGTTAAGAGCGGTTCTCTAAAACCACATCCAACCATCCAAGCAACTGTCTGATGCAGTTACAACATGGCACCCTTTCGACCAGTATAAAAGGGTGGCAAGGTGCATCAAACAGGGAGAGGAACATCTCTGATACAAGCGAGATACAACACATCTCAACCACTCAAACAGCCAAGTCTACGGCCTAGATTAGATAGTTTTCTACAAGCCTCTTTGGCTTCTTTCTGTATCCTTACATAGGAAAAAACCTTCGCCTGTGAAGGTATTTTCTCCCCTTTTTGTAAATCTTTCTTACATATAGTGAAATCCCAACAGGATGTAGGACTATTACTCCCACCATCGAGGGCCCGAACCTGTATAAACCTCTCTGTGCTCCTGTTCTCCATATTTCTACATACCTTCCCGGAGGGTCATCTTGAAAGGTCTCGCTATTACAAATTTTGCATAAGTTCGGCTGAGGACTCCGAGTCCGAATCGTCGACAGCTGGCGCCCACCGTGGTGCCTTTCTCAGGGCGTCCTAATTTTAATCTGGAGGTTCGCTGAAACATGGCTGGAGTATATGATTCCGAGAACGACTTTGATCTCGAGGATTATGCTCACATTCCAATGCCTTCTCCAAGCGATCCTGTTCCGATGGAGGTGGTTGAAGGCCAGAATCTTCCAGAGGTGGAATCATCTCTCCAGGTCATGTCCATCGACCAGGGGGCGACTAGTGCAAGGTCAGAACCCACAGAGGTTCTCAATGCGCTAGAGGATGAATCCGGTCTGTCATACGACCCCGCTGAGGGGAAGGATGATATCGACATGGAAATCAGCCTGGGGAGATTCGACCCTGATAACCTTCACCGTCTTTTTGATTTCGATTCCGACTCGGAACAAACCGAGTTGTTTTCCCCATCGACAACCTCTCTCCCAAGACAGTTCGCTGCCTTGTTGGAGGAGACTCCCGACCAACAGGCTGCTAGGGAAGAACGGGATCGCAAACAAAAGGAGGATGAAGATCTCGAGCAACAAAACAATGAACTACGCAGAACTGCCCTAGAGGCTCTTCAAGATGCGCAGGCTCGTTACGATGCTGCTCCGAGTTCTCAACGGTCGCGTGGTCGCAAACGTGACCAGACCCCTTCTTTACCACCGGAGCGTTTCCCGGTGGACGAAGAAACAGCAACACCTGGTGCCCCTAGGAGAAGCACCGATGGTCGACTGCGATCTATCGCGGAAGTCATGCGTAACTTTCCTCCTACGGTCACGAATGCGCAGAAACTGGCCTTTACCAGGATCTTGGCAGAAAGGCTGGATGAGGTCGCGTCTGAGGTGACCCCAACGGCCTCTTCCCATTCGGTAACACGTTCCCGCGAACGAGAGTGTCCTCACTCTGGTTCTGGCCGGTGAAGTTACCCATCGCCCGTACCGTCCCGACAGGACAAGTACCGACGAACGCAGGATTCTCGTAGTAGGGATCGGGTTCCTGTTTACTCTCGTTTGGGACCACGAGTAACTTCACCGTTGCGTGAGGTCGCCTGTAACCCGGTCGAGAGTCATAGGGTAGTTCACGGCCCCTACGTCGGTTGTAAAGCTTTTTCGCCCGGCCTACGTGCGGTCGTTTGGCCTGATAAGTTTCGACCAGGGGCCACTGAGAGGTTTGACGGAACTCAGAACCCATCCGAGTTCCTTCAAATCTATATCATTGCCATCCAAGCGGCAGGAGGCGATGACCGGGTCATGGCCAACTACCTGCCTACAGTCCTCGAAGGACCGGCTAGAACCTGGCTGTTTAACCAGCCCGAAGGTTCCATCTATAATTGGGAAATGCTGTGCGACGCTATCCTCAGCAATTTCCAAAACTGTTACCAAAAGCCGGGTAAAGAGGACGATCTTCATCGGCTACGACAAACTTCAACCGAGACTCTTCGGCAGTTTATCAAGAGGTTTGTCGGGGTGAGAAATACCATCCCGAACATATCTGATGGCTCCGTTATCAGGGCATTTAAACATGTCGTTCGATACCGGAGATTCACAGAAAACCTGCTTATCCACCCTCCTCGATCAGTGGCCGATCTGTTCGACATGGCCGATCGATACTCTGACGCAGCCGAAGCAGTCGAATGGAACCGGATGATCGACAAGGGTGACCTACCACCTCAACCAGGTTTCAAAGACGCCAGGAAAGAAGATTCAAGTAAGAAGCCGGAATCTTCATTAGGTGGGAAGTCGAAAAAGTCGAAGAGGAACCGCTTTGGACAGTACCGCGAGGTCGCAGTCGCAGAGAAGCCACCTTCGACCAAAGGTAACAAGCCTTCATTTAAGAATAAAATTGCTTCTGGTGGTCGTAGTGCCGACCAGCCAGAAAAGTCAACTAATCCGCAGGAAGGCAAGAAGTGGTGTCCACTCCACAACTCCGCAGGCCACGACCTCAAGAACTGCAGGACTTGGTTGAAGCAATTGGATGATTTCTACCAGGGAATTGGGCCAATGCCAACCTTACCGCCTAAAGAGCAGGCGTGCGGACTTAGAGACGCCGACAGAGACGAGAAAATGTCCTACCAGGTACCTCAAAATCATATTAATGTTATTTTCGGGGGTTCTTCTTCTTTCGTTTCCAAAAGGCAGTTTAAAGCCTTTTACCGAGAGGTTAACCAAACGGAGACATCTCTTGGTGAACCTCAATACCCCCGTTGGTCAGATACACCCTTGACATTCGATCGTTCTGATTGTCCCGCGGGGCTTACTCGACCATTGAGGCTCCCTCTAGTCATTACCCCGATCATCAGTAACGCGAGAGTTGAAAGGGTCCTGATCGATGGAGGGAGTTCCCTTGACATTTTGTTGGTCAAGGCGCTCGACGAGATGCAAATTCCTCGTTCGAAGATCAAGCCCATAATCCATCCATTTTATGGGATAATCCCAGGCCCCTCCATGATGCCGTTGGGATAGGTGGTCCTCCCAGTCACACTGGGAGAAACGGATAACTTCCGAACAGAATTGGTTACTTTTGACGTAATCGATTGTGATTTGGCTTATAATGCAATCTTTGGCAGGCCAACTCTTGCTAAATTCATGATGGCAATGCACTATACTTACCAGTACGGCAAATTTCCTTGCCCCAAAGGTGTCATCTCGGTCCGAGGCAGTCGCAACGTGGCACTCGCGTGCGACTGGCTATCTTTGGAGATGGTCGATCAACTTTCCCTCCGGGACGCCCAGGTCGCCACCGTTGCCACCGACACGATCAAGGCTGCTCCTCGACCAGATGAGAAACTCAAACTGGTTCCTTTGTACCCAGTTGATCCATCCAAGACAATTCAGGTCGGATCAGGTCTAGATGACAAATAGGAACTCGAGCTCATTGCTTTCCTCCGGGCTAATGCAGATGTGTTTGCGTGGAAACCGTCCGACATGCCCGGTGTCCCAAGGGAAGTAACCGAGCACAGGTTAGCAATTCGACCTGGACAACGACCAATAAAGTAAAAGCTCAGGCGTTTTGCTGTGGACCGACAGGAAGCCATCCGAGAAGAGTTGGACAAACTCCTAAAGGCTGGGTTCATCCGTGAAGTCGATCACCCGCAATGGCTCGCCAATCCGGTCATGGTCCGCAAGTCAAATGGCAAGTGGCGCATGTGCGTCGACTACACTAGCCTCAACGCTGCCTGTCCGAAGGACAATTTCCCCTTCCCCGCATCGACCAGCTGGTCGACTCAACTGCGGGTTGCGAACTGATGAGTTTTCTGGACGCTTACTCAGGATATCATCAAATTAGCATGGCAGAAGAAGATGAAGAGAAAACTGCCTTCATCACCCCGTTCGGCACCTACTGCTACGTCAGAATGCCGTTCGGTCTCAAGAACGCAGGTTCCACGTACCAGCGCTTGATGCAAAAGACCTTTCTTTCCCAGATAGGGCGTAATCTCGAAGCATATGTAGACGACTTGGTTGTAAAAAGTACCAAGAGATTGTCTCATTTGGACGATCTCGCTGAAACCTTCTGTAATTTGAATCGCTTTGGAATAAAATTAAACCCGGAGAAATGTTCTTTCGGGGTTTCTTCAGGAAAGCTTCTTGGTTTCCTTGTGTGTTCCAAGGGCATTGAAGTTAATCCTGAGAAAATCAGGGCCATTGAACAAATGAGATCGCCCTCGACCATGAAGGATGTTCAACGCCTGGCTGGTCGCATGGCGGCCTTAGGTCGCTTCATATTGCGCCTAGGCGAAAGGGGATTGCCTTTCTTCAAAGCCTTGCGGAAGCATCACAATTTCACATGGTCGGATGAGGCCGAAAAAGCGTTTCAGGAGGTGAAGACATATCTGTCCAGTCCGCCAGTGTTGGTATCTCCCGACAAAGGAGAACCATTGCTTCTTTATCTGGTGGCCACACCGCATGCGGTCAGCGCTGTCCTGATCGCGGATAGGGAAGGAATACACAGACCCGTCTACTATGTGAGCGAAGTACTTCATGGTCCTAAGGAGCGTTACCCTGAGGTCCAGAAGGTACTTTACGCGCTACTGATGGCTTCCCGTAAGCTACGACACTACTTCCAAGCTCATAAGATCACAGTACCCTCCTCTTTTCCTTTGGGCAATATTGTCCGAAATCCAGAAAAATCTGGTCGAATCGCTAAATGGGCGATCGAACTCGGTGCCTTCGATACCCATTTCACGCCCCGCACGGCGGTTAAGTCTCAGGTTTTGGCCGATTTCATGGTCGAATGGACCAACCCTGAGCCACCCGTGCAGGTGCCAGAGGAATTGGAGTGCCCTGATCACTGGACAATGTACTTTGATGGCTCCCGTAGTTTTCAACACTCGGGGGCTGGAGTGGTCTTAGTTACGCCTCAGGGCGAACAGCTTAAGTATGTCATCCAACTACACTTTGTTGCGACCAACAACGCGGCAAAGTATGAAGGTCTTCTTGCAGGGCTCTGGGCAGCATAATTCCTCGGAGTCTGTCGATTGGTGGTGAGGGGAGACTCACAGCTGGCCGTAAACCAGATAAATAAGGAGTACAGCACCTCCGATGAGACAATGGCTTATTACCTGGGGGAAGTGAGGAGATTGGAAAAACACTTCAGTCATTTCGAAGTCCAATACATCCCACGAAAGGACAACATTCTCGCAGACCAATTATCCAAAATTGGGTCCTCACGCACATCCACTCCGGCAGGAGTGTTCATTGAACACTTGGACCGTCCTTCGATCATGACTTCGGTCGAGGATAATCCGGTAATAGCTTGCGTTACCAACCTCGGTCAGGAACAAGATTGGACTCATCCATTGAGAGTTTATCTTGAACATGGGACCCTACCCAAGGACGAAACTGAAAGCGATCGGCTAATTCGAAAAGCGCGTCTGTACAAGCTCATAGATGGGATTCTGTACAGAAAGAGTACTAAAGGAGTATTCATGCGTTGTATATCTCAGGAGGAAGGAACATCCCTCTCGAAGGAAATACATGACGGTGTATGCGGTGCGCACACGTCATATCGAACACTGGTCGGAAAAGCTTTTCGACAAGGATTCTACTGGCCTTTGGCACTCGATGATGCCAAGCATATGGTCAAGATGTGTCCTCAGTGTCAGTTCCACGCGAGACAGGTTCATCAACCTGCCTATGCGTTACAAACCATTCCCCTTGCATGGCCTTTCGCGGTCTGGGGAATGGATATTGTTGGTCCTATGCCACAAGCGGTCAATGGGTACAAGTTTCTGTTCGTAGCCATTGACACATTTACAAAGTGAATTGAGGCCGAACCGGTACGAAATATTACCGCCTCAGCGGCACAAAAGTTCTTTCATAAGAACATTGTTGCCCGATTTGGTGTTCCAAACCGTCTTATCACCGACAATGGTTCTCAGTTCACCAGTGGTCTTTTCCTAGATTACTGCGACCAGATCGGAACTAAGGTGTGCTTTGCTTCTGTGGCACATCCGCAAAGCAATGGTGCTGTAGAACGGGCCAATGGGCAGATACTACAAGGCATAAAAAAACGTGTTTTTGATCGCCTTAAGACTCGCTCAGGGGCTTGGGCAGACGAGCTTTATACCGTTCTATGGGCACTACGAACTACCTCTAGTCGAGCCACCGGTGAGACGCCCTTCCATCTGGTCTATGGCGCCGAGGCTATGTTGCCTATGGAAGTCAGTATTGGGTCTGTTCGGACAGAACAATTCGAACAGGTTAATCAGTTCGAACAGCGGTCACAAGATCTCATCCTCAGAAGAAAGGCGTGATCGCGCTATGGTCAAGTCCGCAGCATACTTGCAAGCCTTGCGCAAGTATCACAGCAAAAGGGTGCGACCACGTTGTCTTCACGTGGGCGACCTGGTTTTACGAAAAATCCAAGACCAGTCTAATCGCAACAAATTCTCCCCGAAATGGGAAGGCCCTTACACTGTTGTCTCGGTGCCGCGACCAGGATCCGTGCGGTTAGCCATGGAGGATGGTCGAATTTTTTCCAATACTTGGAACATCGATCAACTTCGCAAGTTCTACGTGTAAGTACTCAATCCCTTTTCCTGTTCAATTAGCATTTGTCATAAAAAAAAATGTTTTGGTTTCATACGTTGAATATTTTCCTCCATGCCCATGTGCTGCGAATACGACTCGGGGGCTGGTCGCCCGCGGTTAGATCATTATACCGTCCTAGTCGGATTCGCTAGCCGATCTCATGACCGCTTCCAGACAAGTCACTCCTAAATAAGCCATTTCTCAACGCACACGGGGCTTTCTGGCAAGTCATCGGTTATCTGAGTGGCTGCTGGTTTGCAAACAAGGCTAGGCGTTACTTTGATCATAATGGTTGGTTCGATCACACATCCTTGGTCGTTATATTCGCTTCTTTCCTGTGTTTGTAATACTAAGTCTTCAGTATTTACAATCACAGGCGGGGGCTAGGGGGATATGTTTACAGTATAAAACGAACACAAAACAAGAATATATATATGCAAATCAGAATATATATTCATTTTCAAAAATGAATTTCCACATACATTGCATCGTATACAACTGTTTTTATACAGGTGTAGGGATCACTCGATCCCAAGCTCAGTCAGAAGCTTATCTACAAGAGGCTTGATTTCCTCCATGACTGCCTCTAGCTGTTCCTCACTCTCGACCTCAACCAGTCCCACTAATGGATTTAGATCTTCATCTGGGCCATGGTGAAGTCGAACCCGGCTGAGGATGGCAGAAGCGACTGACCAAACCCTGGTTCTGATCGCCTCTTCTCGTCGCCGTGTATCTTCAGGAAGATACTCGAGAAGTGACTCCGCCTGGGCCATGACTAGTGTAGACCAGTCATTTAGGCTGAAATTATCTCTTGTGGTTTCGACCACATCAGCCTTCAGGAGATGAGCCACTGCCTTCAGTTTTTCAAAGATCGAACGGCTCAGCTCCCTGATTGCCCTTTCGGAACATTGAATAGAGTCATGGAGGAGTCCATTGTCTTGCCTGAGTTGTTTTATTTGACCCGCTTGTGCTGCAGCAAGAGAAAAGATTACTCGCGCGTTATGAAGTTAAGTCTTTCTAAATCAGGAATCGACTTACCAGCAAGTTGTGACCGCAGCTTGTTGTTTTCGATCTCTTGGTTTCTAGTCACTGAGATCGAATGGAGCTTGACTGTGGCCACTTCTTTCTTCAGCAATGCCACCTCTCTGTAGTAGAACAGAAGGAGTGATCATAACCAATTTGTATCTGTACAAGTTGAAGAGTAATAATCCTTACCTGCGCAAGTTGTCTCGTTCTTTTTGTACGGCCTCAACGCTCGCCATCATAGCATGCGATTTGGCCGACATCTGGGATAGCTCCTATGATGCAAAAAAGGAGTTAAAGGTGTCCTATGTACAATTCAGGCACCGAGAGAGAAGTTTATCGTACCTTCATAAACTCCCATAAGGAGATGTCTTCCGGGCTAACAGGAAGACTCGTTGAAGGCCCCGATGCGGCCACAATAAGGGCAGCCGGTGGGAGTGCTTGCTGGGCACTACCCCCAGTCGCTGTTGGTTGCGACTGGGTCTCCGCGCTTGCCTCTCCCCTCACGGCCCGGACTGCTTCCTAGACCGAGGGGGCGGAGCGCTCCTCACTGGAGGCTCCTGCACCAGCAGCAAATTCAACCCTCCCCGAAGCGGTTGAAGGGCCGGATGCTGTTTCTTTTCGCCTGACAAAGGAAAGAGGAACCAAGCAGTTACAATTCGTAATCGTCACGACTTTTTTTAATACAACCAAGATAAAGGTTCTTACATTATTTGAAATCCCATCAGTTTTTGAGATTTCTGGGAAGGCTCTCCGCGAGAAAAAGGACAACTATCGTCTGTCCTGGTCTTCCTCTTGGTGAATAAGGCATCCCCTCCCTAGATGTGTTCCTTTGTAAGCACATTTCTAAGGGAAGATGAAGACAAACGATAAAAGTCTTTACCTGGGCAACTGGACCGGTTGGCAGGGCTGCATCCGAGGGCCTGGGTGGCTCCTGGACTTCTGGGGCCGGCGCCTCGTTTGCAACCGCAGTAGGATCTTGTCCAACCACCTCCACTCCTGTCTGCGGGGGTGGAGAATTTTCCTCCCTGGGACTCGCCGGAGTCACAGGGGGAAGTTCTTCTCCCTGCATAAGCATTAACTTATCGAATGCACAGAGGGAATTGAAGAAAACAAGACTGTGAGAGAATCTTACCACGGTCGTCCCTCCAACCAGGGAAGTAGAGGCAACTGGCCCTGAAGCCTCGGGGGCTTCAGGGGCTGGGATGTTGTCTGCGGCCACGGGGCTTTCGGTGGCCGCGGGGTCTGCTATAGCTGCCTCTGCGCTAGCAGTTGTTTCTGCGGAATGGGCTGGAGTGTCGCCGGATGGAGAACCCGCAATCCTCCTCCTCCGGCGAATCAGGGGGACATCATCATCTTCCTCCTCCTCGCTCCCCTCTCCCTGTACGACGAAGAAGGAATTCCAGTTTGCACCTGGAAAGATCGGAGGGATGTGATATCTTACCGCAGTTTTTCTGGCGGTAGGAGGAACGCTTTGTGAAGACCCTTCCCCAAGATTTAGCCTGGCTTTCTTGGGGGTAGGATTCCTCGTCCTGGGTCTCGAGGAAACCTTCTTCACGTGTTTTGTTGTCGGTTTTCCCAGGGAACCGACGTTCTCGCTGGGAAACGTCGCCGCGCCGAACCTCCCTAGGAGCTGTTCTCATTCCAATGGAATTGATTAGTGCTGGACATACATGAGACCTGCAAAACAGAGGCCAAGTGGAAAGTGTACCTTTCGGCACTCCTGTTTAAGGTCGTCGCCGGCGTGAATCAAGCTTTGGGGGCGAGACGATCCCTTCGGGCCCTCTACCTCGGCGTTGTATGCCCTGAGGAGGTAGTTAGTCCGCCTCTCAATCTCGGCTGAGGGCACGACTGTTCCCAGATACGAGTTAAATTGATGCATTTCAGAAATGACATAAAAGGATTTCAGTGCCAGAAATGAATACCTTCATTATAGTCCAGGGTACTGTCCGCCATGGACTTGATCTCCCAAGCCGGATGAGCCCTTTCACGCAGGGGGCTCACCCGGTTCTTCACAAAGTCTCGGATGACGTCGCGTGCTGTCAACCCTTGTCTGACTAAGTGAAGGATCACCTCGGCGTGCTTCATGAACTCCGCGTTCATCGCCGGGAGAGTATCCAACTCGCTTGGTTTCTCCGGCCGCAAGTTTTCAAACCACAGCCCACTCTCGGTTGGCGGGGTGCAGTAAAACCATTTCTGGTGCCACCCGTGCACCGAGTCTCGCAGGGGTGGGAAGGGATACTCCTTCTTATCCCTTAGCTGGAAGTAAATGCATCCGGCGGCGTTGGCGCTCTTCGACCACGCCGAAAAATAAAATCGCCGGAAGAGATCCACACTGGGATATACTCCGACGAACGCCTCGCACAAGTGTTGAAACACCGCCAGTATCAACACTGCGTTTGGGTGGAGGTTGATTAGCTCCAACCCGTAGTTCTCGAGGACGTCCTTCAAGAACCGACTCTCAGGGAATCGGAACCCGCAGCACAAATATTCTTCAAAAACCACCAACTCGCCCTCTCGGAAGATCGGGGTTTCTTGGTCCTTCTCCGCGGGCCACCAGTTGATTAGCAGCCGCGGAGGAAGGATCTCCTCCTTCTCCAACGCCACTAAACTCTCCTCAGAATGGTGGATTGATCGGCTCCAGGACGCCATTTTTTGGTGGAGAGTCGAAGGAAAAGTTGGCGACTTTTGGGGAAGACGAAGGCTGAGAAGAACGATGGTTTTGTGCGGCGGAAATGTTGAGGGTTTTTGGCTGTGTGGCTTTCTCAAGAAGAGACCTGCTCCTTTTATAGACCCGAGGAGACGCACTAATGTGAGTAACGTTCCATTCAAACGTTCCACTGAGTATTTTATTCATTTCCCATAATGGATACTATCTCTGGCGGACCCGTTAAAGTGTTCAAGCATCGGATCTGAAACAAAAAGACTTCTTTGTTTCGGAAACTGAAAGTGTAAAAGG
Source organism: Pharus latifolius (assembly GCA_019359835.1). Lineage (NCBI taxonomy): Eukaryota > Viridiplantae > Streptophyta > Magnoliopsida > Poales > Poaceae > Pharus > Pharus latifolius. The sequence continues at coordinate 72,118,934 of CM033322.1, forward strand.
CCTGAAAAGTTTTCAGTGCTTTTCAGAGAACGTTTTTCCTTTATATGCCTTGGACATTCTCATGACAAAATCCTACGACTCAATTTTTGGACATATGGATATATTTTGACCGGGTTGTGGTATGATCGAGACCATGCTTTGGATTAAGCTCCGATTCTAATCGAAGTGACGGTTTGACCGAGCCTCAATTCTGGTCGCAGTATGCTTCAGTTCTAACCGCGGCTTTAAGTCTGATCGCGGTATCAGAGCTGGACGCGGTACTTTTATAAAAGCGTGATTCTGATCGAAGAACTGAAATTTTCCTGTGTATGAGTGGTCGCGAACATAATATTTACGGCCATATTTTCGCATAGAAGATGTGAAGAATATTCATATAAAGAAGAAAGTTTTATTTCTTGCATTCTTTACATACAAAAGGAACACCGGCGACCAGAGCGTCGACTTGATCCGAAAGAAGTTTGCAGAGTTCTCCTAGGGACATGTTGTTGTCAGTAGGATCTACACTGACAACCCCCAGAGAACTAGCAACTAATCTAAGCCTATCTACATCATCCCTAACAAGAGATACACTACTGTTCCTGATTAGATCGGAGAGTTCTCGCTGTTGCTGAGCGTGGTCCCTCTCTCGACGGAACCGGTGCGCCTCTTCACGGGATCGTTCAAAACATTCTGCCAGATGCAGAATCGCCGAAGACATCTCTTCGGTCTTCTTCTCCAGGGCATTCTTCTCCTCTGGAAGAATCTGTTCGAGGGGAAGAGGTGGAGTAGCAGAAGGCTGATCACTGGGGCCTTTAATCTCCTACATTTGCAAAAGTTAGTTGTGCTAACTATAACTATCAGCAAAAGGAGAGGAGGGTTATTACCTGTCCCTGCTCATGACACATTGATATAGCCATCCTGGGAAGTAGATCATCCGATAAAATCGGATGATCATTAGATGGTGGAAGTGCAACCTTCCCACCAGAAGATTGCTTCCCCAACACAAGTTGAGGATCTTCTGGTCGTATAGTCACCGCTTGCCGACCGGAAAATCGATCACCCAAACAAAAGCAGGGGGTGTTGGAGTAGAAAGCTGAAGGAAGAAAAGATGATGGCTCATCTTCTACCTTTGCTCTGCTGGAAGATCCTTCGTCAACCTTGAGTTTCTCCCTTGAAGGAGATGGATCTTCAGGCATTTGGGGCTCCTGCTTGAGAACTTCCTCTTCATCACTTTCAACCTCAATGATGTTGTGATCTACCATCAGGAGGTGTATGAAGAGAAGAATGAAGGTAATTTTAGAAAGGACTTAGCCGTGGGAAGAAATTGTGGAGCTTTGCAAACGAAAGACCCGGTATTTATAGCCGCCAAGGTGACGGTTCACATTCTAAATCACCTCGGGTTTTTAAAAGCATTTACAATTTCACCTCGGATTAAAAAACATTTCAACAGCGCCATCATTACCCGTCACATAATGCCCAGAGCGGGGGATTTGAAGAGTCGGGTTAAAAATCTGATGCATGACTTTAAATTCAAAATAAACACGTCCCTTCGTTTCCTTCGAATTTGGGGGCTAGCTGACGAGGATTGACACCCAGGTCAGTTCAAATAAATGCACTGTTGGTTCAAGATAGATTCGAGCTAGACACACGCCCGGCGGTGTGAACTCAACTCATTCTGAGAAGCATCAGCCCGAGGTCGCAGGCTTTGCGCGATCAGGTGGCAGGCTTTGCGCGATCAGGTTGTAGGTTTTGCGCAATCAGACCGTAGGCTTCGCGCGGTCAGAAGTTCGTATGCTATACACGAACAGGATGTCGGAGATGTTGCGCGGTCAGCCAACATCTCGCGGTCAGAACATTCTCGACCAAGGTACTTGGAGTTCATCTGTTCGGCTATCCCTATAGCGGGAATATTCCAAGTATCTCGAAGATTTCTCCACGTGGAGGACCAACCGTCAGGAGGTTAATACGTGTAGTTATCCATGAATAACACGTGTTTAACCTGCGTGGAGGTTAAGAGCGGTTCTCTAAAAACCGCATCCAACCATCCAAGCAACTGTCTGATGCAGTTACGACATGGCACCCTTTCGACCAGTATAAAAGGGTGGCAAGGTGCATCAAACAGGGAGAGGAACATCTCTGATACAAGCGAGATACAACACATCTCAACCACTCAAACAGCCAAGTCTACGGCCTAGATTAGATAGTTTTCTACAAGCCTCTTTGGCTTCTTTCTGTATCCTTACATAGGAAAAAACCTTCGCCTGTGAAGATCTTTTCTCCCCTTTTTGTAAATTTTTCTTACATATAGTGAAATCCCAACAGGACGTAGGGCTATTACTCCCACCATCGAGGGCCCGAACCTGTATAAACCTCTCTGTGCTCCTGTTCTCCATATTTCTACATACTTTCCCGGAGGGTCATCTTGAAAGGTCTCGCTATTACAAATTTTGCATAAGTTCGGCTGAGGACTCCGAGTCCGAATCATCGACACCCTATGCTAGGGGTGGGGTCCTGAGGTAGTACGCTGACATCCATCGTCCACTTCAATGGGTAGGAATTACCTCTTGTATTATAACACACTTCTTGGACCACTGTACGTAGGAGCCCAATGCCTCAACAATTGTCTGCATTTCCTCCGTTGGGACGAGCAATGAAAAAGCAGTGTACCCGGGAGGGCCATGTCCACCTGTACCTTTGTGCACCCCATCTTCAGAGGTACACATTGGATCCGGACATCATCCCCAGATGGATATATGAACCCGTGTGCAACCACCACCGCGTCGTCGCCTAGGTGAACCACTAGGCTGCAGCTCTCCGGCTTCTGCAAATTTGCAACAATTAAAACAAGTTAGCGACATAATTCTAATGGATAGGGAGTGGCATCAACTTAAGTGCAATACCTCAAGCAGATCCACCTGATCCACGTTGACCTTCAAAAAGCAACTGCTCAGTTGATCCCGCGGGGTAGCGTCGACCTCGACAGCTGGATCTACTTCCTTGGATTGCAAAATTCTGGTGGCCATCCTAACTGTTCACTCATTTTTGCAAACCTGGCCTCAAATTGTGCAGTCATGTCTACCCATATCTTCTCGGCCAGCTCCAATTCCTTCTCCTTCCAAGAGCAAGCCTTCTTCCTCGGTGGGCCACTCTCTTCAAAGCCGTCCTTCCACAACACGATGACTCCCACAGTCTGCTTCCGCCTGGGATGTTCCTTATTTCCTGGAGCTTGGGTAAGGATGTCATTCTCCCTTTGGGGAGTAAACAAATCCTTGTGTTGCCTCCTTCTCAGTAGCGATCTGTTACATTCAAAGCTACATTGTGAGACAAATATATATATGAAGTTGTGCATACATAGTTTACGAAGTTAGCCAACTTACCATTCACTACACAACCTCGGCGTCCTTAGGGTTTACGAACTCCACTGACCTCGTGGACGACACGGACCCTCTCCCCCGCCACCATCGCTTGCACCTCGCATCACGGATCTCAGAGATCGGCAAGTCAGGGGAGTCGATTAGAGCATTTTCCTTGTCTTCCTTCCTCCAGTGCTCCTTCTTCCCCGCATAGCCCTAAGATCCGAGCCGGTGCGGGTGGTCATTCCTCTTTTGGATGCCCTTATTCTTCTCGCTAAGGGCCTTTGAAGCAGAAACAAGCAAATGCACCATTGGTTAGTCCATACGAGCAATCATATAGTGTAACCAAGCAAAGAAAGCATATATAACATGAACTTAGGGGTCCCCTTCTGCTGGGTGAATTGCTCCCAAACCTCCTCTGTTATGAAGTGGTACTTCTCACAAGGAGAGTTCCCTGCAGCGAGGAAGGTACTGAAGAGGAAGCTCTTGAAAGTTTTCCACGAGTTGTTCATGTCCTTCAAGCAAGCCGTTTTGGGTGCATTGTCGGAGATGTTCCAGTTGGCCTGTTTTCAAATAGTGCATACAAGCAAGAGTTAGTTAAACTAAAGGGATAAGCCAAGAGAATGTGATTACGAAAGAGTTCAGGGATTTCGATAGATTTTACCTTCACTTTCGCCCACAACCTATCCCTCTTGTTCGCCTTCACGTCCTTCCAGCTCTCGACGGTGATCTTCACCCTTTCTTTCACCAACAAGCCAACGTAGGTAGCGTACTTCCCAGTGTTCTTTCCGATCGGTCTCCCAAACTAGTTGAACTCACAGGAAAGATCGGTGCGTTTCGCCAAATGGCACAATGTCATCGCACCTCATGCTGTCCTCTTGCGTCGGGACGAAGCAGCATTAGCTACGTTGCCCCTCGTTGAACCACTACTATCAAACGAGGAAGATGCCAACATGGCTTTGCCTAAAATTGCATAAACAAACCATCAAAAAGACTGAGTACATATACATGAAAATGTTTACATGAAAAATTCATAACTGAAATGGAATGGCAATGCCATTACTATTAAATGCTACTGACGGAGATTATTACCCGAGTTAGTTGCTCTTATCGTTCTATAGTCACAAAGATTGCAGAATGAGACCTGAATTATTTATACCTTTCCATGGTCATAGAAACAATGGAAAGATATTATGGTCTCATATACCCACGAGTACTATGGTCGAGGAAACATCTTTCCGCAACCATATAGAACGTGGAGACAAGAACAATACCAATACATGGTCATAGTTAGTACGCGACCTTGGGTATTGTAGATTTGTATAAATCCTGGGTAACAGTTGAGCTGTCCCAAACATGATCCCAGGATAATGTAACTTCCTCACAGATGTGACAACCATCAAAGAAGATAAGGATGAGTGTGTAGTTATGCTATAAACCGTATATCTCAACCGCACATCACAACTGCTGGAAGTTACTGACAACTACTAAAACTCTCTCTTTATTGGCACCCTTTCGATAAGTATAAAAGGGGAAAAAGGGATCATGAAAAGAGATCGAGAGATAAAAAGATAAATTCTTAGACAGATATAATAGGAGATTGTTATACTTTATAACAATCTCTCTTTGTAATTCATCACACTGATAGTAAAAGCACAACAGGAAGTAGGGTTATTACTCAATCCTTTGAGGGCCCGAACCTGTATAAATTTCGCGTCATTAGATTCATAGATATTGTGATTTACTTGGTACACGTCTGAAATTTCCTCCATACTAAACAATTCAAATCTACATAAGTTAGACTAGGAACCCTAGTTCCAATCGTCGACAGCTGGCGCCCACCGTGGGGCCCTTTCAAGATGTTGTGCTGCACTAAGAATCTCGGTAAGTTATGTCTCTTTGTCACGATTCTAAGAACGATTTCAATCTCAAAGATTATATCAATGTTGACATGGATGATGAAACATTATTCATGGGAAATGACAATGTCGCTTCTGAGCCCTGTGCTCAAGAGGACTCTTCTCTAGTTTTGGCAACATCCATCAACCAAAAACTAGAGACGGCAATTCACTCACCCTTAGTGAGTTTTCCCACAGTCGCAGACGAGTATGTGCCAAACCCATTGTCCCAAACAATATGGGCGATGAGGATCTTGAATTTAGTCTGGAAGGATATGCTCTAGACAATCTGATGTCCCTCTTTGATTTTGAGTTCGACTCGGGAGAAGAGGAGATGCTCTCTCCATCTACGAACTTAGCTCCCTAGGAAGTTGCAGCACTCTCCGAGGAAACCCCTGAACAATGTGTTTCCAGGGAGGAGGAAGAACGCAGACAGGAGGCGGTTGCAACTTGTGAGCGGCAAGAGGCAGAAGTTCACAAGTCCACAGAAAAAGCTCTGTGTTATGCGCAATTACGCCATGAATCCACCACACACGACCTTCGTCCAGGAACTTCGGCACCATGGGCAACTTCCTGTGAACGACATCATGATAGTCGTAGGCGGGGCAAAATACCACCCTCGACCTCGGAGTATTCCCCGACGGATGAAGCAACGATGCAAATGCCACCGGTGCCCAGGAGAAGTTGATACCAGCCTAGACCGTCTCGCAATAGAACGAGGACGATGCTGTAGGCGAGTATTCTAGTCGTTCTTTCCACAGGGACTAGAGAAAACGAAACGTATAAAACTAAACTAAATCAATGGCAGGTGAAAATAAATCGGATGAAAGAAAAGAGAGATGTCGGAAGAAATAAAGAGAAAGAGAAAGGTATTCATGCCGCGACCATTAGTTAGTGCTAGATCTGTATGCGTCATCGTGAATACATGCGATAGTCGTATCGTTTAGTTACTCCACCAAAAGGGCAGCGAAAGCGACTAAAGCGAATACGTCTTTCGACGGTATCAACGAATAGACACACAAAGATAGCACAAACCATTCCTCAATAGCCTCTCAACCTCAACCAAACAACAGGCAGAAGATAAACAAAAATTACTGAACATTGAAACTTCTTCCTCCAGCGCTACTGGCTCGCAACCACACAAATCTTCACAAAGAATTTAGCAGGCAATAAGTCAATGTTACTCACAACTACGATTAGATTAACAATGAACTCAGAGATTCACAACATTTACCCAGAAATCACAATTGCATCATCACTAGTCTGGACAGTAGTACAGACAAGACAGGAATAGCTTATAGCTGCAGAATAAGATCTAAAATAAAACCTTCCAACCAGTTCAGAGAGAGATGCATCAAAAACACTTTTACAGCTAGAAATCAAATCATAAGTTATACCCACAGATCACAAAATTTAACAATTCAAAATTGGAAGCTGTCAAGCAGAAACAACAATTAAGCCAACTCAGATTCAATTCATCTCAGCATCCAACAAAGCCAGATTCTAGATTGCAATTCTAGGAACTGTATTGCTTGATTCAATCAAATTCATCATTGTTACTAGAATCCTGGCAATATTACATTCAGAACAGCTTGTCCAGTCATCACAGAGCAATTGAGAGGGAGAGAAAGAAGAAATTGGTCACCATTTGTGCTTTTGGAGAAACTGGCAGCTTCTGGAGTTGATGACCGAGGTCGTCGGTGCCGAGGTTGAGGATGAAGCCCGTGGCAAAGGTTCACCGGCGAGCTCGGCGGCGGCCCTGTAGAAGGAGGCGGCGCACAGATGCGCCGCTGTGGCGGCTGTGGAGGCGCCGGATCGTGAAGATCCGCCGGCGGCGGGATCCCGGGCTGCGCGGAAGAGCGGCCTGGCGCCGGAGAGGTGGATCCAGGTGGCAGCGCACACGCGCGGTGGCAGATCCGGTGAAGGAGCTGTGGAGCGGCGAGCTCAGATGAGGCGCGGCGCGAGGAGAGGGGGCGAGATCGGCGGCGGGGGCGGCTGCTCCGGTGTCGTGGCGGCGGATTGGTGACGGGGACGGTTGTGTGGAGGCGGCGATGGCGCGAAATCCCCGGCGGCGCTGGATCAAGAGCGGTGCGGCGGGAGCACCAGGGGAGCGCGAGGGAGAGCGACGTGATGAAGCCTAGATCTACGGCGGGAGTAGATCAAGGAGGCAGAGGGAGAGGCGTGGCCGGTCACGGGAGAGGCACGAGGTGGCTAGGCGGCGCGGGATGGAGGAGCACGGCGCTGGAGGAAGAGAGAAGCAGAGGATTTGGGGAAAAGAAGAGGCAGGAAGAAGAAAGGAGGAAGAAGAAAAAGAAGGGGGGAGGAGAAGGGAAGTTGAGGGAGGTAAAGAAGGTGGAGCACCGTCGGCGTACGGCCCGGCCACCGGCGGCGAGGTGGACGGAGGTGTGGATCGCGAGGGGGGGAGAAAGAAAAGAAGGTAAAAAAATAAAAACCGGGCTCGAATCCTCAGATGGCCGGCGGCTGGACAAAAAAGGAAGAAGGTCCTTTTGCAGAAAAGCCCTCGAGGTTTTGGAGATTTAGAACTGAGATCTCGTGGCTAGGGTTTGGGATTCCAGGCCCCCGGAGACTCCGATTTCGGTGCAGTCAGGTCCTACGCGTTCGCGAGAACGCGCACTTCCATCAGGAATCGTCCGATGGCCGGATTAAGTCGAGGACGCGTGTCCACTAGCCGAAAATCCATCCAATCCTCGTCGACCTGCGATAAAAATTGGAAAAACGAGTAATCCGGTCGATTTGGGAATTAATCTGGAATAATCTAGGTATATATGCCGAGGTATATGACTAATATGTGCAAAAGCATGGGGAAAATGTACACAAAAATGAGACAAATCGAGTAAATATCAGAAGTACATGGGATCGTCTCCATATAATTGTAGAGACACTACGCAATCCTCCTCCTAGTGTCACAAACGATGATGGAGTGGCATTCACAAGAGTGCTTACAGATACTCTCGACAGAGTTGCATCAAATGTAACTCCAACAGCTTCATCACGTTCGGTAACTCGTTCCCAAGAATGGGATAGCTTTTACCAAACCCAGGGGCAACGCGACTATGGCTACACCACGTCTGCCCAACACGACAAAGCCCAACAAACTGGTAGATCTCGTGACCATGATCGTGAACCAATGCACTCGCGCTTGGGACTGCGTCGCGATTTTCCCCAAATTAATCTTTTCCATGACCAACGAGATAGTCGCGATGGACGACAAACTCATAGTTCATATGTGGGTTGTAAGGCATTCTCACTAGGATTACGAGCCGTAGTCTAGCCAGAAAAATTCAAACCCAGTATGATCGAGAGGTTCGGTGGAACTAAAAACCCATTTGAATTTCTCCAGATTTACGTTACTGCCATTCAAGCGGTAGGAGGAGACGACCGGGTGATGGCAAACTATTTGCCAACGGTCCTGGAGGGTCTAGCACAGACTTGGTTGTTTAGTCAACCAGAAGGATCGATTTATAATTGAGAAATGTTGTGCGATGCGATCCTCAACAATTTCAAAAACTACTATGAGAAGCCTAGTAAAGAAGATGATCTTCATCAACTACGCCAGACTTCGACTAAGACTTTTGGCAGTTTGTTAAGAGATTCATGGGCGTGAGAAATATCATTCCCAATATCTCTGATTATTTAGTTATTCGAGCCTTCAAGCATGGAGTTAAATACCGGAGATTCACAGAGGACTTGAGCATCCATCCACCATGATCAGTGTCAGATCTTTTCGATAGGACCGATCGTTATTTTGACGCATCCAAGGGTGTCGAATGGAATAGGATAGTCGATAAGGGAATTTACCCTTCAGCCTGGTCTCAAGTCTGACAAAATGGATGATTCTTATAAGAAACCTGAATCATCCACGGGCGGAAAGTCCAAGAAGCCCAAGAAGAATGGAGCATGCCAGTTCCGAGAGATCGCTGCCGTGAACAAACACCCACAAGGAAAAGGTAAAGACGTTCCATTCAAAAAGTTTAAACCTCCTTTGGGTGGTCGCGGCAACAATTTGGAAAACCAGACTAACCCGCAAGGCAATAACAAATGGTGTCCATTCCACAATGTCCTTGGACATGATCTCAAAAATTGTCGCAACTGGTTGAGGCAAATGGAGGACTTTTACTAGGGTAAGGTACCTATGCCAACTATACCAGAACAGGGACAATCTTGCGGGATTAAGGATGCAGATGGAGATGAAGATATGCCATATTAGGTACCCAACAATCATGTTAATGTCATTTTTGGTGGTTCTTCATCTTATTTTTCTAAGCACCAATTTAAATCTGCTTACTAGGAGGTAAATAAAATCGAAGCTCCAATAGGAGAGCCTCAATTTCCCCGTTGGTCAAAAATTTCCCTGACCTTCAGCCAGGAAGATTGCCCTAAGGGACTAACACAACCACTGCGACTCCCTCTGGTCATTTCTCCTACCATTAGCAATGCTAAGGTAGGATGGAGGTAGTTCCCTTGACCTGCTTTTGATAAAAACTCTTGATGAGATGCAAATACCTTCTTCCAAGATTAAACCAATAATCCACTCATTTTACGGGATAATTTCTGGCCCTTCGATGATGCCAGTTGGTTAGATTGTACTACCAGTGACACTCGAAGAACCAGGAAACTTTCGGATAGAATTAATTACTTTTGATGTAATTGATTGTGATTCAGCATATAACGCCATTTTTTGTAGGCCTTCACTCACTAAATTTATGGTGGCAACGCATTATGCTTATCAATGAGTCAAAGTGCCAGGGCCAAAAGGCGTTATCACAGTAAGAGGTAGTAAAAATACAGCTCTCACTTAATATCAGATATCCCTGTAATTGGTTGATCAACTTCCCCTCTAGGACATCAAAGTTGCGACCACAGAACCAGATGCGGTCAAGGTAGCTCCGCGACCAGATGAGAAACTCAAGCAGGTTCCATTATTCCCAGAAAACCAGTCTAGAACAATTTGGATTGGGTCAAGACTGGATGTCAAATAGGAACTTGCGCTCATTAATTTCCTCCAAGCTAATGCCGATGTGTTTGCGTGGAAACCATCCGACATGCCTGGAGTCACAAGGGAAGTGATCGAGCACAGGCTAGCAATTCGGCCTAGACAGCGACCAGTAAAGCAAAAGCTCAAATGCTTTGCTCCTAACCGACAAGAAACCATCCATTCGGAGTTAGATAAACTCCAGAATGCTGGTTTTATTAGTAAAGTTGACCATCCCGAATGGCTCGCAAATCCGGTCATGGTCCTGAAATCAAATGGTAAGTGGGGCATATGCGATGATTACACCAGTCTTAACAATCCTGCTTGAAGGATGATTTCCACTTCCCCACATCGATCAGTTCGTTGATTCAACAGCGGGTTGTGAACTGATGAGCTTCCTAGATGCATATTCAGGGTACCATCAAATTAGCATGGCAGAAGAAGATGAAGAGAACACTGCCTTCATCACACTATTTGGCACTTACTGCTACGTCAGAATGCCATTTGGACTCAAGAATGCTGGTTCCACGTACCAGCACTTAATGAAGAAGACCTTTCTTTCTCAATTAGGGCATAATTAGAGGCTTATGTTGATGATCTGGTTGTTAAGAGTTTTAAACACTCTAGTCATATAGATGATCTCGCTGAAACTTTCTGTAACTTGAATAAAAATAGAATAAAGTTTAATCCCGAAAAGTGCTCCTTTGGAGTTTCTTCTGGTAAAGTTTTAGGTTTCCTTGTTTGTTCAAGGGGCATTGAGGTTAATCCCGAGAAAATCTGAGCCATTGAGCAAATGTGATCTCCCTCGACCACAAAGGAGGTACAAAGCCTCATTAGGCGAATGGCGGCTTTGAGCCATTTCATCTCACGGTTGGACGAACGTGGTTTACCTTCCTTTAAGCTTCTGCGTAAGCACAATGGTTTTTTCATGGTCAGATGAAGCTGAAAAAGCCTTTTAGGAAGTAAAAGCTTACGTCACCAGTGCTCCGGTGTTGGTTTCCCCTGTCAAGGGAGAATCATTAATCATCTATTTGGCTGCTACTCCTCACGCAGTCAGCGCAATTCTGGTCCTAGAGAGGGAAGGTGTGCAACGGCCAGTTTATTATGTAAGTGAAATACTTAATGGACCTCAGGAGCATTACCTTGAAGTTCGAAAGATACTTTATGCTCTTTTAATGGCTTTCAGAAAGCTGTGACATTACTTTCAAGCGTACAAGATTTTTGTGCCCTCGTCCTTTCCCTTAGGGGACATTCTCCGAAATCCGGAAGTAACTGGTCGAGTTGCGAAGTGAGCAGTAGAACTCAGAGCATTCAATCTCCATTTCACTGCTTGAGAAGCGATTAAATCACAAATTCTTGCAGATTTTTTGGTCGAATGGACTAATCCCGAACCACCGATGCAAGAACCAGTGAATTCAGAAAATAACGACCACTGGACGATGTATTTTGATGGCTCTCATATTTTTCAACACTCGGGGGCTGGAGTGGTCTTAATCACGCTTCAGGGTGACCAACTCCAGTATGTCATACAATTACACTTTGTTGCAACCAATAATGCAGCAGAGTATGAAAGTCTTCTAGTTGGGTTTTGAGCAGCTAAATCCCTTGGGGTCCATCGGATAGTGGTGAGGGGAGACTCACAGCTAGTCGTAAACCAAGTAAACAAGGAGTATAGCACCTCCGATGAGACAATGGCTTATTACCTGGACGAAGTGAGGAAATTGGAAAAAAACTTCAGTAATTTCAAAGTCCAATTTGTTCCACGAAGAGATAACATTCTCCCAGACCAATTGTCCAAAATTGGTTCCTCACGCACATCTGCTCCGGCAAGAGTGTTTGTTGAACACTTAAAATACCCCTCGATTATGACCTCTATCGAGGATGATGAGGCGATGACTAACGTCCCCAACCTCAAGAATGAAGCAAATTGGATCCGTCCAATGAGGATCTATCTCGAACATGGGACCTTACTTGAGGATGAAACCGAAAGTGATCGGTTAGTTAGATTAGCGCGACTGTACAGATTGGTTGAAGGAGCCTTGTACAGAAAAGGTACTCAAGGGGTATTAATGTGTTGTACACCTCAAGAAGAGGGAAAATCCCTTTTGAGAGACATTCATGGAGGCATGTGTGGTGCACATGCATCTTATTGGACACTGGTTGGAAAAGCTTTCTGATAGGGTTATTATTGGCCTTCGGCATTGACGAGGATTATCACCCGAGCTAGTTTATTTTTACATATATCGTGTCCAAGTCAAGTTCGGATATGATATATATCTATGAGTCTTAGCAGCCACTATGGTCACAGAAGAACTAGTTCCTGTGCACTAGAGGGTTGCAGACACAAAGTCAGTCCATGGTCGCAGGCTGTGCGCGGTCATGAGGTCGCTAGCTACGCACGATCAGAAGGTTGATAGCTCTGCACGACCAAGACAAACTGAAGGTGTTCAAGCCTTTACTGGACACATTCTCAGAATCAAGATAAATTCTTCCACGTTGGAAGACAACCGTCAGGAGGTTAATATGTGCGGTTATCTATAATTGCATGTGCTTAACCGGCGAAGAAGATTGATGCGGTTACATGAACTGCACTTTGGCAACTATCCAAAACTACTTTGCATTGGCATCCTTTCATTTAGTATAAAAGGATGGCTGGTGTAGAACAAGAGGAGGATGAATGGCCAACAACCATAGACATTCTTGAAGACTTAGATATAGTTAATAGACAGAAGTATAAAAGAAGATTATTGCCTGTGATAATCTCTTTTTCCTTTAAATCCCTTCTTTCAAATATAGTGAAATCACAACAGGACGTAGGGCTATTACTCTCACCATCGAGGGCTTGAACCTGTATAAATCTTCGTGTCTCTACTTCATTGCTTATCTTAACTTACTTGATAGCACTTTGAAAGGTCTCACATACAACTCACAAATTTGCGAAAGATCGACAGAGGACGCTGAGTCCGAATCATCGACATGCACTTAATGATGCCATGCAATTGGTCAAAACATGCCCGCAGTGTCAATTTTATGCTTGGCAAGTTCATCAACTAGCATATGCATTACAGACTATTCCCTTAACTTGGCCGTTTGTCGTATGGGGAATAGATATAGTGGGTCCTATGCCCCAGGTGGTCAATGGATACAAGTTTTTATGCTTAGCCATTGACACGTTTACCAAATGGATTGAAGTTGAACCAATCCACAATGTTACCACCACTGTGGCAAAGAAATTTTTTCATAAGAATATAGTGATACGATTTGGTGTTTCAAGTCATCTTATTACTGATAATGGATCCCAATTTGTTAGTGGTCTTTTTCTAGACTATTGTGATGATATTGGGACAAAAGTCTGTTTTGCATCTGTTGCTCATCCATAGAGCAATGATGCAGTTGAATGTGTCAACAGGCAGATAATACAAGGGGTTAAGAAATGTATTTTTGACCGCCTTAAATTGTGCTCGGGGGTTTGGGTAGATGAACTCTACTCCGTTCTATGGGAATTACGCACAACAAGTAGTCGAGCTACAGGTGAGACACCTTTCCAACTGTTTTTTGGTGCAGAAGCCGTATTTCCAATTGAAATCCAAATTGGCTCTACTCGTGTGGATCGCTTTGATATTATAAATCAGAGTGAGAAATGGGCAGAAGATATTATTCTTCTCAAAGAAAAACGCAATCAAGCATTGATTAGGTTAGCAGCATATTTACAGGCTTTGCGTAAATATCACAGTAAAAGGGTGCGACCACGTAATCTTCACGTGGGCGACTTAGTTTTATGAAAAATTCAAAACCAGTCTAATTGCAACAAATTCTCCCCTCAGTGGGAAGGTCTTTACACAGTGGTTTCAATGCCGTAACCTGGATCGGCTCGATTAGCTATGGAAGACGAAAGAATCTTATCTAATACCTGGAATATAGACCAGTACGTAAATTCTATGTTAATAAAGTACTTTTTTTCTCTATGTTATGGTTACATTCCCATTTTTCATCCTTTTTCCTTCTTCGGGTCACACCCGGGGGCTAATCGCAATAAACATTTTACTATGATATTTAAGTGGATTCACTGGCCAATCACATGGTCGCATCTAGATAAGATATCTCTTTGTAAGCTGTTTCTTAACGCATAAGAGACTTGCTAGCATGTTTCTGATCATTCGAGTGGATGTCAGTTAGTAAAAACTTATGCATTTATATTAAGATGTTTGTTCTTGCGATCATATGATAGCATCTAGTTACGACATCCTTTTATAAGCCATTTATCAACGCATAAAGGATTTACTAGTAAGTTTTGGATCATTTCTGTTATGATATTCTTCTCCTGTGACCATGATACTATGTCTTCAGTACCATTGATCGCAGGAGGGAGCTAGGGGAACATAACTATAACATTTAGTCAAGAGATTTAGCATTTTGCATATTATTTATCACTTAAAATTTATGCTAATCATATGTATTTGCAAGGTATAATAACTCCAGTAAATCAAAGTATTTTTATATTCATTGTTAATTTCTCAAAGCTTACAATGAAAAGAAATACATCAAGGGAGGCCGAGATTATGCAATAATCTTTCTATAAGAGGCTTGATCTCGTCCCTGATCTCATTCAATTGATCCTCGCTGTCTAAAACTATGTTTTCCACCACTGGGTTCAAGTCCAAATTCGGACCATGGTGATGACTTAGTTTGCAGAGTATGGCAGAGGTCACTTCACTAACATCGGTCTTTAGTGCCTCCTGGCATTTCCTCATAAACTCTGGAATATTGGCAACAAGTGAATCAGATTGAGTTGCGACTAGGTTACAGGACTCAGCAAGTGATAAATCATCCTTCTCAGGATTGATAATTTCTGCATCAAATGAGTCCACAACTTCCTTTAGTTTTGCAAAGGAAGACGAAAACACAGCGCAAGAAATCCTTAAAAACCACCAGTTCATTCTCATTCACAACTGGGGTTTCTTCTTCTCCAGCCGGGCGCCATGAAATCAGAAATCTTGAAGGAAGAATTTCCTCCTTCTCTAGAGCCACCAGACTCTCAATGCTGCGGTGCAGCGAACGACTCCATGACGCCGTTGGTCTGAGATCAAAGGAAGAAGAGGTTTTGAGGAAAGTGGAAGGCGGAGATGCAAAGAGGCAAAAGAGGGTTCTTGCAATTCCTTCTATGAGTTTTCTTGCACATGTAACAGCTTTTAACCCACTATGCACATCTCCAACATTTAATGCCCTCCATGATGGATTTGATAGGTGCATCCAATATTTTCCTTGGGAATTGTTTGAATCTGAAACAAAAGGCACTTTTTTGGAATTCAAAGCATTGCTTTTTAAAAGAGCCTTGTCATTTTAGATCCGGGGGTAGCTGGTGGAGGCTATTACCCAAGTTAGTCGCCAGTGCAATACCATGGTCACGGAACTCTATAGCTTCAATTTTATTGTCGCAAGAGTCCGTTGTCTTATATAATATTACTTGCGAATATCATGATCGCGGAGACATTTATATGCTTTTATCGCAGAAATAGATTCTGATATTAATACATGGCCACAAGTCATACGTGACCATGTTATTATTTAACACAATTTAAAAATTGGGTAAACCAAACAAAAATTTCATGGTTTATTTCAATCATGATTTACAATGAAAATAAATACATCAGACTAGGGGTTCGACTTCGGCTCTAATTTAGAACATTTGACAACTAATGAGTGAGCTTGATTTGAAAGAAAAATGCAGGACTCTTCAAGATACAAGTTGTCCTTCTTAGGATCAACAAAGTCAGCTTTAAGAGAGCCTGCGACCTCCCTCAGCTTTTCAAGAGTAGCCCTCATAGTGAGACCGCAGCCTGTGATAATTATATCCAAGGCGTGTTTTTCTTGTCGAACAAGTTTCTCGCATCCTCGAGCCAGCTTTGCGGCCTCCCTAGCCCTATCTTTGTTCGTCTTCAAGCATTCAACAGCCTTTTGGAGAGTCTCGAGGTCAATTCCAAGTTCTACAGATAAAAAAATTTTACGAGTGAGAAAACTTACTCTAGGTACAGAAGGAGGTTGGGCCACAGAGGGAAAGTGACTTTGAAGGAAGTAGAATCATGTTCCCTACATATTCAATTCATAATTGGAAAAGTCAGCCCTAACTAATTAATTATATCTTAAGTAAAGAAATAACTAATGGTTACTTCAACTTAGGAGAAGCAATTGTTGTGGCAGAAGAGGTTTGTGAAGAAGCCTGCACATCCAAAGTGTCGTAATCACTTTGTGCAGCCAGCTCATTAAGCTTCATTAATTTTTTCGATGAAGATCCGCTAGATGATCCAATATCATCACTACCTCATTTCTTTAAAACTACTGGATGTTCGAGTAACTGCAAAAACCAAAATGCTTTACTTTGGGAACTTTTTCTTAAGAGAAAAATTTATACAGATCCTTCAAAAGAGAATTACCTTTTGAGATGTCTGTATAACATTGCTTTCTACAATTGGATTCTCTTCTTCGTCTTCAACAAATCGATTAGGACTTTGAGTTGCCATTGAGATGACAATGGAGAAGAAAAGAAGAAAGCTATTAGAGTTCAAGACATAGAAAATTTTTTGAAATCTTGAGAACTCGGGTACACCAAGGTTGGCTATTTATAGAGCTCCGAAAGGACGCTTCGAGTTCCCGGCCTCGAAACACAAAGAGACGTTTCGAATTCTCAACCTCGAGTTTCAAGGAGACATTTTAAGTTCCCAACTTTGGGACACAACAAAAACTTTTGAAAATTCTTCAATGTTTGTCATGATAGCTTGACAAGTCACATCCAAAATTTTTCTTGGGATACTTAGAAAACACACGATGGAATGTATCCTCTCCAAAGTTATTGCATGAAAAATATATAAAATAGCTGTATGAATTCAAAATAACATAGTGATTTCTTGTCATTTCTGTCGTGGTATAAAATATACCACCGGCAGATTTCACGGAAAGACATGACACGCGAACAACGGCGCGAGCTGAGCGAGTGACCGGTCACCTCCTGCCGGGCAACGCAGCAATTGACACAGTAGTTTTTATACAGGTTCAGGTCCCAGTGGGGGGCCCTAGTCCTGTCGGCACCCTCCGGATGTAAGTCCACTGGGGAGGTGCTCTCTCGCGGAGAGAGGTCTCCAAGGGAGCCTATTGTTTTGAGTGTGTAAAATGAATTGAGAGTTGGTTACAAATGAGATACATGGGAGTATATATAGGCCCCAAACATGTGAAAGACCAAAAAGCCCTAGCTACGGCCACTGGATTGAGGGGCGTGGATGTCATTTCACTGGCCGGAGGGCCTAGATGCTTGACAAGTGTCTTTGCTAGTTCCCAAGACGCCCCGTGGATCCCCAGGGACCCGAGCCCAGAGGCCCAGCGACCCTCCGGGAACCGTCTTCGGACGTAGGGCCCAGGCGCTCCGGGAATCCCGCGGTCCCTGGGCCTCCGGGCCCGGGTCCCGTGGGATCCCTGGAGCACTGGGTCCTTCATCCGGAGATGGTTCTCGATGGGTCCTGGGGCCTCCGGACGCCGGGTCCCGGTGATCCCCGGAGCACCTATGCCCTTCGTCTGAAGAAGGTTCCCCGTAGGTCGCCGGGCCTTCGGGACCTGGGTCCTACGGGATCTCTGGAGAACTGGGTCCTTCGTCCAGAGATGGTTCCTAGTGGGTCCCAAGGCCTCTGGGCCCCAGGTCCCGAGATCCCCGGAGAACCTGAGCCCTCCATCCAAAGACGGTTCTCAACGGGTCCCCGGGCCTCCGGACCCCAAGTCCCATGGGATCCCCTGAGCACCTGGGCCCTACGTCCGAAGACGGTTCCCGGCGGGTCGCTGGGTCTCCGGGCCCCGGGTACCTGGGGATCCACGGGACGTCTTGGGAACTAGCGAGGACACTTGTCAACATCCAGGCCCTCCGGTCGGACGCCCCTCGATCTAGCGGCCGTAGCTAGGGATTTTTGGTCTTCGCATGTTTGGGTCCTATATATACCCCCTTGTATCTCATTTATAACCAACTCTCAATTCATTTTACACACTCAAAACAATAAGCTCCCTTGGAGACCTCTCTCCCTGAGAGAGCACCTCCCTAGCGGACTTACGTCCGGAGGGTGCCGACAGGACTAGGGCCCCCACTGGGACCTGAACCTGTATAAAAACTACCGTGTCAATTGCTGCGTTGCCCGGGGGGAGGTGACCGGTCACTCGGTCAGCTCATGCTGTTGTTCGCGTGTCATGTCTTTCCGTGAAATCTGCTGATGGTATATTTTATACCACGACAGTTGGCGCCGTCCGTGGGGACTCATGACGAATCGCCATGGCTCCCCCAAGAACTAGAGCTCAAGCCCTCTCCCTTTCCGGTGGTGCCGATCCTAGTGACCCAGCGCCGCCTCTGCAAGAAGATGCTGCTGTAATGACCCCACCGTCTGGAGGCACCAGAAGGGAAGTACCACCTTCTTATCCTGAAATCTCTCGTAGAGGTGTTCCCGTTTCTAGTCCGGTGACCGCGACCGCGACCGTGACCGCGATTGCGGGACCTAGCGCCCCCCAACTAGCAATCCCGGTCTTCGGAGACCCCTTGCTTGGGGCCTTGGTCGAGGGCCAACTCTGTGCCCACCGCACCATGGAGGAGTTGTTGCGCACCTTAACGCAGCCTTCGGCACCCGTCTATCTGCCCCCATTCCCGTTTATGGGGGCACCACCGTTTTTTATGGGGCACCCGGCGGCTTTCCCCGAGCCGGGAGCTGTCCCCATGCCGGGGGCTTACCCCGTGCCGGGAGCTATCCCCGCGCCGGGAGCTTTCCCTACGCCGGGGGCTTATTCTACGCCGATAGCTTTCCCCGTGCCGGGGCCTCACCACGCGCCGGGAGCTTTCCCCACGCTGGGGGCTTACCCCGTGCCTAGAGCTTTCCCCACGCCGGGAGCTCTCCCCACATCGGGGGCTTACCCTGCACCGGGGCCTTACCCCGCGCCAGGCGCTTTCCCGGCACTTGGACCTTACCTCTCACCGGGAGCTTTCCCCGCTATGGGACCTTACCCCGCGTCGGATTTCTCCCCGCGTCGGGGCCTTTTTCCGCACCAGCGGCTCTCCCTGACCCCACACAGCGGATGGTTGCTAGTGCGCCCGGAGCAGCTCCTGGGCTGGTGGTTTCCATTGCGCCCAGGATGGCCTCGGCGCCTGCGGTGTGCCTCCCCGGTGAGAGTTCTCCCGCACCAGCTCTCGAGGCCGCCCCGAAGACACGCCCAGCGCCGAGCCTTGCTCGCATGCCAGCGGCGCCCTCCGGACTAGTGGCCGACGCGCATCAACTCCCTCCTCCCCGGGGCCGCCCCCGAGGGCTCCCCCGGTGGATCAGACCCGACTAACTCGGGAGGAGGTGGAGCGCATGCGTGCCGTGAAGCCTAGCGAAGCTCCCTCCCAGCACAGGCCGGGGACACGCCCCCAGACCAACCGGGGAAGGAGACCAGTCGATGAAGCCACTGCCACCTCTAGGGGACACCTAGAGGTTCAAGAAGCCAGCTCCAACCCTGAGGAGAAGAGGCGCTACCACCATCCGGGCGGACCGCTGGGGCCTCTCCTGCAAGGGGGGACAGTGACTGGGAACCTTCCTGGGGAGTTGAGGGGGCCAACCAGCCCCGCATCAAGCACTACAATGGTGAGGCCGATCCTTATGAGTTTGTGCAGGTGTACTCCACGGCCATCTCAGCGGCTGGGGCGGATGAGATGGTGCAATGAAACGTCTTCCCCCTCTACCTTACCGGAATCGCCCGCTCATGATTTTACAACCTGAGGGCTGAATCCATCAAGTCCTTCGTGCAGCTCAAGCGCGAGTTCTGCGTGAAGTTCCAAGGGAACTATGTGCGTCCCCTGGACTCGTCGCAGCTCTACACCATTCGGTAGAGGACAGGGGAGACCATCCGTAGTTTCTTTAAGCGCTTTGCTCAGGTCCAGAGCAAGGTGGTGCACATCCCCGACTCCACAGTCATCAAGGCGTGTAAGAGCAGGATCCTCCCCGAGGTGCTCCATCGGAGGCTCTCCCGGAGCTACCCCTCCTCTGCCGACGAGCTCTTCAACGTACTTGAAAAGTACGCAAGGGCAGAGGAGGACGACCTCTGGATGGAGAACCAAGGGGTCTAACCCCCCCCCCCCCCCCGCCCCCCCCCCCCCGCAAAGAGTGCTCAACTGAGGTCTCGGTCCCATAGCGAGTCGAGGTCTCGGTCCGTCTTCATTCTTGAAGACGGATGCGGCTCTCGCAAAGCCGATTGGGGAGGCCGCCCCTCCCCCAAGTCAAAAGGGGGGGGGGAGGCCAGGCCTCCCGTGCTCGAGACAATCCCGCGCTGGGAAGTAATGAGGTTGGGGCCGACTTATGGTGAGCCTTCCACCAGTCCACTTCCCATGCCACTCGAGAATGTAACGCACTTCGTCAACACGTCGCAGCATTTCTCGAGCAACACGAGCAGGGGGGAGAGACTTGCCCTGCCTCATCAGTCGGCACAGGTGAAAGGGATCTAGGATATCGACTAGAGGGGGGTGAATAGGCGATTTTAACAAATTATCAATAAGACAAACAATTTAGAGATAATGAGAGCAAATAAACAACACAAGATGAACAAAGCACAATTTCAACACAAGGATATATCCCGTGGTCTCGGTGATTTGCCGATCACCCCTAATCCACGTTGAGGCAAACTCAAATCTCTAACCGCTCCTCTATCTAGTCAACCTTCTCTTGAGAAGTGACCTAGATCTTGAGCTGGATTAGTGTGATGAGTTAACCAAACCTCAATTTCACTAAGGTTACACTTTACCGCTCCGGCAAGGCGTGCTCAACCCTTTCACAAGACGTTTTGAGGCTTCTTCACAATCTTCCTTGAAGAGCTCTCCAAAACCTTTCTCCTAGCCGTCTAGGAGCCGGCAAACTCCAAGAGTAACAAGTTGGTGATGATCACTTAGCCTTCTTCTAGTGCCACGAGGTTGATTTAATTATCTCGATGCAATGCACTAGAATATCTCAAATGCACACTCTCACAAATTCGAGAATTTGAACCCTAGAGTGTATGAAATGTGCTAAAGCTCTCAAGGATGATGACAATGCTCAAATTATGCCAAGTGTTCTGAACAGGGCCGTGCATGGGAGTATATATACCTCCCACAATAGATATAGCCGTTACAGGCCGTTGGGAGAAAAAGATCACTTGGCGGTCAGACCGCAGGTACAAGCTCGGTCAGACCGCCGCAATTGCAACGGCATTAAACAAGCGCAATAAATGCTCAACTGCCCTTGTCAGGCACATACACGGTCAGACCGGAGCCTATTTCGGTTAGACCGTGAAACTGTCCAGAGACGACATAGTTTCTGGACACCTTATACGGTCAGGCCAAAAAATACGGACAGACCGGCCATACGGTCAGACCGTAGTACAAAAACACGGTCAGACCGATTTCTCGGTCAGACCGGTCTAATAAAACGGTCAGACCGTCAAAGCTCAAAAACAACAGAAGGATAGGTCATGAAGTTCCAGGAGACTGACCTAGGTTTTAACTATGGACAAACCGACCTTATAAAGGTACATACTATACTAAGACATAATGTCGGTCAGTTCGAGATCCTATTCGGTCAGTCCGTGAATTCGGTCAGACCGGTTCAACATACGGTCAGACCGACTGAGACAGTGCTGAGCAGTATTGAGCTGAAACAAGCATTTTCAAAGTATATGACCTTCTAGTATGCAATGCAAGTTGATTTTATGATTTGTGACACATAGATGAAGTATTTTGTGATACACCACATGCTCCTCTTAATAGTACGGCAACTATCCTAAAATCCGGTCAAAATTCTTCTCTAATCACCTTAGACCGGTAAAAATGGAAAAGACCTTATTTCGTACCTTTGCCCTTTTGATCAATGCCCTTTCTTCATCAAGAGGCTCTTTCTTCGCCTTTCATTAACCTGTCTTTTAAGTCTCTTCTTGACACAACTAGGCAGGTAATGTTAGTGTAGCATTTGTAGTTGTCATTAATTATTAAAACACTCTTTAAGGGCCTAGAAGCTACAATCTCCCCCTTTTTGGTGATTGATGACAACATAAAGAGTAGATGAAGGAGTTTTAAGCATAAAAGGAATTTTACAATAAGCATCGAAGAATAAGACACTCCCCCTAAATGTATGAATAAGTGAATTTTGGCATTTTAGAGGAGTTCAAGCATGTGTATAAGATGCTATTTCAATTTATTCATTATATGAGCATGAAGTATTACAAATAAGACATTCAACATTCAATTCTACAACATGATATCATCATCACAAGGTCATATGAAAATAACATAAGCATATCTCATATATCAAGCAGTAACAATCTCATACAAGAGTCAACCAACATAAATGTAATGACATCCACATAAAAGAGATATTCAACTAAACAAGTTAATTAAAACTTTACACCAAAAGTTTTCATTTAAGGTTCATCTCTCATCATCTCTCCTACTCTTCTACTCTCTCATCATCTCTCCTACTCTTCTACTCTCTCTCCTCTCTCTCCCCCTTTGGCATCAATTGCCATAAAAAGCTAAGGATCAGCTGGAGCATCATCATCGGGACGATGGTGAGGAGGAGTCTGAGGGAAACAAGTGAAGAAGTGAGTGGAGAAGGCGTCGAAGCGCTGCTCGAACTGATCCTGGTGCGACGAGAAAGTCTGGAACTGATCATGCAAAGCTGCCAAGTCCGAGCCAGCGAGCTCAAGCCCCTGGAGAAGAGTAGCAAACTGATCCATCATCGGCTGATGGAACTGCTGCTGGAACTGTGTGAACCAGGCGGGGGCTTGGCTAGACTGAGCTGCCTGCTGTGCCTGAGGTGGAGGAGGAGGAGGCATAGGCTGAGCCTGTTGCTGCTGCTGCTGATGCTGTGCTCCATGGCCTCGAGCCAAGACGCGCGGGTTGACACTAAACGGCTTATAGCCGAGATGTCTGATATCACAAGAACCGCGAGGGAACTTCGTCTTCTGGAGCAGCAAGGACATGATAAAAGGAGCATAGTAGAGATTCGGCAGAGTGGTCGCCGAGACATCCTCAATTGTCTTCAATATAAAAGAGACAATGTTGATCCGATGACTCTTGAGGATGTGGTCGATGAAGTTCCAGTAGTAATCCCGGACCGCTTCTCGGTTTCCACTCCTTGGATGGATCGTGGCTCGTACGATCTTGTTGACTACAGCTGGGAGGACTTTGAGACCTGTAACTGTGCCAGGTACAATCCGCTGTCCACCTCCCGGCTGCTCATAAAACTGGAGCCAGTCGTCCTCATGGAGGTAATCCTCATCCTCCATATCGATCCCCTCCTTCATCTCCTCATAGTTTAACTTGTTTGCCGCAGCAAACTCCTCAAATGTGGCCTCATAACGCCTGGAACCCGTCATCCACATGATCTGCTGGTCCGCCCATCTGATCTCAACTGTAGCATAGAACTGTCTGATGGCAGTGGCGTTCCATGGGCACTTGTGCTCCACAAAGTCATACAGCCCTATATCCTTGAAGATCTGCACCAAGGGAGCCATGATGGGCTGATTCACAACATAAGCCCATTCGATCCATTTGTGTTCGAAGATATTTTTGTGGATCAAATGACCGTAGAAGGCATCCTGCTGTGTCATCGTGTGAAAATGAGGAGTAGAGGCGTCATTCTCATGATTGTAGGAGTAGATGGTCCTAGACTTGGTATAGTGGCTTGAAGTCCAATTCCTCTTCGGGCCTTGATATGCGTGGACGTTTATTTCATCGTCCTCGCTCTCGATGTCCATGCCCCTATGAGATGATCCACCACGATGAGATGACTGTTCTGTTTCTGAATCTTCGACCGAGGGCACCCAATCGTCATCGTGACTGTCGCTACTGCTCGAGGGTAGAGCCCTTTTTGGCCGTTTCGCCAATTTCTTCTTATTGGTTCGGATGGAGACATTGCCTTGAGTCCCTCGACCACTATAAGATTTGGAAGATATGCAACAGGTAAGATACAAGAAATAGGAAAGCATGACGAGAATAGATACGACAACAGAACAGCACATCCTGTCTCTGCTGTTGCATTCGGTCAGACCGATACAGGGGCGGTCAGACCGGCACAACCGAAGAGATAGGGTTTGACTAGAAACCTGAGATTTACTAGAATTTAGGGCACAATTTGGTCTCAAATACGTGTGAAAGAACTTATAGTATCAACGTGGTGAGTCAATTTCAAGAAATGACCATTGTTGGACTAGATTCATCACATTTGCCCTAAACCTCAAGGTGAACAGTAAAAGAGATTGAAAAACGACAAAGAATCTGAGCAAAATACCTAGAAGACATGATTTGGTGAAGATCTTGAACCACGGTTTGTCCGGGCGTTGCTAGGGTTTGACCGGAGAAGAAGAATCCAAAGATTTGAGGCGCACGTGAAAGAGACAGGAGTGGGAAGAAAGTGAAAAAAGGATAGGAGATTCGGGCTAAAAGGTTTCTGGTCATGAAATTTCGGTCAGACCGTAGACAAGATACCGGTCAGACCACTGGAAGCAAGAAATTTAAGATGCTCTCTGGAGATGCATTTGGTCAGACCACAATTTGTTCGGTCAGACCGCTGGAAAGACAAAAAATCTTGGAGGATTTTGATTGATTTGAAGCTCAAGAGATTTGGATAGAGAGATATGTAAATATAAGATAATTATAAGTAAGATATAGGCAATATCACCAAAGGGGAAGTATTTATCTTACAACTTAACATATTTTTGGTTCATTTTACTCAATTACCGATAAAGGAGCCTAAAAAGCTCTAAAAGAGGAAGTTCAAGCAATCAAGTGAAACTTTAAGCACAATCAATATGAGTTCAACATTTCAAGCCACATTTGATATATCAATGACGTTAAGCTCATTTCGAAGTTTGCAAAAATGACTTTCATCTAAGGGCTTAGTGAATATATCCGCTAATTGATCTTCGGTTCTCACATTATCCACCATCACATCACCTTTGCTAACATGATCTCTAAGGAAGTGGTGTCGGATATCTATATGCTTGGTCCGAGAGTGTTGAACTGGATTTGTGGCTATTTTTACCGCACTCTCATTATCACACAAAAGAGGCACTTTTTCAAATTTTATTTCATAATCCAACGATGTTTGCCTCATCCAAAGCAATTGTGCACAACAACTACCCGTGGAAACATATTCCACTTCGGCGGTTGATAAAGATACAGAGTTTTGTTTCTTAGAGGACCAAGATACTAAAGATCTTCCTAACAGTTGACAACTGCCAGAGGTGCTTTTTCTATCCACTTTACATCCCGCATAATCGGAATCAGAATATCCAATTAATTCGAATTTTGCACCTTTAGGATACCACAACCCTATGCTAGATGAATATTTTAGATACCTCAAAATGAGCTTAACGGCCATTAAATGACTTTCTTTAGGAGAGGCTTGAAATCTTGCACACATACAAACACTAAACATAATATCGGGCCTAGAAGCAGTAAGATATAATAAACTACCAATCATAGATCTATAAAGCTTTGAGTCTACCGGTTTACCTCCTTCGTCAGAGACAAGGTGACCGTTTGTAGCCATTGGTGTCTTGATTGGCTTTGCTTCTTCAAGTCCGAACTTCTTGAGTAAGTCCTTCACATATTTGCTTTGACTGATGAAAGTTCCTTCCTTGAGTTGTTTAACTTGTAGTCCGAGGCAGAAACTTAGTTCACCTATCAAAGACATCTCAAATTCCCTGGACATCATATTACCAAATTCCTCACAAAAATCTTGGTTAGTAGATCCAAATATGATGTCATCAACATAAATTTGACATACAAAGAAATCATTTCCAATTTTCTTAGTAAACAATGTAGTATCAACTTTCCCAATTTTAAAGCCTTTTGAAATTAAGAAGTCTCTAAGTCTTTCATACCAAACACGAGGTGCTTGTTTAAGACCATAAAGAGCCTTGGAGAGTTTATACACATGATTTGACTTTGTAGGATCTTCAAATCCGGGAGGTTGTTTAACAAATACTAACTCATTAATTTTTCCATTTAAAAATGCACTTTTGACATCCATTTGATATAGTCTAATATTATGAGATGAAGCAAAAGCAAGTAAGATTCTAAAAGCCTCAAGTCTAGCTACGGGAGCAAAGGTTTCACCGAAGTCCAAACCTTCAACTTGAGTGTATCCTTGAGCCACCAATCTTGCCTTGTTTCTTACTACCACTCCGTTTGCATCTTGTTTATTCTTGAAAATCCATTTGGTTCCAATGACATTATGCTCATCCGGATTTGGTTCTTCTACCAATTCCCAAACATTGTTGCGGGTGAAGTTGTTTAATTCTTCATGCATAGCATTCACCCAATCCGGATCTTTTAAAGCTTCATCTACAAGTGTGGGCTCGAAAGAGGAAACAAAAGAGTAATTTTCACAAAATGAAGCAAGACGAGAACGAGTTTGAACACCCTTACACAAGTCACCAACAATTTGATCGACGGGGTGATCCTTTGAAATTAAGTGATGAATTCTTGGATGATCAACCGGGTTTTGTGAAGTACAGGTAGAAGGTATTTCCGGTTGTTGTTGAGAGGAGTCTTCCACATTGACCACTTCAACTATTTGATCTTCATGTTGAGGAGTTGATGAAGAGGGGATAGCTTGAGTGGATGGATCTTCATCTTGATCACTATCTTCTTTCGGCTTGATATCCCCAATGGTCATGTTCTTCATTGCCACTCTCAACCCTTCATTACCTACATCATCCAAATTGTCTTGCTCCTCTTGAGAGCCGTTAGTCTCCTCAACCAAACCAGAGTTTTGGTTGTAGACACGATATGCTTTGCTATTTGATGAGTATCCTAATAAAAATCCTACATCACATTTACTTTGAAATTTAGATAAGCGTGTACCTTTCCGTAAGATATAGCACTTACATCCAAACACTCGGAAGTAGGAAATGTTTGGCTTCCTTCGAATGAGAAGCTCATAAGGATTTTTCTTTAGTAGTCGATGACAATAAAGACGATTTGATGTATGGCACGCGGTGTTGATTGCTTCGGCCCAAAAGGTGTCCGAAACATTGTACTCCCAAAGCATAGACCTTGCCATGTCTATCAATGTCCGGTTCTTTCGTTCGACTACTCCATTTTGCTCCGGTGTATACTTGGCCAAAAACTCATGTTTGATGCCCTTATCATCACACCAATTTTCAACCTTGGTATTCTTGAATTCGGAGCCATTGTCACTTCTCACTTTCTTGATCTTGAAGCTAAATTCATTTTCGGCCCTTTGAGCAAAGCTTTTGAAAGTATTAAACACAATTGACTTATCATGTAAAAAGAATATCCATGTATATCTAGAAAAATCATCTACAACGACAAGACAATAACTATTGCCACCAATGCTCACAAAAGTAGTTGGTCCAAATAAATCCATATGCAATAGTTCAAGTGGACTAGAAGTTGACATGGTGCTTTTAGTTGGATGTGAGTTTGCAACTTGTTTTCCGGCTTGGCAAGCACTACATAATTTATCTTTTTCAAACTTTACATCTTTTAATCCAACAACTAAATCATCTTTAACTAGTCTATTTAGTTGTTTCATTCCAACATGCCCAAGCCTTCTATGCCATAGCCAACCTTTAGAAGATTTAGTAAACAAGCATGTACCAAGATTAGCATCATTTGAATTGAAATCAACTAAATAGAGGTTGCCATGTCTAAAATCTTTGAAAATCAACCTATTATCATCATTACTAGTGATAATCACTTCTTTTGGATAAAATGCACATATGAATCCAAGATCACAAAGTTGAGCTACGGATAAGAGGTTGAAATTTAGAGATTCAACAAGCAATACATTAGATATGGAGAGGTCGTTTGAGATGGCAATTTTACCTAAACCTTTTACCTTTCCTTTGCTATTGTCTCCAAACGTGATCTTGTCATATTCCGCACCTTCATTATTTAGAGAGGAGAACATGTTGTGATTACCGGTCATATGTTGAATGCATCCACTATCGAGCACCCAATGTTGTCCTCCGGCCTTGTAATTTACCTACAAAACAAAGTTAGGTCCTTTTAGGTACCCAAATCTTTTTGGGTCCTTGGAGGTTAGTTACCAAGGATTTTGGGACCCAAATGGCTTTCTTTTTGGCACCAATGATCGGGGTTCCAACAAATTTGGCTTTAATATCACCATTGTTCATTTTCTTTAAAACATAGCAAGAATTGAATATAAGAGATGAATTAATTTTGCTAGCATGGCAATTCTTTTCAATGTGACCTAAACTTTTACATTTGTTGCAATATCCCTTTTCTTTTACAAAAACGGTTTTAGATGGGACAAAAGCATGTTTTCCCTTTTTAGGAATGTAACCTAGTCCTTCTTTTCTTAAGGAAAACCTTTGACTATCTAGAAGATGTCTTAATTTTGATTCTCCTACATAGCATTTAGCTAGGTCATTGGTTAGTTTTTCAATTTTGTCCTTAAGTTCATTGTTTTCAAGACTAAGCACATTATCATCAATTTTAGGTCTAGATGGGCATTCAATTAAATCTTCACAAGAAGTAGATATGCTAGAAGTAGACATCATGGGCAAGTCATTCAAAATATTGCAAGTGATGCCTATTTCATTACCCGTTTTGTTGGCTTTATGAGTAAGTAGTGAGTCATGAGCTTCCTTAAGCATCTCATGAGTTTCCTTGAGACTCTCATGAGATGTGTTTAGCTCCTCATAGGAATTTTGAAGAGTTTTGTATCTCTTCTTCAATTCCTTGAATTTTTCTTTCTCTTTACTCATATAGTCATCAAAACCGGTGATCATCTCAACTAGGTCATCATAAGTATATTCATCTTCGTCACATGATACCTTCGATTCTCCTTTAGCCATGAGGCAATGAGGAGTGGAGAATAGAGATGGAGCTTCCTTGATAGCTACCCCGGCGAGTCCTTTGGGTGATGCTTCATCTTCATCATCGGAATCGGAACTTGAAGCATCCGAATCCCATTCAATGAAGCAAGCTTGTCCATCCTTCTTCTTATAATATTTCTTGAAAACCTTCTTCTTGCTTTCTCCTTCCTTTTCGTACTTCTTCTTCTTCATTGATTTTTCTTCTTCTTTGTTTTTGCATTGTGTGGAGATGTGACCCTTTTCACCGCATTCAAAGCATCTTCTTTCTTCAAATGGGTTCCTCTTGGATGATTGTCCTTTCTTGAAGGATTTTCCTTGATATCTCTTCTTCATGAACCGCTTGAACCTTCTCACAAAGAGAGCCATCTCCTCATTGGTGTCTCTCTCATCACTTTCTTCTTCATTGTCTTCCCTTTTGAAAGCTTGACCTTTTAGTGCTATGTTCTTCTTCTTGGAGTCGGAAACCTCATCTTTCACTTCTTCTTGAGATTTCTTGAATATGTCATGAGTGAGAATCTCACTCAAGAGTTCCAACGGAGTCACACTCTTCAAGTTTGAACGCACAAGTAAGGTTACAATTGTGTCATATTTTGAAGGTAAAGCTCTAAGAAACTTATGACAAAATTCCACATTTGTGACATCCATACCAAGCCCTTTTAACTCATTTACTATGTTATTTAAACGGTTAAACATCTCCGATACATCTTCATTTGGCAACATAGAAAACTTTTCAAATTGGCCCTTATGGATAAATAATTTAGCATCCTTGACCATCGAGGTTCCTTCATGAATATCCATAAGATTTCTCCAAATATCATGGGCCGTTTCAAGTTTACAAATTCTATTAAATTCACCTAGATTTAGAGCACTATAAAGAACATTCATGGCTTGAGCATTAGCTAAGGCATTATCTCTATCTAGGTTAGTCATGTCATCATCATCAAGAATTGCAAAACCCTCATCCACCACTTTCCAAATCTTTCCACCCATGGCTTTAAGATAAACCATCATTCTAGTTTTCCAATAAGTATAGTTAGATCCATCAAAGAGTGGTGGTTTGCCAATATTGATCCGACCCTCACTAGCCATCTTTATCCTACTCCGGGATGGTTAAATCCACTAAAAGGAGTCCTTGCTCTGATACCAATTGAAAGGGATCTAGGATATCGACTAGAGGGGGGTGAATAGGCGATTTTAACAAATTATCAATAAGACAAACAATTTAGAGATAATGAGAGCAAATAAACAACACAAGATGAACAAAGCACAATTTCAACACAAGGATATATCCCGTGGTCTCAGTGATTTGCCGATCACCCCTAATCCACGTTGAGGCAAACTCAAATCTCTAACCGCTCCTCTATCTAGTCAACCTTCTCTCGAGAAGTGACCTAGATCTTGAGCCGGATTAGTGTGATGAGTTATCCAAACCTCGATTTTACTAAGGATGCACTTTACCGCTCCGGCAAGGCGTGCTCAACCCTTTCACAAGACGTTTTGAGGCTTCTCCACAATCTTCCTTGAAGAGCTCTCCAAAACCTTTCTCCTAGCCGTCTAGGAGCCGGCAAACTCCAAGAGTAACAAGCCGGTGATGATCACTTAGCCTTCTTCTAGTGCCACGAGGTTGATTTAATTATCTAGATGCAATGCACTAGAAGATCTCAAATGCACACTCTCACAAATTCGAGAATTTTAACCCTAGAGTGTATGAAATGTGCTAAAGCTCTCAAGGATGATGACAATGCTCAAATTATGCCAAGTGTTCTGAACAGGGCCGTGCATGGGAGTATATATACCTCCCACAATAAATATAGCCGTTACAGGCCGTTGGGAGAAAAAGATCACCTGGCGGTCAGACCGCAGGTACAAGCTCGGTCAGACCGCCGCAATTGCAACGGCATTAAACAGGCGCAATAAATGCTCAACTGCCCTTGTCAATGTCGTGGTATTGCGAATACCCCGGTAGGTTTTGAGAATGATCCTAGCAAAGGTTACGCGGCGCGGGTTGACCGGATGACCGGTCCTCCCCCACCGGACAAGCACAAGAAATGACACACGGATTTATACAGGTTCGGGTCCTGGTGGGGGCCCTAGTCCTGTCGACGCGCTCCCGACCGGAGTCAGCTGGGGAGGCTCTCTCCGGGGGAGAGGCTTCCGGAACACGTCTGTGAGTTTAGCTATTCCAATAAAAGTGTTCCGATCCTTTACAACAGAGGGGTACAAGGGCTATTTATAGCCCCAAAAAGAAGCAAAAAACCTAAACTACCCCGGAAGCCACCGTCGGATTGAAGGGTAGGACCGTCCTTCTTCCGGTCAAACGCCTTGGATGCTTGATAGGTGGTCGCTAGTTCCCGAGGCGCTCCTCGCATGACCTGCACGTGACAAACAATTCGAGACTTTACCTTTAGGAGGGCGATGAGGCTCGGGACGGCGCCGGAGGCCAAGTCCCGGGGGCCAAAAGGCGGCGCCCGGGGAGACCCCGGAGGCCAGGTCCCCGGGCAAACGGCGGCGCCCGGAACGGCGCCGGAGGCCAGGTCCCGGGGGCCAAAAGACGGCGCCCAGGGAGGGGCCGAAGGCCACGTCCCCGGGCCAATGGCGGCGCCCGGGGCGGCGCCGGAGGCCAGGTCCCGGGGGCCAAAAGGCGGCGCCTGGGGAGGGGCCAGAGGCCACGTCCCCGGGATAATGGCGGCGCCCGGGACGGCGCCGGAGGCCAGGTCCCTGGGGCCAAAAGGCGGCGCCCGGGGAGGGGCCGGAGCCACGTCCCGGGGCCAATGGCGGCGCCCGGGGCGGCGCCGGCAGCCAGGTCCCGGGGGCCAGAATGGCGGCGCCCGGGGAGGGGCCGGAGGCCACGTGCCCGGGCAAATGGCGGTGCCCGGGACGGCGCCGGAGGCCAGGTCCCGGGGGCCAAAAGGCGGCGCCCGGGGAGGGGCCGGAGGCCACGTCCCCGGGCAAATGGCGGCGCCCGGGACGGCACCGGAGGCCACGTCCCGGGGCAATCGTGACGCAACTTACCTGGACTTAGTCCCGCGGAGATTTCCCCCGACAGCAGCCCCCCATGCACGCCGGGGACGATGCTCGAGTCCCCGGCGGGTATGGCACACGTCACCGGGAAGACCTCCGGGACAAGTCACTAGAGCCGCGGTGCCTCGGTTTCTGTGCCCCGCGCCTAAGGCCGTGCCGTTTTGCCATAAATGCACGCGTGGTTCGAAAAGGCGCCTCGATTCACGCGCCCGTCCCTTTGTTTCCCGCGCACGGTTTGAACTTCTACGGTTCAGATTGCTCCGTGAGTGCCATGTGGCGCGCATCTAGACCACGTCCCGCCCCTATAAATAGGGCCTTGGGGGGCCCGGAAGCTCATTCCAAACTTCCAGCCTTAGCGATCTTTGCTCTCCCGGTAACTCTTTCCGGTAGTTAGCTCCCGGTAGCAGACGTCCGGAAATTTTAGTAGTAGCCTCCTGGAAGGTTAGCCACCGAAAAAAAAGAAGACTAACCTCATGGCACCCAAGGGTCGAGCGAAGACCACGGAAGTGCCCCCGGAGGAAATCCCTCCGGATTTCCTCTGGGCGTCGGAGTTCACGGCCGAGGACGCCGAGTCCTTGGTCGAAAGATGCGTCGTCGCGGACGGGGACATCTGAGTCCCCGTGAAGAAAGACGGAGCCCCCCACCCCAGGCCCGGAGAGGTCTTGGCCTTCGAGGCCTTCCTGGAGGCGGGGCTCCGGCTCCTGGTGCATCCCATGCTCCGGGAGTTTTTGAATGAGTACGGGGTGGCACTCAACCACCTCACCCCGAATGCGCTCGTCCGGATGGGCCTCTTCATCTGGCTCTTCGAGACAGCGACCGGGCGGGAGCCCACCCTTCGCGCCTTCCGGTACTTCTACGAACCGGCGGCACGGACCTCCCACCTGGTGAAGGGGGGCCCCAAGTCCCCCTTCGGTTCGGTGATGGTCCAAATGTTGCCATCCCGGGTGATCGACTACCCGGCGGCGGCCTCCCGAGACCACTGGGGCGACTGGGTCCAGAGATGGTTTTACCTCCGGGTCCGGGACGAGGCGGTGGTGTACGCCCCGGAGCCCCCCACCTACAGCCGGTCGTCCGCACCGAAGCCTCCGGTGTGGACGGACGAGGAGTTCGAGCTCCTCGGCAAGGTGATCCTCTCCAAGAAGACCCGCTCAATGCGGGACGCGGCCGAGGAGATGGCTCTCCTCCGGATCTCCCCCTTCTCGCACGGGAAGAGGGGAGTCGGCATGGGCCCAGAACAGCGGCCCCCGGTGAAGCCGGTGACGCGACGTAAGCTCCGGGAACCTGCTGTATTATATTTACGAATTTTTGAAATTCTAACTAACTCTTTACTTCTTGCAGTCCGGCCGTACCCGGCAGCGCGGGAGAAGGCGGAGAACCTCCTGGGGAGGTACTTCGCCGACGAGCACGAGTGCGTCGTGCGCCTCGTGGGGGAGAGCCCTCCCCGTAACTTGGTAGCGGCGGCTTACGGGCTAAAGCTGCCGGAGAGGAAGCCTCTCCCTACCCCCGGGTCGCACAAACGGGGGAAGGAAGCGGCTGGGGGCTCAGAGCCCAAGAAGGCCAGGGTCCAAAAGACCCCCGGCCCGTCAACGACGCCGGCGAAGCCCCGGGATGAGACCCCCGGGAGCGAGCGTGCCCGGGCACCGGCCCGGAAGGAAGCAACACCTCCTCCCCCGAAGGGCCCCGTCGAGGCCCGGGGGAAGGAGGCCGCCGCGGGCGGGGCGGCGTCTGACTCGGCGAACTACGCCCCGTCGCCACTCTTGGTGGAGCCCCTCCTGCCCCTTCCGGCTTCTTTGGAGCCGGAGAGGCTGGAGGTGAGGTTCGCGGAGGCCTCGCCTCCGCGGGTTTGGCCGGTGGACGAGGGGGGGAGCCCCTTGGTCTACGAGGTTCCTCCGGACGAGGAGGCCCCGAGGGCCTTTCGGCCCCGGGCGGGGAAGGGTCTGATGATCCCCCCCCCGGGCGGGGACCCCCGCCCGAAGCTCCTCGGCCACGTCTTCGGAGGAGACCTCGGCCACGAAGACGCCGGTGACGCCGGCCGCGTTACTGGACTTGCAGGTTCGGGGACCTCCCACCGGCAGCGACGCCGGTGCCGGGCGAGAGGCCCCTCTGCTTCCCGCGGGGGAAGTCGCCCTCTACACGGAGGGCCTGCACACCCGGAGGGTGCAGGCCTTCATCGCGGAGGGAACGCTCCATGAGCGTTTCGAGGGGCTTCAGTCCCTCGGGGCCCAAGTAACCCGAGTCGATGACGTCTTCGTTCAACTCCTGCACTTTGAGATTTTTCTAACTCTATATATTTTGTAGGTGGCGGCTGTTACCTGGGGCCTTGAGCAGCGGGTCGCCCGGCTGCTGAAGGAAGCGGAGGGCCGAGCCGCGGCCTCCGTAGGGCAGCGCGAGGAGGCCCTCGCGGAATTGACCCGGGTCCGGGCCCAGGTCCATATCTCCGAGGCTGTCAACGGCCGCCTCCGGGAGGAGGCCAAGGCGAGGGAGGAGGCGCTCCGGGAGCTCGAGGGCTCGAGCGTCCGGGCGGTGGCGGACGCTGGCAGCTCCGTTCGGTCGGCCCTCGAGAGCCTTGGCGTAAGCCTAGGCTCTGGGAGCAGCGAGGTGCCACCGGCGACCCTCACGGAGGCTGTGTGTTTTCTCAACGCACAGGTCTCCGCCATCCCGGAGGCTGCCGATGTTCGGGCGCGGGGCCGAGCGATCCCCGTCGTCGCGGCTGCTGCGGGGCTCGTTGAGTTCCGGGGGGTCGGCACCCAGGAGATTGGGGGCCGCATCCCCTGAAGCTTCCTGGACTCCTTCGAGCCGTTGCGCCGGAAGATCGAGCAGCTCGCCGGAGGATTCTACGACCGGCTCATCCAGGCGAGATTCCCGGCTCCGGCGGGGGACGTCCCAGCCCCGGCCTTGGAAGAAGCCCCCCGGGGGGAGGACGCCAACGAACATGTATGAGCCTCCCCCCGGGCCTTAGCTAGGGCCCTTTTTTGTTTTGTTAGGACTTTTGATTCCGGTAGCTTCTTAGAAGAAGCCCCGGACACTTGTACAGAAACATTTTGAATGCAATGAAGTTAGAATTTTTTCTAAGTCTTTGAATTGAATTTACTGTTACTAGGGTTCCCGGGAGGTTGCACCCGGGCGAAGGTCCGAGAGGGGCTCCCCGGGGGACGCCCAAGTGGCTTTAATCTTGCTAAGCCTTGTCTCCGGGAATCGCGGCGGGGATAGCGTCCAGGAGCCGATCCGGTTGAGGTGGCGTCCGGAGTGGCACTTGGACAATTTTGACAATCATCGCGCCGAATTGTCCCCTCCACGACCGGGGTTCCGGATGGTACCTCCCCTCCGGATACTCCCACCGGCAGGATACGAGTTTTGGCCCGAATATGTGCTACGGGACGCTCGGCACCACGTGCGAGCATTGTACCGGGACTTGACCCGGGAGCTAGCGGAGAGCCTTCGAGAGTATTAGGCGTAGGAGCTTTTAGGGCGTAGAGAATCCCCCGGGTTAGACCCCGGGTTGTATCGTTTCCGACGCCCACCGGAGGGGGAAGATGTCCTTCGGGTTTGATAATCAATAAAGCTGTGTTGTTGCTTCTTCTTTCATTGTCTCTTTATTTTCTTCTTCTTGGATGGTCCGGACGACTCATCTTAACAAGGATGAGCTAAGTTTGTTCGTGGGCGGTGCGGTCGACACCCGGGGTTCCTTATCCCCCCCGCCCACAGCGGGCCGGAGAATAGCTCCGCGCGCTGTGGGGGTAACAAGGCCCCCGGTGTGGAAGTCACCTGTAGCATAGGAAATTTTCTAAGTTAGAAAATTTTAAAACGAGGTTTTCAAAGAGAAGACCTTCCGGGAGACAATCATCCGGTCGCCGTGAGAACTGGGAGCTGGGAATAAGGCCTCATGTCGAAGAAACGTCCAAGAAAACCCGATGAGATTTCTGGAGGCGAGCTCCCTAGGAGACAATCGTCCGGTCACCGTGAGAACGGGGAGCCGGGAATAGGGTCTCCGAGAGGCATTCATCCGGTCGCCGTGAGAATGGGGAGCCGGGAATAACGTCGACTCTCGTAGGAGGAAGATAGATCCATGAAGGCCATTAGACGTCCCACTAGGGAGAGCGTCTACTCCCGGAGGAGGAAGTGCCCGAAGACGGGTCTTGAGTGTTTGGGCAGGGGACTAGTCTCCCAAAGTGACTCGTTACCGCGGCCACTGTGACCGGGTTGCCGCTTACACCCTCAGTCCACGAGGGCTGACTGTAAGCCGCCCTACGGGAGTGGGACTCCCGTTGTAGGGACTTGTTGGGCCTGGCCCACTTCCTCACGGGGAGGGCTTCCTCGCGGGGAGGGCATCGCCGCTAGGGGCGGTAATGAGAAAGACCTGCAATGAGACAGTTTGAAAAGCAAGACCTATGTATTGCTAATAAAATGAAGTACAGGACCTCCCCCTACGAAGCCGCGAAAGGGGAGGAAAATACAGTGTCCCTCCTCCCCCTTCGGCGTGAACGCTCCGGGGGAGGGGACAGGTCCGTAAGGCTAAACATAGAACTTGCAAAGTAAACGCAAGTTCCACGTGTGCTTCAGCTCCTGCTCTTGAAGGTTGGAGAGCTTGTAGGCCCCCGAGCCCAGGACCGCGGAGATCCTGTAGGGGCCCTCCCACTTGGGGGAGAGCTTACCCTGGGCCTGGGGGTCCGTCACACTCTTG
The DNA here is from genome assembly GCA_019359835.1 of Pharus latifolius. Taxonomy (NCBI): domain Eukaryota; kingdom Viridiplantae; phylum Streptophyta; class Magnoliopsida; order Poales; family Poaceae; genus Pharus; species Pharus latifolius. Next base: position 72,155,753 of record CM033322.1, read on the forward strand.
AGGACAAGGTCCCCAAGGCGGAAAGCCCTCTCACGCACGCGCTGATTGTACGCGCGCGCCATCTCTTGCTCGTAGATGGCGTGGCGGAGGAGCGCTCGGTCGTGTTCCTCCTCCACGAGGTCGATCTCCAGGCGCTGGTTGGCCTCGTTGGCCTGGTACGCTGCGGGCGTGGCTCCCTCCAGGAGCTGGACCCGCAGTGACCGGAAGGCGATCTCCGGGGGGAGGACTGCCTCCGCCCCGTAGACCAGAGAGAAGGGAGTACGCCCCGTCGCCCGGGACGGGGTCGTGCGCATGGAGCAAAGGATGCTAGGGAGCTCCTCCGCCCATGCACCCCTCTTAGAAGCGGTTTGCTCGAGTCTCCGGCGCAACCCCTGTAGGATCACGCCGTTGACCCTCTCGACAGCCCCATTGCTCCGGGGATGGGCCACTGAGGCGAAGTGGACGACGAGCCCCAGGCCTTCGCAGAATTCCCGGAAATAAGCCGAGTCGAATTGGGTCCCGTTGTCCACGGTGATTTCCCGGGGGACACCAAAACGACATACGACGTTTTTCCAGAAAAACCGTTGAACGGCCCGGGACGTGATGCTGGCCAAAGGCTCCGCCTCAACCCACTTTGTAAAATAGTCGACTGCGACTACCGCATACTTGTATCCCCCGGGCGCTGGGGGGAAGGGCCCTAAGAGGTCCATCCCCCAGCGCACGAAGGGCCAAGTGATGGGGATTGTCTGCAGCGCTATAGGGGGGAGGTTCGAGCCCTTGGCCATCTTCTGGCATGCCTCGCACGCGGAGACAAGGTCTCACGCGTCGCGCATGACCGTGGGCCAGTAGAAGCCCTGCCGGAGGGCCTTGGCCGCGATGGCACACGGGGCTAGGTGAGAGCCACAGCTCCCCGCGTGGATGTCTTCGAGAAGTTGAAGTCCCTCCGGCCGGGGGAGGCAGCGCAGGAGGGCGGAAGCCCCCCGCTTGTAGAGCCTCCCCTCCAGCAGGAGATATGCCCGGGCTTTAGCCCGGAGGCGTTTGGCCTCGGTCTCACTAGGAGGGTCCCCCTCCCCCTTGATGAAGGAGATGAGGGGGTCCATCCAAGACGGAATCCGGATGATCTCGGCGACCTCCGGGACATGAAGCTCGTCGCCCGTGTCCGGGGAGGCCACCGAGGGCTTCGTGATGATCTCCAGGAAAGCCCCCTTGGGGAGCGATTCCGGGCGCTTGCCGCCCGGGCCAAGGCGTCGACCCGGTCATTGTCCCTCCGTGGGATATGCCGGGCCTCGAGGCCGTCGAAATGCCTGTCCATCTTTCGTACTTCCTGCAAATAAAGACTTAAGTTTGCGTCATGGCACAGGTAAGATGTGAGACCCCCATTTGAGGATCACCTTAGTAACCGCCCAGGAAGGTTACACACAGCATGATGTCTCATGAGCTCCAAACCACACAAGCATAGCATAATAGATAACCAAGTATCAGGCCAACATGGGCCAATATTACATAGCCAAAGCACCGAAAATGGCGCTAAGTAAAGTTGCTAAGAAAATAATCAGTTTATCAAGACAAGAATCGGTATCAAGTACCGAACACACAACATAAAGCACAAAGCGACGACAAACAGCTTGACTTCAATCAGCAGCGGGGTTGGAGGGGCTTCTCCCACATCTGACTTGACTTGGTGCATGATCCTTCTAGAATGTGGGCTCGTCCGGGGCACTACCATCTTCCGCTGAGTATTCATAACCGAGAGAATCGAGATCCTCGAATCCCTCTTCTACAGTTGGATATAAATGCAAGGGTGAGCACTTGGTGCTCAGCAACACTCATTCCGGGGATTAATGCAATTGTACTTACATGAGGGTGAAACATATGATTCCGGGGTCTTAGTTTCATATGGATAGAGATATATAGATTTCCAAGTCATTTGTTCAGTAAAACAATACTTTGTCATGAAAATGATACTTTAAACATTAAACAGGTTTTCAATAAAACATTAGATGTAGTGGTCTCCCATGAGTCACTACTTTGTTAACCGCATTATGGAAACATTCCAAATATTACTTGTGCTATAACTCATGGATAACATCCACTACGAAAAGACTCCTGAACCTAGGAGTACAGAGTATCTGATACTTCTTTTACACTTTGCAAAGGTGTACCTCTTTTTAAATCCACTGGTTCACTCGGCTTTCAAGTCGGATCAGCTCCATGTGACTTTCACACATGTGACAAGGCCGAGATCACACAACGCTTTTGCAGTTCAGTATTAACAGTATCCCCGCCCGGTAAATAGACAGTTAAGTCTCAAGTACCGCTGTGGGTCTTCCCCACTGCCTTACTTCCTAGCCTCTGGTCTATGTTCCCGCAGGACACATAGCCTTGGTCTGTGTCCACGCAAGACATATGACCGTTTAATATTACAACCGCTCACGGCTTAATCAGGTCTAGGGCACCTTCCTTCTTTCCACCTTTTCCTCTCATTATTTTTCTGAACTCACATCACTCATGGCCGAACTGTGGCCCACCAGTTTCCACGCGAGAAACCAGATCGACAAACCATGCAGGGAACTGCTAATACCAAAAAGCTACTAAGTTGTGCCTGTCCCATACCAGGCAAGTGGTTGGTACGTTTACAATTCGCATAGAGACACAGCACAAGGTTCTCGTCCTTATGAACCAATAGTGAGGAACATTCACATACCCTGGTGCACACCGCACCCTCTCCATACAATCCAATCCTCACTACTGATCCCTTTTATCAGTTTTCTTGACAAAACGGTTTTCATGTGACTTCTCATACATTTGACCATTTCAAGTTTAATGTGGATATTCAGTATATGAGTCCTAGGGTGACAAAAGCATATATATGAAGGTTCAATAACAAAAGGGTTTCATGATTCATTAGGTAATATCTACTCATGTCATTCAAACATAACTTGTATCTCAAATAAGCATGCATAGTAAGAAACAGTGAATATACTTCATAAGAAAATATTGGGTGAGACATGATCAAAGGAATGAGGCTTGCCTTGCAATGCTGGGTCTAAGTACTCAGACGGATCTTCAAAGACTTCCTCTGCTCCTTCCGCTTCTGACTCTGCGGCAATCAGACAACACACACATACCGTATAAGCATACAGAAAATAGTTTCCATAGAAAATATTAAGTAAATAAGTCATGCATGCAGGGGAAAAGGTTAGGGCAAGGTCACAAGGGCTCTGGTCAAAGAAACGGCTAAAAAGGATTGAACGTCGAAAGGTCGACATTCGGTTCATGGCTTTGGCATAGCTTCAAACTGATCTTAGGATGGTTTTCTGGAGAAGTGATAATAGAGAAAGTTGTAGATCTCAACTCCAGGAATCTAAAGGACAAGGTGGCATTTCAATTGCTCAACCAGAAGGGGCTGAACAAGGTCAATGCCAGTGGCTGACATGCACTGACATAGTGCTGGACATGGCCAGAAACTAGGGCATGGCACAACTTTTGATTTAGGGCTCCAATTGATGCACCACTTTGTCTGGGAGGTAGGCATTACTAACAGAAACAAATCACTCAACTGGCTCAAGGACAGAAAGTAACTGGAGAGTGGCCAAATCAGGTGATGAACTGTTGTGGCGACACGGCACAGGCACAGCTCTGGACAAGCAATTGGCAAAGGCATAACTCACAATCTAGGCAAATCCAGGTGTCGAGCTAGTGGAAAGAATTGCTCAAGGAGCTGAGGCAAAGCTAAGGGACAAGGTTTCAGGAGCTAGATCGGCCGGGAAAGAATTCCGGCGACCGGCGCTGGAGAAGACGACACTAGGGATTAGGGGTTTTTGCTACAAGGCTCTTGAACTCGATTCTTTGCTCAGGGAGTGAAAGGGTGGAGTGTAGAAGCTACTGGTGAAGTCAATTTGGTCGGAGAATGACCGGAGAAGCTTGGCGCCGAGGTCCGGCGAACGGCCGAGGTTCCAAAATGGGATTTCTTCGATTTGAGCTCAATTGGGGATTTGGATTCCACAGGCTTGCTAAGAAATGGCTAAGGATCAGTTTCTACTACTGGGACGAGAGCTAATTCGGGATGAAATGGTTAGCATTGGGGAAACAGGGCAGTTGGGCCTTTCCGGCGATCGCCGGCGCTGGGGATCGTCGGGGAGAAATTGGTTGCTACTAGACAGAGGTATAGGTGTGGGGAACTCACTGATGTACTTGGATCGAAGAGAGGGGCTATGAAATGGGCTAGCATCATGAGCTCACTCACTGGCTCACCGGAGAAGAAAGCGAAAACGGTGGAGTTTGGGACTTAGCTGATTTTCTGGAGGCTTAAGGCTCTCAAAGCACAGGGAGGGTTTAAATAGGCACGAGGACGGAGCCAACGAGGGATAAAACGACAGCGGTTGCTTGCGCCGGCGAGAAACTTGTCGGGCGCAGGCGCAACGATGGCGACGGCGACGTGATTTGCTTCAGGCGGTGCTGCAGCTTTGCCAGCTATGTCAGGACGCCTTGGAACTTCGCCTGGGACGGCGCTGATGCGAAGGCAGCAGCACAGCTCCGGCAACGACACGTAGTGCCATGCAAATGCCACGGCAACGGGAGCGTGCGCGAAAACAAAGCTCTGGAGCGCGGCCGTTTATCCGCTGGGCGAGGCGATGCTACGGTGGCTAGCATGTGCGCGCGGGGTGGCTCAGCTGTTCACAACACAGGCGACAAGAGGTAGTGGCCGGCGGCGAGCAAACACGGCGAAAACTCAGCACGGCTCCGGCGAAAACGCACTGGTCGAAGGCAACGACCAGGCGCTGGTCGAATGGACCTGAAAAGAATACTTGGGCCGTTCTGCAATTTTGAAACTTGCTCCAGGGACTGTTCTGTGAGGAAAATTTGAATAGAACTTGGGCCTGATTGCAAATTTGGAGATCTGAGGGTCCGATCTAAAATCTGATTTTGCAGATAAGTTGCATAAGATTATTAGAACTTATCCGGCCAAAGTTTGGTAAGATCGGGCAAGATCTGAAGGGTTTCAACAAAATTGGGGAAAAGCAGTTTAGGGTAAAATTAGGGTAATTAGGGTTCTGAGACGGCAAGGGTCGAAACTCAGTTTTAGGATGGGATTTTGGAGATGATCCCGAAGGGAAAAATATTCTGAACAACACTTAGAAGGGAATGGTTGAAGTAGATTAGGGTTTGGGATCAAGATGTGGATTTTGGCTATTTTAGGGTTTGGCAAAAACAGGGGTGTTACATAAGACTTGTCCATTTGGCAAACTACGAGCTGAGAATCTCCCTTGACTAGGAGGCGCCGGATCCCCAGGGAGCGTGCGAGGCGCATCCCGAGGAGCAAAGCCTCGTATTCGGCGACGTTGTTGGTTGCGGGGAACTCGAGCCGCGCGGCGTACTCGAGTTCCTTCCCCTCGGGGCTCCGGAGGACTACTCCCGTGCCAGCCCCGGCGAGACACAGCGACCCATCGAACATGAGAGTCCAATGATCACTGCGTCGGGGCGGCACAGGGAGATCTTCGTCCCCGGACACTGAGGCGGGAGTCCACTCTGCGACGAAGTCGGCGAGGACCTGCGACTTGATGGCGGAGCAGCCGGTAAGGGACAAGGAGAAGGGGGCGAGCTTGGCCCCCCACTTCCCGATCCGGCCGGTGGCTTCCTTGTTCCGCAGTACCTCCCCGAGGGGGAGGGACGACGGGATGGTGATGGGGTGCCCCAGGAAGTAATGCCGAAGCTTCCGGGACGCCATGAGGAGGGCATAGCAGATTTTCTCCATCTTCGTGTACCGAGTTTTGGCCCCTTGGAGGGCCTCACTCACGTAGTACACGGGACGCTGCTACCCCCCTTGCTCCTTCACCAAGACCGCGCTGACGGCGACAGGGGTCGCGGCGAGGTAGAGGAGCAAGGGCTCTTCCGGAGACGGACTCACGAGCATTGGAGGGCTCGTGAGGTACTTCTTGAGGTTGTCGAACGCCTCCTGGGCCTCGGGGGTCCAGCGGAACCCCTTGAGCCCTCGGAGGATCTTGAAGAACTGGAGGCCCCGCTCCCCCGACCGGGAGACAAAGCGGCTGAGTGCGGCTAGGCGGCCGGAGAGCCGCTGGACATCCTTGACGAAGCGCGGTGGGGGCATATCTAGGAACGCCCGGATCTTCTCGGGATTCACCTCAATGCCCCGCTGGGACACGAGGAAACCTAGGAGCTTCCCCCCGCGCACCCCGAAGGCGCACTTCTCCGGGTTGAGTTTCAGCCCGAACGCGCGGAGGTTGCGGAAGGTTTCAGCCAGGTCGTCGACGTGGGAGGCTGCGCAGGGACTCTTGACGACCGCGTCGTCAACGTAGACTTTGACATTGCGGCCGACTTGGTTTCTGAAAACCAGCGTCATGAGGCACTGGAAGGTTGCCCCCGCGTTCTTGAGCCCGAAGGGCATATGGACGTAGCAGAAGGTTCCGAGGGGAGTAATAAAACTCGTCTTTTCCTCGTCCCCCTCCGCCATCCGGACTTGATGGTAGCCCAAGTAGGCGTCTAGGAAGCTCATGAGCTCGCACCCCGCAGTGGAGTCCACGAGCTGATCAATCCGCGGGAGCGGGAAGTTGTCTTTGGGGCAGGCGCGGTTAAGGTCGGTGAAGTCCACGCACATCCGCCACCTGCCGGTTGATTTCTTGACGAGGACGGGGTTCGCGAGCCACTCGGGGTGCAGGACCTCCCGAATGAACCCCGCCTCTCAGAGCCGGGTGATCTCCGCCTTGATTGCCTCTTGGCAATCGAGGGAGAGTTTTCGCAGCTTCTGTTTGACCGGGGGGTGACCGGGGGCTACTGCGAGCTTGTGCTCAATGACCTCCCGGGCGACGCCCCGCATGTCCGAAGGCTTCCACGCAAAAACATCAGAGTTTTCGCGCAGAAAAGCCGCAAGTTGCGCTGCGTGCTCCTCAGGGAGCTCCGCCCCGATCCGGACGGTTTTCTCTTCGTTGCCCGGGGACAGCAGGACCTTCCGGAGGCCCCCTTCCGGACGCGGCTTGAGGAGGGGCCTCCCGGGCGGTGGCGCAGCAGCGTCTAGTTCCGAGGGAGAAGCCTCCTCCCCGGGCGTCTTTATGAGGTTGACGCTTCCGATTGTGGCCTCAGCGCACTCGTATAGAGCACGGGCCATGTCTTGGTCTCCCCGGACGTTGATCACACCATGCGGCCCGGGGATCTTCATGCAGAGATAGTTTTGATGGGTCGCAGCCCCCAGCCGATTGATTGTCGTCCTCCCCATAATCGCGTTGTAGGAGGAGGGGAGGTCCACTACGTCGAAGCGGACCAGCTCGGTCCGGTAGTTCTCCGGGTTGCCGAAGGTCATTGGAAGATCTACTTTGCCCACGGGGTGGATCGCCTTCCCCGGGACAAAACCTTGCAGGGGCCTGGCAGCGGGCTGCAGGAGCTTTTCATCCACCTGCATCTCTTTGAAGGCCTTGAGGAATAGGACATCGGCGGAGCTCCCGCCATCCACGAGGATGCGAGCCAGGTGGCAGTTGTAGATAGTCGCGGAGACAATGAGCGCGTCGTCGTGGGGGAAGCGAACCCCTCGGGCGTCTTCCGCCGTGAAGATGAGGGGGACGTCCGACCACTTAGGTGGCGGGGACGCGTGTAGCACCCCCACAACCTTGACCTCGCGCGCGTACTCCTTACGCTGGCGCTTGGAGTCCCGCCGGGAGGCAGACCCTCCCACGATGACGTTGATGTGCCGCTGCGAAGTTTGAAAGGGGAGAGCTTCTGAAGGCTCCCCCTCCTGCGTCTGCTGACCCCCCGCAGGAGCGGGAAGGGCCGGAACAGCTGGCCGAGGGGGCAAGGAGGCCGGAGTCCCCCCCCTGCCCGCGCTAGTCGAGGAAGTCCGCGAAGTGCTGCAGCAGCTGGCTACAATCTCGGGTAGCGTGGGTACTGGACCTGTGGAAGCTGTACCACGGTCCTTCCCGCCTTCTCCCCGCGGGGCCTTCCCGGCCGCTCGAAGACTGTCCTCCCCCATAGCCCTTCGGTTTGGGGAAGGGGCGGTTGCCCCTCGGGGGGTCGCGCGAGCCGTCTCCGCCCTCGAGGACAAAGGTGTCCCGAGGCCGTGGCTCGCTACGGCCCCCCTGTCTGGGGCGTTTGGGGGATCCCTGGCCCCCCGGTCGACGGGGGCGGGAGCCCCCTGGGTCTTCTTCCAGATGTCGTCTTCCTCCGCCCGAGCGTACTTTTCGAGTACGTTGAAGAGCTCATCGGCGGAAGAGGGGCAGCTCCGGGAAAGCCTTCGGTGGAGCTCTCCCGGGAGGATGCCGCTTTTGCAGGCTTCGATGACCATAGAGTTGGGGACATGGGCCACTTTGCTCTTTACCTGAGCAAAGTGCTTGAAGAAGCTTCTGATGGTTTCTCCAGTCCTCTGCCAGACAGTGTACAGCTGCGAGGAGTCCAGGGGACGCACATAGTTCCCTTGGAAGTTGGCACAGAACTCCCGCTTGAGCTGTGAGAAAGACTTGATAGAGCCCGCCTTCAGGTTGTAGAACCAGGAGCGGGCAATGCCGGAGAGGTAGAGGGGGAAGACGTTGCACTGTACCGTCTCGTCCCCTCCGGCCGCGGAGATGGCTGTGGAGTAGACCTGCACAAACTCGTAAGGGTCTGCCTCACCGTTATAGTGCTCGATGTGCGGAGGGCGGTAGGGCCGCGGCCACCGGATGCTGCGAAGTCTTCAGCACAGGGGCTGATTAGCCCCCTGCACCTCCCGAGGAGAGTCCCGGTCGCTGTCTTCCTTCACGAGACCTTCGTTGTCTGAGTCTGGAAGCGGTCCGAGAGGTTCGCCCGAATGGCGGTGGCGACCCTTTTCCTCCGGACCGGGACTGAGTTCCCGGACGTCCGGGCTCTCCGCCGGGGAGGTTGGCTCTTCAGCGGGTCTCTTCCCCCGGCCGGTGCGAGAGCGAGGCTCCCCATGCCCGCAGCCGGGGGGAAGTTCTTCCCCGCGCTCTGGTGAATGCATTCGCTCGACCTCCCCCCGGGCGAAACGGACCTGTCCCGCCGATGGAGGGAGCCCATGCACTGTAGCTGCCGGCCCGGAGGCTTCCGGAGCCGGTTGGGGGGAGCCCCCTGCGACGACCCCTGGGTCCGGAAAGGGGGAAGCCCCTGTATTATCCAGAACCGGGGAGGGGGCGCCCACGGCGACGCTCGGAACCGAAGTAGAGGGGGCCCCAATAGCCATGACCGGAAGCGGGAAGGGGGGAGCCCCAGCGGTGACGTCCAGAACCGGGGAGCCCATGCGGGGGGAAGCCCGCTGCGGCACGGGAGCTGCTCTGTCGACCGCCCCCGGTGCGGAAAACGCGACGCGGGGGGCGGGACTGGCTCCCGGCGTAGGGTAAACCCCCGGCATGAAGTGGGCTCCTGGCCCCAGGAATAGGCCAGGGACGGGGTACCCCCCTGGTGCCACGAAGGGCCCCGGCATGAAGTAACCCCCCGGCACCAGGACGGGCCCGGGCGCCGGGAGGGGTCCAGACGTATATCGCGCAGGGGGAGGGAACCCCCTGGCAGGATCATACGAGGCGGACAAACCCCCGGAGGCCACAGGGGCCGCCGGGTAACCCAAAAACGGGGGCATGTTCCCCAGATACGGGTGTGACGCAAATGTGGGGGCCGGAGGCCGCGCCAACACGCTAAGGAGTTCGTCCATAGAGTGCAGAGCGTGGAGCTGGCCTTCCACGAGAGCTTCGAGCAGGGCGTCCCGGGGAGCCGGGGGAGCCGTCGGGGGGAGACTGGTCCCGGCCGAGGTCCCCGCGGTCACCGAGAACGACCTGGAGGTGGAAGCACCTAAGTTAAGAGGAAAGGAGGGAGGCGGTACCTGGGCCCGGTCGCCTTCGGAAGGGACCGCCGGGACATCAGTGTCCCAGGCGGACGGCGCCGGGTCTCCGAGACCCGGGTCACCGGGAAGGGTGCGAGCCCTTGTTCTTGGGGGAGCCATGGCGTCTTGTCACGAGTCCCCACGGACGGTGCCAACTGTCGTGGTATTGCGAATACCCCGGCAGGTTTTGAGAATGATCCTAGCAAAGGTTACGCGGCGCGGGTTGACCGGATGACCGGTCCTCCCCCACCGGACAATCACAAGAAATGACACACGGATTTATACAGGTTCGGGTCCCGGTGGGGGCCCTAGTCCTGTCGACGCGCTCCCGACCGGAGTCAGCTGGGGAGGCTCTCTCCGGGGGAGAGGCTTCCGGAACACGTCTGTGAGTTTAGCTATTCCAATAAAAGTGTTCCGATCCTTTACAACAGAGGGGTACAAGGGCTATTTATAGCCCCAAAAAGAAGCCAAAAACCTAAACTACCCCGGAAGCCACCGTCGGATTGAAGGGTAGGACCGTCCTTCTTCCGGTCAAACACCTTGGATGCTTGACAGGTGGTCACTAGTTCCCAAGGCGCTCCTCGCGTGACCTGCAGGTGACAAACAATTCGAGACTTTACCTTTAGGAGGGCGATGAGGCCCAGGACAGCGCCTGAGGCCAAGTCCCGGGGGCCAAAAGGCGGCGCCCGGGGAGGGGCCGGAGGCCACGTCCCCGGGATAATGGCGGCGCCCGGGACGGCGCCGGAGGCCAAGTCCCGGGGGCCAAAAGGCGGCGCCCGGGGAGGGGCCGAAGGCCACGTCCCGGGGCCAATGGCGGCTCCCGGGGCGGCGCCGGCGGCCAGGTCCCGGGGGCCAGAATGGCGGCGCCCGGGGCGGGGCCGGAGGCCACGTGCCCGGTCAAATGGCGGCGCCCAGGACGGCGCCGGAGGCCAGGTCCCGGGGGCCAAAAGGCGGCGCCCGGGGAGGGGCCGGAGGCCACGTCCCCGGGCAAATGGCGGCGCCCGGGATGGCGCCGGAGGCCACGTCCCGGGGCAATCGTGACACAACTTACCTGGACTTAGTCCCGCGGAGATTTCCCTGGACAGTCAGGCACATACACGGTCAGACCGAAGCCTATTTCGGTCAGACCGTGAAACTGTCCAAAGACGATATAGTTTCTGGACACCTTATACGGTCAGGCCGAAAAATACGGACAGACCGGCCATACGGTTAGACCGTAGTACAAAAACACGGTCAGACCGATTTCTCGTTCAGACCGGTCTAATAAAACGGTCAGACCGTCAAAGCTCAAAAACAACAGAAGGATAGGTCATGAAGTTCCAGGAGACTGACCTAGGTTTTAACTACGGACAAACCGACCTTATAAAGGTACATACTATACTAAGACATAATGTCGGTCAGTCCGAGATCCTATTCGGTCAGTCCGTGAATTCGGTCAGACCGGTTCAACATACGGTCAGACCAACTGAGATAGTGCTGAGTAGTATTGAGCTGAAACAAGCATTTTCAAAGTATATGACCTTCTAGTATGCAATGTAAGTTGATTTTATGATTTGTGGCACATAGATGAAGTATTTTGTGATACACCACATGCTCCTCTTAATAGTACGGCAACTATCCTAAAATCCGGTCAAAATTCTTCTCTAATCACCTTAGACCGGTAAAAATGGAAAAGACCTTATTTCGTACATTTGCCCTTTTGATCAATGCCCTTTCTTCATCAAGAGGCTCTTTCTTTGCCTTTCATTAACCTGTCTTTTAAGTCTCTTGTTGACACAACTAGTCAGGTAACGTTAGTGTAGCATTTGTAGTTGTCATTAATTATTAAAACACCCTTTAGGGGCCTAGAAGCTACAACAGGCGGCCCTCCCCGCTCCCTATGGGGGACATCAGGAGTTGGCCCAAGAAAGGGCCTAAACCGATGAGCCCCCCTTCCAAAACTCCCAGGGACATGTCTCCTGACTTGGGGGGATCCTATCTGCGAGCCCCACGCTGGACCCTCGAGGGAAGCCCTGCTCGCGAGGATGCCCTCACTTAGAGGATGCCCTCCTAGCGAGGATGCCCTCTCCGCGGGGATGTCTGCACTTGGCCCCCAGGCCTCCCCCTCACTCTCTCGCTCTTCGCAGGGGGGAGGCGTTGTATCAATTTACTTAATCAATGCAAATTAGTCATTCCCCTATAAATGTTCTTTTGCAGGGCCTTCCCCTATGAATCTTCTTTTGCAGGGTGTATTTTTTTCACTGCCTCCATGGCGATGCCCTCCCAGTGAGGATGCTCTTATGGGGTGTTGGGGGAAATCTCCGCCTGATAGATCCCGGTGATATGCGCCTCGGTGACCCGTGTCCCGGGCATCGACACCATCCCGGTGATAAGCGGCCCGGTGGCGGGTGTCCCCGCGTCCCGGGCGCCGCCACTGTCCCGGCGAGAGGCGTCCCGGTGATGGGTAGCCCTGTGCCCCAGGCGCCGCCACAGTCCCGGTGAGAGGCGTCCCACTGACGGGCGTCCCCACATCCCGAGCACCGCCACCAGGAGGGCCACCATCCCGGTGATAAGATCCTCAGTGGCGGGCGTCCCCTCGTCTCGGGCGCCGCCACTATCCCGGTGATATGCACCCCGGTGACCCGCGTCCCGACCGCCACCACTGTCACGACAACACAGGGTCTATCCCCGCGCCGGGGGTTCACTCCACGCCGGGGCCTTTCCTCGCGCTGGGGGCTTGGCGGGTGTCCCCGCATCCCGGGCACCGCCACCGTCCCAGCGAGAGGCATCCCGATGACGGGTAGCCCCGTGCCCCGGGCGTCGCCACAGTCCCGGTGAGAGGTGTCCCGGTGGCGGGTGTCCCCGCGTCCCGAGCACCGCCACTGTCCAGTGATATGCACCCTGGTGACCTGCGTCCTGTAGGATCGACGATGCAGACTAGAGGGGGGTGAATAGGAGGCTTAAAAACTTTTTAATTTAAAGCAACTTTTGCAAAGAGAATAACCAAAAGCAATTGAACAAAATATTGCAAGATAAAATAGAAGAAAAAGAAAGAACAAACACATAGATTTTTCCCGAGGTTTTGGAGACTCGCCCGGTCTCCCCTACTCCTTGTTGAAGCACTCAAATGAATGAGTCTCGCTTCAATATCCATGTAGGATATTTCTCACTAGTGGTTGCTCCTTGTCCACTCCGGAAAGGCGTGCACCGATGCCTTTTACAAACACACCGAGCCTCTCCAACAATCTCCGCATGGGAGAGGTCAACGGCCATGCCACCAAACCGTCTAGGTGAGGGCGTTCACCAAGAGTAACAAGCTGCAAGGTCTCTTCTAGACCTCCAACAATCACCGAGAAACTAAAAGTATGTAGATGATATGAACTGAAAACTCGGTGGATCACAAAAACTCTCGACTTGATCAACAAATCAAGATTTTATATCTAAAAACAAATGCTCAAGTGTATAAGAGAGAAGAGGGTTGCTTGGTGTTAAAAACAATAGCTCAAAGCCTCTATTTATAGCCTCAACAATCAAAAGAGCCGTTGGAGCTCGAGCTGAAAATCAATAGTACACATTGATAGTCAGTTTGTCAAATTGACTGTCAGTTTGGGTCATGACCAGAGAGAAGTAAAATCCGGAGTAAACTCAGCTAGCCGTTTGAGGTCGTATAAGAAAATAAAACAGTGCAAACTGACAGTCAGTATGGGACACTGACAGTCAGTCTCAAACTTAACGGCTGACAACATTTATGGATAAAAAATAGCTAGCCGTTTGTGGTCATATATGAAAACTAATACCACATACTGACAATCAGTATCACATACTGACAGTCAGTATGGACCACAAAAACAACCAGATAAAACAACAACTCAAATAAAATGGCTTGAGGTCGAAATGCAAACTGACAGTCAGTCTTGGCATGCTAATAGTCAGTTTAGTTCAAAAAATTTCAGCTCAAAAAACAACCTCTCTGGACAACTGTCAGTTAACACAAACTGACATTCAAACTCACAGGCAGTATAGCAAACTGACAGTCAGCGTGAATAAAAACAGTCATAACTTTTAATCCATAAATCCGATTTAAGAGTTTAATAGCTCGTTTGAAAGATAATTTAAAGATTTATCTTTTTATCAACAGAAAAAAAGCCATATCTGCCTAGATCTTTCTAGAAAAAGCAAAAAACTCTTTTGCTGTCAAAAACTAAATTGAAAAACCAAATCTTTCAAAACCAAATCCAACCGAAAAGAATGCAATGCAGTGACCTATTAGTATCTCAGTTTATGCTGGAAATATAGAGAGAACTTGAAACCCCTCTTTATAGTACAGTTAAAACTAAGAAATAAAATCCTTAACCGATCAACCTCCAAGCACCGAGATCGGTAAAAATAAAATCATATTACCTAAGGTCCTTTGCATCTTCATGTTTGCAATTTACGTCTCGTCTTTTGCTCTTTGCGACTTGTGCTTTTATTTATTTCACATCGGGTTCATCTGAACATCTTGCACGTTTTCCATCTAGGTCTGTATCAAATAGCTCAGGAGCACAGTTAGTCTGAAACGCTTGTTTTCATTAATCATCAAAATTAGCTCAGGCATAAAGGCTTAGATGCAACAATCTCCCCATTTTTGATGATTGATGACAACAAGTGTTCGATAATAAAAAATAAAATTACTCCCCCTGAGTGTATGCATGAGATCATAATTCTCCTCCTAAGTGCATGATATTTCATATGACATGTATACAAAGATAAGTTCAGAGCATACAGCAGAAAACACATCATCAATACAAATATCAGAGCATCACAAATATATATAATTTATTCAACACATATCGTCCAAAAAATCATATATCATATATCAAGAGATCAAAATGGTTCAATCATCCATACATCACCATACATAACATATCATAATCAACCATAACAGAAACTCATCCAATATATCATAAACTTATCCATAAAAAGTCATACATCCAGAATAAAATAAATAAAGACATAAAGTACTTCTCCCCCTTTGGCATCAAGCACAAAAAGGCAGGAGCTAACATAAAAGGAGCCTAAGGCTCCTCGCTAGAAGACAACCCTAAGACCGCTGTATCTCTGGAGCCTGCAGGAGATCCAGTCGGGTCGACCACTGGGGACAGTGGAGGTGTAGCAACCGGAGCTGGTGCAGCAGGCCCTGAAGCTGGGCCCGGTGAAGATGCAGCTAGGTGGGCCCTCTTGCGAGGGGCTGGAGAGGCAGACGAAGGCAGCCGGTGCAGAATCTCCTCCTGCTGAGCAACCACTCGAGGCAGTAACTGATGGTGCTCCTGCTGAGTACGCAGGATCTGTTGCTGGGTCTAGATGAGTAGGTAGAGCTGAGAGAGAGAAGCCAAGGAAGATCCAATGCTTGGGTCTGCAATCGATGCTGGATCAGTCTCCTGAACTGGAGCCACGTCCTCTGACTCCCCCGCAGCATCATCATCAGATGCGGGAGAGGCAGAGCCAACAGCAGCTGCAGGCCGGGTATCGAGGTGGCGATCAGCCTAGCCCGGAGGGTAGAACTGCAAAGGGTGATGAGGCCACGGAAGCTCAGAATCGACGGCCCTAATGTGAAGAAACACCACCATGATGTACGGAGCGTATAGCAGCTGGCGACGCGGAGAAAGAAGGACGTGCTGAATCTCACTGATGATGAGATCAGCAATGTCGAAGGGCTCCTCCTGGAAGATGGATATCAAGACATGGAGGGCGAGATAGGTGACCCTGGCCCTGTCTCCGGTCATGGGGACCAAAGTGAGACGGAGGATCCGCAGAGCCAGGTCAACATCACGGCACAGACCAGCAATGTGACAGAGCTGGAAGGGGCCGGAATAAAGCATGGCCACCTCCCGATGCTCAAGGTCTGGAAGGGTGTGAAGCTAGCGCCCAACAGCAGGGCGAACCAGTCTGAGAGCGGTCTCAATCTACTCCTTCATGACAGTATAAACCTGGAGGCCTGTCATAAAGGTGAGAAAGTCACTGTAACACCCCAGTTTTTGACTATCTTTTCTGCTTACGAATCAGCATAACTTCTTTGGAAACCCTGATATTTTAACCCTATCTTGATCTTAGGTATGCCACTACCTTAACCTAAAAAGTTGGCTGCTAAACTTCATTGACCAGATCGTTTTCACATTTCAGTCCAAAAGTGTTTCAATTTAGTCCTTTTCAGAGGTTTCAGAAAACCCAAAAAGGCTAAAAGACCCAGATCACCTCAAAATCCAGATCTGATCAAGTGATAACCTTTCTTTCATTTTTCTGAACATTTTTCCCTTCTGGATGAATCCCAGAATCTCGACCAAAACCCTAGTTTCAGCCTCGACAAAAGTTCAAACCCTAATTACCCTAATCACCCTGTTTTCGATTTTTGTCAAAACCACCAGATGTTATCGGATTTCATCATTTTTCCTGCTAGATGAGTCCAAGACATTTAGTAGCACTCATCTGCAAAATCAGAGTTCAAATCAGCCCTTCAGATCTTCAGAATTGCAAATAGGCCCAAACTCCCGAGCCAAAACCTTCACAGATCAGTCCAAATCGTTGCGAATAGGTCCAAAGTTCACAACCAGGTCCCTGTGAAGTTTTCAACCAGCAACCGCCAAATTGCCGCGCCGTTAACTCGTCGCCGGCGAAGTTCGCCGCGCTGCCACCTCACGGCCACGTAGCCACCAGCCGTGCGCAGCTGTACCGCCACCGTGGAGCGCTCAAACCCCACCGTGCCATCTTCTTCCCCGCGCGCGCGTGCTGCTGCTGCCAGGAACTTCATGCCACATGGCCGCCATCCCGAAGATCATCGCCACCACCCTGACCAAATCCTGTTTCCGCGATTCACCGTCTCTGGCAGAGCCCCGCCGCGTCCCGAAGTGCATCGATGACCGTTCCAGCGTCAGAAGAAGATCTCCCCAGCGATTGCTGCTGCTCCCGAGAGCCTCACCCGCGGCTATATAAGCCCCCTCCCTTGCCCAGCATTGCCTCGCACCACCCCACAGCTTACTTGCTTTAGCCTTAGCACCAGAGAGCAACCGAGCCCTCAGCGCCGCCGCGAAGCTCATCTTCTCCGGCGAGTCGTTTCTGGAGCTCACGGCGCCAGCTTCGCCCGAAGCTTCCCCCTCCAAACCAACGCCACCAGTAAGCTCCCTACACCTCTCTCTTCGTACCGTAGCCGTTAATTGGTCCCCAGCGCACCTCAACGCCGGCAATCACCGGAAAACTGAAAAACCCCTGTTCCCGCAATGCCTAACGATTTAGCCCGAATTAACCTTCGTGCCAGTAATAGGAATTGACCAGTGCACCCATTTGAGCAAGCATGTAAGCTTAGATTTCAAATTTGAGCAACAATCATGGCTTTTCCGAGGTTTGCGCGCCACCAGTGAGCTGGTCCTCGTCGCCAAGCTTCTCCGGCCACTCTCCGGCCGATTCAACCCCGCAAATAGATCCCTCACCTCACCCTCTCACTCCCTGAGCAAGGAATCGAGCTCAAGCCTTTTAAAACAGAAACGCCCAATCTGGAGGTTGTCTTCTCCAGCGCCGGTCGCCGGAATTTATCCCCGGCCGATCTAGCCTCGCTCACCTTGTCATTTAGATAGATCTCAACCCCCTGAGCAATTTTGTCTACTAGCCCGACCTCTGAATCGACCTGAATCAAAAGTTATAGCCATGCCAAGGTTGCTGTCCAGTGGCTCAGTTCATGTCCAGGCCACCGTGTTTGCTCACCGGATTTGGCCACCCTCCGGCCACTTTCAGTCCTTGAGCCTGTTGAGAGTTTTGTAGCTGTTATCAATGCCTAAACCCCAGACAAAGTTGTGCATCAATTGGAGTCCTGAGTCAAAAGTTATGCAATGCCCTAGTTTCTGGCCATGTCTAACACTATGTCAGTGCATGTCCACCTGTGGCATTGGATGATTTAGACTTGTTTCTTTTGAGCAATTGAAATGCCACTTTGTCCACTAAGCCTTTCGAGCCATGTTCTACAACATTCCCTACTATCACATCTCCAGAAAACAAACCTAGAACCGATTTAGGGCAATGTCAAGCCATGAGTCGAATGTCAGCCCTTCGACATTCAAGCCCTTTGAACCCATCTCTTCAACCAATGTCAAGTGACCTTGTCTAAACCAATTCCCTTGCATGCATGATGTATTTACGTATTATTTTCTAGTGCTTGTATGCTTATATAGTGTGTATGTGTTGTTTGTACCCGTCGTGGAACCAGACGTTGAAGGAGCAGAGGAGATCCCTGAAGATTCATTTGAGCAGCTAGACCCGTCACTGCAAGGCAAGTCTCAAACCCTTGATCATGTCTCACCTGCTATTTTGAAATGAAGTATGTTAACTGTTTTCAAGTATATGCATGCCTTAGATTCAAATAAGAATTATGTTTCAATAAAGATGACTAGGTATGACCTAAATGACCGTAAAACCCCTTTTGATATTGAATACCCCTGCACCCTTGATACCCTAGATTATCATGCTTAGGCTATGCTATGCTTAAAGATTATATGACAAATGTTGAATGGTCACATATGAGAAAAGCATGTTCAAAACCCCTTTTGTGAAAGAAAATGTGATTGGAATCGATAGTGAGGATGGTTTGATTGGATGGTGCTGTGTGCGCACTGGGAATGTGAAAAGACTCCTCACTAAAGATTCATAAGGACTAGAACCTTGTGTTGTGCTTTTATGCGGCATGAAAAACGTACCAACCACCTGCCTGTTTATGGGACGGGCGCAACTTAGTAGCTTTCTTTAGTGTTAGCTTTTCCCTGCAATGGTTGTCGGTCCAGTTTCTTGCGAGAACTGGTGGGCCGCAGAAGGCCGCGAGTGATGTGAGTTCAGAAAAATCATGAGAGGAAAAGGTGGAAAGAAGGAAGACGCCCTATGCCAGATTAAGTCGTGCGCGACTGTAATCAAGAGAGGCTATGTGTCTTGCGAGAACATAGGCCCAGGCTAGGAAGTAAGGCAGTGGGGAGGACCCACAACGGTACTTGAGACTTAACTGTCTATTTACCGGGCAGGGAAATAGTTAATACTAGGACTGTAAATTGTTGTGTCATTTCGGCCTTGTCACATGCGTAAAAGTCGCATGAAGCTGATCCGACTTGAAAGCCGAATGATTGGTGGATTAAGGTGGTACACCTTTGCAAAGTTCAAAAAGTATCGGATACTCTGAGCTCCCAGGTCATGGAGTCTGCGCGCTGTGAATTCTATTCACGTCGATGCAGCACAAGTAGCGCTTGGAAGTTTTTCACAAAATCTGAGTAAAGTGGTGACTCATGAAAGACCGCCACACACAACATTTCTGAAAATCTAGCTTAGGATTTTAAAAGCCTCGCTTTCAAAAATAAAGACCTTTCTTCAAAGCTGCATGTGAAAATCTATTATATATTTATATACAGAGCCAAAGAGCTGTTCTTTGAGAAATTTCCCCCCTCATCTATATATACATGCATAGTTACTTGAGACTTGTTGAGCACCTTGTGGACGATGTGCTCACCCTTGCTTTTCAAACAAATTTAGAGGAAGGATTCGTCGACCCTGAATCTTATGATCTTGAACCTAATGTGGAACAAGATGAAGAAACTGAGGACCCATCCGGTTAAAGGGTTATGCACCAAGGTGGAGTTCGATGTGGAGAAGGCCCATGCTATACCGCCGCTGCAGAAGACTGATGAAGTCCTTTTGTTTATCGTTGCTGTTTTATTTTGTGCCGACCTTTGTGTCGAAAACTCCTTAATTTGTATTAACAATTAAATGCGTCATTTCGGCGCTAAGTTATTGTAATGTTGGTCCTTGTGATCAGCACTTATTTTTAACTACTCGCATTTTTATATAATGCATCTTGTTGTTGTGAGCTGCAATGTGCCTTTTCTGAGTGCAATCCACCTGGGCGGTTGCCACTGGAATCCTCAAATGAGGGTCCCACAGTCACGCTGAGGAGAAACAAAGACGGTGGAATAGAACTGACGAATGGGCTCATCGGCCCAGTGGAGGGAGGAATCAGCGACTAGATCACGAATCCTGACGGAGGCAAGGGAATCTACCAAGGAGATGATGCCTGTGAGAGAGGCAATCGTCTGCCAAGACAGAGAGCGGTGGGCGAATATGGGGACGCGGCTATAAACACTGGTGAAAAGGTCAAGATGGAGGTTCGTGTAAAATGTGAGGACGCTGCACATGTCGCGACCAGTGGGATGCAGCAAGAGATAAGGGTTTGTGGAGCGGAGGCTGCGGAGGCGACTTGCATGCCACCGAGAGTAGTCCACGGGGACACGCTCAGGCGGAGGCGAGGAGCGGGTCTCAGACGTCTGACCCGTTGAACGACTGCTGTTTGCAGCATTCTTTCGACGGGCCACACGTCGAGATGAGGACGGCTGATCAGACATGATCAAAAGAAAAACAGAGGAGAGAAGCAAAGACCTGAGCAGGGAACCAAACAGAGGAGCCGACAAAACGACAAAGTGATGACGATGGTGAGCAGATCGTCTGTGAGATGAAACAGCCAGAGAGAGAGAGCACAGCTCGGATGGAGAAGTACAAAGGTGGCCCTCGACGAAGAGATGCGACGCCGGTGAGGGAAACCAGCGAACAGAGGAGTGGCGGCCGACAAGGTCGAAACGAGGCAGTGGCGACGGCTATGAGAAGGATGGCGCAACGACGGCAAGGTGGTGGCAAGGACAGGTGGAGGCATGGTGAGGAGGCACCAGCGAGGCAAGAAAACGGTGGTGACAGCGAGTGGGGGCAATGATGGCGAAAGGGGAGACGAAGAGACAAAAGAAGGAAACAGGGTTTTAGGGTTCGGGGGCCCAAACTGACAGTCAGTATGATATACTGACAGTCAGTTCCAAACCCAGAAACATGGAACTGACAATCAATGTACAACACTGACAGTTAGTTCACAGAACTGAGTTTTGAAACTGACAGTCAGTGTATGAGGTTGACAGTTAGTGTGGGTCACCAACTTTGACCAGAGGCTACGACCAAAAACAGATGCACATAACTGACAGTCATTTTGTGGAACTGACTATCTGTCTGGTCAACGATTTCGACTAGAGGCTACGACCAAGCTCCCGAGCAAAGAAACTGACAGTCAGTTTGACATGCTGACTGTCAATTTGGACAATCAATTTGACCAAAATTAGATTTTGACCAGAATCAGATTTTGACCAGAGAGAGAATAAAATATATTGTAATATATTTATCAAATCAACTAGCATTTGAAACATCAATTATGTTCAATTCACCTCTAGGAAAACAAAATATAGATTCATCTAAGGGTTTGGTGAAAATATCTGCTCGTTGCATATCTGTTCTGATGTAACTAACATCAATATCCCCTTTTGCCGTATGATCTCTTATAAAATGGTGCCGTATTTCAATATGCTTAGTTCTGGAACATTGAACAAGATTATTAGCAATTTTAATGGCACTTTTATTATCACACAAGAGTGGCACTTTATCAAATTTAATTCCATAATCCAAAAATGTCTGCTTCATCCACAAAATTTGAGCACAACAACTTCTTACAGACACATATTCTGCTTTAGCGGTGGAGAGAGCTACAAAATTATGCTTCTTAGATGACCACGACACTAATGATCTCCCCAATAATTGATAACTACCAGATGTGCTTTTTCTATCAATCTTACAACCAGCATAATCTGAATCCGAATATCCAATTAACTCAAAGTTTGCATTTTTCGGATACCAAAGTCTTAGGTTGGGATAGCATTTCAAATACGTAAGGATTCTTTTAATAGCAATCAAATGGCATTCCTTAGGATCTAATTGAAATCTAGCACATAAGCACACACTAAACATGATATCAGGCCTAGATGCAGTGAGATAAAGCAAACTACCAATCATAGACCTATAGAGTTTAGAATCAATCGATTTTCCATTGTTGTCCATATCCAGATGTCCATTTGTGGCCATGGGAGTTTTGATTGCTTTAGCATCTTCCATCCCAAAGCGCTTGAGTAAGTCCTTCACGTACTTCGTTTGACTCACGAACATGTCGTTCTTAAGTTGCTTGATTTGAAGTCCGAGGAAGAAACTTAGCTCGCCAATCATTGACATCTCGAATTCCCTAGACATCATTTCTCCAAACTCATGACAGAAATTTTCATTAGTAGATCCAAAGATAATATCATCAACATATATCTAACAAATAAATAGATCTTTTTCAATCATTTTTGTAAAGAGAGTTGTATCAACCTTCCCAAGTTTAAAACCTTTTGATAAAAGAAAGTCTCTAAGTCGTTCATACCAAGCTCGAGGAGCTTGCTTGAGACCATAGAGAGCTTTAGACAGTTTAAACACATGGATTGGAAATTTGGAATCTTCGAAACCGGGAGGTTGTTCCACAAAGACTAGTTCAAATATCTCACCATTTAAAAATGCACTTTTTACATCCATTTGAAATAACTTAATATTAAAACTTGATGCATAAGCAAGAAGTATACGAATAGCTTCAAGTCTTGCCACAGGTGCAAAAGTTTCATCAAAGTCTAAACCTTTGACTTGAGTAAAACCTTGTGCAACAAGACGAGCTTTGTTTCTAACAACTACACCATTTTCATATTGCTTATTTCTAAAAACCCAATTACCTATCTTCCGGTAAATTTTGACATTGATCCATCAAGGAAGCAAAACGTTATGGAGTTGGGAGTATGACATAGTTTCTGTTCGGAAATCTGCAACTGTGCACACTTGTGATTTTTGTGCTAATTTTTCTGTTAGTTTTTAGAAAGTGGGCCAAAAGAAAAATTTGTAGAAAAAGCCATCAGGAAATAGTGAAAAAAACATTACAAAAGAAGCACCTGAAAAAAGATACGGTCAAAATACCAACTTTGTGTCACATGGACAGAAATCAGCAGTTTCCAAATTAGGTCTGCTCTTTGTGCTTTCAGGTTCCAAATTACATATCATTGAGCTATCTCGTGTCTACCACTTGTATCCACTGCTATACACTTGCCTTAGACTATCACCTACCCTTGGTTGATCAGCAACTTAGGCTCAATGCTAGATACGAACAAAAATTCAATTCTATGCAATTCTAAGATTAATTGATTGTTTACTCCTTGCTACTCATACATAGCCTTCCGAGCTCCACTTTCTTCCAACTCAGTTATAGATTTACTTTGCAATCGTGTGCTCCACCACTATCACAAGTTGTCACGAACCAGCCTACCGGATTGCCTCGCCTGTCGCAGTTGGTAAGAAACTTGCAAGAGCTTGGTAAGAAGCTTGAGCGAGAGTGAATTTTACTCCTTGTCCACCACCTAGTAGTTGATAGGAAGAATATATACACTGTGTTTTCTCTTGTCTTCTACTAACAATGATAGGATCAGAGACTGGAGTTCCGGATGGAGATGATTGTGTTACAAGAATTGAGCTAATGAAGTACGTGGAGGATCATTAAAGTGCGTTGAGAGGCATCAACGTAAACCTCACCAAGCTTGCTCAAGACAATGAGCATAGGATGGAGTAGATCGAGCGGAGCATCGTCAGCCTCATCTCAAGAATGGAGCACTTGGAGAGGCAGCCACCTCCACCTGCGGCACATCAAAGGGTGGGAAACCTTGCTGCCCATGGAGATGAAGAAGCATCCCTTGCTGACGACATAGAGAATGATGAAGGTGAAGGGAGTGTCGGCATTCCAGATGATCAATCTGCTGAATGGGAGGCACGGCTACACCATCGTCTTCACCGCAATCATCATGGTATGAGAGGTAACTATGATAATGTTAATCGACATCCTGGTAATGTTAGTGACACATTTTCTAAAGTTAAATTTACCATGCCATCTTTTGCGGGTCGTTATAATCCGGATGAATATTTAGAATGGGAGTTAACCGCGGATCAAAAATTCTCATGTTTTGAAGTTCCTAAAGAACATAGAATTAGACTTGCCACTAGTGGATTTACTAGTTTTGCATTGTCGCGCTGCGAAACTGGGACTACGACTACTCCCGTGGAGACCTAGCTCGCTGCAGCTAGTCCCATATATGCATACCCTTGACTTCCCAGGATAAGTCAAGCACAGGAGTATATTTACATTGCAACAGAGTAACTTACAAAATATTTAAGCAGTGTGGCCTGCTGGCCTTAATATTACATAAAGAGATTACAATGCCTCCGCGGCATACATGGTTTAGCAAAAAAAAAATAACTACACAGCAGAAGATAGGTGACCCTCCCACAAAAGAAGTTGACGGCAGAACAACACACATCAAGGTTCTAGCGGAACTGGCTCTCCTTCATCTGGATCCACAAAGTTCTCCACGCCTTCATCTGGATTATTGAACGCTTCTTCTAATGGATTGAAGGTTGCAAGAGTCAGTACTTACGTACTCAGCAAGTCATAGGTAAGAGTAGATACATATAGTAGTGATGATATGAACCTAGACTAGTCAAGAATTATGGATGTTTGTAAAATAACCTTTTCTTTCATATCTCAACTCATCTCATCTTATGGCAGCACTTTTCATAACATAGCATTGCTATTCATGTTCACTAAATTATAGCACTACCACGACACGTCGACACACGATAGCCCACGGTAGCACTCCTTATCATGAAAACACATGTCATTTGGGTAATCTTGACTTAACAAATTTTATTTAGAAAACATACTTGTGTCACACCCCGTGGATTTAATCCACCACAGCAGACTCCTATAAACCCGGGAGCTCGGAGTATTCGAATACGTTTTTAACTCTGCAGAGAGGTACCAATTTACCCGCAAGATATTCCACTTTCATGCCTTTCCTATCAAAATGATTGGACCCCTGACTCACTTCATACTGTGAGTGGCAAGGTGGAGATAACAAGAACTTTTGTTATGTTTCACTTACAATTCACCCCTGACCCTGTGGATCTCTCGCGAACCACAGTTGTGGCGGGTTGTACCCAAACCCCCACCCCTATGCATATTCCCATTACTGGGTTAGCGTGCATGATCACCTTCAGTGATATGTGTAGGAGCCGCACTCCGTGCAAATCGTGCATCACATCACATCTCATGCAGGGGTTTCATGTGCAATCCACATAAGTACTTGTTCAGGCCTGTTCCATACCAGGCTTGCTGTTAGTACGTTGTTCATGCCACTAGACGCACAACACAAGGTTCTAGTCCTTATATGCCAGTGACCAGACCATCCACAACCTTGCACCTTCAGTGCCTGCACATCCTTTGCAGTTAAGCACCTCCAGTGCTACCACCATTCCACACCAAAATTCTGGTCACGGCTAAGGGTTTTATTTCATGAATATAAGTATATACATAAATATATATTAGTTCATGGCTCAGAACTTGTTCATTTCACATTTCACAGACAACCAGTCTAGTACTGCCAATTCATAATTCAACCATTCTCAATCTTTCACATGCAATATTATCTATATTCAAGGTTATATTATAGCAACTCTTAAAATATAGGTTCAAGATGTCCAAGAATATGACTTGCCTTCCGCGTCCTAAGAGACAACAGTTGATGTTGGGTCGACAATGAAGTCCTCGAACTCAACTTATGGATCTGCTCGACGATAAACAAACACACAATGGTTACTAATTATATTAAAATGTTTTATGACTTATATGCAGATATGCTTAACAGAATAATTGAATTATGCTGAGATTAGTTGAGACTACAGACTGGACTGAGTCAAGATTCTAGGGTTTCAAGGAATTTGGGCTAAGGATAGGTGTTAGATGTTCTTAGGGTTTCAAGGTTGCAATAAGGACATCAATTTTGTGGATGGTTTGATCAAAACAGCGAATGTCAACTGATTGACATTCGGTTCAAGGCTCTGACATAGATTCAAGGAAAGTTAGAGAGTTTATCTCAAGTTGTGGTAGAAAAAGAAAATGTAGATTATAGCTCTACAATTTCAGTGGACAAAGTTATTTTTAAAATGCACAGCCAGAAGAAGGTGAACAAGGCCAATGCCACTGGCTGACAAGCTCTGGCATAGGGCTGACAATGCCAGAAACTAGGGTTTGCCATATCTTTTGATATAGGGCTCCAATTGATGCACCACTTTGTCTGGGAGGTAGGCCTTGATAACAGGAACAAATGATACAACAAGTTCCACGGCTGAAGATGGCCGGACGGCAAGAAATCTGGTGATGAACTGCGGTGATCTCGGTGCACTGAAATAGTTCTGGACACAGATCTTGGCAAGGCTATAACTTTCAATCTAGACCGATCTAGGTGTCGATCTAGAAGACAAAAGTACTCAGGAGATTGAGGCACATCTAGAGGACAAGGTGGTTGAAGCTGGATCGGCCGTAATCATTTTTTCGGTGAACGGCGCCGGAGAAGATGACACGAGAATTGGGCATTTTTGATACAAGTCGATTGAACTCAATTCTTTGCTCGAGGAGTATCTAAGAGGTATAAGGAAGCTGTTGGTGAAGTCAATTTTACTGGAGGATTACCGGAGAAGCCTGGCGACGTGAGCCGATTTCTGGTAAAATTCCAATTTGAGAACAGTTTCGATTCGAGTTAAATTTTAAAATCTTGATGCACTGGCTTGCTAAGGATAGTTCACTGATCAATTTAATCTACAGATTCGAAGGCTAATTTGGGATAAACCAAGCTGCATTGCCGGAACAGGGCAATTTGAGAATTCCGGTGATCGCCGGCGTTAAAGGTCACTGGTGAGCAATTAAATGCTATCACACAGAGAGAAGGATAAGAAAAACTCACTGGTGGCTTTAATTTGGCAAGTGGTGCAGTGGAGCGTGCTGGCACCATGAGCCTCCTCGACGGTTCGCCGGAGAAGAAAATGAAGGTGGGAAAATCTGGGACTTAGCTGATTTCTGGTGAAGTGTGAAGAAGTTACTGGGTACAGGGGTGCTTAAATAGGCACAGCGAAGCTTGCAAAGAGGGAACAGCATGGAAATTGGCACCGATGATGAGACTGGTTGGGCACAGAAGCAACAGCGGTGAACGGTGACGCGACGGCGCGCAGGCGGTGCAACAGCTTTGCCAGCAGCGGTCGGGGCGCATTGGAATTTGATTTGGGATGGCGCAGATGCGGAGGCAATGACACAGCTCCGGAAACGACACATAAGAACATGCAAAATGTGTCTTCACGGGCGCGCGCGAAAACGCAGCTGGGGCACGGGCGAAAATCCTCCGGTCGCAGCACTGCTACGGCGAAGTTCTGGCTGAGGTCACGTGCGCACAAGGTGGCACGATTGCTCACAAACACAGGCGACAAGAATTTCTGGCCGGCGGCGAGGCAACACGGCGCGGAAGCACAGCACAGCTCCAGTCGAACGGCCTCTGAAGATTGGTCGAAAGGAACGACCAGAGCTGGTCGAAAAAGGCTGAAAAAGAAGAGAAGGATTGATTTGAAATTTCTAATTTTGGGTTTTGGACTGATTGCAAATCTGGAGATTTTAGAAGGTTAAAACTGAATTCGATTGCACTGATCTGTCAAACTATATTCAACAAAATATTTGATAAAGATATTTGATAAAATTTGGCACATTTGAATAGTTTTTTATATAAACTGAAAATAGGGTATTTTAGGGTAATTGAAATCTGAGTTTTGGTCGATTTCGAATTCTGGCATTTAGGATGAGATTTTGAAATCTGGACAGAAGGGGAAATTCTTTCAAATAGCA
Source organism: Pharus latifolius (assembly GCA_019359835.1). Lineage (NCBI taxonomy): Eukaryota > Viridiplantae > Streptophyta > Magnoliopsida > Poales > Poaceae > Pharus > Pharus latifolius. The sequence continues at coordinate 72,183,181 of CM033322.1, forward strand.
TTTGGAAGAGGTTTACTGAAGAAATTCTAAATTTGGTATTGATTTGCAACATTTAGCTTTTTAGGCTTATGGAAAATCTGGAAAAGGACTGATCTGCGATACCTTTTGGACTGATTTGTGAAAAGAGTCTAGATGATGAAATCTGGCTGCCAACTTTTTGGTTTAAGGTATTGGCATACCCATGATCATAATCTAAGAATAATCTGCTCTGAATAAGGTCAAGATTTGGCTAAATCTGAGTTTAGAGTATTTAGGATAATTAAATTAATTCTGTTTTCGAAAACAAAAGTTTTGACAAATCTGGGATTTAGAGATGGAATTGAATCTGGCTTCTGAAGACTATTAGGTTCAGAGTAACTAATAGATCACATCTGAGCAATCTGATCTTGATTTGGGTTTATAGAATAAATTTGGAAATTTTAGGGCTTGATAAAAGTAATGATCTGCCTACTACTACAGATATATGCATGCATGTTGTTCATGAAAAAGGAAGTTTTCACCCCTAAACTCAGAGTGTTACATGCATCATATTGGTGGCATGAAATTAAACAAACGGATACTTCCCCTATCACTTGGAATGCTTTGAAAGAATTAATGCGCTCTAGATTTGTACCCTCATATTATGCTAGAGATTTACTGAATAACTTGCAGCGCTTGAACCAAGGTAATAAGTCTGTAGAAGAGTATTATTAGGAGTTACAAATTGGTATGTTGCCTTGTAAAGTGCAAGAAGAAGAGGATGCAAAAATGTCTAGATTTTTTGGGGGTTTAAACCGTGAAATCTGGGACATATTAGAGTATAAGGATTATCATAGTATCACTCGTTTGTTTCATCTTGCTTGTAAAGCTGAAAGGGATGTACAAGGATGCCATTCTAGGACGTGAGGTAATTTTGGAGGTTCTCCTTCATCACGACTGACCCACGGGGCTGCAAAAGCCCCATCCTCTACGTTTGATCGTACACCTCCACTGGCTGCCCCTTCTTCCACACCGTCACGTGCTCTAGATGCAAGCAAATCAACCACGGTCCAAGCCCCTACGAAAAGTGCTTCTTCAGTGGCTTCTATAGGGCGATCCCGAGACTTGCAATGTTTTCGTTGCAAAGGTTTTGGACATACGATGCGTAATTGTCCTAGTCAGCGTGCTCTCCTTGTGAGAGAAGACGGTGAGTATACTAGTGCTAGTGATGTTGATGCGAATGATTTGGCTCTTGTTGCAACTAAATCTGCAGGTGAGAATGAAGAAGATGTCGAACGCTTGACAGCTGAAATGTCAGAGAAGTACATGACCCTTGTTTCCCGGCGTGTACTTAGTGCACAACCTGAGCGCGCCGAGCAAAATCAACGCCATAACTTGTTCCAAACCAAATTCGTCGTGAATGAGTGCTTAGTGCAAGTCATTATTGACAGCGGAAGTTGCAACAATCTTGCTAGCAAAGACATGGTCGAGAATCTTGGCTTGACCACCAATCCACATCCAACTCCATATCATCTTGAATGGTTGAACTCCTGTGGTAAGTTGAAGGTAACAAAAGTTGTGCGAGTGCCTTTCTCTCTTGGTTCGTATCATGATTATGTTGATTGCGATGTTGTACCTATGGAAGCATGCTCTCTTTTGTTGGGTAGACCTTGGATATATGATAGAGCTGTTGCTCATCATGGTAGAACTAATCAATATGCTTTCATGTTCAAAGGCAAGAAAATTATATTGGATCCCATGACTCCTGCTGAACTACTGTAAACTGTTGTAGAAAGAGCTAAAAAGGGTAAATCAGAGTGTGATAAAAGTGTAGATAAAGAATTGAACCCACCAAAGAAGAAAGAACCAAGTTCTAAGAAATCTGAAATTAGATTCAAGGGTACTGTTTTACTAGCTACTACAACTATTTTACATGTGGACGATAATTCTAGTTGCCATGATTTGACTACAACTCCTCCTGTTGCTTTGTCTATTGCTTTGCCTCTTGTTGTTACTAACCTTTTGCAGGAGAATGTGATGGAGTCGAGGACGACTCCAATTCAAGAAGGGGAGGATCATTAGGACATCACCAACACAGAAATGAACACGGCGCCTCTCACTTCTTTCACTATTTTCGCTACCACCACTACATCGTCGAAAGATCAAGGAGGACGACAAGTCGGCATGAATTCATGTGATGAACCATTCAAACCATCTATACTGGAGGGTCAGCGAGCCACACCCAATACGGAGAAACCCCTGAGGCATCAAGTCAAGCCCAAGTTCAAGCCCAATTCGTCCACAAATCTAGTTCGGCCATCCAGCAGCAGTCCGACTTCAAACGGATGTCCAGGCCACGTACGGAGTCCATTTAGGACAAATGAGTACTTCACAGAGAAGCCCACGACAACACCTTTCCAATGGACTTGGGCCTATGGCCAAATTCCTTCTAGGTCGTCCGCAATCGATGAAACAATTCGTGAACAGAACCTGCCTAGTGCTGTGCCACCTCTACTTTGGGCCCAAGGCCCGTGTATCCCTAGGGTTACATGGGGATGGGTTCTCTAGCCGGTGGCCTCCCTCTGGCCGCCATACTCCTGCTACATATGGCCACCACCCCCTATCTTTTTCGGTTAGGTTATTAACTATGTTGTTCCCCTGTTGTGTGAGAGACAAGTGTTCATCGGAGTAGTGTCCCCGGACCTGGTTTGATGAAAGATAACCTCAATTTGTTCATCTGAAATTCAGATTGCGTTCTTTCTCGTTCTTGCTCATTTCTTCTACTGCGTGCAGGAATTAACCTTCGTGGTAAGGTCATCGGAGCGTGAGCACAGTTGACAACGACAAGTGCGTGGGTGTAGCGATTGCAAGGACTCAATCCCCACTGATTGGAAGCCTTGAAACGCGAACGTCTCCGTTCCACAAAGTAGAACCTACCAGAAGATCGGGCCACTGTTGCATCAGTTAAAACAAAGAGATACAAAGAACAGTGAAGACTGATGTAGATGCTACTGCCTCTTCTATCTTTTGCAAACTTAGGCATCGCTATGGGCCGAACTTGGATTTGAATCCAACGGCAGAAAATTCAATTTTTGATAATGAAGATCAAATGGCTGCGACCATGGCTAAGGTTAAGCCCATAGTAGATAAACTATTAGAAAACCTCAAGCTTGTATAAGACTTTCTTCTCATTGCAATTTTTTAACAATGGGAACAGAAATTCTTTGATGTATCGAATTTTTATAACCTGCAAATACATATAACTAATAGAAAATGCAAATGCATGATTAACAGAATTTGAAATAACAGGAAACATACTCAACTTCCATCAAAATGTTATAGTTATATTCCCCTAGCCCCCTCCTGAGATCACTAATGATGAGGATACAGTATAGTAATCTCAGGATAAAAAACATGGACTAAAAAGACCATGACTAGCGAGTCTCTTATGCGTTGAGAAATGGCTTAGAGAAGAGATATCTCAACTAGATTTTATCATGAAGTCGCAAGGATAAACAACTTAATATAAATGCCAAAGCTTTTTGCGAACTGACAGCCACCCAAATGATCAGAAACATGCTAGTAAGTCTCGTATACGTTAAGAAACAGCTTATTTAGAGATGTCTTATCTAGATGCGACCATGGGATCAGTCAGTGAATCCACTTTAAACATCATAGTAAGATGGTTATTTGCGAGCAGCCCCCGAGCTTAGCTCGAGAAAAATTAAGGATAGAAAATGGGAACACAACCATAACATAAAGTGAAAAAAGCACTATATTATTAAAGGAAATATGCTAATGAAAAAGAGAAACAGAAATGAGAAAACTTACACATAAAACTTGCGCAATTGATCTATATTCCAAGAATTGGATAAGATCCTTCCATCTTCCATAGTTAATCGAGTTGATCCTGGTCGCGGAATTGAAACCACAGTATAAGGACCTTCCCACTGAGGAGAGAACTTGTTGCAATTGGACTGGTTATGGATTTTTCTTAAAACCAACTGACCCACATGAAGACTACATGGTCATACCTTTCTACTGTGATATTTACGCAAAGCTTGTAAATAGGCAGCAGACCTAATCAATGCTCAATCACGCCTTTCTTCGAGAAGGGAAATTCATCTTCTCGAGCATCACTTTGATTGTCAATATCTAAGTGACTTAGGTGAGCCGAACCAAGTTGTATTTCAACTAGTAAGACAGCTTCTGAAACAAAAACTAGTTGGAAAGGCGTCCTGCCTATAGCTCGACTGGATGTGGTACGTAACACCTATAATACAGAATAGACTTCATCTACCCAACGATGACGACATCACTATGATGGATACACAGTACTTCAATTCCATCACCTCCTATGCAAGGACCAATTACAAGGGCACGTTCACGACAGTTAAATTACCAGGAATCATGGGATATACCAGCAAGGATGTAATTCTTCACCAAGGCAAGCTTTGGCCCATGTTGTACACGAGATGGAGTAGCTCACCTTCAAATGAACATAAAATCTGCATACAGAGTCCGTTTGGAATTCTTGAGTACTTGATGGAAAGCTTATTCTAAGACCTTTCCAATGGATCCAACCCCACCTTCAGATTCCTTCTGAGTCGGCCGCAATCATCAAAACAAGTTGACATACAGAGAACCTGGACTCTTAGGTGCTGCGTCACCTCTCTGTTGGCCCATGGCCCATGTACCTTTCCTAGGGTTGCGAGCCAACCCTAGCCGCCACCCCTCTCTCCTTTATATGGCTGAACTCCTCAAGTTCTTCCTTAGGTTATTTGCTACATTATTTCCCGCTGCGTGAGATACAATTGTTAATCGGAGTAGTGTCGAAAGACCTGGTTTGGTGAAAGATAACCTCAGTGTTCGTTCTAAAATTTTAGATTGCTTTGCATCTTGTTCTTGCTCATTTCTTTTACTGCGTGTAGTAATTAACCTTTGTGTTAAGGTCATCCGGGCATGAGCACGGTTGATAACGACAGATGCTTGGGTGTAGTGATTGCAAGGACTCAATCCCCGCTGATTGGAAGCCTTGAAACGTGAATGTCTCTGTTCCGCAAAGTAGAACCTATCGGAAGATCAGACCGCTGTCGCATCAATTGGTATCAGAGTCACAGTTGCCCATTAGGTATCACCACTTTTCCCTTTGTTTGTTGCTGTTTTCCATCACCTAGAGTCCCAAAAAAAACCAGGTTCACAAAAATATTTGTTTTACTCCTTCCAAACCCGTTTGTGTCTTTCGATCTGTTAATTTTGGTTTGTTAAATTGAGTTTGCGTCCGTTCTAGTGTTGTCTAGTTGCTGGTCATAGCTTTGATCCTTTTAAAAAACAAAAAAATCCCATGCCAACAACCCATCCAACAACCCAAACCCTGATTTCCAATCTCAGCCAGATAAACCCCTTTCCTGCCGCCGCCAACAAAAACGCCATAACGTTTGATTCCGTGACCCTTATTTAGTGAAACCAAAGAGGGAAGATTCATAACTCAATTTTCCATCCTACTGTAAACTTTCATGTCCATCCATTCCGGGAGTAAAACGTTATGCACTTTGCAATCCGAGGTGCTTGCTGTTTTTCAGATCTGCAACCGCACGCAATTGTGAATTTTGTGTGAATTTTTCTGTTGTTTTTCAGAAAGTTGGCCTAGAATAAAAGTTGTGGGAAAAGACGTCAAAAAACATAGAAAAATGAATCATAGAAAAAGAGGCATCTGACAAAAAGATACGGCCAAAATACCAATGTGCTGTCATGTGGACAGAAACTGCAGTTTCCAAATTTGATGTGATCCTGTGTTTTTCAAGTTCCATATTCCATATCTTTGAGTTTTTTCCATGTCTACCACTTGTATCCACTGCCATATACTTCCGTTAGCCTATTCTCCATCCTTGGTTGATCAGAAACTTAGGCTAAGTGCTAGATACGAACAAAAATTCAATTCTATGCAATTCTGAGATTAATTGATTGTTTAATTCTTGCTACTCATACCTAGCCTTCCGAACTCCACTTTCTTCCAACTCAGTTACAGATTTACTTGCAATCGCAAGCTCCATCACTATCATAAGTTGTCACAAACTAGCCCACCAGATTGCCTCGCCTATCGCAATTGGTAAGAAGCTTGAGCAAGACTGACTTTTACTCCTTGTCCACCACCTAGTAGTTTATAGGAAGAATATATACACTGTGATTTCTCTTGTCTTCTACTAACAATGACAGGATCGGGGATTGGAAATCCGGATGGAGACGAGTGTGTTACAAGAATTGAGCTCATGAAGTATGTGGAGGATCATCAAAGCGCGTTGAGAGGAATCGACGCCAAAGTCACCAAGCTTTCTCAAGACAATGAGCATAGGATGGAGCGAATCGAGCGGAGCATCGCCAACTTCATCACAAGAATGGAGCACCTTGAGATGCAGCCATCTCCACCTGCGGCTCTTGGCCCTCCCAATGGAGGTCAAAGGGTGGGAAACCTTGCTGCCCATGGAGATGAAGAAGCATCCCTTGCCGATGACATAGAGGATGTTGAAGGTGAAGAGAGTGTCGGCATTCCGGATGATCGTGCTGCTGAACGGGATGCATGGCTATGCCATCGTTTTCACCGCAATCGTCACGACATGGGAGGTAACAATGGTAATATTAATCGACATCATGGTAATGTTAATGACACATTTTCTAAAGTTAAATTTACCATGCCATGTTTTGCGGGTTGTTATAATCCAGATGAATATTTAGAATGGGAGTTAACCGCAGATCAAAAATTCTCATGTTTTGAAGTTCCAGAAGAACATAGAATTAGACTGGCACTAGTGAATTTACTAACTTTGCATCATATTGGTGGCATGAAATTAAACAAACGGATAATGTCCCTACCACTTGGAGTGCTTTGAAAGAAATAATGCGAGCTAGATTTGTACCCTCATATTATGCTAGAGATTTATTGAATAACTTGCAGCGCTTGAACCATGTTAATAAGTCCGTAGAAGAATATTATCAGGAGTTACAAATTGGTATATTGCGTTGTAAAGTGCAAGAGGATGAGGATGCAAAAATGTCTAGATTTTTTGGGGGTTTAAACCGTGAAATCCGGGATATATTAGAGTATAAGGATTATCATAATATCACTCATTTGTTTCATCTTGCTTGCAAAGCTGAAAGGGAAGTACAGGGATGACAAGCTCGATCACGGGGAGGTCTTTTTGGAGGATGTACTTCAGCTCCGTCCACACCTACACCCAGGACGCCACCTGCACCCTCTGCTGGTCATTCTACTTCATCTACTTCCCGTACACGTCCCGCTGATTCTACAATACCATCACGTGCTCCCGCAGTGAGCAAATCAGCGACGGTGCAAGCACCGGCGAAGAGTGCTTCATCGGTGGCTTCCACGGGCAGGATCCATGACACACAGTGCTACTGTTGTGGGGGATGGGGCCATGTCATGAAGGACTTTCCAAATCAGTGAGCCCTCATTGCAAAAGACAACGGTGAGTATACTAGTGCTAGTGATATTGAGGAGGAAGATTTGGCTCTTGTTGCGGCTAACCCTGCATGTGACGAACATGAGACGGATAGTGATGACGTTGGAGTGGACAGATTTGGAGCTGAAGCATCCGAGAGGTATATGAGCATTGTAGCGCAGTGAGTACTTAGTGCTCAAATGGAGAGAGCGGAGCAAAATCAGCGCCACATCTTGTTCCAATTGAAGTTCGTTGTGAAGGAAAGATCGTGTCACGTCATCATCGATGGCGGGAGTTGCAACAACCTTGCTAGCACTGAGTTCGTCGAGAAGCATGGTTTGACCACGTAGCTACACCCGTGGCCATATTACATTCAATGGTTCAATGCTTGCAGAAAGTTGAAGGTAAATAAAATTGTGAGAGTGCATTTTTCGATTGGTGCCTACCATGATCATGTAGATTTTGATATAGTGCCTATGCAAGCTTGTTCTTTGCTTTAGGTAGGCCTTGGCAATATGATACTGATGCTTTACACCATGGTAGAAGCAATAAATACACATTTACACATAAGGGAAGAACCGTTGAATTAATTCCAATGACCCCTGCTGCAATTCTGAAAGATGAATTAGAAAGAGCCAAAAAAGAACGTAAGGAAAACGGTACTAAAACTGAAAATCAGATTGTAGCTAAAGAAGTTTTCCCACCTAAAAAGGATAAGAAAGAACCTGGTGTTAAGAGGGCGGGAATTAAATTGAAAGGTGCTAACATGCTTGGTACGAAATCTAATTTACTTGAGCTTGATGTGTCTACTTCAGAATGTTATGCTTTGATTTGCAAGGAGGCTTATTTCTCCCTTGACAAATTGCCTAGCACTTTGCCTCCTGTGGTCACTAACCTTTTGCATGAGTATGAGGATGTATTTCCGGATGAGATTCCCCAGGGCTGCCACCTATGAGAGGTATTGAGCATCAAATCGACTTGATTCTGGGAGCGTCTTTGCCAAACTGTGCACCTTACCGAACCAACCCTGAAGAGACTAAGGAAATTCAGCACCAAGTCCAAGACTTATTGGATCGAGGGTATGTACGGGAAAGCCTTAGTCCTTGTGCCGTTCCTGTTATTTTGGTTCCTAAGAAAGACAGTAGTTGGCGAATGTGTGTTGATTGTCAAGCCATTAATAATATCACAATAAGGTATCGTCATCCTATTCCTAGGTTAGATGATATGCTTGATGAGTTAAGTGGTTCTATACTTTTTTCTAAGGCTGACTTGCGTAGTGGTTACCACCAATTAGAATGAAACTAGGAGATGAAGGGAAAACCGCATTTAAAACTAAGTTCGGGTTATATGAGTGGTTAGTCATGCCTTTTGGTTTAACTGATGCGCCTAGCACTTTCATGCGATTAATGAATGAAGTTTTATGTGCTTTCATTGGTAGATTTGTGGTGTTCGATGATATTCTGATTTATAACAAGTCTCATGATGATCACTTACAACATTTACGTGCTATTTTTAAGGCATTACGCGATGCACGTTTATTTGGTAACTTTGACAAGTGCACCTTTTGCACGGATCGAGTCTCTTTTCTTGGCTATGTTGTTACACCGCAGGGAATTGAGGTAGATGAAGCCAAGATTGAAGCAATCAAGAGCTGGCCGATCCATGAGGCAGTCACACAAGTGAGGAGTTTTCACGGTCTTGCAGGGTTCTATCGGCGTTTCATGAAGGATTTCAACACCATTACGGCACTGCTGAACGAGTTGACAAAGAAGGGCGTCACTTTTCAATGGGGACCAGCACAAGAATATGTTTTTAATGTGCTGAAAGAGAAACTTACACATGCACCTCTACTCCAACTTCCGGATTTTGGTAAGACTTTTGAGTTAGAATGCGACGCTAGCGGATTTGGAATAGGTGGTGTGTTTCTACAAGAAGGTAAACCCATTGCATATTTTAGTGAGAAACTGAATGGGCCTGCTTTAAATTATTCGACTTATGATAAAGAATTGTATGCTTTAGTGCGTGTGTTAGAAACTTGGAAACACTATCTTTGGCCCAAGGAATTTGTTATCCATTCTGATCATGAATCTTTGAAATATATGAGAAGTCAAGCTAAACTAAATAAACAGCATGCTAAATGGGTTGAGTTCATAGAGTCGTTTCCATATATTATTAAGCACAAGAAAGGTAAAGACAATGTAATTGTTGATGCGTTGTCTAGGTGGTATACTTGGTTATCACAACTTGATCATAAGATTTTTTGATTGGAAGCAATAAAAGAATTATATGCTACTGATTTGGACCTTAATTCATGAATTGTAGAGAAGGAAGAACATGGAATAAGTATGTGCTGAATGATGGGTTGCTTTATCATTCTAACAAGTTATGCATTCCAGCTAGTTCTGTTCGTCTCTTGTTTTTGCAGGAAGCGCATGGAGGTGGTTTGATGGGACATTTTGAAACTAAGAAGATAGAAGATATTCTGGCCACACACTTCTTTTGGCCTAAGATGAGGCACGACGTCGAGCGCTACGTGTCACGTTGCACCACTTGCAATAAAGCTAAGTCTCTCTTAAAACCACATGGTCTTTATATGCCTCTTCCTATTCCTAGCGTTCCTTGGGAGGATATTTCAATGGATTTTATTTTAGGACTGCCTAGGACCAAAAGGGAAAGGGATAGTATATTTGTTGTGGTTGATAGATTTTCAAAGATGGCACATTTTATACCCTGCCATAAGAGCAATGATGTTACAAACGTTGCTGATTTGTTTTTCAGGGAGATTGTTCGTTTGCATGGAGTGCCCAACACCATCATTTCAGATCATGACGCGAAGTTCTTGAGTCATTTTTGGAGAAGCTTATGGAACAATTTGGGGACGAAGTTGCTATTCTCTACTACATGTCACCCCCAAACTGACGGTCAAACGGAAGTTGTCAATCGCACGTTGTCAACTATGTTGAGGGCTGTTCTAAAGAAGAATTTGAAGATGTGGGAGGAGTGTTTACCTCATATTGAGTTTGCTTATAACCGGTCCGTACACTCCACCACCAAGGTAAGTCCGTTTTAGGTAGTATATGGTTTTAACCCACGTGCTCCTATTGATTTTCTACCTTTGCCTACTTCTGAAAAATTAAATTTTCATACTAAGACACATGCTGAATTTATTAAGAAAATGCAGGAATTAACTAAGGAGAAGATAAAAAGGATGAATGAAAAATATAGAGTTGCTGGTAGCCAGGGTAGAAAACATTTAACCTTTGAACCTGGTGACCTTGTTTGGTTGCATTTGAGAAAAGATAGATTCCCCGAGTTGAGAAAGTCTAAATTAATGCCTCGAGCTGATGGTCCTTTTAAAGTGATTGAAAAGATTAATGATAATGCATATAAGCTTCAGTTGCCTACAGATTTCGGGGTTAGTCCCATGTTTTATTTCAGATTTAAAGCCTTACCTGGGTCAAGAAGATGAGCTTGACTCGAGGATGACTCCATTTCAAGAGGGGGAGGATGATGAGGACATCACTACGACGGATACACACACTACTTCAATTCCATCACCTCCTATGCAAGGACCAATTACAAGGGCACGTGCACGACAGTTAAATTACCAGAAATCATGGGATGTACCAGTAAGGATGTAATTCTTCACCAAGGCAAGCTTTGGCCCATGTTGTACATGAGATGGAGTCCAGGTCGGCCACCAAAGAGCAGCTCACCTTCAAACGAACATAAAAACTACATACGGAGTCCATTTGGAATGTTGAGCACATGATGGAAAGCTTATTCTAAGACCTTTCCAACGGATCCAGCCCCACCTTCAGATTCCTTCTGAGTCGGCTGCAATCATCAAAACAAGTTGACGTACAGAACCTGGACTCTTAGGTGTTGTGTCACCTCTCTTTTGGTCCACGGCCCATGTATCCTGCCTATGGTTGCAAGCCAACCCGAGCCGCCACCCTCTCTCCTTTATATGGCTGAACTCCTCAATTTCTTCCTTAGGCTATTTGCTACATTGTTTCCCACTGCGTGAGATACAATTGTTTATCAGAGTAGTGTCGAAAAACCTGGTTTGGTGAAAGATAACCTCAGCATTCGTTTTGAAATTTCAGATTGCTTTGCATCTTGTTCTTGCTCGTTTCTTCTACTGCGTGCAGGAATTAACCTTCGTGGCAAGGTCATCCAGGCGTGAGCACGATTGATAACGACAGGTGCGTGGGTGTAGCGATTGCAAGGACTCAATCCCCGCGATTGGAAGCCTTGAAACGTGAACATCTCTGTTCCGCAAAGTAGAACCTATCGGAAGATCGGGTCACTGTCGCATCACCCAAGCCCCCGAGCATAGCTTAAGGCAGTCAAAAACACATTTATTGACACCCTGTACTATCTGCCGGTTGACACGTTCAACTGCACTATTGCTCTGTGGATGAGCAACAGATGCGAAACAGACTTTAGTCCCAATGTCGTCGCAATAGTCTAAGAAAAGACCACTAACAAACTAAGAACCAATATCGGTAATGAGACGACTAGGAATACCAAATTGTGTCACTATGTTCTGATAAAAGAACTTCTTTGCCGCAGCGGCGGTAATATTTCGAACTGGTTCAGCCTCGATCCACTTGGTGAATGTATCAATGGCTACAAACAAAAACTTGTATCCATTGACTGCTTGAGGCATTGGTCCTACAATATCTATTCCCCAAATGGCAAACGGCCACATTAAGGGAATAACTTGCAAAGCATATGCTGGTTGATGAACTTGCGGAGCATGGAATTGACACATGGGCATGTTTTGACCAATTTCATGGCATCATTAAGTGCCGTAGGCCAGTAATAACCCTATCAAAAAGCTTTCCCAACCAGCGTCCGATAAGAAGCATGTGTTCCACATATTCCCTATGTATTTCTTTTAAAAGGGATTTGCATCTTCTTGAGAAATACAACGCTTAAGTACTCCTTGAGTTCCTTTTCTGTATAAGGTTCCTTCAACAAGTTTGTACATTCGTGCTTTTCTAACTAACCGATCACTGTCGATTTCATCCTCAGGAAAGGTCCCATTCGAGAGATATATCCTCAATGGATGGATCCAATCCGCTTCTTGCTCTAAGGTTGCGACCTTAGTCGTAGCCTCCGACCCTTCTTTGACAGAAGGGGATTTTAGGTGTTCAACGAACACTCCTGCAGGAGTGGATGTACGTGAGGACCCAATTTTTGACAATTGGTCTACGAGAATATTGTCTCTTCGTGGAACGAATTGGACTAACGACTGAAGTGTTTTTGCAATTTCCTCACCTCGTCCAGGTAATGACCCATTGTCTCATCAGAGATGTTGTACTTCTTTTTTACCTGGTTTACGACTAGCTGTGAGTCCCCCCCCCCACCACTAATCGGTGGACTCCAAGGGATTTGGCTGCTCGAAGCCTGGCAAGAAGACCTTCATACTCTGCTGTGTTATTGGTAGTAGCAAAGTGTAGTTGTATGACATACTGGAGTTGGTCACCCTGAGGTGTGTTTAAAACTACTCCAGCCCCCAAGTGTTGATAACTACAAGAACCATCAAAATACATCGTCCAATGGTCGATATTTTCCAAATCCGTAGGCTCTTGCATGAGTGGTTCGGGATTAGACCATTTGACCACAAAATCTACAAGAATTTGGGATTTGATCGCTACTCGAGCAGTAAAATGGAGATTGAAAGTTCCAAGTTCTATTGCCCACTTCTCAACTCGACCTGTTACTTCTGGTTTCCAGAGAATGTTTCCTAAAGGAAAGGACGATAGCAAGAAAATCTTATGCGCTTGAAAGTAATGTCGAAGTTTTCTAGAAGCCATTAAGAGAGCATAAAGTAGTTTTTGGACTTCAGGGTAACACTCCTTCGGTCCATTAAGCACTTCACTTACATAGCAAATTGGTTGTTGTACACCTTCCCTTTCAGCAACCAGCACTCCGCTAACCGCATAAGGGGTAGCAGCCAAATAGATGAGTAAAGATTCTCCCGTGATAGGGGAAACCAACACCGGAGCACTGGTGAGGTATGCTTTTACTTCTTGAAAGGCTTTTTTTGGCTTTGTCAGACCATCGAAAACCATTATGCTTACGTAGAACCTTAAAGAAAGGTAGACCATGTTCGCCTAACCGAGAAATAAAACAACTTAAAGCCGCCATTCAACCAGTCAGTCTTTGCACGTCCTTCGTTGATGAAGGGGATTGCATTTGCTCAATGGCCTGAATTATTTCAGAATTAACCTCAATGCCTCTTGAACAAACAAGGAAACCTAAAAGCTTACCCGAAGAAACCTGATCCGGGAGGATCTTCAAGTCCTGATCGCATACGGCTTCACGACCTTAACCGTATTCGGAAAGGTTTCGTGACCATGGATTAGTTCATGACCATGAAAAGGAATTTATTCTCTGTTCAGAATTGTAATCCGATCCAAATATATATAACTAAGGTTATCCGTTTAGGATTAGTTAGTTAGTTAGCTATATGAGTCTAATACGTTTAGGTTACTGAGTCTGATACGTACTCATACGATTGGACTATAAATACCTTGTAATAGGCCTAGTTTAGATCGAATATAATTACAGCCTTGGATCATATATCCAGCTTATAGTTCCTTCGACGTAGGCAAGTGTGTATAACGTTCGACGTGTAAAGCCCTCTTTGAAATAAAGAGTTGTGCAATTACTTTGAGCTGTGTTTTAGATCATCCTTTGGTTTTCGATAATTCTGAGTAAGATCCCGTTATTCCGCATATTAATCTGGGCGAGCCTAGTGCGAAAACCAAGGCTAGATCTCAAACAGATCAAGTTGGTATCAGAGCAACTTTCCTATCCTGTGGATGGTGAAGACTCGCCAGGGTTACAAAACTTTCGGCGAAACTTCAGGCGATCAATTGACGGTTCCTATAGCCGTGTCTTAGACAATGTCTGACGATACCTCCGTTCAAGCTAACCTAGCCGAACAAGTGGCTAAGCTCTCCACCGACATGGAAACCATGCTTGCTTGGATTAAGCAACAGGCCATGATTGTACCTCCTGAAGTAGGGAAGCTAATGGGTGTGAAGATTGGTGAAGACTTGCGCAGGACAGACGAAAATGAAGACAAAGGCGACCACAAGACCGACGACCTCGCCAACACCTTCTTAGCTATCGGATCTTTCAAGGTCGATGCTAAGATTGAAATACCCATATATGATGGGGTGATCGATGCCGAGAAGCTGGATTCTTGGATCGATCAACTTGAGACCTACATTGACCTGAAAGTGTTCAGTAGCGCTCAAAAGGTAAAGTTCGCACCTTTGAAGATGAAGGACCACACCAAGACTTGGTGGAAGGCCCTTGTCGTCAGTGGTGAAGTTGATGACCTTGCATGGGGTCAATTCAAACGACTTCTGCTACAAGAATTCTATACGATGGGTTACCATGAGGAGAGATGGGAGCGTTGGCACAGATTGTACCAACGGCGCGACCAGACCGTCCAAGGCTATACGACGAAGTTCCAGAGACAAGCAATGGTCATCGGCATATCGCTATCCGATCCTCAGGTATTTTGGAAATACATATCTGGACTTCAGAAATCAATCAGTACTGAGCTAAGTCTGTTCGGCGTCCAAGACATCGCGACCGCAAGCACAACTGCTATGGCGATCGAGAAGAAGAACAAATCCCGCAGTGGCAAAAGCACGAAGGAAAGTGCGACCTCGACAAAGAAAAAGCCGAGTCCGAAGAAGAACGCTTCAAAATCGGGCACGGGTGCCTTTTGTGAACATTGTCAAGTCGCGGGACACACCAAGGACAAGTGATACAAGTTTCATCCTGAACTTCGACCAAAGAAAAATGGACCAAGGAAGAGAACAACCACGGCTACTGCGACTTCACCCGACGAAGAAGTTGTCCGAGTGAATTCGGTTAATGAGGCAGATACGACCTTGTCTCTGATGGCAATGCCGAAGGAGATGGGTTTGGATCCACCGAACGACCATCACCCAATGGAGGACTTGTTCACCATCAACATCCAGGTGAAGGACGAAGTGGTCGCAACAATATTCGATCCTGGAAGTCAGAAGAATCTGGTCTCCGCAAGACTGGTTCGGCGACTTGGTTTGAAGATGACCACACACCCGCGACCATATCCACTGGGTTGGTTTACATCCGATATGAACTAACAGATTACAAGTCAGTGTGTGTTGAAGTTTGTGATATCTGCACGATATATCGATGAGGTGCAATGCGATGTTGTCCCTATCGATATCCGTCAGGTGATCTTTGGGAGTCTGTATCTGTATGATCGAGACGCTCACTTCCATCGGCGAGCGCAAGAGTATGACCTCACTAAAGACGAAGTTAAGTTCGTGATCAGTAGAGACATCCACGTCAACACTTCAAACTTGATTACCGCAAATCAAGCCAAACGAATTGTTAATGCATGTCACAAATATGTGCTTGTCATGATTCGACCTATTGGTCAAGGTGAGGGTACTCGACCATCATTGTCGTTGGCGTGCCGAGAGGGTTCTGGTCGTTTGTCGGGACTGCTGGAGGAATACAATGATCTATTCGAGACTACCCAGGGTCGTCCGCCGAAATGTCCAGTCGAGCACAAAATTCAGCTTATTTCCGATGCGACACTGCCCAATCTGAGTATGTATCGTAACTCAGTATTGGAGAATGAAGAGATTAAGAGACAACTTGGTGAGTTGTTGAACGATGGTGCCATTCAATCGAGTAGTTCACCTTGTGGATCTCCTGTGGTGTTAGTGCCAAAGAAATATGGGACTTGACATATGTGCATCGACTACCGAGCACTGAACAAGATCACCATCAAGAACCGGTACCCCCTTCCTCGTATTGACGACTTGCTAGACCAATTGAAGCATGTCGTTGTCTTCTCCAAATTGGATTTTAAGTCAGGATATCATCAAGTCAGCATCCAAGAGGAGGATATGTGGAAGACTGCGTTCAAAACACGACAAGGTCTGTTCGAATGGCTGGTCATGCCGTTTGGTATCTGCAACATCTCGGCAACTTTCATGCGTCTTATGAATGACGTATTGAGACAGTTCATCAATGACTTTGTGATCGTTTACCTCGACGACATACTAGTTTATAGTCGTTCTTGGGATGAGCACCTCATTCATGTCGAAAACGTGTTCAAACAGCTTCGGCAACATCGACTTCACCTCAACCGTAAGACGTGCGAGTTCGGCCAACAAACTCTACTTTACCTCGGATTCATGGTCGGCAACGGTACGTTGCAAATCGACCCGGATAAGGTAAAAGTAATTCGCGAATGGCCGCGACCGTGAACAGTTACGGACGTGCATAGTTTTGTGGGAGCATGCCAATATCTTCGGAAGTTCATCCGACACTTCTCGATTATGGCTTCTCCATTGCATGCATTAACCAGGATCGATCAGAAGTTCGAGTGAACAGGAAAACATGATGACACATTTCTCTTACTGAAAAGGAAGATCAGCGAGGCGCCTGTGTTAGCTATGCCGAATCTCCAGAAACCATTTGAGCTATAAACCGATGCCTCAGGTTATGCGATGGGCGCTGTGCTCATACAAGAAGGTCGACCAGTGGCATATCACTCTGAGTTATTCCAGGGAGCTCAGAAGAACTACCTGACTTATGACAAAGAGTTGTGTGCACTACATCAGGCCGTGAAACATTGGCGGTGTTATCTCTTGGGTAAAGAGACTGTGATCCACACGGACCATCAATCATTGCAATATTGCAAACGCAGTCCAAGCTACAACAAGCTCGGCACATGAAGTGGATGTCGTATCTGCAGCAGTTTAATCTAGTGATTAAGTACAAGAAAGGCGTACACAACAAATTGGCAGACATGTTGTCACGACCACCAGTTACGACCCTCTGTTTATCAGCGTTCATGCAGATTGAGCCCTCATGTCATGATGACTATGCCAATATGTACAGTGAAGACCCTGATTTTCAAACAGCACTGACTGAGCTCGAAACAGGGAAACCTACAGAGTCGTTCGTTGAGAAGGACTCTTGTACAAGGGCAATTTACTTTGCATACCTCATGGAGCACCTCCAATTCAATGGTTGCGAGAAGCGTACACATCGAAGGTAGCTGGTCACTTTGGGGTTACAAAGACGTTGCAAAATCTTCACCGACATGTGTTCTGGCCGCGTATGCAGCAAGATGTGGCTAGTTTAGTTCGAGGCTATGGTCTCTGCAGCATCTCGAAACCGGCAAACCAAAAATTAGGTTTGTACACTCCTTTGCCAGTTCCATCGCGACCATGGGAGAGCATATCCATGGATTTCTTGGGAGGATTGCCTAAGACCCAACGTGGCAACGACTATCTATTCGTGGTTGTTGATCGATTCTCCAAAATGATTATTCTTATACCTTGTCGAAAGACTATCACGGGAGAAGAAGCAGCTCGGGTATTCTTTCAACATGTTTGGACACACTTCGGACTGCCGACTTCTATTGTGTCTGATCGTGATACCTGGTTCCTTAGTCACTTTTGGCGATCGCTCTAGACGATGATGGACACCAACCTAAAGAGGAGTACTGCTTTTCATCCGCAAACTGATGGTCAAACCGAGGTGGTAAAATGTACAGCCATTCATCTCTTGAGAGGATATAACTCGAAGCACCCAAAGACCTGGGATGGAAGCATACCGTACCTGCAGTTTGCTTTTAATCGAGTAGTGCATGGTTCGATTGGAATGTCATCGTTTGAGGTATATTTAGAATTTCTACCATAGAGTCCATTCGACATGGAGTTTGTGATCCCTACCTCAGCACAGAACAGCAAGAAAGCATCTAATCAGGATCGAGCACAAAAGTTCCTGGAAGGTATTCAACGACTCCATCGAGAAGTTGAACAGAACTTGCTGAAAGCTCAACTCAAGTACAAGGCGCGACATGATCAGCACCGAGTTGATGCGTAATTTCAAGAAGGTGATATGGTATGGTTACATCTGAGTAAGGAGAGACTTAAAGGTGAAGGTAAGAAACTCAAACCCATTCGTTATGGTCTTTTTCAGATTTTTCGGAAAGTTGGTAATAATGCTTGTCAGCTCGAGTTACCTTTATACATGGATATTTACTCGATTGTCAATGTTAAGCACCTCAAACTCTTTGAGCCTTCAATGCTGGATGATGAGCCAGATACCATAGTACCATCTGTTGAAGACTTGGTCTATCAACGAGACGACCCTCTACGTGAAGATGTGATTCTGGAGAAGAAGGTGACTATCACCCGCAGTGGCACAAAGGAGACTTTTTGAATCGGTCGGAAAGATCAACGAGCACGTGCGGCAAAGTGGTACACCAGAGAAGATGGACAAGCCCAATTTCCACATCTCCAGTTTCATCGAGATGTTGCAATAGGGGTTGGCTCCTTCTCAACAAGAGAGTCATGATCCGGGAGGATCTTCAAGTCCTGATCGCATACGGCTTCGCAACCAAGTCCTGATCGCATACGGCTTCGCGACCTTAACCACGTTCGAAAAGGTTTCGCGACCATGGATTAGTTCACGACCATGAAAAGGAATTTGTTCCCTGTTCGGAATTGTAATCCAATCCAAATATATATAACTAAGGTTGTCCGTTTAGGATTAGTTAGTTAGTAAGTTATATGAGTCTAATACATTTAGGTTACTGAGTCTGATACGTACTCATACGATTGGACTATAAATACCTTGCAATAGGCCTAGTTTAGATCTAATATTATTACAGCTTTAGATCATATATCCAGCTTATAGTTCCTTCGACGTAGGCAAGTGTGTCTAACGTTTGACGCGTAAAACCCTCTTTGAAATAAAGAGTTGTGCAATTACTTTGAGCTGTGATTTCGATCATCCTTTGGGTTTCGGTAATTTTGAGTAAGATCCCGTTATTCCACATATTAATCTGGGCGAACCTAGTGCGAAAACCAAGGCTAGATGTCAAACGGATCAAAACCCCAAAAGAGCACTTTTCAGGATTCAACTTTATTCCATGTTTATTCGGATTACAAAAAGTTCCAGCAAGATCATCTATATGACCAAAGCTTTTATGGCTCTTTACAACCAGATCATCAACATAAACTTCTAAATTACACCCTAATTGAGAAAGAAAGGTCTTTTGCATCAAGCGTTGGTACGTGGAACCAGCATTCTTGAGCCCAAATGGCATCCTGATGTAACAGTAAGTACCAAATGGGGTGATGAAGGTAGTTTTCTCTTCATCTTCTTCTGCCATGCTAATTTTATGGCAGCCTGAGTAAGCATCCAAGAAGTTTATCAGTTCACAACCCACTGTTGAATCAATCAACTGATCGATACGAGGAAGGGAAAAATCATCCTTCAGGCAGGCATTATTCAAACTGGTGTAATCAACGCACATGCGCCACTTACCATTTGATTTCAGGACC
Source organism: Pharus latifolius (assembly GCA_019359835.1). Lineage (NCBI taxonomy): Eukaryota > Viridiplantae > Streptophyta > Magnoliopsida > Poales > Poaceae > Pharus > Pharus latifolius. The sequence goes on from CM033322.1 coordinate 72,202,997, forward strand.
ATGATCGGATTCGTGAGCCATTCGGGATGGTCGACCTCACGAATAAAACCAACCTTCTAGAGTTTGTCTAACTCCAAACGGATAGCTTCTTGCCGATCAAGAGCAAAACATCTGAGTTTTTTCTTTATGGGTCGCTCTCCAGGCCGAATTGCTAGCCTGTGCTCGATCACTTCCCTTGGGACTCCAGGCATGTCTGAGGTTTTCCACGCAAACACATTCACGTTAGCTTGGATGTAAGCAATGAGCACTAGTTCCTATTTGTCATCCAAAGTTGACCCAATCCGAATGGTTCCAGACGGGTCGTCGGGGAACAACAGAACTTGTTTAATTTTTTCTTCTGGCCGCGAGGATACCTTAACTGCATCTGATTCTTTGGTCGCAACCTTGACATCCCGTAGGGGAAGTTGATCAACCAGCTCAAGGGAGATTTGATCGCAAGTTAAAGCCAGAACCGGCCAAGTCCTGATCTGACTGTGATCATGCCATGAGGGCCTGGCACCTTGACTCACTGGTAAGTATAATGCATTGCCGCCATGAATTTAGCAAGTGAAGGCCTGCCAAAAATAGCGTTATAAGCTCAATCAAAATCAATTACATCAAAGGTAATCAATTCTTTTCGAAAGTTCTCTAGTTGTCCAAGTGTCACTGGTAGTACAATTTGTCCAATAGGTAACATAGAGGAACCAGGAATTATTCCAAAAAATGGGTGAGCTACTAGCTTGATTTTTGATCGAGGAATTTGCATCTCGTCAAGGGCCTTAGCAAAAACAAGGTCAAGGGAACTTCCTCCATCGACCAATACTCATCCTACCTTAGCATTGCTAATGATAGGGGATATTACCAGAAGGAGGCGCCGAAGTCGCATCAATCCCTTAGGGCAATCTTCCCGGCTGAAGGTCATGGAAAGCTCTGACCACTAAGGAAATTGAGGCTCCCCCAAAGGATCTTCAACATTCTTTACCTCATGGCAAGCAATTTTAAATTGACGCTTAGAAAAATAAGATGAAGAACCACCGAAAATAACATTAACATGATTATTAGGTACCTGATATGGCATGTCCTCATCTCTACTAGCGCCCTTATTTCCGTTGGTTTGTCCTTGGCCTGATATTGTGGGAATAGAGGTTTTACCTTGGTAAAAGTCATCCAGCTTTCTTAACCAAGTTTGACAATTCTGAAGGTCGTGTGATGAGACATTGTGCAACAAACACCATTTCTTCACTCCCTGTGGTTTAGTTTGTTTTTCTGCTTGGTCGCTATGACCAGCAGAAGAAAATTTATTAGTCTTAAGTGGAACCTTCTTACCTTTCCCTTGAGGTTGCTTGTCGATGATGTGACCTCTCAGAATTGGTCGGTTCTGGCTTTCTTTGCCTTTCTTGATTTCCCGCCCGCAGATGACTCAGGTTTCTTGCGCGAATCATCCTCCTTCTTGACCTCGAGACCTGGTTGAGGTGGTAAATTACCCTTGTCCACCATATTATTCCATTCAGCGGCCTCGGCCACATCAGAATACCGATCAGCCATGTCAAAGAGATCTGCTACTGATCGTGGTAGATGGATAAGCAAATCTTTAGTAAATCTCTAATATCGAACGGCATGCTTAAGTGCCCTAATAACGGAGCTGTTAGAGATGTTGGGGATGGTACTTCTTACCCCCACAAATCATTTAACAAACTGCCAAAGAGTTTCTATGGAAGTTTAGCGAAAATGATGAAGATCATCTTCTTTGCGGGGGTTTTTGGTAACAGTTTTGGAAATTGTTGAGGATTGCATCAAACAATATTTCCCAATTATAGATTGATCTTTCAGGCTGATTGAACAGCCAGGTCCACGTTGGACCTTTCAGGACAGCTGGTAAATAGTTTGCCATAACCCGGTCATCACCACCAGCCGCTTGGATGGTAGTAATATAAATCTGGAGGAATTCAGAAGGACTCTTAGTGCAATCGAATCGCTCGATCGTCTTGGGTTTAAACTTATCTGGCCAGACTACTACACGTAGTCCTGGAGAGAAAGCCTTACAACCTACATATGAGGGATGTGGTTTTTGATTATCACGACCTCCATCAAGGTCGCGGAAAGAATCAACTTGTGGCCCCAAGCGTGAACGTACTGATCCACGATTACAGTCGCGGGAAGAATCTCCTCCCAGCCCCAAATATGAATGTACTGGTTCACGATGAAGGTCACTGGGATTACCTGTTGCTTGGTTTTATGATACCGGGCTGATGGTGTGTTCCCGTGTTGTCCCTGGCTCGACTGATAACTATCCCGCTCACGTGAACGAGTTACTGACCTTGATGATGATGTTGGAGTCGCAACTGTTGCTACCTCATCAAGGTTATCTGCCAATATCCTTGCGAACAATACTCTATCATCATTCGTCAAATCAGATGGAGGATTGCGAAGAGTATCTCTAATCACATGATGCGTTCCTGTGTACTCCTTATGGGTGCCATGGGAGTTATTGTCACCTCATCCACCAGAGAACACGCCGGGGATGATAGCGGAGTTTGGTCCCACCTGCGACCATGATGATGTCACGGGCGAGAAGTTCCAGGGGCAAGATCGCGAGCTGCGGTATCATGGTGAGTTTGCACAAGTTACAGAGCTTGCTCTGTCACCTTACGAACCTCGGCGTCTCGCCGCTCATGAGCTTCATCTTCCTCCCATTTGCGCTCTTCCTCTTCTCTAGCTACGCTTTGCTCAGAGGTTTCCTCAGAAAGTATAGCGACATCCCGAGGAACTAAGTTCGCAGATGGGGAGAGCATCTCCTCATCTTGATCAGACTCAAAATCAAAAATGGAATTCAAGTTGTCTGGAGAAGATCTTTCCAGACTAAATGTGAGGTCCTCATCTCCAGCATCATCTGGAATGATGGGTTCTGGCACATATTCACCTCTCAATGTGGCAGGACTCACCGGAGGCGAACGAATTGCCGGTTTAGGTTCTTGGCCATGGACCAAGTCCTGAGAGTACTCCTCAGCACAAGGTTCTGAGGGAACTTCATTTTCTTCCATGTAGAGAGTTTCATCCTCCATGTTGAGATCAGCATAATCTGCAAGATCAAAATCATTTTTGGAATTGTAGACTCCTGACATCGCTTACCAAGATTCTTGTTGAAGAATAACACCTCGAAATGGGCCCCATGGTAGGTGCTAGCTATCGACGATTGGGACTCTAGTCTTTAGTCGAACTTATGTAAGTTTAGATGATGAAATGTGAAGCCGATTCAAGATGAAACTTAAGTAAATCAGGGTCTCTATGTCTAAGAAAGAAAGGAATTTATACAGGTTCGGGCCCTCTGATGATGAGTAATAGCCCTACTTCTGTTGGTGTTTCACTAAGAATATCAAGGTTTACCAGGGGAGAATAAGAGGTGTTCTTAGATGAACTACGAACAGTCTCCTATTCTTTGTTACACTGTATATAACAACCTACTGTTTCTATCTCTTAGATATTGTGTCTTGGATCTTTTGTCTGATGATCAACCCCTTCTCTCCTTGGTGATCCCCCTTTTATAGCTCGTCGCCGGTCGTCGATTACGGGATTGAAGGATCACCAGGAGGCAGACGTGCGACGGCCATGATGTGCCATTATGCTCGGTTATGATTGTGCTTTTAACTCCTTGACAGTTACTAGAAGCTACAATGTCCCTGCGGAATAAAGAACTGAAGGTATCCAAGGTGGTGGTGGTGGTCGAACAGGCTTAACTACTGGGTATGGTCGAATGGGTCTAACCATATAGCCGCTGGATGTTTTGACTCTTCAGTTGTCATGGTCGCATATTAACTACGACCATGTATTATCATTCTTTCACTTTCCACGACCTGGGTGACCACGGGAATATATCTCCATGACCAGGGTATTTGCGGGTATGTGAGATCATGAACTTTGCGACCTCAGTATTGTGGGTGTCTTGAGACTACAAACCCCGCGACAATACAGGCTGAGACCACAGAATAGGCCATATCCAGAATATCTTAAATGGTCCTATGGTCTCCCTCTTAAGTCCCTGAGACCACAAGGGGGTATGTAAATGATTTAGATCTCATTCTATAAGCCTTGCGACCATAGAACGGCAAAGGTAACTAACTAAGGTTATAATCCTAATCATTCTCCACTTTTCTTTTCTTTTGGTTCGGGTTCCTTGTCGTCATCCTTTGCCAGTGGTAATGGTATTTCCTCGATTTCGCCCGCCGGCATAGGTTCGGTTGGTGGTGTTCATTCCAGTAGCATTGTTCCACTCCTTAAGATCACTGCATTAGAAACAAGAGGGTTAGAACAAGCTACAGAATTTATTTGTTCAGAATTGCGAGGATTGATAGGTTGAGAAGGATAAGGGTTATCATTTTTCCGTGCAGGATCGTCAATTGTGCGATTTGAGTCTCGAGCATGCGGACGTGAGTCGATATGGAGTCTATCTTTTGGCTCATGGACGTCTTCTCTTTCTTTTGATTTGCTAGATAGTTCTCTAGCATGCGCTCCATGTTTGACTACTCAGGTTGTCATTGATTTGGCGGTCGATAAGGTTGCTGATTTTGTGGTTCGAACGGTGGCCTTTGAGCTTGATATTGGGGATTTTTTTGATGTATTTGTTGCTGTCCAAAACTTTGTTGTTGGCATTGAGGTTGCTGATTTTGTCCTGACCATGCAAAATTTTGATTTTTTCGCCATCCAGAGTTATACGAGTTAGGAAAAGTATTACTTTGTCGTTGTTGCATACCCTGAAAAGCGTTTGCCTGCTATATGGATGGGTTAAATTGGCATTCATGCCCATAGTGGCCTTGTATGCCGCATAGTTCACATATAGGTGTAATCGCATTAACAGATGAAGTAGCATTTGATCCAAGTATAGATATTTATCAGTTAGAAGTGCTACTTGTTCGGCCAGTTGCGACATTACACTTACATCCATGTTGTTGGTCGGAGTTTGTTGAGCAACTCATTCAAATCCCCATTGAGTGTAGTTTTGAGTGATACCTTCGATAAGGCCATATACTTCATCTACACTTTTGTTCATTAATGCGCCGCCGGCTGCAGCGTCTACAACCATCCATGCATTGTAGTTCAATCCGCTATAAAACGTTTGAACTACAAGCCACTTCTCTAGTCTGTGATGTGGACATTTAACAGCAAGTCCTTGTATCGTTCCCAAGTGTCGTAAAGTGATTCACCTACCTGCTGAGAAGAAGATGCAATCTGGTTGCGAATATGAACAGTTTAAGTAGGAGGGAAAAACTTACTAAGAAAAGCTCGTGAGAGTTCGTCCCAATTAGTGATCGACACTGGAGGAAGAGTGTATAACCATGCCCTCACCTTCTCGCGAAGTGAGAAAGGAAAGAGCCTCAAACGAAGTGCATCATGTATTACTCCATGAATCTTGAAAGCATCACTATGCTCAAGAAACATATGTAGATGTAATGATGGATATCTTCAACGGGAAGACCGCTGAACTGATTTTGTTGAACCAAATTTAAAAGTGCAGGTTTTATTTCAAAATTAATTGATTCAATCGATGGTCTAAGAATACCTAATTGCAACCCTATGCTGAGCGGGATTGCATAATCCTTGAGTCTCTTTTGGTCCTCCATTGTTGGTTGTTCTTTGATGTCTTCAAAAGTTTGCGAGTTTTCCTCCGATCTTACCTATCTTGCCTCGTACCAAAGTTGGCGCGCGATTTTGACAAGTTTGTCCAAGCTATCCAGCTTTACACTACTTCCCTGAAAGGTTAGTGGTGCAAAGAAAAGAGAAAAAGAAAAAGAAAAATAGAAGCAACACTAGTACAGAAAAGCTTTCTTCTATCGGTAAAAAAAACCCTTTTACTATCGGTTTTTGTACCGATAGAGATAGACACGATAGAACAAGACAGAACATTTTCTATCGATAAATAACCGACAGAAGAAATTAACAATTCTATCGGCATCTTAGGAGTGTACCGATAGCAAACCCGTCGTAGTCTGACGATTAACGGTGGGAAAAGTACCACTATTCTAACGGTTAATTACATGATTACCGACAGGAAAATATTACTATTCTATCGGCACCTTATGATTGTACCGATAGAAAACCCGTCGTCGTCTGACGTTTAGCGTTGGAAAAATACCCATATTCTAACGGTTAATTATAAGTTTACCGACAGAAAAAAGTGTAGCACTCTCTCGGTTGGAAATGACATTATCGATAGAACAAATCTTAGTACTCTCTCGGTTGTGTATGAGTTCACCGGCAGGAAAAATCACACTCTTCTAACGGTTAATTATACGTTTACCGATAGAAAAAACCACAGTAGACAGGAAAAGTCACTCTATTCTGACAGTTAATTTGAAGTTTACCGATAGAAAAATGGGTAATAGTCTCTCGGTTGTGGATGAGTTTACCGATAGAAAAAACCACAGTAGTCTCTCGGTTGTGGATGAGTTCACCGGCAGGAAAAGTCACACTATTCTGACGGTTAATTTCAAGTTTACCGATAGAAAAAACTACAGTAGTCTCTCGGTTGTGGATGAGTTTACCGATAGAAAATTTGTAGTGGTCTGTCGGCTGTGAATGAATTTGCCGATAGAACATTCACATATACAGTACATTATTTGCATTCACAATACAGTACATTCACATATACAGTACAGATGCAATACATTATAGATTGGATACACAATACAGTACAGATGCAAAGAAGGGTAAATTCACAGAACAGATTGACACATTACACAGTTATTCACATTTATTCACATATATATGGACAAATACAAATTGCAATCCAATGTGGACATTTATTGACATATATATTTATTCACATGTATATAAACAGTCTATGCACAAAGTACACGAAAAAGAGAAAATTATTATGGCGGATGGTTGGGCACAACTTCCTCCATGACATATTGAGCCCAGATTTGTCGAAGATCTCTAATCTTTGCATTTTCGTATGAGTCTTTCGACATGGCGATTTGCAAGCATGTGTGAATACTTAGTAACTAACTTCCTAATTTAGAACGTGACACCCAATTTTCAAATTTGAGTTAGCTATCAATGCTTACCTGGGGGAATTGGGTAAAATTTGTCTGCACTAGGTCGTACATGTAGCGCAACACATAAAACCCGCATTCCCACGATTGCGGCTGCTGATGGCACTGAGATAATTGCATATGCGAAGACATGTTAGCTATTGTTTCCATAAACTAATTAAGCATAAACAAAAAGTCTCGTGAGTACCTCATATTCTTTCCAAGCTAGTAGGGAGCCCTGCGGTGCGGCATGCCTCCCTCCAGCGGACGCATATTTATCAAAAGCCCTGCATTTCAGTTAGTATTGCCCGTTAATGTATTATCATTAGCTAGTGAGGTGAAAATTTAAATCAAACATATAAGTTACTTACGCCTCCATATTCCCCTTGACCACATATTCCATCGATAATTTGTCACGCATCGAATCGAGGTAGTACACCTCGTTCCTCGGCGGACAGATCACGATGAGGATCCAATGGCCCCAGCATTGTACGTAAAAGAGGACCGCGTGCTCAAAGTACATCTCAGGTGTAACATACAAGATCGAGTTAAATTAGTACGAAATGCACTAACCTTTGGTGGTACGGCACCAGAATGAACTCCCTGTCCTGCTGCGCCATCAGCGCCTTGGATATGTACTGCTCAGCGTGCGCGGCGTCGTGCTCTAGCATCGTGAGGCTTATTTTCTCTGGGTCGAGGAAACCCACCTTGTCACACGCAGCCTCCGATGCTAGCCTGTACATGCACCTGCATGCAAAGGACGACATTAGTATTGCACAGAAAGTTATTACATTTCAAATGAACTACAACAATGCAGAGTTAGCAAACAGAGTTAGAAAACAGCAATACATAGCATCAGCAAACTCACAGGACTCCAGTCCGTATGATGGACATATCGAGCTCCCGCCAGTTGTAGAGGTCGAACAGATCCTCGTGTGCCACGGATATACTCCCGGGCTCACGGTGGAACTGCCCAGGCCTGTAGGGAACTAAGAAGTTCAGATTGCGCCGAGCTCGGTGTAGGTACCACGCGTGGAGGTCTCTGGTTGATCGATCCAATTTGCGCAAAGCTGCCTCCGACATGAGTGGGAACCCATTCGTGAACCTCTCCGGCTGTCCCTGTCGCCCTTTTCCCTTGCCTTTGCCCTTGCCTTTTGCCGGGGACTGAGCGCGTACCTTCGAAGGCAAGGGCGAGGTGATGCCAGCTTTCTTCCGAGGTGAAGGCGTGGATGCGCTGGGTGGGGTGGAGGCCGTCTTTGATGTGTCCAGGGTCGCACGAGATCGGGCCTCATGCCCCGAGCTGGGGGCGCAGTCCCCTGGTAGCCCAGCGGCAGGCCACTTCAATTAATGAGCATGTATGCTAGATTATGCAAGTTGAGTGTACTGAGTAGGATGTAATCTAAAATGTGTAGGATTTACCGGTTGTATTACAAGACACTTCTTGGGCCACTGTACGTAGGAGCCCACTGCCTCAGCAAGTGTCTGCAGTTCGTCTGTTGGGACTGGCAACGGAGAATCGTTGTAGCCCGGCATGGCCATGTCCACCTGTACCTTTGCGAAACCCAACCGCAGAGGTACACAGTGGACCCGGACATCCGGCCCAGACGGATATACGAAGCCGTGTCCAACCACTTCCTGCCCGGCGCCTACGTGATTCTGTAGGATGCAGCCCTCCGGCCCCTGCAAATTTGTAACAATTAAAATAGGTTAGCGAAACAACTCTAACAGAATGGGAGTGGCATCAACTTAAGTGCACAGATGAAGGCTTGCAGTACCTCAAGTAGATCCACTGGATCCGCGAGTACCTTCGAAGCGCAACTGCTTATCCGACCCCGCGGGGTACCGTCGTCCTGGGGATCCGCATCTGCACTCTTGGCCAGCAATGTTTCTCTCAACCGTGCAAACTCTTCCCTCATTTGTGCGACCTCGGACTGCACCTCAGACTGTACGTCAGCCCGTATCTCAGCCCGCATCTCCGCCCGTATCTCCTCCCGTACCTCAGCCCGTATCTTATCGGAGAGGTCAGCTTCCTTTTCCTTCCAGGAGCGGGCCTTCTTCCTCAGTGGAGCCGGATCTACAAAACCGGCCTTCCACGACACAATGGCTCCCACGGCCCGTGTCCGCCCGGGATGCTCCTTATTTCCTAGAGCCCGGGTGAGGATGTCGTTCTCCCTCTGCGGGGTAAACAATCCCTCGGCTACCTCCTTCTCAAAAGAGATCTGTTACATTTAAAGGTACCTTGTGAGACAAATTGCCTTATATACACTTGTGCGCACACAGTTTACGAGGTTAGCCAACTTACCATTCGCCTCACAACGTCGGCGTCCCCAGGGGTTGCGAACTACACAGACCCCGTGGACGACACGGACCCCCTCCCCCTCCACCATCGCTTGCACCTCTCATCCCGGATCTCGGAGAGCGGCAACTCAGGGGTGTCGATGACAGGATTTTGCTCGTCTTCCTTCTTCCACTGCTCCTCCTTCCCCGCATAGCCCCGGGATCCGAGCCGATGCGGGTGGTCGTTCCTCTTCTGGATCGCCCTATTCTTCTCGCTAAGGGCCTTGAACTCCTCAGTCCCCTTCTACTTGGTGAATTCCTCCCATACCTCCTCTAATATGAAGGGGTACTTCTCGCAAGGAGATTTCCCCGCAGCGAGGAAGTTACTGACGAGCCAGCTCTTAAAGGTTTTCCATGTTCCGTTCATGTCCTTCAAGCAGGCAGTCCTAGGTGTATCGTCGGGGATGTTCCACTTAGCCTGTTTCCGAAAAATGCTTACAATTAATCACGAGTTAGTTAAACTTTAGTATAAGCCAAGAGAACGCGATTACGAAAGAGTTCAGCGATCTCAGTTCATTTAACCTTCACTTCCGCCCACAACCTATCCCTCTCGTCCGCCGTCACGTCCTTCCAGCTCTAGACGGTGATCTTCACCCTTTCTTTCGCCAACAACCCAACGTAGGCCGCGTACCTCCCAGCATTCTTTCCAATCGGCCTCCCAAATTGGTTGAACTCACAAGAAAGATCCGTGCGTTTGGCCAAACGCCCCAACGTCATCGCGCCTCGCCCCACCCTCTTGCGCTGGGATGTAACAACTGCATCTTCAGTTACATTGGGATTGGCCCCAGTCGAACCACTAGTACCATCCGATGAAGACGACGACATGTCTTCCCCTAAAAAACCATCAACAAACCATATGGCAATTAATTCGCCTTGGAGTTCCATAACTCAGCCCAGGACTGGAGACTAATTAGGGCGGCAAAAGGGAAAATAATACAAAAAGAAAGACATGCATAAATTACTTACTGAACTGTTCAGAAATATTTTCTATCGGTAAACACATGAGCTGCCGATAGACCATAACCTCCACAGAAGACAATTTTTCTATCGGCAAACCCGTGAGATACCGATAGAACATAACAATGTTCTCTACATACGGAATTTTGTTCACAAGCCACCATTCACTGTCATCACATAACATTCTCGATGATTTTCTATACTAATATTCATGGGCCAGCATTATTATTTCACACGTAAATATGCACACAAGCATCTAAGTACCACTGTGCATAATCTTTAGCCTAGCCTATATGTGAGTCATCAGGACTTCACATCTATTAGGTTGGGAAAAGTCATGTATAGGCATTTGAAACATATACATCGAAGACCCATCCACATTGCCATATATTCATACGAAGTGAGTAAAAATTTCCAACCAAACTAGTACATTTCATGGCTCATGTCCTTTCAGATCCAAATTAAGTTTTACTACTTGTGCAGAAATATTTTCTATCGGTAAACACATGAGCTTCCGATAGAATATGTGTAAGAACACCTCCAACATATAATCTACATTACATGGCAGTTGGATACAATTGATCACACATACAGCAGTATAGATAAGTTAAAATCTCAAAACAGGTTCATTACAACACTGGAACATATTATGTAAACCCTAATTTAAATCTACATTGCCTGCGGAATGTACATAAGCCAACACAATAGGGAACCCTAGTGTAATTGCAAAACTCGAAGAATTAGTACGTGTAAAACACTAGGATCAAATAAAGAAGATGCTGGAAATAGAACGACGAATTAGGGTATTTACGGCAGCTATCAGTTCTGGTGATGGAGAGGCGGTGTAGAACACAGCGGCGGCCGGCGAAAGACGAAAATAAGAACCGGTGGCAGTGACGAACCAGTGTCCAGCTGGTGATCGTCGTGTGGGAGAGAGGAAGTGAGTGGTCACGGCGGAGGTTGTGGTTTTCTTCACTCTCGAAGAGACGCAGTGCTCTAAGGTGGAACTGTTCGAGTGGAGGGAAACTAAAGGGCCGTGTACGAGTAATAAAGTAGTGGAGAAACTTTTCTATCGGTACAACAAAATGGTACCGATATAATTATGTCCGTTTCTATCGGTACAACAAAATAGTACCGATAGAAAAAGTAAATTTCCCGGAAAAATATTTGAAGTAGTGGATGCCTTTTTCTATCGGTATAAACAATAAAATCCCGTGAGACCAATTTTCCCCAGAAAAATTTTTTAAAGTGCTTGAGATTATAGTATTGGGTGCCCTTTTTCTATCGGTAAAAACAACAAAATACCGTCAGAGTAATAAAAAACTGCCTTTTTCTATCGGTATAAACAATAAAATCCCGTGAGACTAATTTTCCCCAGAAAATTTTTTTGATTAAGTGCTTGAGATTATAGTATGTGTGCCCTTTTTCTATCGGTAAAAACAACAAAATACCGTCAGAGTAATGAAAAGGTACACACAATTTAACATCAAACAGACCGTGGTTGAAAGCTGCAGGATGATAAAGAAAGAGGGAAGATAGCCGGAAAATTGGAAAATTGACATAAAAAGAAATTGTTCATTCATTGTTGCTTTATCACTTACAAAAAAAAATAAAACCCAAAATGCTAGGTCAAGGGGTGGTCTTAGTCCTGGCTGCATGTAGAATAGAGTCAGTTAGACTTGCAGCCAGGACGCAGGACTCCTCTAGCGACAAGTTGTCCCTAGGATCAACTACTACCGCGTCGAGAAGGCCTGCGACCTCCCTCAGCTTCGCTATGGTATCCTTCATAGTCAAACCGCAGCCAGCGATGGTCATATCCGCGGCTTTCTTCTCCTCGCGAAGACGCCTCGTCCTCTCCCTAGCATTGTCACCATCCATCTTCATGCGCTTAATGCGCTGGAAGAGATCGTCAAGGTCAAGCCGTAGTTGAGTGTGCTTGTCTGTAAGGAGCTTGTGCTCCTCCTGGAGGGCCCTCAGGTCGGCCTTCACTTTGGTAGTGTCTTCCACGGCTACCATTCCCTGTGCAAATCAACAGGTCAAGAATGAACTGAACATGGATTAACAATACAGGGGGAAACCGAGGAGATTTAGAGTTCTTACCGGGGAGGGCGTGGCTGACGATCCCATGGAGGTTGCCATTGTGAAAGAGAAGATGAGGAGTTGAACCGTTCGAGAATTAGAAAAACAACAAATACCGCGACGCATGGCGAGGTACTTACAGAGTTTCCAAGGCGACGCATGGTGACACGATTGAGAATTTGAAGCGGCAGAGTATTCTTCTATCGGTAAAAACAGGAAAAAACCGTCAGACAACAAATACCGTGAGACTAACGAATTTATTCTAATGGTAAAATAGAACAATACCGATAGAAAACGTTTTGAAGTGCCTGAGAGAAGTGCCTGAGACATGAAAGTAGCGGATGTCCTTTTCTATCGGTATAAATAACAAAATACCGTCAGAAAAAAGGGATTTTTGCAGAACTTAATTTGAAGAAGCAAGAGCTGCGATGAGATTTTTGCAAGTGCTATTTGAAGGGAAGAATTAAGTATTTACAGGATAAAGGTACTGTACATGTTAGAACTCATGCTGTGGAGTAAAATTGAGATGTATTATTGCTGTGAACTAGCTTATCATTAAGTTCTAAAGAAAAATGTACTGCCTGATGTATTAATGATAAGTTCCTCACCTTGCTGCAGAACTTGTGGGCTGTTTGCTTGGCATTTATCCCTGAAATAGAAATTAATCATCAATGGTTCTCAACCCATAATCCTTCTTCGTGGTCATCTCGCAGATACGTTGTTTCGTTGATATCTTCAGTACGGATAGATTGAATGTCCTCTAAAAATGGAGGTATTTCATCAAATTGGTTATACTCCTCTTCGTCGACAACATCTTCGACCCCAACAATATGTCTCTTGCTGTGGAGGACAACATGCAAGTTTGGATTGGCCGGGTCAACGATGTAGAATACCTGTGTGGCTTGCTTTGCAAGTATGAATGGATCGTCTTGGTATCCGACTCTACCAAGATCGACGAGAGTAAACCCGTAACTGTCAACTTGAACACCTCGAGGGATTTCGACCCATTGGCATCAAAACAGGGGAATCTTAAGTAATCTGTAATCGAGCTCCCATATTTCGTCAATAACACCGTAATATGAGTTCAGCGCCCTTACTGACCTGGCATCCTCAGAAATAGCAAACAGTGTCACTCCGCTACATTGCGTGCTACTCTTGGCGTCTTGAGCTCTTGTGTAAAATGAATACCCATTGATATCGTACCCCTGCCAAGTCCCTACAGTGAATCTTGGGCCTCTAGCCAACCATGTCACAGTTTCACTTATGGAGCCCTCGACAGCTCGCGTGACTCTTTCTTGGATCCACTCAGCAAATTTCCTGTTATGTTCTCTGCTGACCCAAACGTCTAACTTCGAAGGATTCTGTGACCGTAACATTACCTTGTGCTCGTGTATGTATGGCTCGACCTCCGTCATGTGTTGTAAGACCCAAAAATGTGATTTTGCGTACACATCACGAGCGGGGACAATAGCTTTGAATCCAATCGTTCCGATTCCCTGAAGCCTACCCTCGTGTCGGGACCTAGGAACGCCAATTGGGTCAACCCCGGCCATATAATCTGTGCAAAATTCAATCACCTCCTCGGCGGCATAACCTTCCATGATACTCCCCTCGGGTCAACGACGAGTCCTTACGTATCCCTTCAATACACCCATAAATCTCTCAAATGGATACATGTAGCGCAGGCACACGAGTCCACAAAACTTAATTTCTCTGATAAGGTGAACAATCAGATGGACCATAACATCAAAAAAGGATGGAGGGAAATACATCTCGAGCTGACAAAGAGTTGTAACCACGTCGCGCTGCAAAGCGTCCAGTCCATCGGGATCAATTACCTACGAGGACACAGTTGCGCCAAATATTCATATCAGAAAAATCTTCTAATTAAGCTCCACAAATGGAGGTAATGAACTTATAGTACGAGTGCACGTACTTACCTTGCAAGATATTGCGTTGAAGAAATAACATAGGTTTGTGATTGTCTCTCTGACTTTAACTGGGAGAATGCCTCTGATAGCAATGGGAAGCATCTGTGACATCAAGACATGACAGTCGTGGGACTGCATGCCAACCAGTCTTAGGTCCTTCATAGACACAAGTTTTTTCAAGTTCGCGGAGTACCCACATGGAACTTTAACACCGTGCAGGCACCGACAGAGTTCTGTTTTTTCGCTCTTGGACAACGTATAGCAGGCCAGGGGGAGATATGTACGCTTTCCATTCTCTAAAGGTGCAAGCTCAGTCCTTATCCCCATTTCCACCATGTCACGATGAGCTTTCACACCATCCTTTGTCTTTCCCGGAATGTTCAACAACAAACCAATCAAACTGTCACAGACATTTTTCTCTACATGCATGACGTCAATACAATGTCGAACTTGCAAGTGCTCCCAGTACGGTAGATCCCAGAGAATCGATCTCTTCTTCCAAACATTTTTTTCTCGAGGTTTAGAATGCTTACCGAACTCAACTTTGATGTCGTTCACGCGCGAGTAAATCTCCTTACCGGTCAGAAACACTGGAGCTGATCCCTTCTCAGGCTTCCCGTTAAATGATTTTCTCTTCTTACGGTACGTGTGATGCACCGGAAGAAACCTGCGGTGACCCATGTACACTGTTTTCCGGCAGTTTCGCAGCCACATGCTCTCAGTTTCATCTAGGCAAATAGGGCAAGTCTTGGCTCCTTTTGTACTATACCCCGACAAATTGCCGTAGGCCGAAAAATCATTTATGGTGCAAAATATCAGGGCCCGCAAGATGAAATTCTCTTTCTTGTATGCATCCCACACCTGCACACCCTCGCTCCACAATTTCTATAAGTCCTCGATTAAAGGCGCTAGAAACACGTCAATATCATTTCCGGGTTGTCTGGGTCCTGAGATTAGTAACGCCATCATGATGTACTTGCGCTTCATGCATAACCAAGGAGGAAGATTGTAGATGCATAAAAGAACCGGCCAAGTGCTGTGCCGGCTGCTCATATTACCATGTGGGTTCATACCATCTGTATTCAGCCCGAACCTTACATTCCTAAGTTCGCCGCCGAACTCAGCAAATGTTTTGTTGATGTTTCTCCATTGAATAGAATCAGCTGGGTGTCTCAGTTTTCCGTCTTGTTTCCGGGCTTCAGCATGCCAACGCAAGTGCTTCGCGACTTTCGGATTTGCAAACAGCCGCTTCAATCTAGGTATCACAGGCAAGTACCACACAGTTTTTGCCGGGGGCCCTTTCCTTACCTCGTGACGTTCACTGTCAATCCGGTCCCTACGCGTATACCTCGATGCATCGCATCTTGGACAAACATGCAAACTGGAGTACTCGTTACGGTACAACACACAATCATTTGGGCATGCGTGTATTCTTTCGATTTCCATTCCCAACGGACACAACAGTTTTTTGGATTGGTAAGTAGATCTTGGCAACTCATTTCCCTCTGGAAGCATGTCCGCTAGAAGATCTAATAGTGCCGTGAAACTCTTATCACTCCAACCGTTTCCTGCCTTCAAGTTATATAATCTCAGCACAGAAGACAGTTTTGTAAATGTTGCACATCCAGGGAACAAAGGCTTCTCAGAGTTAGCAATCAGTTTCTCAAATTCACAGAAGTCATTTTCGTTGTAATCTTCCTCTACATCACGTAACATCTCATCTAGATTGTCATCATCATCATCTACGTGCACATCGGAATGAACATTACCAGTATTGGGATGATCATCGATATTATTGCAATCCACATCCGAGTCGTGCTGATTGGTAGTAGTGGTGCTTGTTTCCTCAAGATCTTCGCCATGCCATATCCAACGGGTGTATCGCGCGTTAAAACCACGACGAATCAAATGACTCTTAATTTGATCAGAGTTGCTAAACCTCTTCAAGTTCATACAATCTGTACAAGGACAGAGCATATTTTTCTCTCCCTTCCTCTCCTTTTGTTGCTCAGCAAATTTAATAAACTCATTCACACCATCCAAATATTCAAGAGTAGTACGTTTTATTCCATACATCCAATATTTCCTGTCCATCTACAATTAACAAAATTTAACGAGTAAGCCATGCATGAAACCTGCCCGATTAAGTTATGTATATGTACATGTACAGCCTCTTACAACAGATACATGTGTTGAACCCTAGCCTGACGAAATTAACACTATTAACCTAGCTAACTACACAATACAAGCTAGTTAGCTCCTAAAATATGACGCATTTCTAGCTACAAAGCTCCCAAGCTTAGAGCTACAAACTTGGAACTACACAATACAGCTAGCTTGCAAGTAGAGAGGGAGGGAGATCTAGAGGGAGAGAGAGATAAGTGTCAACGATTAAGCGTACCTTAAAGAGGGGCGAAATCAACTTCCCTCCAGCCTGCGCTGATCACCCTAGCAGTGTAGCTGGTACTTTCGTCACAAACAGAGGGACACAGAGTGCAACAGAACAAATTAAAGAGCAGCTCAGCAATGGTCGAGTGGGGTTTTCCTTATAATGGACATTTTTCTAACGGTAAATACATGAAATAACCGTTAGACTAACTTAGGTAATTTGCCGCTCACATATTCTATCGGTAAAAACACACACATACCGTTAGAGTTTGCCGCTCACATATTCTATCGGTAAAAACACACACATACCGTTAGAGAATGTGCATTACCGAGCAAGTACAGGACTTCTTCTTTCGGTAAATATGTGTATTGACCGTTAGATCATGCATGACACAGCACGCACATGAGTTTTTCTATCGGTAGATATGTGTACGAACCGTTAGATGATGCATGACACACGAGCAAGAGTTTTTCTATCGGTAAATATGTGTATTTACCATTAGAATATGCATGACTGAGCAAATATATTTGTTTTCCTATCGGTAAATATGTGTACTTACCGTTAGAGGAGGTACTGGTACCAAACTGGGACAAACATGCACATGCCATTTCTCACATTCAAGGAATCATATCAATGTAACATCAAACAGATCTTACATCAAACAGATCTTACATCAAACGGATCTTAACTAGAAGATAAAGCAATATATTTCAAGAAATGCTAATTTTTGGATTAACTAGGAGACACAAAAATATTTTTCTTAAGTACTTGAGACTTCATCTTGCCAAAGAAATTACACATGCCAGTTCACAAATTCAGGTACAAACATACACATACCAGTTCACCAATACAAATTCAGGTACAAACATACACATGCCAGTTTACAAATTCAAGTGCATGTCTGAAACAGCAGTACAAATACACACCTACCTACCAATACAATTAAATACACAAATACTCCCTGCACATTCAAGTTCATGTCCCAATTAGCAATACATGATACACAAATATACAACAATATACAAATACAACAATTCACACATTCGATGTATATTAGAAAAGCCACGTCTGAAATTAACAAAGATCACGACGAGGACCCAGTGGCCCATACATGCATTTTACATAAAAGGGAACCTTTGCAGGTTGCCACAATGCAACTACCGACTACAAGTTAGACCTGATACATCACAAATCCATTCATCTAAAACAGCAAATGTCTGAACCACATTGGACTTAACCATAGGAGTTCAGTTCGAAGACGCCCGAGGAGCTGGAACTGCCGTCGACATACATTTGTATGTATTGGTGATTTCCTCGGACTCAAACTCGATCAACTCAACTCAACTCAACTCCATTAACAAAAAGAACCTACCTTCCAAGATGTTGTTCTGTGTAGTGATGGTGTAGAATGGCTGTGCAAATAACAACAATTCTTCTTCTCCAAGCAAGTAAGCATCTGGCCACAAGCTGGTGCATGCAAAAAAATGTAAGATACTTTCTATAGGTCCTGATTTGAGAAACACGCCGGGCTTAAGCATCTTCTCGACCGAGCCAACCAAGATCTCGCCCTTCACGTCCTTCCAGCTCTCGACGGTGATCTTCACCATTTCTTTCGCCAACAAGCCAACATAGGCAGCGTACTGCGATGAAGAACCGTGAAATACGTTGCCCCTCACGAGCATCATCCAAGGACCTGAACAGATCATAATCATATTGAAAAGAAGACACATCAAAATGAAGGATACAAAAAAAGCAGAATTATTGCCATAATCGGATTAGAATAATCTAACAATATTGCAGAAATTTTACGTACCTTCCTTGGGATGCCGACGTCTAGAGGGCGTCGATGGAGGTGCGGAGGTGCAGCGGTCCCCTGTAGAGGTGCGCCGGCCGTCCATGGAGCTTACGGGTTAGGACTACGAGCCCCAGATGAACTGTGAGAATGAAAGAGACATACCCGTGTATTTATACAAATATATATTTTCTATCGGTACGAAAACAGAATACCGTTAGTAATAAAAACATCTGTAGAAGGCGAATGGTTCTATCGGCACAATAAATATTACCGATAGGAATTTTTGTACATACTCTATCGGTGTGTACGTACATTGCTGATAGAATATTACTAGTTGTAGAAGGCCAACTATTCTATCGGCGCACTACATATTGCCGATAGGAATTTTTAATATACTCTGTCGGTATATTCATACAGTACCGATAGAATAAGTCTAGTTGTTGAAGTCGACCAGTCCTATCGGCGCATAACATTCTTCCGTCAGTACTTATGCATCTCTTCTAACGGCAAATATGTTCATCACCGCTAGAGTAAATCATACTATTTATTCTATCGGTAAGTTTCTTATAAACCGATAGGGAAAATACATCCGTCGGGCTTTTATGACCGCGAGGCGCATTTTCTATCGGTTTTCTGCTGTATCGCTAATAACCGATAGAAGATAGGGGTCGAATTCCACGAGAAACAAGCGTATTCATTTTTCTAGCTCAATGGATCACTGATTAAGTCCAAACGAGTTGTGGGTGTGTTTTTCTACAACTATGCTATCAATCTAGGGTTTGCAAGCTGGAATGAAAATCTAGGGTTTTAGGAGTTCCATAACCATCTAGCGTAATTCTATCCAAAGTCCGAGGATTGTAAGTTAATTTTAATTGTTTTCCAAGACAGATTAAGTTTCCAGTTCGGGACGCTGGGACAACAGTCAGAGGATCGCTTCCACTGTCACGTTTGGCGAGAGCCTCTCTCCTGTTCAGGATCCCACGTCAAGGCGCTAAGGACTCAAAAACTCCCCTAAATTCTTGTTAAGACTCAACTGTTACGTATGTTGCCGAAACAAGGATTTAGGGTTTGGAGGAAGAAAACATAAGGAAATTACTCCAAAACTTGAAATAAAGACCGAGGGAGAATCACGCCTTCCGGATTAGGTCATCCCTAACCCTAGAGGGGATCTACTCGCTAAAAGCCATAAAAATGCAAAAATAAGAATAACAATTTAATAAAAAACTCACTTGATTGCTTGAAAATTGAAGTTGTCATCCTTGTGGCTTACAAAAGCAATAAAAATAGAGAAGGGGGCTCTACTAAACTAAAACTAAGCCCTAACGGCTTCTAAACCTAAGAAAAGAGATGATTAATTAAGCCAAAAGCCTCTCTATTTATAGCACATGGATAAACGTGCCCAAAAACAACTCCTTGACGTGCAGACAACAAAGTCTGGCTTCAAACGGTACGAGAACGGATAAATCTGAGTCAAAACTGACCAGTTCTCATCACATACTTCTAAAATCGACCAAATCTGGCTAAAACCAACCAAATTTGACCAGTTCTGCTAAACCCGCATCAAAACGGCCCAAATACGACTAGTCCTGGTCCAACCCGGCTCAAAACAACCAGTTTTGATCAAATACAATAAAAACTGACCAGTAAAAAGTCGAGGAATCCAATTCGAACACGACCAGGACACGTGGTGCAATCGCGGCCACACACGCGTCATGATCGAAATCGAATCGAACACGACGGGACACATGGCGCAATTACGGCCATACATTTGTCATAACCGAAACCAATTTTTGGCTACGTTGTATTTGACCAGGTTTCCTTTTCGAGTAGGAATCTTTTTCGCCCAGAAGCGTACGGATAAGGACTTTTACCCGCCAATTCGACTTCGACTAGGAATATCAATCGTGGAGTACTCGACCAGGCCTTTTTGCTTGTCCATTTGGGTTTCTTGGTCATGTGAGGCTCAAATGTAGTCGAATTCTTCCCAAATTTGATGGGTTTGATCCCTGAAACATGATGAACACAACCGTGAAAGCAATTTGTGAAAATAATCAAATTTTACACATAAAATATCACATCAGAGGAGTTTTAAGCATGATTTTACACGTTTTCAATACTAAACCTAGGGTAAAAATGTTACCAAGTTAGCACTTATCAACTACCTGAAGCAGCACACAAGAGTCTTTTTGAGTAGGATGAAAAGATCAACGAGCACGTGCAGCCAAGTGGTATACACACAAAGATGGTCAATCCCAATTTCCACATCCCTAGTTTTGATCGAGTTGGTCACCAACAAGAGTTAGCTCCTTTTTAACAAGGGAGTCATGATCCGAGAGGATCTCAGGTCGAATACGTAATAGATTCGAACTTTGTTTGGTCGGCTAAAGTCCGATACAAAACGCATAACCAAGTCTGATACGACTAGGTATAATCAGTTGTCGAGTTTGATACGTTCTTAAGTGATTGGACTATAAATACGTTGTAATAGGATAGATAGATTATCCAATAGGGATCTACCTCATATATGATCTAACTCATAGTTTGATCATCAAATCAGATATAGAACTCATAGTCATAGATCGACGTAGATCGAGTGCGATCAACGTTCAACGTGTACAAGTTCTTTATGATAAAAGGCCTTGTTCCTTTTTATTTTTGTGTTCGAGCACTGGGTTTCAGTAATTTCGAGTAAGATCCTGTATTTCCACATCTGATCGAGTATAGCCGAATCTGGTCTATATCTCAATCAGATCAATATTATTGTTTATTGGCTAAGTGTGGTTGTAGGTGTTCTTCCATACATTTGTGCATTCAATGTGTATAGGTATGACCTAGTGCATGTGTAAGTTTAAATCAATGTATTGAATTTAGGAGAAACAACTGGGAGTACTTTAGATAGAAATTGAACTGAGGAATTTTGAGAATTAACCATATGCAATTTGAGAAGAGGCTAAACTATAAATGTTTCATAATCTAGGAACTGAAATATACTTAGATTGGTATATTGGCTAAATTAAATATAGTAGATTGAGAGGACTAAAGTTCTAAAACGAAAATGAAAACGAAAACAAGGTAAAAGTGAATAGTACTTTTACTTAAAATAGGTGGAAATGCAAATAATTGGAGTTTGAGACTGATTCTGAACTTGTTGCAGAAGATAAACTTGTGTTGAATAGGTTAAAGGATATGACTATTTAGTCGGATTCAAATATAGAGATGAATTGGAGAATTTAGCCATTTTTGGCTTTTGAAAACTGAAAAATAACTATTTCACCATAAATTTTGGACTGAAACACGAAGAGTGAACAAATGAACTAATTTGGCTAAGAGATTTTAGGATTGGTATGCAAGCATATTAAGATATAGGGTTTTAGACAAATCCAAGAGAAAATTATTCTGGAATTGATTGAATTGGATTCTGCAAATGGGTTAATTAAAGTATCGATGAATAGTAACGCTTAAAATGGTAGAGGTGAACATCTAAGTTTAGAAGTTGAATTTGATCTGGCTGCCGAAGGAAAACTTGTATAAGATAGGCAGGAGGCGCTATCTATTTAGACTGATTTGAATTCTAAACTGTATGAAAGGATTTGGCTAATTCTAGGGTTAGGAGGGACTAATTTGTAAATGTTCAAAATAAGAGGCTTAACAATATGGGTTTGAATAATTGGAAATAAGGCAGAAGAAATATTATGGACTATTGTATCATATTAGGGTTTCTAAAATGGGAAAAATAAAATAATCAGTGTTTAATTAATGCAGACTAAGGTTTTAGAGATCCTTTAGAGTTAAGGTGTAAAAGTGAGATTTTTAAATTAAGGCCTGGAAACTAATCCTATTTGATAAAATAGATCTTTTTAAGAGAAACTAAGGGTGGTGTTTTGGTAAAAAGGATAAACATTTACACACATACAAGTGCACATATTTACATGCTTATGTACATGAAGGATAATAACGTTAAAGTTTTAAGAATTAGATTTAAGTTTTGGTCAAAAATCTCTAAAGAGCATTTCTATAGATAGTTTTTGTGGTCAAATTAAAATGAAATTTTCAGGTTCTATTTTTTGAAAAAAGAAATTTTTAGACCCTATTTTTGGGGTGTTACAACAATGGTGCGTAGGGAGGCTACGGGCCGCGAGGTGGCCAATAAGTGGCAGATGGGTGGCCACTGCTGGTGGTTGCTTCGAACGCACACAGTGATGTAGCATGTGACAGTGCACGGGCGTGAGGGGACAGCTGCGGACTATTGGGCGGCAACAGTGGCGAGTGGCCAATGAGTGCGGCGGTTGTGGGCCGCATAGGCTCGTCTTCGAACTGGCTACGGAGGAGGCGGCGGCGACCAGCAAAAAGCCGGTGAAGGGCTGGTTGAATTAATTTTCCAAAAAAAAAACTTTTTTTTCTCGTATCTAAAATTTTTTTTTGATTTGCAGAGGAAAATCACTCATACAGTAGATTGAACCCAAAAACTAATCTATAACACATATCAAACTTTTTTGAACATGCACAAATAGATCTAAAATTAATCTAGACAGAAGACCAACAATAACATTAGAATAATAGATCTATTCGCAAGAGGGATTACAACAACATACCCATATCGGGCGAGTCATGCTGATAACAAGTTGAATTCTTGTCATCGCGATACCGACTTTGCACACACCAATCACAGAATCACCTAGAGAGAGAAAACATAGAAGATAGCCAGTGGAATTGTTTATTAGATTAAATCATCTTTTTACATTCTACAAACATATATAAAGACAAAAGTTAGAATTGCTCTAAGAGTATATTCAATAATATGTACGGAATATTCTATTTACAACAATAACCACCATTTATTTATTTCTAACACAGAAACAGCAGCAGGTTGGTGCAAACCACACCATAAGGAAATTATATCACTTTATTTTTAAAAAACATTAGCACATAGTGTTTATTTTGTAACAAAAAAGAATAAAATCAGTAGTAGATCTGCATCCGTCTTCATGTGTATAGTTAACTATACATATGCAGACCGGTTCTGGAGCGTTTGGTTGGTTGTGTGGCTCTCAACTTAGTTCTGAGATGTGAAATATTTTCTTGCAGGTTGTGTTTGGTTGATTGACCTGTATGGGCGAGTCAAGTTGCAGGATGCAAAAAGATGGTTTTGGGTCCAGTTGAGAAAAAACATGAGAATCAAGCATACGAGTGAGTGTTTTTTATTCATCTAATGAGGTGATTAAATGAGTAATTAAGAAATATTAAAGATTGTTAAAGTAAATTAAGAGTAATTTAGATGGATTAAGGATTATTATGATGGTTTAAGACACATTAATTATTTTTAAAATTTTCTGTAACACCCATATTTTTCCCAACCCTAGCCTACCTTGTCAAATTACATTTCAGGATGAGATCTTGGTTATGCTAGAGTGTTACCCTGAAAAGTTGGCAGCCAAAATCCTTCATGCAGGTCATTTTCGCAGATCAGTCCAAAAGTTTCACAAAACAGTCCTTTTCATATCTCCGAGAAGCCCAAAAAGGCTAAAAGTCATAGATCATCTCCAAATTCTGATTTGACTCAGTGAACATCTCCCTTTCACTTTTTTGAGCATTTTTCCCTTCTGGAATAATTTCCAAATCTCACCCGAAACCCTAGTTTCAGCCTTATCAAAATTTCAAAGTTTCAATTACCCTAATTACCCTGTTTTCAGTTCATCTCAAAACTTGTCTAAATCTCCAAATTTTATCATCCCTAGCTGCTAATCAATCTCTTAGACTTTGTGGATTATTTTGGCAAAGTCAAAACCCTTTTTACCTAAGCCATTCACCACAGATTAGTCCCTGGAATCAAGATTCTGAAATTGCAAATCGGCCCTTCTATTCTTTTCAGCCCATTTTCGACCAGGGCTGGTCGTTGCTTCGACCAGTGCTGTTTCACCGGAGCCGCGCTGTAACATCCTGAGTTTTGGGGTGAAAAGTTTCTTTCTTAAAAGTCATGCATGCATATGTCTCTTCTAGATCAACCAAATCAGCCTCAGCTTTATTCTGTTCTAGCCCTAAAATCTCCAAAATCTATCCTATAACCCCAAATCAAGATCAGATTGTTCAGATGTGATTTATCAGTTAACCTAAACCTAAAAGCCTTTAGAACCCAGATCCAATTCTATCTCTAACTTCCAGATTTATCAACTCCTATCTGTTTTCGAAAACAGAAATATCTTATATTACCCAAATACCCTAAGTTTCAAAAATTCAGATTTAATCAAAATCTTGACCAAGTTCAGACCAGATTATTTTTGGAATATGATCATGGGTATGCCAATACCTTAAACCAAAAAGTTGGCAGCCAGATTTCACCATCTAAACCTTTCTTGCAAATCAGTCCAAGAGTTATTGCAAATTAGTCCTTTATCCGATATCTGGAAACCTAAAAAGGCTAAAATCTTCAGATTAACTTCAAATTCAGAATTCCTTCAGAAAATCTCTTCTAAATGTTATTTGACACAAATATCCCTTTTGTTCAGATTTCAAAATCGCATTCTAAATGCCAGAATTCGAAATCAATTGAAATCCAGATTTCAAATACCCTAAATCTACTCTATTTTCAATCTATATCAAAAATCATTCAAACATCCCAAATTTTATATTTAATCTCTGCTAAATCATCTGTTGAATTAAGTCTGCCAAATCAGCAAAGTCAAATTCCACTCTAATCTCCTAAATCTTCAGAATTGCAGATCAGTCCAAAGTCAAGAATCAAATATTGCAATCAGGCCCCTAATTTGACCAAGGCAGCAGCCAGTTCATGACCAGAGCCTCGCCGTGCGTTTGCGCCGTGCTTGCTCGCCGCCGGCCACGCCTCGCCTGCGCCTGAGCTCGTGCTCACTTGAGTTTGCATGTGCACACACGTCCACACCCCAACCATCGCCGTGGCAGCGCCATTGAACAGCACTTGCTCCTGTGCGTGATCAGCAGCAACCGTTGTCAGCATCTTCTTGCCACGTTGCTTTGCATTGCCAGCTCCTGTTGCCACTGCTTGCACCGCCCGACAATGTGGAGTTCCAACGAGCCGACAAGATGATCAGTAGTCACCTCGCCTGAGCGCCGTCGCGTCACCGCTCGCCGTTGTTGCATCTGCGCCCAGCAAATCAAATCACTGACTCCAATTCCCTTGCTGCCACTTCATTGCAAGCATCGCCCTCTGGTCTATATAAGCAGCCATACCTTGTATCATCTCCTCTTCACCAGAACTTAACCAAATCTCCAAATTACCTCCGCTGCAGTCGTCTTCTCCGGCGAGCCGTCGAGGAGGCTCACGGTGCCAACACGCCTTGCTGCACCAACCTTCGAATTAAAGCTATCAGTGAGTTCCCCTACTCATACTCTCTGTGTAGTATCATCTAATTGCTCTCCGGTGGACTCTAACGCCGGCGATCACCGGAATTGCCGATTGCCCTGTTCCTTCAATGTAGCTTAATTCAGCCCGAATTAGCTTTCGAAATTGTAATCTAATTTGATCAGTGAACCTTTTCAAGAAAGCCTGTGAGCTTAGAATCTCCAATTGAACCCCAATCAAAGCTTTTACCAAAATCGATTTTCACCAGAAACCGGCGATCGTCGCCAGGCCTCACCGGCGATCCTCCGGTCAAATTGATGCTACCAGTAGCTTCCTCATACCCTACTATCACTTCCCAAGCTTGGAATCGAGTTCATTCGGCCTAAATCGAAAACCCCCAAATGGCAGTGTTCTTCTCCGATGCCGATCACCGAAAAACTTTTCCCAGCCATTTCAGCCCTAATCACTTTGTCCAATGTGTGTGCCTTAACCTCCTAAGCATTTTTGTCTTCTAGCCCGACACCTAGATCGGCCTAGATTGGAAGTTACAGCTTTACCAAGATTTTGTCCAGTGGCTTCACTGTGCCGTGTCGCCACCACTTTTCTTCATTGAATTTCATCACCTTCCAGCCATTTTCAGCTTTGGATCCTGTTGAATGATTTGCTCCTGTTATCATTGCCTACCTCCCAGACAAAGTGGTGCATCATTTGGAGCCCTAGATCAAAAGTTATGCCAAGCCCTAGTTTCTGGCCATGTCAAGATCAATGCTAGACTATGTCAGTCAGTGGCATTAGCCCTTTTCACTTCCTTCCAGATGTGCATTTT
This sequence comes from Pharus latifolius, assembly GCA_019359835.1. Taxonomy (NCBI): domain Eukaryota; kingdom Viridiplantae; phylum Streptophyta; class Magnoliopsida; order Poales; family Poaceae; genus Pharus; species Pharus latifolius. The sequence continues at coordinate 72,229,633 of CM033322.1, forward strand.
GAGCATAACTTTGTCCCTTAGGTTCCTGAGGTTGTGATGAGCAATTTCTTCTTCTATCACAACTTGATTTGGGCCCTTGAATTATATTTGCTGCTAAACCCTAGTTTTTGACATTGTCTCAGTGCATGCCAGCCAATGGCATTGGCCTTGTTTACCTATTTCTAATTGTGCATTTTGAAAGCCACTTTGTCCACTGAATTTGTAGAGTTATGATCTACACTTTCTTCTACTGTCATAACTTGAGATAAGTTCTCTTGTTTTCCTTGAAGTTATGTCAGAGCCTTGATCCGAATGTCAATCTGCTGACATTCACTGTTTTTGATCAAACCAGCCACAAAACTGATGTTCTTATTGCAACCTTGAGATCCTAAGAGCATCTAACACTCATCCTTAGCCAATTCCTTGAAACCCTAGATCTCAACTCAGTTCAGCTTGCAATCTCAATTATCTCCAATATCGTTCAATCATCCTTGTTAAGCATATCTGCATATAGATCCTAAATCATTTTAATATATAAGTAATATTTGTGTGTATTGTTTGTTTGTCGTCGAGCAGATCCAGAAGCTGAATTTGAGGACTTCGCTGTTGACCCGTCATCAACTGCTGTATTTTACGACGCAGAAGGCAAGTCATATCCTTGGTCATCTTGAACCTATATTTTAAATGTTGCTAAAACATAACCTTGAATATAGATAATATTGCATGTGAAAGATTGATTTATGAATTGGTAGTACTAGACTGGTTATTTGTGAAATGTGAAATAAACAAGTTTTGAGCCATGAACTATTATATGTATTTATATTTTTATATTCATGAAATAAAACCCCTAGCCGTGACCAGAAAATGGTATGGATGGTGGTAGCACTGGAGGTGCTAAAACTGCGAAGGAATGCAGGCACTGAAGGTGCAGGGTTGTGGATGGTCTGGTCACTGGCATATAAGGACTAGAACCTTGTGTTGTGCGTCTAATGGCATGAACAGCGTGCTAACCGCAAGCCTGGTATGGGACAGGCCTGAACAAGTACTTATGTGGATCGCACATGAAACCCCTGCATGAGATGTGTTGTGATGATTGACTTGGAGGTTGACTCCCACTATCACTGAAGGTGATCTGATACGTTGACCCAGCAATGGAGAAATATGAGTAAGGGTGGGGGTATAGCCCGCCACAACTGTGTTTCGCGAGAGATCCACAGGGTCAGGGGTGAATTGTGAGTGATACATAACAAAAGTTCTTGTTATTTCCACCTTGCCGCTCACAATATGAAGTGAGTCAGGGGTCCAATCATTTTGTTATGATAGGAAAGGCTTGAAAGTGGAATATCTTGCGGGTAAATTGGTACCTCTCTGCAGAGTCAAAAATGTATTCGAATACTCCGAACTCCCAGGTTTATAGGAGTCTGCTGCGGTGGATTAAATCCACGGGGTGTGACACAAGTATTATTTTCTAAATAAAATGTGTTAAATCAAGATTACCCAAATGACATGTGTTGTCATGATAAGGAGTGCTGCCGTGGGCTGTCGTGTGTCGACGTGTCGCGGTAGTGCTATAATTTAGTGAACATGAATGATGATGTTATATTATGAAAGGTGCTGCCATGAGATGAGGTATGAAGTAAAAGATTATTTTATAAACACCCATAATTCTTGACTAGTCTAGGTTCATATCATCACTACTATATGTATCTACTCTTACCTATGACTTGCTGAGTACGTAAGCACTCACCCTTGCAACCTACAAATCAGTAGATGGAGCGTTCAATGATCAAGATGAAGGCATGGAGAACTTCTTGGATCCAGAAGGAGAAGAGTCAGTCCCGCCATTGCCCTGATGTGTGGTTCTGCTGTCCACTTCTCTTTGTGGGTGGGTCACCTATCTTCTACTGTGTAGTTGTTATTTTGCTAAATCATGTATGCCGTGAAGGCATTGTAATCTTCTTATGTAATATCAAGGCCAGCAGGCCACACTGCTTAAATATTTTGTAAGTTACTCTGTTGCAATGTGAATATACTCCTGTGCTTGACTTATCCTGGGAAGTCAAGGGTATGTGTATGCTATGCATATATGGGACTAGCTGTAGCGAGCTAGGTCTCTTCAGCGAGCTAGGTCAAGGGTATGTGTATGCCCAGTTTCGGGGCGCGACACGCGCTGTGTTTCTAGCCTCGTTTGCTCGCCGCCGGACATCACTTCTTGTCGCCAGTGATCGTGAGTGATTGTGCCACCCCGCACGCACGTGCCAGCAGCCAGAGCCCCGTTGAAACCAGCGGATAAACGTCCGCGCTCCAACACCGTTTTCGCTCGCGCATGCCCGTGGCCGTGGCATTTGCATGCTGTTACGTGTCGTCGCCGAAGTTGCGCTGCTGCCTCCGCATCTGCGCCGTCCCAAGCAAAGTCCCAATGCACCCGACAAAGCCAGCAAAGCTGCTACACCGCCTGTGCGCCATCACATCGCCGTTCGCCGCTGTTGCGCCTGCGCCCGGCCAGTCTCATCCCCGGTGCAAATTCCCTCGTTGTTTTTCCCTCGTTGGCTCCGTCCCTGTGCCTATTTAAACCCTCCAACACTGTGAAGAAGCCACAACTCCAGGACTTAGCCAATTTTACAGTTTCTCACTGTTTCTTCTTCTTCCCCGACGAATCGATTTTGAGGCCACCGTCGCCAGAGCAAACCGTAGCCCCTCTCTCCAATCCAAGCTCACCAGTAAGATCCCCACACCCATCTTCCCGTGTCCAAGCAAGCAATTGCATTCAGGTGATCTCCATCGCCGGTGATCGCCGGAAAACCGAAGACCCCTGTTTCTGAAATTAAATCCACTCCAGTCCTTTTCACCACCCATTCCTGTAGAATTAATTGATCCTTAGCCACTTCTTAGCAAGCCGATTCAGCCAATTTTCAAATTGGTGCAGTGCCGCGTGTTTTCCCAATTTTCACGCGCCACTGTGGACGTCGCACGTTGCCGGCGTGCCTCGCTGCAGCTCTCCGCAATTTGAAGCCACCTACACCTTCCCTGTAACTCCTAGATGGTGTAGTCCAGAGATTTTAACCTGCATTGCTGTGTAGAGCCAGTTCGTCGTTCACCGTCTTCTCCAAGTCCGGTGACAACGCCGACGAGCTTGCATGCTTAATCTATGTCCAATTCCTTTCTCCAGAACAATCAGCACCACCCCAGGAGTATTTCCCCTCAATCAATTTCAAGTTCAATCCACTCTAGTTTTCTACCACCGTGGCTCGTCCATGTCTCAGGCGGCCGAAGGTTTCAACTTCGCCGTTCGTTGCCGATAAGCCACCCCAGCCAAATTCCTTCCACCAGCAACCTTTTTTTGATCCTGCCTACCTCCCTGACATGTTTGGTGAAGCAACGCATGCGTGATTCGTCCAGACGCATGTGCCCCAGCTCACTGCTGTACAGTGGCATTCGATTTCTTGTGTTTGAGCCTTGCTGTGATTTTCTGTTAATTCTAGGGCCTTTCTGAAAAGTACACTTTGTCATTTAGGTCCCTCACAGCATTTGGCACACAATGCCACCTCTTACACCAGTTTTGATCATCTAGAAGCCCCAAATCATTCTTGTGTCCTTTTCAAACATCATCTGTTCACGAACTGAATGCCAAGCCCTCGACTTTCGTCGCATTCGAGTCTTGTCCAGTGAACCTAACCCTAATATCCTTTTCTCCGTTGTTCTGTCTCTGACCAAATTCCCTCATTTGCATACATGTTTATATTTTACATATATTTTTGTATAAAGCCTATTTTCTGGATGCTTATGTCTTGTATGTGTTGTGTGCGCTTTCGTGCGAATGTAGAGCAAGGAGCGGAAGATTTGGAAGGAACATTCGAAGACCCAGCAGATTTCTTAGACCCAACTTGGCAAGGCAAGTCGCCACCCTTGATCATATCTCACCTAGTATTTTGATATAAAGTAGATTAACTGTTTTAAAGATATATGCATGCTGAGTATTTGATAAAAACTATGTTTAGAAACATGTGAATAGATATGACCCAAGTCTCTTGTGGAAACCCCCTTTTTGAGATTGAATCATCATGCAACCTTGTCACCCTAGGATGCTATGTTTAAACTCTACTCTTATTTAAATGTACATGTTGGGTGTGAAATGGCTAATATGTGAGAAATGAATTTGAAACCCCTTTTATGAAAGAAAATGTGAAATTAGAATTAATAGTGAGGATGGTTTGTATGGTGAGGGTGCGGTGCGCACCAGGGAATGTGAAAGTCTCCTCATTATTAATTCATAAGGACTAGAACCTTGTGTTGTGCCTCAATGCGGCATGAAAAACGTACCAACCACTTGCCTGGTATGGGACAGGCACGACTTAGTAGCTTTTTGGTATTAGCAGTTCCCTGCATGGTTTGTCTGTCTGGTTTCTCGCGTGGAAACTGGTTGGGCGCAGTTCGTCCGTGAGTGATGTGAGTTCAGAAAAATTATGAGAGGAAAAGGTGGAAAGAAGGAAGTCGCCCTATGCCTAGATTAAGTCGTGCGCGACTGTAATCAAGAAAGACTATGTGTCCTGCGGGAACATAGGCCAAGGCTAGGAAGTAAGGTAGTGGGGAGGACCCACAACGGTACTTGAGACTTAATTGTCTATTTACCGGGCAGGGATACTGTTAATACTAGACTGCAAAAGCGTTGTGTGATCTCGGCCTTGTCACATGCGTAAAAGTCGCATGGAGTTGGCCCAACTTGAAAGTCGAGTGAAGAAGTGGATTTAAAAAGAGGTATACCTTTGCAAAGCGTAAGAAAAGTATCAGATACTCTGTACTCCCAGGTCATGGAATATGTTCGCGGTGGATTTATCCATGTGGTTCAACACAAGTAAAATTTGGGAAAAGCTTTCATAATATGGTTAATTCAAAATGGTGGGTCATGGAGGGTCGCCATCCACAATGTTTTCTTAAAGTCTATTATAAGATTTCCAAAACCCCGCTGTTGAAAATAAAACCCTATTTGAGAGATCAAAGAATTGAAATCTATACTATCTAAGATTATAAGACTTAACCCTTTTTCTTGATCACTCCTCATCTATATAATTGCATTTCTAAGTAAAAGACTTGCTGAGCATTGTGTCAAAGCATGCTCACCCTTGCCTTTACAAACAATTCAGAAGAGGGATTCGCCGATCCCGATTCGTTTGGTTATGAGGATGAAGCAAAAGATGGGAACGCCCCAGATGATTCGGAGTTCTAGGAGGGTCTCGCGCCGAGTTGAGTCTGATGTGGAGAAAGCCCTACCAGAACCGTTGCTGCCAGAATTGAAGATCTTCGTTGTTGCTGTCTGCTTTGTTTTGTGTATTCGGTATCTCAATACCGACTCTTGTATGGATAAACTTGTTATTTTCATAGCAACTCTAAGTAGCGTCATTCTGAGCGCTATGTTAATGTAATATTGGTCCCTGTGACTTCGTACCTGTTTACTTATGTTTTATGCAATTACTGCTTTCCGCTTGTTGTGAGCTTGTTGTGATGAACCTATCTGTGCGCAATCCACCTGGGTGGTTGCCACGGGATTCCTCAAATGAGGGTCCCACATTTTCTTTCTATCTTAACTCATACATACACCCTCTATTTGTATCACTCATCCAATCAACCAAACAACATTTCAAATCAACATATATCATCTCACACAATCAACCAAACAACTACCTTTTGTATCTCCTATTTTATCTCAAACCAAATGAGTTCGTCCCGCTAAGCCAACCTGAGTTTATGCAAGTAACCAAAAAACACCTGTGTGAAACGGGACAAATTCCTTCTAATGTTAGCTAACATTCAACAGATATAGCTCCAATAATACCGTATCTAACAAAAAAAAGAACTATACATCTATAATTCATGAATAGCAAAATCACAGATCCAACCTGATGAACATAGAGAGGAATATATCCAATGCAAACTCTCAATTGGATATTAACATACTAACCACAATGGTTAAGCCACTAAATCATCATGCAAAATTCTCAAAAAATTGTGTAGATAGTTCTATAATTCATCTATCATCGTATTAAATTTCAAATCCAAATTCAATTAGTACTATGAGAAACAAAAAATAAAATTTTGACAATAAGACAAAATAGAAAAGGAAAAGAAAAAAACAAAACTCATTGTTCATAGCAATTTGTTTTCTCTCCAATTTGAGTTTGAACTTAAAATTTTATATGATGCTAGATTACTCCAAATGTTATGTACACAAATTTTTTTTGATAATTTTTCATGATGTTTAGGTGGCCGACATAGTTAATATGCTAGCACCCAATTAGCAGTTTACATTAGATATGTGTCTGATCGAAGAGAGCACACAGACTTGCACAAAGATGACAAATATCAAAGTGAAAATACCAAAATGAGAGCATAAGGGTGTATATAGAGATACCACCACATTCCACAAGATGTGGAAAGAGTTCCAGATAATGTTCTAAAATAGCAGTTATTGTGGTTTGGAACATTAATATTATGTTATGATTAAAGTTGTGGTTATTACAACTATGGCTGCTATAGCAACTAGTATGCTTTATATGTTATTTTGGGTTAGGTTGTTGGTCCAACAAGTCTATTCTTAATTTTTTTTTAATGTTGCGGTCAATCATATTTAATATATTACATATTATTTTGCTACATAATATATTTAATTTATACTTATTAATTTGGATTTTAAGTCGAGGCTAATATTAAAAACTTGCAATTCTGATGTAGACATTGGTTTATTTTTCATTTAATATTTTTTTATTAATTTCATAGTGTTTTGAATAATATTAAAATAATAGAAATGAATTTTTTTTAAAATAAAACCGTTATATAGGATAATTTTCACAATAATATGTTTTTGCGATGTTGCGACAACGTGGTGACCGTTGTTTCAAACAATTGGTTCCCGATGGTTATTGTGGGCATAAGAATCATGTGCTAGATCGGGTTAGAGTTGTCACGGTTCTCAATACCAGCAATTCATGAGTGAAACAACAATGGGTGAACACCTATTGGAGGTCTCCGTGTGTAGACTCCGAGTGGACTCGAAAGACTGGAGAGGATGAGATCGAGTGGGGTAGGAGGGCAAGAGGTAGGTGAGGATACAAGAGTGTGATGAGAGAAGTGTAGGCGAGTAACCCTAACCCTCACCCAAATTTAGAAGGGACAATCTAGGATGGTTTGTAGGTCCAGCCTTAATACTGTATTTTATCTATACCTGTAATGCGATCAAGGATCAAGTTATCTACTTCGTCAAGTGAGAATCTCTCTTAAAATAAGAACATATGAACTCATATCTAAATCGTCTCATCAATATATAGAGAGATTATCATTCATTTAATAATAAAATCTAGTATTGCTAAATTCTCTTGAAAAATTGACATTACTAATGTCATCAATGCTAACAATGTTATTGTCTCATAAAACAAATTAGAAAAAAATGATTCATTATCATGTTGATTAAATGGTTCAAATTTTAAGTTTGTATGCTCTTATTTTAAGAGATCTCATTAGATGCACCATCTACAGTCTTATACTAAGACCTACCAAAATAGAATTCCTATGATAGGCACATTAACATATTTAGAAGCATCCTCCTATTAGAGCAATCCATTAAAAAAAAAAAACCATCCAGCATCTTGCTGTTACAAAGAATGACTGAAAAAAAAAAAAAGAAGAAAAAAAGAATGCTAGCTTCATGAAAACGTTCAGCACAAGAGCAGCTATCTAATCTTAAATAAGATTCCAAATACACAACAAAGGATAATCTAATAATAAGCTCAGTGACATTATATTTACATGGTCATGATATTGGATCAGTAACCGCTTTTGAAATTAAACTGGAAGATGATGAATCACAACTTCCCTAAAGTTCAAGCTAACCATCAGAATACTCTTCATCATCACTGGGTCGTTCATAAATCTCAAACTCTCTATCACTCGTTTCAGCATTGTTAGCGGCATCACCAACTTTATTTTGGCCAACTTTTGGTGGAAACCCACGCAAGACCTCTTCGAGGAATCCATTTGAGAAGCCTTCTCCAAGATTGTCTGATACAGGTAGTACGAAAACCATTGCGAATCAAGTTTAAGTGAAAAAAGTGGACTGGGCAGATCAAATTTTGTTGTGAACAGAAGATAACTTGCTTCAATCATTCTTTTACTACACGAAAAAAAATGCCAATAAGAGCTCGTTCTGGACTTAATGTTGATAAACCTTGTAAAAATTGAACCTACAGTGCCTTGGAAACCTGACCAAACAGTAAGATGTAAGTAGGAAACAATGCATACTATTCCAATAGAGTATATTATGTCTATATTGTTTTTCTTTTATTTTCATACTTTATGCTATCGCTAGGTCAGCAGTAAAGTTGCAACAAACAAATGTTGTTCTCAAACCAACTTGTAAACTACAGGAAACACAATTTTCCCAGCATTTACATGCAATATAATTTATAGAGTTGAGAAGTGGGAGCAAACAACAGAACTCAATAATGAAGTCCAATATCCTTGCATCAATCCAAAAACAATTGTTGTAGTACTATTAGATTATATGGAAAACAAAATTTTGTACTATGAATAATACTGTTGGGGGAAATCTCCACGAGACCAAGTCCAGGTAAAAGGCCGTCCAATTTGCCCGGGGACAAGCCGCTCTTCCAAAGACAAGAGTCCCCAGTCCCGGGTCACGTGAGGATCACGCGAGGACAGCCTCGGGAAATGGCGGACACCTGTCAAGCATCCAAGGCCCCTGACCGGAAAGACGCTAGTGCCCCTCGATCCAACGGTGGCGAGTGGGGTAGTTAGGTCTTTTTGCATCATTTGGGCCTATATAAGCCCTTGTAACCCCTCATGTGAGAGAGAGTTCATTTTTACTCTAATAGACAATCAAATAGGTGTGCTCCGGAGCCATCTCTCCCCCGAGAAAGCTCCCCTAGTCAACTCCGGTTCGGAGTACGCCGACAGGACTAGGGCCTCCACTGAAGCCCGAACCTGTATAAACCTTCGTGTCACTTACTGTGTTTGCCCGATGGGAGAGGACCGGTCGCACAGTCAGCTCGCGTCGTTTTTTCTTCGCTAGGACCTTCCACAAAACCTGCCGAGGTATTCGTAATACCACGACAGTTGGCGCCAACCGTGGGAACCCGAACGAATCGCCATGACTACCCCAAGAACAAGGGCTCGCACCCTTCCCGGTGACGCCAGTCCCAGTGACCCGGCGCCGCCAGTCTGAAGCATGGCCATCCCGGCGCCGACTTCCGAACACAGCCAAACCCAGGTACCACCTTTAACTCTCCCCGGGATGCACTGCTCGAAGCTCTGGTGGAGGGCCAGCTCCGCACCCAGCTCTCGATGGACGAGCTCCTCCGCGTTCTGGCGCGGCCGCCGGCCCCCATCTACCCGTCGTTCCCGTTCATGGGGGCAATGCCCCCATTTATGGGGCATCCGGTAGCCCCTCCGACTTTCGGAGGTCAGGGCGCCCCTAGGGCCTGTGGAACGAGGGCTATGCCCCAGCAGGCCCGTCATCCGGAGCCTTCCCGACCTTGGGAGCGTTCCCGGGGCCGGGGACTTACCCTATCCCTGAGGTCTTTCCCCATGCCAACGGTTCACTCCGTGCCCGGGGCATTCCCGGGGCCAGACGCCAGCCCCTCCCCGCCGGTTGTGCCCGTCGTTTCGGAGGTGGCCCACCAGGCTACTCCCGCGCCGTCGCCGTACCTTGCCCAGCCGGGCCCCCACTCTCCGATTCCGGACGGTACTATCGGGGACCGCCCAGTAATTAATTCCACCCACGCCCCGGTTGCACCTCCCGCGCCTACAGTCGACGCGCATGAGCTCCCTCCTCCCCCGGGGCCGCCCCCAAGGGCTCCCCCGGCGGATCAAGTCCGCTTCACCAGGGAGGAGGTTGAGCAAATGCGTACCACCAAGTCTGGGGAGGCGCCTCCCCCGGGTCGTGGACGCGGGGAGCCCCGCTCCCGCTCTGGCCGGGGGAAGAGACCCGCCGAAGAACCAACCGTTCCGGGGGAGTGCCCGGACGTCCTAGAGGTCAGCTCCACCAACCCGGAGCAAAAGCGACGCTACCGCCATGCCGCCGGACCTCTGGGGCCCCTCCCCGACTCCGACAACGGCGCGCGTCCCCTGTTAAAGGGGACAGCGACCAGGACTCTGCCCGGGAGGTGGAAGGGGCTAACCAGCCGCTGTGCCACAGACTCCGGTGCATTCGATGGCCGCAGCCTTACCGCCTGACGCACATCGAACACTACAATGGTGAGGCCGACCCTTATGAATTTGTGCAGGTGTATTCCACAGCCATCTCAGCGGCTAGGGGGGACGAGACAGTTTAGTGCAACGTCTTCCCCCTCTACCTAACCGGGATCACCCGTTCGTGGTTCTACAACCTGAAGGCCGGCACCATCAAGTCCTTCGCGCAGCTCAAACGTGAGTTTTGCGCGAACTGCCAGGGGAACTATGTGCGTCCCCTGGATTCCTCGCAGCTGTACACCGTCCGACGGAGGACGAGGGAGACCATCCGCAGCTTATTCAAGCGCTTTGCTCAAGTCGAGCAAAATAGCTCACGTCCCTGACTCCACAGTCATTGAGGCGTGTAAGAGCGGGAATCTCCCAGGAGAACTCCACCGGAGACTCTCCCGAAGCTGCCCCTCCTCCGCCGACGAGCTCTTCAACGTACTCGAGAAGTACGTTCGGGCGAAAGAGGATGACCTCTGGAAGAAGAACCAGGGGGCCCCCGCCCCCATCGATCGGGGGGCTAGGGACACCCTCAAACGCCCCAAGGGGGGCAATCGTGGCGAGCCACGGCCTCGGGACACTTTTGTCCTCGTGGGCGGAGGCGGCTCGCGCGATGCCTCCAAGGGCAACCGCCTCTTCCCCAAGCCGAAAGGTCATGGGGGAGGGCAGTCGTCCCTCAGTCGCGAAAGCCCCGCGGGAGGAGGCAGGGAAGGCCTGTGGTGTACTTTCCACAAGTCCAATACCCATGCCACCCGAGAATGTCACCAACTGCTCCAACACTGCGCCGCATTCCTCGACCAGCATGGGCGGGGGGGGACTCCTGCCTCCTTGCCCCCTCAGCCGGCCTTAGCGGCCCTTCTTGCCTCCGCGGGGGGGACAGCAGGGACAAGCGCATGAGGGGGAGCCGTTAGAGACTCTCCCCTTCCAAACTTCCCAAAGGCATGTCAACGTCATTACGGGAGGGTCTGCTTCCGGGCAGAACTCCAAGCCTCAGCGGAAGGAATACGCGCACGAAGTAAAGGTAGTGGGGGTGCTACACACGTCCCGGCCGCCCAAGTGGTTGGACGTCCCCCTCACTTTTACGGTAGAAGACGCGCATGGGGTTCACTTCCCCCATGATGACGCGCTCATCGTCTCCGTTACAGTCTACAACTCTCACCTGACCCGCATTCTCGTAGATGGCGGGAGCTCCGCCGACGTCCTCTACCTAAAGGCGTTTAGGGAGATGCAGGTGGACGAGAAGCTCCTGCAGCCCGCAGCAGGGCCCTTGCAGGGATTCGTCCCGGGAAAGACGATCCACCCCGTGGAGAAGGTGGATCTCCCCATGACCTTCGGCACCCCGGACAACTACCGGACAGAGATGGTCCGGTTTGATGTGGTAGACCTTCCCTCTTCTTACAACGCGATCATGGGGAGGACCACGATCAACCTCTTGGGGCCCGCAATCCACCAGAACTACCTCTGTGTGAAGATCCCTGGGCCTCACAGCGTGATCACCGCCCATGGAGACCAAGACGTGGCCCGCGCTTTATATGAGCACGCCGCCGCAACAATCAGGAGCGTCAATGTGATCAAGACCCCCGGGGGGAGACCTCTTCTCCGGGGCCAGACGCCGCCGCGATACCTTCCGGAAGGTCCCTCCCCAAGCCGCGACCGGAAGGGGACCTCCGGAAGATCCCGCTGTCCCCAAACGACGGGGATAAGACCGTCAGGATCTGGGCGGATCTCCATGAGGAGCACGCGGAGCAACTCGCGGCTTTCTTGCACAAAAACTCCGATGTTTTTGCCTGCAAGCCTTCCGACATGCGAGGCGTAGCCCGGAACGTCATCGAGCACAAGCTCGCAGTGACCAACGACCACCCCCCGGTCAAGCAGAAGCTGAGGAAACTCTCCCTTGAACGCCAAGAGGCGATCAAGGTCGAGATCGCCAAGCTCTGGGAGGCAGGGTTTATTCGGAAGGTCTTGCACCCCGAGTGGCTTGCGAACCCCGTCCTCGTGAAGAAGTCAAACGGCAAGTGGCGGATGTGCGTGGACTTCACCGACCTCAACCGCGCTTGCCCCAAAGACAACTTCCCGCTCCCGCGAATTGACCAGCTGGTCGACTCGACCGCGGGGTGCGAGTTGATGAGCTTCCTGGACGCGTATTCGGACTATCACCAAGTCTGGATGGCAGAAGGGGACGAGGAAAAGACGAGTTTCATAACTCCCCTTGGGACCTTCTGCTACATCCACATGCCCTTTGGGCTGAAGAATGCTGGAGCGACCTTCCAGCGACTCATGACGCTGGTCCTCAAGGACCAGATCGGTCGCAACGTCAAAGTCTACGTCAACGACGCGGTCGTCAAAAGTCCCCGCGCGACTGCTCACAGCGACGATCTACCGGAGACCTTCCACAACCTCCGTGCATACGGGTTGAAGCTCAACCCAAAAAAATGCGCCTTCGACGTGCGCGGGAGGAAGCTCCTGGGCTTCCTCGTGTCCCAACGGGGCATAGAGGCCAACCCCGAAAAGATCCAAGCATTCCTGGACATGCCCCCGCCGCGCTCAGTCAAAGACGTTCAACGACTCACCGGCCGCTTAGCCGCACTGAGTCATTTCGTCTCGCGGTCGGGGGAACGCGACCTCCAATTCTTCAAAATCCTCTGAGGGCTCGAATGGTTCCGATGGACCCCCGAGGCCCACGAGGCCTTCGACGATTTGAAGAAATATCTCACGAGCCCCCCAATGCTCGTGAGCCCGTCTCTAGAAGAGCCTTTGCTCCTCTACCTCGCCGCAACCCCGGTTGCCGTAAGTGCGGTATTAGTAAAGGAGGAAGACGGGCAACAACGTCCTGTGTACTACATGAGTGAAGCCCTCCAAGGGGCCAAAACTCGGTACACGGAAATGGAGAAGATCTGCTACGCCCTTCTAATGGCGTCCCGGAAGCTCCGTCATTACTTCTTGAGGCACCCGATCACCGTCCCGTCGTCCTTTTCTTTGGGGGAGGTGCTCTGGAACAAGGAAGCCTCCGGCTGGATAGGGAAGTGGGGGGCCGAGCTCGCCCCCTTTTCCCTTTCCCTCACTGGGCACTCCGCCATCAAGTCACAAACTCTCGCCGACTTTGTGGCGGAGTGGACTCCTGCCTCCGGGCCAGGGGACGAAAACCTCCCCACACCGCCCCGACGCAGCGACCATTGGACACTCATGTTCGATGGCTCCCTGTCTCACCTACGCCGGCGCGGGAGTAGTCCTCCGAAGCCCCGAGGGGAGGGAACTGGAGTACGCGGCGCGGCTCGAGTTCCCTGCCACGCACAACGTCGCCGAATACGAGGCCTTGCTCCTCGGGTTGCGCCTCACGCGCTCCTTGGGGATTTGACGCCTCCTAGTAAAAGGAGACTCCCAACTCGTAATTTGCCAAATGGCAAGTCCTACTTGTGTCATGACGCAAACTTGAGTCTCTACTTGCAGGAAGTGCGCAAGATGGAGAAGCACATCCCGTGAAAGGACAACGACCGGGCCGATGCCCTGGCTCAGGCAGCCAACGCCCGGGAACCGCTCCTAAAAGGAGCCTTCTTGGAGATCATCATGAAGCTCTCGATGACCCCTCCGGACGCGGGTGATGAGCCCTGCGTCCCAGAAGTCGCCGAAATCACCCGGACTTCATCTTGGATGGATCCCCTCATCTCCTTCATCAAGGGGGAGGGAGACCCTCCCAGCAAGACCGAGGCCAAGCGCCTTCTGGCTAAGGCTCGGGCATACCTCCTGTTGGGGGGAAGCTTTACAAGAAGGGGGCTTCCGCCTTGCTCCGCTGCCTTCCACGGCCGGAAGGGCTCCAGCTTCTCGAGGATATTCACTCGGGAAGTTCCCCGGGCACCATCGCGGCCAAGGCCCTTCGCCAGGGTTTTTATTGGCCCACGGTGATTCGCGATGCGCGAAATCTTGTCTCCGCGTGCGAAGCCTGCCAGAGGATGGCCAAGGGTTCGAACCACCCCCTGTAGCGCTGCAGGCTATCCCCATCACTTGGCCCTTCACGCGCTGGGGGATGGACCTCCTTGGTCCCTTCCCCCCGGCGCCCGTGGGCTACAAGCATGTGGTAGTCGCGGTCGACTACTTTACAAAGTGGGTAGAGGATGAACCTCTGGCCAACATCACGTCCCGAGCAGTACAACAGTTTTTCTGGAAGAATATCGTGTGTCGTTTCAGGGTCCCCCAAGAAATCACTGTTGACAACGGGACCCAATTCGACTCGGTATATTTCCGGGAATTCTGCGAAGGCCTAGGGCTCACTATCCACTTCGTCTCGGTAGCCCATCCCCAGAGCAACGGGGCCGTTGAAAGGGTCAACGACGTAATCCCACAAGGGTTACGCCAACAGCTCGAACAAGGTGCCTCCAAAAGGGGTGCGTGGGCGGAGGAGCTCTCGAGCATCCTCTGTTCCATGCGAACGACCCCGAGCCGGGCAACGGGACGCACCCCCTACTTCCTTGTATACGGGGCTGAGGCAGTCCTTCCCCCGAAAATTGGCTTCCGGTCACTACGGGTCGAGCTCCTAGATGGAGCCACGACTACGACATACCAGGCCAACGAGGCAAATCAACGACTGGAGGTCAACCTCGTGGAGGAGGAACGCGACCGAGCGCTCCTTCGCCATGCCATCTACGAGCGCGAAATGGCGCGCGCGTACAACCAGCGCGTCTGCGAGAGGGCTTTCCGCCTCGGGGACCTCGTCCTCAAGCGCGTCACAGACCCCCAGGCCCAGGGCAAGCTCTCCCCCAAGTGGGAGGGCCCCTAGAAGATCTCGGCGGTCCTGGGCTCGGGGGCTTACAAGCTCTCCAACCTTCAAGAGTAGGAGCTGAAGCACACGTGGAACGCGCGCTTGCTTCGCAAGTTCTACGTCTTGCCTACAGGCTCGTCCCCTCCCCCGGAGCGATTACGCCGGAGGGGAGGGGGACATTGTACTCACCATTCCCTCCCCCATCGCGATCTCGCGGGAGGAGCGTTGTATCTTAACTCATTATCAATACAACTGATTTTTTCCTCAGCTCTGGCTCACTGTAGGTTTTTACATTACCGTCTCTCACGGCGATGCCCTCCCCGTGAGGATGCCCTCTTAGCAATGATGCCCTCCCCGCGAGGAAGTGGGCTACCACGATCCAACAAGTCCCTACAACGGGAGTCCCACTCCCGTAGGGCAGCTTACGATCACACCTCGTGGACTGAGGGTGTAAACGACAACCCGGTCCTCAAGGACCGTGGTAACGAGTCAATTTGAGAGACTAGTTCCCTACTCGAACACTCAGACCCGTCATCGGGCGCATCCTCCTCCGAGAGTCGATTGTCCTTAGCGAGACAGAATTCTCGGATATTCTTTCTTGGAGGTCTCGTTCCCGGCTCCCCGTCTTCACGGCGACCGGAGGGTTTTCTCCCGAAAAAATTATCCCTAGGAATTTCACTTTCTCGGATATTCTTTTGGAGATCTCGTTCTCGGCTCCCCGCTTTCAGGGCGACCGAAGGGTTTTCTCCCGGAAAAATTATTCCTGGGAATTTCGGATTTCCTTGGATGTTCTTCCCCGGAGACCTCATTCTCGGCTCCCCGTTTTCACAGCGACCGGAGTCCCCTCCCGGGGGAATTCCCGGAAATCTCGGGCACTGTCTCTCAGACAGCTTTTTCTCGGCTCCCCGTTCTCACGGCGACCGGAGGATCTCACCGGGACTTTCAAAAAATTGTTCCCGGAAGTTTTTCCCGGCCCCCCGTTCTCACGGCGATCGGGAAAATTTTCTCACTGGAACCTTTGGAAAACTTGAGGAATTCTTAATTGAAGGGTTCTTACCCCGGGCTTTGTCACCTCCACAGCGCGCGGAGCTTCCCTCCGGCGCGCTATGGAGAGGGGGGATAACCTACACTCGGGAATCACCCTCTCTCGGACTAGTTGAAAATTCATAAAGTACACAAGCAAACTTAGCTTTATTAAAAACATTTAACCGGAGGACATCTTCCCCCTCCGGTGGGCATCATTACATTAAACACGGTACAACCCGGAGTATAACCCGGAAGGCTCCTACACCTAATAATCCCGAAGGCCCTCTGATAACTCCCGGGCCAGGTCTCGATATAAACTTCGTATACGACGTTGGGCCTCTCGGAGCAAATCTTCGGGCCAATACTCGTAGCCCGCCGGTGGAAGTATTCGAAGCGGGGAACCCTCCGGGACCCCGGTCGCGGAGGGGACAGTTCAACGCGGTGGTTGTCAAAGTTGTCCAGGTGCCACTCCGGATGCCACCGCAATCGGATTGGCTCTCGGGAAACACCCCTGCCACGTCCCCCGGAGAAGAGACTTAACAATATGAAGGCGGCCTGGGCATCCCCCGGGTGACACCCGCTGGAGACTGGGGGCTCCACCTCCGGAGAAGCTCCCTGTAACATCGGGACGCCCTTGAGGTTGCGCCCCAACCTCGGGGGTCTTTGCCCGGAAGTCTCCCCGAGCCCCGGGAGTAACCTCCCGGGAAACCTAGTAGCTTTAATTCAAAGACTTAGCAAAAAATTTCATTTCTATTGCATCAAAATGTTTTTGTACAAGTGTCTGGGGCCTCTTCTAAGAAGCTACCGGGAACGGGAATCCTAAGACAAAAAAAGAGGGGTCCTATCTAAAGGCCCGAGGGGGAGGCTCATACTTGTTCGTTGGTGTCCTCCCCTCGGGAGGCTCCCGCCGGAGCCGTAGCGTCCTCCCCCGGAGGCGCCGGTGCCGGGAATCGTACCCAAACTATCCGGTCGTAGAAGCCGCCGGCGAGCTACTCCACTTCTCGCCAAGATGGCTCGAAGAACTCCAGAAAGCTCCGAGGGTTCCGGCCCCCAATCGCCCGGGCGCCAACCCCCCAGTGCTCAGCAGCCACCACTGGGATCGCCCGGCCCCGTGCCCGGGCATCGGCGGCCTCCGGGATCACAAAGACTTGTGTGTTGAGAAAACACACAGCCTCCGTGAGCGTCGCCGGCGCTGCCTCCGAGGCGCCTCCCGAGCCAAGGCTCACTCCGAGCCCCTCGAGGGCTAAGTGGACGGAGCGGCCCGCGTCCATCACCGCCCGGACGCTGGAGCCCTCAAGCTCCCGGAGGGCATCCTCCTTGGCCTTCGCTTCCCTCCGGAGCCGGTCGTTGGCGTTCTCGGAGATGTGGAGCTGGGCCCGGACCCAGGCCAACTCCCGGAGGGCGTCGTCCCGCTGCTCCAGGTAGGCGGCGGCCTTCTCCTCCGCCTCCTTCAGCGCCTTGTCGAAGCACGCCTCGATGCCATAGGCGATGCCCGCCCCCTACAAGCGCGGGAGTTAGTTAAAATCTGAGTTGGAGTCCCGAAGGAAACGAGCTACCGGCCCGAGAACGAACCTAGATGTGGAGAGATTGAGGCTCCCCGCAACGTTCGCGAAGCGTCCCTTGCAAGACGTAGTCCTGGACCTTTTGGGTCTGCAGGCCCTCCGCGAACCGGAAGACCTCCCCCGCGGACAGCAGGGGGGTCTCCCTCCCGACGACGCCGGACCCATTGGGACCGGCAACGGGCCCCCTCGCGAAGGTCGCGGGGGTGATGAGGACCGGAGTTGCGGTGGCCGGCGTCCTTGCCACCGAAGAAGTGTCCGAGGAGGAGGCCGACAAGCTCTCCGAGGGGGTACCTCCCAGGGGAGGGGGGATAAGGAGTCCATTCCCCTTTCTGAGCCGCGGGGCCCCCGGGACCTCCGCTGTCGGGGACCTCGTAGACCGAGGGACTCCCCCCTCGTCCACCGGCCATTCGACCCGCGGAGGCGAAGCCTCCGCAAACCGAACCTCTGGCCTCTCCGGCTCCGGCCGCCTCTTTTCCCCGAGCCTCTCCGGAGGGGGCGAGGGGGCATAATCCGCCGAATCGGATGCCCCCCCGTCATCGGCCGCCTCTTTTCCCCGAGCCTCTCCGGAGGGGGCGAGGGGGCATAATCCGCCGAATCGGATGCCCCCCCGTCATCGGCCGCCTCTTTTCCCCGAGCCTCTCCGGAGGCCTCGGGGAGGCACGCGAGCTCCCGAGCCTCCATCGCCCCCCCGGAGTTCTCCGGGAGAGGCGGCGTCACTTCGTGCTGGGGAGGTGCCCGCGCGCGCCCCAACCCGCGGGATGCGTCCCGGGCCTTCACGGGCGTAGAGCCTGGCGTCGTTGATGGATCGGGGGCCTTCTGAGCCTTGGCCCGCTTTGGCTCAGAACCCCCGACGACCTCCTTCCCTCTCTTGTGAGAGCCGGGGGTGGGGAGAGGCGTCCTCGCCGGTAGCATCAGCCCAAAGGCCTCGGCCACCAAATTCCGGGGAGGACCCTCCCCGATGACGCACAATCCGCTCGTGCTGGTCGGTGTAATACCTCCCGAGGAGGTTCTTCGCCTTCTCCCGGGCGGCCGGATACAGCCGAACTGCAAAAGGTAAGAGTTAGAATAATTAACGAAAGAAACGAGCAAAGTAGCCGGGAACTTACGTCGAGTCACCGGCTTTTGCGGGGGCCGCTGGGCCGGACACATCCCAATCCCCCTCCTCCCATGCGAGAAGAGGGAGATCTTCAACAGTGTCAGCTCCTCGGCGGCGTCCCTCATAGAACGGACGCCCCAGGAGCCCACCACTTTGCTGAGGAGCTTCAGCTCCTCCTCGGTCCACACCGAGGGCTTGGGGGCGGACGACCGGCTGTAGGAGGGGGGATCCAATGAGTACGTCACCTCGTCGTCCCGGACTCGGAGGTAGAACCACCTCCGGACCCAGTCCCCCCAGTGGTCCCGGGAGGCCGCCACCGGGTACTCCGCTACCCGGGACGACAGCAACTAGATCATCACGGAGCTGAATGGGGACTTCGGCCCTCCTTTCACCAAGTGGGAGCTCCTTGCCGCCGGCTCGTAGAAGTACCGGAACAGTCGGAGCGTCAGCTCCCGTCCGATGGCTGTCTCGAACAGCCATATGAAGAGGCCCATCCGAACGAAGGCGTTCGGCGTTAGGTGGTTGAGTGCCACCCCGTACTCCTTGAGGAACTTCCGGACCAACGGGTGCACCGGGAGCCGAAGCCCGGCCTCGAGGAAAGCCTCGAAGACTACCACTTCCCGGGGCCTAGGGCGAGGGGTACCATCTTTCTTCAAGGGGATTCGGACGTCCCCGTCCGCGACCACCCCCCGATCCACGAGGGACTCCAAGTCCCCGGACGTGAACTCGGAGGCCCAGAGGAAGTCCGCGGTGACTTCCTCCGGGGGCACCTCAGCAGCCTTAGCGCGGCCCTTGGGTCATATTGATTCCTCCGGTGGCTTAGGTTCTACAGAGAGGGGCTCAGGTTTCCGGTGGCTGAGCTTCTGGGACTGAGCTTCCGGGAGAGGGCTACCGGGAGAGCTGAAAGCACCGGTGGAGTTTGAGGATTGAGGGTTGGAGTGACTTCTCTGGGCCCCTCAAGGCCCTATTTATGGGGCCCAAGCGTGGCCTCGATGGGCGCCACGTGGCTCCTCGTGGTGCATCCATGCCACCCAATTCAAACGGCGCGCGGGAAACGAAGGGACAAGCGCACGAAAAGAGGCGTCGCCGATTCGAACCGCGAGCGGCCATTATGGCCGAACGGCGCGCTCCCATCGAGACGAGGCCTTAATGAACGACGGCGCGGACATAAACGCTTGGCGCGGGGATCGAAGCATCACGGTTCCGGAGATCCGTCCCGGAGATGTTCCCGATAACACAGACCATCCCCTCCGGGGACTCGAGCATCGTCCCCGGAGGGCATGGGGGCTGTTGTTGGGGGAAATCTCCACGAGACCAAGTCCAGGTAAGAGGCCGTCCAATTTGCCCGGGGACAAGGCCCCCCCGGTGGCTTGTCCCGGGCACCGCCGCTCTTCCAAAGACAAGGGTCCCCGGTCCCGGGTCACGTGAGGATCACGCGAGGAGCGCCTCGGGAAATGGCGGACACCTATCAAGCATCCAAGGCCCCTGAGCGGAAGAAGGACGCTAGTGCCCCTCGATCCAACGGTGGCGAGCGGAGTAGTTAGGTCTTTTTGCATTTTTTGGACCTATATAAGCCCTTGTAACCCCTCATGTGAGAGGGACAGTTCATTTTTACTCTAATAGACAATCAAATAGGTGTGCTCCGGAGCCATCTCTCCCCCGAGAGAGCTCCCCTAGTCAACTCCAGTTGGGAGCACGCTGACAAGACTAGAGCCTCCACTGAGGCCCGAACCTGTATTAACCTTCGTGTCACTTACTGTGTTTGCCCGACGGGAGAGAACCGGTCGTACAGTCAGCTCGCATCGTTTTTTCTTCGCTAAGACCTTCCACAAAACCTGCCGGGGTATTCGTAATACCACAACAAATACTAACCCTTTAATGGCACTCTACATAACCTAGAATGAATATTGAAGGAAAAAAGATGAACACACTCAAATAATTCTGTGTAAAATCAATATTACATCAGATATTATTCATATGGCATGTTACACAGCTGTCAGAATCCAGATTTGAGTCCTGCCATCTTAAGATTCTACAACTATTCGTGAAATGACTTGAATCTTACGTATAGTCCAAAATTAGTAGAATTTTAATGCAAATAGCGTTTCCAACCAAACATCAAGTAGGATCACAGTCCTAAACTTACAATCCCAACACAATTCCACCAATCCTGTTAGCTAAATATAAGTTGATTGATCGTAAAAATATTCTTGCCATCAATGGGAACAATTTAAGTTTTTCTTTTGTACATTTTACTTTACAATTACAACACAATTAATAATTTCATATCACACTTCCTGATTTCATAATTAAGAATTAATAATTTCTATGTAAAAGTTATGTAGATTAGATTCTACCACTAGATTCCACCATTGGATTCTATCAGGACAAAATCAATCTGACCTAGAGTCTGACAAACCTTGCATGTCACTTAATTGAACATATAACAGCAGTGTTAGAAGGTCCATGAAGCAACTGCTGAAAAATGCAAGCAATTCCATAACACAAAACCTTATTGTTTTTGCAGGAAAAAAAATGTTAATGCGATTCCAAAACAAAGAAGAGCTAAATTTAGAAAATTAGCTCTGCAATCCAGTTTTTTCCATTAAAAAGGGTTGCTTTTAATCTTCATTCCAAATCAATATATGGTTGGGTTTCCTTTCAACACCAATTTGTGAAGATAGGTCAGCCAACAGCTATCCATATATTAGTTTGCTTGGCGGTAATGGTAATGTCATTCTTTCTTCAAGGTCCTCAGTAAGACAGTAACTATATTCCGATAGTAAATCTAGATAGTTATCACCGTTAAGTAACCAAATTGCATTCTTAATACACCAGTGGTTATAATAAGAATAGATTATGAAATCCTATTCAGCAGTACATCTTCATAACATTAGAAAAAGGCCTTTTGACATTGGAAGTGAAAGACAGAATTAGATAATAAGATGCACAACAAAAAAAATTGGAGATAAAAAGTGAGAAATCTGACATAAAAGAATAGGATAAATTTGTTATGTGACACTGAAGAAAAAAAGCTCAGTTTTGGATCTGCCACTGAAATGTTGCAGCTTTGTTGTATACAATTGTTATTTTGTTTCATATCGATTATACCCTTACTTAGTGTTATGCCACCAGACGATGAAAGGGTATCTTAACCAATTGCAAGGTGATGGTTGCATACAACAAGCCTAATAATTTCAGTGGTATCTACAAAGGATCGAAGATCTAGTGGTAGATCGTAGTAAGCACAAAAATTTGTAAATAAATTTGCGTAAAAAACAAACCTGTTAGCATCAGAATTTTTTTTCCCAAATAATCCAGTGAAAAATATAATTACAAAAGTGGCCCGAAATTTTCAAATATTGCAGAAATGGACCCATAGCCAAACCATATGGCGACTAAGCCTTGCAATGGAGACTACCAGCCAAATGGCGACCATCGTCTGGTGACTTGATTGAACTTCATGTCACTACACCATCCACCGATTAGGCTGACAATCACAATTTAAAAGCCCAGTAACCAAACCATATGACAATAGAGGTCTATTTCTGCAATATTTAAAAATTTAGGCAGATTTTTAATTACTTTTATTAAATTATTCAAAAAAATTATCAAAATCATGACCATACAAATTCAAGTATACAAATTTAAGTATAAATACAGTAAATAAATCTAAAAGCTAGCTAAAGTATACTGTTGAGAACAGGTAAATCTTTCGTCGAAAAAAGTAAACTGTGTTATAAAAAAATTAAAAACCATTGTCTAGGAGGATCTTAAAAACCAAAATGGCCCTAGAAAGAGCAAGTATATATGCCAAGATGTCTAATATCACTACCAGAAAAATGTCTCAAAACCCAAGATATTTGTTTGTCCTAGTCTAAACAAATCGAACTACTATAAGGACTACCTCAAACTTACAAGTCATCATAAACTATTGGGAAATACTTTTGAACAATTCAATAACTAACAAAAAAGAAGAACGTAGCATATATCATAAAACGTATGAAAAACAATTGGTACTGGTCACATATATTATGCTAGCTATACCTCGTGAATAATATGGATGTAATCAATATTAAGATATAAAACCCTAAAGGTGCTGAGAAATCAAAATTGATCAATGAATTGTATCAAGGATACAAGAGTCATCTAAGGTGAAATCACAAGCTTCCTCGGCCTACAATAAAGATAGTAAAGGTTTCATTTCTGTACTATACCCGCTGGAAATGGGTGCAAGCAGTAACATACCGTAGCTGGAGAATCATAACCATCTGACTCCTTATCATCCTCCTCTTCCTCTTCATCCACATCCTCACTATCAGAGTTGTGAGGGCCAACTTGATCCTCAGTTCCAGCATATTTTGTAGGTGCCACTGGAGAACATATAGGATTCAGCAACCAAGATGGAAGTACAAAAGCATGTCTCTGTGAAAAAAGGAACCTATGCTCATAGAAATCCATAGAGCAGATCAATTGGTCTAAACTTGTACCATGACCATATGTAGAACTGTACAAGTTACAAAATAATAGCAGGCATAAAAAAAAATTTGCTTCACAACAAATATTTTGAGCCATCCAAGCAGCAGAAAAATCTGATTCTGCTCAAAGGCTCATAGACATGTCTACATTGTTGCAAAATGCCCAGGGCTCACACATATGGAGGCCCCATTTGGAACGTAGAAATTCTGTAGAAATTTTGAAAGAAAGAAGACATTTACTCGCACTAGATGTGAGATTTCCTCCAAAATTCCTGTAGAATTCTTGCGTCCCAAATAGACCCAAAATGATCATGATATATTTACTACAAAAAGAAAGTAGGATGACATTGAATAAACCTTCATCAATGTCCTTGTTTTCTTTCTCCAATTGCTCAGATCTGCAAAGTGACTCCTGCTTCTTTGACCTTTCAATAAGTTCATGGGCAAGCCTCAAGAAATCTTTTGCCACTTCATTAGGACATAATGAGAGGAACCTTATGCTCACATGCAACCTCAAGATTTTAATCATTGGCTTAGAGAACCAACCTGTGGAATGCTATACAGGAATCAGTTTACTTTAGAGCACACATCGGAATGCAACAAGACTTTTTCAACATTTAGCTAAAGGCACATTGTATTTCAGTAATCTGCCCTTGTTGCAAATGCACAAATGGAAGAAAACCAAGCTGGTGATGGCCATATTTGATACAAAATGTTACAGTTACAATGATCTTATTATTAGTGTCCTGTGTCCTGACATGATAAATATGGACCCAATATTAAGTTGGACTTCCTTTGCATGGTTGGACCGTATTTTGACCTGCTTTTTGGATGTGATAGATAACTAAAAATGACAATGTCATGGCTGAACAAATTTTAAACACTTCCTTTGTCTGAACACTTGGTTATAATGTCCAAGTAGTAGAATAAAAAAAATAAAAGAAAGCTTGACAAGCAAATATTCTTATTACTCACTGAGCAAGTTGCCTGATGAGAAGGTTTTCTAATTTCTGCTTGGATAAAATCATCAGCCAGTTCAAACAACTGCAGAAAGATGAAACTCTGTGATGGCATTACTTCAAATATGCATATCTTGTTCCACTTTTGAGATCTGTCAGTGTCAAAACAAAATTCAAGTTCACAACACATAAGAAGGTGGAAGCAGGTGACACAATTAAAAAGCACTGTTAAGTGTTAACCCATGCTTTTTTTTTAATTAGTGATGATACGACCAGACAAATGAAATCATCTTAGGACAAAAACAAAGATTCATTAAACAAATAACGATATTTGGACAAATTCCTTTGCACATCATTCCATGTTTTTCCAGTTATAAATGAATTACCAGTAAAATTTCATGTGACCACCATAGAAGTGGATTTTCGTGAAAGGAGCATAAGCTCACCATAATATGTTGTCTCATTGAAATCCAGAGCATGTTCATAACAAATACATAATTATGTGCGGTGTACGAAAAATATTACTGAGCAACACATGTGTTTCACTTTTAACTACTGTTATTTGGACTCCGCAAAAAATTATAAAGAAAAGGGAAGAGATTATTGGGAGTGTTGCCCATATCTTGGCATGCATTGCATATAAATGCAAACTAGATCTTTAACATCAGACATCTGCGTTGTGACATACAAAAAAGATATCATGTGATTCAGCAAGATTCATCAAATCACTTCTATCAATGTTACCCTTATGAAAGATGGAGACAATAAATTACTACTGAACACAAAAAGCTTCAGATATTTAAGTGGTGTAATAAAAATAATAGGATAACTTTAGAAGTAATATGTTTACACAAATGGCATTTACCAGCGGCACATCATGTAGTTAGACCAAATCAGACATATCCAATATAACCAGAACCAATAACAAAAGTAAATGATGGATAGAATTATTCTGACAATTGAAATTACTTTTCACTGCACATCCCCATAATAGCGTGATTCTCATCCAAACCCTACTTTCATTTTCTCCAATTAAGTCTCATATCTTTCAAAATTGTTTCAATTGGGTTCCAAATTGTTAAGGAATGAATGATGTGGCATGCCACAGGGTCCTACATGTCATTCTGTGCCATGGTAGATGTTGTGTGACAATTAATGTGTAAAACTTTAGAAAATCACAAAAACTTAAAAAAAGTACATTAAAAAATTCTACTTTCATCTCCATTCACTGTTATGTGGCATCATCATTGCACGAAATGACGTGGTATGCCACATCATTCATTCTTTTAGTGCAATTAATGGTTTGGTACCCAATTGAAACAATTTAGGAAGATGTGGGACTTGATTGGAGAACTTGGAAGAGGTGGGAGTTGTGTGAGTATCATGCTATTTATTGGGGAACCTTCAGCAAAAATTGCTCGACAATTAAAACCACCATGAGAATCACTAAAACATGAGAAATAAGATGTTGATTGCCATGTGAAACAAACTACAAAGAAATGCAAAAAGACAACAGTCTATATTACGGTATCATTAAAACAACAGCAGAGAGATCAAGACAGTTGGATAAGCATTACATATATGTCAAATTATATTATTGAAAATCATTGCAAGTAGCCAAGTAGTGTGCTCAAGTCAGTTTTATCATGGGATCAAGCATGCTGCTTGGATCACCTTCACGCAAATGGTGTCCAAGATGGATATGTTGCAGCTTGCATATGGCATACATGGTGCTTGACTTGGATGCATTATACGACCAATAATATATCAAACTTTGATACGATCCAACCAATAATATATCAAACTTTGATACCATCCAACGTAAATGGTATTCAAGCAACTTAACAGAATTGTTATTTCCTAGTTGTTAATCACATTATAGCAATTTGACAGAGAACAAGGATAAGGTTTATGAAGTCTAAACACACTATCTAATTGTTCGAGAATTATCTCTCTCAATCAATAAGGGGAGAGTACCCTGCATATATATATAACAAGTCTAGAGTACAGAGTACAAATTAGAGGAAGATATGGCCTTAGACCAAAATCCTATATGTACAAGTAAACTAATATATATACATGTACTTAACACCCCCCTTCAAACTCAAGACGGATCAGACGTGTTGAGTTTGGAAAGAAGAAAACGATGTTGCTCTCTAGTCTGAGCCTTGGTGAAGAAGTCAGCAATCTGAAACTCACTAGGCACATACTGGAGAGCAATGGTATCCTACTGAGAATGAGATCGCAGGAATAATGTATCTACACCAATGTGTTTCGTCAACTCATGCTTCACTGGATCATTGGTTATCTGAATGGCACTGGTGTTGTCACAAAAGAGAGATGTAGGAGCAGTACACGGAACACCAAGATCAGCTAATAGCCAACAAAGTCAGACAATATCAGCAGTAGTAGCAGCCAAAGCACGGAGCTCAGCCTCAGCACTGGAGCGGGAGACAGTCGTCTGTTCCTTGGACTTCCATGCAAGTAGAGAAGTACCAAGAAAGAGACAGTAACCAGTGAGAGAGCGCCGATCAACTGGATCACTCGCCCAAGTAGAGTCGTGCAGAGCTGGAGCTGACTCGAACGAGCGTAGAATAATTGACACGAGGCTGTCCCACGAAGAT
This sequence comes from Pharus latifolius, assembly GCA_019359835.1. NCBI lineage: Eukaryota > Viridiplantae > Streptophyta > Magnoliopsida > Poales > Poaceae > Pharus > Pharus latifolius. Next base: position 72,256,352 of record CM033322.1, read on the forward strand.
AACGGAGCACACGTAGCAAGTGACTGTAGTGAACTGACGTAGGGGCACTGACAAACTGACTGAGCACATGAACTGCATGAGCAATGTCTGGCCGAGTGATAGTAAGATACACAAGGCTCCCAACGATATGACGATAACGGAAGGGATCAAGAAGTGGAGTACCGTCAGTGGAACGTAACTGAAGATGGAGCTCCATGGGAGTAGCAACAATCCGGGTATCAGTGAGACCAGAGCGAGCAAGAAGATCCTGAGTATACCGCTGCTGAGACAAGTAGTAACCCTCCTCGATAGAAGTGACCTCAATACCCAAGAAGTAGCTGAAAGGTCCCAAGTCAAACATAAGAAACTGCGCACTCAGACGTTGCTTGATGAGGCAACATACTCCAGATCATCCCCAGTGATCAACATGTTATCTACATATAAGAGAATCAAAGTCCGACCACAAGCTGAGCAGTGAATAAACAAAGCAGGATCATGATCACTAGCAATGAAACCAGCTGCAAGAACCACCGATCAGAAGCGCTCAAACCTGGCTCGAGGAGTTTGTTTGAGACCATATAGAGTACGACGAAGACGACAGACGTGACCAGCAGGAGCTGAAACGCCGGGAGGTGGCTGCATATAAACCTCCTGAAGATCTCCGTGAAGAAAAGCATTCTTCACATCCAGCTGAGAGATAGTCCAGTGACGAATAGCAGCCACAGCAACCAATGTACGAACAGTAGTCATATTAGCAACAGACACAAAAGTCTCATCATAGTCTGCCATACTCCAGCTGAAAACCCCGGGCTACCAAACAAGCTTTGTAACACTCTACAGAACCATCAGACTTGGTTTTGACTCTGAACACCCACTTGCATGTGATAGGAGTGGCATGAGCAGGTAAGGGAACAAACTCCCAAGTGCCAGTACGATCCAGAGCAGCAAGCTCCCCAGTCATAGCCAATTGCCACTCAGGAATAGAAGCAACCTCCTGATAAGAATGTGGCTCACAAACAGCACCTGAAGCAGCAAAACCATAGCGATCAGGAGCAACAATAGTCTAGCGATCACGAAGAGCATACCGATGGAGCGGAGCTGACGGATCATCAGTAAGAGCACCATCAATACTGGCCGGACTATCAGGAGGACTAGCAGATGTAGGCTGAGGGTCAATAGGGACAGTAGCAGGAGGGGTAGCAAAGGGGGATTGAGTGTCAGAAGGGACCCGAGGACGATGAGTGTAGTGAAACGGAAAAGACGAGATATGTGAGGAATCAGGAGAGGATGCATCAGAATTGGGATGAGGAGATGAATCAAATGAGGACATATCAGGTAAAGATAGGAAGGAGATCGGATCGAGAGGATGTGTGGTGCAAGGAATGAAAGAGTGAAAGAAGGGCCGATCCTCAAGAAAGGTAACATCTCGAGAAAAACGAATATGGCGAGCAGAGGGATCATAACAGCAATATCCCTTATGCTCAAGGCTGTAACCGAGAAAAACACGCTTAACAGACTGAGCAGTCAGCTTAGTGCACTCTCGAGGTGCAAGAAGGACATAGCACGTACAACCGAAGACTCGAAGGTAATCGTAGCCAGGAGTAGAGAATAGGACTTCTCCAGAACACTTGCCATGAAGGCAAGAAGAAGGCTGAATGTTGATAAGATATATAGCCGTGGAGATAGCCTCAGCCCATAAATGACGAGGAACATGAGATGCGATCAAGAGAGTGCGCGCAGTCTTAATAATGTGACGGTATTTGCATTCAGCAACACCATTCTGAGCATGAGCACCAGGGCAAGAAAGCTGTAGAAGAGTCCCTCGAGTGCTAACGAACTGACGAAAAGTAGCTGATAAGTACTCGCCTCCAGAATCAGAAAGAAAAACCTGAATAGTAGTGGAAAACTGTGTCTGAATCATGCGAGCAAAAGACTGATATATAGAAAGAAGCTGCGATCGATGTGTCATAAAATAGACCCAAGTATAGCGAGAGTAATCATCTATAAAAATGACATATACTTATGACCACCCTTAGACACGAAGGGAGCAGAACCCCATACATCAGAATGTATTAAAGTAAAAGGATGACTAGACCTAGAAGTACTAGAAGAGTATGGGAGTTGTAGCTGTTTAACCAGCTTACAACCTGGACAGACAAAAGTAGTATCGACAGACACACGACCAAGGACACCCTGACGAGCTAGCGTGGACAGACGAGCACCACAAAGATGACCCAGTCGACAGATGCAGGAGTAAACACCAAGGCAGAAGGGATGGTAGTAGTAAAGCGGACTGGAAGCAACAGGTGATCAAGAACATAGACCCTTAGAGCCTCTACGGCGATGGCCAATACCAACGAGTGTCCCTGTCCGACGATCCTGCACAAAACAATGAGAATCATCAAACCCCACAAAGCAATGCACATCCGTCAGCTGACCATCAAACATAAGGCTCATGGAAAGTCCGGGAACAAGAGAAACAGCTGGTACTGTAAGCTGTACAGTGGAAAGGGTACCCTGTTGGGTAACTAGCAGAGAGGTACCATCAGCTGTTTGAACATAAGTGCTATCTGACACAGGCCGACATGAGCGTAGCTGAGAGCTGTCAAAGGTCATGTGAAAAGCCCCGGAGTCAAGAATCCAGGGATGACTAGCAATACCTGTCCCAGAAGTGGAAGTAGCAGCAAGGCTCGCTGACCCACTGGAGGAGGTCCGATGCTGAAGAAGAAGAGCCTGTAGCTGATCTGAGTTGGCCTGAAGCTGGGCCAGGAGGGCAATGGAAGTGGAGTCACTCACAGGTACAACAGAAGCAGCAGCACGACCACATGACTGTATACAAGGCCTCAGCTCTGGATGGAGCTTGTAGCACCGCAGAACAGTGTGTCCCGGCCTCTTGCAGTGAGAGCAAACAACTGGACTAGAAGCCACTGGAGGTGCGGTGGGGACAACATCGGATGGTGTCTGAGCAATGACAGGTGAATGAGAATCAGGGAGTTGAGTGGCTGCCAAGATAGTATTTGAAGAAATCTGCAATGCAGTCGAGAGCGAGCGAACACGAGTCTCCTCAGCATAGAGGGCAGCAAGAGTCTCATCCATGGTAGGTGGAGTGGCTCGGCTGAGTAACTGAGCTCGAATGGGCTCGAACTCCGGACGAAGACGCATGTTGAAATTGAAAACAATGCCTCGCTCCTGATGTCTCGTCCTGGCAGCGCAGTGAGTGCACGTGACACAGGTAGAGGGAGGTGCCATGGCTGTCAACTGGCTGGATATGCCCATGTAAGTGCTATAGAACTCTCCAAGAGATGCCTCCTGCTGATGCAAGCTCTGAAGATGCTGTAAGAGAGAACTCATGCGCCGAGCTACTCCGAACGAAGCGTCGCTGAAGACACTCCCACATCTGGCATGCCATTGGAAGCTCAGCAATATGCATCCAAATCGACACCTCAGCACTTTGACAAATGATACACTTGATCCGCTTGTCTACTCGATGCCAAGCAGCAAGTATCTTCTCATCGGCCCCCGCGTCAAGAGGGGAATCAGTGAGATGAGACTCCAGGTCAGCTCCCATCAACAGAAGACGAACTGTAGTGGCCCACTCGCGGTAGTTCTGCCCATTTAGCTTGATGTCAGCAACGAGCAGACTCGTCAAAGAGTTCATGGCTCAGTGACGGCTTGAAAAAGGCTCAAAAGAGTCGGCTCGGCTGGTGACTCGACTCGGCTCTGTGGCTCGACTCGATGGCTTATCTCCTCTCCGCTGGCTCGATTTAAGGTGCGGCGACGCTAGGGTTTTAGTAGCAAAGACAGCGGCGGCGCTAAGAGCGAGCGGCAGCAGTAGAAGAGGCGGTCCCGAGGTCGGCCGTGACGGCAGAGTAGCGAGCGGCGGCAACGAAAGAAGCGGTCCCGAGGTTGGCCACTACGGCGAAGGCTGCGGAGGAAACTCGCGATAGCAGGCGAGCGACAAGCGGCAGCAGAAGCTCGGCGCTAGGAGCAACGAGCTGCGGTGGCGGAAGAACCTCCGAAGGCAATCCCACGACGAGGGGAGGTTGCCCGCGACGGCAGATCTGGCGGCGGAAGCTCGGAGGTACCCGCGACAGCAGGCAAGGGACGAGTGTGGAGAGTGGCTGCCGGAGAACTCAACTTCGAGAAGAACGACGATGCACAGTGGCATTCATCAGGAAAGTGGCTCTGATACCATGTTAGAAAATTATCTCTCTCAATCAATATGGAGAGAGTGCCCTGCATATATATAACAAGTCTAGAATACAGAGTACAGATCTAGAAGAAGATATGGCCTTAGACCAAAATCCTATATTTACAAGTAAACTAATATATATACATGTACTTAACACTAACAAAGCTAAACAAACTATATAACACAGCTCCTCAATATTATTAAATAAAACTATTCTTACGACAATTAGATTGACTTAGCTTCAAAATCATGGTCTAATCCTATGATGAAAATTCTATGAATGAACTTCTCTTACAGTCAATTAAGCCCACGCAACAGATTCCTCTAATAATAATAATAATAATAAACATTTTTTATTGCTCAATCTCAGGAAGCCACCATTAGAAATTGATATTTTATTTTAGTTTTCAGCTGTTTTGGGGCTTTTTTTGTTCCGGCAATCAAATAATTTAATATCATCAATTAAACAAGATAGGCATGCCCTTTTGTTAGTGGTAAATAGTTACAAATAGAACTACATGCAAATTTCAAGCAAAGAGAGAGAATAGCTTTGGCATCTAGTAATTCATAAATCAGTCATTTTCTAGGGCTATTTGGAACAATATTGCACCTGATGCACTAAATACAAAAAGTAGTGGAGCAGTCAAGAGATAGAGATTTACATAGGAATAGCAAATTGTATAAACTTCAAATGCAAACCAAAATAATGCATTATGACTCACCCACAATCATTTTTTCTTCCAAGATTCCTTAGCTCCGGAGGCATGCGAAAATCAACTCTCTGAAATCTAAACAAAGCAAATGCATGTTTCAAGAATTCTAGTATGTACTCAAAATTAGCTAGAAGATTATCAATATTTCTCAGTATGAACAAAAAAAAAAGTTAGGGCATGTTTCGTTTGAGCACAATTTTTCCCTACCAACACTGACCACATTTAGGCATGCCAAATTCGGGGTGCTCAATTTCGATGCCACAAATTTGGCAATGAATTGGCCAAAAGAAGATTGGATAGACGCTGATAAACATACCACAAATTTGGTTGTGCACCAAACAATGGCCAAATCAAGTCGACATGACTAAATTTTGGCCAATGGTATTTGGGAAGCTCGGGCTACAAAGCTAACATGCCCTCACTACAAAAAAAGTACCAAAATAGTCCTTGAACTTGGTCCTGGGGCTACAAAGCTATTCTTGGTGGGTAAGGTCTCGAACTCCTACATTACTGATTGGTCTGCCAGAATATCAAACCTTGAACCACGATTTAATCTTGTACATACTTCCTCCAGAAAGTACATGGCACAGAAGGTTTATATCTCTTCTATCAAGTATGCCTCCACAATCAAACACTCAGCATACGCTTTGTTACCAACTTTTTTCCTAAAGTCTTGTATGCACCTACATTTGATATTTGGCCTGCTTTGGTTTTTAATTAAAAAAAAAAAAAAGAAAAGCTCAAATTTAGTATAGGTGAAATTATAGACCTCTCAAAGGGGGTACATTTAATGAAATATGATAGGACCACCAATTCTAGCTTTGTAAGCAAAGTGTACCACCAAATGCTCCATGCAATTGAAAAAGCCTAGAGGGAAGATCATCTCCAACTTACACAGTGTAACCACAATATTCTCTTCCAATTCAACCATGTGTGCAGGATTGAGTTCTTTTGCGCACAATTCATGAAAAAAGTTGCTCCCTCACTACAAAAAGGTACCAAATTAGTCCTTGAACTTTGGACCAAGTTCATTATTGAAGCCTCAAACTTTCAGATGCAACAATTTTGTCTTCCAACATGCACACTTCCACATTAAGACAGAAGAACAGAACTAACAAAATGAGGAAAGAAAAGACTTATTGGAGCATTATTTGGTTCCAACTGAAAGTTGGACGGTTAAAACAAAATGGAAAAATCACACTAGGTCCTTGTACTTTGAGAAATTGTCCACTCATCTCCCTGTACTTCAAAAAGCATCATCAAAGTCCTTATAATTTAAAAAATTGTTTACTTAGGCCCCTTTAAAGCGGCTGTGCATTTCACCTTGGGAGATGGGAAAACTATACTGTTCTGGAAGCACTCCTGGATAACTACCAAGCCACTCAATGAAGAGCTGCCCCAACAGTTTTCCTTCGTGACTAAGAATCTCACCGTTGATCAAGTAATGCATCAGGATACTTGGATAAATAAGGCTTAAACATCCACCTAGTGAGATAGCAGCCAATCAGCTAACTATCCTGCAACAAAGATTGCGAATGCGCAATTTGAGGATGACATCCCCAACCAGCCTTTCTGGAAATGGACTGCGAGTGGCACATACTCTTAAGTCAATTTACAGTGACACATTTCTAAACATGCATTTTGCAACCAGTTTGGACTCCATTTTGGAAAATGCAAGTCCCCCTATGGTTCTTCCTATGGTTAGTAATTCACAAGAGAATCCTGACAGCCGAAAATTCTCACTAGGAGTGGGTGGCCACACCAAGACAGATATGTACTCCACAGTTCTGAAGCCAAAAGAGTGGGCTACCTTTTCTTCAGCTGTCTCTTCTCGCAGTATATATGCTACACTACACATTCAGCACCACAACTGCCAGGACATGCTTCAAAGAATGGTGGAAGGAGCAGAGGATAGCTAGACAAAAATGAACAGAGGAAAGCTTTTGACTCCATGCTAACGCCAACAGCTTGGATGATTTGGAAAGAGTGCAATAATGGAATCTTCTCAAACCAGAAGTGAAGTGCCCTTGCTTTTATTCAGGCCATCAGGTTGGAGCAGGAATTGGCACGCCGTGTGTGAAGCAATTCAGCTGTTATGGATAGATTTAGACAAATCAAATCAGGATCGATATCTTCCTAAAATAGGATTTATCTCTTTTTATCTAGATAAGATTAGTTTATATGTAGTTTGATTTGATCTCATCCAAGATCAGGATTTATTTCTTTCTATTCAACTAGGATTAGTTTAGACTTTTAAGTTGTTTAGATTACAATTATTAGGTTATACATTATCTGCCCCCCACCCCCCCCCCCCCAATGTAGGGCTGAAACTTTAGCTCGCGGCTCGCGAGCAACTCGGCTCGATTTTTGGCTCGGCTCGGGCTGTTAACAAACGAGCTGAGTTCGAGCTATCTTCATAGCTCGGTTAGAAAACTAGCCGAGCCCGAGCTAGACCCCAGCTCGCTCGGGCTCGGCTCGGTACATATACATGATACATTCATATGCAAGTAAATGAGTAATACAAGTATACAACTATACAAGCCGAACCAAACCCGATAGCCGATACACACACCTCACAATCTCCAGATCTAGGGTTCTCGTCTCCATCGCCGTTGCATAGCGCCTCCTCCGCCGTCCCGCACCTCCTCCATCGCCTCCGGCCGCACCACGCGGCCACGCCTCCGCCCCCCCGGCCGCCTGGCGCTCCTCCGCCGCCCTAGGCCGCACCTCTAGCCGCCTGAGCCTCCTCCACGCCCCTGGCCGCACCTCTAGCCGCCCGAGCCTCCTCCGCGCCCTCGGCCGCCCGGCGCTCCTCCGCCGCCCCCAGCCGCCCCGAGCCTCCTCCGTCGCCTCCGGCCGCCCAGCACCTGCTCCTCTGCCTGGCCTCTCCCAGCCAATTGTGTGGTTTGAGAGGTCCAGAATTCAACTTCACTAGTAAACATGAATTTTTTTGTGTATTATAACTGTGTGTGGTTTGTTGCATGATTGCACTGGTCTCTGTTTGCACTGGTCTCTGTTGAATTCTTTGCACTGGTCTCGGTTTGGTTGAATTATTTGCACTGGTCTCTGTTGGCATTCCTTTTAAGGTGCTAGAATGAGTAATAATTCTCAAGTATCATATAAGCTTGTTAGTATTCCTCCACAGCTTGCCTTGATGTAATAATGAATATTGATATCTGTTAGATTTTATAGCCCTGTACATAACTGACTCCATGTTTGTAATCTAAGCAACTTAAACCCTAAAGTGATGCAAACTAAACAAGATCTGAATATAACCTCATAAACTCAGGAGTCTTTGCCTTTTTGGTCACTAAATTAACATTAACATGGTCAAAAAGACAAAAACAGAAGTTGACCCTTTCTTGTTTCAATTTGTAGATGTCGGAAAAAAACTCTATGAACTCATCAAGTGGTAGTGAAGATGCAGTTCTTGCTTTCGACTCACCAAGTAAAGAGAACAAAACAGAAGATGAGGAGATTGCCGGTAGTAAAGCTCCTCGAAAGTCGAACAAAAGAAAACATTCAGATGTTTGGAAGGTCTTTGAAGTTATTCAAGTACCCTCCAAGAAAAAGAAATGTGAGACAGAAACAAAGGCAAAGTGCAAGCATTGTCAGAAGCTTTATATATACCATCCAGGGGGAACTACAACAACATTGAAAAGGCACATAGAAGGTTGCTATATCTTGAAGAACAACGAAGCAAAGCAAAAGAAGAAACCGTCACTCAACTTTCTTGGGGTTGAATCAGGTGATGCACATTGTCCTATAATTATCAATCCTAGCATCAGTGGCATGTATGAGCATGAAAAAATTCGTGATATTATTGCTTAAGATGATTATTGTGCATGAGTATCCATTTAGAATGGTGGAGCATGTTTGGTTTAATGTGCTATTGAGGTCTCTTAATCCACATTATGAAAGTATTGGTAGAAAGACCATTAAAAAGGAGTGCATGAAGGTTTTCCAAACAAAAAAAGAGATCTTGAAGAAGAGTTTTAAAAATGTTGGTAAAATTAGTTTGACTTGTGATTTGTGGACATCTAATCAAACCCTTTGCTACATGAGCTTGGTAGCTCATTATATAGATGCCAATTGGGTGATGCAAAGTCGTGTAATTAGCATTGTTGAGTTAGAGCCTCCACATAGCGGGATTGTGATTTCTCAAGCCATGTTTGATTGCATTGCTGATTGGAAATTAGAAGATAAAGTTGCTACAGTTACTCTGGACAACGCATCCTCAAATGATGTTGTTGCAAGGCATTTGATGTCTAAGTTCATATCTAGAGGCTCACTTCATTTTAATGGTAGATATTTTCATATCCGGTGTTGTGCACACATACTCAACTTGTTAGTGAATGATGGTATGAAACCATTAGAACCTTTGATAAACAAGATTCGGGAAACTGTCAAGTACCTTAAGAAGTCTCCAGCTCGCTTCACTAAGTTCTCTGAGATTTGTAAGTCTCTTGCATTGCCAACAAAAAGAGGATTGGTTCTTGATGTGTCAACTAAGTGGGATTCTACATATAAGATGCTTGATTGTGCTTTTGATTTTAAGATTGCATTCACCCATTATGCTGATGTGGAGGCAAATTACAAATGGGAGCCTATGAATGAAGAATGGGTGATATATGATAGAGTAAGACATGTGTTGAAAGTATTAGACATAGCGACCACTGCTTTTTCAGGTTTCACATACCCCACTGCAAATCTATTCTTCCCTTACATTGTTGATGTTAAGGTTGCTTTGGATAATGCTTTTCATTCTAATGATCAATACTTGAAGTTGATGGGACAAGCAATGTTGGAAAAGTTTGATAAGTACTGGGGCCAATGCAGCACTCTTTTAGCTATTGCCGCAATTCTTGATCCAAGGTATAAAATGAAGTTCATTTTATGGTGTTTTGGAAAGATATATGAACCCTCAAATGTTGACATTATGGTCTCTTTGATTTGTTCTGAGTTGGATGAGGTGTATAATATGTATGAGTTGGAGCATCGCCATAATAGGGTCATCAACAAGGACAGTTCTGCATCGACCTCTTCAATTTTAGATTCAGTTAGCACAGTTGCCTCAATTTCAAGTCAATTTCAAAGTTTCTTGCGAGCTACTGCCGGTGCACAACCATCTAAGTCAGATTTGATTCAATATTTAGATGATCCCAATGCGGACTGTGGTGAGACATCATTTAATATACTTGAGTGGTGGAAAGTGAATTCATTGAGATACCCAATAGTGTCAAAGATAGCAAAAGATATCTTGACTATACCGGTTAGTACTGTATCTTCTGAGTCTGCTTTCAGTGCTGGAGGTAGAGTACTAGATAATTACCGGAGTTCTTTAGAGCCTTCTATGGTTGAAGCATTGGTATACACATCTAGTTGGATAAGAGGTGCTTACCGTAACATGAAAAGTCCCTTGGTATGCAGTTTTCCTAATTTTTTTTCTTTTGCTTCTGACTGATATTTATGTTCTAAGCTCAAGTATATTTTTTCTATTTTGCTCATTTATAGGAAGAAGGCAATGAGGAGGATGTTGAAAGCATTTCTTTAGTTGATAGCATAGTGGGAAGCAACTAGTAAGTGTAAGTTTATTATTGTTTTTGTTGAACATTTCTCATTCTTGTGCTCCTCATGTGATATCCTGCATGTGACTTGTGATGATTGTTCTCTAAGGATGATTGTTCTTGCGGAAGGCCTATTCTGGTAAGATGTCAAGATGATTGTTCTCTAAGGAAAGATGTTCTTGCGGAAGGCCTATTCTGGAAAGATGATTGTTCTCTAAGGATGATTGTTTTTGTTGAACTTTTTGACTATTGTATCCTTGTTTATTGGTTTCTTTCTCAATCGGTTGCTCAACTTGTTGCTATGACAGTAGAAATGCATATTAAGATGTTCATGCCCTTTGGTTTTCACGAGGAAAGAAAAGGGAAAATCTAATCAGTTCTCAGAATGTACTAGATGCAATGACATTTAATTTTGTGAACCTACAGGTTGCATATCGAATATGATGAAATGCTAGTTCTCATAATGTGAAATAGATTGTGTTGTGCTACAAGTTGCATAACATATTTGATGAAATGCTAGTTCTGAATTTTGATAATTTTGCGGAGCTACAAGTTTGCAAAACAGACAAATATCCCTATTTTTTTTGGAAACGAGCCGAGTTCAAGCCCAAAACAACCGAGCTGGTCTAGCTCGCGAGCTGGCCGAGCCAGCTCGCGAGCCAAACCGAGCCGAGTTCGAGCTGGTTTTTTAGCTCAGTGAGCTAACCGAGCCGAGCCGAGCCGAGCCAGGGCCAGCTCACTCGAACTCGGCTCGTTTCCACCCCTACCCCCATGTTCTAAGGTAAGAAATAAAGTTTAAAGTCAATACCCATTTATGCGCATAACAAATTTGATATCAAAGCCAACCACTATAGCTTCCGATGCTGAAGTAAACAAAATTATGGAGAAATGAACCAACTCCTCCGGAATATGAAGTTGTGCAATAAGAAACTTCATGTCATTGATGGCCATTTAGACAGGCTTATGTCGTATGCCAAGAACTATGCAGACGAGGATGAATATGGTGAAAAAACAATATCATTGTTGATGAAGTTGTCAAAGAAGCTGACAGCACTAATCATGGTGTTGATGTGGCGATCCTAGTAAATGGTAACAATGCACAGGAACTCCCTCACAATGTCGAAGACATTGCCCATGAGACATCATCGAGCTTGTCATCCAAACCAAGTAGAACAACAGCTCTAGTGCGCTAATGGAGCCTCAAATCATAGGGGATCCAGTCCGAATTGGCCAATTAGAGATGGCACCCACGGAAGTGCAATGGATGCGGGAGCTGCAGGGGCAGGTGGACAACATGACGTGCGTGGACTGCACACAGCAGAACCAATAGTGGGTGAGCATGTCGTACGAGGTGTTCATGTGCCTCGAGTACTCAATATCGCACTGTGGCCTCGACGTGCACATCAGTTTCGTCCACTCCATCACCATGAACTCGTGGACCAAAGCACAACTCCGCAAGATGGAGGCATGTGGGATTCCCCATCGAGTTCAAAAAGGAACAATTCGACGTGGTGCTAAGACATGACAGTGGGATCATCACTACCGTCTGCCAAACATTAGAATAGATGTCCAGCTCGAGAACGAGTTGGCTCTCAAGGAGGGGAAAAATGTTATGGATAGATTTAGCCAAATCAAATTAGAATCGATATCTTCCTAAATTAGGACTTATCTCTTTCTATCTAGATAAGAGTAGTTTAGATTCAATATGGTTTGATGTCTTACAAGATCAGGATTTATCTCTTTCTATTCAAATAGGATTACTGAAGATTTAAGTTGTTTAGATTACAATTGATAAGCTGTATATTATCTTGCCCCTCTATGTTTAAAGGCAAGAAAGAAATACAGTTTAAAATCTATCACCATCTCTCCCTCATTCTCCTTTCTTTCTCTAATTTAGGCACCTAACATCAGCTAACTGTCGACGATTGGGAGAATATCCCAAGCCGAACTTACACGAATTTATTTTGTTTAGTTGGGTGACAGTTTCTATCAATCTCCAAAAGAAATCAACGTAAATATAGAACAAGACACATTGTGTTTATATAGGTTTGGGCCCTCATAGTCTGAGTAATAGCAATACTCCTGTTGGATTCTCACTATCAGAATAATGGATTACAGGATAAATTTTCTCTCTTTCAATCTGTCTAATTCTCAACCCTTCTTATAGTTTGCCAAAGGACGTCGATTGCCTCAATAAAGGGACACTTGGCGAGTATCAGCAGTTGCTGTACAGCGGTTGCAGGTGGTTGTTGTTCACCGGTTATGGTGTACGGTTATGGATAATTGCACATCCATCCTCATCTTATCGACGGTTATCTTGTCAATAAAGAGAAACTCGTATTATCCTAGGAGTAACAAAATATAATGGTCACCGAGCGGTTATAGTTGATGTCAGTATAACGGTATAACCCTTAGTCCGTGGTCGATAAAAAAAGTCTTTGACCAAACATTCCTTTCTTGATTCGAAAGCACTTCCAAGTATAATAACTCTTATTGTTTAGTCACCTACAGCCTGCGACCATGTATCCACGTCCAAAGTAGCCACGGGTAAATGTCTCCGCAATCAGAGTGATCGCGGGTAGTGTAACATGTGAGACCACAGACTCTGCGACAACAGATATTGTGACTATAGAGGTGTGCAACCACAAACATTAAAACCACGGGTACTATGGTAGCGTAATAGCCATCCGTGATTGGCCTTTCGTGTCTTCATTCTTAAGATGGATCAGGTTATGTCCAAAATATCTTTTGGACTATCCCCTAATCTCTTTTTGAGGTCTCCTGCGACCATGGAAAGAAATAAACAGAAAACTTAGCTCTCTCTCCGTGGTCTCCTGCGACCACAGAAAGGCATAAGCAATTAACTTGGGTAATAATCTCCGTCAACTAGCCCCAGATGTGAAACGAAAAGGTTATTTTAATTGAAGCGTCCTTTCGACTTCTCAAAAAGGCACCTTTTCGTTTCGGATTCTAACAAAGCCCAAGAAAACCTTTGGGTGCGTTTGTCAGACTCATCATGAGAAGCATTAAATGAAAAGGATCTCTGTCGTGATAAAAGGCTATGTTTTACAGGATACAACCCACGACTGAGAACTCAAAAGCCCTCTGAAACTTAGAACTCTTAGCCTCCAAGTTTTCCTTCTCCAAGTTCTTTCTTCTTCCCCAACCTTACTTCAATGGCGTCTTGGACCCGTTCTCACCACCGCACAGTGGAGAACATACTGGCCTTGAAACTGGAGGGTTACCTCCCCTTAAGGTCTCTGATTCCATGGCGACCCACCGAAGGCGAAGAAGAAAGCCCAATTGTGCTACCGAGCGAACTGGTGGTCTTCAAAGACTTTTTGCGCTACGGGTTTCGCCTCCCAGAGAGCGATTTCTTCCTAAGCATCCTTGCTCATTATGATTTGGAGTTGATAAATCTCAACCCCAACTCCATTTTGATTCTCGCTGTTTTCCAACACCTGTGCAAAGTGTATGTTGGAGATTTGTCCAGCATACCTCTCTTCCGCCAATACTTCTTGGCGTGGTCGAAGAGTTCAAACACCTACGGATGCGTCTACTTTCGACTGCGGGAGAAGGACTTCCCGCATTTTCCCCTCCGCGATTTCGTCCATGGATGGTATCAGCGGTGGTTCTACTGATTGGCTCCTAGCGAGAACCATCTCTGGTTCGAGAATCGTCGACCAGAGAAAAGTGGACGATGAACAGAAGAGGCAGGCCCAGGTGATTTGATACCTAGTGAATGAGGGCTTGACTGCCCGCGACGTAATCCGGGACTTTGTGAAGAACCGGATCAGCCCATTGAAGAAAAGGGAACACCCTGCCTGGGAGGTTAGGGCTATAGAAAACGGCACCAAGGAGTATAACCCCGGGTAATTGCCAAGTCTTGCAAATTGGTACATCCTTTTCAATATGTTCTTCATTTATTTGGACTGATTTCTGTTGATTCATTTTGACTGTTCTTCCTATTCAACAGTTTTGCCCACTTCTAAGGTTGACAGGAGGATAAATTATCTCCTGAAGGCCTATAACATGGCCGCCGAAGGCGATGCCGAGGCACCAAGGCCGGAGAGCATGGTCGGCAACACATACGACTTTGCTCAAGCGCGTCGAAAGGTATTGCTCTTTCGAATAATCTTGTTTATGTTTGATTTTGAACATTAGTTTACCAAAGTAGTTCTTTTTGGTTCATCTTAGCTGTTCGAGCACCAGGCGGCCCAGAAGAGGCAACCCGGCAATGAAGAAGGACCCTCGAGTGGTTCTACATCAAAGAAGCTGAAGAAGGCCCATCCTGCATCCAAAGGTTTGGCCAGGCCTAGGGCCTTACAAATTCGACCAGTCGCAACGACCACAGCGATGACCGCAACCACAAGCGTCCCTGCGACTACATCGACTGCCGCAGTCATGGCGTCGGCTGCAACTACGAGTGTCCCCCGCGACCACAACAACTGTCGCAGCCATGGGAATTCCCGCGACCGCGGGGGTGACAGCTGCAGTGAGCCAACCAGGCCCCGCTGTTGTCATGACCACAACCAACCCCTCTAGTCGCAACCACGAGGGTTGTTACGATAAAGGGTTTCAATCCCCAAATTTTATTAAATACGACTAGAAATTACCTCATGGTCATACAGGGAGAGGAGAGCGACCTGGAGGAACAGGAAGCTTCTCTGTTTGTTTTGAGGAGGCCATCAACTACCTCCGATCAATCCTCCACTATGGCACTATCCTCACTGTTGTCTCCCAAGGGCGGGGCTTCGAGTTCCCGAAATCTCTTGGGACTCAGTATCAGGTAAATATTTGTTTTCTCTCTAAGTTATAGTACTTAGGAATAACTTGTCAAACTTGTAACCGGATGTACAGAACTCCCTCAACCACTGCAATGCCTGCTCTAATGGTCGAAAGTGCACCATCTGTGGCCGAGGTGGTGGAGACTATTTGGCAAAGTTGCCAGCCATAAGCGAGGCATCAGCAGAACCAGCGGCTGCTGAAGAGGCCGCTGCAACTACTGAGGTTGCGCCTTCGTAGGATGTCGTAGAGGACCCAACGACCATCATTGATGAGGTTGTTCAAGACATCCAGTCTATTGAACCTGTCAATGATGGAGAGACTGAAGTCGCAGCTGTGACCTCGACCATGGGGACTAGTGAACAGTGAATTGACAGCCACTCTAATGATCAGAACATACTACTAAGTCCCTTACACGGTAAGAACCGACTTAGAAAGAGATGTCTTAACTAGATGCGACCATGAGCTCGACCAGTGAATCCACTTATGAGTCATACTAAGCACTTATTGTGACTAGCCCCCGGGCATGACCCAATAGAAAATTAAAGCTGAAAAATGAGAATGTATCCATAGCAGAGTGATAAACATACTTATTGATAAGAAAATTATAATGGGCATGGAAAAACTTACACATAAAATTTATGCAACTGGTCTATATTCCAGGCATTTGATAACATTCTTCCGTCTTCCATAGCTAATCGAGCCGATCTTGGTCATGGCATAGAGACCACAGTGTAGGGACCTTCCCACTGAGTAAATTTATTGCAACCAGATTGATTTTGAATTTTTCTTAAAACCAAATCCCCCACGTTTAGCGTATGTGGTCACACCCTTTTACTATGGTATTTACGTAGAGTTTGTAAAAATGCTGCTGGACGGATCTGTGCCCGTTCCATCTTCCATAGCTAATCAAGCCGATCCTGGTCGCGGCATAGAAATCACAGTGTAGAGACCTTCCCACTAAAGAGAAAATTTATTGCAACCAGATTTGTTTTGAATTTTTCTTAAAACCAAATCCCCTACATTTGGCATACATGGCCGCACCCTTTTACTATGGTATTTACATTGAGTTTGTAAATATGCTGCTGGACGGATCAGTGCCCGATCGCGTTTTTATTCAAGGAAAATAATAACATATTCGCGTCTTTCACTTCGATTTATGACATCTAAGTAATCCACGCGAGCAGAGCTAATTCTGATTTCAATTGGCAGCATAGCTTCTACACCATAAACCAATTGAAAAGGCATTTCGCCTGTGGCTCTACTGGATGTAGTGTATAATGCCAATAGAACGGAGTAGAGTTCTTCCACCCAAGCCCCCGAGCGTAATTTAAGACAATCGAAAACATGTTTCTTCACCCCTTGTATTATCTGCTCGTTGGCACATTCAACTGCACCATTACTTTATGGATAAGCAACGGATGCGAAACAGACTTTAGTCCCAATGTGTTCGCAATAGTCCAAAAGAGACCACTAGCAAACTGGGAACCATTGTCTATTATGAGATGACTTGGAACACTAAATTGTGTCACAATATTCCTTTGAAAGAACTTCACAGCAGTTGCGGTAATATGTTAGACTGATTCAGTCTCAATCCATTTGGTGAACATATCAATGGCTACGAACAAGAATCTGTATCCATTGATCGCTTGGGGCATAGGACCCACAATATCTATTTCCCATGTGGCAAATGGCCACGTTAAAGGAATAGTTTGTAATGCATATGCTGGCTGGTGGACCTGCCAAGCATGAACTTGACACTATGGCAAGCCTTGACCAATTGCATGGCGTCATTAAGCGCTGTTGGCCAGTAATAACCCTGCCGAAAAACTTTTCCGACCAATGATCTATAGAATGCATGTGCTCCACACATGCCTCCATGAATGTCTTTTAGAAGGGATATACCATCTTCTTAAGAGATGCAACGCATCAGTACTCCTTGAGCACCTTTTCTGTACAAGGTCACTCGGTTTCATCCTCGGGCATGGTCCCATGTGTAAGATAATTCCTCAATGGTAAGATCCAATCTGCATCATGCTCGAGGGTGGTGACGTTAGTCAACGCCATTGGTGCCTCTGCGATGGTCACGATTGAGGGCTTTTTTAAGGCCTCAACAATCACTCCTATCGGGGCGGATATACGTGAGGAACCAATTTTTGACAATTGGTCTGCGAGAATGTTGTCTCTTTGCAGAACAAATTGGACTTCAAAGTTTCTAAAGTATTTTTCCAATTTCCACACTTTGTCCAGGTATAGAGCCATTGTCTAATCGGAACATTGGTATTTCTCTTTCACCTGGTTTACTACTAGTTGTGAATCACCCTTGACTACTAATCGATGGACTCGAATGGACTTGGCTGCTCGAAACCCGACTAGAAGACCTTCATACTCTGCTGCATTATTTGTAGCAACAAAGTGTAATTGCACGACATGCTGGAGCTGGTCACCCTGGGGCGTAATTAAGACTACTCCAACCCCCAATTTTTTGAAACTAAGATCCATCAAAATACATCTAGTGGTCGGTATTTTCTGAATCCACACATTCTTGCGCAAGTGGTTCGGGATTAGTCCATTCGACCACGAAATCTGCGAGAATTTGGGATTTGATTGCTACTCGGGCTGTGAAGTGGAGATCAAATGCTCTAAGTTCTACTGCCCATTTCGCAACTCGACCCGTTACTTCCAGATTATGGAGAATATCCCCTAAGAGAAAGGATGAGGGCACAATGATCTTGTGCGCTTGAAAGTAATGTCGCAGCTTCCTTGAATCCATTAAGAGAGCGTAAAGTAACTTTTGGACCTCATGGTACCTCTCTTTTGGTCCATTTAGTAAGATAAACTGGCCGTTGAACTCCTTCCCTCTCTACGACCAAAACAGTGTTGACCGCGTGAGAGGTAGCAACCAAATAGATGAGCAATGATTCTCCCAAAGTTGGGGAAACCAGTACCGGATCATTGGTTAAATATGCCTTCACTCCCAGAAAGGCTTTTTCAGTTTCGTCCGACCACTGAAAACCATTGTGCTTATGCAAAACCTTAAAGAAAGGCAATCCACGTTCGCCCAGCCGCAAAATAAAACGAATTAAAGCCACCATTCGACCAGTTAGGCTTTGTACCTCCTTCACAGTCAAAGGAGTTCGTATTTACTCAATGGCCCGAATTTTGTCGAGATTAACCTCAATGCCCCGTGAACAAACAAGAAAACCCAAAAGTTTACCAGAAGAAACCCCAAAGGAGCATTTTTCAGGATTCAATTTTATTCCATAGTTATTCAGATTACAGAAAGTTTCAACCAAATCATCTACATAACTGGAGCTTTTAACACTTTTTACAACCAGATCATCAACATAAGCTTTTAAGTTATGCCTTAATTGAGATTGAAAGGTCTTCTGCATCAAGCGTTGGTACTTAGAACCAACATTCTTGAGCCCAAATGACATTCTGACATAACAGTACGTGCCAAAGGGTGTGATGAAGGCAATTTTCTCTTCATCTTTCTCTACCATGCTAATTTGATGGTACCCTGAGTAAGCATCCAGGAAGCTCATCAGCTTGCAACCTACTGTTGAATCAACCAACTAGTCGATACGGGGAAGGAAAAAATCATCTTTCGGGCAGGCAGCATTGAAATTGGTGTAATCGATGCACATGCGCCACTTACCATTAGATTTCAAGACCATAACCGGGTTTGCGAGCCATTTAGAATGATTTACTTCGCAAATAAAGCCAACCTTCTGGAATTTATCTAACTCCAAATGGATGGCTTCTCTCCGATCAGAAGCAAAGCGTCTGAACTTTTGCTTTATTGGTCGCTGTCCAAGCTGAATTGGTAGCCTGTACTCAAATCAATTCCCGCCCATAGATGATCCAGACTTCTTGTTAGAATTCTCTTTTCTTTCAGAGTCTAGACCAGGTTGGGGTGGTAAATCACCCTTGTCAACCATCCTATTCCATTCAACTGCTTCAGTGGCGTCGAAATAGCGATCAACCATGTCAAAAAGTTCTGACATTGATCTTGCCAGGTGAATGCTGAGATCCTCTATGAATCTTTCATATCGAACGCTGTGTTTAAAGGCTCTGATTACCAAATTGTCAGAGATGTTAGGGATAGTATTTCTTATCCCCACAAACCTCTTCACAAACTGTCAGAGTCTCACTTGAGGTCTGACATAAACGATAAAGATCATCTTCCTTCCCAGGTTTTTGTAGTAATTTTGAAATTGCTAAGAATAGCATCACATAACATTTCCCAATTATAGTGGATCCCTCTAGCTGGATAAAAAGCCAGGTTCGTGCCGAACCTTTAAGGACCGTTGGCAAATAATTTGCCATCACTTTTTCATTTCCGCCTGCCACCTGAATAGCAGTGACATAGATCTAGAAAAATTCGGATGGGTTTTGCATCCCATCGAATCGCTCGATCATGCCTGGCTTAAATTTGTCAAGCCAGACCACTGCTCGCAATCCCGGTGAAAAAGCCTTGCAACCAACATATGTAATATGCGATTGTCGATCATCGCGACTATTTCCATGGTCTCGAAAAGCGTGAGCATGAGAAACCTCACGGCGGGGTCCCAAGCGGGAGCGTACCTCCTCATGGTCGCGGTCACGGGAACATTCAATCCTTTGGACTTTGTCACGACCACGACGAGAATGGTTGGGTCGTCCCCGATTATAATAAGCACCATCTCATTCCCGGGAATAAGTTACTGATCGCAACGAAGTAGTTAGAGTTACATCTGATGCTACTGCATCGAGATTTTCTGCAAGGACTCTTGCTAGTGTTACCCCGCTATCACACGGATGCGCTCTTGTGTACTTCTGGGAGACAGAGGACTCTTCGCCATTATCGCCTCAGCCCTTGGGGAGCGCTCTGAATCTGTGAGCGGCGATTGATCGCGCCTACGTCTACCAGGATGTCGTTGGTGAGACGTTCCAGGGCCGAGGGCGCAAACAGCGATGTCATGACGACGTTGTGCAAGGCACTGAGTTTCCTCTGTGGTCTTGCAAACTTGTCGGCATCCGCGAGCTTCATCCTCTTGTTGTTTGCGGTCCCCCTCTTCCCTAGCAAGTCGTTGCTGCAGGGCTTCCTCAGAAAGTCTAGCGACTTCCCGTGGAGTCGAGACTGCAGACGGAGAAAACATCTCTTTGTTTGAGTCACACTCAAAGTTAAAACGGGAATGCAAATTGTCTGGAGTAGGTTCTTCCATACCCAACGAATGGTAATCGCTAGATTCATCCATATTCGATGCAGAAGCATTGGGATCCTCAGCACCAGTAACTGCAATGAGTTGTGGCACATCCTCGCCTTCGGATGTGCCAAAGCTCACAGAAGGCAAGTAAGCTGCTTTCTCAGGCTCCTAGTCGATAGACATGACCAGAGCCAGAGAAGAATTCCCCTTGGCACAAGGCTCGAGAGCGGCATCGATCTCTTCCATGGGAACAATGTCTTCATCCATGATATCAGCATAGTCGGGGAGATCAAAGTCGTTTTCAGAGTCGTATGCACAAGGCGTAGGATCCATAAATACGGCAAACCTTGGAAAAGACGAAAAATGTCCTTGTCGCTCCCCACGGTCGGCGCCAACTGTCGACGATTGGAAGAATATCCCAAGTCGAACTTACACGAATTTATTTTGTTTAGTAGAGGGACAGTTTCTATCAATCTCCAAAAAGAATGAACATAAATATAGAACAAGACACGCTATGTTTATACAGATTCGGGCCCTCGTAATCTAAGTAACAGCCCTACTCTTGTTGGATTCTCACTATCAGGATAATGGATTACAGGATATATTTTTTCTCTCTTTCCATCTGTCTAATTCTCAATCCTTCTTATAGTTTGCGAAAGGGTGTCGATTGCCTCAATAAAGGGACACTTGGCGATTATCAGCAGTTGTTGTACAACGGTTGCAGGTGGTTGTTGTTCGCCGGTTATGATGTGCGATTATGAATAACTGCACATTCATCCTCATATTATCGACGGTTATCTTGTCAATAAAGAGAAACTCGTATTATCCTAGGAGTAACGAAATATAATGATCATCGAGCGATTATAGTTGATGTCAGTATAACCGTATAACCCTTAGTCTGTAGTCGATAAAATAAGCCTCAACCAAACGTTCCTTTCTTGATTCGAAGGTACTTCCAAGTATAATAACGCTCTTATTGTTTAGTCATCCGTGATTGGGCTTTCGTGTCTTAATTGATAAGATGGGTTAAGTTATGTCCAGAATATCTTGGACTATCTCCTAATCTCTTTCTGTGGTCTCCTGCAACCATGGAAAGACAAACAGAAAACTTTGCTCCCTCTCCGTGGTCTCCTGCGACTACTGCAACTACGGAAAGGCATAAGTAACTTGGGTAATAATCTCCATCACTAACTTCTATTTTCTCTTTTCTTACTGTAGTTGTTTCTCTGACATTGTTGTTTCTCCCGGTCTTTGTTGTCAGTTGATCTAGTTTTAAAATGACCAACAGTAATTTTCTTTAAACTCCTGCACATTCTTTCTTCCTGATACAGTAAAACACTACTTTGGTGTTTTACGTCTTAAAAAAAAAAGAACAAAAAGGGAAGGAGGGATTTGCTAGTTTGCCCAATTAACTATGATTTCAAAATGTCACATGCAAAGGTATTGTTTGAAAAGACGGTCTAACAATTATTCTGCAAAAGTGAAGACTAATACAATTCAGTTTCATGAACTATGTATTCCTTCTTAGACTCTAAACCTTTATGCATTTATGCACAGGTATTGTACCTCTCTTTATTTCTTAATAAATGATAGGCCAGGAGCAAAAAGTCAAGAGATCCCTCAAAGCAATTTTTTGTTTTGACTTTTGACTCAATTTTTCTATTCCCAGTCATATAAGGTCAGCAGTCAGTACTTTACTATTAATGCAATTCAGTTTCATGAACTATGTATTCCTTCTTAGACTCTAAACCTTTATGCTTTTATGCACAGGTATTGTACCTCTCTTTATTTCTTAATAAATGATAGGCCAGGAGCAAAAAGTCAAGAGATCCCACAAAGCAATTTTTTGTTTTGAGTCAATTTTTCTATTCCCAGTCATATAAGGTCAGCAGTCAGTACTTTACTATTAATGCACTACATTGATAATACCATTATGTTGCCCAGTTGCACATTCTAGTCCTATGAGGATAGCCAAATGTTATGATGGATGATGGATCATCTATTTTTTACATGGTACAAAAATTAGAGTGTTGTTAACCTCTATTTATATTTTTCTATTAAGCCATGACAAAGTACACCATGATAATTCATGAAAGCAAACTAGAGAAGTTGACAGACATGTAAGAGCTCCTTTACTTTCACCATTTTTAACTATCTTTTTACAACCATGACAAAGTACCCTGCAATGGTGCATGAAAGAACACAACTCCACACAAGCAACATGTGCCCATGGCGGAATGACAAAATTCCAAAGTTCTATCTGTGGTCAACATTAGGGTAAAATGCATTTTTGGTTCCTCTATTTTGCTCTCCGACTCACTTTGATTCCTCTACTTTAAAACAATTCAAATTAGTCTATCTACTTTCAAAATCAAATATCTTTTAGTCCATATGTATTTTTATAAGTTATTTGGTAACATGGCTTTAGGTATATGGATGATATGATGATTTTTGTCCACACTAATAAATTTGCAACACAAAACCATCTCATTCTTTTCCTCCTTCAATTTGTTGGTAACATAACTTGTCAGTACGAATGCTAACCTAGACATTGTGGAAGGTACCGTATTGCCTATGTTGATGTCTAAAAATACTTCGTCAGTTCATACTTGTCATATTTTTTCACATATTAACAATATACAATGATCCATGCCAGCCAAACAACATATAATACTGCTTAAGGACAAAAACAATCTGGTTTTGAAAGTAGAGAGACCAATTTGAGTTATTTTGAAGTAGAAGGACCAAATGAACCGGAAAGTAAAATAGAATACGACCAAAAATACACTTCACCCTCAACATTAAGACTTGACGTAACTTTGATCAGCACGAGAAGGAAGATCAGCATGCCAGTAAAATTGTCATCTCAACCATCAATATGCAATTGCCTTTTCTAAAATGGAAACTTTGGGATATTCTCTGGAATGATGGAAGGCACAACAAATAGTGAGCAACTTTCAAAATGAAAATACTGGCGAGAGGAAGGCTGGAAGGATTCCCTACAAGGCAGGTGAATCTATTTTTGTGTATCAAGCCATTGAATGGTGCACCCAGGTCATTTCATGCAATATAAGTTATAGGGCTCCAGCTATCTACAATAATACAATGGAATATAGAACACAAACAAATAACAGATAACAAATGTGCAATAATGCAAATACAATATTAAAGCAACTAATGCTTACATTCGTGACTCAGCATCTTCACGAGGATCATATCCTCTTCTGATCCAGAATTTACCAAATGGTCCAGTGGAAAAGTAGTATCCGGCTCTAAAAAGAAGCCTGAGAAAATCAAGAAAACATACAAACACCATAAAGAACGAAGAAAAAATAGTTAAAAGACATACCAAAAAACCTAGATGATTAGGCAATTCTACAAAAGGAATAATGAAACCTTTTGAATTGGTTATGCGAGACCAGCACACCATCATCCAGCAAACGTTCATAAAGCGACTGCCTTGGCCACACAGGACGCTCATCAAACAATTTGCATACAGCCATCTGCCAATTCCACTCTGCTGAATTCTTTGATATGTGGTCTTCCCAATTAATCTTTCCCGGAACCAGTAAATGCCAATTAAGGTAACAAAGAAGAGATATGGCAATTCTTGTCAGCTATATCATGACCAAGTTATGTGAGGACTGAAAATGCAATGTAAGTATATAACTTTAGAAACATAGAACAAAGATTTTGCTTCCTTAAAAGAATATGCAAGATATCCCTTTTACAAGAGTGCATTTTGAAATGGATTCCCTCCTATGAAGAGCATCCAGGCACACGTCTGAAGCAGCAGAGCTTTGGTCATAATGAAACAGCAATTTTTGAAAATAAATGATAATAGTCATAGCATGAGGATTCTATCTGTGCACACTGATTCTACCTTTCTCTCTCCAAAGATAAAAAAGAGAAGTACCATTAAAAGTGTAAAGTACATTTTGTCCTTGTTGCTGATGCTGCTTGTAATTCCAATTTCGTCAAGAATCAAGCTAAAGCTGGTTTAATCATTTACAATGCTCTTCTTAAGTGGGATGTCTTTAGCAAATGATGAGGTTGCTCGTTTAAAATGTGGAAGTTGGAAGTGATGAGTTACTTAATCAGTAAAAAATTCATACCACTTCTTTGCACTATAGAACAGCAACAAAATAGAGAGTAGTGCCACCAGAACATTCATTTGTCAAATTGGGGAAATCAATATTTGTCCCTGAGAAACAGTGTAATTTTATTTGTCCCTCAAATAGGGTAAAATGCAACTTTGCCACTAAAACAAAGGAAGGTTTTCTCCATGCCACACACACTAACACACACACAGATAGGTCAATTATGTTGACCAAGCCAAAAAGGTCAAACTGCCCTTTCTATACAACATGCTTTCTTTACTTCTTTTTCCTTTTCCAATACCATAGTCTCCCACGTTTTGCAGATTATACATATAAACAGAACATCATTCATATCTGTTCATAAGGTGCTAACAAAGGATATCTTGAATGTTGAAAGAAAGAGCAAGGGTTGGTCCAACATCCATCTGCAACAAGACACATGCAGTCATTATTCGGTCAATTAAATTATCATCACCCGATTATAACCACATCTCTCTGAAAGAGTTCCCACAACATTGTACATGTAGAACTAGAATGCTGACGATGTTAAACACCTAATAAGATCAAGATTCCTATGAATGAGAATGAGGAGACAAGAACAAAAGAGAACAAGAGCAAGAATATTGTCTTTCATATTTTAAATGTCAAAAAGATAAACATTCCTACCTCAAGTTCCCAATGTTATATTTAGAGAAAAACACTATGATACATTATTGTAAACCAATAAACCTATATATAGACCAGTACAGAAGAGTTATAATCAAATGCAATATTAGAGTCCTAATCGAAGCAAACCCTTTGTTTTTCTTTTTTCTTTTCCTTACCACCAGAGGTTGATAGAAATCCAAGCAATGTAGACTACGCTAACTAAGAGGAAGAAGACTAAAGAAGACCAAATTTTTGTTGGACTGCCCCTAGGAGTGTTCGTTGCATCCTAGGGGCGATGAATCAGTGGTGGATGGGTGGCTAGGTTTATCATGTAGGGTCCCAAATACTTTAGCTTTGATAATATATTAAATTTAAGGAAAAACACCTAAATTCATTATTGTAAACCAATGGACCATATATAGGTTAGTACAAAAGAGTCATAACCAACTATAATATTAGAGTCATATTCACATAAAAAATCATAACTAAATAGATAGAGATATCCTTAACACCCAAAAACATCAACTTAATCAAACTATAGTATGTGAGTCATCCTCCCACCCTCCTCCTACCCTACAAGTGCATACAGATCTTGGAATAGCACTTAATGGAGTCGAAGTCGTTTGTGAGGCTAGATATCATTACCTATTAATTAAAAATGTAAAGGAAGCTTGCAAACAACCTAAGGACAACTTCAATTTATCTGCTATACTTTCAATGGAGTTAACTTTGAATTCTGGTTCACATACTGTTCCCAGTGTGATCACATGCCATTGGATCAATAAAACACAGTAGAACATTAGAGGCAATTACAATGCAGAAGCAGTGAAATGAGAGAGAGAGAGAGAGAGAGAGTAATGGAGAGCCAAGTAAAATGTATTCATAAAGTATATGAGAAGAATGCTAAAACAATACTTCATTTGACACTATGGAGCCCAAGAATCATTCTAGCGGTTAAAACAACATAATAGGTTGATGCAAAGATGATGTACCTCCCACCGTTGTTGTACAACTCCCCTTTGCATGCTTTTGGATAATGCATTGGACGATGGTAGAAGCCTAAAACAAAACAATTGAATTGAAACAGTATTAGAACATATTTTTACTAAAAAAATATCCTCTCTCTCTCTCTCTAAGGAAACAGTAGGGGAGGGCCCCATTGTATGAGCAATCATCCTCGACAAACAAATGCTGCAGAAACAAAGGTGAAATTTCACACAAACTTCCAGGTATTAAAAGTTTCTAGCATCCTCCTGTGGTTTCTATCATGCAGAATGGTGCCCTAAAAAGAGAAAATAAGGAAAGAAGGGGCTACAACTCTAATTCCAAAAGATCTGAACCAAACAACATTTTTTGTGATTAATGATTTTCAACTCTGGCTAACACAAGAAAAGAGAAAATTTTTTAATTCAAAACAAAAATAAACTATAGGGTTGAAAGATGATCGCAAACATCAAGGTTTTGGATAATGCAAGAGATATGTAATACCTCATGAAGTCCAGGATTGAGGAACTTCATAAGGTTACAGAGTATTATTGGGAGCTTAATCTTTTATGATTTATTATCTATAATCACAGAAGCTCTAGAACATAAAATAAATTTGCTTTTCAAAATATACATAAGGAATATTTTCAAATGAGTACTATTAGGATTGGCTTACTGGCTGTAGCAATACCAGCTACAACAGGTAGCTCTGCCACTTGCGACAGATAATCACCTGATTGGTGGGCACTTGATCTCAACCACAAAGCTGCCATGAAGAGAATACATTCATGCTTGATGGAGGTTGCTTTTCAGTTATTTTTTAGTCCACCCATTTTCATAAGGAAAGCTAGTATTAATTAGCAGAAAAGCTACTTGATTATCTCAAAAAAGGAAAAGCTTTTTGCTAGATATCTTGATGTGAACCCAGATGTCCTAGAACGAAAACAAGTGCAAGAACACGTATCAACTAATTGGAAGCTCATAACTTTCAATAGTATAACTATCACATAAAACCAAATTAACACATCCACAAGAAACCAAATGAGGAGGATCAAATATCTAACAGTTGATGTGTTTGCTTCATTCAATTAGACAACAAATAATATCAGCAGAATACGCTAGGTATACGAAGGTTGTTTAGGAGTAGCGTTTGACTTTGAAAGGCATTTTTTAAAAATTATTTTGGCCTGAGATGCTAGGATCCATATGCATGAACCATTGGCACACAGACATGCCTATCCAATGTGTATCTAAGGTGTGTCAAAAACACACCAGACACCTTTCAGATTACATTTGCCATATGGTGCAACAGATCATATGTGCAACCAGGGGGTGTATCTAGTGCACCACCATCTCAAAAAAATTCTCAAAAGAGTAAGTTAGGTAGAGGAAGAAATGCTCTATCAAGTAGCAAAATTTTAAAAAGGGACAAATCTACAGAATAAACTGATAAATGACAAATCACTATCCATCTTGAAATTGCATTTTCTTTTCTTCTATAGACTGAGTTTGAATCTGAAAATTTACCACGGTTTAGAATACCCCTCCCTCAAACTAAATTTTTTTTTTTTTCAAAATTTTTGGAGCCCTCTAAGACCAGGGGTGCACCAGGATCCAAAATAAGGAGTGCACTAGTTATTTCCCTTGTGCAACTAATATGCACCCAGTGCAGTCTAAGGCAGACAGGGTGTGGGACTAAACGTTGGGGCAAGGCACAGAGAGGCAAAAGCACCTCAAACTGGACAAGGCACAATGCCCACAGCAAGGCACAGCACCTTTAGAAACAACATGTAAGGCGCAAAGGTGCTCGCCTCCCAACATAAGCTATAAATTTGTTTGCTAGTTGCCTTGCATGTGCTATATATATTATGAATATTGCATATTTTGATCTAAAAAAGATGACCTTTGATATTACATTGTCACCTATGTTTTTATTTTTGTGGAGTAGTTATCTTTTGGAATAGCCAGGTGTACCAAGTACACAACTTTCTTCCAAAGTTTCATTAAAACTTGTATGGGGCTGTTCACTTCTATTTGTTCAACCCTAATTCTCATCTAAATAATAAGGAAATATTTTGTTTTTATCTTTGTGCCTAGTTTCTCAAGTATGAGCTTTTTTGCATCTTGCACCTCAGGCAATTTAAGGACCTAGAGTCTCAAGTGTGCCTTCTCGCCTTTTGAAAAGCACGAGGAAATCATCCAAATAAAAAAGATGATGTTCCTTGATGCATTCCCAGATTGAAGACTAATTGCCACCTTTTGCAAAGCAACCAAGAGAATTGCAATTTTTATCAAGTGTAAATCAATACTCAATACTGTTTTTTACCTGTGCAAATAACATCACTTACGCTATCTTTGTTGGTATGTCCTTGATAGAGAAGAGTGGTGGCACCAACATCATAACATCTCCATCATCCATTTCTAGGCCTCCTTTCTTTTCTGACATCCAGAGGAGGAAAGCAGTGATTAGTATATGGCAACATCACTATCAGCGATCGCATCTCTGAAGTGGACAGAAAATAAGTTACCACTGCCTAAACTTTCTGTATTATTTGGACACTGTGACCGTTTTCTTTTTCTCACTTCTGCAGCATGCACTGGAACAACATGCTGAAAATCTGCCATACCTGCACAGCCGCATACATTAGCAAAATTGCAATTAGAATGATATATTGTCAAATATATTTTCAGTCCTTCCACTGCAGTCTCTTATTTATGTTCCAACTCAACACTTTAACATTGAATATAAAGGCTTGGGAGGATCAGCTTCAGTGCAATGTGGGGGAAATCCAGTCAACAATATGCAATAGGATTAGTCAACTGCCAATTTAATGCTGATAACAGCATATTGATTTTTGCCAACACAAAACTTGATTGATGCATCTGTATTTTTCAAATGTCTTGTGGCTGAATTAATACCATGTATTTCCTCAAAATTAAGAAAAAACAAGTAAATTATTTAGAGGAAATTATTTTTATGC
This sequence comes from Pharus latifolius, assembly GCA_019359835.1. Classification (NCBI taxonomy): domain Eukaryota; kingdom Viridiplantae; phylum Streptophyta; class Magnoliopsida; order Poales; family Poaceae; genus Pharus; species Pharus latifolius. The sequence continues at coordinate 72,285,493 of CM033322.1, forward strand.
CACTACAGAACTCCTAATAATAAAACTGTCACTGACCACAAAATTCAACGGTAAAAATGCCATTACAAAATTACAATCTTTACTTATGGCACTCCAGACCATTTTGAGGCATGAACCATTTAAAAATAGTCAAAAAAAAGTCAGTTTTTAACTAAATCCCCAAACTAGCATCTATAACCCTAACTTTCCCCAATCCTTCTCCCCTAAAATGATCATGTCCCCACTTCTCCCCCAGCGCCTACCCCCATGCTGGTTGTACACCACCCCACCCTCGCCAGTACTATTTAGGCAAAAGTTTTGGAGTAGCATTTTTAAAAGGTTACAATTGTTAATTGAATTGTTCAGTTGTGTTGTATAAATAAAAGAGGTGTTGCTGTGCAACAACATTTTTATAATTTTGAGTTTTGCAGTGGCTATTTTTATTGTGGACAATTAATTTACACTACAGTTAATAAGCACTACACATATTAAATTCATATATGTCCAAATTTTCAAAAATTTTGAAAAAATTAGACATAGAAGAAGACATATTATGGCACCCAATAAAATTTTATCAAAAAACATGATTATATGTAAGAGAAACAAAAAAAACAAACTCAACTGAATATATGTTAGTATGAGCTTGTTTTTTTTGTTTCTCCTACATACGATCTTGTTTGCTCATGAAATTTTGTGGATTTTTATAATATGCATTTATCCATATCCTCTAATTTTTTCATAATTTTTAAGAACTTGTAGATATATAAACTTGTTATATATAGTGTGCACTACTCATAGTGCCAAATCAGAGACCTTTTACTATTAGGAACTTTTGTAGTAGCATATATAATTTTCTCACATATTTAATTCACTCAATCAATATCTACAGAACTTTATGATAGTGCAGAAACCACATTAGTGATTTTGCAATGGTGCTGGTCAATTGAAATTTTTGCAATGACATTTCCTATGATTATAAAGAACATAACTTTATAGCATGTTGCAGATGAGGTATGTTCACTGCCCCAACCCCATATTCAACGTACGTAAAAAGAAACTGTACCTGATTATCCACTTGCCAAATTAAGTGAAAACCGCCCAACATCAGTTAGGCAGGGTGTTTCTCTTTTGCGTGGACCATGGGGATTATGCAACACACAGACCAACACAACAGCAAAGCAAACATTCCTTTGTCCAGGGGTGACCACGCCATTCCACAAGCACATCAAAGACGAGGTCACGAGGCATTTCATCAAACAGTTAACGTGCGCGAGCTCACCTTCGAAGTGGTAGGCATTCCGGACGCGCGCGACCACCTCGGCCGACGGCGCGCCGTCGCCCTTGGGCCTGGCGAGGTGAAGGACGAGTCCGGTGGCGGCGCTGAGCTCGCCGAACGCCGGATGGCAGTGGGGATCCTCAGGGCGGAAGCGGAGCTCGAGGCGGGCGCCGGGGCTGGAGCTCCGGGCCTACGAGTGAGAAGAGGAAGAGCCACGCGGTCATTTGGTTCGCGCTTCTCAGCGGAGGCAAGAGGGGTTAGGGTTTTGGGAGGGGAGAGGGAAGGGTGCGGGTACCTTGGCGATGGCGGGGAGGCCGCCGAGGGATTGGACGGCGCGGGCGGGGGAAGAAGGGTACCCGGGGTAGTGCACGGCGAAGGCCTCCGTCGCCGGGAGGGCGCCGGACACCGCGCCGTCCGTGACGGTGGGCGGCAGCGTCGCCGGGGCGGGGGAGAGCGGAGAGGTCATCAGGGGATGGCGCAAGAGGGTTTGCCGTGGTTTTTGCTCGGCGTCCCAACGAATCTAAAATCTACAGGGTAAACAATTGATTTTTTTTTTTCCATAAACCATATTAAAATATTAATTTCAAAACTAACATATAATGGAGCAAAATTGCAGAATCACCCCCAACAATTTACTCCATTGTCCTGACAGTCAGCTTATCATGGCATGGAACAATGACATGTCACCTGTCGTGGGTCAGTGAGTCAGTCGCCGTCGATGATTCGAATTCGGGGTCTTTAGTCGAACTTATACAAAATTTGTAGGTTGTGAGACCTTTTAAGGTGTCCTTCCTGGAAGGTATGTTAATTATGCAGAACTAAAGCACAGAGAGATTTATACAGGTTCGGGTCCTCGATGGTGGGAGTAATAGTCCTACGTCCTGTTGTGATTTCACTATGTATAGTAAAAGGATTTACAAAGTTGTGGAAAAGATCTTCACAAGCGAAGATTTTCCCTATGTGTTTATACAAGTCAAAGCCTGAAGGGCTTTGTGAAAACTATCTAACTTAGACTACGGTCTTCGGGTTGTTTTTGTCTGGTCGGGTTCGATCAATCGATCACTGGATGGCTTAGTGTTTCAATCTCTCGACCCTTCGATCTCTCTCCTTGTTTGATGCATCGAGCTGCTCCTTTATACTGGTCGAAAGGGCACCAAGTTGTAACGGCATCAAACAGTTGCTTAAATGCGGTTTCGTCAACCGCTCTTAACTCCCACGCAGGTTTAACACATGTTATTCGTGGATAACCGCACGTATTAACCTCCTAACGATTGTTTCTCTACGTGGAACAATCTTTGGGATACTCGGGATATCCCTGTTATAGGGACAGATTAATCCCACGTTCTCTGGTCGAGAGTGCTCTGACCGCGCGATGTTGGCTGACCGCGCAACATCTTCAGCCTTTTGTTCGCGCATAGCATACGAACCCCTGACCGCGCACTAGCTACGGTCTGATCACGTAAAGCCTGCGACCTCGGGCTTGTGCTCCTCAGAATGACTTGAGTTCGCCCCGCCAAGCGCGTGTCTGGTTCGAATCTATCATGAACCAGTCGTGCATTTATTTGAACTGACTCGGGTGTCAATCCTCGTCAGCTAGCCCCCAAATCTGAAGAAAACGAAAGGACGTGTTAATTTCAGATTTCAAGACTTACATTGGATTTTTAACCCGACGCTTCAAATCTTCCCCTTAGTGGCGCACTAAGCGTGACGGTTGGTTCCCCGAGACGGGTTCTGGGTAATACGTGACGGGTAATGATGGCGCTGTTGAAACGTTTTTTAACCCGAGGTAAAATTGTAAATGCTTTAAAAACGCGAGGCATTCGAAAATCGAACCGTCACCCCGGCGGCTATAAATACCGAAGCCTTCGGATTTCAAAGCTTCACAATTCCTTTTTCCGGCTAAGTTTCTTTCAAAACCATCTTCACATCTCTTCTTATACTGATCCGTTTGAGACCTAGTTTTGGTTTTCGCACTAGGCTCACCCAGATTCTAATATGTGGAATAACGGGATCTTACTCGGAAATACCGAAACCCAAAGTAATTGCACAACTCTTTATTTCAAAGAGGGCTTTACACGTCGAACGTTAGGCACACTTGCCTACGTCGAAGGAACTATAAGTGTCTAAAACTCAAATAAGTTCTATAACTCTTCGATGATTTAAACTAGACCTATTACAAGGTATTTATAGTTCAATCGTATGAGTACGTATCAGACTTAGTAATCCTAAACGTATTAGACTCATATAACTAACTTAACTAATCCTAAACAGATAAGCTTAGTTATATATATAGGATTACAATTCCGAACAGGGAACGAATTCCTTTTCCTGGTCGCGAACCAATCCATGGTCGCGAAACCTTTCCGAACACGGTTAAGGTCGCAAAGCCGTATGCGATCAGGACTTGGTCGCGAATCCGTATGCGATCAGGACTTGGAGATCCTCCCGGATCATGACTCCCTTGTTGAGAAGGAGCCAACCCCTGTTGCGACCTCTCGATCAAACTGGAGATGTGGAAATTGGGCTTGTCCATCTTCTTTTGTGTACCACTTTGCCGCACGTGCTCTTTGATCTTTCCGACCGATTCGAAAAGTCTCCTTGATGCCACTGCGGGTGGTAGTCACCTTCCTCTCCAGAATCACATCGTCACGTAAAGGTTCGCCTCGTTGATAGACCAAGTCTTCAACAGATGGTACTATAGTATCTGGCTCATCATCCAGCATTGAAGGCTCAAAGAGTTTGAGGTGCTCAACATTAACAACCGAGTAAATATCCATGTATGGAGGTAACTCAAGCTGACAAGCATTATTAACCACTTTCTGCAAAATCCGAAAAGGACCATAACGAATGGGTTTGAGCTTCTTACCTTCACCTTTAAGTCTCTCCTTACTCAAATGTAACCATACTATATCACCTTCTTGAAATTGCGCATTAACTCGGTGCCGATCATGTCGCGCCTTGTACTTGAGTTGAGCTTTCAGCAAGTTCTGTTCAACCTCACGATGAAGTCGTTGAATACCTTCCAAGAACTTTTGTGCTCGATCCTGATCAGATGCTTCCTTGCTATTCTGTGCTGAGGTAGGGATCACAAACTCCATATCGAATGGACTCTGTGGTAGAAATCCTAAACAGACCTCAAACGGCGACTTTCCAGTCGAACCATGCACTGCTCGATTAAAAGCAAACTGTAGGTACGGTATGCTTTCATCCCAGGTCTTCGGGTGCTTCGAGTTTTATCCTCTCAAGAGATGAACGACTGTGCGATTAACCACCTCGGTTTGACCATCAGTTTGCGGATGAAAAGCAGTACTCCTCTTTAGCTTGGTGTCCATCATCGTCCAGAGCGATCGCCAAAAGTGACTAAGGAACCGGGTATCGCGATTAGACACAATAGAAGTCGGCATTCCGAAGTGTGTCCAAACGTGTTGAAAGAATACCCGAGCTGCCACTTCTCCCGTGATAATCTTCCGACAAGGTATAAGAACAATCATTTTGGAGAACCGATCAACGACCACGAATAGATAGTCGTTGCCATGTCGGGTCTTAGGCAATCCTCCCAAGAAATCCATGGATATGCTCTCCCATGGTCGTGATGGAACTGGCAAAGGAGTGTACAAACCTAATTTTCGGTTTGCCGGTTTCGAGATGCTGCAGAGACCGCAGCCTCGAACAAACCTAGCCACATCTTGCTGCATACGCGGCCAGAACACATGTCGGTGAAGATTTTGCAACGTCTTTGTAACAATCAAGAGTATGATGAAGTTAAAAAATTATCACTTTATCAACTAGCATTTGAAACATCTATAATATTTAGTTCACCTCTAAGAAAGCAAAACCTGGATTCATCTAGTGGTTTGGTGAAGATATCTGCTAGTTGAAGATCTGTTCTTACATGACTAAGATCAATATCTCCTTTTGCCACATGATCTCTTATGAAATGGTGCCGTATTTCAATATGCTTAGTTCTAGAATGTTGAACCGGATTATTAGCAATTTTAATGGCACTTTCATTATCACACAGAAGTGGCACTTTATCAAATTTAATTCCATAATCCAAAAATGTCTGTTTCATCCATAATAGTTGAGCACAACAACTACCTGCAGACACGTATTCAGCTTCAGCTGTTGAGAGAGCAACTGAGTTTTGCTTCCTAGATGACCATGATACTAATGATCTCCCCAATAGCTGACAGCTACCAGATGTGCTTTTTCGATCAATCTTACACCCAGCATAATCAGAATCAGAATACCCAATTAATTCAAAATTTGCATTTTTAGGGTACCAAAGGCCTAAACTGGGATAACATTTTAAATACCTAAGGATTCTTTTAAGAGCAGTTAAATGACATTCCTTAGGTTCTGACTGAAATCTAGCACATAAACACACACTAAACATGATATCAGGCCTAGATGCTGTAAGATATAAAAGACTACGAATCATAGACCTATAGAGTTTAGAATCTACTGATTTTGAATTTCTGTCCATGTCAAGGTGTCCATTTGTAGCCATGGGGGTCTTGATAGCCTTAGCTTCTTCCATCCCAAAGCGCTTGAGCAGGTCCTTCACGTACTTTGTTTGACTCACGAACGTACCGTTCTTGAGTTGCTTGATTTGAAGTCCAAGGAAGAAGCTCAGCTCACCAATCATGGACATCTCGAACTCCCTAGACATCATATCTCCAAATTCTTGACAAAAATATTCATTAGTAGATCCAAAAATTATGTCATCCACATAAATTTGGCAAATAAATAAATCATCATCTATTTTCTTGGTGAACAGAGTTGTGTCAACCTTTCCAGTTTTAAAACCTTTAGAAAGAAGAAAATCTCTAAGGCGTTCATACCAAGCTCGAGGAGCTTGTTTGAGGCCATACAAAGCTTTCGTTAGTCTAAAAACATGGTTTGGAAATTTTAGATTTTCAAACCCAGGAGGTTGTTCTACAAGTTCTGAAATTTCACCATTTAGAAAAGCACTTTTAACATCCATTTGAAAAAGTTTAATGTTAAAATGAGAAGCATAAGCAAGAAGAATTCTAATTGCTTCAAGTCTCGCCACAGGAGCAAAAGTTTCACTAAAATCTAAACCTTCGACTTGAGTGAAACCTTGAGCAACAAGACGAGCCTTGTTTCTAATTACTAGTCCATTTTCATCTTGCTTATTTCTGAAAACCCATTTTGTTCCAATGACATTATGATCCTTAGGTCTTTCTACTAAGTTCCAGACTTTATTTCTAGTAAAGTTATTTAGTTCATCATGCATAGCATTTACCCAGTCAGGATCATCTAGAGCTTCACTAACACATGTTGGTTCTGAAGAAGAAACAAATGAATGATGTTCACAAAAAGAAGCAATACGAGATCGAGTTAGAACACCCTTACTAATATCACCCAGAACTTGGTTCAAAGGGTGATCCTTGATAATTGTTCTATGCTGGCTTGGCGCTTCTTCTTGTGCTGCTTCTTCTGCAGCAGACTCAACTTGCACAGGAGGTCCAGGTTGTTCAATGTTGTCTTTACTTCCATCATTATCTTCATCATCTTCCTCAGCTTCTTCAATGGTAAGTTCTTTCAAAGGTTCTTGAATTTCACCTGAAGTGTCATGAACAGCTTGCTCTTCTTGCGAGTTATTAGATTCATCAAACTCAATATCGCAAGATTCCTCAATACAACTAGACGATTTGTTGAAAACACGATAGGCTTTGCTAGTGGTAGAATAACCAACTAGAAAACCCTCATCAACTTTTCTTTGAAATTTTCCACCAAAGTTTCTTTTTCTTAAGATGTAACATTTACAACCAAAAACACGAAAATATGAAATATTTGGTTTTCTTCCAAAAAGAAGTTCATAAGGTGTCAAGTTCAAAAGAGGATGCAAATAGAGTCGATTAATAGAATAGAAAGCTGTGTGAACTGCTTCTCCCCAGAAGCGAATAGGAGTATTATACTCACATAACATGGTTCTTGCCATCTCTATTAATGTTCGATTTTTCCTTTCAACAACTCCATTTTGCTGTGGAGTATAGGATGTGGAAAATTCATGTTTGATTCCAAGAGAGTCGCAAAAATCAAATAAAGTTGAATTAACGAACTCTCCACCATGATCACTACGGATTTTCTTGATGGATAATTCGAATTCATTAGAAACACGTTTTGCAAAACTTTTAAAAACATCGGGGGTTTCAGATTTTTGAGAAATAAAGAAAACCCAAGTAAAACGAGTGAAATCATCAACAATAACCAAGCAATAACTATTTCCCCCAATACTTTGAAACTCTGAAGGACCAAATAAATCCAAATGCAAAAGTTCCAAAGGTTTGCTTGTAGAAAGTATTCGCTTAGTTGGATGTGTTGTAGCTATTTGCTTGCCTGCTTGACAAGCGCTACAAGGTTTATCCTTTTCAAAGACCACATCCTTTAAGCCAATAACCAAATCACGTTTGAAAAGCTTTTTAAGTTGATGCATTCCAACATGAGCAAGTCTCCGATGCCATAACCATCCTTTAGATGTTTGTGAGACTAGACATGTTGCAAGAGATGCATCTTTTGAAGAGAAATCGACTAGATATAAATTTTCATGACGAAAACCTTTAAAAATCAAAGAATTGTCTTTTAAATTTTCAACCAAAACTTCATTGGGATAAAAGATACAGCGGAAACCAAGATCACAAATTTGTGCAACTGAAAGCAAATTAAAATTTAAAGATTCAACCAAAAGAACATTTGAAATTGTTAAATCATTTGAAATGGCAACTTTATCCAAACCTGTCACGCTTCCTTGACGATTATTTCCAAAGATGATCTTTTGATGTTCGTCGGAATTGTCTTTGATTGTGGTGAACAGTTTGGCGTTTCCGGTCATGTGCTCGGAGCATCCGCTATCAAGCACCCAATGACGTCCACCATTTTTGTAGTTTACCTGCAAAAGAATTTAAGTTGATTTTGGTACCCAAACACTTCTGGGTCCTTTAATATTAGTGATCAAAGTTTTGGGCACCCAAATAGATTTTTTTTCTTTTGTTCATCATTGGTGCACCAACATATTTTGCAATAGCATAACCTTTCTTTGACCGTTTTAGCATGTAACAAGCATCAAAATATGCAGATGTCATAAGAGGGCATGAATCATGTGAATGACCTACTTCATGGCATTTATGACAAAACAGGTCACATGCTTTTGTAAAAACAGTTCTAATTTTTATCTTTTTATCCTTCTTAGGAAAATATCCTAGACCTTCTTTTCTAAAGGTGCATCTTTGACTACCTAAAATTAGGTCAAGAGATATTTTTCCTTTATAGCTATTTTCTAACCCTTTTTCTAATTTTTTAACTTGAGATTTAAGTTTAATATTTTCACAGAGAGTGGATTCATTTGAAGCGCATGGTGTATCTAGTTGAAAATTATCAATATCATCACAAGAAGTACCAATGCTAGCTTTACAAGACAAATTTGAGACATCTTTCATAAGAGCATTTTCATAAGATTCCTTTAATTCAGAGTGTTGATCAGAAAGAGTTAAAAATTCTTCCTTAAGGGTCTTATATTTTCTTTTAGTTTTGCCATAGGCCTCATTGATTTCATTTAGCATTTCAACTAGATCATCATAGGAGGGATCAAAAGAAGTTACCTTTTCATTCCTTTTTGCCATAAGGCAAACTGGAGAGCTTGATGAATTTTTGAGGGCGATTCCGGCTAATTTCTTTGTACATCTCTCATCATCAGAGTCGGAGTCGGAATTCTCACCTCCAGACATCCATTCGCCAAAGCATGCCTTTTTAGGAGTGTTAAACTTCTTCTTCTTTTTATCCGTAGATTTGTTCTTGTTCGGACATCTTGATGCTATATGTCCTTTTTCATGACATTCATAGCATATCACATCTTTGAAGTTTGTTGGTCTTGAACCTTTTGGACGAGTGTCGATGCTTACTCCCTTCTTGTGTAACCTGCGAAGAAGACGTTGAGTATTTCTTACCAAGAGAGCCAAGTCTTCATCAGAGGAACCTTCACTTGTGCCGTCCTTAGAATTTGCTTTGAAAGCCTCCGTCTTTTTCTTTGTATCAGAGGTTTCGCTCAGTTCCTTCTTCTCCTTTTTGTGCATTTCATGGGTAATCAAATTTCCATAGAGATCAGTAGGTGAAGTTGTAGAAAGATCGGAGTTTGTCAAAACTGTTACAAGAGTGTCAAAGCTTTCTGGGAGAGCTCGAAGCATTTTTCTGACAATTTCCAGATCAGTAAAGATAACACCAAGACCTTTAAGTTCATTCACAATATTATTCAATCTAGTAAACATGGAATCAACAGTTTCAGAAGAAGACATTTTGAAAGTTTCATACTTTTGTCTAACCATTAAAAGTTTAGCCTCTTTTACTTTAGTAGTTCCTTCATATATTTCTTCTAAAGTTTTCCAAACTTTGTGAGCGGTATTCAAATTGCTTACACGATTAAATTCGTTTAGAGATAAACCAGTAAATAAAGCATTTAAAGCACGAGCATTCAGATGTTGTTTTCTCTTATCATCTTCAGTATAGCTTTCCGGATCATCCGGAGGAGAAAAACCAACTTTAACAATCAACCAGACATCCAATCCCATGGCTTCTAGAAATACAGACATACGCACTTTCCAGTAGGGATAGTTAGTCCCATCAAAGATAGGCGCACGGCTAGTATGACCCAGATTAAAGCCATCAGTAGACGACATCCTCTCTCTAAGCGGTGAAGCTTATAAATGAGAAACCTGGCTCTGATACCACGTGTTGGATCAGGATGTCGACTAGAGGGGGAGGGGGTGAATAGGAGACTTTTAAAATTTGTTTTTGCAAATGAAAAATTCAGATAAAGCAAGTAATAGTAAAAGATAAGAGATTGAAACCGATGTATCCCGAGGTATCGGAGACACGCCCAGTCTCCACTAGTCCTCGTTGAAGCACTCAGTCCTTGAGTATAGCTTCAGTATCCACACAGGACACTATCTACTAAGGTTGCTCCTTGTCCCCTCCGGAAAGGCGAGCACCAAGCCTTTTACAAGTTATCGCGTCTCTCCGACAATCTCCGATCTGGAGAGATCAGCGATTTCCGCCTCCGAACCGTCTAGGTGAGGGCGCTCACCAAGAGTAATAAGAAGCAAGGTCTACTCTAGACCTCCAATGCACACCGAGAAAATATCTAGAAATGGGAATGCAAGAACAATATGCTCGATGTGGCTAAAACTCTCACGACTCGATCAACAGATCAAGTTTTAAGTAAAACGAAGAAGCACTAGTGAGAAAGTAAGAAAGGCTGTGTTGCTGTGTTTTCTTTTTTTATTGAAACAGTAGCTCAACACCTCTATTTATAGCCTTCGTGGTCAAAAGAGCCGTTTGAGCTCGAGCTGAAAAATAGTAACTAAGACTGACAGTCAGTCTCACAAACTGACAGTCAGTGTAGTGTATCACCAGAAAGAGTAAAAATAGGATCACAACAGCTCGAACGTTGTGGACTAAAACGGTAAAAAGAAACAGTCCAAACTGACAGTCAGTTACAAAGACTGACAGTCAGTGTCCACAAAATCAACAGTGAAAAGCAACGGCTAAAAACTTTATAACCGTTGAAGCAGATAACAACAAAAATTTACTGACCAAACTGACAGTCAGTGTGTCAAACTGACAGTCAGTATCACAGAGAAAAACAGAATTAAAAACCAACTCAAAAACTCTCTGTGGTCGAAACCATACTGACAGTCAGTATACCAATACTGACAGTCAGTCTAGTACAAAAAATCTGAGACAGAAAACATGCTCTCTGGAGATTTGTCAGTTTGCACTAACTGACATTCATACTGACAGTCAGTTTCCCACACTGACAGTCAGTCTAGTACAACAAAAATCAGCTCAATAAAAACATACTCTCTGGAGATTAGTCAGTTTATCAAACTGACATTCATACTGACAGTCAGTTACAAAGACTGACAGTCAGTCTGGATAAAAACAGAGAAAACTCAAAATCCAGAGATCTGATTCAAATGATTTCAGTTTTGTTTTGAAGATATTTTCGAGAAGAACATTTTTGACAACAGCAACAAAAATTAGATCTTTTCAGATCTTTCTCAAGAAGTAAAAACCTCAACTGTTGACAAAATTCAATATATCAAAACAAATTGTCGAAATCCCACAGATAATGATATGCATGCATTGACCTAGATTTTTCTCGGTATGATTGGAGATGTAGAGAGAACTTGTGTCCCCTCTTTATAGTACGGTTTAAACTAAGAATAAAATCCTTAAACCGATCGATCTTCATGCACCCTGAGATCGGTAAACATAGAACTACAACATACCTCGATGCATCAGTTTAGTCCAGCAAAAACAATTTCTTTTTGCGTCTTCTTATGCTTTTGAACAACTTAAATTGAACTTCAACATCTTGATTACCAGCCCTCGCTTTTTGTGCGGTTGTCTGAAATCTGTAACAATAACTCAAACACATAGTTAGTCCAAAAATACTTATTATCATCAACCATCAAAACACATCAGGGTTAGGCATGAAAGGCCTAGATGCAACAATCTCCCCCTTTTTGATGATTGATGACAACAAGTTAATAAACTAATACCAACTAATACTCCCCCTGATTTTGTGCAAAAATCTCCCCCTGAAAGTGTGCACATCCTTCAAGATGTATCAGAGCATATCATAGCATAAGAGAGAGAACCACAAATTATGTCGAACCACAAATTATGTCAGAGCACATTGATTATCTCATACAAATGTAAGAACAAATCTCATCGCATCATCGCATCAAAAAATTTCATAGAAAAGAAACATATCATAATCATATCACAAAATAACATCATCAACATATCATATCATCCATCTAAACAAAATATCATAACATCATCCATCTAAACAAAATATCATAACATCATCCATCTAAACAAAATATCATAATATCATCCATCTCTCCCCCTTTGGCATCAAGCACAAAAAGGGAGGCCTAACATGAGAAACTAAACCTAATCTACTCCTGGTCATCTGAGTCGCCTAGAATCTCAGTGCCTCCAGAAGCTGTAGGAGACGCGGAAGGTACGACGGCGGGAGATGCAGGTCCTGCTGGAACTGGAGCGGTGCCGGCAGATGATGCTGGTGAAGAAACTGCAGGCCGTGCCCTCTTGCGAGGAGCAAGGGAAGCAGATGCCATCGCAGCATCAGGAGCTGGAAGTCGCTGCAGTATCTGCTGAAGGATCTCCTGCTGAGCGGCCAAGGTACTCTGGATCACCTGCTGTGTCTGAATGACCTGGTCAAGAGACACCTGCAGAGATGCAAGTACTATTTTCTAAATAAAATATGTTTTAATCAAGATTACCCAAATGACATGTGTTGTCATGATAAGGGGTGCTGCCGTGGGCTGTCGTGTGTCGACGTGTCGCGGTAGTGCTATAATCTAGTGAACATGAATGATGATGTTATATTATGAAAAGTGCTGCCATGAGATGAGGTATGAAAGAAAAAGATTATTTTATAAACATCAATAATTCTTGACTAGTCTAGGTTCATGTCATCACTACTATATATATCTACTCTTACCTATGACTTGCTGAGTACGTAAGTGCTCACTCTTGCAACCTACAAATCAATAGACGGAGCGATCAACAATCAAGATGAAGGCATGGAGTACGTCGTGGATCCAGAAGGAGGAGCGTCAGTCCCGTCATTTCCCTGATGTGTGTTGTTCTGCTGTCCACTTCTCTTTTGTGGGTGGGTCACCTATCTTCTGCTGTGTAGAAGTTATTTTGCTAAACCATGTATGCCGTGAAGGCATTGTAATCTCCTTATGTAATATCAAGGCCAGCAGGCCACACTGCTTAACTATTTTGTAAGTTACTCTGTTGCAATGTGATATACTTCTGTGCTTGACTTTTCCTGGGACGTCAAGGGTATGTGTATGCTATGCATATATGGGACTAGCTGCAGCGAGCTAGGTCTCTACAGGAGTAGTCGTAGTCCCAGTCACGGGGCGCGACATTATTTGTATGTATGTTAATATTGTAAATATTGTTATTGTAGTTAGAGAAAGGAGATAGAGGTTTGCATGTCTGTATTAAAATTTTAACATACCATCTCAGTTGTCTACATGTGCATGCTAATGGTTGTGGTGTTTTATTAGTAATTGTTTGCATATATGTGGTAATTATTTGCATATTTATATTAGTAATTGTTTGCATACTTTTGTTTATTGGATGAAGTAATTATATTATTTATTAGTAATTATGTAACATGTTCACTATGTTAAATGAGACGATGTTAGATATGTTAGTAACACGGTATTAATGACTTTAAGATCTTTTAGAAATTATAGAAATAAGTAAATAATGCAAACAATGAACAAAAAAATGAAATAATAAAAAATTGAGGAAAAATATTTGTACTAATTAAAACAATGAATATAAATTAGAAAAGTAATTAAAAATTGCAAACATTGACTAAAAATTTGGAAAAAAATATTTTGTCTAGTTAGAAAAATACGACAACTTAAGTTACTTACAATATTTACATACAAAAATATTTTTTTTCAAAAAATACAACAATCTAAAAAAAGATAATCGTAAAAAAATGCGACAACCTAAAAATGAGAGTTTCATTTTCTAATTACTATTGCATGAAAAATAACCTAGAAGAAAAAGTATTTGCAAATAACCAAGATGAAAAAAAATTAAAAAAATAGAGTTTCAAAAATCATATTGAAGAAGTTACAACATGACTAGTGCTCGAATTCAGCCAAAGCTGAAAAAAAAAAGATGAAAAGAATGTGGATCTAAATTTTCTATAGCAAATCTAAATCTCTAACGATCATTATTTATAGATTATTTAATTTTTTTACTGTTATAAATTAAATATTACTCATATTAGTTAGTTATTTTGTAGATATGGCTGAGGAGAATATACAACTTTCAGAGTTGCTAGCTGGTAAATATGATGTTGCTCATCATGGACATTTGTTGTCACGAGGATGAGATCTTGAGCCATTTGTACCGAGAGCTCCCATGAAGTTCTGGCCTCTTCATACGGGATACATTCCCGTTCTCACAGTTGTGGGTTTATTATTTTTTGCCTATATGCTGCAGATTGGTCATGGTCTCACAATGGATAAGTTGTTGATCACCACTTTGGTAGATCGTCCTGCGACACACATGTTTCATTTCCGATGGGAGAGATGACGTCATATTGGAGGATGTGAGCGTGTTTCTAGGCCTATCTGCCACTGGAGCTCCCATCGTTCCACCACCAGCATATGCATTGTAACATCCCAAAAATCAAGGCCAAACAATTTCATTTTCTGAAAACCAGTACTTGAAAATTTCGAATCTATTCAACTGGTTAGAAGCTTAATTTCTCCATCTGTGCTCAAAATTCAGATCTTTCAGTTTGATTCTTCTTCGAACTCTAATTCATAGTTGTCTTTTGCTGTCAGGCCAAAATCGGCTCTGACCTCCAATTATTAGGTTCTCATTTGTTTTTGAAAACAACACTATTCACTTTTACCTTGAAGTACCCTGTGTTTGAAAACTAGCATCTAAACCCTAAATTCAGTTCCAGTTCACCTAAAACCCTATTATTTTTAGTTGTATCAATTACTCTAAATTATTCCACCTTCTGTGTGCAATTTAGCCCTCTTTTATTCCTCAACTGTAGCTCAGCTCCTCCCAAATTAAATGCATACAGTTACAAGCATACATCCACATATATTCATATATACAGAAACCTAAACATATGCACCCAATTCTTTTTCTCTGTACACATGCATATATGTAACCATACAAATACATATGCAATACCAAATCTCTCTAATATACACAAACGAGTTTTTTTTACTAATAACCCAGATTTAAAAAATAATTACAAAACTAACCCACAGTTGCGAGAATTTACAAAAATGGCCTGCCACGTAAGCATGTCAAGCCCCTCGACCACGACCAGCTCTTGTCGTCGATCATGAGCACTTGTCGCATGTGGAGAACTCGACAACTGAAAAGAAATAATATTGCGGGAACGGGGATTCAAACCTTGGCTGAGGACATGGGAGCAGGCGCGCGAGCCAGTTGGGCTAGGACTCTTAGCTACACTAGAAGAGTAAGCCTAATTAATATCCACAAACTTGTCGTGGATCAAGAGTTTGACAAGCAAAAATGTTTTAATTGCGGGAATGGGGATTCGAACTCGAGTCAATGACGTTGCAACCGGGGGCTCCCACCAGCTGAGCTAAGAGACTTAACTAATATAAGGGCACTGCATATTTTAATATTGTGTAGCTTATCGAGTTTCCAGAACTCGACAAGCTGTTGGTGCCCTCTTTATTCTTCTCTGGTCCCCTGCGCCCAAACACACACTCACTCACACACACTCATTCAATTCAAGCAGCACACACACACACACCTCATCTCATATCTTCCACCCTAGATCTAGCAAAATCCGTCCAATAAATTTATTCGGTGTAGAAGAGAAACTTGTAGAGAATTGCGAGCTCTTCGAAAAGAGGTAATTTTTTTCTAAATGCATTTAAGATTCTGTTAATTATGTTGCTAATGACGTGATTAGGGTTTATATTTATGTTTATGTGTATACAAGAGTAGGTATTATGTTTTTAGGAATATGTTTAGGAAATATGTGCATGTGCATGTGTATGTATGTTTGTAAAATAGGTTTTTTTAAATGTATGTGTGTATGTTTGAAAATGTATGTGTATATGTTTGGAAAATAGGGTTTTATAAATGTATGTGTGTATGTTTGAAAAATAGATTTTTGAAATGTATGTGTGTATGTTTGGAAAAATAGGGTTTTTAAATGTATGTTTGTATGTTTGGAAAATAGGTTTTTGAAATGTATGTATGTATGTTTAGAAATATATGTGTGTATGTTTGGAAAATAGGGTTTTATAAATGTATGTGTGTATGTTTGAAAAATAGGTTTTTGAAATGTATGTGTGTGATGAGGAATGGGGTCCCGATCTTCCGACAGGTAAGGGATAGTTCGATTGGTGGAGACTCGACGTTGACGATCCGACTTTCGACCAGAACTGATCTAGGCCTGCAATCGCTACACCACTGCTCTGTTCGTTATCAACCGTACCGAGGCGTGGTTGATCTAGCCACGAAGGCCTGTTCCTGCAAGCGAATCGAAGAACACGTGCAAGAACACAGAAGAAGCAATCTCGAATTGCAAGTATGTATTAAGATCACGAAGTGTTGGGGTTCCACAAACCGACAGACGGCGAACTGCGACAGCAGAAAATTCTAAGCAAAACCCGAGTCTAACAATGACGGCTATGAGGTTTTAATATGCGAGAGGGGTGGTGTCTAGGGTTTGGGGTGCACCCACCCACGCGGGATACACGGGCCGAGGCCCAATAGATAGGTGACGCAGCACCGCACGGCCCAACAGAATCTGGTCTCCACTTGTTTCGATGATTGTGATTGAGTTAGAAGAATTTTGGATGTGGGACTAGATCCGTTGGAAAGGTCTCGTCGAGGGCTTCTCCGTAATGTACTTGAACGCCCCAAACGGAGTTCGTATGCATCTGCTACGCCCGTTTGAAGACAGGCTGCTCCGCTGTGGCCGACCCGGACTCCAGCTCGCGGTAGACTTGATTCCCGACCCGTCTTGGCGCAAAGTGACACCCTCGCTGATCAACACCATGATTCCTGAGCACAAGCACAATATTATTAGGTAGTAACTCGCTCTTGTCAATATTCTCTCGTGTACTAAGAAACGAGCTCACCTGGTGATTTAGTTGACGTGCACGTGCCCTTGTTATTGGTCCTTGCACAACGGGTGTTGGAAGAATGGACGCATCGTTAGGGGTGATGTCCTCATCATCCTCCCCCTCTTGAATTGGAGTCGTCCTCGACTCAAGCTCATCTTCTTCTCCCAAATATGGCCGCAAATCTGAAATGTTAAAAGTGGGGCTAACCCCGAAATCTGCAGGCAACTTAAGTTTGTAGGCATTATTGTTTATTCGCTCTAACACCTTAAATGGACCATCCGCACGAGGCATTAATTTTGACTTTCTTAACTCAGGAAAATGCTCTTTACGTAAGTGTAGCCATACAAGATCTCCAGGAGTAAATATCAATTCCTTTCTACCATGACTACCAGCAATGCGATATTTTTCATTCATTCACTCAATATTTTCTTTTGTTGTTTCATGTAGTTTTAAAATAAACTCAGCACGTTTCTTACATCAAGATTGACCTTTTCAGATGATGGAAGAGGCAATAGGTCAATAGGAGCACGGGGGTTGAAACCATACACTACCTGGAAAGGACTTATCTTGGTAGTCGAGTGTAGCACACGGTTGTAGGCAAACTCCACATGAGGAAGGCACTCCTCCCACATCTTTAAGTTCTTCTTCAAAACAGCTCGCAACATTGTGGACAATGTGCGATTTACCACCTTTGTTTGGCCATCAGTTTGGGGATGACAAGTAGTAGAAAACAGTAACTTTGTCCCCAATTTATTCCATAATGTCCTCCAGAAATGACCCAAAAATATTGTGTCACGATCTGAAACAATAGTGGAAGGCATACCATGCAAACGAACAATTTCTTTGAAAAATAAGTCGGCAATGTGAGTGGCATCATCACTTTTGTGGCAAGGAATAAAATGTGCCATCTTGGAGAATCGATCCACAACAACAAATATACTATCCCTCCCCCTCTTTGTCCTAGGCAAACCTAGAACAAAATCCATCGAGATATCCTCCCACGGGACACTAGGAGTAGGAAGAGGCATATACAAACCGTGTGGATTTAACCGTGACTTTGCCCTTTGACACATGGTGCAGCGTGCCACGAAGCGCTCAACATCACGCCTCATCTTTGGCCAATAGAAGTGCGTGGCTAAAACATCCTCTGTCTTTTTGACACCAAAATGTCCCATCAGGCCTCCTCCATGAGTTTCCGGCAACAACAAAAGACGAACGGATCCAACTGGAATGCATAGGCGGTTAGCTCTAAACAAGAACCCATCATTGAGTACAAATTTATTCCAAGCCCTCCCATCCCTGCAATTAATCAAAGCATCTTTGAAATCAGCATCTTGAGCATAGTGTTCTTTAATAGTTTCAAGTCCAAAAATTCGACAGTCAAGTTGAGACAACATAGCATATCTCCGAGACAAAGCATCAGCAATTACATTATCTTTCCCTTTCTTGTGTTTAATGATGTAAGGAAAAGATTCAATAAATTCTACCCACTTGGCATGTCTACGGTTCAATTTGTTTTGACTGCGAATATGTTTCAGCGACTCATGATCAGAGTGAATAACAAATTCCTTAGGCCATAAATAATGTTGCCACATCTCTAAAGTTCGCACAAGAGCGTACGTACAACTCTTTATCATACGTGGAGTAATTTAAAGCAGGCCCACTTAATTTCTCGTTGAAATATGCAACAGGCTTACCTTCTTGCATGAGCACACCACCAATTCCAACTCCACTAGCATCACATTCAAGTTCGAAAGTCTTACCAAAATCTGGAAGTTGGAGTAATGGTGCATTTGTTAGCTTTCCTTTCAAAAGGTTGAAGGCGTCCTCTTGTGGTTGTCCCCAATGGAATGCAACGCCCTTCTTTGTCAATTCATTCAATGGTGCGGCAATGGTGCTGAAGTCCTTCACGAAACGGCGGTAGAAACCAGCAAGTCCATGAAAGCTTCTCACCTGTGTGACAGTTTTAGGAGTCGCCCAACTCTTGATAGCTTCGATCTTGGCTTCATCAACCTCAATTCCCTGTGGAGTCACAACATAGCCAAGAAACGAGACTCGATCGGTGCAAAAAGTGCACTTCTCGAGGTTACCAAACAAACGTGCCTCTCTCAAAGCATTAAAAACAGCACGTAAATGTTCGAGATGTTCATAAAGTGACTTGATATAGATCAAGATATCATCAAAATAAACCACCACAAATTTACCAATGAAAGGACGTAAGACCTCGTTCATCAAGCGCATGAAAGTACTAGGTGCATTAGTCAATCCAAAAGGCATAACTAACCACTCATATAAACCGAACTTGGTCTTAAAAGCAGTTTTCCATTCGTCTCCCTATTTCATTTGAATTTGGTGGTACCCACTACGTAAGTGAACTTTTGAGAAGATAATAGAACCACTTAACTCATCAAGCATGTCGTCTAACCTAGGAATAGGATGACGATACCTTATTGTGATATTGTTAATGGCTCTACAATCCACACACATGCGCCAACTACCGTCTTTCTTAGGAACCAAAAGAACAGGAACAGCACAAGGACTAAGGCTTTGTCGCACATACCCACGGTCCAAAAGCTCTTGGACTTGTCATTGAATTTCCTTAGTCTCCTCTGGATTGGTCCTATATGCATTACGGTTTGGCAACGTCGCTCCCGGGATCAAGTCAATTTGATGCTCAATACCTCGAATAGGTGGTAGTCCCGGGGGCACCTCTGCGGGGAACACATCATCATACTCCTGCAAAAGTTTAGTAACAGCAGGTGGAAAAGAGACAGGCATATCATCAAATGAAAACAAGGTCTCTTTACATATCAAAGCAAAGCATGACGGTTCAGCAAGATCATATTTTGTAGCAAGCAAAACACCACCCTTCAATTTAATTCCCTCAGTCTTAGAAGCAGGTACATTCTTATCTTTCTTATGCAGAAAAACAGTTTTACCTACTTGCTGATTTTCAGATTCTGTGGTGTTCTCTTTCTTCTCATTTGGAAGTCTTTCCCTATCAAAATGCACAATTTCAGATGGAGTCATGGGAAGCAAGGTTATTTTCTTTCCTTTGTGCATGAAAGTGTACCAATTATTTCTACCATGATGAGTTGCATTAGTGTCATATTCCCAAGGTCGGCCTAATAAAAGTGAACATGCTTGCATAGGCACTACATCAAAATCAGCAACATCATGGTATGAACCAATGAAAAATGGTACTCTTGCGGTTTGCGTTACCTTAACCTTACCGCTGTTGTTGAACCATTGAACATGATATGGTTGGGGATGTGGTTGTGTGGTCAAGCTAAGCTTCTTGACCAGATCAGAACTCACCAAGTTGTTGCAGCTCCCACCATCAATGATTGTTCGGACGCACCGGTCGTTGATGACGAGGAACATTTGAAACAAGTTGTGGCGTTGGGCTCGCTCGGCTTGCTTCATTTGAGTACTAAGGACCCGCTGGACAATGATGGTCCGGTATTCTTGTGTGGCTACCGTACCCAAAGCTTCCCCATCATCATCATGTTCGGATTCGTCATCAACATTACCTGCAAGGTTAGCTGCAAGAGCATATTTGTCGTGGTATTACGGATACCCCGGCAGGTTCGAACGTGCGCAGCACAAGTACAGCGGCGCGAGTAGACCGAGTTACTGTCCCCTCCCGCCGGGCAACACAGAAAGTGACACAGTGGTTTATACAGGTTCGGGTCCCAGTGGGGGCCCTAGTCCTGTTGGCTCTCTCCGGACGCGAGTCCGCTGGGGAGGTGAGCTCTCGGGGAGAGGTCTCCGAGAGAACCGAATGTTGAGTTAATATAAATGAATTGGAATCCCTGAAAAAGGGTACAAGAGGGGTATATATAGCCCCCAAGAAATGCAAAAGACGAAAATGCCCTCGCTGCGACCGTTGGATGGAAGGGCGAAGACGTCCTTTGGCCTGACGGACGGCCTGGATGCTCGACACGTGGCGCCACGGGCTTCCTAGAGGCCCCACGGTCAGCAACAGCTCTCCATGAGCCCGGAGGCGCTCCGGGCCTTACCGGGGTCCCGGAGACCCTCTGGATCTTACCGGGCCTCACCGGGGTCCCGGAGACCCTCCGGATCTCACCGGGCGCCCGGTGACCCTCCGGATCTCACCGGGGGCCCGGTGACTCTCCGGGTCTCACCGGGTCTCACCGGGTTCCACCGGGGTCCCGGAGACCCTCCGGATCTCACCAGGGTCCCTGAGACCCTCCGGATCTCACCGGGTTTCACCGGGGTCCCGGAGACCCTCCGGATCTCACCGGGTTTCACTGGGGTCCCGGAGACCCTCCGGACCTCACCGGGGTCCCGGAGACCCTCCGGATCTCACCGAGCGCCCGGTGACCCTCCAGATCTCACCGAGGGCCCGGTGACTCTCTAGGTCTCACCGGGTCTTACCGGGTTTCACCGGGGGCTCCTTGGGACTTCGTGGGACCGCCGGGGATTCCCCCAACAATATTCATCTTCAACATCAGAAGCACTAACGTACCCACCATCGTCTGTCGCAATGTAAGCTCGCTGACTTGGGCAGTCCTTCATGACATGGCCCATCCCTTGCAATGGTGTCATATGATACCTGTTGTACGTCCCGTGGAGGCAACAGATGAAGACGACTTCGCTGGTACCTGCACATTAGAAGTTTTGCTTACCTCGGGTGTACGTGGCAGTGGTAACGGTGCTACTGAACGTGCCCTACTGGTCGAGGGGGCAGTAGAGCGAACAGCAGGGGGTGGCTCTGATTTGGTTGGCGCCTGTCTTGGGGTGAAGGTACTACCAAAGTTGCTCCGTGGCCGCTGTTGTCGTCCCTGCAATTCTTTTTCTGCCAAAACAGCAAGCTGGAACAATCTATTGACATCATGATAGTCCTTGTAATCAATAATATTTTGTATATCATGCCTTAACCCTCCATAGAAACGAGCCATTTTATCCTCCTCGGTTTCCTCTACCTCACAACGCAACATGCCTATTTGAAGCTCTTGGTAGTACTCCTCTACCGATTTGTTACCTTGATCTAAGCGTTGCAATTTTTTACGCAAATCACATTTAAAGGAAGGAGGCACAAATCTAGTGCGCATTTGTCTCTTCAGATCATGCCAAGTACCAGGATGTACGTTAGACGTTACTAGTTCATTCCACCAAATTATAGCAAAATCCTTGAACTCACTAGTGGCTTGTCTAACTCTATGAATTTCAGGAACAAGATGGGAGTTAAATTTTTGTTCAATCTCCATTTCCCAATCTAAATACACCTAAGCATCATATGTACCAGAAAAAGAAGGTACGGTAAACTTAACTTTAGCAAATGGATCATCATTGCGATAGTTATTATTACCATTGTTACCTCTCATACCTTGACGATTTCGGTTGAAGCGCTCTAAGTCATGTGCCGCACGTCGCATAGCGGGTTCATTGCGAGGTGCCACATGTCCCTCTACATCATCATCGTGCTCCTGGGCTGCATCATTTTGCTATTGTTGGACAGCAGGTGGGCGGTTCTCGATCACCTGAACCCTGTCATCGAGCTGGGCAACACGTCGTTCCAATCTTTCAATACCTTGGTTATCTCTTCCATCATGGTTTTCAGCTCAGCATGAAGGACACACTCGTTGTCCTCTTTATCAGATCCTGCCATGATTAGTAGAAAGTAGAAGAAACACAAGAAGTATTATCCCTACAAACTACCAGGTTCAAACAAGTGGATTCACACCTTCTCAAGCGTCTTACCACGCTCTTGCAAGGTTCTTACCAACGCTGCAGAAGGTACAACCGGTGGCTGGTTCGTGATATCGTGACGAGCTTAAGTGTAACGATTGCAAGGTTGAATCCTGTTCTGATAGAAAGTATGTGGAGCTTGGAAGGCAGTTATGGTAGCAAAGGTTAGTAATAATTGAAATCAGAATGCTAAGTTGAATAAGTGTCCAAAGAACCCACTAGTGTTGCTGGCCTAAATGCGCCCCTAGAACTGTTCAAGCAAGCAAAGACAACAAGGTAACAAATGGAAACAGCAAGATGATAGCAAGGACAATCAATATTGAAGCAATTCTGATCCCAAAGATAGCAAGTATGGCAAGTACGAACTCCCGGATTTTTTTTCACTGCGCGGCTCTTTTCTGTGCGCTGCCTCTTTTTTGATAAATTTTTTTATTTTTGTTTGATTTTTCTGATTTTTTTTCAAGTTCAGAAACACAGAAATATGGAAACAAAGCAGGTTCCCCTCAATTTGGAGGTAAGGGGTGGCCGATATAAATTCTGGTGCTTGCTCTGAAGACTGTGCTAAAACTTCCGGGGCCGGATACTCGATCTTCCAGAGGGATTTTGGCCTCCGAAATTTTGCCAGAATTGTCAAAGTGGTGAAATTCAAGTGTAACTTTTCGTTAGCTTCGAAACGAGTGGTCGTGGAGCTCAAACGGAGTTCGGATGCAAAAGTTATGGCCGTTTTAGTGAAGGTGCTCCGGATCAGGGTTTCTGGGCAATGAGAACTTTCGGTTTCGCAAGTAGGGAACGTGACGGTGGGTTGGCGGGATGAACAAAGGGGAGGCTAGCGATGCAGGGCGTTTGACACAAGGCGGTTTGCGGCCTATCTAGGGTTTGCGGAGCAGGACAATAACAGAAGGCGGCTAGCGGGGGCAAACCGAGTAGGACTCGATTTGGTTTTTTGGATGTCTGGCGGTGGTAGGACGGACGATGCAACGGGGAGGTGATGGACAGAACTACGAACACAATCTAAACCAGCAACCAGACGACGAACTAAGGACACAAACTCAACAACGCTAACTGAAAGCAAAGATTGCGAAGGCTCAAAGTGGTTTGGACAGCGGAAGACTATGACCTAATTTTTTTTTTGGCTTTTTTTTTTCTGGACGATGGGTAAAACGATGAACAATGAACAGATGGGATACGAGATACCTGACGGGCAACTGGGGCTCTGATACCACTTGATGAGGAATGGGGTCCCGATCTTCCGACAGGTAAGGGATAGTTCGATTGGTGGAGACTCGACGTTGACGATCCGACTTTCGACCAGAACTGATCTAGGCCTGCAATCGCTACACCACTGCTCCGTTCGTTATCAACCGTACCGAGGCGTGGTTGACCTAGCCACGAATGCCTGTTCCTGCAAGCGAATCGAAGAACACATGCAAGAACACAGAAGAAGCAATCTCGAATTGCAAGTATGTATTAAGATCACGAAGTGTTGGGGTTCCACAAACCGAAAGACGGCGAACTGCGACAGCAGAAAATTCTAAACAAAACCCGAGTCTAACAATGATGGCTACGAGGTTTTAATATGCGAGAGGGGTGGCGTCTAGGGTTTGGGGGGCACCCCCCCCCCCAACGCGGGATACACGGGCCGAGGCCCAATAGACAGGTGACGCAGCACCGCACGGCTCAACAGAATCTGGTCTCCACTTGTTTCGATGATTGTGATTGACTCAAAAGGAGTTTGTACGTGGGACCAGATCCGTTGGAAAGGTCTCGTCGAGGGCTTCTCCGTAATGTACTTGAACACCCCAAACGGAGTTCGTATGCATTTGCTACGCCCGTTTGAAGACAGGCTGCTCCGCCGTGGCCGACCCGGACTCCAGCTCGCGGTAGACTTGATTCTCGACCCGTCTTGGCGCAAAGTGACACCCTCGCTGATCAACACCATGATTCCTGAGCACAAGCACAATATTATTAGGTAGTAACTCGCTCTTGTCAATATTCTCTCGTGTACTAAGAAACGAGCTCACTTGGTGATTTAGTTGACGTGCACGTGCCCTTGTTATTGGTCCTTGCACAACGGGTGTTGGAAGAATGGATGCATCGTTAGGGGTGATGTCCTCATCAGTGTGTATGTTTGGAAAATAGGGTTTTTAAATGTATTTGTGTATGTTTGAAATGTATGTGTATATGTTTGGAAAATAGGGTTTTATAAATGTATGTGTGTATGTTTGAAAAATAGGTTTTTGAAATGTATGTGTGTATGTTTGGAAATGTTTGTGTGTATGTTTGGAAAATAGAGTTTTTAAATGTATGTGTATATCGTTTTAGAAACTATGTGCATGTGTGTATGTTTTTAGAAAATATAAAATTATGTTATTTTTATGTGCATATGCATACTCTGTGTCTAAGAATTATGTTTTGGACATATATGTGTATGTATTTAGAAATTATGAAACTAGGTTATTTTCAATTACATGCATGCATGCATGCTTTATATTTAGAAATTATGTTTTTGAAATGTATATGTGTATGGTTTTATAAACTATGTGCATGTGTGTATGTTTATAGCAAATATAAAATTAGGTTATTTTTAATTGTGCACATGCATATTCTATGTCTAAGAATTAGGTTTTGTAAAATATATATGCATATGTATTTAGAAATTATGAAACTAGGTTATTTTCAATTACATGCATGCATGCATGCTCTATGTTTAGAAATTATGTTTTTGAAATGTATATGTGTATGGTTTTAGAAACTATGTGCATGTGTGTATGTTTGTAGAAAATATAAAATTAGGTTATTTTTAATTGTGCACATGCATACTCTATGTCTAAGAATTAGGTTTTGTAAAATATATATATGTAAGTATTTAGAAATTATGAAACTAGGTTATTTTCAATTACAGCATGCATGCATGCTCTATGTTTAGAAATTATGTTTTTCAAATGTATATGTGTATGTATGGTTTTAGAAACTATGTGCATGTGTATAATGGTGTCATGTTATTTACGTGTGAGATGAATGTGTGTAGGGAATGGAGAGTCCGAAAAAAATTTGCATATTTTATGATGACGGCATAATTCGCGAGGGACAAAGCGGGGTTGATATGAGCCGTTGTTAGTATGTGACAGGCGAGCTGAGCGTACATAACACCTCATTCCTATAGCTGAATTTGTGGATCCTGAATATGTTCGGGAAACGGCCTCGTGATGAAATGGCTCTAATTGAAGGGTTCATCATTTGTGAGGTAGATAATGAGCCATACTGGATGCTGCGCGAAATTAAAGGGGACAAATCTTGGAGCTCTTATATTCGAAGAGTGGAAGACCCCTATGACGGACTCCTCGGCCAGTTCGCGATGTATGTGCGGCTCTGCAACGTACGAGCAGCCGAGTGTGCGGTGGAGGGTGAGCCAAGCGTCATGCCCGGTCCTGCGAGATTCAGGGCTAGCAAGTGGTCGGATGTATTCTGCCATACTCGCGTAGATGTGTGCGAGGTACTAAATTGCCTTCCATCAGTGTCCGACGAAGATGATTCGACAGACTCAGAGGCATCTGATGGCTCTGATGACGATACTCCTAGTCCCCCGTAGGAGTGGCTAGATCACTCAGCATACAGTCAAGCTGTGTTGCCAAGGGATCATGGTTCAAGGTGGTCTTTCGAGCACGGTGGCTTACAAGTAAAGCAGGAGTTTCAAAGCAAGAAAGATTTAAAGAATGCCGTGGCGAGCTGGTCCCTCGCAATTAACCAGCAATACAAGGTCGTCAAGTCAAACCCCAACCTTTTTGTTGCAGCCTGTGTAACAGCAGGCTGCCCATGGAAGATTTGTGTGATGCGGCCGAAGGACGACATCGGTTTTGTGGTGACAAGAGTTACCGCACGCACATGCCTTCTCACAGAGGCGCTGGACAGACACAGGAACCTGACGTCGGCGTACGTCGGTAATATCATCCAGCCGGCCGTGCGAGAGAACATTTCGATAATGCCGAGAGAAATAATGAAGCAAGTTGCCGATAGGTGTGGGTACACTATACGGTATGCAAAGGCCGGGAGAGCAAAACAGAATGCAATTGAGGGCATGTTCGGCACATTCGACCGCGCGTACAGCAATGTGATGCGGTTGCTGCGCAACATCGCTCAGACCAACCCAGGCACATTTTTAGATTTCTTCAATCAGTCAGCTACACGACTACCTGGATCCCAGATGTAAATCTAAAGCGAACGGGTCCAGGGCGACGGAAGACACGTCGAATACACAACGACATGGATGAGTCACAGGGGGGTAGCTCACGAGCTAGGAAATGCTTGATCTGTAGGCATCCCGGACATAGTAGGAAGGATTGTTTGAATGCACCCGTACCATCGACCTAGCTACACTGTGTGTGTTCGACGAAACCTTGTAATAAACTTTATAATATGCTTCTCATTTGCATTGGATTGTTGTAATCCATACGAAACCTTGTAATATGATTTATGTTATTTTACTTTCATGTCGTGTGCTATCCATGGGTATGATACTTTCAATAACGGTTCCCGTTGTATGTTATGTTACTTTCAATAATGGTTCCTGTTTTATGTTTTGACAGGCATGGCTGGCGGGGATAGAGATCTTCCAGAGCTGCTGAGCAGTACATGTGATCGTGTGTAGCTTCTAGGCCCCTAAAGAGTGTTTTAGTAATTAATGACAACTACAAATGCTATACTAACGATACCTGCTAAGTTGTGTCAAGAAGAAACTTAAAAGACAGGTTAATGAAAGGCAAAGAAAGAGCCTTATGATGAAGAAAGGGCATTGATAAAAAAGGCAAAGGTACGAAATAGGGTCTTTTCCATTTTTACCGGTCTAAGGTGATTAGAGAAGAATTTTGACCGGGTTTTAGGATAGTTGCCGTACTATTAAGAGGAGCATGTGGTGTATCACGAAATACTTCATCTATATGCCACAAATCATAAAATCAACTTGCATTGCATACTAGAAGGTCATATAATTTGAAAATGCTTGTTTCAGCTCATTTCTGCTCAGCACTGTCTCAGTCGGTCTGACCGTTTGTTAGACCGGTCTGACCGAATACACGGACTGACCGAATAGGATATCGGACTGACCGAAGTTATGTCTAAGTGTAGTTTATTCCTTAAAAAGGTCGGTCTGTCCGTAGTTAAGTCCTAGGTCAGTCTCCTAGAACTTCTTGATTTATTTTTCTATTGTTTTGTGCTATGACGGTCTGACCGTTTGTTAGACCGGTCTGACCGAGAAATCGGTCTGACTGTGCTTTTGAACTACGGTCTGACCGTATGGCCGGTCTGTCCGTATTTATCGGCCTGACCGTATAACGTGTCCAGAAACTGTGTCGTCTCTGGACAGTGTCACGGTCTGACCGAAATTGGCTCCGGTTTGACCGTGTGTGTGCCTGACAAGGGCAGTTGAGCATTTATTGCGCCTGTTTTATGCCGTTGCAATTGCGGCGGTCTGACCGGGCATATACCTGCGGTCTGACCGCCAAGTGATCTTTTTCTCCCAACGGCCTGTAACGGCTATATTTATTGTGGGGGGTATATATACTCCCATGCACGGCCCTGTTCACAACTTTTGGCATAATTTTGAGCATTGTCATCATCCTTGAGAACTTAAGCAAGTTTCATACACTCTAGGGTTCAAATTCTCGAATTTGTGAGAGTGTGCATTTGAGATCTTCTAGTGCATTGCATTTAGATCATTAAATCAATCTTGTGGCACTAGAAGAAGGCTAAGTGATCATCACCGGCTTGTTATTCTTGGAGTTTGCCGGCTCCTAGACGGCTAGGAGAAAGGTTTTGGTGAGCTCTTCAAGGAAGATTGTGAAGAAGCCTCAAAACATCTTGTGAAAGGGTTGAGCACGCCTTGCCGGAGCGGTAAAGTGCATCCTTAGTGAAATCGAGGTTTGGATAACTCATCACACTAATCCGGCTCAAGTTCTAGGTCACTTCTCGAGAGAAGGTTGACTAGATAGAGGAGCGGTTAGAGATTTGAGTTTGCCTCAACGTGGATTAGGGGTGATCGGCAAATCACCGAGACCACGGGATATATCCTTGTGTTGAAATTGTTCATTGTTCATCTTGTGTTATTTATTTGCTCTCATTTACTATTAATTGTTTGTTTTATTGATAATTTGTTAAAATCGCCTATTCACCCCCCTCTAGTCGATATCCTAGATCCCTTTCATCGTGGATATCGCGGCCGCATGTTGTCCGAGGGCGGGGACTTGGAGCCGCTGGTAGTTCGTGCTCCCTTGGAGTACTGGCCTCTGCATGAGGGCTATATCCCCATCCTCCGGGATGCAGGTTTATTGCTGTTCGCCCGTATGCTACAGATAGGTCAGCATCTCACACTGGACAGGTCGTTGATCACCGCATTGGTAGATCGATGGTGTCCGGAGACCCACACTTTCCACTTCCGCTGGGGGGAGATGACAGTCACGCTGGAGGATGTGAGCATGCTGCTTGGTTTACCTGGCAGTGGACATCCCATCGTCCCCCAGCCAGCACGCCTAGATTGGCGGGCACAGATGCACCTTCGATTCAACATCGCTAACCACACTGACGAGATCCCGGAATCCAGGCGTGGTGTCCTCCACCGATTTCTGGCGCGCTACCGTGAGTGCCCCGATGATGCCCCCGCCGATGTAGTTCGGCGGCATTTCTTCGCTTACTTGCTGGTGATGCTGCAGTATATTTTGTTCCCTTCGACGCACGGTGACACTGTGTACACGTGGTTCATTCCCCTGGTCGAGAGTATCGTCGATGCCGACGCAGGGGCCATCCCGCGTTACAACTGGGCGATGGCAGTGTTGTACGCGACGTACAGGGGGCTTTGCGAGGCATGTTGCAGGACCGCGATTGGATCATTGCTGTCCGCATGCCCTGTACTGCTGTAGTTGTGGTCATGGGAGCACTTACCCGTTGGTCGGCCGCGTTTACAGCGGCCCATCCATCCGTACGGTGCACCAGCGGACTACGAGGATTGGGTGGATCGGCCGACCATGGGAGCCCGTTGGCTGGGAGGTCGACCGAGGTGGACATCGTCACAGATTCACCGCTGTTACTTGGCATACCTGGGAGAGTTTGATCTCCTACCGGACGTGTGCGTCATATGGAGACCATGGACACCGGAACACATCTCCCAGGTTGCACCGCATGGCATTTCCTCGCATTGCACCGAAGGGCCCGGACTGCTAGCTTACACTGGCACATGGTGTTCTCACATGTGGTGGAGCCGTATTTTCCGGAGAGGGTGATGCGCCAATTCGGGCTACACCAGCAGATACCGCCCCCGGAAAGAAATCGACAACGCCATCTCCCGCGGGAGATTCACGTGTATGCCTCGAACATTTTCTATATCTCATGTACGCACTCATATTTGTTTATTTCTTTGCTTTATGTGCATCGCGTCACCTTTTGCAGACAAACACATAGAGGAAAACACTTCGACAACTGGCAGATCAAGAATTCCAAATGGGTCGACAAGTGGGAGGACCACGCAGCGACGGATGTTGTTGCGGAGGAGCGGCCGTATGACCCTGGGACGTACCAGGCCTATCTTCAGTGGTACGTGTCGCGCACTTGCACGCGACTTGCTCGTGTGGCCCCCCCTTCGCCGACAGAACTATCACATAAAGACAGTCTTCGACTAGGCCTTGATGTTCATTTCCCAGGCCGGATACATCGCTCAGTACGTTCGTCTTCGCTGGATACTTATGTTGGTCTCTTATCTTATTTATTTTTCCATAGTTCCCATATGAGTTTCGCATGTGCAGGCTGACTTAGCGTTGGCCATCGACAGGCAGGTGGCACACCTGTCGTCTGGCTTTTCTCGGGGAGGACGACACTTCAAGACGGTGGCGCGTGCTGCCCTACATTCCATCCGTGTAGCAGCACAACGAATCTTCTTTGATGTAACTTGTGGCCGAAAGACAGATGCATCGGTTCCGCACCGGAGAGGGGCCCGACCACCTAGCCCGATGTCTGCCCGGCCTAGCCTGGGTGGTGCTCGACAGAGCACTTCGTCGGCACGGTGCAGTCATCATGACACATCGTCGACCTGGGGAGGTGACATATCGGGGACGTCCGCCGGCCCGTCTCAGCTTCGTCGTTCATCGTCAATGCACAGTGCTCGACGCAGAGATCTGCATATTGGGGGCCCGTCGAGACATCGCACTCCCGATTCAGATGACTTTGATGATGAGGACGACATCCGTCGTCAAGACAGGGATGATGCGAGTAGGGAGTTGGCAGAGCGGCTTGCGGCTGACGAAGATTGGGACCAGGCTCATATTGAGCAGGCGGCCCAGGGACAGAGACACTCAGTCCCTGGGGGGGTCTACCTGGGAGAGTTGGGGGGAGCCCGCCCATGACCATATGGATGTGCATGACGATCGTGAGTACTACGCTCCGCAGGGGGCCGAGCCCAGTTGGGTGGCACAACAGCGGGACAACGACGACTGGGTCTCGAGCATGTTAGGGTTGCATGACCCTCATGCACATCAGTACTACCAACTGGATGAGTTGGCGCCTAGCGAGCTCGAAGATCACCCTCCACCGACACAGCCATCTCAGGGTCATGCAGGTACTGAGCGGCATGGACCTTCTACCGCGGCTGGGCGGCGATCACATGTGCCACCTGATCTGTACTCACCATCGCCTTTTCAGAGAGATAGACATGGGCATAAGAGGGGTCGTCCGAACCCATAGCGAACATGTACTAACACTTTTATGTTCCAGTGTGTTACATTCAAAATGAATCATGCAGTTAACTAAATTTCTTATATATTTTTATTGTATGTATATACATATATACATATATATACATACTTACATATATTTGTATAGATATATATACATATACATATATATATGTGTGTATATATATATATCTATACAGTATGTATGTATGTACATACATACATACATACATACATACATACATACTGTATAGATATATATACATATATATACATACATATACATACATACATACATACATATACATACATATATATACATACATATCCTTACATATACATATATATGTTTATATACATACATACATATACATACATATACATACATACATACATATACATACATACCTAGACATACATACATATACATACATACATATTGTTGGGGGAAAATACTAGCCAACACCAGGAACGTCACCATGGGAGTTTTTTCTCCGGGGTTGAGAGAAACTTCCCCCGGCGCACCTCCTCAGGGCTAGGGAGAGCTCCTCTCCCGGAGCCCCTTCTCCGGGCCGGGGAATACGTCTCCCGGAGCCCTCCCCCGGGCTCGGGAGAGACCTCCCCCGGCGCACCTCCTGAGGGCTAGGGAGAGCTCCTCTCCCGGAGCCCCTTCTCCGGGCCGGGGAATACATCTCCCGGAGCCCTCCCCCGGGCTCGGGAGAGACCTCCCCCGGCGCACCTCCTGAGGGCTAGGGAGAGCTCCTCTCCCGGAGCCCCTCCTCCGGACCGGGGAAGACGTCTCCCGGAGCCCTCCCCCGGGCTCGGGAGAGACCTCCCCCGGCGCACCTCCTGAGGGCTAGGGAGAGCTCCTCTCCCTGAGCCCCTTCTCCGGACCGGGGAAGACGTCTCCCGGAGCCCTCCCCCGGGCTCGGGAGAGACCTCCCCCGGCGCACCTCCTCAGGGCTAGGGAGAGCTCCTCTCCCGGAGCCCCTTCTCCGGACCGGGGAAGACGTCTCCCGGAGCCCTCCCCCGGGCTCGGGAGAGACCTCCCCCAGCGCACCTCCTGAGGGCTAGGGAGAGCTCCTCTCCCGGAGCCCCTTCTCCGGACCGGGGAAGACGTCTCCCGGAGCCCTCCCCCGGGCTCAGGAGAGACCTCCCCCGGCGCACCTCCTCAAGGCTAGGGAGAGCTCCTCTCCCGGAGCCCCTTCTCCGGGCCGGGGAATACGTCTCCCGGAGCCCTCCCCCGGGCTCGGGAGAGACCTCCCCCGGCGCACCTCCTGAGGGCTAGGGAGAGCTCCTCTCCCGGAGCCCCTTCTCCGGACCGGGGAAGACGTCTCCCGGAGCCCTCCCCCGGGCTCAGGAGAGACCTCCCCCGGCGCACCTCCTCAAGGCTAGGGAGAGCTCCTCTCCCGGAGCCCCTTCTCCGGGCCGGGGAATACATCTCCCGGAGCCCTCCCCCGGGCTCGGGAGAGACCTCCCCCGGCGCACCTCCTTAGGGCTAGGGAGAGCTCCTCTCCCGGAGCCCCTTCTCCGGACCGGGGAAGACGTCTCCCGGAGCCCTCCCCCGGACTCGGGAGAGACCTCCTCAGGGATAGGGAGAGCCCCTCTCCCGGAGTCCCTTCTCCGGGCTCGGGAGAGGTTTCCCCCGGTGCTCCTCTGGTGGGCACCGATTTCAAGGGCTGCCACGTGTCAGAAATCGGTGCCCTGGACCTCGTCAGAAGACCGTTTTGCCCCCGATCCTACGGTGGCAGCAGGGGGAGTTCAGTAATTCGCTTCTTTTGGGGTCTATTTATACCCTTGTAACCCTCTTTTGTAACCTAAGACATTCATTTGTACTCAATCCAAAAAGACAAAAAGGCGTGTTCCGGAGCCCTCTCTCCGGGAGAGAGCCCCCTAGCCGACGCTCGTCGGGAGCACGTCGACAGGACTAGGGCCTCCACTGAGGCCCGAACCTGTATAAACCCCTGTGTCAATCTCTGGGATTGTCCAACGCGGGGTGACCCGTCGCACGGTCAGCTCGCGTTGAGGAACACGTGTTGCACACGTCATCAAACCTGCCAAGGTATTTTTTATACCACGACAGTTGGCGCCGTCCGTGGGGACTCGTGACAAATAGTCATGGCTCCAAGAAGGATGAGGCACTTAACCTCCGTCTCCAACGATGCCGGCCCTAGCAACCCTGCACCACCCGCGCAAGGAGCCGTAGTCGCGACACCCCCTCCCGGGGACACTCGGGGGGAGGCAACACTCAACTCTCCCTTCATCCTTGGTGGGGGAACGACTCCTGCGAGCCTGCCCGAAGGTTCCGGTTTGGGAGGACCAAGCGTACCCCAGGTAATGCCTTCAACTTCAGGTGACCCGCTACTCGGGGCGCTGGTGGAGGGACAGCTTCGCGCACAACGCACTCTGGAAGAGTTGTTACGCGCCATTGCGCGGCCTCCGGCCCCCGCTTACCCGCACCCGTTCCAGTTCGGAGGGATGGCACCTCCGTTCATGATGGGACACCCAGGGACCTTCTTCGCTCCGGGGGCTTTCCCCTTCCCGGGAAGCACCCCCACCTCCGGAGGTCCTTCACTCCCGGGGGGTCAGCCCGTCTCCGGGGGCTACCCTTTCCCGGGAGGCGTCCCCACCTCCGGAGCTCCACTCCCGGGGGGTCAGCCCGTCTCCGGGGGCTACCCTTTCCCGGGAGGCGTCCCCACCTTCGGAGGTCCGTCACTCCCGGGGGGTCAGCCCGTCTCCGGGGGCTACCCTTTCCCGGGAGGCGTCCCCACCTCCGGAGGTCCGTCGCTCCCGGGGGGTCAGCCCGTCTCCGGGGGCTACCCTTTCCCGGGAGGTGTTCCCACCTCCGGAGGTCCTTCACTCCCGGGGGTCAGCCCGTCTCCGGGGGCTACCCTTTCCCGGGAGGCGTCCCCACCTCCGGAGGTCCACTCCCGGGGGGTCAGCCCGTCTCCGGGGGCTACCCTTTCCCGGGAGGTGTTCCCACCTCCGGAGGTCCTTCACTCCCGGGGGGTCAGCCCGTCTCCGGGGGCTACCCCCCGCCGGGAGGGTGTTCGTTCCCCGGGGGTTCTCCCGTTCCTGAACCATCCCTTGCCCCGGAAGGAATTCTCCCCCCTGGGACTACGCCTATCCCAACGGGTATCCCCGGGGTGATTCCTACATTACAGGCCGTTCCCCCATGGGGAAGTCTTCCCACGCCGCGGGCCGTCTCCGTGGCCGGGCCTCGTCCGGCCCGCGATTCCTCTCCCGCGCCGGTGACGGGCGCATCTCCGCCTCCTCCCCCGGGTCCCCCTCCTCGGGCTCCCCCGGTGAACCAAACGCGGTTCACTCGGGAGGAGGTGGAGCGCATGCGCGCGGCAAGGTCCGAAGGCGCCCCGTCCCGGTACGGCCGGGAATCACTCGCGCGCAAGCGCGCCCCCCTTGTCCCTACAGACAAGGGTAAAAGACCCATGCAAGAGGCCTCCGTCACTTCCGGAGGTCCCCCCGAGATACAAGAGGTGAGCTCCACCAATCCCGAAGAGCGAAGGCGATACCGGAAGGCCGGCGGTCCGTTGGGACCCCTCTCCGATTCGGACAATGAACGTGCTTCCCCCGTGAAGGGGGATATCGATGCAAACTCCCCAAAGGAAGTGGAAGGGGCTAACCAACCCCTTTGCCGCCGCCTTCGGCATGTTCGGTGGCCGAAACCATATCGGCCGCCCCATATCGAGCACTACAACGGGGAGGCCGACCTCTACGAGTTCGTGCAAGTGTACTCCACGGCCATCTCGGCGGTTGGGGGGGACGAAAGCGTCCAATGCAACGTCTTCCCCCTCTACCTCTCGGGAATAGCTCGTTCATGGTTCTATAACCTAAAGAGCGGGTCCATCAAGTCATTCGCGCAGCTGAAGCGCGAATTCTGCGCAAATTTCCAGGGGAATTACATCCGTCCCCTGTATTCGTCGCAATTGTACACCGTTCGCCAACGGTCGGGGGAGACAATACGAAGTTTCTTCAAACGCTTCGCGCAGATCAAGAGCAAGGTGGCTCACGTCCCCGACTCGACGGTGATCGAAGCATGCAAGAGTGGCATTCTCCCGGGAGAGCTCCACCGAAGACTCTCCCGGAGTTGCCCGTCCTCCGCCGACGAGCTCTTCAACGTACTCAAGAAGTACGCGAGAGCCGAAGAAGACGATCTCTGGAAAAAGCACCAGGGGACCTTTGTCCCCGGGGAGAGGGACACGAAGGACCCCTCCAACAAACGTCCCCGGAGGGGGCCCCGCAACGAGCCAAGGCCTCGGGACACTTTCGTCCTCGAAGGCGGAGGCGGCTCTCGGGAGCCTAACCGGGGACAGCGCCCCTTTTCCAAGCCCAAAGGCGGTGGGGGAAGCCGATCCTCCCGTCCGCAAGAAGGCAAGGAGTCTGGAGCCACTTTGTGGTGCGCTTACCACAAGTCCAACTCCCATGCAACCCGAGAATGCCACGCGCTCCTCAACCACTTCGCGACATTCCTCGAGCAACATGGGCCGGGGGGAGGAGGAGGAGGCTCTACCTCCTTACCCCTTCCATCACGAGCCTTGGCGGCACTCCCCGCTCCGCCAGGGGGACGTCAGAGGCAAGGCCAGGAAAAGGGTTCGAGCAACGAGCTCCCCTTCCAAGCCTCCGAGAGGCACATCAATGTCATTGTGGGAGGATCCGCCTCCGGGCGAGATTCCAAACGCCAGCGCAAAGAGTATGCGCGGGAGGTGAAGGTAGTAGGGGCCGTCAACACGTCCCGGCCGTCCAAATGGTCGAACGTCCCGTTGACGTTCACCATCGAAGACGCGAGTGGGGTGCGCTTCCCCCACAATGACGCGCTGATCGTCTCAGCCACCGTGTTTAACTGCCGCCTTGCCCGAATCTTGGTGGATGGCGGGAGCTCCACAGACGTCCTCTACCTAAAGGCGTTCAAAGAAATGCAGGTGGACGAGAAGCTCCTGCAACCCGCGGTGGGGCCCCTGCAAGGATTCATCCCGGGGAAAACCATACATCCTGTGGGGAAGGTCGACCTCCCAATGACATTCGGCACCCCAGATAATTACCGGACCGAAATGGTTCAGTTCGACGTGGTGGATCTCCCCTCCTCCTACAACGCTATAATGGGGAGAACCATCATCAACCGCTTAGGAGCACCGGTCCACCACAACTACCTTTGCATGAAGATCCCCGGGCCGAGTGGGGTGATCTCTGTGCATGGTGACCAAGGCGTGGCTCTCTCCCTCTACGAGCGCGCCTCCGCAGTAATCGGGGACGTTAACCTGGTCAAGGCCCCGGGGGGAGGGAGCTCCTCAACCCCAAACGTGCCAATCACGCTCCCCGGGAAGTTCCTTCCCAAGCCTCGCCCTGAAGGAGACCTCCGGGAAATCTCTCTCTTCCAAGACGAGGGGAAGACCATCAAGATTGGGGCTGATCTCCCCGAGGAACACGCGACGCGACTCGCCGAATTTCTTCGCGAAAACGCGGACGTCTTCGCATGGAAGCCCGCGGATATGGGGGGTGTGCCCAGGGATGTTATCGAGCACAAGCTCGCAGTGATACCCGGTCGCCCCCCGGTGAAACAGAAGATGAGGAAGCTCTCCCTCGAGAGGCAGGAGGCCATCAAGGTGGAGATCGCTAAACTCCGGGAGGCGGGGTTTGTTCGGGAGGTACTACACCCCGAATGGCTGGCGAACCCCGTTCTAGTAAAGAAGGCAAGCGGCAAGTGGAGAATGTGCGTCGACTTCACCGACCTCAACAAAGCTTGCCCCAAAGATGATTTCCCGCTCCCGCGGATCGACCAACTGGTGGATTCCACCGCGGGATGCGAGCTGATGAGTTTCTTGGACGCCTACTCGGGCTATCATCAAGTCCGAATTTCGGAGGAGGACGAGGAAAAGACGAGTTTTATAACTCCCCTCGGCACCTTCTGTTATGTCCACATGCCTTTCGGGTTGAAAAACGCCGGGGCAACTTTCCAGCGCCTGATGTGCTTGGTCCTGAGGGATCAAATTGGCCGCAACGTGGAAGTATATGTTGACGATGCAGTCGTCAAGAGCACGCGCTCGGCCGCTCATATCGAAGACTTGGGAGAAACCTTTCGCAATCTCCGTAAGTACGGGTTAAGGCTTAACCCGGAAAAATGTGCATTCGGCGTTCGCGGAGGAAAACTCCTTGGCTTCCTTGTGTCCCAAAGGGGCATCGAAGCCAATCCCGAAAAAATTCGGGCCCTCCTCGACATGCCTCCGCCGCATTCCGTCAAGGATGTGCAACGACTTACCGGCCGCTTGGCCGCGTTAAGTCGCTTCGTCTCGCGCTCGGGGGAGCGCGGTCTCCAATTTTTCAAGATCCTCCGCGGCCTTGAGGGGTTCCATTGGACTCCCGAGGCACAGGTTGCATTCGAGGACTTGAAGAAATACCTCGCGAGCCCTCCAATGCTCGTGAGCCCGCGTCAGGGGGAGCCCCTGCTCCTCTACCTCGCAGCTACTCCGGTCGCCGTCAGCGCAGTTCTCGTCAAGGAAGAAGACGGGCACCAACACCCCGTTTACTATGTGAGCGAGGCTCTCCAAGGCGCTAAGACGAGATACACGAAGATGGAGAAGGTGTGTTACGCCCTTCTAATGGCCTCGCGGAAGCTCCGCCACTACTTCCTAGGCCACCCTATCACGGTGCCCTCCTCTCTCCCTTTGGGGGAGGTGCTTCGGAACAAGGAAGCCACCGGGCGAATAGGGAAATGGGGGGCCGAGCTAGCCCCCTTTTCGCTGTCCCTCACCGGACGAACCGCGATCAAATCGCAGGTTCTTGCGGATTTTGTGGCCGAGTGGGCTCCGGTCCCTGGACTGGAAGAAGAAGCGCGTGCCGCCCCGCCGCGCGACGACCACTGGACCCTCTTCTTTGACGGCTCCCTCTGCCTGGCGGGGGCTGGCGCGGGAGTAGTCCTGAGAAGCCCCGAGGGGAGAACCCTCGAATATGCGGCCAGGCTCGAGTTCCCCGCGACAAACAATGTCGCGGAATATGAGGCCCTTCTCCTAGGGTTACGTCTTGCTCGCTCATTGGGTATCCGATGCCTCCTCGTCAAGGGGGATTCTCAACTCGTGGTATGTCAAATGGACAAGTCTTACTTGTGCCATGACCCGAACTTGAGCCTCTACCTTGACGAGGTCCGGAAGATGGAAAACTACTTCGACGGCCTCGAGGCGCGCCGAATCCCGCGTAGGGACAACGATCGAGCCGACACCCTCGCCAGGGCAGCGAGTGCCCGAGGGCCTCTCCCCGAAGGGGCCTTCTTGGAGGTCATCTCGAAACCTTCCGTGACGGCTCCCGACCCGGACTCTGAGTCCCGCGACCCAGTCGTCGCGGAAATCGTCCAGGCCACATCCTGGATGGCCCCCCTTATCTCTTGCATCAAGGGAGAGGGGGAGCCCTCCGATGAAGCCGAAGCCAAGCGCCTTCGTGCTAAGGCGCGAGCGTACGTGCTGATAGAGGGGACATTGTACAAGCGAGGGGCCTCTGCGCTTCTTCGCTGCCTCCCGCGGGAGGAGGGAGTTCAGCTCCTTGAAGATATTCACCTCGGGTGTTGTGGTTCTCACCTCGGCCCCCGGGCCGTCGCGTCAAAAGCCATCCACCAGGGTTTCTACTGGCCAACCGTCGCCCGCGACGCGAGAGACCTCGTCTCTGCTTGCGGGGCTTGCCAAAAAATGGCAAAGGGCTCCAACCTACCCTCCGCAACTCTGCAGGCAATCCCCCTCACGTGGCCCTTCGCGCGGTGGGGAATGGACCTCCTAGGCCCGTTCCCCCCGGCGTCAGGGGGATACAAGTACGCGGTTGTGGCCGTGGATTACTTCTCCAAGTGGGTGGAGGCCGAGCCCCTCGCCGCCATCACGTCTCGTGCGGTGCAAAGGTTCTTTTGGAAGAACATAGTGTGCCGATTCGGCGTCCCCCGCGAGATCACCGTGGATAACGGAACCCAGTTCGACTCAGCGATCTTTCGCGAGTTCTGTCAGAACTTGGGTACTACCCTCCACTTCGCCTCAGTGGCTCACCCCAAGAGCAATGGGGCGGTGGAGCGCGTCAATGGAGTTATCCTCCAGGGGCTCCGTCGCCGCCTGGAGCAAAGCGCTTCCAGGCGTGGGGCTTGGGCAGATGAGCTCCCAAGTGTCCTTTGCTCCATGCGAACGACCCCAAGCCGAGCAACAGGGCGTGCCCCCTTCTCGCTCGTATACGGGGCTGAGGCAGTGCTACCCTCGGAGATCACTTTCCGATCGCTGCGAGTCGAACTCCTCGAGGGAGTCTCGGCAGCCGCGTTTCAAGCCAACGAAGACAACCAGAGGCTGGAGGTGGACCTCGTCGAAGAAGAGCGGGACAGAGCCCTCCTCCGCAACGCCATTTATGAACGTGAGATGGCGCGCGCCTACAACAAGCGCGTTCGGGGGAGGGCCTTCCGCTTGAGAGACCTTGTCCTCAAGCGCGTCACCGACCCTCAAGTCCAAGGGAAACTCAGCCCAAAGTGGGAAGGGCCATACAGGATTTCCACAATCCTTGGCTCGGGGGCTTACAAGCTCTCTACTCTCGAAAACCAAGAGCTGAAGCACACATGGAACGCGGACCTGCTCCGCAGATTTTACACTTGACTCCGAGCCTCCCCCCGTCCCTTTGGGCTTCGCGAGGGGAAGGCGCGATGAGTTGTAGCCATGGCCTCAAAGGCCTTTTGCCCTCCGCCCCTTTTCTTGCGATCCCGCAGGGGGTGGGGGCATTGTACCAGCTTGTTTTAATCAATGCAAATGGTCTTTTCTCCGTGTGTTTTCGTGCAGACTTCTTTAATCGCCCCTGAGGCAATACCCTCATCACGAGGATGCCCTCCCCGTGAGGATGCCCCCTGGGGATGCCCTCATCACGAGGAAGCTACAGGCTCCAGCTCAGCCTTAAGTCCCGACGGCGGGAGCCCCGTTCCCCCTTGAGCGGCTTACAATATCCCCTCGTGGACTGAGGGCGTAAGCGGCAACCTGGTTCCCAAGGAACCGAGGTAACGAGTCACTTTGGGGGACCAGTCCCCCCCCATACACTCTAGAGCTTGCTTTTATGCTCTTCCTCCTCCGGGAGCGATCTAGGTCGCGCGACCG
This sequence comes from Pharus latifolius, assembly GCA_019359835.1. NCBI lineage: Eukaryota > Viridiplantae > Streptophyta > Magnoliopsida > Poales > Poaceae > Pharus > Pharus latifolius. The sequence goes on from CM033322.1 coordinate 72,326,012, forward strand.
ATAGATCATCTATCCCCACACTCGCCTGCACGAGGATAACCCTTCGAGGGTGCCACCCCTCATGGGAACAACTGGGATACTTCTTATGGTTTCAGCGCGGGCCGCCTGTCTAGGTCACCCCCCGCTGCGGGGGGAGGAGACAAAATGAGGAAAAAAGGAGAAAAATACCCAGCTAATTCCATTCGAAATCGGGGGGAATCTAAAGCATCTAGAACCCTCCGGGGGTGGAGCCTTGCTCCCCGGATTCTCGTCCCCCGGAGGAGTTTTCTCCGGAGGAGCCTATCCACCGGAATTTTGTCCGGGGAAGGAGCCCTGCTCCCCGGACTTTCGTCCTCCGGAGGAGGAGCCTCTCCCCCGGAATTTTGTCCGGAGAAGGAGTTTTCCTCCCCGGACTTTCGTCCCCCGGAGGAGTTGGCTCCGGAGGTGAAGCCTTCCTCCCCGGACCTCCGTCCCCCGGAATTGTTTTCTCCGGAGGAGTCTCTCCCCCGGTATTTTGTCCGAAGGAGCCTCGCTCCCCGGATTTTCGTCTCCCCGGACTTTCGTCCTCCGGAGGAGCCTCTCCCCCGGGTTTTCGTTCTCCGGAGGAGGAACCTCCCCCGGAACTTCGTCCTCCGGAGGTGGAGCCTTGCTCCCCGGATTTTCGCCCCTCGGAGGAATCGTCTCCGGAGGAGGAACCTCCCCCAGGACATCGTCTCCGGGAGCGGAGCCTCGCTCCCCCGGAGTTTATCCCCCAAGAATTTTCCCCCGGTGATTTAGAAGCACAAAATAAGCGAAAAAGAGCGATCTTTTTATTCCATGAAAAACAAGCCGGGAGACAGCCTCTCCCGGTAGGCTTACAGAATACAACCGGAAGTCGAGTACTCCCGGAGGATATACGGGGGACTACCTACGTCTAACGTGGGCTAGGACCCCCTAAACCTAGTGTCAAGCTCGCGCCACGTCCCGGTACAAGCTCTGGACTCGTCGCCTCACTGCGTTGAACATGTCCTCCGGCCAGTACTCATACCGTTCGGGAGGTTCGATACGCAAGGGAATTGCCACCCACACTCCCGGGGGAGGTTCTGGCAACTCCGCGCGGTGATTGTCAAAATTCGCCAAGTGCCAATCAGGCAACCACCGGAGTAAAGCTCGTCCCCCCCGGGGGACACCGGAGGCGAGACTCCCGGAGATGGGAGTGAGTTCCGGTGATTGTCAAAATTCGCCAAGTGCCAATCAGGCAACCACCGGAGTAAAGCTCGTCCCCCCCGGGGGACACCGGAGGCGAGACTCCCGGAGATGGGAGTGAGTTCCACGTCCTTCTCTGGGACCCCCGCCCCAGACACCTGACCATGACAAGATATTAACTTAGCAAAAATTTCCATTTCATTGGTGAATGATTTACACATCCGGGGTTCCCCCTACGGAACTACCGGGAGCAAAAATCCTATACAAACAAAAAAATCCCCTAATCTACCCAGGGGGGACAAGAGGCTCATACTTGCCCGGCGTCGTCCCCCCCGGAGGAGACATCGCCCGAAACTTCCCCTTCTGTTGCTTGGGGACGCCTCGCTCGCGGGGGCTCGATCACCCGATCGTAGAGAGCCCCCGCCAATCCCTCCAGCGCCGCTCGGCGGGGCTCATAGAACTCCCGAAAGCTCCGGGGGACGAGGTGCCCGATGGCTTGGGCCCCGACCCCCTGATACTCCACCAAAGAGGCCGCGAGCGCGGTGGTGGTGGTTGCAAGGGCTCGGGCTCGGGCATCCGCGGCCGCCGGGATCGCCGCAATATGCCGAGTGAGGAAACGGCGAGCCTCCGCCAACGAAGTCAGCGGGTTGCGGGGATTCTCCTCCTCCCGGAACTCGACCCCGAGCCCAATCAGCGTGGCCCGGAGTCTATTCCCCGCCGAGACGAGGGCTCGAGCTCCTGCGGACTCCACTCCTTGGAGTGCCCGGGAGTGAGCACCCTCGGAGGACGCGAGTTGCTCCCGCACTCCCTCCAGCTCCCGGAGGGCGGTGTCCCGGGCGGCCTCCGCGGGGGCCAACTCCGCCCGGACTCGCTCCAACTCCCGGGTGGTCTCGTCCCTCTCCCGGACGAACCTCTCCCGGGCTTGGACGGCTGCGTCCCTCTCCCGAACGGCGGCGTCGCGCACCGCTTCCGCGGAGGCCAAGGCCGCCCTCATATCCTCGCTCTCCCGGGCGAGGCGAGTCCGGACGGCGCGGGCTACAGCGGTGGTCTAAGAGAAGAAAAGGATCAGCAAATGCAAGCAATGAGGTGCGGAGTTAAAGGTCCTTACCTGTAGAGCCAAGGAGACGACCTCTCCGTAGCGCTCGTCGATGCCACCCTCCCGGACATGAGCCCGCACCTTGGGGGTGACAAGGCTCAAGGAGAGCTTGCGCGTCTCCTCTGTGGAGAAGAGACACGCCCCCCTCGCCGGGGAACGGGGGTCGCCTCCCATGGGTAGGCCCCCGTCACCGACCCCACTCCCGGAGCCTTGGGGAAGGTCTCCCGGGGGAGGGGCGGGGGACCTCCCGTCCCCGGCGCGAGGGGAGCGCTGTAGCGTCCGGTGGGCTCCCCCTCCTGAGCGTGGTGTAGCCGAAGGTCCACTCCCTGGAGGGACGTGATGGCTCGTTCCCCCGGGAGGCGGCGTCGGGAGAGATGCGACGTTGGGGGCGAAGAGCGCGTCCAGGCGCGCGAAGGCGCCATCACCCCGGAAGTACACCCCTGGGGGATCCTCCCGGAGAGCTTGCTCCGGGGAAGGAGTGGCGTCGTAGTCCCCGGAGGTGGACTCATCCTCCTCCACGACCACGTGATCGAACACGCCTGATGCCCCCAGGGCATCAAGTTGCGCGACAAGCGTGGCCGTGTCCGTGGGGCTCTCTTCATGCCCCGGCTCCAGGGGCTGCGACCCCCGCTGGGGGGTGACTTGAGCCGGAGGAGTAGTCTCCCCCGGTCGCCGGGGGGCCATCGTGCTTTGGACCGGAGATGGCCTCACCTCCCCCGGCGTTCGACGCGTCCCCGGGGTCGCCTAGGCCGGGGAGGACCTCACCTGCCCTGGGGGTCTTGTCTTTCCCGGCGCATCGGGAGTCCCCGCCGGCCTCTGTGCCGGCGCTGGTGAAGGGGGGTGGTCTTGATTGGAGCCCTCTCCCGGTACCTGCGCGGTCTTAGCGCGTTTGGCCGCCGGGAGCGCCCCCGTCTCCCGCCGCCTGTGGGAGCCCGGGGTTGGAAGTGGAACCCTTTCCGGGAGGGTCATCCCGAAGGCCTCGGAGACGATGTTCCGGGGAGGACCCTCCCCGATGGCAGCAAGACACCGGGAGTGCTCGTCCTCGTAGTACCTCCCGAGGAGGTGCTCCGCCTTCTCCCGGGTGGACTTGTAGGACCTAACTGCAAAAAGCAAAGTTTTAGAAACTAATCCCCGCGATGTGTGAACTCCCGGAGAGAAGAAACTTACGCCGCACCACCGGGAATCGCGGGGGACGAAGCTCCGGGCCCAGTCCCGGACCCTTCCTACTCCGGCTGAAGGGACTAAGCCGGAGGAGGAGCAGCTCCTCCGCTAAGTCTCGCATGCTCCTCCGGGAGCGAGCCTCCTTCATTTTGGCGACGGAGGTTAGCTCCTCCATCGTCAACACCGGAGGGCCGGGGGAACGACCTAACGTCGCCGGCCTCGCGGAGTAAATCATCTCCGGGTCGCCCGCCCGGAGATAAAACCATCTCCGGCTCCATCCCTCCCAGTGCTCTTGGGAGGCGGCCACCGGGTACTCTTCCGCCCGGGAGGGAGCGAATTTCAGCATCACGGAGCCGCAAGTAGACTTGGGCCCATGCTTCACCACCGGGGAGCTCTTCGCTTGCACCCGGTAGAAGTATTGGAAAAGGCGGAGGGTCCCCTCCACTCCGGCGGCTGTCTCGCTTAACCACAGAAACAGCCCCATTCTCACGAGAACGTTGGGTGTTAGGTGGTTCAAGGCGATCCCGTGCTCCCGAAGGAAGTCCCGGAGAAGCGGGTGGATCAGGAGCCGCAGGCCCGCCTGGATGAAGGCCATGTAGGCCACAATTTCTCCTTCCCGGGGGTTTGGGGTCGTCTCCCCCGCAGCCGGGACGCGAATGTCCCTCTCCGCAAAAATCCTCCGGGAGATGAGGGTATCCCGGTCACCCGCCGAAAACTCGGTTGTCCCGAGATAATCGGAGGTTGCGTCCTCCGGGACGCCCGAAGTCTTTTCGCGTCCCTTCGACGCCATTTCGTCTCCCGCAGGGTTTTGTGAAACCGGGGGAGAAGTTAATTCCGGAGAGCAACCGGGGAAGAGGTTACTCCCGAAGAATTGGGTGGATTACGAGGATTAAGGAGAAAGAAAGCGTGCCTCCCTTGAGGTGGGCCCCTCCTTATATAGGCAGCTGAGGTGCCCTCGATGGCTGCCACGTGTCAGCTCGAGGGATCTACACCGTGAATACGAAAGGTCGCACAAACATCGAGGCAATATATGGCTAACTTAAATAGTGCTCCTCTCCCGGACGAGGGTGAGTTATGGATGTTATATTCGCTCCCCGAGAGAGAGCCATGCTTCTAAGGTAACGAATCGCACCCCCCGGCGACATCAAAGTGTCCCCGGGGGTCCGGGGGGCTTCTGTTGGGGGAAAATACTAGCCAACCCAGGAACGTCACCATAGGAGTTTTTTCTCCGGGGTTGAGAGAAACTTCCCCCGGCGCACCTCCTCAAGGCTAGGGAGAGCTCCTCTCCCGGAGCCCCTTCTCCGGGCCGGGGAATACGTCTCCCGGAGCCCTCCCCCGGGCTCGGGAGAGACCTCCCCCGGCGCACCTCCTGAGGGCTAGGGAGAGCTCCTCTCCCGGAGCCCCTTCTCCGAGCCGGGGAATACGTCTCCCGGAGCCCTCCCCCGGGCTCGGGAGAGACCTCCCCCGGCGCACCTCCTCAGGGCTAGGGAGAGCTCCTCTCCCGGAGCCCCTTCTCCGGACCGGGGAAGACGTCTCCCGGAGCCCTCCCCCGGGCTCGGGAGAGACCTCCCCCAGCGCACCTCCTGAGGGCTAGGGAGAGCTCCTCTCCCGGAGCCCCTTCTCCGGACCGGGGAAGACGTCTCCCGGAGCCCTCCCCCGGGCTCAGGAGAGACCTCCCCCGGCGCACCTCCTCAAGGCTAGGGAGAGCTCCTCTCCCGGAGCCCCTTCTCCGGGCCGGGGAATACATCTCCCGGAGCCCTCCCCCGGGCTCGGGAGAGACCTCCCCCGGCGCACCTCCTTAGGGCTAGGGAGAGCTCCTCTCCCGGAGCCCCTTCTCCGGACCGGGGAAGACGTCTCCCGGAGCCCTCCCCCGGACTCGGGAGAGACCTCCTCAGGGATAGGGAGAGCCCCTCTCCCGGAGTCCCTTCTCCGGGCTCGGGAGAGGTTTCCCCCGGTGCTCCTCTGGTGGGCACCGATTTCAAGGGCTGCCACGTGTCAGAAATCGGTGCCCTGGACCTCGTCAGAAGACCGTTTTGCCCCCGATCCTACGGTGGCAGCAGGGGGAGTTCAGTAATTCGCTTCTTTTGGGGTCTATTTATACCCTTGTAACCCTCTTTTGTAACCTAAGACATTCATTTGTACTCAATCCAAAAAGACAAAAAGGCGTGTTCCGGAGCCCTCTCTCCGGGAGAGAGCCCCCTAGCCGACGCTCGTCGGGAGCACGTCGACAGGACTAGGGCCTCCACTGAGGCCCGAACCTGTATAAACCCCTGTGTCAATCTCTGGGATTGTCCAACGCGGGGTGACCCGTCGCACGGTCAGCTCGCGTTGAGGAACACATGTTGCACACGTCATCAAACCTGCCGAGGTATTTTTTATACCACGACACATATACATACATACATATACATATATACATATACGTGCATATACAAACTCCTGTAGTACTAGAACAATTAAAACTCCTAGCCCAGTTGGTGGGAACTCTTTTCTACCTCGTTGTCCACCTGGGTTCGAATCCCCACTCCCGCAATCCAACTTTTTTTTGGTAAGAAACGCTGTGGTCGCTTGTCGTGGTCGAGGGACTCGACAAGGCTCTAGTCGTGCCTTCAGACTACGACAAGCTGGTCGAAATGCGACATCCACCTTGTCGAGCTCTGGGAGCTCGACATACTTACGTGGCAGGTTATTTTTGTAAATTCTCACAACTGTAGGTTAGTTTTGTAATTATTTTTTAAATCTGGGTTATTAGTAAAAAAAAACTAATACACAAACATGTACTTAATTACCTCAAAATATTTATTCTCAACCTGAGGCTGCATTTTATTTGCATAAAATAGCATGGCATAATTTTCTCATATTTCTAGAAGAATTTTTCATATTTTTAAAACAAACTTTGAACATAAAATTACACTAGATTTTAATGAAATATAAAATTAGGGTTTTATATTAAACATAAAAAATACAAAGTAAATGCTGAAAAAGGTTTATAATATTTTAATGATCACTAAAACTAGGTTGGTAAATTTGCAATTCAGCCCTTTTGCACAAAAACCCAAGTTTTACTCAAAATCCAAAAAAAGGCCTAGAAACAATATAATATTACTAAGGCATTAGAATTTACCTTTTTACCTCTCAATTTCAACTAAATGAATAGTAAATAACCAGAACTATCCTTCTGCAAAAAGAACCTTAATGCTAAACAGCCCCTACAATTTTTACAAATTACAACTAGGCCAAAATAGGGGTTAGATTGCATAAAACAAGTAAAATCACCTAAAAACCAATACCATAATCACTAAGCGACATTGTAATGCCATATTTGCCCATAGTTTACCCAATGACACCTCATATTTTTCTTGCCACCTCATCAAAGCTGAAAAGTAGTATATATACACACAATAGCATTGGATGTTTCACCAGATTTCTGCATAATTCTGCAAGGTAAATGCATAGAAATGTAGTTTAGACACTTAGAAACATTTTGCATCAAAACGTTTCCAAGTTCGTACAAGCTCCGACCATATTTTGCTTGTCCAACTTTGTCAACCAGGTTCCTCTCATCATTTTTAGCATTTTTTTTCTTTTGGGATCAAATTTATTTGATCACTGGATTGTCGGATCCGAGCTTGTCGTCGTTCTTGCTGGCCACGCGAGATGTTTCATCATTCTTAGCCATTTTCAGCTGAGGTAAAGTTGTAGGAGTAGCTAGCACACTCATACACAGTATATTCATGCTCATAGACACCAAAATCCAGCAATCATTCCAGCTAAAACTCAAGTTTTAGCTCTATGTCAGCCAGTGTCAGAATCTGGACGCGCTCCAGCATCAGCCTCGTCGACATTGCAGACGTTTCGTCATGTCCATGTAAAAACTTGTTTAGCTTGTTCCTTGTGTTCCTTTGAGTTCAACCATGCATCTACTTCAGCAAGATCGCTACCAGAACATTCTTTCCACCATTGTCGCCATTTCGGCCGCCGCCGTGCCGCCCCATCGCCGCTGGCAGAAACCAGTGACACCAACTTGTCAGTTATGTATGCTCACTAAGGAAAACTAGTTTCACAACTACACCTCTAGCTAAAACCCACTGGAACCTCTCCAGTTCATGTGCCAAAACTGTGCCAGAACAGTACCTTGTGCCTTGTCGCCACCATCCTTCACCGCCGTCATTCCGCCTTATCCGGCCGTTCCAGACCCCGAAAGTTCGCCTTCGAGTTTGTTCCATCACTGCCTACACCGTGACGCAGTCGCCACCTAACTCGGACCACTGGAGCACCGTCGCTGCCGCCCATGTCCTCGGCCGACAATGCCAGGACAATGTCCAGACAATGCCATCACTTTGCCAAAGCGCGTGACAGCACGTTAGACTATGTCAGGACAATGTCAGTCCACGTCCTGACATTGTCAAGACGATGTCAGACAATGCCAAGACAGTGTCTGGCCGCGTCCAGGCATTGTCAGAATACGTCAGTCCGTGTCTAGGCTTTCTCAAGTCATGCCAAAACAATATCAAACCTTGCCAGTTCATGCTCTAACATTGTCACACTATGTCAAGACAATGTCAGGCCATGTCAACCCTTGTCCAAACATTGTCAGCGAATGTCCAACCTATGTCAGCCACTGACATTCACTCTGTATATCCCGATACGAGCTCGAAACCTTAAACCATTTTGTCCACTAAGTCTGTAACCACTTTTTACAGAATTCATTCACCAACCATTTTGTGAGAATCTACCATCTTAACCCACTTTCATCTATGTCGCCCTGACACACATTGTTCGTCGATGTCCGAACGTCGCCGCGTCCCTGTACGATCTAAGATCCGACTTTGCCATTATCCTTTAACCATCCAACCAATGTCCCTCACTGCCTAGAAACTCATCCACAACCTTGAATCATGATTTGGAAATGCCAAGCATGTTCTAGCCACGTTATGCCATGTCCAAAGTCGCTCTTGCTGACATGGATATGTCGTTCACTGCCTTAGGGACCTGGAATCGAAAACCTGTTCACGTCACTTTGTCCACCTTTCCGTCTACCTTCCAAAGATGTAGTTTGTTTTTCCATCCAAACTCTAGATTGGAATTTCCTTATTTTCTAAGTTTATCCTTACACTAGTCGTACTACTCACCATTCTCAAATTTTCCCCAACCATATTCCTCAAACCTAACCTAACCCAAGCCCGATGATAAGTACTAAATTTGTAGTACTTTTATTATAAGTTTGCTAATGAAAACATGTTAAAAACATGCTAAAAACTCCTTTGATGCGACATTTTATGCATATTTTTATATCATTTTTATAATCCGCTTTCATGATTGTGTTATCTCACTGCATCTAGGCCTGATATCATGTTTAGTGTGTGTTTATGTGCTAGATTTCAGTCAGATCCTAAGGAATGTCATTTAATTGCTCTTAAAAGAGTCCTTAGGTATTTAAAATGCTATCCCAGTTTAGGTCTTTAGTATCTAAAAGATGCAAATTTTGAATTAATTGGATATTCGAATTCTGATTATGCTGGGTGCAAGATTTATAGAAAAAGTACATCTGGTAGCTGTCAGTTGTTGGGGAGATCATTAGTATCATGGTCATCTAGGAAACAGAATTCTGTAGCTCTCTCCACAGCTGAAGCTGAATATGTGTCTGCAGGAAGTTGTTGTGCTTAATTATTATGGATGAAGTAGACATTTTTGGATTATGGGATTAAATTTGAAAAAGTGCCACTCTTGTGTGATAATGAAAGTGCCATTAAAATTGCTAATAATCCTGTTCAGCATTCTAGAACTAAGCATATTGAAATACGGCACCATTTTATTAGAGATCATGTGGCAAAAGAATATATTGATGTAAGCTATGTTAGAACTGATATGCAACTAGCAGATATTTTCACCAAACTCTTAGATGAATCTAGATTTTGCTTTCTAAGAGGTGAACTGAACATTATTGATATATCAAATGCTAGTTGATGTGCTAATTGTATTAAAATGTATTAATATATTAATTTTATTACCTCTGTGGTCTAATCCTGCTTCTGGTCGAAATTGACCAAACTGACAGTCAGTTCCACAAACTGACAATCAGTTCAGTGCTTAGGAGCCTGTTCTTAGCCTCTGGTCGAGGTCGTTGACCATGCTGACATTCAGTTTCACAAACTGACTGTCAGTTATGTGCATCACTTTTGGTCGTAGCTCCTGGTCAAAATCGGTGACTCAAATTGACTGTTAGTCTCATATACTGACTGTCAGTTTCAAAACTCAGTTCTGTGAACTGACTGTTAGTGTGGTACAGTAATTGTCAGTTGCGGGGTCCTGAACCCTTAAACCCTCGTCTCTGTTTTGTCCCTTCACCTCCTCCTTCGCCGCCGTTTGCCTCCTCTCACTGCCACCGCCATTCCTAAACCTCTCCAGGAGGTTTCTCACTGTGCCGCGCTGGCGCTGCCGCCGCCGTTGCCGCTCTTCACCGCCGTGCGTTGCCGCCCTTGTTGCGCCTCCACCACCTCTTGCCACCATCGTGTTTAGCCGCACCTCGTCGCTTCCGTTGCCGAGCCGTGGCTCACCGCAGTTGAGTCGCTCCTGTGCCTCTTCCTCGCCGTATCCCTTGCTCGTTGTCCCTGATCTCTGCCGTCGTTTCGTCAGATTTCTGATCCTCTCTTCGGTTCCTCTGTTCGGCTCTGTTCAGGTCATTTCTTTTCCCGCTTTAGTTTTTCCTTCTCTGTTTTCGTTTTGCCATGTCTGATCAGCCCGGACTGTCTCGTCGTGTTGCCTGACGAAAGAACGCGGCAAACAACCAGTATTCATCGGGTCAGCCGACCGAGTCCCGCTCCTCACCTACACCCGAGTGTGTCTCCGTGGATTATTCCAGGTGGCACGCGAGCTGCCTTCGCACCCTTCGCGCCGCAAACCCTTATCTCTCGCCGCGTCCCACTGGTCGTGACGCGTGCGACGTCCTTACTTTCTACACGAACTTGCAGTTGGATCTTTTCACCAGCGTGTATAGCCGTGTATCGATATTCGCCCACTGCTCTCTGTCCTGGAAGACGATTGCCTCTCGCACAGGCACGTCTCCCTGGTAGATTCCTTCGCCTCCGTTGGGATTTGCGATTTAGTCGCTGATTCCTCACTCCACTGGGCTGATGGGCCCATTCATTAGTTCTACTTCACCGTCCATATTTCTTCCCAGCGCGACTCACTGACCTTTATGACGGGCCTCCAGGTTCACACCATCACGAAGGAGCAGTTTGAGGCTGCGCTTGGTCTGGTTCGCCCTATTTCTGGGCGCCAGCTCCACACCCTTCCAGACCTTGAGCATCGGGAGGTGGCCATGCTTTACTCCGGCCCCTTCTAGCTCCATCACATCGCCGGTCTGCGCTGCGATGTTGACTTGGCTTTGCGGATCCTTCGTCTCACTCTAGTCCCTATGTCCGACGATAGGGCTAGAGTCACTTATCTGGCCCTCCATGTACTTATTTTCATCTTTCAGGAGGAGCCCTTTGACGTTGCTGATCTCATCATCAGTGAGATTCAGCATGTCCTTCTCTCTCGGCGCCGTCAGCTGATATACGCTCCGTATATCATGGCGGTGCTTCTATATATTAGGGCTGTGGACACTGAACTCCCGCGGCCCCATCATTCCCTTCTCTTCTATCCTCCAGGCCAGACCGACCATCATCTTGGTGCCCAGCCTGCGGCTACTGCTGACCCTGATTCTCCCCCATCTGATGATGATGCTGCGGGGGAGTCAGGGGACGAGACTCCAGTTCAGGAGTCTGATCCAGCACCGGCTGCAAAGACAGGCACCGGATCTTCCTCGGCGTCTTCTTCTCAGCTCCAGCAGATCATTTAGGTGCAGCAGCAGATCCTCAGCACCCAGGCAGAGCACCATCAGATGCTGCTTCGCCTGCTTGCTCAGTAGGAGGAGATTCTGCGACACCTACCTTCTTCAGCTTCCCCAGTCCCTCGCAAGAGGGCCCGCCCAGCGTGGTTGTCTCCGAGCTCAGCCTCAGGTCTAGCTACTCCAGCTCCTGCGGCACCAGCTCCGGCTCCAGCTGCTCCCTCTCCGGCTGCCACTCCTCCGTTATCACCCATTGTTGATGCGAGTGGATCTCCTGCAGGCTCCGGAGATACAGCCATCTTAGGACTTTCCTCAGATGATGAGCCTTAAGCTCTGATTTGTATCTTGGCTCCCTTTTTGTGCTTGATGCCAAAGGGGGAGAAGTATTTTATATATTTCATTCTGGATGTATGACTTTTTATGATTATGTTGGATGATTTAGATGATCTTTATATATATATATGATCTTTTGTCATACACTATGGATGTGTTTCTTACATGATGTTTTGTGATGCTCTGATATTGGTATGATGATGTGTATATGTCATATCTGTCTATGCTCTGATATACATGTATTGGTCTATGCTCTGATGTATGCTCTGAACTTATATCTGTAAGATGTGATATGTGATGCATATACTCAGGGGGAGTTATTTACTTATTATTTTTTTCGAACACTTGTTGTCATCAATCATCAAAAAGGGGGAGATTGTTGCATTTAGACCTTTATACCTAACCCTAATTTTGATGATTAATGAAAACTAAGTGTTTCAGATTGACTGTGTTTTTGAGATTGTTTGATACAGAGCTCTGTTGGGAAGAAATGCAAGATGATCAAGGCGAACCCGACATTAAATAAAAGCACAAGGTGCAAAAGAGCAAAGACGAGACGCAAACATGAAGATGCAAAGGACATAAGATAATCTGAGTTTTATTTTTTACCGATCTCGGTGTAAGGATATTGTCGGCTTAGGAAAATTTGTTTTTAGTTTTGACCGTACTATAAATAGGGTTGCAAATCCTCTCTATATCTCCAAAATGAACCGAGAAATTAATAGATCATTGCATTGCATCTTTTTGGTTGGATTTGATTTGAATTTGGTTTTAAAAGATTTGGATTTTCAGTTGAGTTTTTGACAGTAGAAGACTTTTTTAAATTTCTAGAAAGATCTACGCAGATCTGGCTTTTGCTTCTGTTGACAAAAATGTAGCCCTTAAAATTATTTTTCAAACGAGCTATTAAACTCTAAATTTGGACTTATGGATTTAAAGTTATAATTGTTTTTGTTCATGTTGACTGTCAGTTTGCTATACTAACTGTCAGTTTGAATGTCAGTTTATGTTAACTGACAATTGTCCAGAGAGTGTGTTTTTCGGGCCAAAATTTTTTATACTAAATTGACTGTCAGTATGCCCATGCTGACTGTCAGTTTGTGTTTCGACCATAGTTGTTTTTATCTGAGTTTCTTTTAAAACTGGTCGATGTTTTGGTCGAACTGACTGTCAGTTTGGAGTTTCAAGTTTCCATATACGACCACAAACGGCTAGCTATTTTTTATCCGTAAATTTTGTCGGCCGTTGTGTATGTAACTGACTGTCGGTTTGGTGAACTGACTTGCAGTTTGAGTTGCTGATTTTCAGCCCTAGCTCCAACGGTTCTTTTGATCCTTGAGGCTATAAATAGAGGTTTTGAGCTCGTATTTCACACAACAAGCAGCCTCCTCTCATACACATTCTTGAGCTTTAGTTTTTTATACAAAATCTTGATCTTTTGATCAAGTCGAGTGCTTTTCAGATCCACCGAGTGCTTTCTGTTCGCATCATTTGCATCCTATTAGTTTATCGGTGATTGTTAGAGGTCTAGAGAAGACCTTGCTGCCTATTATTCTTGGTGAGCGCCCTCACCTAGACGGTTCGGAGGCGTGGTCGTAGATCTCTCCAGATCGGAGATTGTTGGAGAGACTCAGCGCATTTGTACAAGGCATCGGTGCTCGCCTTTCAGGAATGGACAAGGAGCAACCAATAGTGGATAATATTTTTTATGGATATTGAAGCAAGACTCAATTCACTTGAGTGCTTCAACGAGGATTAGGGGAGACTGGGCGAGTCTCCGAGACTTCGGTAAAAAAATTGTTGTGTTAGTTCTCTCTGTCTCTTTATTTCAATATATTGAATTGCTTTTGGTTCTTATCTTTGCAACATTTGAAAAGTTTTAAAGCCTCCTATTCACCCCCCTTTAGTCGGCATCCTTGATCCTACACTTTTTACTCTAGTTTTTCTTAAAGAGTCCCCCTTCTCTATTTTTCCTGTTTTTGTAAGCCGGCAAGAACAACAACTTCAATTTTCAAGCAATTAAGTAAGTTTTTATTTAATTCTTATTATTATTTACGCATTATTATGGCTTTTTGTGAATAGATCCCTTCTAGGGTTAGGGATGTCCTAATCCAGAAGGGGTGATTCTTCCTCATTCTTGATCTCAAGTTTTGGAGTTATTTCCTGACGTTTTCTTCCTCTAAACCCTAAATTCTCGTTTCGACAACAAACGTAATAGTTAAGCCTTAGTAAAAATTTAGGGGAGTTCTTGAGTCCTTAGCGTTTTGATGTGGGATCCTGAATAGGAGAGAGGCTCTCGCCAAACATAACAGTGGAAGCGATCCTCTGACCATTATACCAGCGACTGTACTGGCAACTTAATCTGTCTTGGAAAACAATTGAAATTAACTTGCAATCCTCAGACTTGGATAGAATTACACTGGATGGTTATGAAAATCTCAAAACCTTAGATTTTCATTCCTGCTTACAAACCCTAGATTTCATACTTCCTCTTTACTGCTTTTAAACCCTAGATTGATAGCTTTAGTAGCAGAATTAGTTGTAGAAAAACACACCCACAACTCGTCTAGACTTAATCAATGATCCATTAAACTAGAAAGACGAATATGTTTGTTCCTCGTGGAATTCGACCCTCAAGTTCTCAACATTCAACTGTTCACTTGCAATTATTACACAATCACACCATTTAGGTGCGATCAGGGACAACCCCCTGTGGCAGTCTTCCCGGCTGAAGGTCAGGGACGTCTCCGAATAGCGGGGGTATTGAGACTCTCCTAGGGGAACTTCAATATTATTAACCTCTTGGCGAACAGATTTAAAATGACGCTTGGAAATATAGGATGAAGAACCACCAAAAATAACATTAATATGATTATTTGGTACATAATATGGCATGTCCCTGTCTCCATCAACATCCTTATTCCCACTGGGTTGGTTTTTTTTTGGTATAATCGGCATACGTGCATTATCTTGGTAGAATTCTTCCATGCACTTTAACCATGTTTGACAATTCTTGAGATCATGTCCCGGGACCTCATGCAGCGGACACCACCTCCTGCTGCCTGATAAGTGCTAAATTGGTAACATTTTTACCCTAGGTTTAGTATTGAAAACGTGTAAAATCAAGCTTAAAACTCCTTTAATGTGACATTTTATGCGTATTTTTCATTATTTTTACAAATTGCTTTCACGGATGTGACATATTTCAGGGACCAAACCTATCAAATTTGAGAAGATTTCGACCACATTTGGGCTCAATTCGACCAAGAAATCAAGATTAAACAGAATTGATTTAAAGTGACGCTTGGAGATTTAGGATGAAGAACCACAAAAAAGAACATTAATATGATTATTTGGTACCTGATATGGCACGTCCTCGTCTCTATCTGCGTCCTTATTCCCACTAGATTGCCTTTTTTTTTTGGTATGATAGGCATAGGTGCATTACCTTGATAGAATTCTTCCATGCGCTTTAACCAAGTTCGGCAATTTTTGAGATCGTGTCCCAGGACATCATGCAGTAGACACCACCTCTTGTTTCCCTGTGGGTTAGTATGTTCTTCTGCGTGGTCGCTGTTGCGTCCACCAGAACGAGGTTTATTATTCTTGTATGGAACTTTGTTACCTTTATCTTGTGGTCGCTTTTCCATGTTTACGACCTCTCGGAGGCGGTTCGTTCCATCCTTTTTCGTCTTTTTGATCTTCCCGTCCATAAATGATCCAGACTTCTCAATGGTACTTTCTTTCTTTTCGGAGTTTAGACCAGGCTAGGGTGGTACATCACCCTTATCAACCATTTTATTCCACCCCACCGCTTTAGCTGCGTCGGAGTAGCGATTAGTCATGTCGAAGAGTTCTGACATTGATCTTGGCGTGTGAATGCTGAGGTCCTCCGTGAATCTTCGGTATTGAACACCATGTTTAAAGGCTCTCATTACCGAACTGTCAGAGATGTTAGAGAGTATTTCATACCCCCACAAATCTCTTCACAAACTGTCGGAGGCTGTCACTTGAATTCTAGCGTAATCGATGAAGATTATCTTCCTTGCCAGGTTTCATAGTAATTCTAGAAATTGCTAAGGATAACATCACACAGTATTTTTCAGTTATAAATCAATTCTTCTGGCTGGTTGAAAAGGCAGATTTGTGCCGGACCTTCAAGGACTGTTGGCAAATAATTGGCCATTACCTTTTTATTTTCACCTGCCGCCTGGATAGCAGTGACATAGATCTAGAGGAATTCAGATGGGTTTTGCATCCCATCAAACCGCTCGATCATTCCTAACTTAAATTTATCAAGCCAAACAACTGCTCACAATCATAGCGAAAAAGCCTTACAACCAACATATGTAATATGTCGTTGTCGATCATCGCGACTATCGCCGTGGTTGCGGGAAAGATTGGCATGTGGAACATCACGGTGTGGTCGGCAAGATTGAAGTCGTTCTCTGAATCGTATGCACAAGGCACAGGATCATAGATACGGCTAACCTTGGTGAAGAAGAAAATATCCTGTCGGTCCCCACGGTTGATACTAGCTATCAACGATTAGGACAATATCCCAAGCCGAACTTACACAAATTTAATTTATTTAGAAGGGGGACAGTATCAATCAAGCACCCAAGAGTATCATCGTAAAAATGAAACCAGACACACTATGTTTATACAGGTTTGGTCCCTCATAGTATGAGTAATAGCCCTACTCATGTTTGGTTGTACTATCAGAATGCTGGATTACAGAGGGTACAAAGTTTAACAATCTCTGTATTGTCTAACTCTCTATTGATTTTTCTCCTCGTGTTACTTCCTCTTTCTGTATCTCTCTTTTTATATCCCTTTCTATATCCCTTTTACATAAGCCCTTAGCCCTTCTTTTATACTTGTTGAAAAGGCGTCAGTTACTTCATCAAAGGGACGCTAGGTGGTTGCCAGCAATTGCTATATGGCGATTCAAAGTAGTTGTTGTCCATCAGTTATATCGTGACGGTTATAGATTACCGCACGTTCATCCTTCTGAGTAGTTATCTTATCAGTGAAGAGAGACTTATATTACCCTAAGAATAACTGAGTGTATCGGTCAGAGAGCAGTTATGACAACACAACCGCATAACCCTTAAACCATGGTCGGTAATATGTCTCGACCCAATATATAGTCGCAGCCAGTACCCGACCATGTAATAAGAGAGTTATCTTTGGGTATTATCATGTCTCCGCGACCAGTGCTTGTGGATAATGACCACAAACTCTACAACCTTAGGTATTACGATCACAAAGGTCGCACCCACTAGGACCACAGGTATGATCATCTGTGACGAGTCCAAAAGATCTTGAACTATCATATGATCTTTTTCTGTGGTCGCAGCTGACCCTGGAAAGATACAAACATATAACTTTGATTAAGTCTAGAAGATCTTGAACTATCACATGATCTCTTTCCATGGTCACGGGCAATCATAGAAAGGCATAAAGAATTTACTCGGATAATAATCTCATATCAAGCCCACGAATATGAAATGAAAAGATTATTTTAATTGAATCGTTGTTTCGGCTTCTCAAAAAGACACCTTTTTGTTTCGGATTCTAACAAAAACCAAGAAAACCTTTGAGTGCATTTGTCAGACCCATCATGAGAGGCATAAATGAAAATGATCGTGATAAAAGGCATAAATCAATAATGTCGATTTTATAGAATAACATCACCAAATAAATTAAGATTTTCACGAACAAATCACATACTTACTGATCAAATAAGGATGACAATTCATTCAAAATAGAATAATATGTTATTCAAACATTCATAACATAAACATAACAATAATAAATATATTCTATCCTTCGGGAGTACACATACTATCTTATGATCTAGCATTATAAGGCTAGAACTAACCAGGAACAATTATGGTTGTCAAGTGCAACCTTATACCAACATTTTATACTTAATGGTTGCCAAATGCCACCCAAAGTTTTCCCTAAATTGGAATGGTCATCCATCATGTGTAACTTGGTCCTAATCTGAATTTGAAGTGCTGTCAATGTGTACCCATGTGCATAATCCGAATTGAAACACACGTGTGGTCCTTCCATCCTGAATAGGAGGGTCCATCTATGTACATCGCTTAATCTGAATAAGAACCAACCAACATGTGCACCAATTTAATCCGAGTTAAACTCCAATTCATTTACCAATTCTATTTGGATATGGTTTTTCCCCTGAATAGGAGTCCATCTATGTACATCCTTGCCTAATCTGAATAAGTACTAACCAACATGTGCACCAATTTGAGTTAAACTACAATTCCTTAACCAATTATATTTGGATAAGCCCACATATGGTATTCAAAAGATTGTACATATAAGTTACAAATAAATACGAAAGATCCATATTAAACGAATTACCGCCGGTCATCATCTTGGTTTTAGGAACTAGTGAAAATAAATGATGGAAACGTTAAATCCTCGAACAAATTTAACAAATTCGAAATGCTGAAGCACTGAAGGACCCTTTTATAAAGTTAACTGCCCCTTTTAAAACAGTGATGAAATATCAACAATTAGCTCTATATCACTGTCAATATTGCGAATTTTGTAAAATGCCATTGAATGTCATATTGACATGTAAACTCATATCTCACATGTCATACTCACAATTAATAATATTTTACTACTTTAACATTTTTACAGTAGAATGGAGCTAACTATTTCAATCCAAGTACATGCAAGCTGAAAGATATGCAGAAAAATTGGTCACTGAATATAACAGTATGTTACAAATGTTTCAGTGACATTACAAAACTATTGATGCTTACATGTTGGTCAAGATGAGTCAACCCGCGAACTCCATATAGTATTTCTTTGGTACATGAATGCTAAGCTGGGACCCCAAATGACTAGAAATAAGATTTACATACTCAGTAACTTGAGGACAAGATAAGAGACCTACCAGATCCAATTTTTAGTCACATGAAGAAATAGCTACCAATTTTTTGCAACAAATCTAGACTTCATATCGCTTCCAGGGAAGATCTTCTGCAAGAAAAAAAAACGCTTTGGAAAAACCCCAGTATTTAACAGTCCCAAAAGTAACCATTTTACAGCATCATCATTCTCCTGGAAACTAAAACATGTTGGCAAAACCTATTAGGATTCACAAAATATTCTTTACCAATTGAAGCACTGTTAGAAAAAAGATATAACCTTATAGACCACGCATCAGATAGCACAGGCTGAGGGTATGCTTACGAGACTCCAAATGACTTTAGAATTATTTCCTCCAATTGTCCATCCAATTTGCTGTGCATGAGTCACAAGAAGAAACACCCATCATAAAATTAGTCCATCCGTAGTAAACATATGCACAACAGTTTTTAGACCAGTATTACTACTGGGATTTGCTTCCATCATGATTCAAGATAGAAGACAACAATAGTATAGAAAGTTTCGTCTGGAATCTGAGCTGAGCAGACAGAGCAATGTAGAAAACTTGAACTGATGTTCAACAAAAAATTAGTGATTTTGGTGAACCACTAGCCTAATTAAATAGCAACAAAGCTAGTTAACACCAATTGCAAAAGGGCAGTTGTGCACTGAGGAACTGACTATAGTGGGTGATTAGAGGCTTGAGTTATGCATAACTGAAAAAGACCACACAAGTTATCCAAACATCCAAATATGTCAGTCATTATTAGAGCTGGAACTGCCTAAGTAACATTAACTGAAGAATATATTCTGTTGTGGTGGTTTTGTGTGTTTGTGCGCACATGACTGTGCATGCATGCATGCCACTGTGAGCATCGATCTTGATGCCCCTATTTTGATAGTTCCTATATTCACACTCGATTGGGATCATATCATCTTGAAATTAAACTCTGGGAAGATGAAGTTTTTCTGTCCATATTGTCATCCCTTGCTTCTGTTTTTTACATGGTCACTCTTTCTTTCAATTTACTAACTTAACAATTCATATAGCCATTGGCCAATACCATCAACTTGTGCTGCTGACGATGCTGTGAATTTTTTCAATCATCTAAGTTAGTCATGTTTCACTTGATGGTAGAGTACAGCTTGCAAGTAAAGCACAAGATCTAATCTTCAGCTCTACCTAAACAATGGTTACCACCTTTGCTTCATTTCAATTATAAGCAAGCGCGGTTGATGTTCCATTCACTAGATTTTCTTGTCATTCATGTGTTCTTTAGGATCTTGTCAATTTGTGTGTTTTTTTTTGGATCTTGGTGTTACTACTATTGAGTGATTTAATTTAATTAATTACATGGAAGTATTTCATATGTCAGGTTCTCAAAGCATAAAATTTTTCACTAGCCAGCCTCCTTATAGACTTAAAATTGCCACACCCATATCCACTGTATTCCAATTTCACAAAATACAATTTCTTGTGCGTGACCCACAAGCTCTAACGATGTTTTTAAAGGAACACTTGGCTTTGCTGTGCATACATGCTGCACAGAACCTGTGCATTGCATGCTCAAGTTAAATCCATTACTTTCAAAATACCTCAATTTGTTGTTCTTGAGCCAGATAATTCACAATTGCAGTTTTCAAAAAAAAAAAAAAAAAAAAAGAAGGAAATGAAAAAAAAAAAAAAACTCCCTCCTATGGTTATGTGTTATCTTCAATCTGGATTCTATGGGACAAAATTTGATACAATGCATGCTGGCAGGATTGCCAGGCAGCAATCATAGTCATGTTTACCTAATAAAATTTGGCACAACCCACTGCAGCTTTTTACTTAAGTAATTTACCCTATCCCATCAGATCAAAGATAGACAACAAAATACCAAGATAATCTAAATATAAAACTAAAATCTTCCAGATTGTACTAAAAAAGACCATTAATAATCAATTTTGTGACACCAAAACTTAATCATGTACTTTTTCACAAAAACTCACATTAAGACCAAAACAAGTAACTTCACTTACACAAGACTGAATCCTCAGAAATTCAGAGCAATGGCCCTAACTTGGATATCCCTTCTTGTATCCCCTGTAAATAATGCCGAGGCACCATCATCACCTGGAAAAGATTGTGTTATAAATATTATACACTTTCACCATAATACGCATGCAGGTCTGACAGTAGCCAGAACAGTAAAACAAGCATTAGCAAACAAATGTGGCTGACAATCAGACTTTCAGCTCTCAAACAGCTTAGCTTGTGTTTTCAACAGAGTATCTTAACCTATACTCTCCACACTTTCTTATCTTCCCATATACGGTTTAAGAAACAAATATATTCTTTAACAATCCAAAAAATATTTCCATAATATTGTTCTAAGAAACCCAATTTTTAGTTATTCTTTCAAAATTTATCAATATCATATATATTCAATCATTATGTAACACTCCATAATATTTGCCATCTCATTCCAGTATTATAGTAAGAACTGTTACAAATCAAGTGCAACAAATTTTGGTTGTGGCCAACAATAACATCCCAAGAGTACTTGCCATCTCATTCAGGCTAAGAACTGTAACAAGTCAAGCATGACAAATGTTGGCTGTGCTAAACAATTTCCTTGTCACAAATACCACATGAAAAATCACAACACATATCTATTCTCTCCATCTCTTTCCTGTAACTGTTAAAAAGTAACAGTTCACACGATCCTTAACAAAATGTAATAAAAAAGGTTCCAAAAGGTATACTTGGTATTTAACTATTTATTTGTAACTATGGTTATCAACTTGGTCAGTCGGTCCAAGTCGCCATGGCACCGACTAATCGACAAAATTACTTTATATGACAACAAATTAAAAGGACATTAAGACTTAATGATTAAGTATATGAAACAATAAGTTTGAAACAACAATAACATTCTAAATAATAATTAAAACAAGACATCAAATTTTCGTCTCACATAACAAAAGACACAATATCACAATTCACCAACAATCCAACACAACTCAACCCAAATCTCAAATCAAACGTCATCCAAGTCAAGATCATCCAAATGTGAAGCAGTTGAATCTTGATTTGCCATCATTGTTTGTGGAGCAACAAACCAGCAATTAAAAAAGGTTGAGCCAAACAGTGAACCAAACCAACAACAACGGCAGGCAATCAGGCACCACAGCTATACAACACAGCACAAGTCAGCAACTCAGCACTGAGTAGTGAGCACTCAGCAACAAAACCTCAGCCTCAGCCCCCCTCAGGCCCTCAGCAATCCAATCCAGTGAGGTATCCTCAATCCGGGACCGAGTCAGATACGTCGGCGCATCGCCGCGGCTGGCTCTAGAAGGCAATCAGAGGCGGCAGGCTCCAAGCGGTTATCAGAGGTGGCAATCAAAGGCGTTCCCTTAAGACCCTCCAACCAACTGACTTATTTTCACTAAATCCATTTATACTTTAAGGAATCCTATACCATTTGTGTGTGTTACCACCCGGTATGGAGCCATCGTCGCTTCGTTTCGTGTGGAGGTTTTGACGACAGCGGGAAGTGCTAGCCAAGCTCAGTTTGGGTTAGAGGTGATGGATGGCTCGACAGAAACAGAGGTGGCGACGACAGAAGGTTTGCTACGGTAGCGGAGGGCTTGCGACAGCGGTGGACGGCTCGAGGGTCAGAGGCAGCGATAGCGGACGGCTTGCGACGGCGACAGACGACTCGAGGGTGACGATTACGACGGCGACGGGTGCGCTCTCTCTCTCGGTCTCGTGATCTAACTCAGATCTGTTTCTCTCACTTGCACTTCCTCTCCCTCTTTTATCTCTCAACTATCTCACTGCCTATGGGCCCTCGACGACTTAAAACCCTCGACAACAACTAGTTGACGACTCGACCAGAAAGCCAAGTCACTCGACTTGCTTCTTCTAGTCAAGTCAATAGTGCAAGGCGGTGGCGGCCGACTGACTGGACGACTAGTCGACGACTAGTTTTCGACGAGTCGACGACTTGATAACCCTGTTTGTAACACATGAAGGATACCAACTCCATGGGAGTTACATTCTCACCCCCTAATTGGAATTTGCCCTCGAATTCAACGATTAACTTAACAAGAAAGTACTACTAAAGAACGATACTAGAGCAGAAGCTAGAAATAATAAGCCATACTTTATGAGCGCTTTGCCACTAGAACCGCAAAACAATCATCCTTAGTCAATATGACTCTTGTACAATTGTCAATCACAAGACGCAAGAGAGACCACTAATTATCACCAATAATTAACACATCATCTTTTGGATGACAATAGTAATGCACAATAGTTTCTACCAACTAAATAGTGAACACGTGAGTAGACTAGGAAATATTTGAAACGCATCATACAACTTTTTTCACTCAAGACAGTCAGCACACAACTCATATTGCACCAAGATAACAATAGTTTCTTGGAAAATAACAAAAATTACCACACAACAATTCAGTGTCTCAACCAATCAAGTGTTCATACAACGAACGAGCACAATCTTTGCAATCGATGCGGTTCAATCACAGGTCACTCAGGCAAACAACACTTTTTTCACCCAATTTCATTGTGTCAACAAATATCAAGCGATGCATAAACACTAAGTCATTTGGCACACATGTTGCAAACATAACCTAGTCCTAGGTGCCCATACACACTCCAAATAAGCTAGCTATGAATTCACTTTTGATCACCAAGACTAATTAACTAACATAGCTAACAAGTTTGCCAAATTGGCATTGGCATAAAGAGTCTTACCTTTACTCCAAACATTCAACACACCTATTTCTTGAAAAGGAATTGCTAGCTATCACAAGGTGAAGCCATCATTATGGAAATAATGTACCATGATCAAACAAGAATGGACATTATGAATCAACCAGTACTCCAGCATATGACATACATCCCAAATCCCAGTTTAAACCTTCTAAGAAACCTATGTGCTTTGTCCCGAGCAAGGATTAAGAGAATCCACATCCACTGACTTTCTATCAAGGCATCTATCCTGTTAAACCCAAAAAAATAAATAAAAATAAAAATAAAAAATCCACAGGGTGGTACCACTAAAAATCATCTCATATATTTCCCTGTAGGCTTATTCCCTCATTATATAGCAACCTTACAACTACAAGCAACTTACTATTATCATAGTAGCACCAAGACAAAATTATAATGCATACTCAAGCATTAACTACAGTGACTTACAACTAAATCTAGAAATCAAGTGATGAGATCAGCAAAAACACAAAAGGCAGAACTTATTGAGAGAACTTACAATATTACACATCACATATGCAAGGCGTGAATGAACCCTCCCCCTTTTAACCTAAGATGTCTAAGTAACTCAAAATTTTATGTATAAGATGTGAAGCCTATGTTCGGATACCAACTATAACACCCCATAAAGTCATTGGTGCCATTAATAGGTCTTGCAACATAAGAACAATACAAGATTTTCATCGCTATCATAAAAAATTTACATTATGAATAGTGATAAACAAATAGATATCCTTAAATTTAGCAGATAAACTTTCGCAACATTCAGTAAATGAATAAAGACACAGATGCTTTCTTTTCATAAATTTTCTTTATAACATACCAAATCACAATTTTCCCTTTCTGAATGCATGCAAGCTCTAACTTCGCTCCTTATCCTGCACACAATCAACAAGCGAGGGTGAGACCTATGTCTCAGCAAGAAATTGGACAAAACGTAATAATGCACAAAAGTATTGTCTTCACAACATAATAACATCAACAAGATGGGAAAGGGAAAATTGTGATTTGGTCTGCCATAAAAGAGAACTCATGAAAAATAAAGCATCAGTATTTATATTCATTTACTATAGTGTGTTGCTGAAGTTTTACTCTGCTAATTCTAGTGATATGCATCTGTCGATCATATTCATAATGTAAATTTTTTTTATAGCTATGAAAATCTTGTGATATTCTTATGTCATGATTCCAATTAGTAACACCCACAATGTTATGGGCTGATAGACATAATCCCACTGCCATAATAAGGTTATCATATACTCCGCAACTTACTTCTATGTTCCCTGTAACCTAAATTTAAACTATGGTTGATTCCCATTTGTCTCAATCTGAATCAGTACCTGCAAGCAAACTCGTGCCTGACCAGAATTTTGCAAACCACTCAAATTGTCAAAACTCATGAACTTAGCCTCTCACAAACATTTTCTAATCATCCAAATTTGAAAGGTCAAAGGAATAAAGTAAATGAATTGAAGCCCTCTCAAAAAGAAAAGAAAATGAATTCAAGACATCAGATGTACATGACTGGATAATTCATTCGCATTCTCTGAACTGAAATTATTATTCGCCCCAGAAATGAAGACTCGGATATGGTCAATGTGGCAGTCTGTAGCCACCACCTACATGACTACAATAGGCACTTTTTTTTTATCTCCCTTTCATAAAAGATCCAAGTAACCTGACAAGAAATATAATTTGCATAATTTCACCAGCATAACATCTGTAAACTAGGAACACTGCTATATATTATTGTACTAAAAAATAAACACTATACAATATTCTATTATGAGAAATATAGTAAACTTCTATAAACTGCTACCCGTTGTCCTCCTAGAATTCCGGAAAGTAACGACCAGGGTGAAATGGGCCCGAGCATCTTAGTCTGCATCGACAAGTTTGGGCGTCATAGTGTGGACATAATCGGCCAGCATCGCCGAGCCCTAATGCACGCAACCCGCATCGTTGAGTCCGGTTTGAGCCCGGGCACACGTGGTCTACATCGCCTATACAACGTGGTCTGTGCTGCCGAGTCCAGGTGTCTCCCTGTGTCGCCCAGGCCAGGCGTCGCAGCCCGCACCAACAAGTCTAGGTGTTGTAGCTTGGACACATGCAAGCTGCGTCGTCGAGTCCGGGCGTCGAGCCCTAGCGTACGTGGTCTGCGTCGCAACTCGCATCACGGAGGCCGAGAGTCATAGCCCACCCTGATGTAGCCCGGACACAGCCGACGTCGTTGAGTCTAGGCGTCGTAGCTGGACACACATAGCCAACGTCGCCGAGTCCAGGTGTCAAGCCTGGGCACACGTGCTCTGCATCCCCGAGTTCGAGTGTCGAAGCCCGGGGCACATGTGTCCTGCATCGCCGAGGCCAAGCGCCGTAGCCCGCACCGACAAGCCCGAGCATCATAGCCTGGACGCATGTGGTCCGTGTTATTGAGCCCAAGCCCATGAGGCCTGCGTCACCGAGGTCGAGTGTTGTAGCCCGCACCGAGTCCAGGCGTCATAGCCCGGACGCATGCGACCTATATCACCGAGTCCAAGCGTCATAGCCCAGACACAGGCGGCCTATGTCATCAAGTCCAGGTGTCATAGCCCAAGCGTATGTGGCTCAGGTCACCGGGGCTGGGCGACGTCGAGTCAACCACTTTGATTGCTGAGGAACAATCGTCATCGCTTCGACGATCCGCAACATCAGAAGATCAAATTCGCGGTCCCGCAAGTAATGAAACCGAGGACCATCTGCCATAAGCTCGACAAACTTTTTGCCCTCCTTTGGAATAAAGGAGGGGTGTTTTGGTCTTTTTACATTTTGAAAGACGATAAATAACCCTTGTAACCCTCTCTTGAGAAAAAGGAGGTATATTGGCTAATCAATTTAGTAATAGCAAATGGTGTACCTTAGAATGATCTCCCAACGAAGAACATTCACGACTGACTCAACATCAAGACCGCATCAACAGGAGTAGAGATTCTCCTAAATCTCGAATCTATATAAATCCTCTGTGTAACTTTCTCCTGACCTCGAGTAACCCTTAACACGGTCACTCTGGGTCCCGTGTGATCGTCTTTACAAGAGCATTCAGAATGCTTTGATTCGAACCGAGAACGTCGAGCAACATTCACTGTTGAGGACACAAACCCACAACACTACCTAAGTTAAAAAAGGCCAAGCAAGGCAGGTCTGACAATGAGCACTTCATAAAATAACTTCAGTCACACAAGAACCAGACTGAGTACTTCAAAGAATAACTTTAGTCACAAAGAACCAGACTGAGCATTTCAGAGAATAACTTTAGTCACACAAGAACCAGACTGAGCACTAATTGAATCCTAAGCAACAATGTTTCAATATAGGGGCAGCAAGAACAATTAAGGTCAAGCCATCAGAAATATTTCAAGCACTCGAGTAAGCTGTGGACGCACATTGGGGACAAAGGGAATGCGCTTCTGTCCTTCTGTCATTGCATGTGTTAATGGAATAAGATAGAACAAATGGAACACAGCAAACAAATGAGTTGCTCAACATTGACTCTAGAAGTCAAAGAAACAAATAAACTAACCTTCGAGCAGAAACAACGACAGTAGCATAACAAAACTAAATTAAAATTTTTATTCCAGGATACTTTGCTTAGGGCATATTAGGACAACAAAACCTAAGGTAATATCTAATTTTGTGACACCACAAACAAGACTGGCTCCGAGTTTCTAGTTAGAAAATCTGGGACTGATAATCTAAGGGATAATAAGTAGCATAATTTCATTACTAAGCAAATAAATCAAGAGGATCTTTATCAAAGTTATAGATTGATTCAAAATGAAACAAAGTTTCTAGTTGCACAATCGACTTCCTAGAAAAAGTGACTAGAAATGAAAGTCTGAACATAGAATGAGAAATAGACTTTATTCTTGTCAAGCATGTCTCCAAATTTTATTAAAAATACACAGGCAAATCAAGCACACAATGATGTTATTCTATTAAATAAAAATGTCATAAGCATACCTTTGCCGCCATTAGTAAACTATTTCGCACGCAATTTCATAAGGAAAACACACAAGAGCATCCAGAATTTTCTCTTCAAAGGGTAACGGCCGAAATTTTAAAGTTTCAACATATAATCCAAGAACAATTATTCTCCCTATGTATATTAACGCAAGGCCACCCCCTTACATAGTAGATTACACTAAACATGAATTTACCATGAAAAACTAAAAAGACATACCTGATTGTGAAGAAAAAGCCTACCTTCATGAATTTACTCTCAGAAAAGAGACCAATTCACCACCTGTTACTTGATTATAAGGTTTTGCTTAAAATTTGAATTCTGAAAATTCTGTGTAGTGGAACTATTACTCTAGCATTGTTGTGAAATAATAAATCAAAATGCATTTCCAAGAATAAAATATTGAACAGAAGTAATATGTTGTTTTGAATTGCCACCTTGGTAAAACTGTAAAAGTACCAAAATCATGAGCGAAGTAGGCTGCTTGACAAATTAGAAAAAGGAGGCTACTACAGATGATTTCATATTTAGACTTCTAGAAACTCCATCCAAACCAGTTGTTGACAACAAGATAGAGCTAATTTAATAAATCATGATTGCGGTGTAGGCATGCAACATTGAAAATGTTGATATCTTAGTAAAGTGCTCATTATGAGTCAGAAATGATTAATGTAGGTAGGAAGTTTGTATGCACAGAGATAACCAAGATAATCATCAAGAGGATAGAACCAAATGCTTCTGGCATATTCACTCCACAAGTTACCAATTCAATTATTTGTATTTATGAATACCAAAAAAGGAGAGTATTCTTATCTGTTGACTTCAGGTCTTCACTGCTCATGAATATAAGGATTTACTTGCTACTCACCAAAAATCTGTCACAAGCTTCTTCCAATTTCAGCACAACAATCTGATCTTCGGAATCTTCCTCAAGATTCCAAGAATCCTTGTCCACTCCGGGAGCCCCAAATTTTTCAGGCAGCACCAATTATTGATGCCAATGTTTTAAATGGTAGATAGCAGAAGTGTAGCGACGGAGTGTTTTTATAATGGATAGCATTAGCGACGATATAGTGCAACATGATCGGTTATATTTGTAGAGATATTAAGTAAATAAAAAAACACAATAAATCAGTATGATGATTTCATTAATCAGTCTTGACTACGTAAGAAAGTGATTGCTAGGAAGATAAGAGAAATATGGAAGGTCTATGGCACATTTAGTACATATGTTATCTATCTGTTGCTTTTAGAATAAAGGAGGGCATAAAAAACTATAGAAAGTTAGAATGCGCATTAAATGACTGACATAGAAACATGAAATGCATTTGTCTAGAAGCTGATGTTACACATTATCCGCTATAGCGGCAGTCCACTACAACACTTCAACAGCACACACTCACTATAAAAGCCACTACATGGTGGTCACAACCCATACCCTGCTATAGTGACACTATATCACTACTATAGCACGCTATTTAAAACACCAATTGATACCGACGATCAGTGTTATCACAGCAACTTCTAGTGACTAGGTGTCCAGTCGGTGGAGGTTGGACGCAGGCCCCCTCTCCTCGACTGGGGAACCCTTTGCCATCGCCCCCACCCTGGTGCAACAGCTGTTGCAGCAGCTCGCCATTGCAAATCCAGCGGGTTTGTGTCATGCGCATAGGGAGGGACATGATGCCACTAGCACGATACAAGCGATGCCGTCAACGGCGGGTCGTCAGAGGGTGGCCAGAGTTAAAGTGTGAGACGGCGGCCGAGAGCAAGGCTAGATATGTTTGGACTATAGCATCTAGGGTTTTAGAAGTTGTATGGTTATTTTTGCAGAAAACTCCTCAAGAATTTCATTATTCACAACCACGGCCTTCCACCTCCAGCACATATGCTTTTAAGCCCCTAAATTGTCTCATATTTGTAAAAAATTAGAATTAAAACTGCAACATATATGATTTGCCACCTAATTGTCACTTAGGCACTAACCTACGCACCTAGGCGTGCAAGTAGTTCACTACATTGTGATAACCTTGTCAAAGATGATAGAATTTAAGTAAAGCCAAACAACCAAGCTATCACCCCCCCACTCCCCAACACACACACACTTTCTCCCCAAAGCCATTATTGGTGGCTTATGGCAGGGGCTTATAAACTGGATACCAAATAATCTAGTTACTAGTTATTTAGCTTGTAAGCTATGAACTCAATAACTGTAACGTCCTACCTACGTCCAACCCATACCAACACTTCAACTTTCATCCTCGCTTTATCTAAAAGGATTAATCCCGTTGGTATGATTGGTTTCCTCAAACTTATTTACAGTGCTATATCAACTTGAACTGCCAATATGAAACTAAACACATGCTCAACTAGGCCTCTTTGGCCTGGACAGGGCAGAATGTTATATTCACCCCCTAAAGGACCTTACCCTTATTGGTCACACCGTTCTCTCGGGTAAATTACGCATCTGACCGGTGCTCATGGCATGGCAAGCGACATGATCAAACCAGATAAACAGGAATGATCCCCTCGGGTGATTATTGATTTGCGTGTCTGACCGACACTCACGGGATGACACGTGACAGAATTAGGCAAAGGATCAGCTTTGATACCATCTATTGCACCCTAGATACATCCAGCTCATACTAGCACTTAGACTTTTGTTCTCGCGTCGCCTAAAAAATTAACCTAGTTGGTATGACTAATTCCCTTAAACTTATATACAGTACTATCTCAACGTAAACTGTCAATATAGAACTAAATCCATGCATAACATGGCCTCTTGGGCTTGAACTAGGCCAGAGTGTTACAATAACTCAGCTTATAAGATACTAAGCCGAAGTTAGGCCAACCAAACGAATCCTTTAATTGAGTCATGGCAACTCTTACAAGACTTCATGGATGCTGGATACCTTATTACTGCCTCCGTTTCACAATATCGGCCTACATTCCATTATTTGTCCGCTTCACATTATAAACCTATTTACAACACAAGGCACTCTCCAATTATCTTTTTCAAACAATCTCCTTCATTAATAGCATGAAAGTTAATCTCTTGATTTAATAGGGATAGCATGGTCTGCTGTTTTATTTTTTATTTGAATTTGTGCTACCTTAATCCTTGCGTACAGAGAAGTAATACTATATGTGAAACAGAGGGAGTAGAACAAAGTTAATCTAATACTACACCCTTATTTGCTCAAAAGAAAATTAAAATTGCCAGAACTTCTCATCATGATTGTGATTGTGTTTTCTTCTGCCCTGATAAACATCTTTTTGGCTACCAAAATGCAATGTTTGTGAAAAGTTGCAACAAACTTTCTTTTCTCATGCACATCTTCACCAATGTCAAGTTAGCTTAGGAGAGACCTGATTTGCAGTAGTCAATACAGAAATAGCATTTGAAGAACAATAATTAACAATGATATTGCTTTGACACCCAAAAAAAAAAAAACAGAATGCACCAAATGGAACAAAAAAAAGATTTAAATTTGAACAAAAGTAAACTGAATGTAATGTCAACATTATAGAAAATCAGGTAATATTATTCTAATAGCCAATTTTTTTATCACATATTGAATTGATCATCAGAAGAAGGAATTCAGCCAAAAAATAGGAACGAATCAGATGTACATCATCACGTACAGGCATGCTAACCCATGCAAAGCCAAACATACACTGAAGCTTCAGGATTGTCGTGAATAGGTAGCAACACTTCACATAATACTTTCAGTTCACTTACATCCATTCCGCCCATGTTAATATGCTAAGGAACTAAACAACAAAATGTGTTGCCCATTACATGTATACAACTTTATCAAGGAGCAGCAAGAAACTTCAGTGTTGATAATTAAACCTGAAAATAGAGCCACTAGACCAATTGCTGACAGTTTCCAGTGAGCTATGTACAGATTTCTTCTGCAATTTTTACTTTTAGAAAACAATAGATTGCATGGATTTTTAAGACCCCAATGACTGAGCGCTAATGCCAACAAGCCCAAGACAAGAAATAAAGGAGCCACAGCACAATTGAAAAAAAAAAAAAGCTAATGGTATTATATTTGCATTCATTTTATGTTTGACACTGCTAGTCTTAGTTAATTAGGAAAAATAGAAAGATTTCTCTTCAGACTATTCCAAATAATTCTCACCTTTAAAATTAAATAGAGAACAAATATAAAAGTTTGTGAAGTTATATTATTTGGATGATATTAACCTGAAACCTATGTTATGCCTTTTCAAAGTTGATCTCCCACATATTGTTGACAAATTATTACTTTTCATCATTTGATTTTTTTGTCGCAAACTTATGTTGCCATGTGTTATTATTATTATGGTATATTACATTAGATGATTTATTAACAAATGCTGGTTTAGATCATCACCTCTGAAAGGAAATCACAAGGTTTCAAAATCAATTATTAGGACAACCATCACCTACAATAGAATAGTCTAAAGACCCACTTAATAACTAATCGTAGCAGAATGTCAGTCAACAAGCAACGTTACCTGGACATGGATGTGAGTGTCGGACACCAGCAACATGAACCCAAGTGTCCGACACAACAATGCAGAAAAAAAGGACTCAGAAAAGCTCATGCAGTTTTCAAGTATTTTATCCAATAGAGAATTAGGTAAACAACGTAGCAAAACTTCAAAGGTATCAACCATGAGTCTAATTCTCTAGTTTTTTTTGTTTTGGATGTAAATCCAAGTACATGATTCAATGATTTCAATTAGAAAACT
This sequence comes from Pharus latifolius, assembly GCA_019359835.1. Classification (NCBI taxonomy): domain Eukaryota; kingdom Viridiplantae; phylum Streptophyta; class Magnoliopsida; order Poales; family Poaceae; genus Pharus; species Pharus latifolius. The sequence continues at coordinate 72,358,038 of CM033322.1, forward strand.
AGTTTTGCATCAACATTGAGACGAGATTCCATATCACTTGACAGATGTGGGGATTCATGAATCATGATGCATGCCCAATAAGACATGTGGAGACAGACACAAGAGTCCAGGTAACACTGTCAACAAAAATATATGATTTTCATTTATTTTCTTTTTTTTATTTATAAGAATTCTTCAAATGTGATATAACATTAGACCAGAATATACAAACATGACAAGCTTTGATTTTGGCAACATGCTTTTTTTTAAGGGTCCATAATCCATACAGATTGAAGCCCAAAGTATTTTGATAAAGCAACATAGTGTATAAGTTTGTATCCTTTTTGCCTTTTATGTGAGAGCATGTTATGGCTTTTATTGTCTATCCATCACCTTCCTTCAATATAGATCATGTTAGGCCGCATCATGCAAATGAATATTGAATGCTGCATTCCATTATAAACTTGGACATAATGCACTTTAGGAAATATATGTTGGCCAATGCACCAATAGGCTATCTCCAAGGGGTACATATGCATGCATCAATTGAATAGTTTTCTTCATTGCTTGGTCAACCAATTAGTTTACTCTTTTCTCCTTATTTTCCTTTGTAAATTATGCATTGTTCCAAATTTCTCAAATAACATCATTAACTTATATTATTTCTTTGGAAATTGATCGCACAAGTACAGCTTAAGCCTAGCAAGGAAGCACAGGCGACTATGCTAGCATGACTATAACATAGCACTCAAGAAAAAAAGAAAAGTCCACTCAACAGCAGACGAAAACAGACTTCCTGCCATAAGGACCAAACGTGAAAGGAGAAGACACTACACACGTCATTGGCAATTTTGGAACCAAGTTAACACAAAAGGGACTACCAGATGAAAGGTTGTTTCCACTGCGTATGGCTTAGAAAACTTTTACACTTTAATCCTTGGACAAAACTACTCTCACTATATGACTTCAGAACTCACTTTCCAAGAGTGATAAAAAAAATGCACAGACAAGAACATCAAAACTGTCCCACAAATATATTCCTGATAAATAGTCTATAATTCTAAGTAACACACAAACAAAACTGATTGCAACATATCATCAGCTAATGTTGTATCTATGCTAGAAATGTAACATTGGAAAACACATAAAGCACATATTAGTGCAGTAGACTTACAGATCAATTCTCTGTATGTGTATGTCTTTTCAATCTGTTTTAAGCCCTGCTGCACCACAGTTCTGTGTGCAGCACTTATGCCTCCTCAGTGGTGTTCAGATGCATGAAATGAATGACTTCTTATATACGACAGTCCCCAGTAGATATGCAGATTTTCATTTATTTTGGAAGATCATCCTGGAGAAATATCCCAGGGAGATCCAGCAGCAGCAGGATCCTGTACAAGTTCACCTCCCATTTCCATTGCCCGTCAGTAAGCTATGATCTGAATACAACAGCTATCATGCAAGAGATACGGCAATTCAGCTCTTTATGTGACAAAAAAAATATTCCAAGTCCATACAATTAGCAATATGAATTAATCTTTTCAAGTAGCAGTGATGCATTAACCCCAAGAAACTGAGGGTTTAGCTCTGATGCTGCCTTGAAGTCTTCCATTGAAATTGAGTTGGTTTCTCGAGGTGTACTGCCATTTTGCACATGCACATGATTTTGCAGCCATAAACCATTTATTAGCTTCCGATTCAACTGTTGCTTTGCTGCCATATGACTTAGTTTGTGATGTTCAGATCTTGCTCCAACTATCTCAACACAAGATCTAATCAACTGCCTCAAGAAAACATCAATTCCATTATTCAACAAATTAGCACACTCTACTGACACCCCTTCCAATCCTTCTGCATCTGCTATTTTTTCCATCTGTTTTCTCAGTGATGAAGTATCACATAGTTCACCAAGTTCATAACAATTAACAGTGCTATCACTCCCAGCGACAGAAGTAAGGGTTGAAAGTTTTTGAGTCCTACTAAAACTAGCAGGGTAGAACCGACTCCCAAGGGGAGCGTGCACCAAATCTTGAGCACGTTGTACAATTTCTTCCCAATTTTCTCTGACATCCACTGCAGCACGGCCATTGCTGTGTGGAGAATCCTGTACATTCAATGACGCCTTTTCCACACGTGATCGCTTGGCTAGTGGTTCTGCAAACTCACTTTGCTGACGCTGTGTAAGTCTCTTCAGATCACTCAAATGTGGAGCACCATTGCTCCTAATAGTAGTCTCACCATGATTCAATGATGACTGCTGGGTAAATGGATCTTCCCTTCTGCTTGGTGGATGATGGTCCTTGACATGCTGGTGTGAAACATCACCATTGTCCCAGACCGGAGGGATCAATGCATGAGTTGAATTGGTGGCATCTCCAATCAGGTTGGGTGCATTAATTGTTGGTGGGCCACTTTCTTGACAGGCATTATGGAGGATAGAACGAATGAGGTGGTTGTGCAATGGGATGTTCTCATGGCCAACTGTTGTGAGGCAGAGCTTGTCAAACTCAATCTTGCTAAGCTTTGATGATAAAAACCTCTGCAGGTGCTGAAAGTACTTCTTTGCTCGTTCTTGTCCAATCCTCTTAGTGATCTTTGACTTGATCTCACCAAGGTCAATACGAGTGCTCTGCCCTACCACAGATGATGGCAATGGCTGCAAGCTAGGTGGTGGTGGCAACGATGGTGGATTAGATGACAGCATTTCTCAAAATAGAGATTCCATATAAATATAAATTCAACCACAAAGAATTCTAAGTAAATCTCCAGCAAGAGCAGAAGCCTCCTCCAATCCAACCTCTCTTAAGCACACTGCTCAAACCACAGGAATAGCTGCAATGAAACAGAAAACATGATTTAGGTATAAAACAAGCACAGGTGCCAAAGGAGACAACAAAAGACTAAAACATGCGACTGGTGACTGGTGGCCCACATGATCATCCCCCCAATAAAGATCAGAATTGAGATAAAATCCAACAAAAAGCTACAGCTGCAAACTCCTCCAATCCAATCTAGGGAAGTCATAGGTCACACCAAAACTAATACATGACAACTGGTATGTCACGGAAAGAAAAATTAATAGGGTGGCACAGATAAACTTATTGCAAAACATAATATTTTTTAACTGAAAATTGAAGAGCACATATTTAAAACATAAACCTTGACATCCAATCCAATAACAAAATAGCCTTGTCTATTACTGTAAAATGTGCTGGCCACCATAAACTAGGTTCCCCCTGGACAATTGGAGCTTTCATCTTTGATAGGCCCAAAGCCTTGCAAATTGAAAATCTGCCAGGAAATTTTGTCCTTGCCAAGTCGTAAAACACTATTTTTTTAAAAATAAAAAACTGTAGGCACTCCAACAATATGTCTCAAGAGCCATGTTGTGGTCCTGTAAGTGTCCAACACATGCCAGAGACTTGTTCCCCACCCAGTAGAAATGCCAGTGCAGACTACAGGCTGTTCAAATTCTTCAGAAAGTTTAGCTTCAATACAAAAGCCAAGTCTAGAGCTCTTCGCCAATCAGAAGTCAGCAAACAGCAGGAGAATCTAAAGACATTTCCGAAAATGGGGCAGGATCTTGAGGTTTGGATTGGTTACAGCTAAGATCAAAAACACATATCAAAACAAAAGTGCAATAAAACAGAATTTCATTGGCTGATCTGGGGAAATCAATTACAAATAAGAATAACAGTAAAATTCAGAATAGGTCTCCAGCTTGAACAGCCAAACTAATCTACGTAGCGGAGGCCATCCAACTTCTCTTCCAAAGCTGGGTTTCATAGAAAAGTTCAAAGCTTCCACTAATTAACTAAGATGTTATCTTGATAAAACATGATGAAATAAAAACATCCAATTAAAAAGGGTTTGCAACTACTGAATACCCTGAACAAAAAGCACTTGATATAAAAATACAGAACCAGACGCACTTGATGCTGCATTTCGTGCTGCAATGAGCTCAAGCACATCTAAAGAAATAACAAAAAGGAAGCAAAAATTATGTCACTAGTGGTACTCATCGAATGACCCAACTCAGGTCAACTGTGAAACTACAAGAACAGTACTATTCAAACTATTAAAAGCAGAACAGCGCAAACTTCTTCAATCCAACCTTATAGGCCCTAATTCACAGTTCTGCAAAATTCAAACCTCCCAGCAAATTTCCACTGCAAAACTCAACAAACCATGGTGTGATCAAAGAACCCACCCCAGATACCACCAACTAAACCTGGGACCTTGTTGTCAGAAGAAAGATCACTAAAGCTTGTGCTTACAATAGCAGAAAAATTCAAATGAAAATCTCCACACAAGACACCCCAAGCTCCTCTTATCCAATCCAAGCTATCAAAACTCTGTCAAAAGGAAATAAGAAACTAGGGTTTTGCTTCGAATTCAAACTCCCAAGCTCATCTCCAAGCACGAAGCATCCACCAAATGCCGCGAAACAAAGTACCCAAATCACAAAATTGCACCATTGCAACAGTGGACAATTCAAACCCCAGCCAGCCAGCCCCCTCTGATCCAACCAATTCCGACCCAAAGCTAGGGTTTTGCCCCCGAATTCGAACTCCCCGAGCTCGAACCACACACCCCACCCACCGCAAAACCCACAAACGGACTTTCCCCACGAATCCAGACCCTCCACCACGACGAATTGGCCGCCGCCGCGAGATCAGCGCCGCCATTGGGTGCGCGCGCGCTCGCGCAAGGTGGGGGCAACATTGCCGGCCGCGGCGCGGGGGTGGTGGGTGGCACGCGGATCGATTGGCGGGGATTTGGGAAGGAGTTGGAGTCGGGAAGCGAGCTCACCTTGCTGCGTGCGCGGTCTTGGTGGGGAGCTCGGGGGGAGGAGGCTTCTGCTTCGGGCGCTTCGTCCTGCCGCTGCGGTTGCTGGTGCTGCGCTGCCGCGGCTATGTATTTTGCGGGGGTTTTGCTTGCCGCGACTGGAGTTTTGGCAGCGCGGCGGTTGTGGCTGCTGGCCTGGCAGTGGTGGTGGTGGACCGGAGGTGGTATTGGCTGTTGTTGTTTGAGGTGGTGCTGCTGTTTTCGCTTCGGCTCTCGGTGGTGGTGGTGCTCTCTCTTGCCCTTTTTTTTTCCGTTGTGTTTGCGTTAGTTTGGTGTTTAGCATGTACTTGCTTTTTTTTTATTTTGCAATTTTGGCGTTTACTATTTTATACTGTTGGATAACTTTACCAAATCTGACCTCTTAAATTCACCTGTCATCTCTCTCTAAGTTCTTTGACCTCGATGAAAGCGGATTAAACACAGACAAATATTGACAATCTTACATTCTAACTTCATTTTTGTTCTCGAATATGGGAAACACATATTACAAATTCAACAACAAATACACAAACTATATCATATATACACCCAGTTTATAGCAAACAAGTGCACTCAAATTAGCAACATAACAAGTAACTAAAGCTAAGAAAGAACCCGTCCTTACATGAAATCAGTGAAGCCAAAACACTCGAGTAGCTAAATTTTGATCAAGACAAACAGTGAAATTAAAACCCACAATACGTAATTAGTTACAAACGATAGCAATGGATGAAAGGTACATCATTCTTCATACACACAACATAATGTAACAAAGTTTTTGAAGTTTGTAGGCATGACCAAGCATAATAAACTGACACTAAGAACCTGTTTGGATGTATATCTAAGAACCATGATATCTAAAAACCACAATTTTCTAAATACCACCTCCAACTCCAAGACACTATTATTTCTAATTTCATAGTTTTTTTGAAGTTTTGAGAAATACTAAGATATGTTTGGACATTATATCATTGTTGTAGTTTTTTGAGTAGTCGCCGCATAACCTCACCATTGTATGAAAGTAGCTCTTACTTTAGGGAATTTTTTAATTAACCTAATAAAAAAATCAAATTGCAAAAATAGCCTCATGTAGAAAAAAAATCAAAATTGGCATTTAGTCGCTGGGTTAGAAGCGCGATTGGGCTTCAGTCGCTTCTCCGGCCCTCGACTAACGAGCTGGCCCAGCCCATTGCCACACGATATTTTAGTTGTTATCCAAGTTAACGATTGAAATCCAGTAGTGTTTTAGTCGCGCAACGAGTAGGCAACTGACAGATTTGTCTATTTTATATAATTCCTACATGTATTAGGAAAGTTCATATAGGATCAGTTTACATTCAAATATAATTCCAACAATTGAGGGAGAATACAAACTAAAACCTGCAATTTACATCTTTTTCTACTCATTATCTTCACTTCCCATCTTCTTATTCTCACTTGCAACAGTGGTGGTTTTAAGAGAATCTGGTGGCATTGGATTTTTGTTTTTTGTTTTAGATCTAGTGAGGTCGAGGTTTTTCTCTGTTATGTTTTTCTGGAGTTCTAATTTATCAAAATCTTAGGACGATAGTTTTATTCTTGGCCCCCCTTATTTCCCCCTTTCTTAGCCCTTGCTAGTTTATGTTATGTTTTTGTTATGCTTTCGTTGAATTAGGATTAGGGTTAGGGTTATAATTTAGGGCAACTTAGAGTTTGTCTTGAAGACTAAGTCAAGAATACAGAACTTGTTATTAATATTTGAGTAGAAAAAAGTTACACGCATTGGTGACAGCCACACAAACAATTGGAATCAGTTCTACAGCAGCAAAATGTGACCAACTGTCAGAGTGCTACTTGATTTGAGTAGAAATTGTTCAGCTTGTGTAGGAGACTATTTATATTGTTCTTCTCTACTTCATTCCACTTGGGGTCTAACATGACATGTAATTGCATTTCTCCCTCTCAACTTCTCGACTGTATTATACGAATATCCTCGACATCCTCCGGATCAAGTAGCGCTCTGGATCAAGAAGTACTCACTTTGATATCATCTCGACATTTGCACATAAATTCATCTTCTTCTCTAACATCATAAAACTAGTCGAAATCCTCCAGAGGATGTGTTGTTGAGAAGTTGTACATGCAAAGAGAAATAGTAAGGGCATATGTAGTAACACATGTGTTGAAAATCATGCATATTGATCAACATACTCTCCATCAAGTTCACCTTCTCATAGAGTATCTTCTTTCTGCAGAGAAGATAGAGTTTCGTACATTTGCCTTTGAGCCCCACTCAGAGTCGAGTCAATGTAGGTAAGTGCATTTTCGAGCATTTTCCCTAGGACACTCTAGAAATCTTCTCTTGTAGTCATCCTTAAAGGAAGATGTAGTAGTTCTCGACAACAAATCGCAGTTGCAATGAGATGGCCCTGAACTTTGGCCTCTATCCTAGAAACGAAAGAGAATAGGTAATATCATAAGCACATGCAGAGCCACTTATCTGGGGCAAATCGATTTTGTATTTACCTTCATGTGTCTTCTTCTCCGCACACAACTTTTCTCGCTCACCATGTTCGAATAGGGTAGCAGCAAAGAGTGAGTTCAACTTCAATTGTTATATGGCGAAATTCATAGAACGATGGAAGTGAATAGCCTAAATGTTGATTGGACACATTAGTAAAAAGTTGAGATGTTATGATGGAAAGACTGTAATAGTTGAAAAGGTTGAAAAGCTGAAAAGGATGACACACATTAGTAAACAAATAATAGATATTTTTTGACTAGATATGATAACTCGGACAGACTTTTCAAACCGGACTAGACTTTATGGAAAAACTGGAAAAGCTGAAAAGTTGGAAAGCTGAAAAAGTTGAAAAGCTGAAAAGTTGAAAAACAAAAAAGCTGGTGGCACTGTTCCCTTTAACCATCTTATTGACATGCTTAATCACTTATGTACAAGTGATTTTTGAAATTATGTTGAAACAGTGAAAACAACAAATTAGCCAATAGTTTAATAAAACAATCCTACCCCTTCTTAACCATCGTAATTTCACACCACGTTCAGTACAAACAACAAATCGCCATTCAATTACATTTCCATTTGTTCACAAAGGCCACCTCAATGCCCTTGTTCAAAAATGCATAAAAATGCTCATATCACCAGCAACAAAGTAATTGTAGGAATTCTCTAGAACCCGCAAAACAGGCCAAATTTTGGTTTTCATCAGGCCTTTGGGCATGGATAGCCTCGTATGAGTTGCAAGTACTCATTTGGGCTCAAATACAGGAAGAATGCGAAATAAAATGGTTCAAACGGTGTCTTTCGCATTTCGGCCTCTGTTGTCCAAAACTCATTTACCCATATATAGAGGCACAGAAAAGTATCCAAACTACTCCAAAAAATTTCCAAGGAAAATAAGAACAGAGAGGAACGCTAGAGGTTGATGTCGCATGTAGAAACTTTCCTCGGATGGGCAACCGATGTGGAGATACAAAAATGAGAAATTAGCAAAAGCCACGAGAAAACTGAACTTTTTGAAGTTTTTTTGTTTCGTCGAAAGGTCAAAACCTGATCAAATGAACTCAAAATGCCGCCAAAATTTGCAGCTAGGATTTTTAGGTAAGTAGGAACATTGCAAAAAGAATTGTTTGGAAAAGGCCTTCCAATCAAAAGTTAGGACGAAATGTAGCCTGTGTTGAGGCCGAAGCTTAGTTCTAGAGAAAGTGTGCAAAACAGCCCAAATTTCAGTTTTTGTTGAGATTTTGGGCATGGATTGCCTCATACGAGTTGCAAGTAAGCATTTGGGCCCAAAAACAAGAAGAATGCCAACTGAAATGGCTTAAACGGCGTCTTTCGCATTTCGGGCTCTTTGTTGTCCAAAACGCATTTACCCATATTGATATCTATCTGATTTGCATGATTTTTCCATATATTTTCCCCCATATTTATGCACATTTTAGTCATATACCTCGTCATATACCTAGGTTATTCCAAATTTGTCGCCAAATTGACTGTATTACTCGTTTCACAATTTTTATTCGCAGGTTGGCGCGAATCAGATGGATTTTGGCTAACAGTACGTGCCTCATTGACTAAACTTGACCCTTAATCTATTTTGGATAGAAGCACGTGTTTCTACGAACACGTAGGAACTAACCATGCCGAAATCGAAGTCTTCAGGGGCCCAGAATTCCCAAACCTAGCAGCCAAGGGCTCTTGTCGTGGTATTGCGAATACCCCGGCAGGTTTTGTGGAGGTTTCCTAGCTAAGCAAAGACGACGCGGGGTGACCGAGTGACCGGTCCTCCCCCGTCGCACAAACACAGCAAGTGACACGAAGATTTATATAGGTTCAGGTGTGAGTGGAGACCCTAGTCCTGTCGACGTGCTCCCAACAGAAGTTGGCTGGGGGAGTTCCCTCATGGGGAGAGTGCTCTTGAGCGTGCCTATTCTTTTTTGGCTATTGATACAAATGAGTTGTTCTTAGTTACAACAGAGGGATACAAGGGCTTATATAGGCCCAACAGATGCAAAAAGACTAAACTACCCCAGCTGCAGCCGTTGGATCAGAGGGCATTAGCGTCCTTCTTCTGGCCGAGGGGGCTGGATGCTTGACAAGTGTCCTTGCCAATTCTCGAGGTGCTTCTCTCGTGATCCTCACGTGACCCGGCACCAGGGGCCTGGTCCCCGGGAAACTTACCTGGACTTGATCTCGCGGAAATTTTCCCCAACAGCAGCCCCCTATGTCCTCCGGGGACGCTGCTCGAGTCCCCGGAGGGGATGGCTCACATTACCGGGAACATCTCCTCCGGGATGGATTTTTGGTGCCTTGTCAACGCTTCGAATTTTGCGCTAGATACTTACGGCGGTGCCGTCGGTCATCATGTCGCCCCTAGTCTCGATTGGAGCGCGCCGTTTGGCCATAATGGCCTCGCGCGGTTCGAACCGACGATGCGTCGTTTCCCGCACCCGCTCCTTCGATTCGCGTGTGCTGTTTGAATTGAGTGGTGCGGATGCACCACGGGGGCCGCGTGGCGCCCATCGGGGCCACGTTCGAGCCCTATAAATAGGGCTTCGAGGGGCCCGGAGAAGTCACTCGAACCTTCGATCCTCAAACGCCACCGGCGCCCTAAGTTCTCCCGGTAGCCTTCTCCCGGAAGCTTAGCCTCCGGAAACCTAAGCCCCTCAGACTTAGTTCCCTGAGAGCTCAACCCACCGGAGAAACAAATGGGTCCCAAGGGTCGCGCCATGGCCGCCGAGGTGCCTCCGGAGGAAGTCACCGCGGACTTCCTTTGGGCCTCTGAGTTCACTTCGGGGGACTTAGAGTCCCTCGTGGACCGGGGGGGTTGTCGCGGACGGGGACATCCAGATCCCCTCCAAGAAGGATGGTGCTCCCTGCCCTAGGCCCGGAGAAGTTGTCGTCTTCGAGGCCTTTCTCGAGGCTGGGCTTCGGCTCCCGGTGCATCCGTTGCTTCGGGAGTTTCTCTGAGAATACGGGGTGGTGCTCAACCACCTGACACCGCTTTCGTTTGGATGGGGCTCTTCATCTGGCTGTTCGAGGCAGCCACCAGACGAGAGCCGACGCTCCGGCTGTTCCGGTACTTCTATGAGCCGGCGGCGAGGTGCTCCTATCTGGTGAGGGGAGGGCCGAAGTCTCCGTTCGGCTCCGTCATGATACAGCTCCTGCCGTCGCGAGTGCAGGAGTATCCGGTGGCGGCTTCCCGGGACCACTGGGGGGATTGGGTCCGGAGGTGGTTTTACCTCTGGGTCCGGGACGCCGAGGTGACCTACTCACTGGAGCCCCCCTCCTACAGCAGGTCGTCTGCCCCCAAGCCCCCGATGTGGGCCGAGGAGGAGCTGAAGCTCCTCAGCAAGGTGGTTGGCTCGCGGGGCATCCGTTCCATGAGGGACGCCGCCGAGGAGTTGACGTTACTGAAGGTCACCCCCTTCTTGTACGGGAGGAGGGGGATCAGAGTGTGCCCGGCACAGCGTCCCCCGCAAAAGCCGGTGACTCGACGTAAGCCCCCAGTAACTTTCTTCATTTTTTGTTAATTTCGCTAACTCCCTTCATTTTTGAAGTCTGGCCATACTCGACACCCGGGAGAAGGAGGAGAGCCTCCTCTGGAGGTACTACGCCGACGAGCACGAGTGTGTCGTGCGCGTCATAGGGGAGGGTTCTCCCCGGAACTTGGTGGTCGAGGCCTTTGGGCTAAGGCTGCCGGAGAGGACGCCTCTCCCGACCCCCGGCTCTCACAAGTGGGGGAAGGAGGCCGCTGGGGGTTCCGAGCCAAAGCGTGCCAAGGCTCAGAAGGCCCCCGATCTAGCAACGACGCCGAGTTCCACGCCTGTGAAGGCCCGGGACGCCGCCCCCGGGTCGGGGCATGCGCGAGCGCCTTCTAGGCACGAGGTGACGCCGCCCCCGCCTAGAAGAGCACTCCGAGGGGGCGGTGGGGGCTCAAGAGTTCGCGCACCTTCTCGAGGCCTCCGAAGAGGCCCAGGGGAAGGAGCCGACCGGTGGCGAGGGGGCGTCTGACTTGGCAAATTACGCCCCCTCGCCACCTCTGGCGATCGCACCTCCGGTGGCACCGGGACTACCGGAGCCGGAGCGGCCGGAGGTTCATTTCGCGGAGGCTTCCCCTTTGCACGTCGAATGGCCGGTGGACGAGAGGGGGAGCCCCTCGGTCTACGAGGTCCCCGTGGTGACGGAAGTTCTGGGGGCCCCACGGCCCATAAAGGGGAAAGGGCTCCTCATCCCTCCCAGGGGTGGCACCCCCTCGGAGAGCTCGTCCACTTCCTCTTCGGCCACCTCTTCAGCGGCAAGGACCCCGGCCGCTACAACTCCGGTTCACATCACCCCTCGACCTTCGTGAGGGGGCCCGCCGGCACGGACGGGTTCGGAGCCGTCGAGAGGGAGACCCCCCTGCTGTCCACGGGGGAGGTCTTCCGGTTCGCGGAGGGGCTCCAGACCCGGAAGGTGCAGGAGTACGTCTCGCAAGGGACGCTCTGCGACCGTTGCGGGGAGCTGCAGTTGCTTGGTTTCCAGGTTCGTTCCCAGATCACCAGGTCGTTTCTTTCTAAGATTTACCAACTCTTGGGCTTCGAATAACCTTGTTTATAGGGGGCCGCCCTCGCCTGGGGCATCGAGGCGTGCTTCGATAAGGCGCTGAAGGAGGTGGAGGGGAAGGCCGCCGCCTTTTTCCGAGGAGCGAGACGATGCGCTCCGGGAGTTGGCTCGAGTCTGGGCACAACTCCAGGCCTCAGAGGGCGCCAACGACCGGCTCGGGAGGGAGGCGAGGGCAAAGGAGGATGCCCTCCGGGAGATCGAGGGCTCCGGTGGCCAGGCGGTGGCGGAAGCAGGTCGCTCCGTTCGCTCGGCCCTCGAGGGGCTTGGGGAGAGCCTCGGCCCAGGGGGCAGTTCTGACGTGGCGCCGGCGACGCTCACGGAGGCCGTGCGTTTTCTTAACGCACAAGTCTTTCTGATCCCGGAGGCTGCCGACGCTCGGGCATGGGGTCGGGCGATCCCAGTGGTGGCCACCGCCGAGGGGCTCGTGGAACTCCAGGGGATTGGTGCCTGGGCGATCGGGGACCAGATCCCCCGAGGTTTTCCCTAGTTCTTCGAGCCGCTTCGGCGAGAGGTGGAGCAGCTCGCCGGGGGCTTTTATGACCCTATCATGTGGGTGCGATTCCTGGCGTCGGCGCCTCCGAGGGCGGACACCACGGCTCCGGCGGAGGCCTCCTGGGGGGAGGACAACAATGAACAAGTATGAGCCTCCCCCCCGGGCCTTTAGATAGGTCCTCTTTTTGTTTTAGGATTTTTGCTCCCGGTAGCTTCTTAGAAGAAGCCCCGGAGACTTGTACAAATGTCATTTTGATGAAATGGAATGAATTTTTTGCTAAGTCTTGAATTGAATTTACTAGGCGCCTCGGGAGGTTAGTCCCGAGAGAGAGCCCCCGAGAGTTGAGCGCAACCTTAGAGGCGCCCCAGTGTTGCGAGGAGCCTCCTCGGAGATAAGGCCTCCGGGCTCCGGAGGGTATCACTCGGGGGATGCCCAAGCCGCCTTAATTTTGCTAAGTCTCATCTCCGGGGGACATGGTAGGGGTGTCTCCCGGGAGCTGATCCGGTTGCAGTGGCTTCCAGAGTGGCACCTTGATAACTTCGACAGCCACCGCGCTGAATTGTCCCCTCCGCGACCCGGGTCCCGGAGGGTTCCGCCGCTTCGAATACTCCCACCGGCGGGCTACGAGTATTGGCCCGAGAACTTGCTTCGGGAGGCCCAGCGGCGTATACGAAGCTTTTATCGAGACCTAGCCCGGGAGTTATCAGAGGGCCTCCAGGATTATTAGGTGTAGGAGCCCCCCAGGGGGGGGGGGCAATCCCCCCTAGTTGTATCTTGTGTTACCCAAGGCTTTGATTCCTGGGGCGCCTTGGCCCACCGGGGGTTGTCTCCTAGTTAAATGTACCGATACTCACCGGAGGGGGAAGATGTCCTTCGGTTAAATATTTCACTAAAGCTAAGTTTGTTCGTTCCTTAACTTGTTCTTGAAATTTTCCGAGTCCAAAGGATGGTCTGGGAAAGGGCTATCCGGGCACGAGTTACCCCCCTCCCCATAGCGGGCTGTGGCTTAGCTCCGCGCGCTGTGTGGAAGGAGTGAAGGGCCCGGACGTTAATGATTACCGGGGTAAAACTTTTCCTAGAAAATTTTCCAAGAGCCGGCAAGAAATCTCCCAGTTGTCGTGAGGATGGGGAGTCGGGTAAAAACCTCTGGGAAAATTTTTCGAAGGTCCCGGTGAGAAATCCTCCGGTCGCCGTGAGAACGGGGAGCCAGGTGATAACTTCCGGGAAAATTTTTCGAAAGTCCCGGTGAGAAATCCTCCGGTCGCCGTGAGAATGGGGAGCCGGGTAGTAACTCCCCGGGAAGGTTTCTTGAAAATCCCGGTGAGAAATCCTCCGGCCCCCATGAGAATGGGGAGCCGGGTAGTAACTCCCCGGGGAGATTTTTCGAAAATCCCGTCTCGCAAGGGAGACCATTTCGCTCGCTGAGGAGGGTGAGCCCGATGACTGGTCTGAGTGTTTGAGGGGGGACTAGTCTCTTAAATTGACTTGTTACCTCAGTCCTTGAGGACTGGGTTGCCGCTTACCCCCTCAGTCCACGAGGGTTGACTGTAAGCCGCCTTACGGGAGCGGGGCTCCCGTCGTAGGGACTTTTAGGCTGCGATATCCTACGTCCTCACGGGGAGGGCATCCTCAACAGGAGGGCATCGTTTGAGAGATGGTAAGGTAAGGACCTACAACAAACTCGAGTTGGGGAAAAAATCCAATTGTATTGATAGAACTTGCAATACAACGCCTCCCCTTGCGAAGCCGCGGTGGGGGAGGGAAAGCGAGTACAACGTCCCCCCGCATAACCGCGGTGGGGGGAAGTGTCTCCCCTTGCGAAGTCGCGGCGGTGGAGGGACAAGGCCTGGAAGCTAGACATAGAACTTGCGAAGCAAGTCTACGTTCCATGTATGCTTCAGCTCTTGATCTTGGAGGTTGGAGAGTTTGTAAGCCCCTGAGCTCAGGACGGCAGAGACCCTATAGGGGCCTTCCCACTTGGGGGAGAGTTTGCCCTAGGCTTGGGGGTCGGTCACGTGCTTAAGGACAAGATCCCCAAGGCGGAAAGCTCTCGCGCGGACGTGCCGGTTGTATGTGCGCGCTATTTCACACTCGTAGATGACGTGGCGGAGGAGTGCTCGGTCGCATTCTTCTTCGACGAGGTCGACTTCCAGCCGTTGATTGGCTTCGTTGGCTTGGTATGCTGCGATCGTAGCTCCATCCAGGAGCTCGACTTGTAGCGACCGGAAGCCGATCTCCGAGGGGAGAAGCGCTTCAGCCCCATACGCGAGTGAGAAAGGCGCGCATCCCGTCGCTTGACTCGGCGTCGTGCGCATGGAACAAAGGATGTTCGGGAGCTCCTCCGCCCATGCGCACCGCCTAGAGGCAGCTTGCTCGAGCCTTTGGCGTAACCCCTGTAGGATCACGCCATTGACCCTCTGCGACCACCGCATACTTTTAGCCCCCGGGCGCTAGGGGGAAGGGACCTAGGAGGTCCATCCCCCAGCGCAAGAAGGGCCAAGTGATGGGGATAGTCTGTAGCGCTACGGAGGGGAGGTTGGAACCCTTGGCCATCTTCTGGCAGGCCTCGCACACGGAGACAAGGTCTCGCGCGTCACCGACTACTGTGGGCCAATAAAAGCCCTGGCGAAGGGCCTTGGCCGCGACGGTGCACGGAGCCAGGTGAGACCCGCAACTCCCCTAGTGGATGTTCTCGAGGAGTTGGAGCCCTTCTGGCCGTGGGAGGCAGCGGAGAAGGGCGGAGGCCCCCCGCTTGTAAAGCTTCCCCTCCAGCAGGAGGTATGCCCGGGCCTTGGCTCGGAGGCCCTTAGCCTCAGTCTCATTGGGAGGGTCCCCCTCCTCCTTTATGAAGGAGATAAGGGGTCCATCCAAGACGTGACCTAGGTGATCTCGGAGACTTCCGGGATGCAGGATGTAACACCCCAGTTTTTGACTATCTTTTCTGCTTACGAATCAGCATAACTTCTTTGGAAACCCTGATATTTTAACCCTATCTTGATCTTAGGTATGCCACTACCTTAACCTAAAAAGTTGGCTGCTAAACTTCATTGACCAGATCGTTTTCACATTTCAGTCCAAAAGTGTTTCAATTTAGTCCTTTTCAGAGGTTTCAGAAAACCCAAAAAGGCTAAAAGTCCCAGATCACCTCAAAATCCAGATCTGATCAAGTGATAACCTTTCTTTCATTTTTCTGAACATTTTTCCCTTCTGGAAGAATCCCAGAATCTCGACCAAAACCCTAGTTTCAGCCTCGACAAAAGTTCAAACCCTAATTACCCTGTTTTCGATTTTTGTCAAAACCACCAGATGTTATCGGATTTCATCATTTTTCCTGCTAGATGAGTCCAAGACATTTAGTAGCACTCATCTGCAAAAGCAGAGTTCAAATCAGCCCTTCAGATCTTCAGAATTGCAAATAGGCCCAAACTCCCGAGCCAAAACCTTCACAGATCAGTCCAAATCGTTGCGAATAGGTCCAAAGTTCACAACCAGGTCCCTGTGAAGTTTTCAACTAGCAACCGCCAAATTGCCGCGCCGTTAACTCGTCGCCGGCGAAGTTCGCCGCGCTGCCACCTCACGGCCACGTAGCCACCAGCCGTGCGCAGCTGTACCGCCATCGTGGAGCGCTCAAACCCCACCGTGCCATCTTCTTCCCCGCGCGCGCGTGCTGCTGCTGCTGCTGCTGCCAGGAACTTCATGCCACATGGCCGCCATCCCGAAGATCATCGCCACCACCCTGACCAAATCCTGTTTCCGCGATTCACCGTCTCTGGCAGAGCCCCGCCGCGTCCCGAAGTGCATCGATGACCGTTCCGGCGTCAGAAGAAGATCTCCCCGGCGATTGCTGCTGCTCCCGAGAGCCTCACCCGCGGCTATATAAGCCCCCTCCCTTGCCCAGCATTGCCTCGCACCACCCCACAGCTTACTTGCTTTAGCCTTAGCACCAGAGAGCAACCGAGCCCTCAGCGCCGCCGCGAAGCTCATCTTCTCCGGCGAGTCGTTTCTGGAGCTCACGGCGCCAGCTTCGCCCGAAGCTTCTTCCTCCAAACCAACGCCACCAGTAAGCTCCCTACACCTCCCTCTTCGCACTGTAGCCATTAATTGGCCCCCGGCGCACCTCAACGCCGGCAATCACCGGAAAACTGAAAAACCCCTGTTCCCGCAATGCCTAACGATTTAGCCCGAATTAACCTTCGTGCCAGTGATAGGATTTGACCAGTGCACCCAATTGAGCGAGCCTGCAAGCTTAGATTTCAAATTTGAGCAGAGATCATGGCCTTTCCGAGGTTTGCGCGCCACCAGTGAGCTGGTCCTCGTCGCCAAGCTTCTCCGGCCACCCTCCGGCCGATTTAACCCCGCAAATAGATCCCTCACCTCACCCTCTCACTCCCTGAGCAAGGAATCGAGCTCAAGCCTCTTAAAACAGAAACGCCCAATCTAGAGGTTGTCTTCTCCAGCGCCGGTCGCCGGAATTTATCCCCGGCCGATCTAGCCTCGCTCACCTTGTCATTTAGATAGATCTCAACCCCCTGAGCAATTTTGTCTACTAGCCTGACCTCTGAATCGACCTGAATCAAAAGTTATAGCCATGCCAAGGTTGCTGTCCAGTGGCTCAGTTCATGTCCAGGCCACCGTGTTTGCTCACCGGATTTGGCCACCCTCCGGCCACTTTCAGCCCTTGAGCCTGTTGAGAGTTTTGTAGCTGTTATCAATGCCTAAACCCCAGACAAAGTTGTGCATCAATTGGAATCCTGAGTCAAAAGTTATGCAATGCCCTAGTTTCTGGCCATGTCTAACACTATGTCAGTGCATGTCCACCTGTGGCATTGGATGATTTAGACTTGTTTCTTTTGAGCAATTGAAATGCCACTTTGTCCACTAAGCCTTTCGAGCCATGTTCTACAACATTCCCTACTATCACATCTCCAGAAAACAAACCTAGAACCGATTTAGGGCAATGTCAAGCCATGAGTCGAATGTCAGCCCTTCGACATTCAAGCCCTTTGAACCCATCTCTTCAACCAATGTCAAGTGACCTTGTCTAAACCAATTCCCCTGCATGCATGATGTATTTACGTATTATTTTCTAGTGCTTGTATGCTTATATAGTGTGTATGTGTTGTTTGTACCCGTCGTGGAACCAGACGTTGAAGGAGCAGAGGAGATCCCTGAAGATTCATTTGAGCAGCTAGACCCGTCACTACAAGGCAAGTCTCAAACCCTTGATCATGTCTCACCTGCTATTTTGAAATGAAGTATGTTAACTGTTTTCGAGTATATGCATGCCTTAGATTCAAATAAGAATTATGTTTCAATAAAGATGACTAGGTATGACCTAAATGACCGTAAAACCCCTTTTGATATTGAATACCCCTGCACCCTTGATACCCTAGATTATCATGCTTAGGCTATGCTATGCTTAAAGATTATATGACAAATGTTGAATGGTCACATATGAGAAAAGCATGTTCAAAACCCCTTTTGTGAAAGAAAATGTGATTGGAATCGATAGTGAGGATGGTTTGATTGGATGGTGCTGTGTGCGCACTGGGAATGTGAAAAGACTCCTCACTAAAGATTCATAAGGACTAGAACCTTGTGTTGTGCTTCTATGCGGCATGAAAAACGTACCAACCACCTGCCTGTTTATGGGACGGGCGCAACTTAGTAGCTTTCTTTAGTGTTAGCTTTTCCCTGCAATGGTTGTCGGTCCAGTTTCTTGCGAGAACTGGTGGGCCGCAGAAGGCCGCGAGTGATGTGAGTTCAGAAAAATCATGAGAGGAAAAGGTGGAAAGAAGGAAGACGCCCTATGCCAGATTAAGTCGTGCGCGACTGTAATCAAGAGAGGCTATGTGTCTTGCGAGAACATAGGCCCAGGCTAGGAAGTAAGGCAGTGGGGAGGACCCACAACGGTACTTGAGACTTAACTGTCTATTTACCGGGCAGGGAAATAGTTAATACTAGGACTGTAAATTGTTGTGTCATTTCGGCCTTGTCACATGCGTAAAAGTCGCATGAAGCTGATCCGACTTGAAAGCCGAATGATTGGTGGATTAAGGTGGTACACCTTTGCAAAGTTCAAAACGTATCGGATACTCTGAGCTCCCAGGTCATGGAGTCTGCGCGCTGTGAATTCTATTCACGTCAATGCAGCACAAGTAGCGCTTGGAAGTTTTTCACAAAATCTGAGTAAAGTGGTGACTCATGAAAGACCGCCACACACAACATTTCTGAAAATCTAGCTTAGGATTTTAAAAGCCTCGCTTTCAAAAATAAAGACCTTTCTTCAAAGCTGCATGTGAAAATCTATTATATATTTATATACAGAGCCAAAGAGCTGTTCTTTGAGAAATTTCCCCCCTCATCTATATATACATGCATAGTTACTTGGGACTTGTTGAGCACCTTGTGGACGATGTGCTCACCCTTGCTTTTCAAACAAATTTAGAGGAAGGATTCGTCGACCCTGAATCTTATGGTCTTGAACCTAATGTGGAACAAGATGAAGAAACTGAGGACCCATCCGGTTAAAGGGTTATGCACCAAGGTGGAGTTCGATGTGGAGAAGGCCCATGCAATACCGCCGCTGCAGAGAAAGAAGACTGATGAAGTCCTTTTGTTTATCATAGCTGTTTTATTTTGTGCCGACCTTTGTGTCGAAAACTCCTTAATTTGTATTAACAATTAAATGCGTCATTTCGGCGCTAAGTTATTGTAATGTTGGTCCTTGTGATCAGCACTTGTTTTTAATTACTCGCATTTTTATATAATGCATTCTATTGTTGTGAGCTGCAATGTGCCTTTTCTGAGTGCAATCCACCTGGGCGATTGCCACTGGAATCCTCAAATGAGGGTCCCACAGAACTTGGTATCAGAGCAGAAGACTCGACTGTAGGTCGTAACCCTTAAATAGACTTTGGCGTCCCTAGAAGAAAAGTTCGCTAGTTCTTTGTCAAAATTTGTTTACGAAAACCTATTTTCCTTAAGAAAAATGTTATTTTTGATCTTTGAAAAAAAAAATTTCGGACTTCTCTTATAGATGCCTTTCGTTCTGTCTTCAGATGGCTTCCGACAGGAGATACCTTCATGGAGACGAGCTCGGATCGTGGGCACTGTTGTTGTGGATGATGCTGTAATTCCTTGGAGCACAGGACAGTCAGAGACCGGTATATTGCGTCTGGCAAGATGAGATAAATGGGCGACCCATAGGTTGTCGGGCCTCGGTGATTGTCTACGAGATCCCCGAGCATGGGAGAGGCTCAGTTAGACGCCAAGCCCGTAGAGAAGAAGAGGAGGATGCTATCTTGGACGCTGCCCGTCGTGCTGTAGGTTCCGTCCGGCAGATGTACAGCGACTACCTTTCTGATTCCCCTTACCGCTTCGTGCCTTACCAGGTCCCCGGATCGGAGTACCGAGTTGTTCTTCCGTCCAGCGACCAAGAGGACGCTATCCTGACGAAGACTCGAGACGTCGTTCGCGCTTAGGAGATTGGATACACCCGCCTATTTCGAGACTACGAGCGTGTTCGCGATGATCACCATTGTCCACGTCCGGAGAGGTCACCGAGGGCTTCGCGATGATCTCCAAGAAGGCTCCTCCTGGGAGAGGTTCCTAGGCGCTGGCCGCCCGGGCCAGGGCATCGGCCCGGTCGTTGTCTCTCTGGGGGATGTGCCGGGTCTCTAGGCCGTCGACGTGCTTCTCCATCTTGCGTACCTCCTGCAAGTAGAGACTCAAGTTTGCGTCATGGCACAAGTAGGACCTGTCCATTTGGCAAACTATGAGCTGGGAGTCTCCTTTCACGAGGAGGCGACGAATCCCCAGGGAGCGCGCGAGGCGCAACCCGAGGAGCAAAGCCTCGTATTCGACGATGTTGTTCGTGGCGGGGAACTCGAGCCACGCCGCGTACTCCAGTTCCTTCCCCTCGGGGCTCCGGAGGACTACCCCTGCGTCGGCCCCAGTGAGACACAAGGAGCCATCAAACATGAGCTTCCAATGGTCACTGCGTCAGGGCGGTTCGAGGAGGCTCTCTTCCCCAGACCCGGAGGCAGGGGTCCAGTCCGCCACAAAGTCGGCGAGGACTTGTGACTTGATGGCGGAGCACCCAGTGAGGGAAAGGGAGAAGGGAGCGAGCTCGGCCCCCCACTTTCCGATCTGGCCGGTGGCTTCTTTGATCCGAAATACCTCCCCCAAAGGGAGGGATGACGGGACGGTGATCGGGTGTCTCAGGAAGTAGTGACGAAGCTTCTAGGACGCCATTAGAAGGGTGTAGCAGATCTTCTCCATCTCCGTGTACCTAGTTTTAGCCCCTTGGAGGGCTTCACTCACGTAGTACACGGGACGTTGTTGCCCATCCTGCTCCTTTACCAATACCGCGATTACGGCGACCGGGGTCGCGTCGAGGTAAAGGAGCAAGGGCTCTTCCGGAGACGGGCTCATGAGCATTGGGGGGCTCGTGAGGTACTTCTTCAAGTCTTCAAAGGCCTCCTGGGCCTCGGGGGTCCGTCGAAACCCGTCCAGGCCCCGGAGGATTTTGAAGAACTGGAGGCCACGTTCCCCCGACCGCGAGACGAAGTGACTCAGCGCGGCTAAGCGGCCGATGAGCCGCTGTACGTCTTTGACCGAGCGTGGCAGGGGCATGTCCAGGAATGCCCGGATCTTTTCGGGGTTGGCCTCTATGCCCCGCTGGGACACGAGGAAGCCCAGGAGCTTCCCCCCACGCACGCCGAAGGCGCATTTCTCTGGATTGAGCTTTAACCCGTATGTGCGGAGGTTGCGGAAGGTTTCGCTAAGTCGTCGATGTGAGCGGCCGCGCGGGGGCTCTTGACGACTGCGTCGTCGACGTACACTTCGATGTTGCGGCCGATCTGGTCCTTGAGGACCAATGACATGAGTCGCTGGAAGGTTACTCCAGTGTTCTTTAGTCCGAAGGGCATATGGACGTAGCAGAAGGTCCCGATGGGAGTTATAAAACTCGTCTTTCCCTCGTCCCCTTCCGCCATCTGGACTTGGTGATAGCCCGAGTATGCGTCCAAGAAGCTCATCAGCTCGCACCCCGCGGTCGAATCGACTAGCTGGTCAATCCGCGGGAGTGGGAAGTTGTCTTTGGGGCAGGTGCGGCTGAGGTCGATGAAGTCTACGCACATCCACCACTTACCATTTGACTTCTTCACGAGGACAGGATTCGCTAGCCATTTGGGATGCAGGACCTCCCGAATGAATCCTACCTCCCAGAGCTTGGTAATCTCGACCTTGATAGCCTCTTGGCGTTCAAGGGAGAGCTTTCTCAGCTTCTGTTTGACCGGGGAGTGACCGGGGGTCACCGCGAGCTTGTGCTCGATGACCTCCCGGGCGACACCTTGCATGTTGGAGGGCTTCGATGCAAAGATGTCGGAGTTCTTACGTAGGAAAGTCGCAAGTTGCTCCGCGTGCTCCTCGGAGAGATTCGCCCCAATCTTGATGGTCTTGTCCGCGTCGTCCGGGGACAGCGGGACCTTCAGGAGGACCCCCTCCGGACGCGGCTTGGGGGGAGACCTCCCGGATGGGACGACTGTGGCGTCCGGCGCCGGGGAAGTGGTCTCTCCCCCCGGGGTCTTGATCATGTTGACGCTCCCGATCATCGCGGTGGCGCGCTCGTACAGAGCGCGGGCCATGTCTTGGTCGCCTCGGGCGGTGATCTCGCCATGAGGTCCAGGGATCTTCACGCAGAGATAGCTCTGGTGGATCGCTGCCCCCAAGTGGTTGATCGTGGTCCTCCCCATGATTGCGTTGTATGAGGAGGGGAGGTCCACCACGTCGAACTGGACCATCTCCGTCCAGTAGTTGTCTGGGGTACCGAAGATCATGAGGAGATCCACCTTCCCTACCGGGTGGATCGTCTTCCCTGGGACGAATCCCTGCAAGGGCCCTGCTGCGGGCTGCAGTAGCTTCTCATTGACCTGCATTTCCCTAAATGCCTTTAGGTATAGGACGTCGGCAGAGCTTCCGCCATCGATGAGGATGCGTGCCAGGTGGCAGTTGTAGACGGTGGCGGAGATGATGAGCGTGTCATCATAGGGGAAGCGAACCCCGCGCGCGTCTTCCACTGTAAAAGTGAGGGGGACGTCCGACCACTTTGGTGACCGGGATGTATGCAGTACCCCCACAACCTTTACTTCACCCGCGTACTCCTTGCGCTAGCGCTTGGAGTCTCGCCCAGAGGCAGACCCTCCCGTGATGACGTTTACACGCCTTTGGGAGGTTTGAAAGGGGAGCACTTCTGATGGGCCCCCTTCCCGCGCTTGTCCTTGCTGCTCCCCCGCGGGGGCAGGAAGGGCTGCTAAAGCCGGCTGAGAGGGCAAGGAGGCAGCCCCCCCTTGCCCATGCTGGTCAAGGAATGCGGCAAAGTGTTGGAGAAGCTGGTGGCATTCCCGGGAAGCATGGGTATTGGACTTGTGGAAAGTGCACCACAGGCCTTCTTTGCCTCCCGCCGCGTGGCCTTCACGGCCGTGGGACGACTGCCCCCCCCCCCCCCCCCCACGGCCTTTCGGCTTGGGGAAGGGATGGTTGCCCTTGGGGGCATAGCGCGAGCCGCCTTCGCCCTCGAGGACAACGGTGTGTTCGGCTCGCTATGATTGCCCCTCTTGGGGCGCTTGAGGGGGTCCCTAGCCTCCCGGTCGACGAGGGCGGGAACCTCCTGGTTTTTCTTCCAGAGGTTGTCCTCTTCCGCCCGAGCGTACTTCTCGAGTATAGTGAAGAGGTCGTTGGTGGAGGAGGGTAGCTTCAGGAGAGTCTTCGATGGAGCTCCCCGGGGAGGATCCCGCTCTTGCACGCCTCAATGACCGTGGAGTCGGGGATGAGTGCTTGAAGAAGCTGCAGATGGTCTCCCCTGTCCTTTGTTGGACAGTGTATAGCTGCAATGAATCCAGGGGACGCACGTAGTTCCCCTGGAAGTTCGCACAAAATTCGTGCTTGAGCTGCGCGAAAGACTTGATGGAACCAGCCTTCAGGTTGTAAAACCATGAGCGGGGGATCCCAGTCAGGTAGAGGGGGAAGACATTGCACTGGACTGTCTTGTCCCTCCCAGCCGCTGAGATGGCTGTGGAATACACCTGCACAAACTCATAGGGATCGGCCTCACCATTGTATTGTTCGATGTGCAGCGGTCGGTAAGGCCGCGGCCATCGAATGCACTGGAGCCGGCGGCATAGCGGTTGGTTAGCCCCCTCCACCTCCCGGGGGGAGTCTCTATCACTGTCCCCTTTGACGGGGGACGCGCGTTCATTGTCGGCGTCGGGAAGGCGTCCAAGGAGTCCACTGACGTGGTGGTAGCGCCTCTTCTCCTCCGGGTTAGTCGAGCTAACCTCCTGGATGTCTGGGTAGCCCCCAGCGACGGCGGTTGCTTCTTCAGCAGGCCTCTTTCCGCGGCTGGGACGGGAATGTGGTTCACCGCGTCCTCGAATCGGGGGAGGCTTTGGCCGGCCACGTGAGGGGGTCTCTCCAGACTTGGTGGTACGCATTTGCTCGACTTCCTCCCAGGTAAAGCAGACCTGATCCGCCGGGGGAGCCCTCGGGGGCGGCCCCAGGGGAGGAGGGAGCTCATGCGGAGCGGTCACGAGCTCGGGAGGTACTACCGGGATGTGGGCGGAACCCACCACCGGGCAATCCCCGGGAGTGCCGCCCGGAACCGGAGGGGGGGCCCTCACGGGGGAGATCCAGCGGCAGCGTGGGAGCCGTCCGGCGGGCCGCTTTCGACGCGACAGACGCGACCAGCTGGGCGAAGCTGGCTCCCGGCCTTGGGAAGACCCTCGGTGCGGAGTGAGCCACCGGCATGGGGAAGGCTCCGGGGACGGGGTAAGCCCCAGGCATTGGGAACGCTCTCGTGGTCGGGAGGGCTCCGGATGATGGGCCCGCCGGGGGAGCGTAACCCCCGGTGAAATCATAGGTCCCGAGAGCGACCTGGCCTCCGAGGGTCAGAGGGGCCACCAAGTGTCCCATTAAGGGGGCATTGCCCCCATGAACGGGAACTGCGGCGGATAGATGGGGGCTGGTGGCCGCGCCAGGACGCGGAGGAGTTCATCCATCGAGCGCTGGGCGCCGAGTTGGCCCTCCACAAGAGCTTCGAGTAGGGCGTCCCGGGAGGCCGGGGGAGCCACCGAGGGAAGGCCAGCCCCCCCGGGCGCCCACGGTCACTGGGTCAGACCCGGAGGCCTGTCCACCGGAAACTACCGGAAGGGTTAGAGGTGGTACCTGGGTTTGGCTGTGTCCGGCGGGAACACCGGGGCGGCCGTGCTTGGACGGGGTGGCGCCGGGTCGTTGGGACCGGCATCACCGGGTAGGGAGCGAGCCCTCATTCTTGGGGGAGCCATGGCGATTCATCACGAAGTCCCCACGGTCGGCGCCAACTGTCGTGGTATTGCGAATACCCCAGCAGGTTTTGTGGAGGTTTCCTAGCTAAGCAAAGATGACGCGAGGTTACCGAGTAACCGGTCCTCCCCCAAGCCGGTGGCACGAAGATTTATACAGGTTTAGGTGTCAGTGGAGACCCTAGTCCTATCGACGTGCTCCCAACAGAAGTTAGCTGGGGGAGTTCCCTCGTGGGGAGAGTGCTCCTGAGCGCGCCTATTCTTTTTTGGCTATTGATACAAATGAGTTGTCCTTAGTTACAATAGAGGGATACAAGGGCTAATATAGGCCCAAAAGATGCAAAAAGACTAAACTACCCCAGCTGCAGCCGTTGGATCAGAGGGCACTAGCGTCCTTCTTCCGGCTGAGGGGGCTGGATGCTTGACAAGTGTCCTTGCCAATTCCCGAGGTGCTTCTCGCGTGATCCTCACGTGACCCGGCACCGGGGGCCTGGTCCTTGGGCAAACGGCGGTGCCCAGGACGAGGGCTACCAGGAGCCTGGTCCCCGGGCAAATGGCAGCGCCCGGTACCTGGACTTGATCCCGCGGAGATTTTCCCCAACAGCTCTCTTTTGCAATTTCTAGAAACTCAGAACGCCCCTCTTCAAACCAGCCAAGGCATAGAAATCCCAAAACCCAAAGTGGGAGGACCAAACTATAATTTCCTAAAACTCTGAGGGCATTTTGCAAAATCACCTTTCTTCTCAAAATGGACACGCCGGCCATTTTTTGTTTCTCTTTGAGCCTAGTTTTTTGTAGCTTATCTTCTCCTTCTGCCTTTGCCTCTAGCTTCCACACCTCCTACCAACACATCAGTGGCCGCTAGGCTGTAGACCGTCAGTGAGCTTCTTTTCTGCCTCCCCCTATTTTCCACACCTTCGTCCACCTTAATAAGTGTTAAATTGGTAATATTTTTATCCTATGTTTTCTACTGAAAATGTGAAAAATCATGTTGAAAACTCCTTTGATGCGACATTTTATGCATAATTTTATATTATTTTTACAAATTTCTTTCACAACTATGTTTGCCATGTTTCAGGGACTAAACCTACCAAATTTGCTAAGATTTTGACTTTGTTTGGGCCAAATTCGACCAAGATATCAAAACTGGACAACAAAAGGACTTGATCGAATATTCCTCGGGCAAAAAGATTTGGTTGAACACAATCATGCGAGGAGAAACCCTAATCGAACATGTCTGGAAGAAAAGGAGTTGTACTCGAACACAAGCACGTGGTCGGAAAGAATCCCAGTCGAGTACGAACATCTGGTCGAAAACGAGTCCTGATTGAATTCTGTCACGACACGTGTTTGGCGAAGAACACGCCACATGTCCTGGTTGTGTTCGACTCGGTTTCAGAGGCTTTAACCGGTCATATTTGGTCAGTTTTGATCACCAGGACTGGTCGGATTTGGTCGGATTTGGCTAGGCCTGGTTGCATTTGGTCGGTTTTGGTCGGATTTGACCTGAACTGGTTGAATCTGGTCAGTTTTGACTCAGATTCGTCCATTTTCGCACCGTTTGAAGCCAAACTTCGTCGCCTGCACGTTGAGGAGTTATTTTTGGGCACATTTATCCATATATCATAAATAGAGAAGCTCTTGGCTCAATTAGTATGCTTTTTTAGGTCTCTTTAGAAGCTTTTAGGGCTTAGTAATAGTTGTTTTTAGATTGATTTCTTACAAGAGCCCTCTTCAATATTTTTCCTACTTTTGTAAGCCGGCAAGGACGACAAATTCAATTTTCAAGCAATCAAGTAAGTTTTCCTTCATTTCTTGTTATTTCTGTATTATTATGGTTTTTTGCGAGTAGATCCCTTCTAGGGTTAGGGATGACCTAAACCAGAAGGCATGATTCTTCCTTGGTCTTGATCTCAAGTTTTGGAGTTTTTTCCTGATGTTTTCTTCCTCCAAACCCTAAATTCTCGTTTCAGCGACAAACATATCAGTTGAGCCTTAGCAAGAATTTAGGGAGTTCTTGAGTCTTTAGCGCCTTAATGCGGGATCCTAAACAGGAGAGAGGCTCTCGCAAAACATAATAGTGGAAGCAATCATTTGACCGTTGTACCAGCGGCCGTACTAGCAACTTAATCTGTCTTGGAAAACGATTGAAATTAACTTGCAATCCGCGGACCTTGGATATAATTACTCCGGATGGTTATGGAACTCCCGAAATCCTAGATTTTCATTCCTGCTTTATAAACCCTAGATTTCATATTTGCACTTTACTGCTTTAAAATCTAGATTTAGTCAGTGATCCATTAAGCTAGAAAACCGAATATGCTTGTTCATCGTAGAATTCGACCCTCAAGTGCTCAATATTCAACCGTCCACTTGCGGTTATTACACAATCACACCATTTTAGGTGCGATCAAGTTTTTGGCGTCGTTGTTGGGGAACAATGGTAATTCATCTTTTGGATTAATTTTTGTTGATATAAGTCAATCTCACTTCTCAATCTTCCTTCTATTTTCTTTTTCTTCCTTTTGTGCATGACTAATCCATGCATGCAGGTTGGAAATGCACCTGATACAATCAAGAACAAGCCACATTGGACAATCAAACACCAAAGGAAGCTAAATCACCAAATATGGGTGGACAAAAGAAATTGAAGGATTATGGAATCCCATTCAGCATGGGGTTTCAGTCAGGTATTCTTAGACCAGCAATTGAAACAAATAATTTTGAAATTAACCCTGTACTAGTGAATTTGATACAACAAAACCAATTCATTGGTTTCACCACTAAAGATCCTTCACTGCATCTCCATATTTTTCTTGAAAATTGTGATACTTTTAAAATTAATGGAGTTTCGCAAGATGCGCTACTACTACGTCTCTTTCCTTTCTTCGAGATAAGGCAAGAGCATAGTTGTACACTCTATTGTCCGCTTCAATAGCAACGTGGGATGAACTCTCACGCATTTTTCTCAATAAATTTTTTTCTCCATCTAAAACTGCATATGTTTGGAACCAGATTGTTTGTTTTACTGAGCAGGGAGGAGAATCACTTTACGAAGCTTAGGAGCGGTACAAGGAACCTTTGAGGTCGTGCCCACACCACAACCTGGAAAAGTGGTTTGTAGTTCAAACGTTTTATAATGCTTTGAATTACACGATACGGATGACTATTGGTGCCACAACTGGCGGTGCAATCATGAACAAAAGTGTTGATGAAGCGTACGATCTAATTTGAAGGTATGACACAAAACTACATGCAATGGGGCAATAAACATGCTGCATCAAGATTGATCCAATCGCAACACCAACTCCCTCAACAACAACAGTCGTACCAAGCACCATGGCCATCATTTCAACAACAACAACAACAACAACCGTACTGGCCACCACATCAATGACAAAATCAACCCGAACAATCCAACATCGAGCACATGCTAGAAGCTTTTCTAGCAAATCAAGAGAAGGAAAATGTTACACTTAACCAGAAGATCGACTCCATCTCTACGTACGTTCGCATACTCGAGACTCAATTCATGCGAATGGCCAATCCCGCACCAATGATTTCTAACCCTCTTCCTTCTCAACCTATCAACTCTCGTGATTTTGAACATATTAATGTTATATCTTGTGTTCATACTGTTGATTTGAATGGTGCAGGAACTTTTCAAAGAGAGAAGGTGCAATTGGAACCAATGAAAACACCAACCAAGGATTTGACGCCGATAACCGAACTAAAGCATGATGATCCACCTACGCCGGCAAACGATCTCGGTAAGGATGAACAATCAAAAGAAACATAATTAGGTAATAATGAGGTAACATATGTTTCTCAACCGACTCCATCTTTTCCAAGTTGTTACTCCAGCCTAATTCTAATGACAAATCCTTTGATATATTGAAAAAATTGAATGTGACTATGCCTTTTGCTGATCCTATCACTGAAATTCCTTCATATGGAAAATTCTTAAAAGAAATTCTTACAAATAAAAGGGATTTGGATGACTTAGAAACAGCTCAAATTGATATATGTGAGGGTACAATTGCTTTTCATATGGGGAATAAGAAAGTATTGTTTAAACTGCCTGAAATTGCTAACTGTCCTATGTATGAGGACACCACATGCAGGATAGACCCTCTTGAAATTGTATCATAGGGTAAACAAATTGGAAATGATGCTATTGATGAAAACACAAAGACGATCAATAAAAAGGATGATCATGCTACTACAAACACATCATCATTGCCTAATCAACTCTCAATGGTAAGAAACCATGACAATTCTTGCGTGAACAAGGTACCAATTCTCACACCTCTTCCTTTCTCGGTGAAATATATGCTTCTTGATTGAGATAAACATAATCCTATGCTTGTAGATGCCAACATAACTGATAAACCATCAAGCACATTGATCAATACATTAACACTACATCGTAAGGCATTAGGATATTCCATTGATGATTTAATTGGTATTGAGCCTCAACACCGATTAAACCTAGCTACGATGAAAATTGAAAAATCTGAATTGCTAGACAATAGACTTAGTTCTCCCAATGCACCAAACATTCAAAATCACTATTGGGAACCTCCATAAAGATGATGCTTGGGTCTACGTCGAGCGGGACGTTAAATCAGCACTCGTCGGGAAGCAACCCGATGCTTTTTCTTTGTTTTATTTTTCTTTTCTTCTTTCTCTTTCTTTTCTTTCTTTTCTTTTTCTTTTTCAGGGCCAACCAAATTTAGGTTACGACATTCAGGCCCACATCACATCTTCCTCGAAAAAAAAATTTCGTGATGGACTGGGCCTTACACGTGATAAGTTGATGTGCACACGCCTCGCCTTAAGATGCGTGCATGAAGTTTGGTCCCGATCTTCCGTTGTAGGAGAAATTCGTGGATAAATGTGAATTGTGACCTTGACGAAGGGGCGGGTAACCATGATCCAACACGCGACCAGCAACCTCACAATCGCTAAACCACTCCTCAATTGGTTATCAACTGAGCAAAGCTAGATTGACCTATTCACGAAGAACAACTCAAGTAAATCAATAAGAAAAGCAAGAGCAACAGTGGAAGGATACCAATACTCAATAATCTGAATTATGAGTTGAACATTGAGACTTCAAATTGTACAAGTCAGCAAAGGCACGAGAATACAATTTGTATATCAACGAAGTCTCTCTAAAACTAAGACCATGCCTTCTATTTTATAGAGGATGGTGTTTACAAAAGATAGAATGTTTAAACTAGAACTCAAATCTTAATCTAATTTGAAACAGAATAAAGTCCTAACATACTATAAGAGATAAAAGGAATCCGGAACTATTTCTCACGAATCCGGACTGGACTCTTTCCTCTCATGCACTTGACATTCTTTCAGGTCTCCTGGTTGCATACGATGTCGGATTTCAATGATTCTTGATGCGTTGGAAAGATCTTTCGAATACCTTTCCAAAAGTACTCATATGACTGACTCAGAAATCTATGATGAAATTGGTGCTTGGTAAAAATCTCTGAACAAACATCCAATCATCGCTTGGTCGGCAGACTGTATGGTCCTCAGGCTGCGACCATGTGCTTCTGACCATGGGCTGCGACCTTGGGCGGTGCTGCGACCTCGAGCCTTTCTGGTCGAGAGCATAGTTCTTCTAATCGATTGCTCATGCTAAGGATGTCCTCATCATTCTCCCCTTCTTGAAAAGGTCTCATCCTTGAGTCCGACAACGTAGAACCGAAGGACGGAGAAAGGATCGTAACGTTGAATGTGATGCGAAGGATGTCCTCATCATATGATATGGTACTTGCTTCTTCTCAATATTCACATACCAGTATGGAGGACGATTAGGCAAGGCTGCCCCTAGAATGAGGTCGATTTGATGCTCTATCCCTCGCAATGGTGGCAGCCCCGCAGGTATCTCAGTTGGAAACACGTCCTCAAATTCCTGCAGTAAAGAAACAACCGAAATGGGCAAAGTAGAGGGTAAAGCATTAGTCGAAAAGAGAGTGTCTTTGCACACAAGCACAAAGCACTCTTGGGGATGGATTTCGAGCTATTGCATCTCACGTTTGGTGGCTAACAGAACCTGTCCCTTAAGATGAACCTCTCTTTTCTTTTCACTCTTTTCTTTCTTTGACACCTTGATTCAATCACAAAAATCTATTAAGTAAATCTCTCTCAAAATAAGCAGGTACAAATCTAGACCTCATCAAGAGCTTCAGATCATTCCAAGTGTGAGGAGCTTGTCGTGGTATTGAGAATACCCCGACAGGTTTTGAAGACGATCCTAGCGGGATTTACGCGACGCGGGTTGACCGAGCGACCGGTCCCCCCCCGCCGGACAAACACAAGAAAAGACATGAGGATTTATACAGGTTCGGGTCCCGGTGGGGGCCCTAGTCCTGTCGACGCGCTCCGGACCGGAGTCGGCTGGGGAGGCTCTCTCCGGGGGAGAGGCTTCCGGAGCACGTCTGTGAGATTAGCTATTCCAAATAATAATGAGTAGTCCCTTTACAACAGAGGGGTACAAGGGCTATTTATAGCCCCAAAAAGCAGCAAAAAACCTAAACTACCCCGGAAGCCACCATCGGATTGAAGGGTAGGACCGTCCTTCTCCCGGTCAAACGTCTTGGATGCTTGACAGGTGGTCGCTGATTCCCAAGGCGTCCCTCGCGTGACCTGCACGTGATAAACAAACAGGGATTTTACCTTTTAGGAGGGCGATGACGTCCGGGACCCCTTCCGGAGAGCAGGGTCCCGGGAGCCTAAAAGGCGGCGCCCGGGACTCGCCCGGGGGGCAAGGTCCCGGGAGCCTAAAAGGCGGCGCCCGGGGCAGGCGCCGGGGGCCACTGTCCCCGGGCGAATGGCGGCGCCCGGGACTCGCCCGGGGGGCAAGGTCCCGGGGGCCAAATGGCGGCGCCCGGGACATGCCCCGGAGGCACGGTCCCGGGAGCCTAAAAGGCGGCGCCCGGGGCAGGCACCGGCGGCCACTGTCCCCGGGAAAATGGCGGCGCCCGGGACATGCCCCGGAGGCACGGTCCCGGGAGCCTAAAAGGCGGCGCCCGGGGCAGGCACCGGAGGCCACTGTCCCCGGGCAAATGGTGGCGCCCGGGACCCGCCCGGGGGGCACGGTCTCGGGGGCCAAATGGCGGCGCCCGGGGCAGGCACCGGCGGCCACTGTCCCCGGGAAAATGGCGGCGCCCGGGACATGCCCCGGAGGCACGGTCCCGGGAGCCTAAAAGGCGGCGCCCGGGGCAGGCACCGGAGGCCACTGTCCCCGGGCAAATGGCGGCGCCCGGGACTCGCCCGGGGGGCACGGTCCCGGGGGCCAAATGGCGGCGCCCGGGGCAGGCACCAGCGGCCACTGTCCCCGGGAAAATGGCGGCGCCCGGGACATGCCCCGGAGGCACGGTCCCGGGAGCCTAAAAGGCGGCGCCCGGGGCAGGCACCGGAGGCCACTGTCCCCGGGAAAATGGCGGCGCCCGGGACATGCCCCGGAGGCACGGTCCCGGGAGCCTAAAAGGCGGCGCCCGGGGCAGGCACCGGAGGCCACTGTCCCCGGGCAATCATGAAGTTACCTGGACTTGACCGCGTGGAGATTTCCCCCAACAGCAGCCCCCCATGCCCTCCGGGGACGAAGCTTGAGCCCCCGGAGGGAATGGTTACGGTAGCGGGAAAATCTCCGGGTGAAACCTCCGGACGAAAATCACCGGACCCCCGGCGACGCTTCGGTTTCTGTGCCGGGCGCTTTATGGCCGCGCCATTTTTGCAATAAATGCACGCGCGGTTCGAACCGGTGTCTCGGTTTACGCGCCCGTCCCTTCGTTTCCCGCGCACGATTTGAATTTCAGTGGTCCAGATTGCTCCGAGGGGGCCACGTGGCGCGCATCTAGATCTCGGCCAGCCTCTATAAATAGGGCCTTAGGGGGCCCCGGAAGCTCATTCCAAATCTTCAACTCTAACTTCAGCTCTCCCGGTAGCGCTCTTCCGGTAACTTCTCCGGTAGCCTTTTCCGGTAGCGAGCGTCCGGGAGTTGTAGACGTAGCCACCTGAAAACTTAGCCACCGAAAAACAAAGAACTGACCTAATGGCGCCCAAAGGTCGAGCGAAGACCACGGAGGTGCCCCCGGAGGAAATCCCTGTGGATTTCCTCTGGGCCTCCGAGTTCTCGGCCTCGAACGCAGAGTCCCTGGTCAAGAAGGGCGTCGTCGAAGAGGGGGACATCCGGGTCCCCCTAAAGAAGGACGGAGCCCCCCGCCCCAGGCCCGGAGAGGTTGTGGCCTTTCAGGCCTTCCTCGAGGCAGGGCTCCGGCTCCCGGTGCACCCGATGCTCCGGGAGTTCCTGAAGGAGTACGGGGTGGCGCTCAACCACCTCATCCCCAACGCCCTCGTCCGGATGGGTCTCTTCATCTGGCTGTACGAGACGGCGACCGGGCGGGAGCCCACCCTCCACGCCTTCCGGTACTTTTATGAGCCGGCAGCGCGGAGCTCCCACCTGGTGAAGGGAGGACCGAAGTCCCCCTTCGGCTCGGTGATGGTCCAGATGCTGCCCTCCAGGGTGGCGGACTACCTAGCGGCGGCCTCCCGGGACCACTGGGGGGACTGGCTCCGGAGGTGGTTCTACCTCCGGGTCCGGGACGAGGCGGTGGTCTACGCCCCGGAGCCTCCCACCTACAGCCGGTCATCCGCACCGAAGCCGCCGGTGTGGACTGACGAGGAGTTCGAGCTCCTCGGGAAGGTGGTGCTGACGAAGAAGGCCCGCTCGATGCGGGACGCCGCGGAGGAGCTGGCGCTCCTGCGGCTTTCCCCCTTCTCACGCGGGGAAAGGGGGATCGGCATGGGCCCGGAGCAGCGGCCTCCGGTGAAGCCGGTGACGCGGCGTAAGTCCCCTGCATTTTCGTACTTGCAGTTTTTTATGAGAAATTGACTAACTTTTTACCTCTTGCAGTGCGCCCGTACCCGGCGGCGAGGGACAAGGCGGAGCACCTCCTGGGGAGGTACTTCGCCGACGAACACGAGCGCATCGTGCGCCTCGTGGGGGAGGGGCCTCCCCGGAACCTGGTGGCCGAGGCCTACGGACTCAGGCTTCCGGAGAGGAAGCCCCTTCCCACCCCCGGGTCTCATAAGCGGGGGAAGGATGCGGCCGGGGGCTCGGAGCCCAAAAGGCTCCGGGTCCAAAAGACCCCCGCCCCGACGACGACGCCGGCAACGACGCCGGTGAGGGCCCGGGACGCGGCTCCCGGAGCCGAACATGCTCGGGCGGCGCCCCGGGCAGAGGCGACGCCTCCGCCCCCGGGGGCCCCCGTCGAGGCCCGGGGGAAGGAGGTGGTTACCGGCGGGGCGGGGTCCGATTCCGCGGACTACGCCCCGTCGCCAGTTCGAGTGACGCTCCTCTCGCCTCTCCCGGCGGCATTGTCGCCGGAGAGGCTGGAGGTGAGGTTCTCGGAGGCGGCGCCTCCGTGCCTCTGGCCGGTTGATGAGGAGGGGGGGAGCCCCTCAGTCTTCGAGGTCCCCCCGGAGCAGGAGGCTCCGAGGGCCCTCCGGCCTGGGGCGGGGAAAGGCCCGATGATCCCCCCCCGGGTGGAGATCCCTGCCCAATCCTCGTCTTCATCGTCCTCGGAGGAAACTTCGTCGACGAAGACGCCGGCGACGACGGCCGTGCTCCCGGACTCCGAGGTCCGGGGGCCCTCTCCCGGCCACAACAGGGGCGCCGGGCAAGATACCTCTCTGCTTCCCGCCGGGGAGGTGGCCCGCTGCGCGGAGGGCCTGCACAGCCGGAAGGTGCAGGCCTTCGTAGCGGGGGGAACGCTCCACGAGCGTTTTGAGGGGCTCGAGTCCCTCGGAGCCCAGGTAGCCCGAGCTCTTATGATTTGTCCTGCACTTAAGATTTTTCTAACTCTTTATGTATTTTGTAGGTAGCGACTGTTACCTGGGGGCTTGAGCAGCGGGTCACCCGGCTGCTCAAGGAGGCGGAGAGCCGGGCCGCGGCTTGCGTGGAGCAGCGGGAAGCGGCCCTCCGGGAGCGGGACGAAGCTCTTGATGAGCTGTCCCGGGCCCGGGCCCAGGTGCACCTTTCGGAGGGCGCCTACATCCGCCTCCGAGAGGAGGCCAAGGTGAGGGAGAAGGCGCCTCCGGGAGCTTTAGGCGTGGGGGCCTTAGGTTCGTAGAAAATCCCCCGGGTTAGGACCCGGGTTGTATCATTTCCGAAACCCACCGGAGGGGGAAGATGTCCTCCGGGTTTCCCGATCAATAAAGCACGTTGTTGTTGTTTCCTTTTATTGCGCCTCTTTATTTTCTTCTTGGATGGTCTGGACGACTCATCTTAACAAGGATGAGCTAAGTTTCTTCGTGGGTGGTGCGGTCGACACCCGGGGGTTCCTTATCCCCCCCCCCCCGCCCACAGCGGGCCGGAGAATAGCTCCGCGCGCTGTGGGGGCAACAAGGCCCCCGGGGAGGAAGACACCTGTAGCATAGGAAATTTTCCAAGTTAGAAAATTTTAAAGCGAGGTTTTCAAGGGGAAGACCTTCCGGGAGATAATCATCCGGTCGCCGTGAGAACGGGGAGCCGGGAATAAGGCCTTAGGCGGAAGGAATGTCCAAGAGAACCCGATGGGATTTCCAGGGGCGAGCTTCCTGGGAGACTCTCGTCCGGTCGCCGTAAGAACGGGGAGCCGGGAATAGGGTCTTCGGGGGAGGAAACGCCCGAGAAATCCGACTCTCCGAGAGACAATCGTCCGGTCGCCGTGAGAACGGGGAGCCGGGAATAACGTCGACTCCCGGGGGAGGAAGATAGATCCAATCAAGCCGCAAGGGGCTGATCTTCCGGTCGCCGTGAAAACGGGGAGCTGGGAATAACGTCGACTCCCGGAGGAGGAAGATAATCCAGAAAGCCATTAGACGTCCCGCTGAGGAGAGCGTCTACTCCCGGAGGAGGAAGTGCCTGAAGACGGGTCTTGAGTATTTGGGTAGGGGACTAGTCTCCCAAAGTGACTCGTTACCGTGGCCGCTGGGGACCGGGTTGCCGCTTACACCCTCAGTCCACGAGGGCTGATCGTAAGCCGCCCTACGGGAGTGCAGGCTCCGTTGTAGGGACTTGTTGGGGCTGGCCCACTTCCTCGCGGGGAGGGCATCCTCGCGGGGAGGGCATCGCCGCTAGGGGCGGCAAATAAGAACCTGTAGTGAGACAGTTGGAGAACAAAGGCTATGCATTTATTAACAAAATATACAAAGCCCCCCCCTGCGAAACCGCGAAGGGGGGGGGGGGGGGGGGAAAAGGAAGCTACAGTGTCCCTCCTCCCCCTCCAGCGTGATCGCTCCGGGGGAGGGGACAGGCCCGTAAGGCTAGACGTAGAACTTGCGAAGTAAACGCAAGTTCCAGGTGTGCTTCAGCTCCTGCTCTTGAAGGTTGGAGAGCTTGTAGGCCCCCGAGCCTAGGACAGCGGAGATCCTGTAGGGGCCCTCCCATTTGGGGGAGAGCTTACCCTGGGCTTGGGGGTCTGTGACGCGCTTGAGGACAAGGTCCCCAAGGCGGAAAGCTCTCTCGCGCACGCGCTGGTTGTATGTGCGCGACATCTCGCGCTCGTAGATGGCGTGGCGGAGGAGCGCTCGGTCGCGTTCCTCCTCCACGAGGTCGATTTCCAGCCGCCGGTTGTCTTCGTTGGCCCGGTAGGCTGCGGTCGTGGCTCCGTTCAGGAGCTCGACCCGCAGCGACCGGAAGCCGATCTCCGGGGGGAGGACTGCCTCCGCCCCGTAGACCAGGGAGAAGGGAGCACGCCCTGTGGCCCGGGACGGGGTCGTGCGCATCGAGCAGAGGATGCTAGGGAGCTCCTCTGCCCACGCGCCCCGCTTGGAAGCGGTTTGCTCGAGTCTCCGGTGTAACCCCTGTAGGATTACGCCATTGACCCTCTCGACGGCCCCGTTGCTTTGAGGATGGGCCACTGAGGCGAAGTGGATGATGATCCCCAGGCCTTCGCAGAATTCCCGGAAATAAGCCGAGTCGAATTGGGTCCCGTTGTCCACGGTGATTTCCCGGGGGACACCAAAACGGCAAACGACGTTTTTCCAGAAAAACCGCTGAACGGCCCGGGAGGTGATGCTAGCCAAGGGCTCCGCCTCAACCCACTTTGTAAAGTAGTCGACCGCGACTACCGCATACTTGTATCCTCCGGGCGCTGGGGGGAAGGGCCCTAAGAGGTCCATCCCCCAGCGCACGAAGGGCCAAGTGATGGGGATAGTCCGCAGCGCTACAGGGGGGAGATTTGAGCCCTTGGCCATCTTCTGGAATGCTTCGCACGCGGAGACAAGGTCTCGCGCGTCGCGCATGACTGTAGGCCAGTAGAAGCCCTGCCGAAGGGCCTTGGCGGCGATGGCACGCGGGGCTAGGTGGGAACCACAGCTCCCCGCGTGAATGTCCTCCAGGAGTTGAAGTCCCTCTGACCGGGGGAGGCAGCGCAGGAGGGCTGAAGCCCCCCGCTTGTAGAGCCTTCCCTCCAGCAGGAGATATGCCCGGGCTTTGGCCCGGAGGAGCTTAGCCTCGGTCTCGTTGGGAGGGTCCCCCTCCCCCTTGATGAAGGAGATGAGGGGATCCATCCATGATGACGGCCGGACGATCTCGGCGACCTCCGGGACCGGAGGCTCGGGGCCTGCGTCCGGGGAGGCCACCGAGGGCTTCGTGATTGTTTCCAAGAAGGCCCCCTTGGGGAGCGTCTCCCGGGCGCTTGCCGCCCGGGCCAAGGCATCAGCCCGGTCATTCTCCCTTCGCGGGATGTGCCGGGCCTCAAGGCCGTCGAAGTGTTTCTCCATCTTCCGTACTTCCTGCAAGTAAAGACTTAAATTTGCGTCATGGCACAGGTAAGACTTGTCCATTTGGCAGACAACGAGCTGAGAGTCTCCCTTCACTAGTAGGCGCCGGATCCCTAGGGAGCGCGCGAGGCGCATCTCGAGGAGCAGAGCCTCGTATTCGGCGACGTTGTTGGTTGCGGGGAACTCGAGCCGCGCGGCGTACTCGAGCTCCTTCCCCTCGGGGCTCCGGAGGACTACCCCCGCGCCAGCCCCAGCGAGACACAGCGACCCATCAAACAGCAGGGTCCAATGGTCACTGCGTCGGGGCGGCACAGGGAGATCTTCGTCCCCGGACCCAGAGGCGGGAGTCCACTGCGACGAAGTCGGCGAGGACCTGCGACTTGATTGCGGAGCGTCCGGTAAGGGACAGGGAGAAGGGGGCAAGCTCGGCCCCCACTTCCCAATCCGGCCGGTGGCTTCTTTATTCCGCAGTACCTCCCCCAGGGGGAGGGACGACGCGACGGTGATGGGGTGCCCCAGGAAGTAGTGCCGGAGCTTCCGGGACGCCATGAGGAGAGCGTAGCAAATCTTCTCCATCTCCGTGTACCGAGTCTTGGCCTCTTGGAGGGCTTCACTGACGTAGTACACGGGACGTTGCTGCCCCCCTTGCTCCTTCACCAAAACCGCGCTGACGGCGACGGGGGTCGCGGCGAGGTAGAGGAGCAAGGGCTCTTCCGGAGACGGACTCACGAGCATTGGAGGGCGCGAGAGGTACTTCTTGAGGTCATTGAAGGCTTCCTGGGCCTCGGGGGTCCAGCGGAACCCCTCGAGCCCTCGGAGGATCTTGAAGAACTGGAGGCCCCGCTCCCCCGAACGAGAGACGAAGCGGCTGAGCGCGGCCAGGCGGCCGGAGAGCCGCTGGACATCTTTGACGGAGCGCGGCGGGGGCATGTCTAGGAAGGCCCGGATCTTCTCGGGGTTTGCCTCAATGCCCCGCGGGGACACGAGAAAACCCAGGAGCTTCCCCCCGCGCACCCCGAAGGCGCACTTCTCCGGGTTGAGCTTAAGCCCGAACGCGCGGAGGTTGCGGAAGGTCTCTGCGAGGTCGTCGATGTGGGAGGCTGCACGGGAACTCTTGACGACTGCGTCGTCTACGTAGACTTCGACTTTGCGGCCGACTTGATCTTTGAAGACCAGCGTCATCAGGCGCTGGAAGGTGGCTCCCGCATTCTTGAGCCCGAAGGGCATGTGGCGGTAGCAGAAGGTTCCGGGGGGGGAGCCGCCACCCCGGGCGCCTTGATTAGGTTGATGCTTCCTATTGTGGCAGCAGCTCGCTCGTATAGAGCACGGGCCATGTCTTGGTCCCCCCGGACGTTGATCACGCCATGCGGCCCGGGGATCTTCATGCACAGGTAGTTTTGGTGGGTGGCAGCCCCCAGCCGATTGATCGTAGTCCTCCCCATAATCACATTGTAGGAGGAGGGGAGGTCCACTACGTTGAAGCGGACTAGCTCGGTCCGGTAGTTCTCCGGGGTGCCGAAGGTGATCGGGAGATCTACCTTGCCCACGGGGTGGATCGCCTTCCTCG
Source organism: Pharus latifolius (assembly GCA_019359835.1). Lineage (NCBI taxonomy): Eukaryota > Viridiplantae > Streptophyta > Magnoliopsida > Poales > Poaceae > Pharus > Pharus latifolius. The sequence goes on from CM033322.1 coordinate 72,397,142, forward strand.
GGACAAACCCTTGCAGAGGCCCTACCGCTGGTTGCAGGAGCTTCTCATCCACCTGCATTTCCTTGAAGGTTTTGAGGAACAGGACGTCGGCGGAGCTTCCGCCGTCCACGAGGATGCGGGCCAAGTGGCAGTTGTAGATTGTCGCGGAGACAATGAGCGCGTCGTCGTGGGGGAAGCGAACCCCTCGCGCGTCTTCCGCCGTAAAGGTGAGGGGGACGTCTGACCACTTGGGCGGCGCGGACGCGTGTAGCACCCCCACTACCTTAACTTCTCGCGCGTACTCCTTGCGCTGGCGCTTGGAGTCCCGCCCGGAGGCGGACCCCCCTACGATGACGTTGATGCGGCGCTGAGAAGTTTGAAAGGGGAGAGCGTCTGAAGGCTCCCCCTCCTGCACCTGCTGCCCCCCCGCAGGAGCGGGAAGGGCCGGAACAGCTGGCCGAGGGGGCAAGGAGGCCGGAGTCCCCCCCCCCTGCCCGCGCTGGTCGAGGAACGCCGCGAAGTGCTGCAGCAGCTGGTGGCAATCTCGGGTGGCGTGGGTACTGGACCCGTGGAAGCTGCACCACGGTCCTTCCCGGCTTCTCCCCGCGGGGCCTTCGCGGCCGCGAGAAGACTGTCCTCCCCCATGGCCTCTCGGCTTGGGAAAGGGGCAGTCGCCCTTCGGGGGGTCGCGCGAGCCGCCTCCGCCCTCGAGGACAAAAGTGTCCCGAGGCCGTGGTTCACTACAGCCTCCCTGCCTGGGGCGCCTGGGGGGATCCCGGGCCCCCCACTTGGCTGGAGCAGGAGCCCCCTGGGTCTTCTTCCAGATGTCGTCTTCCTCCGCGCGAGCTTACTTTTCGAGTACGTTGAAGAGCTCGTCGGCGGAGGAGGGGCAGCTTCGAGAGAGTCTTCGGTGGAGTTCTCCCGGGAGGATCCCGCTTTTGCAGGCTTCGATCACTGTGGAGTCCGGGACGTGGGACACTTTGCTTTTTACTTGGGCAAAGCGCTTGAAGAAGCTTCTGATGGTCTCCCCGGTTCTCTGGCGCACTGTGTATAGCTGTGAACAATCCAGGGGACGTACGTAATTTCCCTGAAAGTTGGCGCAGAACTCCCGCTTCAGCTGCGAGAAAGACTTGATGGAGCCCGCCTTCAGATTGTAAAACCAGGAGCGGGCAATGCCGGTGAGGTAGAGGGGGAAGACGTTGCATTGGACGCTCTCGTCCCCCCCCGCCGCGGAGATGGCTGTAGAGTAGATCTGCACGAACTCGTAAGGGTCCGCCTCGCCATTATAATGTTCGATGTGCGGGGGACGGTAGGGCCGCGGCCATCGGATGCTGCGGAGTCTTCGACACAGAGGCTGGTTCGCCCCCTGCACTTCCCGGGGGAGCCCCAGTGACTGTCTTCTTTAACGGGGGACGCCCCCTCGTTATCCGAGTCAGGTAGCGGCCCAAGAGGGCCGCCAGAGTGGTGGTGACGACGCTTCTCTTCCGGGCCGGGACTGATTTCCCGGACGTCCGGGCTTCCCTCCGGGGAGGATGGTTCTTCGGCTGGTCTCTTCCCCCGACCGGTGCGAGAGCGAGGCTCCCTGCGACAACGACCGGGGGAAAGCCCTTCCCCGCGGCTGGGAGAATGCATTCGCTCGACCTCCCCCCGGGAGAAGCGGACCTGCTTCACCGGGGGAGGGAGCTCCTGCACTGTAGCAGCCGGCCCGGAAGCTACCGGGGCCTGCTGGGGGGAGCCCCCTGCGACGGCCCCCGGGACCGGAAAGGGGGGAGCCCCTGTACCATCCGGAACCGGGGAGGGGGCGCCCGGAGTGGCGTTTGGATCCAAAGAGGGGGCCCCTGCGGCAACGACCGGGACCGGAAAGGGGGAAGCCCTTGCGACATCCAGAACCAGTGGGGGGTGAGCCCCCTCGGCGACGTCCGGGGTTGGGGAGCCAATGCGGGGGGAAATTCGCTGAGGCATGGAGCTGCTCTGTCGACCGGCCCCGGTGCGGTAAACGCAATGCGAGGGGCGGGACTGGCTCCCGGCGTAGGAATAACCCCCGGCATGAAATGACCCCCCAGCCCCGGAAGCGGGCCGGGGACGGGGTACCCTCCTGGTGCCACGAAGGGCTCGGGCAGGAAATAGCCTCCCGGCACCGGGACAGGCCCGGGTGCCGAGAAGTGTCCGGAAGTATATCCCGCGGGGGGAGGGAACCCCCCGGCGGGATCATACGGGGTAGACAGCCCCCCGGAGACCGGAGGGGCCGCCGGGTATCCCATAAACGGGGGCATGATCCCCGGATATGTGTGCGACGAAAATGTGGGGGCCGGGGGCCGCGCCAACACAGTGAGGAGCTCGTCCATAGAGCGCTGGGCGCGGAGCTGGCCCTCCACGAGAGCTTCGAGCAGAGCGTCCCGGGGAGCCGGGGGAGTCGTCGGGGGGACACTTGTCCCGGCCGAGGTCCCCGTGGTCACCGGGAACGACCTGGAGGTGGAAGCACCTAAGTTAAGAGGAAAGGAGGGAGGCGGTACCTGGGCCAGGTCGCCTCCGGAAGGGACCGCCGGGACAGCAGTGTCCCGGACGGGCGGTGCCAGGTCACCGGGACTGGCGTCACCGGGAAGGGCGCGGGCCCTTGTTCTCGGAGGAGCCATGGCGATTTGTCACGGGTCCCCACGGACGGCGCCAACTGTCGTGGTATTGAGAATACCCCGGCAGGTTTTGAAGACGATCCTAGCGGGATTTACGTGACGCGGGTTGACCGAGCGACCGGTCCCCCCCCGCCGGACAAACACAAGAAAAGACACGAGGATTTATACAGGTTCGGGTCCCGGTGGGGGCCCTAGTCCTGTCGACGCGCTCCCGACCGGAGTCGGCTGGGGAGGCTCTCTCCGGGGGAGAGGCTTCCGGAGCACGTCTGTGAGATTAGCTATTCCAAATAATAATGAGTAGTCCCTTTACAACAGAAGGGTACAAGGGCTATTTATAGCCCCAAAAAGCAGCAAAAAACCTAAACTACCCCGAAGCCACCGTCGGATTGAAGGGTAGGACCGTCCTTCTCCCGGTCAAACGTCTTGGATGCTTGACAGGTGGTCGCTGATTCCCGAGGCGTCCCTCGCGTGACCTGCACGTGATAAACAAACAGGGATTTTACCTTTTAGGAGGGCGATGACGTCCGGGACCCCTTCCGGAGAGCAGGGTCCCGGGAGGGACTCGCCCGGGGGGCAAGGTCCCGGGGGCCAAATGGCGGCGCCCGGGACATGCCCCGGAGGCACGGTCCCGGGAGCCTAAAAGGCGGCGCCCGGGGCAGGCACCGGCAGCCACTGTCCCAGGGAAAATGGCGGCGCCCGGGACATGCCCCGGAGGCACGGTCCCGGGAGCCTAAAAGGCGGCGCCCGGGGCAGGCACCGGAGGCCACTGTCCCCGGGCAAATGGCGGCGCCCGGGACCCGCCCGGGGGGCACGGTCCCGGGGGCCAAATGGCAGCGCTCGGGGCAGGCACTGGCGGCCACTGTCCCCGGGAAAATGGCGGCGCCCGGGACATGCCCCGGAGGCACGGTCCCGGGAGCCTAAAAGGCGGCGCCCGGGGCAGGCACCGGAGGCCACTGTCCCCGGGCAAATGGCGGCGCCCGGGACCCGCCCGGGGGGCACGGTCCCGGGGGCCAAATGGCGGCGCCCAGGGCAGGCACCGGCGGCCACTGTCCTCGGGAAAATGGCGGCGCCCGGGACATGCCCCGGAGGCACGGTCCCGGGAGCCTAAAAGGCGGCGCCCGGGGCAGGCACCGGAGGCCACTGTCCCCGGGAAAATGGCGGCGCCCGGGACATGCCCCGGAGGCACGGTCTCCGGAGCCTAAAAGGCGGCGCCCGGGGCAGGCACCGGAGGCCACTGTCCCCGGGCAATCATGAACTTACCTGGACTTGACCGCGTGGAGATTTCCCCCAACAGAGCTCTATCTCTTTGGCGGATTTGACTCCACCAAATAGAAGCATAATCAACAAACTCACTTGTGGCAGCACGTACTCGACGATCTTCTGGATATAGATGGCAACTGAATTTTTTTCGACAAGCAATTCCCAATCGAGATATGCTTCTAGATTAAACTTCCCATCAAAGCTGGGCACAGTAAATTTGATCTTTCCCAAGGCATCATCCCTTCGGGATTCATTGCGATGACGTGCATATTCCCCCATGCCTCGACGGTTTCGTGCAAGTTGTTGTTGATTAGGATCCAAAACGACTTCCTCATTATCGGCTACATAATTATCATATCTCGCTTCATTGGCGGCTTCCTAGAACGCAGTGTTCAAGTCCGCCCTTGGTTGAAGTGGAACGGCAGCCGCATCATAATTTTTGGCTTCAATTGGACCTCGAGGGAGTCAAGGTGGTGTGTGTTGTTGTGGCAGCGTCCACTCAACTTGCTCAAGTCGAACGTCCATTCTGTCAAGACGATTCTCCAAGTCGGTCATACGAGGGACTATCTGTTCGTTTAGCATCTGCCCGAAGTGACCCAACATGGCTTGAGAACGTGGAGACGACGGGAACACAGGTGGTCAATCCACGCTCTCCTCAACATTAGCATCACTATCATGCGCCGACCCTCGAGAACTTTTCAACCCTGCCATGGTTAGTGAAAACAAGAAACACAAAAATCTCCTACCAAACTATTGAATATATGTGGAACTCTCAACCTCACCAACCTTACCAACCGAAGCTCTCACCCCTCTTAATGTTTGCAATTAGCTTGCCAGGTCGTGATAACCAGAAAAGGAGATAAGTACAGCGATTGCAATGTGAGGTACGTGCGGACCAATGGTGAATATGTGGGGTTATAGGTAGGGAAAAATTATGTGTATCAAAGGAAACCAATCAGTTATCTCAGAAATTACGAAATTGAATAATAGTTCACATAAGTACTGATGAGGACATCACCAACACGGACATGAACACGACGCCTCTCACTTCTTGCACTACTTTCGCTACCCCCACTACATCGTTGAAAGATCAAGGAGGACGACGAGTCGGCATGAATCCATGTGCCGAACCATTCAAACCATCTACACCGGAGGGTCAGTACCCAATACGGAGCAACCCATGAGGTATCAAGTCAAGCCCAAGTTCAAGCCCAATTCGTCCACAAATCTGGTTCGGCCATCTAGTAGTAGCCCGACTTCAAACGGATGTCGAGGCCACGTACGGAGTCTGTTTGGGGTGAATGAGCACTTTACGGAGAAGCCCATGATGCCATCTTTCCAACGGATCTGGTCCCACTGCCAAATTCCATCTGGATCACCCACAATCGACGAAACAATTTGCAGACAGATTCTGCTGGATGCTGTGCCACCTCTACTTTGGGCCCAAGGCCCGTGTATCTCTAGGGTTACGTGGGGGTGGGTTCTCTGGCCGGTGGCCTACCTCTGGCCGCCATACTCCTGCTACATATAGCCGCCACCCCTATTGTTTTTTTTAGGTTATTTGCTACATTGTTCTCCCATTGTGCGAGAGACAGTTGTTCATCGAAGTAGTGTCCCTGGACCTGGTTTGATGAAAGATAACCTCAATTTGTTCATTCTAAAATGCAGAGTGCTTTGCATCTTGTTCTTGCTCGTTTCTTCTACTGCGTGCAGGAATTAACCTTCGTGGTAAGGTCACTAGTACAGAAATATAGTCTACTAACCCTTATCTTGTAACCGTTATTAGCGATTTAGAAGAAAACCGTTAGAAAAGGTGCCTCGCAGACGTAAAAGGCATAAGAGAGGCATTTTTACTATCGGTTTGTATGAAATTTACCGATAGAAGAAGCAGAATAATTTACTCTATCGGTGATGAACATATTTACCGTAAGAAGAGATGCATAAGTACTGACGGCAGACTGTTGTGTACTGTTAGAAGAGTTCAACTTCTACAAATAGATTTATTCTATCGGTACTGCATGTTTATACCGTTAGAATAGATCCCAAAATTACTATCGGTAGGCTGTTGTGTACCGTTAGAACTGTTCATCTTGTACAAATAGTTTTATTCTATCGGTACTGTATGTATATACCGTTAGAATATTTCACAAATTCCTATCAGTAGGCTGTTGTGTACCGTTAGAACCGTTCGCCTTCTAGAAATAGCTTTATTCTATCGGTGTTGTATGTATATACCGTTAGAAGATTTCACAAATTCCTATCGGTAGGCTGTTGTGTACCGTTAGAACCGTTCGCCTTCTACGAATAACTTTATTCTATCGGTACTGTATGTATATATTGATAGAATATTTCAAAAATTCCTATCGGTAGGCTGTTGTGTACCGTTAGAACTGATTTAGTACTATAAATACCCGGGTATGGCTCTTCCATTCGAACAGTTCCTCGGGCGCTCGTAGCCCTAACCCGTAAGCTCCATGGACGGCCGGCACACCTCCACTGGCGACCGCTGCACTTCCGCACCTCCATCGATGCCCACTAGATTTCGGCATGGCAATCAAGGTATGTAAAATTTCGGCAATATTGTTAGATTATTCTAATCTGATTATGGCAATTATCCTGCAATTTTTGTATCCTTCATTTTGGTGTGTCTTCTTTTCAATATGATTATGTACGGTGTCTTGTTCCTGTTTTTACTAAAACAACTAAATAATATCATTGTGGGACAGATAATGTTCAATTGTTTGCTGATCCTATCAAATGAAGAAAATTATCAGGATATTTGCAAGACAAACGCTAGCTAACATAGTCAAATGCCAATAAGAGTATAAATGTAATATCTTCATCTCTCAGTAGGTTGCTCAATGCCAACTTGGACTTAGTTAATATCTTCTTTTCAATTGAAATTGAAAGATCATGAAATTGAAGATGAAATTGAAAGATCATAAAATTGAAATTGAAATTGAAAGATATTTGTAATTGAAATTGAAATTGAAAGATCATTAATATCAAGATATTTACAAATATCATGAGATACACAAATATCTTGATCTCTCTGTAGGTTGTTCAATGTCAATAACATAGTTAAATGCCAACTAGCTTGCTCAATGATCAAGTGCATTTAAAAAGTTCATTAAATAATTAATATATGTATATTGGTAAGGTAATTTTTTCTGATGAAATAGAGTAGAAATGTAATATCTTGATCTCCAGTTGCAAGTTGATGTTACTATGACGAAGCACAACCTAACATTCAGTTGTTAGTCTTTCTCAAATAGGGAGTCATTTAGGAAATAGTAAACAATGTTAATTTGCTCTAGAATGCCTATTTATGATATGTGCAGGTCCTTGGATGATGCTCATGAGGGGCAACGTATTTCACGATTCTTCGTCGCAGTACGCTACCTACGTTGGCTTGTTGGCGAAAGAAAGGGTGAAGATCACCGTCGAGAGCTGGAAGGACGTGAAGGGCGAGATCTTAGTTGGCTCGGTCGAGAAGATCCTTAAGCCTGGGTGTTTTTCAAATCAGGACCTATAGAAAGCATCTTACATTTGTATCGGTGATTTCCTCGGGCTCAGACTCGATCAAATCAACTCAACTCAACTCAGTAATATAAGCCTTGGTTTGCCTCCATTCCTTCAAGAAAATGGAAGAGGAAACCACTTATATTGCTGAGTTGAGTTGAGTTGAGTTGATCGAGTTTGAGCCCGAGGAAATCACCAATACAAATGTAACTCGACACCAGTTCCAGCTCCTCGGGCGTCTTTGAACTGAACTCCTATGGTTAAGTCAAATGTGGTTCAGACATTATCTGTTTCGGATGAATGGATTTGTGATGTATCAGGTCTAACTTGTAGTCGGTAGTTACATTGTCGCAACTTGCAAAGGTTCTCTTTTATGTAAAATGTATGGGCCATTGGGTCCTCGTGACGATATGTTGTTAATTTCAGACGTGACTTTTCTAATATACATCGAATGTGTGAATTGTTGTATTTGTATATTGTTGTATATTTGTGTATCATGTATTGCTATTTGGGACATGAACTTGAATGTGTACATGGGATCGAGTATTTGTGTATTTCATTGTATTGGTAGGTAGGTGTACATGTGTATTTGTACTGCTGTTTCAGACATGCACTTGAATTTATGAACTGGGATGTGTATGTTTGTACCTAAATTGCTGTGTCATGCATGAATCAGCTGCTTGCTTTTGTTTCAGCCATTAACTAGAATGAGTTTAAATAGTACTCATTTTTTATGTTTCCTCTTGCATTTTCTTGAAGGAATGGAGGCAAACCAAGATCTCATGTAAGTAGAGATTTTTAATTTCTTTGGCAAGATGAAGTACCAGGTACCTAAGAAAAGTATTTTTGTGTCTCCTAGTTAATCTACAAATTAGCATCTCTTGAAATATTTCTTTATCTTCTAGTTAAGATTTGTTTGATGTTACATTGTGTTTAGATATGATTATTTGAATGCTTGAACTGGTGTGCATGTGTGTACTTAGATTTTTGTGTCATGCATTACCCAGCTTGCTTTTGTTACCAGTACCTGTTCTAATGGTAAATACACATATTTACCGATAGAAAAAACACATGTATTTGCTTATGTGCCTCAGGCATGCACTTTAATGTGAGAACTGGTGTGCATGTGTGTACTTAGATTGCTGTGTCATGCATTACCCAGCTTGCTTTTGTTTCAGCCATGCACCAGTACCTATTCTAATGGTAAATACACATATTTACCGATAGAAAAGGCACATGTATTTGCTTATGTGCCTCAGGCATGCACTTTAATGTGAGAACTGGTGTGCATGTGTGTACTTAGATTGCTGTGTCATGCATTACCCAGCTTGCTTTTGTTTCAGTCATGAAGGAAAAATGCCAGGCAAACAGCCCACAAGTTGTGCATCAAGGTGAGGAACTTATCATTAATACATCAGGCAATACATTTTTCTTTAGAACTTAATGATAAGCTAGTTCACAACATTAATATATCTCAATGTTACTCCATAGCATGAGTTCTAACATGTACAGTACCTTTATACTGTAAGAACTTAATTCTTCCCTACAAATTTTCTTGCCAAAATCCCATTGCAGCCTCTTGATTCTTCAAGAGGCCTGAAACATCATTTTCCAATGCGCTGCCACTTCAAAAATTAAGCTCTAGAAAAATTTACTTGTTCTAACGGTATTTTGTGTTAGTACCATTAGACAAAGTTGGCCACTCTGACGGAATTTTCTCAAACTACCGTGAGAAAAGTGCACGTACATGTTCTATCGGTATTATTTTGTTGTGCCGTTAGAAGAAAACCATTAGTCTGACGGTATTTCTTCTTTGTACCGATAGAAAAGGCCCTCACTACTTTATTAAACATCACCCGAGAGTTTCCCTCCAGTCGAACCGTTCCAACTTATAGCACTATGTCTCTTCGAGCGCGAAAACCCCAACCCTTGCCAGTGACCACTTCCTCACTGCCGCACGACGATCGCCGCCTGGATCCTGATTCGCCACTGCCGCCGGTCCTTATTTTCGTCCTTTGCTGATCGCCACTGCGTTCTACACCGCCTCTCCATCACCATAACTAATCGCCGTAAAATACCCTAATTCGTCGTTCTTTTTCCAACGTCTTCCTTATTTGATCTTAGTGTTTTTTACACTACGGTTTTTTAACGCTATTTTCCTCCGCTCATGTTTTGGAATTAAACTAGGGTCCCTATTGTGTAGTATTTTGTAAATTACGCAGGCATTGTTGATTTAAACTAGGGTTGACATAATATGTTCCAGTGCTGTAATTAACCTATTTTGAGATTTGAAATTATCTATACTGCTGTATGTGTGATCAATTGTATCCAATTGCCATGTAATGTACTTTATATGTTGGAGGTGTTCTTAAACATCTTCTATCGGTTTCTCCTGCATTTGCCGATAGAAAAATTGTTATATTCTATCGGTAGCTCATGTGTTTACCGATAGAAAAAATTTCTGTGTCAATCTAGCCTGCTATATTACATAGGCCAAGAAACAATCAGTACCCTATTTTTTGTGTGTGTTCATTTTGTCATAAAAGTTCAACAAGTATTAAAACTTAGGATCTGGAAGGACATGAACCATGCAATGTCACATAGAAAGAATACTTTGATCAGTTTTTTACACTCTCATTGAAACCAAGAAGAATTAGTCTCCAATTAATCCTCAACTGAGTTATGGAACTCCAAGAATAATTAATTGCCACATGAACCTATTTTGAGATTTGAAATTATCTATACTGCTGTATGTGTGATCAATTGTATCCAATTGCCATATAATGTACTTTATATGTTGTTGGTGTTTATAAACATCTTCTATCGGTATCTCATATATTTGCCGATAGAAAACATTGTTATGTTCTATCGGTAGTTCATGTGTTTACCGATAGAAAAATTGCTGAACACTTCAACAATTTTTGCATGCCTTTTAGTACTATTTTCTTCGGACATCCCTTTAGCAACCCTAATTAGTCTCCAATCCTCAACTGAGTTATGGAACTCCAAGAAGAATTAATTGCCATATGTTGTCTGCTTCCTATGAAATTGTGTAGATGAAAATGCTCAAAAATAGAATCTTATCTTCTATCGGTAGTTGCTGTGTTTACCGATAGAACAAAATTTAAAATAGGTCCTTTTGCTTTGTAAAATGATTTGGTTTATGTTTCCATTAAATTTTTGATGGTTTGTTGGTGGTTTTGTAGGGAAAGACATGTCATCGTCTTCATCGGATGATAGTAGTGGTTCGACTAGGGCCAACATAATTGAAGATGTTGGTTCGTCCCAGCGCAAGAGGGTGGGGCGAGGCGCGATGACTTTGGGCCGTTTGGCCAAACGCACCGATCTTTCTTGTGAGTTCAACCAATTTGGGAGGCTGATCGGAAAGAATGCTGGGAAGTACGTGGCCTACGTTGGGCTGTTGGCGAAAGAAAGGGTGAAGATCACCGTCTAGAGTTGGAAGGATGTGACGGCGGACGAGAGGGATAGGTTGTGGGCGGAAGTGAAGGTTAAATTAACTGAAATCATTGAACTCTTTCGTAATCACGTTCTCTTGGCTTATCCTAAAGTTTAACTAACTCGTGATTAATTGTATGCATTGTTTGAAAACAGGCTAAGTAGAACATCCCCGACGATAAACCTAGGACGGCCTGCTTGAAGGACATGAATGGAACATGGAAAACCTTTAAGACCTGGCTCGTCAATACCTTCCTCTCTGCGGGCAAATCTCCTTGCGAGAAGTACCCCTTCATATCGGAGGAGGTATAGGAGGAATTCACCAAGCAGAAGGAGACCGACGAGTTAAAGGCCCTTAGCGAGAAGAATAAGGCGATGCAGAAGAGGAACGACCACCCGCATCGGGTCAGATCCCGGGGCTATGCGGGGAAGGAGGAGCAGTGGAGGAAGGAAGATGAGCAAAATTCTGTTGTCGACTCCCCTGAGTTGCCACTCTCGGAGATCTGGGATGTGAGGTGCAAGCGGTGGTGGAGGGGGAGAGGGTCCGTGTCGTCCACGGGGTCTGTGGAGTTCGCAAACCCTAGGGACGTCGAGGTTGTGAAGTGAATGGTAAGTTGGCTAACCTCGTAAACTATGTGTGCATAAGTGTATATATGTATTTGTCTCAAGAGGTAGCTTTAAATGTAACAGATCTCTTTTGAGAAGGAGGCAATGGAGGGATTGTTTACCCCGCAAAGGGAGAACGACATCCTCATCCGGGCTCTAGGAAATAAGGAGCATCTCGGGCGGACACAGACCATGGGAGCCATTGTGCCGTGGAAGGCCGGTTTCACAGATCCGGCTCCACCGAGGAAGAAGGCCCGCACTTGGAAGGAGAAGGAAGAGGACCTCTCTGAGAAGATACGGGCCGAGGTACGGGCGGAGATACGGGCTGAGGTGCAGTCTGAGGTCGCACAAATGAGGGAAGAGTTTGCACAGCTGAAACAAGCATTGCTGGCCAAGAGTGCAGATGCAGACCAGGGCGACGGTACCCCGTGGGTCGGATGAGCAGTTGCTCTTTGAAGGTCCTCGCGGATCCAGTGGATCTACTTGAGGTATTGCAAGCCTTCAGCTGTGCAATTAAGTTGATACCACTCCCATTCTGTTAGAGTTGTTTCGCTAACCTGTTTTAATTGTTACAAATTTGTAGAAGCCGGAGAGCTGCAGCCTACTGACTCACCTAGGCGACCGACAAGCAGTAGTTGCACACGGGTTCGTATATCCGTCTGGGGAGGATGTTCGGATCCACTGCATATCTCTGTGGTTGGGATTCGCAAAGGTATAGGTGGACATGGCCATGCCGGGCTACAACGATTCTGCGTTGCCAATCCCAACGGAGGAAATGCAGACACTTGCTGAGGCAATGGACTCCTACGTATAGTGGCCCAAGAAGTGTGTTCTAATACAGTAGGTAAATTCTACACATTTTAGATTACATCCTACTCAGTACACTCAACTTGCAAAATCTAACATACGTGTTCATTAATTGAAGTGGCCTGCCGGCGTACTACCAGGGGACTGCACCCCCAACTCGGGGCATGAGGGATCTCGTGCGGACCTGAACACAGCAAAGACGGCCTTGACCCCAGCCAGCGCATCCACGCCTTCACCTTAGAAGAAAGCCACCATCACCTCGCCCTTGCCTTCGAAGGTACGCGCTCAGTCCCCGGCAAAAGGCAAGGGCAAAGGCAAGGGCAAAGGGCGAAAGGGACAGCCAGAGAGGTTCAGGAACGGGTTCCCACTCATGCCGGAGGTAGCTTTGCGCAAATTGGATCGATCAACCAGAGACCTCCATGAGTGGTACCTACACCGAGCTCGGCACAACCTGAACTTCTTAGTTCCCTACAGGCCTGGGCAGTTCCACCGTGAGCCCGGGAGTATTTCGTGGCACACGAGGATCTGTTCGACCTCTACAACTAGCGGGAGCTCAATATGTACGTCCATCATACGGGCTGGAGTCCTGTGAGTTTGCTGATCCTATATATTGCTGTTTTCTAACTCTGTTTGCTAATTCTGTATTGCTGTAGTTCATTTGAAATGTAGTAACTTTCTATGCAATACTAATGTCATCCTTTGCATGCAGGTGCATGTATAGGCTAGCATTGGAGGCTGCGTATGACAAGGTGGGTTTCCTCAACCCAGAGAAAATAAGCCTCACGATGTTAGAGCACGACACCGCGCACGCTGAGCACTACATATCCAAGGCGCTGATGGCGCAGCTGGACAGGGAGTTCATTCTAGTGCTGTACCATCAAAGGTTAGTGCATTTCGTACTAATTTAACTCAATCTTGTATGTTACACCTGAGATATACTTTAAGCTAGCGGTCCTCTTTTACGTACAATGTAGGGGCCACTGGATCCTCATCGTGATCTGTCCATCGAGGAACGAGGTGTACTACCTCGATTCGATGTACGACAGATTATCGAACGAATATGTGGTCAAGGGGAATATGGAGGCGTAAGTAACATGTTTGATTTAAATTTTGACCTTACTAGCTAATGATAATACATTAACCGGCAATGCTAACTGAAACGCAGGGCTTTTGAGAAATATGTGTCCGTTGGAGGGAGGCATGCTGCACCGCAGGGCTCCCTAATAGCTTGGAAAGAATATGAGGTACTCACGAGACATTTTGTTTATTCTTAATTAGTTTATGGAAACAATAGCTAACATGTCTGCACATATGCAATTATCTCAGTGCCATCAACAGCCGCAATCGTGGGAATGCGGGTTTTATGTGCTACGCTACATGTACGACCTAGTGTGGACAAACTTTGCCCAATTCCCCCAAGTAAGCATTGATAGCTAACTCAAATTTGAAAATTGGGTGTCACGTTCAAAATTAGGTAAGTTAGTTACTCAGTATTCACACATGCTTGCAGATCGCCATGTCCAAAGACCAATACGAAAATGCAAAGATTATAGATCTCCGACAAATCTGGGCTCAATATGTTATGGAGGAAGTTGCGCCCAACCAACCGCCATGACAAGCTTTTCGCTCACTTGTTGTCAATTTTCTCTTTTTTGTGTACTCTGTGCATTGTTTATATATAGTCTTATTGGTTAGTATTTGTTTATATATACTCTGTGCATAGATTTGTCTATATTGGATTGTAATGTGTATTGGTTCGTATATATGTGAATAAATTGTATATGTGAATGTACCCTTCTTTGCATCTGTACTGTATTGCATCTGTACGTATATGTGAATGTACTGTATTGTGAATGTATTCTTCTAACGGCTAAATAGCAAACAGAGTTAGAAAACAACAACATTTTTTCTATCGGTACACACTTACTTAACCGTTAGAAGAGTGCAACTTTTCCTGTCGGTAAACTCGTACACAACCGTGAGAGTACTATGATTTTGTCTCATGGTAAACTCTTAATTAACCGTTAGAAGAGTGTTAGTATTTCTATCGGTAAACTCATTCATAACCATGAGAATACTATCTATTGTTCTATCGGTACACTCTTACTTAACCGTTAGAACAGTGTAACTTTTCTGTCGGTAAACTCATACACAACCGTGAGAGTACTATCCTTTTTCTCACGGTACACTCTCATTTAACCGTTAGAAGAGTGTAAGTATTTCTATCGGTAAACTCATTCACATCTGTCAGACTAGAATGGTTTTTCTACCGATTGTCACCGAAAATGCCATTAGAATAGTGCACTTCTTCTAACTGTTATTTACCGTTAGAAAATGACCTATCTTGTTCTATCGTGTTTATCTCTAATGGTACAAAAACCGATAGTAGAAGTGTGTTTTTGACTGATAGAAGAAAGCTTTTCTGTACTATTGGGTCATCTGGGCGTGAGCACGGTTGATAACGATAGGTGTGTGGGTGTAGTGATTGGAAGGACTCAATCCCCGCTGATTGGAAGCCTTGAAATGTGAACGTCTCTGTTTTGCAAAGTAAAACCTATCAGAAGATCGGGCCGCTGTCGCATCAAGTACTAGTCCTAAATGCTGATCAATCAATGAAAGACTTGGTGTCTAGCAACAGGCTAAAATACTTAAAAGATTTTCTTTTTCCTCAATTGACTAAATACTCTCTCTTTTTTTATCCTTTCTTGTCTTCTTTTGGTATTTTTGTTATAGGATTCACGGCAACATGCAATATGCTAACTCAATAGCTAGAGCTCAATTTAACTTTTGGATTTTCGACCAACAAGATTAAGACCAGCAACTACACACGACTCAACAGAACGAAAACTCAATTAAGAAAACTGAAAATAACAGATTGAAAGCAACAACGAGCTAGGAAACTCTTTGTTTTTGTCTGGCAATTTTTTGGGCTCTAGGTCAAGAAAAATCAAACAACTAAACTAGGGATAAATGAATTCCTACTGGCAATGTGAGCTCTAATACAGGCTAATATGCACACGTCTCGCCTTAAGATGCGTGCATGAAGTTTGGTCCCGATCTTCCATCGTAGGAGAAATCCGTGGATAAATACGAGTTGTGACCTTGATGAAGGGGTGGCTAACCACGATCCAACACGCAACTAGAAACCTCACAATCGCTAAACCACTCCTCAATTGGTTATCAACTGAGCAAAGCTAGATTGACCTGTTCACGAAGAACAACTCAAGTAAATCAATAAGAAAAGTAAGAGCAACAGCGGAAGGATACCAACACTCAATAATCTGAATTATGAGTTGAACATTAAGACTTTGAATTTTACAAGTCGGCAAAGGCACGAGAATACAATCTGTATCAGAGTAGCACATGCAGAGCAGTACATATCAAGGGCGCTGATGGTGCAGCAGGACAGGGAGTTTATTCTAGTGCCATACCACCAAGTGCATTTCGTACTAATTTAACTCAATCTTGTATGTTACACCTGAGATATACTTTAAGCTAGTGGTTCTCTTTTACGTACAATGTAGGGGGCCACTGGGTCCTCCTCGTGATATGTCCGTGGAGGAATGAGGTGTACTACCTCGATTCGATGCGTGACAGGTTACCGAACGAATACGTGATCAAGGGGAATATGGACGCGTAAGTAACATGTTTGATTTAAATTTTGACCTCACTAGCTAATGATAACATATTAACCAACAATGCATGCTAACTGAAATGCAGGGCTTTCAAAAATTATGAGTCCACTGGAGGGAGGCATGACGCACCGGAGGACTCCCTAATTTCTTGGAAAGAATGTGAGGTACTCACGAGTCTTTTAGTTTATACTTAATTAGTTTATGGAAAGAATAGCTAACATGTCTTCGCATATGCAATTATCTCAGTACCATCAATAGCCAGTCTCGTGGGAATGTGGGTTTTATGTGTTGCGGTACATGTATGACCTAGTTAAGACAAACTTTGCCTAATTCCCTCAGGTAAGTATTTTAGCTAACTCAAATTTGAAAATTGGGTGTTATGTTCAAAACTAGAAAGTTAATTACTGAGTATTCACACATACTTGCATACCGCCATGTCCAAAGACAAATATGATAATGCAAAGACTAGAGAGTTGCGACAAATTTAGGCTCAATATGTGATGGACGAAGTGGCGCACAACCAACCGCCATGACTAGCTTAGCTCACTTATTGTAATTTTTCTCTTTTTAGTCTACTCTCTGTGGATTGGGGTTTTTTGTATTTGTATTGGTTAGTATATATGTGAATAAATTGAATGTGTGAATAAATGTGAATAACTGTCCAATGTGTCAATCTGTTTAATGTATATTTGTGAATGTACCTTTTTTTGTATCTGTATTGTATTGTGTATCCAAGCTTTTCTAACGGCTAAATAGCAAAGAAAGTTAGAAGACAACAACATTTTCTAATGGTTCACTACAACTATCCGATAGAAAAAAAATACCATCTTCTAACGGTAACTAGTACTGCACCATTAGAAAATAACATAGTATTCTAACGGTTGTTTAAGAGTATACTGTTAGAAGGTATACTCCTAAACAACTGTTAGAATACTATGTTATTTTCTAACGGTGTAGTACTAGTTACCATTTGAAAAATTTGTTATGCTCTAACAGTTAACATGGAAGAACCGTTAGAATATAGTAATATCGTCTAAAGGTATAATGTTCTGAACCGTTACAAAATAGTGAAATGTTCTAACGGACAGTGCTAGTTAACCGTTAGACTTGTTAGGTTGTTCTAACGGTTATCTCAGAAAAACCATTAGAACATTCCACTTAATCTAACGGTTATTACCGTTAGAATAGTTCTTGTCTTGTTCTATCATGTCTATCACTAACGGCATGAAAACCGTTAGTAGAGGTGTGTTTTGAACCGTTAGAAGAAAGCTTCTTTGTGCTAGTGAAGTGGTTGTGGTCTTTGCTGAGTGTCAGCAGACATATCCGTGAGAAAACAGAGAAATTGCTTTTGCAAATACCCTAAATCTAAGTTAGAGTAAAATTGATAAAGTCCTGTTTTCGGTTTGCACAGGCCGCACATTGTCCGTGGTGACCGGACATTGTCCAGCCAGTACAAAACTCTAGTGGCTTTTGCAAATCGTAAACAGAGACATATACATTTGTCCGGAGCTTTTGTTCGGGGAAGGCCGGACATTGTCCGGCCTGTATAAAAGTTGTGAGATTTTAATTGAAATGAAATCAGAGACATTTACATCCATTTGGGGGGCTTTTGTCTGGGAGGGGCCGAACATTGTCCGGCCTGTACAAATTATGTGAGTCTTAATTGTTAAGTGTAATCAGAGACAAATGCATCTGTCCAGGATTTGTGTCCGGACAAAAGATCATTTGTCCGGCCTTCACAAAAATGGCCCAACAGTAATTGACATGTTTGCAACGGTCATATTGACTTGCACTGGCCAGACAGTGTTCGTCATGGCCGGACAATGTCCGGTCTGTACAAAATTGGCTCGGTTTGTTGCAAACGGCTAGTTTTTTAAGAGGGCTATATATACCTCATATTGGCCTTCATTTAAGGGTGCTCAAGAAGTTGAAAATACTGCGTATAAGCTAGCCAAGCTCATTGCATTCAATCTATTGCATCTAGAGGCTAGATTTGAGCCAAAATTCTTGAGTGAATTAGAGGAGAAGCATTTGTGAGAGGCTAAGAGTGCTTAGTGCACTTCATCCACAATTCGCAAGCTAGTGCTAGAGTGTTGTGCATCCATTTGCATCATTTGAGCTTCTAGCACTTGATTCATTCAAGTGAGTGCGTCCGATTTGTTACTCTTAGCGATCGCCTACGCCTAGACGGTGTTGGAGGAGAGTCGTTGACAATAACTATCACCCGAGCTAGTTAGATTAACACATGTCGGGTTCAAGTCATGATCGAATACGATGTGTGTCTATGTGTCTGTGTCTTAGTAGCCGCTATGGTCGCTAAGGGACACAGAGTTAGTTTATGATCGCAGCCTTTGTGCGATCATGAGGCCGCAGACAGTGCGCAGTCAGAGGGTCGCTGACCATACGCGACCAGGATAACTCGGGAGTGTTTGAATCTTTACCAAACACGTTCCCAAGATTATTACAACTTCTCCCACGTATAAAGACAACAGTCAGGAGGTTAACATGTGTGGATATCCACTAATTGCACGTGTTTAGCCTGCGTAGGAGATGAGTGTGGTTATAAAAACTGCAATAGGGCAACCGTCCAGAACCGCTTCGCATTGGCGCCCTTTTGTTCATTATAAAAGGATGATCAGTGCACGATGAAAAGGGCAGTTACCAAGCAAGACAACGAGTCAACAAAGCTTGAAGACTTAAGCATAGATTAGATAGACAAAAGATAGAAGAGATCATTGCCTGTGATAATCTCTTCCCCCTGTAAACTGTTTTACTCATATAGTGGAATCACAACAGGACGTAGGGCTATTACTCCCACCATCGAGGGCCCAAACCTGTATAAATCCTAGCGTCCTTATAGTCATTGCTTACCCTAACTTACCTGAGGGCACATTGAAAGGTCTCACCTACAACTCACAAATCTGCGTAAGATCGACAGAGGACCTCAAGTCCAAATCGTCGACAGCTGGCACCCACTGTGGGGCCTTTCTCAAGGTGTTCTTCTTTCTTCAGGAGATTTTGTAAGTCATGTCTAGGGCGTACAATTCCGAGAACAATTTTGATCTCGATGATTATTCCCATATACCAATGCCCTCCCCTAGCGATCTCGTTCCAATGGAAGAGGTTGATCGTGAAGATGTTCCTGTGGAACATCATGAGGATGCGTCTTCTCCGACCCAGGTTATGTCTATCGACTAGGGAACAGCGAAGATAGATCAAGAACCCCATCTGGGCCCTACCACATGGGAGGTTGAATTCGTGCCACAACATGTCACGGTTGAAGACAAGGATGATGGTGACCACAAGCTTAGTCCTGGGAGGTTCGATCCCGATAACCTCTAGTCTCTCTTTGATTTCGAATCCGATTTGGAACAAATAGAGATGTTCTCTCCTTCTGTGACCTCACTCCCCCGAGAGTTTGCTGCTTTATCGGAGGAGACTCCTGAGTAGCGAGCGGCTAGGGAGGAACAGGAGGGCAAACAAAAGGAGGAACAGGAACTAAAGCAAAGGGAGGATCAATAACACGAGCGACGAGATAATGAACTCCGCAAGACTGCATTGGAAGCTTTGCAGAATGCGCAATCTCGTTATGATACCGCTCCAAGTTCTTCCCGACATCCTCATGGTCGTAGGCGTGACCAGACACCTTCTTTAGCCCTAGACTATCCACCGGCGAATGAAGAAACGATGACACCTGGCGCACCCAGGAGGAGCACGCATGGGCGACTTCGTTCTATCACAGACGTCCTTCGTAATTTTCCTCCTAATGTCGAAGACACGGAAAGAGCGGCTTTTGCTAGAATCTTGGCAGAGAAGCTGGATGAGGTTGCATCTGATGCAACCCCAACAGCATCATCTCGGTCTACGATTCACTCCCATGAAAGGGAGTATTCTTACTCTAGTCATGGCCGATGTAATCGACTACCACCAGGATCAGTTTGGCATGAAAAATCCCGGTGAGTTGGAAATTCCCGCGATTGAGATCACGTCCCTATCCATTCTCGTCTGGGGCCGCGGGGCATATCACCACATCGCGAGGTCGCCTACGATCAGGTCGAAAGCCGCATAACTCTCCACAGTTCCTATGTCGATTGCAAATCTTTCTCGCCAGGCCTCCGTGCGGTGGTCTGGCTAGACAAGTTCAAGCCAAGAATAATCGAAAGATTTGATGGAACTCAGAATCCATCCGAATCCTTCAGATCTACATCACTGCTATTCAAGCAGTGGGTGGGGATGATCGTGTCATGGCAAATTATCTGCCAATGGTCCTCGAGGGATCGGTGAGAACCTAGTTGTTCAATCAACCAGAGGGCTCGATTTATAACTGGGAAATGTTGTGTGACGCTATACTCAACAACTTCCAGAATTGTTATCAAAAACCTGGCAAAGAGGATGATCTTCATCGTCTGCGCCAGACATCTACTGAGACTCTTCGACAGTTTGTCAAGAGATTTGTCGGAGTGAGGAATACCATTCCAAATATATCTGAAAACTCCATTATTAGAGCGGTTAAACATGCCGTGTGATATCAGAGATTTACCAAAGATCTACTTATCCACCCCCTCGGTCAGTAGCCGATCTCTTCGACATGGCTAACCGCTATTCCGATGCGACTAAGGCCGTGGAATGGAATAGGATGGTGGATAAGGGAAACTTACCGCCTCAGCCAGGTCTTAAAGATGATAAGAAGGAGGATTCAAGCAAGAAGCCAGAATCGTCATCAGGCGGAAAGTCAAAGAAGTTTAAGAAAACCGATCTGGACAATATCGGGAAGTCGCCGTCACAGAGAAACCACCACCAGGAAAAGGTAACAAATTTCCATTCAAGAATAAAACCTCTTCTAGTGGCCATGATAGCGACCAGCCGGGAAAACAGACTAATCCGCAAGGAAACAAGAAGTGGTGTCAGTTCCACAACTCTTCAGGACACGATATCAAAAACTGCAGGAATTGGTTGAAGCAATTAGACGACTTCTACCAAGGAATTGGACTGATGCCAACTTTGCCGCAAAAAGAACAGACCTGCGGGATCAGAGATGCCGTCGGGGACGAAGAGATGTCCTATCAGGTAACTCGTAATCATGTTAATGTTATTTTTGGAGGTTCCTCCTCTTTTGTTTCTAAGCGTCAGTTTAAGACGTTTTACTATGAGGTAAATCAAGCAGAGGCTCCCCTTGGTGAGCCTCCGTACCCCGTTGGTTGGAAACTCCTTTGACTTTTGATCGAGTCGATTGTCCTATTGGGCTTGCTCGACCATTGAGATTACCTTTGGTCATCACCACAATTATCAGAATGCTTGAGTCGAAAGAGTTCTAATCGACGGGGGCAGTTCCTTGGACATTTTATTGGTCAAGGCGCTGGACGAGATGCAGATCCCTCGTTCAAAAATTAAGCCCATAATTCATCCCTTTTATGGGATAATTCCGGGTCCTCCATGATGCCGATGGGGCAGGTGGTACTTCCAGTAACACTAGGAGAACCAGATAATTTCCGAACAGAGTTGATTACTTTTGCTGTAATTGATTGTGATTTGGCTTATAACGCTATTTTTGGCAGGCCAACTCTCGCTAAATTCATGATGGCGACACACTATGCTTATCAGTACGGCAAGTTGTCGGGCCGAAAAGGCGTCATCTCGGTCCGAGGCAGCAGGAACACAGCATTGACTTGTGATCGGTTATCCCTGGAATTAGTGGATCAGCTTCCCCTTCAGGACGGCAAGATTACAACCACGGATTTGGATACGACCAAAGTTGCCCCGCGACCAGACAAAAAGTTAAAATTGGTTCCATTGTACCTAGATGATCCGTCTAGAACAATTTAGATTGGATCAGGCCTGGATGATAAATAGGAACTCGAGCTCATTACTTTCCTCCAGCTATGTAGATGTGTTTGCGTGGAAACCATCCGACATGCCCAGAGTCCCAAGGAAAGTAATTGAGCACAGGTTAGCAATTCGGCCTGGACAACGACCAATAAAGCAAAAGCTCAAACGCTTTGCTGTTGATCGGCAAGAGGCCATCCGAGTGGAGTTAGATAAACTCCAAAAGGCAGGATTTATTCGCGAAGTCGATCATCCTGAGTGGCTTGCAAATCCGATCATGGTCCGAAAGTCAAATGGTAAGTGGCGCATGTGCGTCAATTACACCAGCTTAAACAGTGCATGTCCGAAGGATGATTTTCCCCTTTCCTGCATTGATTAGTTGGTCGACTCTACGGCGGGTTGCGAACTGATGAGCTTCCTGGATGCTTATTCAGGGTACCATCAAATTAGCATGGCAGAAGAAGATGAAGAGAAAACTGCCTTCATCACACCATTTGGCACCTACTACTACATCAAAATGCTATTTGGTCTCAAGAACACTGGTTCCACGTATCAGCGCTTGATGCAAAAGATCTTTCTTTCCCAGATGGGGTGTAACCTTGAAGCTTACATCGATAATTTGGTTGTAAAAAGCTTGAAAAGCTTGAATCACTTAGATTATCTTGCTGAAACCTTCTGTAATTTAAACAAGCATAGAATAAAATTGAACCCAGAAAAATGTTCCTTTGGAGTTTCTTCTGGCAAACTTTTGGGTTTCCTTGTTTGTTTAAGAGGTATAGAGGTTAATCCCGAAAAGATCAGGGCCATAGAGCAAATGAGATCTCCTTCGACCATGAAGGGCATCTAGTGCCTAACAGGTCGCATGGCGGCTCTTAGCCGTTTCATATCAAGGCTAGGCGAACGGGGTTTGCCTTTCTTTAAAACTCTTTGTAAACATAATAGTTTTACCTGGTCAGATGAGGCCGAAAAAGCTTTTCAAGAGGTTAAGAAATATTTGTCTAGTTCGCCAATACTGGTCTCTCCGAATTTAGGGGAACCACTACTTCTTTATTTGGCGGCAACTCCTCACGCGGTCAGCGCAGTTATGATCGCAGAAAAAGAGGGTGTACAACAACCAATCTATTACGTAAGAGAAGTACTTCATGGTCCAAAGGAGCGCTACCCTGAGGTCTAAAAAATACTTTACGCACTTCTGATGGCTTCCTGTAAGCTACGACATTACTTTCAGGCGCACAAAATTATTGTGCCCTCGTCCTTCCCATTGGGAGATATAATCCGTAACCCGGAGAAATATAGTTGTATCACAAAGTGGACAGTGGAACTGGGAGCATTTGATATCCATTTCACCCCACGCACAGTAGTTAAATCCCATATCCTTGTAGACTTTGTGGTCGAATGGACTAATCCTGACCCTCCTGTGCAAGAATCCAAAGATTTACCATGCACCGACCATTGGACGATGTATTTTGACGACTCTCGTAGTTTAAAACACTCGAGGGCTGGAGTGGTCTTAATCACGCTCCAGGGTGACCAACTTAAGTATGTCATTCAACTACACTTTGTTACGACCAATAATGCAGCAGAGTATGAAGGTCTTATTGCAGGGCTCCGGGCAACTAAGTTCCTCGGAGTCCATCGGTTAGTGGTGAGGGGAGACTCACAGCTAGTCGTAAACCAGGTAAACAAGGAGTACAACACCTCTGATGAGACAATGGCTCATTACCTAGGGGAAGTGAGGACATTGGAAAAACACTTCAGTCATTTCGAAGTCCAATATATCCCGTGAAAGGACAATATTCTCGCAGACCAATTATCTAAAATTGGGTCATCACATACATCCGCTCCGGTGAGAGTGTTCGTCGAACACTTAGAACACCCTTCGATCATGACTTCGATTGAAGATGACCCAGTGACAGTTTGCGTTTCCAACCTTGGACATGAAAAAGATTGGACCCATCTATTGAGGGCCTATCTCAAACATGGGACCTTGCCTAAGGATGAAACCGATAATGATCGGTTAGTTCAGAAAGCGCGCTTGTACAAACTCATAGAAGGGGTCTTGTATAGGAAGGGTACTCAAGGAGTATTCATGCATTGCATATCTCAAGAGGAAGGTAAGTCCCTCTTGAAAGAAATTCATGACGGTGTATGTGGTGCACACGCGTTGTTTCGTACACTAGTCAGGAAAGCTTTTCGACAAGGTTTTTATTGGCCTTCGGAACTTGATGATGCCAAACATTTTGTCAAGACATGCCCACAGTGTCAATTTCACGCGAGACAGGTTCATCAGCCCGCATATACTTTACAAACTATTCCTCTAACATGGCCTTTTGCGTTATGGGGGATAGACATTGTGGGTCCTATGCCTCAAGCAGTCAACGGGTACAAGTTTTTGTTCATAACCATTGATACGTTTACGAAGTATATTGAGACCGAACCAGTCTGCAACGTTACCGCTGCTGCAGCGAAGAAGTTATTCCATAAGAACATTGTCACGCGATTCAGTGTTCCAAGTCGTCTCATTACTGACAATGGTTCCCAATTTGTTAGTGGTCTCTTTCTAGACTATTGCGACGATATTGGAACCAAAGTATGCTTTGCTTCTGTAGCTCATCCGCAGAGCAATGGCACCGTTGAACGTGCCAACGGGCAGATATTACAAGGCATAAAGAAACATGTTTTCGACCTCCTTAAGATGCGCTTGGGGCTTGGGTAGACGAACTCTACTCCATTTTATGGGCACTGCGTACTACTTGTAGTCGAGCTATGGGTGAGACACCTTTCCAACTAGTATATGGCGCTGAGGCTGTATTACCTATGGAAATTCGTATTGGTTCTACTCTGGTAGATCGATTCGATCAGATTGATCAACTCGAACAACGTACTCAAGATATAACCCTCCTCAAGGAAAAGCGCGATAAGGCGCTGATCAAGTCCACAATATATTTACAAGCTTTGTGTAAATATCATAGTAAACGGGTGCGGCCTCGTAGTCTTCACGTGGGCGACTTGGTTTTATGAAAGATACAAAATTAGTCTAACCGCAATAAGTTCTCTCCTCAATGGGAAGGCCTTTACACTGTAGTTTCAGTACCGCGGCCAGGATAGGCCCGATTAGCTATGGAGGATGGAAGGATCTTATCCAATACTTGGAACATAGATCAACTACGTAAGTTCTACGTGTAAGTTTCTCATTTCTTTTATCCTTTTCAATTAGCATGATTCGTTAAAAAATTGTGTGTACTTCTGTTCGGATGTTATGGTTTTTTTTCTCTTTTGCCACACCCATACCGAGCTATGCTCAGGGGCTAGTCGCCAGTGACCATCTTGCCAATATAACCTGGCTGGATTCGCTGGCCGATCTCATGGTCGCATCTAGATAATACATCCCTAAATAAGCCGTTTCTAAACGCACACGGGACTTACTAGTATGTTTCTGATCGTTTGAGTGGCTGCCTGTTCATAATAAGACCTGGTATTGTATTAAGATCAATATCAGTGCGACTAGATGACCATATCTAAGTCGAGACTTTTCTTTATAAACCATTTCTAAACGTATAAGAAACTCAATAGATATTTCTGATCGTCAAAAACCCATATTTTTCCTGAGATTATAACACTAATTCTTTAATATTTATGATCTCAGGAGGGGGCTTGTCGTGGTATTGCGAATACCCCGGCAGGTTTCGTGAACGATCCTAGCGAAGAAAACGTGATGCGGGTTGACCGGGTGACCGGTCCTCCCCCGCCGGACAAACACAAGAAATGACATGAGGATTTATACAGGTTTGGGTCCCGGTGGAGGCCCTAGTCCTGTCGGCGTGCTCCCGACCGGAGTCGGCTGGGGAGGCTCTCTCGGGGGAGAGGCTTCTGGAGCACACCTGTGAGTTTTGTCTACTTAACAATAATGAATCACTTGTCTTACAACAGGGGGTACAAGGGCTATTTATAGCCCCAAAAAGAAGCAAAAAGACTAAACTACCCCGGACGCTATTGTCGGATTGAGGGGTAGCAACGTCCTTCTCCCGGTCAAGTGCCTTGGATGCTCGACAGGTGGTCGCTGATTCCCGAGGCACTCCTCGCGTGACCTGCACGTGATCAAGAACCAAAGACTTTAACTTTAGAAGGGCGACGATGCCCGGGACATGTACTGGAGGCGACGTCCCCGGGCAAAAGGCAGCTCCCGGGACCGGCACCGGAGGCCGGGACCCCGGGCAAATGGCGGCGCCCGGGACCGGCACCGGGGCCAGGTCCCGGGAGCCAAAAGGCGGCGCCCGGGGCAGGCACCGGAGGCCACGTCCCCGAGCCAATGGCGGCGCCCGGGACCGGCACCGGAGGCCACATCCCCGGGCCAATGGCGGCGCCCGGGACCGGCACCGGAGGCCAGGTCCCGGGAGCCAAAAGGCGGCGCCCGGGGCAAGCATCGGAGGCCACGTCCCCGGGCGAATGGCTGCGCCCGGGACCGGCACCGGAGGCCAGGTCCCGGGAGCCAAAAGGCGACGCCCGGGGCAGGCACTGGAGGCCACGTCCTCGGGCAAATGGCGGCGCCCGGGACTGGCACCGGAGGCCTGGTCCCGGGAGCCAAAAGGCGGCGCCCGGGGCAGTGTAACACCCCTGTTTTGCCAAACCCTAAAATAGCCAAAATCCACATCTTGACCCCAAACCCTAATCTGCTTCAGCCATTCCCTTCTAAATGTTGTTCAGAACATTTTTCCCTTCGGGATCATCTCCAAAATCCCATCCTAAGGTTGAGTTTCAACCCTTACCATTTTAAAACCCTAATTACCCTATTTTACCCTAAATTGTTTTCCCTAATTTTTGTCGAAACCCTTCAGATCTTGCTTGATCTTACCAAACTTTGGCCAGATGAGTTCTAATAATTTTATGCAACTTATTCGCGAAATCAGAATTCAGATCGGACCCTTAGATCTCCAGATTTGCAATCAAGTCCATTTCCTATTCAACTTTTCCTCACAGATCAGTCCCTGGAGCAAGATTTGAAATTGCAAATTAGCCCGGGCCTTCTTTTTAGCCCCTGTGCCATTCGACCGCGCCCCGTTCGCCGTTGCTTCGCCGCAGAGCTCGCCGCCGGCCATCCTCTCCGGTCGCCGCACTCGTAATCGGTTGAGCCACCCCGCACGCACGTGATAGCCACCGTGGCATCGCCTAGCCCAGCGGATAAACGCCCTCGCCCCAGAGCCGTGTCTTCGCGCGCGCAACCGTTGCCGTGGCATTTGCATGCGCATACGTGTCGTTGCCGGAGCTACGTTGTCGCCTCCGCATCTGCGCCGTCCCGGACGAAGTCCCAATGCAACTGGCAAAGCTGCAGCACCGCCTGAGCGCGATCACATCGCCGTCGCCGTCGTTGCGCCTGCGCCCGACAAGCTTCTCCCCGGCGCAAGCAACCACTGTCTCTTAAACCCTCGCTAGCTTCGCCCCTGGACCTATTTAAACCCCCTCAGTGCTGTGAAGAAGCACAACTTCAAGACTTAGCCAAATTCCCGGTTTTTCACTGTTTCCCTTTCTTCTCCAGCGAGCTGTTTCTGGAGCCACCATCGCCAGAGCAAACCGTAGCCCATCTCTCCAATCCAGGTTCACCAGTAAGTTCCCCACACCCATCTTCCCGTGCCCAAGCAAGCAATTGCATCATAGTGCCCCATCGCCGGTGATCGCCGGAAAACCAGAAAACCCCTGTTCCCTCAATGCCATCCCATTCAGCCCGAATTAGCTCTCGATTCTGTAGAAGAACTTGATCAGTGAGGTTAGTAGAGCAAGCCTGTTGAATCAGGATCCCAAATTGCGCTCAAATTGAAGAAATCCCGATCTGGAGGTCCACCAGTTCGCCGGACCTCGTCGCCGAGCCCCTCCGGCCGATCTCCAATGAAATTAACCCCTCCAGTAGCCTCCTCATACCCCACAGATCATCCCCAAGCTTGGAATTGAGCTCATTCGCCCTGAATCAAAAATCCCCGAGCTCCAGTGTCATCTTCTCCAGCGCCGGTCGCCGGAATTCGTTCCCGCCCGATTCAGCCGACACCACTTTGTCCCTTAGCTTCGCCTCACCTCCCTGAGCATTTTATTCCACTAGCTCGACACCTGGATCTGCCTAGATTGTGAGTTATGCCTTTGTCAAGCTCTTGTCCAGATCAATGTCTGTGCCGTGTCGCCACCGCAGTTCATCACCGGATTTGGCCACCCTCCGGCCACTTTCAGCTCTTGTCCCTGTTGAGTATTTTGTTCCTGTTAGTAATGCCTACCTCCCAGACAAAGTGTTGCATCAATTGGAGCCCTGGATCAAAAGTTAAGCCATGCCCTAGTTTTTGGCCATGTCCAGCACTATGTCAGTGCATGTCAGCCACTGGCATTAGCCTGGTTTGACCCCTTCTGGTTGAGCAATTGAAATGCCACCTTATCCCCTAGATTCCTGGAGTTGTGTTCTACATCTTTCCCTTCTATCACTTCTCCAGAAAACCATCTTAAGACTAGTTTGAAGCCATGCCAAAGCCATGAACTGAATGTCGACCCTTCGACGTTCAATCCTTTTTAGCCGTTTCTTCGACCAGAGCCCTTGTGACCTTGCCCTAACCTTTTCCCCTGCATGCATGACTTATTTACTTAATAATTTCCATGGAAACTATTTT
Organism: Pharus latifolius; assembly: GCA_019359835.1. Taxonomy (NCBI): domain Eukaryota; kingdom Viridiplantae; phylum Streptophyta; class Magnoliopsida; order Poales; family Poaceae; genus Pharus; species Pharus latifolius. The sequence goes on from CM033322.1 coordinate 72,425,501, forward strand.
CTGTATGCTTATGGTATGTGTTTGTGTGTTGGTTGATTGCCGTAGAGTCAGAAGCGGAAGGAGCGGAAGAAGTCTTTGAAGATCCGTCTGAGTATTTAGACCCAACATCGCAAGGCAAGCCTCATTCCTTTGATCATGTCTCACCCAATATTTTCATATGAAGTATATTCACTGTTTCTTACTATGCATGCTTAATTGAGATACAAGTTATATTTGAATGACATTAGTAGATATGACCCAATGAATCATGAAACCCCTTTTGTTATTGAACCTTCATATATATGCTTTTGTCACCCTAGGACTCATATACTGAATATCCACATTAAACTTGAAATGGTCAAATACATGAGAAGTTGTAATGAAAACCGTTTTGTCAAGAAAACTGATAAAAGGGATCAGTAGTGAGGATTGGATTGTATGGAGAGGGTGCGGTGCGCACCAGGGAATGTGAATGTTCCTCACTATTGGTTCATAAGGACGAGAACCTTGTGCTGTGTCTCTATGCGAATTGTAAACGTACCAACCACTTGCCTGGTATGGGACAGGCACAACTTAGTAGCTTTTTGGTATTAGCAGTTCCCTGCATGGTTTGACGATCTGGTTTCTCGCGTGGAAACTGGTAGGCCAAGGTTCGGCCATGAGTGATGTGAGTTCAGAAAAATAATGAGAGGAAAAGGCGTAAAAGAAGGAAGGCGCCCTAGACCTGATTAAGCCGTGAGCGGTTGTAATCATAAATGGTTGTATGTCTCGCGTGGACATAGACCAAGGCTGTGTCCTGCGGGAACATAGACCAGAGAGGCTAGGAAGTAAGGCAGTGGGGAAGACCCACAACGGTACTTGAGACTTAACTGTCTATTTACCGGGCGGGGATACTGTTAATACTGAACTGTAAAAGCGTTGTGTGATCTCGGCCTTGTCACATGTGTATAAGTCACATGGAGCTGATCCGACTTGAAAGCCGAGTGAACCAGTGGATTTAAAAAGAGGTACACCTTTGCAAAGTGTGAAAGAAGTATCAGATACTCTGTACTCCCAGGTTCAGGAGTCTTTTCGTAGTGGAAGTATCCATGGGTTATAGCACAAGTAATGTTTTGGAATGTTTTCATAATGCGGTTAACAAAGTAGTAACTCATGGGAGACTACTACATCTAATGTTTTATTGAAAACCTGTTTAATGTTTAAAGTATCATTTTCATGACAAAAGTACTGTTTTACTGAACAAATGACTTGGAAATCTATATATCTCTATCCATATGAAACTAAAACCCCGGAATCATATGTTTCACCCTCATGTAAGTACAATTGCATTAATCCCCGGAATGAGTGTTGCTGAGCACCAAGTGCTCACCCTTGCATTTATATCCCACTGTAGAAGAGGGATTCGAGGATCCCGATTCCTTCAGTTATGAGTACTCAACCGAAGATGGAAGCACGTCGGACGAGCCCACGTTCTAGAAGGATTACGCACCAAGTCAAGTCAGATGTGGGAGGAGCCACTCCAACCCCGCTGCGGATGGAAGTCAAGCTATTCGTCGTTGCTTTGTGCTTTATGTTGTGTGTTCGGTACTTGGACACCGATTCTGGTTCTGATAAACTAGTTATTTTCTTAGCAACTCTACTTAGCACCATTTTCGGTGCTTTGGCTATGTAATATTGGCCATGTTGGCCTGATACTTGTTTAATGATATTACTATGCTTGTGTGGTTTGGAGCTCATGTGACATCCTGCTGTGTGTAACCTACCTGGGCGGTTACCAAGGTGATCCTCAAATGGGGGTCTAACAGGCAGTCACCGGAGGCCACGTCCCCGGGCAAATGGCGGCGCCCGGGACCGGCACCGGAAGCCAGGTCCCGGGAGCCAAAAGGCGGCGCCCAGGGCAGGCACCAGAGGCCATGTCCCCGGGCCAATGGCGGCGCCTGGGACCGGCACGGGAGGCCAGGTCCCGGGAGCTAAAAGGCGGCGCCCGGGGCAGGCACCGGAGGCCACGTCCCCGGGCAAATGGCGGCGCCCGGGACCGGCACCGGAGGCCAGGTCCCGGGAGCCAAAAGGCGGCACCCGGGGCAGGCACCGGAGGCCACGTCCCCGGGCGAATGTGACGCAACTTACCTGGACTTAGTCTCGTGGATATTTCCCCGAACAGCAGCCCCCATGCCCCCTGTGGACGATGCTCGAGTCCTCGGTGGGTATGGTACATGTCACCGGGAAAATCTCCGGACCAAGCCACCGGAGCCGTGACGCTTCGATTCTCGTGCCACGCGCTTATGACTGCGTCGCTTCGCCATAAATGCACTCGCAATTCGAATCGGCGCCTCGGTTTGCACGCCAGTCCCTTCGTTTCCCGTGCACGGTTTGAACTTCAACGGCCCAGATGTACCGCGAAGTGCCACGTGGCGCCCATCTGGGCCATGCTTCGCCCTTATAAATAGGGCCTTGTGGGGCCCGGGAAGCTCATTCGAAACTTCAAACTTCAGTGTCTTTAGCTCTCCCGGTAGCCCTCTCCCGGTAGCTAGCTCCCGGTAGTCAAGCGTCCGGAATCTTTAGGCGTAGCTTCCTGAAACGTTTGCCACCGAAAAAAACCAAACCTGATGGCACCGAAGGGTCGTGCGAAGACGACAGAGGTGCCCCCGGAGGAGGTCGCTCCGGACTACCTCTGGGCGTCCGAGTTCACGGCCGGGGACTTAGAGTCCCTGGTCGAACGGGGAGTCGTAGAGGACGGGGACGTCCGGGTCCTCGTGAAGAAGGATGGAGCCCCCTGCCCCAGGCCCGGAGAGATCATGGCCTTCGAGGCCTTCCTCGAGGCGGGGCTCTGGCTCCCGGTGCATCCATTGCTCCGGGAGTTTTTGAAGGAGTACGGGGTGGCTCTAAAGCACCTCACGCCGAACGCCATCGACCGGATGGGCCTCTTCATTTGGCTCTTCGAGATGGCGACCGGGCGGGAGCCCACCCTACGAGCCTTCCGGTACTTCTACAAACCTGCGGCGAGGAGCTCCCACTTGGTCAAGGGGGGACCCAAGTCTCCCTTTGGCTCGGTGATGGTGCAAATGCTGCCGTCCCGGGTAGCCGATTACCCGGTGGCAGCGTCCCGGGACCACTGGGGCGATTGGATCCAGAGGTGGTTCTACCTTTGGGTCCGGGACGACGGGGTCGTGTACTCCCCGGAGGCCCCCACCTACAGCAGGTCGTCCGCGCCGAAACCTTCGGTGTGGACGGACGAGGAGCTGGAGCTCCTCGGGAAGGTCATCGTCTCCCAGCGCACCCGCTCTATGCGGGACGCGGCTGAGGGGATGATGTTGTTGAGGATCTCCCCCTTCTCGCGGGGGAGAAGGGGGATCGGGATGGGCCCGGAGCAATGGCCCTCGGTGAAACTGGTGACCCGGAGTAAGTCTCCGTTACCTGGTTCATTGCATTTGCAAATTTTATAAAATTTGACTAACTCTTTACCTTTCGCAGTCCGGCCGTACCCGGCGGCGCGGGAGAAGGCGGAGAACCTCCTGGGGAGGTACTTCGCCGACGAGCACGAGCGCGTCGTGCGCGTCGTGGGGGAGGGCCCTCCCCAGAACTTGGTAGCCGAGGCCTTCAGGCTGAAACTGCCGGAGAGGAAGCCCCTCCCCACCCTCGGATCGCACAAGCTGGGGAAGGACGCTGCCGAGGGCTCTGAGCCTAAGAAGGCCAGGGTCCAAAAAGCCCCCGGCCCTTCGACGACGCCGTCTTCGACACCGGCGAAGGCCCGGGATGAGACCCCCGGGACCGGGAGCGCCCGGGCGCCGGCTCGGAAAGAAGCAACACCCCCTCCCCCGGAGAGCCCCGTTGAGGCTCGGGGGAAGGAAACGGCCGTGGGCGGGGCGGCATCCAATTTGGCGGACTACTCTCTGTCGCCGCCTTCGGTGGCGGCCCTCCCTGCGCCCCCGGCACCTTTGGAGCCGGAGAAGCTGGAGGTGAGATTCGCGGAGGCCTCACCTCCTCGGGTGGAGTGGCCGGTGGATGAGGGGGGGAGCCCCTCAGTCTACGAGGTCCCTCCGGAAGTGGGGGCCCCGGGGGCCCTCCCGCCCGGGGAGGGGAAGGGCCTAATGGTTCCTCCCCGGGCAGGGAGCCCTTCCGAGAGCTCCTCGGCCACTTCCACGGAGGCCACCTCCTTGGCGACAAAGACGCCGACCACACTGCCGGACGCCTAGGCCCGGGGACCCCTCACCAGCCGCGATGGGGCCGGCGTCGGGCCGGAGACCCCCCTGCTCTCCTCGGGGGAGGTCGCCCGCTACACGGAGGGCCTGCAGACCCGGAAGGTGCAGGCTTTCGTTGCGGAGGGGATGCTCCATGAGCGTTTTGGGGAGCTTCAATCTCTCCAAGCCCAGGTACTTACCCGAGTCGATGACGCTTTCTTTCGGGCCCCTACACTTGAATTTTTTCTAACTCTAGAGTTTGCAGGCGGCGGCCATTACCTGGGGCCTTGAGCAGTGGATCGGCTGGCTGCTTAAGGACGCGGAGGACAGGGCCGCGACTTACCTGGGGCAGCGCGACGAAGCCCTCCAGGAGCTGGGCTGGGTCCGGGCCCAGGTCCACGTCTCCGAGGCCGTCAACGGCAGCCTTCGGCATGAGGCCAAGGCGAAGGAGGAGGCGTTCCAGGAGCTCGAGGGCTCGAGCGTCCGGGCGGTGACGGACGCGGGCCGCTCCGTCCGCTCGGCCCTCAAGAGCCTTGGCGTGAGCCTAGGCTCCGGGAGCAGCTCGGAGGTGCCCCCGGCTACCCTCGCGGAGGCTGTGCTTTTCTCAACGCACAGGTCTCCGTCATCCCGGAGGCCATCGATGCCCGGGCACGGGGCCGGGCGATCCCCGTCGTTGCGGCCGCGGCGGGGCTTGTTGAGCACCGGGGGGTTGGCGCCCGAGTGATCGGGGGCCGCATCCCCCGGAGCGTCCCCGAATTCTTCTAGCCCTCGCGTCGGGAGGTGGAGCAACTTGCCGGGGGCTTCTACGACCGGATTGTCCGGGTGAGGTTCCCGGCACCGGCGCCTTCGGTAGAGGACGCCCCGGCCCCAACGGAAGCCCCCCGGGGGGAGGACACCATTGACAAAGTATGAGCCTCCCCCTGGGTCTTAGATAGGACCCTTCTTTTTCTTTCTTAGGATTTTGTTCCCGGTAGCTTCTTAGAAGAAGCCCCGAACACTTGTAAAAAGACATTTTGAAATGCAATGGAATTAGAAATTTTTCTAAGTCTCGAATTAAATGCAATGTTACCAGGGTTCCTGGGAGGTTACTCCCGGGCGAAGGTCCGGAAGAGGTTCCCCTGGGGCGAGGCCTTCGAGCCCCGGCAGATGCCCCCGGGGGAAGCCCAAGCCGCTTTGATCTTGCTAAGCCTCATCTCCTGGAAGCGCAGTGGGGACGCCGTCCGAGAGCCCATTCGGTTAAGGTGGCATCCGGTGTGGCACTTGGACAATTTTGACAATCATCGCGCCGAATTGTCCCCTCCGCGTCAGGGGTCTCAGATGATCCCCCCTCTTCGGATACTTCCTCCATCGGGCTACGAGTATTGGCCCGAGGATGTGCTCCGGGAAGCTCAGCGCCGCGTACGAGCATTGTACTGGGACCTGGCCCGGGAGCTAGCGGAGGGCCTCCGGGACTATTAGGCGTAGGAGCCTTAGGATGTAGAGAATCCCCGGGTTAGAGCCTGGGTTGTACCGTTTCCGGTGCCCACCAGAGGGGGAAGATGTCATCCGGGCTGAATGATCAATAAAGCTGTGTTGTTGCTTTGAGAGTCTTCTTTTCATATTTTTCTTGGATGGTCTGGACGACTCCTTTTGATAAGAATGAGCTAAGTTTGCTCGTGGACGGTGCGGTCGACACCCGGGGGTTCCTTATCCCCCCCGCCCACAGCGGGCTGGAGGGTAGCTCCGCGCGCTGTGGGGGTAACAAAGCCCCCGGGGTGAAGATGACTTGTATCATAAGAATTTTTCCAAGTTAGAAAATTCTAAAACGAGGTTTTCAGGGGAAAAAAACCTTTCGGGAGGCAATCATCCGGTCGTCGTGAGAACGCGGAGCCGGGAATAAGGCCTCTGGGGAAGAAACATCCGAGAAAACCCGACGAGATTTTCAAAGGAGATTTCCGAGAGGCAACCGTCCGGTCGCCGTGAGAACGGGGAGCCAGGAATAGGGCCTCTGGAGAGGAAATATCCAAGAAATCCGTAACTTTGCCGGGAGACAATCATCTGGTCGCTGTGAGAACGGGGAGTCGGGAATAAGATCTCCGGGAAAGAAAAATCCGAGAAAGCCTGAGACGTCCAACTGGGGAGACCGTCAACTCCCGGGGGAGGATGTGCCCGATGACACGTCTGAGTGTTTGGGTAGGGGACTAGTCTCCCAAAGTGACTCGTTACCACGGTCGCTGGGGACCGGGTTGCCGCTTACACCCTCAGTCCACGAGGGCTAATCGTAAGCCGCCCTATAGGAGGGACTTGCTGGGTCTGGGCCCACTTTCTCACGGGGAGGGCTTCCTCGTGGGGAGGGCATCCTCGCGGGGAAGGCATCGCCGTTAGGGGTGGTAATGAGAAGAACCTGCAATGAGACAGTTGAAGAAAGGAATCCAGTTGTATTGATAATGAAATGAAATACAACGCCTCCCCCCGCGAAGTCGCGAAAGGGGAGGGAAAGGTAAATACAATGTCCCTCCTCCCCCTCCGGCGTGATCGCTCCGGGGGAGGGGACAGGCCTGTGTAGGCTAGACGTAGAACTTGCGAAGTAAACGCAAGTTCCACATGTGCTTTAGCTCCTGCTCTTGAAGGTTGGAGAGCTTGTAAGCCCCCGAGCCCAGGACCGCGGGGATCCTGTAGGGGCCCTCCCACTTGGGGGAGAGCTTACCCTGGGCTTGGGGGTCCGTGATGCGCTTGAGGACAAGGTCCCCAAGGCGAAAAGCTCTCTCACGCACGCGCTGGTTGTATGCGTGCGCCATCTCGCACTCGTAGATGGCGTGGCGGAGGAGCTCTCGGTCGCGTTCCTCCTCCACGAGGTCGATCTCCAGTCACTTGTTGGCCTCATTGGCCTAGTACGCAGCGGTCGTAGCTCCGTCTAGGAGCTCGACTCGCAGCGACCTGAAGCCAATCTACGAGTGCGAGATGGAGACTAGGGAGAAGGGAGTACATCCCGTCACTCGGCTCGGAGTTGTACACATGGAGCAGAGGATGCTAGGGAGCTCCTCTGCCCATGCCCCCGCTTAGAAGCGGCTTGCTCGAGTCGTCGGCGTAACCCCTGTAGGATTACGCCGTTGACCCTCTCGACAGCCCCATTGCTCTGGGGATGGGCCACTGAGGCGAAGTGGATAACGAGCCCCAGGCCTTCGCAGAATTCCCGGAAATAAGCCGAGTCGAAATTGGGTCCCGTTGTCAACGGTGATTTCCCGGGGGACACCAAAACGACAAACGACGTTTTTCCAGAAAAACCGCTGAACGGCCCGGGACGTGATGCTGGCCAAGGGTTCCGCCTCTACCCACTTTGTCAAGTAGTCGACAGCGACCACCGCATACTTGTATCCTCCGTGCGCTGGGGGGAAGGGCCCTAAGAGGTCCATCCCCCAGCGCACGAAGGGCCAAGTGATGAGGATAGTCTGCAGCGCTACAGGGGGAGGTTCGAACCCTTGGCCATCTTCTGGCAAGCCTCGCATGCGGAGACAAGGTCTCGCGCGTCACGCATGACCGTGGGCCAGTAGAAGCCCTCCCGGAGGGCCTTGGCCGCGATGGCACGCGGGGCTAGGTGAGAGCCATAGCTCCCCGCGTGGATGTCTTCGAGAAGTTGGAGTCCCTCCGGCCGGGGGAGGCAGCGCAGGAGGGCGGAAGCCCCCTGCTTGTAGAGCCTCCCCTCCAGCAGGAGATATGCCCGGGCTTTGGCCCGGAGGCGCTTAGCCTTGGTCTCGTTGGGAGGGTCCCCCTCCCCCTTGATGAAGGAGATGAGGGGGTCCATCCATGACGGAGTCTGGGTGATCTCGGCGACCTCCGAGATGCGACGCTCGTCGCCCGTGTCCGGGGAGGCCACCGAGGGCTTCGTGATGATTTCCAAGAAGGCCCCCTTGGGGAGCGATTCCCGGGCGCTTGCTGCCCGGGCCAAGGCGTCGGCCCGGTCATTGTCCCTTGGCGGGATATGCCGGGCCTCGAGGCCGTCGAAGTGCCTCTCCATCTTTCGCACCTCCTGCAAATAAAGACTCAAGTTTGCGTCATGGCACAGGTAAGACTTGTCCATTTCGCAAACTACGAGCTGAGAATCTCCCTTCACTAGGAGGCGCCGGATCCCCAGGGAGCGCGCAAGGCGCATCCCGAGGAGAAAAGCCTCGTACTCGGCGACATTGTTGGTTGCGGGGAACTCGAGCTGCGCTGCATATTCGAGTTCCTTCCCCTCGGGGCTCCGGAGGACTACTCCCGCACCTGCCCCGGTGAGACACAGCGACCCGTCGAACATTAGTGTCCAATGGTCACTACATCGGGGCGGCGCAGGGAGGTCTTCGTCCCCGGGCCCGGAGGCAGGAGTCCACTCCGCGACGAAGTCGGCGAGGACCTGTGACTTGATGGCGGAGCGGCCTGTGAGGGACAGGGAGAAGGGGGCAAGCTCGGCCCCCCACTTCCCAATCCGGCCAGTGGCTTCTTTGTTCCGCAGCACCTCCCCAAGGGGGAGGGACGACGGGACGGTGATGGGGTGTCCCAGGAAGTAGTGGTGAAGCTTCCGGGACGCCATCAGGAGGGCGTAGCAGATCTTCTCCATCTCCGTGTACCGAGTTTTGGCCCCCTGGAGGGCCTCACTCACGTAGTACACGAGACGCTGTTGCCCCCCTTGCTCCTTCACCAACACCGCGCTGACGGCGACCGGGGTCGCGGCATGGTAGAGGAGCAAGGGCTCTTCTGGAGACGGACTCACGAGCATTGGAGGGCTCGTGAGGTACGTCTTGAGGTCGTCGAATGCCTCCTGGGCCTCGGGGGTCCACCAGAACCCCTCGAGCCCCCGGAGGATCTTGAAGAATTGGAGGCCTCGCTCCCCCGACCGCGAGACGAAGCGACTTAGCACGGCTAAGCGGCTGGAGAGTCGCTGGACGTCCTTGACGGAGCGCGGCGGGGGCATGTCCAAGAATACCCGGATCTTTTCGGGATTTGCCTCTATGCCCCGCTGGGACACGAGGAAACCCAGGAGCTTCCCCCCGCGCACGCCGAAGGAGCACTTCTTCGGGTTGAGCTTCAGCCCGTACGCGCGGAGGTTGCGGAAGGTTTCCGCCAGGTCGTCGATGTGGGAGGCTGTGCGGGGACTTTTGACGACCGCGTCGTCTACGTAGACTTTGACATTGCGGCCGACTTGATCTCTGAAGACCAGCGTCATGAGGCGCTGGAAGGTCGCTCCTGCGTTCTTGAGCCCGAAGGGCATGTGGATATAGCAGAAGGTTCCGAGGGGAGTTATGAAACTCGTCTTTTCCTCGTCCCCTTCTGCCATCCGGACTTGATGATAGCTCGAGTAGGCGTCTAGGAAGCTCATCAACTCGCACCCCGCGGTGGAGTCGACCAATTGGTCAATCCGCGGGAGTGGGAAGTTGTCCTTGGGGCAAGCGCTGTTAAGGTCGGTGAAGTCCACACACATCCGCCACTTGCCATTCGATTTCTTGACGAGGACGGGGTTTGCGAGCCACTCGGGGTGCAGGACCTCCCAAATGAACCCCGTCTCTCGGAGTCGGGCGATCTCCCCCTTGATTGCCTCTTGGCGCTCGAGGGAGAGCTTCCTCAGCTTCTGTTTGATCGGGGGTGACCAGGGGCCACCGCGAGCTTGTGCTCAATGACCTCCCGAGCGACGCCCCGCATGTCCGAAGGCTTCCACGCAAAAACATTGAAGTTTTCGCGCATAAAAGCTGCAAGTTGCGTTGCATGTTCCTCGGGGAGCTCCGCCCCGATCTGGACGGTTTTTTCCCCGTTGCCTGGAGACAGCAGGACCTTCCGGAGGCCCCCTTCCAGATGCGGCTTGAGGAGGGGCCTCCCGGGAGGTGGTGCAGCGACGTCTGATTCCGAGGGAGAGGCCTCCCCCTGGGGCACCTTAATGATGTTGACGCTTCCGATTGTGGTGGCGGCGCACTCGTACAGGGCGCCGGCCATGTCTTGGTCTCCCTGGACGTTGATCACGCCGTGCGGCCCGGGGATCTTCATGCAGAGGTAGTTTTGATGGGTGGCAGCCCCCAGCCGGTTGATCGTGGTCCTCCCCATGATCGCGTTATAGGAGGAGGGGAGGTCCACTACGTCGAAGCGGACCATCTCGGTCCGGTAGTTCTCCGGGGTGCCGAATGTCATAGGGAGGTCCACCTTGCCCACGGGGTGGATTGCCTTCCCCGGGACAAACCCTTGCAGGGGCCCTGCCGCAGGTTGCAGGAGCTTCTCATCCACCTGCATCTCCTTGAAGGCCTTTAGGAATAGGACGTCGGCGGAGCTCCCGCCGTCCACGAGGATGCGGGCCAGGTGGCAATTGTAGATGGTGGCGGAGACGATGAGCGCGTCATCGTGTGGGAAGCGAACCCTGCGCGCGTCTTCTACCGTGAAGGTGAGGGGGACGTCCGACCACTTGGGTGGCGGAGACGTGTGCAGCACCCCCACAACCATGACTTCGCGCGCATACTCCTTACGCTGGCGCTTAGAGTCCCGCCCGGAGGCGGACCCTCCCACGATGACGTTGATGCGGCGCTGAGAAGTTTGGAAGGGGAGAGCTTCTGAAGGCTCCCCCTCCTGCGTCTGCCCTTGCTGACCCCCCGCGGGGGCAGGCAGGGCCGGAACAGATGGCCGAGGGGGAAAGGAGGCCGGAGTCCCCCCCTGCCCATGCTGGTCGAGGAACGCCGCGAAGTGCTGCAGCAGCTGGTGGCACTCCAGGGTAGCGTGGGTACTGGACCCGTGGAAGCTGCACCACGGTCCTTCCCTGCCTCTCCCCGAGGGGCCTTCCCGGCCACGCGAAGACTGTCCTCCCCCATGGCCTTTTGGCTTGGGGAAGGGGCGGTTGCCCCTCGAGGGGTCGCGCGAGCCGCCTCCGCCCTCGAGGACAAAGGTGTCCCGAGGCCGTGGCTCACTACGCCCCCCTGCCTGGGGCGCTTGAGGGGGTCCCTGGCCCCCCGGTCGGCGGGGGCGGGAGCCCCCTGGGTCTTCTTCCAGAGGTCGTCTTCCTCCGCCCGAGCGTACTTTTTGAGTACGTTGAAGAGCTCGTCGGCGGAGGAGGGGCAGCTCCGGGAGAGCCTCCGGTAGAGCTCCCCCGGGAGGATCCCGCTTTTGCATGCTTCGATGACCGTAGAGTCGGGAACGTAAGCCACCTTACTCTTCACTTGGGCGAAGCACTTGAAGAAGCTTCGGATGGTTTCCCCACTCCTCTGCCGGACGGTGTACAGCTGCGAGGAGTCCAGGGGACGCACATAGTTCCCCTGGAAGTTCGCGCAAAACTCACGCTTGAGCTATGCGAAAGACTTGATGGAGCCGACCTTCAGGTTGTAGAACCAGGAGCGGGCGATGCCGATGAGGTAGAGGGGGAAGAAGTTGCATTGTACCGTCTCGTCCCCCCCGGCCGTGGAGATGGCTGTGGAGTATACCTGCACAAATTCGTAAGGGTCGGCCTCACCTTATAGTGCTCGATGTGCGGCGGGCGATAGGGCCGCGGCCACCGAATGCTGCGAAGTCCGCGGCATAGGGGATTATTAGCCCCCTGCACTTCCCGGGGAGACTCCCGGTCGCTGTCTTCTTTGACGGGGGACACGCCCTTGTTGTCGGAGTCGGGAAGCGGCCCCAGGGGTCCGCCGGAGTGGCGGTAGCGACGCTTCTCTTCTAGGCTGGGGCTGAGTTCCCGGACGTCCGGGCTCTCCTCTGGAGAGGCTGGCTCTTCGGCGAGTCTCTTCCCCTGACCGGTGCGAGGGCGAGGCTCTCCGCGCCCCCGGCCAGGGGGAAGTTCTTCCCCGCGCTTGGTGAATGCATTCGCTCGACCTCCCCCCGGGAGAAATGGACCTGTTCCGCCGGGGGAGGGAGCTCATGCACTGTAGCTGCCGGCCCGGAGGCTACCGGGGCTGGCAGGGGGGAGCCCCCTGCGAAGACCCCCGGAACCGGAAAGGGGGAAGCCCCTATAGCATCCGGAACCGGGGAGGGGGCGCCCGCGGCGACGTTCGGAACCGAAGTGGAGGGAGCCCCAGTGGCAACGGCCGGAAACGGAAATGGGGAAGCCGCTGTAATATCCGGAACCGGCGAGGGGGGAGCCCCCGCGGCGACGTCCGGAACCGGGGAGCCGATGCGGGGGGAAGTTTGCTGTGGCACGGGAGCTGCTCTGTCGACCGCCCCCGGTGCGGTAAACGCGACACGCGGGGTGGCACTGGCTCCCGGCGCAGGGAAAACCCCCGGCATGAAGTGGGCCCCCGGCCCCGGGAATGGGCCTGGAACGGGGTATCCCCCCGGTGCCACGAAGGGGCCGGGCATGAAGAAGCCCCCCAGCACCGGGAAGGGCCCGGGTGCCGGGTAGGGTCCGGACATATAACCCGCAGGGGGAGGGAACCCCCCGGCGGGGTCATACGGGGCGGCCAAACCTCCGAAAACCGGAGGGGCCGCCGGGTGACCCATAAACGGGGGCACAGCCCCCGGTATGGGTGCGGTGCATATGTGGGGGCCGTTGGCCGTGCCAACATGCAAAGCAGCTCATCCATAGAGCGCTGGGCGCGGAGCTGGCCCTCCACTAAAGCCTCGAGCAAGGCATCCCGGGGAGCCGGGGGAGCCGTCGGGGGGAGACTGGTCCCAACCGAGGTTCCCGCAGTCACCGGGAGCGCCCCGGAGGTAGAAGCACCTAAGTTAAGAGGAAAGATGGGAGGCGGTACCTGGGTCTGGCCGCCTCCGGGCGGAAGCGCCGGGACAGTCGTGTCCCGGACGGGTGGCGCCGGGTCTCCGAGACCAGCGTCATCGGGAAGGGTGCAAGCCCTTGTTCTTGGGGGAGCCATGGCGTCTTGTCACGAGTCCCCACGGTCGGCGCCAACTGTCGTGGTATTGCGAATACACCGACAGGTTTTGTGAACGATCCTAGCGAAGAAAACGCGACGCGGGTTGACCGGGTGACCGGTCCTCCCCCGCCGGACAAACACAAGAAATGACACGAGGATTTATACAGGTTCGGGTCCTGGTGGGGGCCCTAGTCCTGTCGGCGTGCTCCCAACCGGAGTCGGCTGGGGAGGCTCTCTCGGGGGAGAGGCTGCCGGAGCACACCTGTGAGTTTTGGCTACTTAACTATAATGAATCACTTGTCTTACAACAGGGGGTACAAGGGCTATTTATAGCCCCAAAAAGAAGCAAAAAGACTAAACTACCCCGGACGCTACCGTCGGATTGAGGGGTAGCAACGTCTTTCTCCCGGTCAAGTGCTTTGGATGCTCGACAGGTGGTCGCTGATTCGCGAGGCGCTCCTCGCGTGACCTGCACGTGATCAAGAACCAAAGACCTTACCTTTAGAAGGGCGACGATGCCCAGGACATGTACCGAAGGCGACGTCCCTGGGCAAAAGGCAACGCCCGGGACCGGCACCGGAGGCCAGGTCCCTGGGCAAATGGCGGCGCCCGGGACCGGCACAGGGGCCAGGTCCCGGGAGCCAAAAGGCGGCGCCCGGGGCAGGCAACGCAGGCCACGTCCCTGGGACTGGCACCGGGGGCCAGGTCCCGGGAGCCAAAAGGCGGCGCCCGGGGCAGGCACCGGAGGCCACGTCCCCCGGACCGGCACCGGGGGCCAGGTCCCGGGAGCCAAAAGGCGGCGCCCGGGGCAGGCACCAGAGGCCACGTCCCCGGGCAAATGATGGCTCCCGAGACCGGCACTGGAGGCCAGGTCCCGGGAGCCAAAAGGCGGCGCCCGGGGCAGGCACCGGAGGCCACGTCCCCGGGCGAATGGCGGCGCTCGGGAACGGCACCGGAGGCCTGGTCCCAGGAGCCAAAAGACGGCGCCCGGGGCGGGCACCGGAGGCCACGTCCCCGGGCGAATGGCGGCGCCTGGGACCGGCACCGAAGGCCTGGTCCTGGGAGCCAAAAGGCAGCGCCGGGGCGGGCACCGGAGGCCACATCCCCGGGCAAATGGCGGCGCCTGGGACCGGCGTCGGAGGCCAGGTCCCAGGAGCCAAAAGGCGGCGCCCGGGGCAGGCACCGGAGGCCACGTCCCCGTGCGAATGGCGGCGCCCGGGACCGGCACCTGAGGCCAGGTCCCGAGAGCCAAAAGGCGGCGCCCGGGGCAGGCACCGGAGGCCACGTCCCCGGGCGAATGGCGGCGCCCGGGACCGGCACCGGAGGCCAGGTCCCGGGAGCCAAAAGGCGGCGCCCGGGGCGGGCACCGGAGGCCACGTCCCCGTGCGAATGGCGGCGCGCGGGACCGGCACCTAAGGCCAGGTCCCGGGAGACAAAAGGCGTCGCTCGGGGCAGGCACCGGAGGCCAGGTCCCGGGAGCCAAAAGGCGCCGCCCGGGGCGGACACCGGAGGCCACGTCCCTGGGCAAATGGCGGCGCCCGGGACCGGCACCGGAGGCCAGGTCCCTGGAGCCAAAAGGCGGCGCCTGGGGCAGGTACCGGAGGCCACATCCCCGGGCCAATGGCGGCGCCCGGGACCGGCACCGGAGGCCAGGTCCCGGGAGCCAAAAGGCGGCGCCCGGGCCAGGCACCGGAGGCCACGTCCCCGGGCGAATGTGACGCAACTTACCTAGACTTAGTCTCGTGGAGATTTCCCCCAATAGGGCTATAAGAATATGGTCGTGATATAAAACGAAATAAAGTACACTCTTTCCAAAAAACTTGTGGCATGCATTTGCACATTATAATTGTATATTTGCAGGTACAATCAACATAAGGGATCATTGTTCATTACAATGAATTATAATAAGCCCAGTTCATTCAAGAGATCTTCGATCAGAGGTTTGACTTCTTCGGATATGGCTTCAAACTGATCATCACTTTCGAACTCGGCATCTCCCACCACTGGATCCAAATTCAGGTTTGGGCCGTGGTGAAGTCTTAATTTGCATGGAATGGCAGAGGCTACAGATCTCGCATTGGTCTTCATTGCCTCTTCTTGCCGTTTTGTGTCTTCAGGAAGATACTCGAGAAGTGATTCAGCCTGAGCCACGACCAAAGTGGCTAACTCGCTGAAGCTGGGGTTGTCCTTTTGGGATTCGACGACATCAGCCTTGAGCAAAGTGGCCACCATCTTCAGTTTTTCGAAGATATTTGATTGAGCACCACTGCAAGATGAAATCATTGCCTTTAATGTTCCATTCTCTTCGTAGATAGTGTCAATTTTTGAACTTTGAAGCCCAACGGTCACCCGAAGATCATCTCTCTCCTTTGAAATGAGGCTTATTTGATCCTCTTGTACTGCATGAACCCGGTAATCGATTTTACAATAGTTCATGTAATGAAATAATTTTTTCTGGTTGACGGCAAACTCACAGGAAAGTTTTGACTGCACTCATTGAAGTCCTTCTCTAGGGAAGAATATCTCGCGGCTACAGCTTCTTCCTGGTTTTCCCGATCAGCCATGCTTTTGTTTAGAAAGGCATTTTCCCTACGACAAGGAAGACAATAGGCATACTTAGATGAGAATTCAAGTTGATATAGGCAAGATGCATTACACTTACTGTTGTAGCCGGCTGACCTCCCGTTGTGTGACCTCAATGTGCTTCGCTAAAGCTTTCGACCTGGTTGCCACCCAGGTTAAATCCTGAAATGCAGTAAGACATGACTCTTGAAACTTGAACATTCCTAAGTTGTGCAAACTCGGAAGTGAGAAGAGAGTTTTTACCTCTATAAAATCACTGAATGAACCACTCTCAGGTTCTGCTAAAGCTTGAGCCTCAAGGCTCGGCTTTTCCTTGGCAACAGGGGCAGCAGATGGTCTTTCTTACTGATTCACCCCTGCGGTCAGGATTGCGGTTTCCATCCCCTAGGATTGGATGTCCGCTATTATTTCCTCCACAATGGCCTGAGAGGATTCCTTAGTCATTGGAGTTGGACCTGTTTCACCCGCGACCTCTACAGTAGTTGATGCGCCGATGGTTGTTGAGGTCACCGGGGCACTAAGTATAGGGTCCCTACGCCTAAGCATCATAACTTAGAATATCTCTTGTTGCTAACATAGAATTCACAAGGGGGGATTTTCTTACTTTATACGAAACCCTGTCCAAGGTTTGGGTTTCTAAGATGAGCTCTCGGGAGAAAGAAGCCCATTGGGTGCCCACCTGCTGAAGTATCATCAACACTTGTCCTTGTTTTCCTTCTCTTAAATAGGACAGTGTCTTCTTCTCCCTGCACGTTCATGAGGTGATTGGTATATGCAGGGAAGTGAAAAATTTAAAGATTGTGAAGCTCTTACCACAGTAGTTCCTTCGATCATTGGAGGAGGGGTTATCAACCCTGGGGCTTCGCAAGCCTCGGGATTGGGACTCTTCTCCGTGACTGCAAGATCTTCTGCGGCCACAGGATCTTGTGCTGCTGTTTCTATCCCCGCTATGGAGGACAAGACTTCGGCAACGCGAGGAGAGATTGACCTTTCTGGAACGCTTACCTCTAGAGGGTCTGCCGCCTTCCTCTTGCAGCAGATGAGAGGAACGTCGTCTTCCTCGTCCTCACTCCCCTCACCTTGTATGATTAAGAAGTAATTCCTATTTGCACTTTGGGGTACGTGGGGCACAGGAAATCTTACCGCAATCTTCTTGGCGGTTGTAGTTTTCTTCCTTGAAGAAGCGCCTCCTAGGATCTTCTTAGGTCTATCAGGAGCAGGCTCCTTCATCTTCTTCTTGGAAGGGGTCTTTGCCCTCTTCACCGTTGACCCCCCAGAGGATCCAACATCATCACCAGGACATTTCGTCCCGACAGATCGCCCCTTCAGCAGCTACATCATTTCAAGAATTCGATTTGATGACAAAAACCCAATAGGTGATCTTGAACAGGTTTTGCTAAAAGAAGTAATACCTATTGACGTTCCTGTTTCAGATCGTCACTAGCATTTATTAAGCTCTGAGAGCGAGGCGTCCCTTGAGCTCCTTCTATCGCAGCCTTGTATGGCCGCAGAAGATAATTTGTCCTTTTTCGATCTCGGACAAGGATAGAACTGCGTCACGAAAAGAGCAAGTTACTTGATACTACATTTTTTTATCAATAAAATTGCATATTTTGTAGACCAGAGGACATACCTGTGTTGTAGTCTAAGGTGCTGTCCGCCATGAACTCCACCTCCCAAGCCGGATGTTCCCTCTCACGCAGGGGCTCATCCTGTTCTTCACAAAGTCACAGATGATATCACGCACAGTTAATCCCTGTTGAACTAAGTGAAGAATGGCTTGGGCTTGACTCTTCAATCCTTGATCCAAGGTGGGAGCGGAGTCCATCTCGCTGTCCTTCTCTGATCGGATATTTTCAAACCAGAGATCACTCTCTGACGGCGGGGTGCAGTAGAACCACTTGTGGTGCCACTCGTGCACTGAATCCCGCAGGGGAAGAAGGGGATACTCTTTCTTCTCCCTTATGCAGAAGTAGATACAACCCGCGGCATTGGTACTCTTCGACCACGCCGAGAAATAAAAGCGTCGGAAGAGCTCCACGTTGGCCAGCACTCCGACAAAGGTTTCACACAAATGCTGGAAAATTGCCAGGATCAGGATGGCATTAGGGTGAAGATTCACCAATTCCAGTCTGTAGTGAGAGAGGATTCACTACCACAGAAACAGACATCCAAGACGGCACATCACAGACGGTTATGAACTGTTCAATGGAAAACCGTGGCAGAAGGCCTGTCGGGAGAATATGTTCAGATATCACAGACGGTTCTGATGTCAAAAACAACTGTGACAGTAAACTAGACGGTTCTGAACACAAAACCGTCTGTGATAGTCTACTTATCACAGACGGCTCTAACTTAAAACCCGACTGTGATAGATACAATCGGTTCCCAGCTGAGAACCGTCTGTAATAGTCTACTTATCACAGACGGTTCTAACCTAAAACCCTACTGTGATAGATACAATCGGTTCCCAACTGAGAACCGTCTGTGATAACTAGAATATCACAGACGGTTCGGAACTTAGAACCGATTGTGCTATATATATACAGTCGATTGTTAACTAAGAAGCGGCTGTGATAGTGTAGTTATCACAGATGGTTCTGAGGTTTGAACCGACTAAAAAAGTACCGGCGCTTCGAATTCTCAACTGTGATCATTTCTGTCTCCGATCTTCGCGCGCGGCGCCTAGGAGGACACGAAGCATCGCTTTGGAAGTTCTATAAATTGACAGTGGGAAAAATTTTCATTTACTTTACAAGTTTTTATACTTCTCAGACTGTTTGACTCCTTAGTGTCGACGATTCAGACTCGGAGTCCTCAGCCGAACTTATGCAGAATTTGTAATTGTGAGACCTTTCAAGATGACCCTTCGGGAAGGTATGCTGAACAATGGTGAACAGGAGCACAGAGAATTTAGACAGGTTCGGGCCCTCGATGGTGGGAGTAAAAACCCTACGTCCTGTTGATATTTCACTAAGTGTGGTAAAAAGGTTTACAAATGGAAGGAAAAGTCCTCACAGGCGAGGATTTTTCCTGTAAAAGTGTACAAAGATCAGCCAAAGAAAGCTTATAAAAATGCTATATAAGGTGTGCCGAAGACTTGGCTAACTTGGATCTTTCTTGATTGATGCTTCATGCCATCCTTTTATACTGTTTGAAAAGGTGCCATGTGAAGGAAACTGCATCAATCGGTTGCACGGACGGTTGGATACGGTTTTTGGAACTGCTCTTAACCTCCACGTAGGTTAAACACGTGTTATTCATGGATAACTATACGTGTTAACCTCCTGATGGTTGATTCTCCACATGTAGGAATCTTCGGGATACTTAGAATATCCTGTTGTATGGGCAACCGAATAGATAGACCCCAGGTATCCTGATCGGCAGATGTTCTGACCGCGGGATTTGGCTGACCGCGCAATATCCCGAATGTGTAGTTCGCGTATAGCCTACGAACTTCTGATCGCGCAAGGCTTACGGTCTGATCGCACGAAATCCGCGACCTGATCGCGTAAAGCTTGCGACCTCATGGTGATGTCCCTCAGAATAACTTGAGTCCGCATCACCAGATACATGTCTGGTTCGAACTTGTCTTGAACCAAAAGTTTATTAGAAGTGACCCGGGTGTCAATCCTCGTCAGCTAGCCCCCAAATTCGAAGAAAACGAAGAGACGTGTTTATTTCGAATTTAAAAACCGTGCATTGGATTTTTAACCCGGCCCTTTAACTTCTCCACTTAGTGGCGCACTAAGTGAAAACGGTTGGTTTTTCAAGACGGGTTCTGACATTACGTGACGGGCAATGATGGCGCCGTAGAGATTTTTATCTCGAGGTAAAATTGTAAATTTCTTAACGAAACCCGAGGTGTCTGGGAGGCGAACCGTCGCCCTGGCGGCTATAAATACCAGACCCCTGGACATGTAAAGATTTACAATTTCCCTCTCACGCCTAAGTCTTTTTCTTGTTATCCTGCCTCCTTCCTTTTCACATACTCCTCCCAATGGCAGATCACGAAATCATCGAGATTGAGAGCGATGAAGGGGAAATTGTCGAACAAGGGTCTCAAACGAATGAAGTCCTGTCTCCCTTAAGGAAGAAACCCAAGGTTGACGAAGGATCTTCCAGTGGAACAAAGGTGAAGAACGTAGCGAGTTTCTTTCTTCCTTCAGTTCCTTTGACCCTCCCCGTTCATGCCTCTCGGCAAGTTAGGCCTTTATCCTTAGAGAAAGATCCCATCACATTCAATTCTCCCATCCTTTTGGGTGATCAACATCCTGGTCGGCAAGCGGTGACTATCCCTCGACCAGATGATTGCCATATTGGGTTGGCGAAGCAATCTTCTGATGGGAAGTTTGCTCTTCCACCATATGATGATCTTCCTCCCAAGATGGGTGTATCAACGGGTTATGCACCGGGACAGGTAACAATTCTTCTCCCTTTTTGCTGATAATTTTAGTTAATATGACTAACTTTTGCAAAATGCAGGAGGTAGGAGGCCCCAGCGATCAGCCTTCTGCTACTCCATCTCTTCCTTCCGGACAGACCCTTCTGGAAGAGAAGAATGCCCTGGAGAAGAAGACCGAGGAGATGGCCTCGAAGATTCTGCGTTTAGCAGAATGTTTTGATCGATCCCGAGAAGAGGCGCACCATTTCCGTCGAGAGAGGGACTTCGCTCAGCAACAGCGAGAACTCTCTGACTTGATCAGGGACAATAGTGCGTCTGTTGTTAGGGACGATATAGATAGACTTAGGGTAGTTGCTAGTTCCCTGGGAGTTGTCAGTGTAGATCCTACTGACAACAACATGTCCCTTGGGGAACTTTGTAAACTTCTTTCGGAGCAAGTCGATGTTTTGATCGACTGCATCCCTTTTGTATGTAAAGAATGTAAGAAATAAAAGTTCTTTATTTCTCATGAAATATTCTCCACATCTTCTGTGCGAAAACATAGCCATGAACTTTACGTTCACGACCATTCATACACAGGAAATTTTAGTTCTGCGATCAAAATCACTTTTAAGAAAAAAGCATCGCGACCTGCCCTGATTCCGCGATCAGTTTTAAAGCCGCGGTCAGAACTAAGGTTCGATCAGAGTTGGGACTTGGTCAGGCCGTCACTCCGATCAGAATTGAAGTTTCAGCCTAAAACATGATTTCGATAAAACCATAACCCAATTAGAAACATTCCAGTACGTCAAAAATTGAGTTACATGATTTTTTCGAAAAAATGTACAAAGTATAAAAAAGGAAAAACGTCCTCTGAAAAGTACTGAAAATTTTTCAGTCCTTTTACACTTTCAGTTTCCAAAACAAAGAAGTCTTTTTGTTTCAGATCCGACGCCTGAGTACTTTATCGGGTCTATCAGAGACAGTATCCATTATGGGAAATGAATAAAGCATTCAATGGAACGTTTGAAATGAGCCGTTTACTCATTAATGCGTCGCCTTGGGTTTATAAAAAGCAGTAGGTAGCTTCTTGAGGAAGCCACTCAGCCGCGAAAAACCCTTAGAGTTCCCGCCGCGAAAAACCCTCATTTTCTTCAGCCTTCATCTTCCCCAAATCGCCAGCTTCCCCTTTGATTCTATACCAAAGATGGCGTCCTGGAGCAGATCCATTCACCATTCTGAGGAGAGCCTGATGGCGCTAGAGAAGGAGGAGATCCTTTCTCCGCGGCTGTTCATTAACTGGCGACCTGCGGAGAAGGACCAAGAAACCCCAACTGTCCAAGAAGGCGAGCTGGTGGTTTTCGAGGAGTATCTGCGTTGCGGGTTCCGATTCCCTGAGAGTCGGTTCCTTAAGGACGTCCTTGAACATTACGGGTGGGAACTGATCAACCTCCACCCCAATGCGATGCTGATCCTTGCAGTATTCCAGCATCTCTGTGAAGCCTTCGTCGGAATATATCCCAGCGTGGATATTTTCCGACGATTCTACTTTTCGGCGTGGTCGAAGAGCACCAACGCCGCCGGATGCATCTACTTCCGGCTGAGGGATAAAAAGGAGTATCCCTCCCCACCCCTGCGAGACTCAGTGCACGGGTGGCACCAGAAATGGTTTTACTGCACCCCGCCGACCGAGAGCGGGTTGTGGTTTGAGAACTCGCGGCCGGAGAAGCCGAGCGAGTTGGATACTCTCCCGGCGATGAACGCGGAGTTCATGAAGCATGCCGAGGTGATCCTGCACTTAGTCGAACAAGGGCTGACGGCACGTGACGTCATCCGAGACTTTGTGAAGAATCGGGTGAGCCCCCTGCGTGAAAGGGCTCATCCGGCTTGGGAGATCAAGTCCATGGCGGACACTACCCTGGACTATAACGAAGGTATTCATTTCTGACATTGAAATCCTTTTATGTCATTTTTGAAATGTATAAATTTAACTCGTATCTGGGAACAGTCCTGCCCTCAGCTGAGATTGAGAGGCGGACTAACTACCTCCTCAGGGCGTACAACGCCGAGGTAGAGGGCCCCAAGGGATCGCCTCGCCCCCAAAGCTTGATTCATGCCGGCGACGACCTTAAACAGGAGCGCCGAAAGGTAAACTTTCCACTTGGCCTCTATTTTGCAGGTCTCATGTATGTCCAGCACTAATCAATCCCATTGGAATGAGAATAGCTCCTAGGGAGGTTTGCGGATGCGACATTCCCAAGTGAAAATGTCGGCTCTCTGAAGAAGCCGACGGCGAGGAACGTGAAGAAGGTCTCTCAGAGACCCAGGACAAAGAGTCCTGCCTCTAAGAAGACCAAGCTGAACCCTGGGGAGGGGTCTTCACGAAGCGTTCCTCGTCTCGCAAGAAAGACTGCGGTAAGATATCGCATCCCTGCTACTTTTTCAGGCGCGACATGGAATCACTTCTTCGTCGTACAGGGAGAGGGGAGTGAGGAGGAAGAGGATGACGTTCCTCTGATCCTTCGAAGGAGGAAGATCGCGGATCTTCCATCCAGCGATGCCCCAAGCTGCCCCGCAGAAACCACAGCTGCCGAAGAGGTGGCCGTGGCTGACCCTGCGACCACCGAAGATCTTGTGGTCGCGGGTGACCTTCCAATTCCTGAAGCCCCCGAGGTTTCAGGGTCAATCATCTCTGCTTCCCTGGTCGAAGGGACGACTAAGGTAAAGGATCTTTTCGATCATTCCCTCCATGGCTCTTTCTGCACATTTGATAAGTTGATGTATATACAGGAAGGAGAGCTTCCCCCTGGGACCAATGGGGGTTCCAGGGAGGAAAATCCTCCTCCTCCGCGGACAGAGGAGGAGGTAGACGAACAAAGGCTGGCTGTGACGGTTCCAGCAACTCAGGAATCGCCAAGGCCTTCGGATGCAGCCCCACCAGTTAGTCCGGTGGCCCAGGTAAAGACCTATGTGTTTTTACCTGTTCCCTAAGAATATGCCTGTAACGCGACATTTTCAGGGGGGTGCTGTCTTATTTACCATAAGGAAGGCAAGAACCGGAGACGGCTCTCCTTCGCAAGGGGAATTTTCCCAGAAGTCCCAGGAACGAATGGGATTTCAAATAAGGTAAGAACTCTTACTTGACAGTAATCTTAGATAAAAGCTGCCTGACCCATTCTTCCTGTTAGGCAAAAGAAGACAGCGCCTACACCTTCAACCGCCACTGGGGAGGTTGAAGCTAGGGCTGATGAGGGAGCCTCTAATGAAGAGCGCTCTACTCCCGTGGTTCAGGAAGTCGTCCGGACCGCGGGAGGTAAAACAAGTACAGGGACCGGGTCGCAACCAGTGGCCTCTGGGGGTGGCGTCCAGCCGGCACTCCCATCAACTGTCCCTGTCGCAGGCACTTCCGGCGCGTTAGCAAGGATCCCTGCTAGCATGGATGATGCCGCTTTAAATAAGTTTATGAAGGTATGATGACCCCTGTTTCGGCGTTTGAACCGCCTTTAGAGTATATTTAACTCTCTTGCTTTGTGTCACAGGGCTTGTCATGGGTGACGAGCCAGTCGCATGCTGCAATGGCTAGCATGGCGGCTATTCAAAAAGATTGTGACGGCTTGCGCAAGTGAGGATCGTCATTCTTCTGTTAATATAAGTAGGCTTTAATTGTGACTGACCTGATTTTGCTGCAGAGAGGTTACATTCTTGAAGAAAGAGTTAGCCAAGATAAGGCTGAACTCAGTTACAGAGTTCAAGAAACTACGGACTGAAATCAATAAACTTCAGTCTGAGAAGGCTGGTAAGTCGATTCTCAACTTGAGAAAACTTAAAACCGTTTCTTGTTAATAACCTCTTTTCTCTGTACAGCGCAAGCAGGTCGCATTACACAGCTCGGCCAGGACAAGATGCTTCTCGAGTCCTCGCTCAACCATACCGACCGAGCGGTCAAAGAGTTGAGCTTACTGGTCTTCGAAAAACTGAAGGCCGTGGCCAACCTTTTGAATACCAACGTGGTGGAGTTGAGGAAGGACGACCCAAGTGTCAGCGATTGGTCATCACTGCTCACAGCTCAAGCAGAATCACTGCTCGAATATCTCCCTGGAGATTTACGGCGACGTGAAGAGATAATCAGGATGAGAGTCCGATCAGCCGCTTCTGCCGTACTCAGCCGGGTTCGACTTCACCATGGCCCAGATGCGAATCTGAGTGCGCTGGTGGGACCGGTTGAGGTCGAGAGTGAAGAACTGCTTGACACCGTTATAGAAGAAGTCAAGCCCTTCGTTGACAAACTCTTGGCTGAGCTGAGGATCGAATGATCCTTATATTTTGTAACCAAACAATTGTAATTAAAATGCTATGTATGTAAAACTATTTTTTTCAAAAGAAAGTGCATATTCACATCATAAATTTCATACTATAAGTATATTCCTCTAGCCCCCGCCTCTGTTTCACGAATACTGAAGCCTTAGTATTTTAAGCAGAGGGGAAAACATAAGTATGATGACCAGGGATATGTGCTTCAAGCCGATGGTCAAGATTAAAGTAACATTTTAACCTTATTGCAAACTGGTAGCCACCCAGATGACCGAAGACTAGCCAGATAGTCCCGTGTGCGTTGAGAAACGGCTTATTTAAGGAGTGACTTATCTGGAAGTGATCATGGGATCGATCAGCGAATCCGGTTGAAAAATGCTGTAATAACCTAACCGCCGGCGATCAGCCCCCAGGTCGAATTTGTATAATTTGGGCTTAAAGAAAAACACTCATTGTATGAAAACAAGACATGTTTTTTATGAAAAGATGCTAATTGAACAGGAAAAAAGTGATTGGAATACTTACACGTAAAACTTGCGAAGTTGATCGATGTTCCAAGTATTGGACAAAATCCGACCATCCTCCATGGCTAACCGCGCAGATCCTGGCCGCGGCACTGAGACGACAGTGTATGGTCCTTCCCACTTTGGGGAGAATTTATTGCGGTTAGACTGGTCTTGAATTTTTCGTAAAACCAAGTCGCCCACGTTGAGATCACGTGGTCGCACCTTTTTACTGTGATACTTGCGTAGAGCCTGCAAGTATACCGCGGACTTAATCAGGGCGCGATCACGCCGTTCTTCCAGGAGGATGAGATCTTGCGATCGCTGTTCGGATTGGTTGACCTGTTCGAATTGATTCGTGCGAACAGATCCAATACTTACTTCCATAGGCAACACAGCCTCGGCCCCATAGACCAAATGGAAGGGTGTCTCACCGGTGGCTCGACTAGAGGTAGTCCGTAGTGCCCATAGAACAGTATAAAGCTCGTCTGCCCAAGCCCCCGAGCGGGTCTTGAGGCGATCAAAAACACGTTTTTTGATGCCTTGCAATACTTGCCCATTGGCCCGTTCTACTGCACCATTGCTTTGTGGATGTGCCACGGAAGCAAAGCACACCTTGGTCCCAATCTGATCGCAGTAGTCTAGGAAAAGACCGCTAGCGAACTGAGAACCGTTGTCTGTGATGAGACGGTTTGGAACACCAAATCGTGCCACAATGTTCTTGTGAAAGAACTTTTGTGCGGCTGATGCAGTAATATTTCGTACTGGTTCGGCCTCAATCCACTTTGTGAACGTGTCAATGGCTACGAACAAAAACTTGTATCCATTGACCGCTTGTGGCATAGGACCGACGATGTCCATTCCCCAGATCGCGAAAGGCCATGCGAGAGGAATAGTTTGCAATGCATAAGCAGGTTGATGAACCTGTCTTGCATGAAACTGACACTGTGGACACATCTTGACCATAAGCTTGGCATCATCGAGTGCCGAAGGCCAGTAGAATCCCTGTCGAAAAACTTTTCCGACCAGTGTTCGGTATGACGCGTGTGCACCGCATACACCGTCATGTATTTCTTTCAAGAGGGATTTTCCTTCCTCCTGAGATATGCAGCGCATGAATACTCCTTGAGTACCCTTTCTGTACATAACCCCACCTATGAGTTTGTATAGACGCGCCTTTCGAATTAACCGATCGCTTTTGGTTTTGTCCTCGGGTAGGGTCCCATGTTCAAGATAGACCCTCAATGGATGAGTCCAATCTTGTTCCTGACCGAGGTTGGCAACGAAGGCTATTGCCGGATCATCCTCGACCGAAGTCATGATCGAAGGATGGTCCAAGTGTTCAATGAACACTCCTGCCGGAGCGGATGAGCGTGAGGATCCAATTTTGGATAATTGGTCTGCGAGAATGTTGTCCTTTCGCGGGATGTATTGGACTTCGAAGTGACTGAAGTGTTTTTCCAATCTCCTCACTTCCCCCAGGTAATGAGCCATTGTCTCATCGGAGGTGCTGTACTCCTTGTTTACCTGGTTTACGACCAGCTGTGAGTCCCCCCTCACCACTAATCGACGGACTCCGAGGAATTTTGCTGCCCGGAGCCCTGCAAGAAGACCTTCATACTCTGCTGCATTGTTGGTTGCAACAAAGTGTAGTTGAATAACATACTTAAGCTGTTCGCCCTGAGGCGTAACTAAGACCACTCCAGCCCCCGAGTGTTGAAAACTACGGGAGCCATCAAAGTACATTGTCCAATAATCGGGGCACTCCAGTTCCTTCGCCAACTGCACGGGTGGCTCAGGGTTGGTCCATTCGACCACAAAGTCGGCCAAAACCTGAGACTTAACCGCCGTGCGAGGGGTGAAAAGGATTTCGAAGGCACCGAATTCGACCGCCCATTTAGCGATTCGACCAGATTTTTCTGGATTTCGAACAATATCCCCTAAAGGAAAAGAGGAGGGTACTGTGATCTTGTGTGCTTGAAAGTAATGTCGTAGCTTATGGGAAGCCATCAGTAGTGCGTAAAGTATCTTCTGGACCTCAGGGTAGCGCTCTTTAGGACCATGAAGTACTTCGCTCACATAGTAGACGGGTCTGTGTACTCCTTCCCTTTCCGCGATCAGAACTGCGCTGACCGCGTGTGGGGTGGCCGCCAAATACAGAAGTAATGGTTCTTCCTTTTCAGGAGACACCATTACTGGCGGACTGGATAGATATGTTTTTACCTCCTGAAACGCTTTTTCGGCCTCGTCAGACCACGTAAAGTTATGATGTTTCCGCAAGGCTTTAAAGAAAGGTAGTCCCCTTTCGCCTAATCGCGATATGAAGCGACTTAAAGCCGCCATGCGACCAGCCAAGCGTTGAACATCCTTCATGGTTGAGGGCGACCTCATTTGTTCAATAGCTCTGATTTTCTCAGGATTAACCTCAATGCCCCTGGAACATACAAGAAAACCAAGAAGCTTTCCTGAAGAAACCCCGAAAGAACATTTCTCCGGGTTCAATTTTATTCCAAAGCGTTTCAAGTTACAGAAGGTTTCAGCAAGATCGTCCAAATGAGACAATCTTTTGGTACTTTTTACAACCAAATCGTCTACATATGCTTCGAGATTACGCCCTATCTGGGAAAGAAAGGTCTTTTGCATCAAGCGCTGGTACGTGGAACCAGCGTTCTTGAGACCGAACGGCATTCTGACGTAGCAGTATGTGCCGAACGGGGTGATGAAGGCAGTTTTCTCTTCATCGTCTTCTGCCATGCTAATTTGATGATATCCTGAGTAGGCATCCAGAAAACTCATCAGTTCGCAACCCGCAGTGGAGTCAACCAGCTGGTCGATGCGGGGAAGGGGAAAGTCGTCCTTCGGACAGGCACTGTTGAGGCTAGTATAGTCGACGCACATGCGCCACTTGCCATTTGACTTGCGGACCATGACCGGATTGGCGAGCCAGCCCGGGTGATTCACTTCGCGGATAAACCCGGCTTGTAAGAGTTTGTCTAACTCTTCTCGGATGGCTTCTTGTCGGTCGGTGGCAAAACGCCTGAGCTTTTGCTTTATTGGTCGTTGTCCAGGTCGAATTGCTAACCTGTGCTCAATTACTTCCCTTGGGACACCGGGCATGTCGGACGGTTTCCACGCAAACACATCTGCGTTAGCCCGGAGGAAAGCAACGAGGTCGAGTTCCTATTTGTCATCCAGGGCTGACCCAACCCGAATTGTCTTGGATGGGTCATCTGGGTACAAAGGAACTTGTTTGAGTTTCTCATCTGGTCGAGGAGCAGCCCTGATCGCATCGGTGGCGACAGTGGCGACCTGAGCGTCCCGGAGGGGAAGTTGATCGACCATCTCCAAAGATAGCCGGTCGCACGTGAGCGCCACGTTGCGACTACCTCGGACCGAAATGACACCTTTGGGGCCAGGCAATTTCCCGCACTGATAAGCATAGTGCGTTGCCATCATGAACTTAGCAAGAGTCGGCCTGCCAAAGATTGCATTATAAGCTGAATCACAATCGATTACATCGAAAGTAAACAATTCTGTTCGAAAGTTATCCGGTTCTCCCAGAGTGACCGGGAGGACCACTTGTCCCAATGGCATCATGGAGGGGCCTGGGATTATCCCATAAAACGGATGGATTATGGGCTTGATCTTCGAACGAGGAATTTGCATCTCGTCGAGTGTCTTGACCAATAAAAGATCAAGGGAACTTCCCCCATCGATCAGGACCCTTTCGACTCTCGCGTTACTGATGATTGGGGTAATAACCAAAGGTAACCTCAATGGTCGAGTTAGCCCCACAGGACAGTCAGCGCGATCGAACGTCAAAGGCATATCCGACCAACGGGGATATTGAGGTTCACCAAGGGATGTCTCCGTTTGGTTAACCTCTCGGCAAAAGGTTTTAAACTGCCTTTTGGAAACGAAAGGGGAGGAACCTCCGAAAATGACATTAACATGATTTTGAGGTACCTGGTAAGCCATTTCTTCGTCTCCATCGACGTCTCTAACCCCGCACGCCTGCTCTTTAGGCGGTAAGGTCGGCATTGGCCCAGCTCCTTGGTAGAAATCATCCAGCTGTTTCAACCAACTCCTGCAGTTTTTGAGATCGTGGCCTGCGGAATTGTGGAGTGGACACCACCTTTTGCCCTCCTGCGGATTAGTTGATTTTTCTGGCTGGTCGGAATCCCGGCCACCAGAAGCAGTTTTATTTTTAAAAGAGGACTTATTACCTTTGGTCGAAGGTGGTTTCTCCGCGACCGCGACCTCACGGTACTGTCCAGAGCGGTTCCTCTTTGACTTTTTTGACTTCCCACCCGGTGAAGACTCCGGCTTTTTGCTTGAATCTTCTTTCTTGGCGTCCTTGAAGCCTGGTTGGGGCGGTAAGTCCCCCCTGTCAACCATTCGGTTCCATTCGACTGCCTCAGCTGCATCGGAGTATCAATCAGCCATATCGAACAGATCGGCCACCGATCGAGGAGGGTGGATGAGCAAGTCTTCAGTGAATCTTCGGTATCGAACGGCGTGCTTAAATGCCCTGATTACGGAGCCATCAGATATGTTCGGGATGGTATTTCTTACCCCGACAAACCTCTTGACAAACTGCCGAAGCGTTTCGGTCGAAGTTTGCCGCAGTCTATGCAAGTCGTCCTCCCTACCCGGCTTTTGGTAACAGTTTTGGAAATTGCTGAGGATGGCATCGCATAGCATTTCCCAATTGTAGATAGAACCCTCAGGCTGATTGAACAACCAGGTTCTAGCCGGTCCTACGAGGACTGTTGGCAGGTAGTTAGCCATGACCTTGTCATCGCCTCCTGCTGCTTGGATGGCAGTGATATAGATCTGAAGGAACTCAGATGGGTTTTGAGTTCCATCAAACCTCTCAATGGCCCCTGGTCGAAACTTATCGGGCCAAACGACTGCTCGTAGGCCAGGCGAGAAAGCTTTGCAACCAACGTAAGGACCGTGAACCGCTCTGCGACTTTCGGTCGGGTTTCGAGCAAACTCACTTAATGGCGAGGTTACTCGGGGTCCCAAACGAGAGTGAACGGGAACTCGATCCCTACTACGAGAGTCCTGCATTCGCCGATATTTGTCCTGTCGGGACGGTATAGGCGGCGGGTGATTCCATCGGCCAGAGCCAGAGTGAGGACCATCTCGCTCACGGGAATGTGTCACTGAGCGGGAAGAGGCTGTCGGGGTCGCCTCGGATGCGACCTCATCCAGTCTTTCCGCCAGGATCCTGAAAAAGGCCGGTCTCTGCGCATCCGTGACCGTAGGAGGAAAATTGCGCATGACTTCCGCGATAGATCGCAGTCGACCATGGGTACTTCTCCTAGGGGCACCAGGTGTTATTGTTTCTTCGTCCACTGGGAAATGCTCCGGTGGTAAAGAAGGAGTCTGGTCACGTCTACGACCACGCGACCGTCGAGAAGAACTCGGGGCAGCATCGTAACGAGCCTGCGCATCTTGAAGAGCCTCTAGGGCAGTTCTGCGTAGTTCGTTGTTTTGTTGCTCGAGATCTTGCTCCTCCTTCTGTTTGCGATCTTGCTCTTCCCTGGCAGCCTGTTGATCGGGAGTTTCTTCCGACAACATAGCAAACTGCCTAGGGAGTGAGGTCGCCGATGGGGAGAACATCTCGGTTTGTTCCGAGTCGGACTCGAAATCAAAGAGACGGTGGAGGTTATCAGGGTCGAACCTTCCTGGGCTAATTTCAGGGTCACCATCATATTTTCCCTCAGCGGGATCGTATGACGGGCCGGACTCATCACCTAGCACATTAAGAACCTCTGTGGGTTCTGACCTTGTGCCAGTTACCTCCTGGTCGATTAACATGACTTGGGGAGATGATTCAGCCTGGGGAATATTCTGGCCTTCGACCTCTTCCATCGGAACAGGATCGCTTGGAGAAGGCATGGGTATATGGGCATAATCCTCGAGATCGAAATCGTTCTCGGAATCATATGCTCCAGTCATGTTTCGGCGAACCTCCGAATTTCAATTAAGACGCTTTGAGAAAGGCCCCACGGTGGGCGCCAGCTGTCGACGATTCAGACTCGGAGTCCTCAGCCAAACTTATGCAGAATTTGTAATTGTGAGACCTTTCAAGATGACCCTTCGGGAAGGTATGCTGAACAATGGTGAACAGGAGCACAGAGAATTTAGACAGGTTCGGGCCCTCGATGGTGGGAGTAAAAACCCTACGTCCTGTTGATATTTCACTAAGTGTGGTAAAAAGGTTTACAAATGGAAGGAAAAGTCCTCACAGGCGAGGATTTTTCCTGTAAAAGTGTACAAAGATCAGCCAAAGAAAGCTTATAAAAATGCTATATAAGGTGTGCTGAAGACTTGGCTAACTTGGATCTTTCTTGATTGATGCTTCATGCCATCCTTTTATACTGTTTGAAAAGGTGCCATGTGAAGGAAACTGCATCAATCGGTTGCACGGACGGTTGGATACGGTTTTTGGAACTGCTCTTAACCTCCACGTAGGTTAAACACGTGTTATTCATGGATAACTGTACGTGTTAACCTCCTGACGGTTGATTCTCCACGTGTAGGAATTTTCGGGATACTTAGAATATCCTGTTGTATGGGCAACCGAATAGATAGACCCCAGGTATCCTGATCGGCAGATGTTCTGACCGCGGGATTTGGCTGACCGCGCAATATCCCGAATGTGTAGTTCGCGTATAGCCTACGAACTTCTGACCGCGCAAGGCTTACAGTCTGATCGCACGAAATCCGCGACCTGATCGCGTAAAGCTTGCGACCTCATGGTGATGTCCCTCAGAATAACTTGAGTCCGCATCACCAGATACATGTCTGGTTCGAACTTGTCTTGAACCAAAAGTTTATTAGAAGTGACCCGGGTGTCAATCCTCGTCACTTAGCTTCTCTGCGCCAATGGCATCCTCGATGGCATCGTCAGCCTCGCCCTCCCCGGTAAGAACTCTCAATCTTTTGGACTTACCCCTGTATTGTTAATCCCTCTTCAATACATTCTTGACCTGTTGATTTGCACAGGGAAGGGGAGCCGTGGAAGACACTGCCAAAGTCAAGGCCGAGCTGAGGGCCCTCCAGGAGGAGCACAAGCTCCTCACGAAGAAGCACACTCGGCTACGGCTTGACCTTGACGATCTATTCCAGCGCATTTAGCGCATGAAGACGGATGGTGACAATAATAGGGCGAGGACGAGGCGTCTTCGCGAGGAGAAGAAAGCCGCGGATATGACCATCGCTGGCTGCGGTTTGACTATGAAGGATACCATCGCGAAGCTGAGGGAGGTCGCAGGCCTTCTCGACGCGGTAGTAGTTGATCCTAAGAAGGACAACTTGTCGCTGGCGGAGTCCTGCGTCCTGGCTGCAAGTCAAACTGACTTTATTCTAGATCCAGCCAGTGCTAAGACCACTCCTTGACCTAGCATTCTGTATTTTTACTTTTTTTTGTAAGTGATGAAAAAAATTATTGAAAACTTTGTTCTTATGTCAACTTTCCAATTTTCCAGCACATTCTTGGACTGCATGCAATCTTCCCCCTTTCTTTATCTTTCTTTAGCTTTTGTCGAACATTCGACCATACAAAGGTATGTGCACTGTGTGCGATCAAGGAACGACTATCGCGATCTTTGGCTTGTGAGGGCAGTCCATTGGAGCCCTTCAAATAATATAGAAACAATATATAGAAGTCACAGATCCCATGCAAATAATATAAAAAGAATATAGAAGTTATATATCAATGTGCTTTGAATATCACAAACAGCTCTGAGGTAAAAAACGTCTGTGATAGTCACATTACAGACGGTTTTTATGTAAGGCCCGACTGTGATAGTCCCAACAGTGTCCGCCGTCTCGAATTCTCAACTTCTTTCAATATCACAGACGGTTTTTAACTCCAAACCGTCTATGATAGTAATATTACAGACGGTTTTTATGTAAGGACCGACTGTGATAGTCCCAAGGGTGATCGACGCTTCAAATTATCAACTTCTTTCAAATTCTCAGTGGTTCAACTGGAAGCAAAACTCCAGGGAGGGAACAAGTATTTGTAGAAGTCGAACAGTTCAATATTCCACAGGCATATTGAAGACGGTTCGGACATCAGAACCGTCTGTAATATTAAAGCAGACGGTTTTGACCTCCCAACCGTCTGTGATAGTCCCAGCAGTGCAATTCTCTACATGCAATTGTTGATAACCGCACATAATAACTGCGCAGATGAAGAGACTTATTTATTTACTTCAAATTTAATTTGCATTGAATTATGTAATTTGACGCTTCAACTTCCTAAGTGTGCACTACTGTTTTGCCGTGTTCGAGTTTATCTCCCGAGAATATTTATCATGTCGGTATTGATCTTGAAAACAAAGTAGTGCGCTCCACTTCAAATTCTCAACAGTGTGTTGTGTCTTTTCCATTTTTGATGTTTGCGCGGCGCACTAACCTGGGAACACGAAGCGTCGACTTGGAAATTGTATTTCATTAATGATGAAAAATTAAATAAAAATTTGTTCTTATGTAAATTTACAATTTTCCCGCACGTTCTTGGAGAAAGAGAAGTGGAGCGGTTCGACTGGAAGCAAAACTCCAGGGGAGGGAACAAGTATTTGTAGAAGTCGAACAGTTCAATATTCCAGGCATAGTAAAGACGGTTCGGATATCAGAACCGTCTGTAATAGTCATATTACAGACGGTTTGGACATGAGAACCGTCTGTAATATTAAAGCAGACGGTTTGATATCCCAACCGTCTGTGATAGTCCCAACAGTGCCCACGCATCGAATTCTCTACATGCAATTGTTGATAACCGCACATAATAACTGAGCAGATGAAGAGACTTAATTATTTACTTCAAATTTAATTTGCATCGAATTATGTAATCTGACTCTTCAACTTCCTTTGCCGTGTTGCAGTTTATCTCCCGAGAAGTTATCATGAATTTATTGACCTTGAAAACCAGTAGTGCGCTTTTTAAAACTCGAGGCACCCGCGCATATGAACCGTCACCTTCTGTTTCTATAAATAGCGAGGCACCTAAATCCCTGTCTTTATTCCCTCCTCAACTCCCACCTTGATGGCGAGCCAAGATTCCAATGAGGTTATTGAAATTGAGAGTGATAAGGAAGAGATAAGGAATGAACTCGATTAAGATCTTCAGAAAGTAAGTCCTCTCTGAAACTCTAATGCAGATCTTTCTTTTATGACTTGATTACCTCGAAACAAATGCATTTCGAAATCCACAGGTGCCTGAGGAAATGCTCCCTCCAAAGAAGAGACTTAGAAATGATGAAAGATCCTCCAGTGGAGCTGCAGCGAAGACTCTAGAGGGTGCTGAGGCCTGTGTTGCCACATTGCCCCTTGCAACCCCTCCAGTTGCATCGACTCCACCTTTGGAGATCCACAACAATCCTTCCAATATCCCCTCTTCAACACCTTTGTATCATCAGTTTTTCTTGGATGATCAACTTTCTGGGGTAAGGCGCACACTTCCACGTCCAAATCCACTCCGAAGCTTGGCAATCATCTTCACCCTCTCTGCCGGTTATGTCTTTCAAAACTAACCCATGCATATGTGTAGGAGGAGAAAGTTGCCTTGTGCAGAACTCTCCAAAAAAAAAAGAGGTGCTGGAGAAGCATTCTGAGGGGATGTCTTTTACCATTCTGCACTTGGCAGAGTGCTTTGAGTTGCAGCTTCATCTCCACCTTTGTTGTATCAACTTTAATTTCTTGGATGATCCTACTGATGCCAGATCCACTCCTTTGCTGTGAGATGATGTTGATAGTCTTAGAGCCATTGGTAGTTCTCCTGGGGCGGTCAGTGTAGATCCTACTGATGCCAATACGTCCCTAGGAGAACTTTGTAAATTACTTTCAGAACAGGTCGATGCTAATTAATTGGTCGCTTAATTGTATCTCTTATGTATGCAAAGATTGTAAGAAATAAGAAATTTCTTTTCCTTATATATCTGGCTTTTCGATTGATTATGTAACTGATAATCACCAAATGATGTTCTGTGTGAAAATGTTAACAAGAAAATACTGCTGCAATCAAGACGGTTTTTAACTCAAAACTGTCTCTGATTGTAACATTACAGACGGTTTTAATTTCAGGACCGACTGTAATAGTCTCAAAATTCTTTGAAGATCCACAGACATATATACAACAAATATGAAAAACAAGATAAAACCAAATAGTCTCAACGTTCATTTTTTTAAATACTAACATTGAAATAAGATAGAACCAAATATGAAAAACAAGTGGAACAACTGATGACCACTAGTCGAATGCAAACAAACAATCCAGGATATTATAGACGGTTCGGACCTTAAAATTGTCTGTGATAATCTCGCAGAGTGTTGATTTTATAATTAACACAGACGGTTTTGAGGTAAAAACCGACTGTGATAATCACGTACGGTTCTGATGTAAAATCCGACAGTGATAATCACAGACGGTTCTGAAGTAAAAACCGACTGTGAAAGTAAAGCGGACGATTTTGAGCTAGGAACCGTCTGTGATATTGTAATTATCACGGTTGGTTTGGAGCTCATAACCGTCTGTGATATTTCTGTCATAGTTCTACACAAAATGCACCGATATTACCGACGGTTTAATAAAGTGAAACCCGTCAATGATATTCTGTTCTTCAAAAATGCACCGATATTACCGACGGTATTATATAGAACCGTCTGTATTGAACCTGGTATAAAAGGTCTTTTGGCGGATGTTTTGAGCTAGTCGTACACTCTTGCTCGACCTACACTGTCCAGTTCGAAGAGATTTGGGGCAAGGAAGAGCGAAATCTCGAAAGGCCGGGGGAGCATTTGGGGGCAAAAATTTGAGGATCGATCCAAGGTTGGTACTTGCTCCCAAGGCATACACATTACTTGATTTCATCATCAATATCAATCTCCATTGATTGATCAAATTAGAGTGAGAGGGAGGGGAAGCTACAGTAGCAAATCCTGGTTGTAACTCATTTTCAACCTGTACTGTAGCTATTTAATTGCTTTATGATGTGTGTTATCCACGCCCCCAACTAATTGCTTGCAGTTCAAGTAGTAGTTAACTATTTATACCGCAAACTCCGCATCAAACACTAGCTAGCTAGATTTATATAATTTATTGCGTGTCGACCGTACATAGAGTAGTATTACTAATTAGCATGTGTATGAATTTGATTAATTGCAGATGGTCCGAGACTGGATGTATAATGACAACCGAGTGGGTGAGGAATACATGAAAGGTGTTTTTGATTTCAAAAAGGTTGCTGAGCAAGACATGGCGAAGAAGGGTTTACCATATATGTACTGTCCTTGTGTAGACTGCCAGAATATTAAGATGTTCACCAACTCATCTCAAATTGTCGCCCACTTGATCCGACGTGGTTTCAAAAAGGGGTACACGTGTTGGGTCCACCATGGAGAAGAGCCAACTGCAGAAACAAGTGCCACTCAGGTTGAGGAACAGGACATGTCGGATCCGAACAACGACTTCGACGAGGATATGCCAGAGGATGACAATTTAGATGACATGTTGCGTGATGTGGAAGGAAATTACAATGGAAGGGAGTTTGGCAAATTCAAGCGCTTGATTGAGGACTCAGAAAAGTCGTTGTTCCCTGGTTGCAAGTCGAAGTACACAAAGTTGGCCTTTGTGCTTGAACTGTTAAAATTGAAGGCAAGTAACAGCTGGACCGACAAGAGTTTCACAGCACTGTTAGATCTTTTGGCGGACATGCTCCCGGAAGGAAACGAGTTGCCAAATAACACCTACCAAGCGAAAAAGCTGTTGTGTCCTTTGGGAATGGAAGTAGAAAGGATACACGCATGCCCTAATGATTGCATCCTTTACCGTAACGACTACAAGGATATGCATGTTTGTCCGGTGTGCGGCGCATCCCGCTATAAGCGTAAGGACCGAACCGACGACGGCGACTGCGCTGAGATAAAGCAAGGACCTCCTGGTAAGGTGTTTGCAAACCGTAAAGAGGCAAAATTACTGCGTTGGCACTCGGAAGACCGGAAGAAGGATGGAAAGCTGAGACAGCCCGCTGATTCTTCGCAGCGGAGAAACATCGACAGGGAATTTGTTAACTTCAGAGCAGAATTGAGGAATATAAGGTTCGGGTTGAGTACCAATGGAATTAATCCTTTTGGTAACATGAGTAGTAGGCATAGCACTTGGCCGGTTCTTTTGTGTATCTACAACCTTCCTCCTTGGTTGTGCATAAAGCGCAAGTACATCATGATGTCTCTACTTATCTCAGGACCAAAACAACCCGGAAACGATATTGATGTGTACCTAGCACCATTGATAGAGGATCTACTAACAATGTGGAACGAAGGGGTGCAGGTATGGGACGCATACAAACGAGAGAACTTCATCCTACGTGCTATGATATTCTGCACCATCAACGATTTCCCTGCCCTTGGAAATTTGTCAGGCCGTAGTACGAAAGGAGCCAAAGCCTGCCCCCACTGCAAAGATGAGACTGAGAGCGTGTGGCTGAAGAATTGCAGGAAAACAGTGTACATGCGTCACCGTAGGTTTCTTCCGAAGAATGACACGTATCGTAAGAGGAAGAGGGAATTTGACGGCCACAAGGAAGATGGTTCAGCCCCGAAGCCTACGCGCGGGAAAGATGTTTACTCACGGGTGAAGGACATAGACGTTGTGTTTGGAAAGGGTCATAAATTGAAACCCCGCTTGAAGAACTCTTGGAAGACGAGATCGATATTTTGGGACTTACCGTATTGGGAGCATTTAGAGGTTCGTCATTGCATTGATGTCATGCATGTAGAGAAGAATGTTTGCGACAGTTTAATCGGCCTATTGCTGAACATTCCAGAGAAGACAAAGGATGGTGTAAATGTGCGGCGTGACATGATTGAAATGAGAATCAGGCCCGAGCTAGCACCGAGAGAGGACGATAAAGGCCGTATATACCTCCCTCCTGCATGCTACACTTTGTGCAATGCTGAGAGGACAGAACTCTGTAAGTGTCTCTATAGTGTTAAAGTTCCATCGGGTTACTCCGCAAATATGAAAAAGCTTGTGTCCATGGGCGATTTGAAATTGCTGGGTATGAAGTCTCATGATTGTCACGTGTTGATGACACAAATGCTTCCTGTTGCCATCTGGAGTATTCTGCCGCATAAGGTCAGAGAGACGATCACGAGGCTATGTTTTTTCTTCAATGGAATTTCTTGCAAGGTCATTGATCCCGATGGACTGGATTCTCTGCAGAGCGAGGTGGTTCGAACTCTCTGTCAGCCTGAGATGTATTTTCCTCCATCGTTTTTTGATATTATGGTCCATCTCACCATCCACCTTGTCAGAGAAATCAAGATATGTGGACCCGTGTTCCTACGTTATATGTATCCATTCGAGAGGTACATGGGTGTACTTAAGGCCTACGTGAGGAATCGGTCCCGACACGAGGGTAGCATTGTCGAAGGTTATGCAGCGGAAGAGGTTGTTGAGTTCTGCGTCAATTACATGGCCGAGGTAGAAGCAATAGGAGTTCCTGTGTCTCGTCACGAGGGGAGGCTTGATGGTGTTGGCACTATTGGACGGAGAGCCATCACTCCTGATTTCGATATGTACTCGAAAGCTAATTTTTGGGTCTTGCAACACATGACGGAGGTGTCTCCGTACATTGACGAGCACAAGGAGATGCTACGACAAGACAATCCTTGCCGATCCGAGGTTTGGATCACGGGACAACATAATAGTCAATTCAACGCGTGGATGAAAGTGCGAATCACCGGAGAGTCCGCAAGTGAGAACCTTAAATGGTTGGCAAAAGGGCCCACGTTTACTGTACAAACGTGGCAGGGATACGACATCAATGGGTACACATTTTACACGAAAGCTCAAGATCGAAAGAGCACTGTGCAAAATAGTGGAGTGAGCGTAGAAGCTTTCCATGAGGGGTTCACCGAGACAGGCCCAACAAGGGTAGTACGTGGATTGAACTCGTACTATGGGTTCATTGAAGAAATTTGGGAGCTCGATTATGTACTGTTCAAGATTCCCCTATTTCGATGTCGATGGGTCCAAATCCCACAGGTGTGAAGGTTGGCAGTTACGGTTTCACTTCTGTGGATCTCGATCGAGTTGCTTATAAAGATGAGCCATTCATACTTGCAAATCAAGCCATTCAGGTCATTTATGTCACTGACCCGGCCAATAAGAAGTGGCACGTCGTCCTTCATGGCAAGAGAAGGATTGTTGGAGTTGAAAATGTCGTAGACGAGGAGGAATACAATCAATTTGATGAGATTCCTCCATTTGGAGATGGCATACAGGTCGATATTGAAGACACCGACGAAACCAGTTACGTGCGTATGGGTCACCAGGAAGGGTTATACTTTAAAGGTAATCAACCGTACGTCCTTATCTCTCTGTTTCCATCGGTATAGCTTATATCTCCTGTAATTCTCGTCTTTGCAGGGCCGCGGCAAGTGGAAAGTTGCGGATAACATGGCTGTGTATGTGGAAATTGTCGGTGAAAGTCCCCATTTGTATGTAACATTAACTTGAGCATGCTTCACATTGTATGTTAAATTTATTTGAGCATGCTCCACATTGTAACCAATTTTCGGATCTACGTACACCATAACCAATTTACAGAGCATTTGTACTACATTTGAAATATCTGAGTGTTCATTTAAAACAAGTTTTCGAGCATTCAGAGTTAAAAGCTACAGATCAGTTTCAAGTTGTAAAACTAACGTTCAATAGAGAGATTAT
Organism: Pharus latifolius; assembly: GCA_019359835.1. NCBI lineage: Eukaryota > Viridiplantae > Streptophyta > Magnoliopsida > Poales > Poaceae > Pharus > Pharus latifolius. The sequence continues at coordinate 72,464,980 of CM033322.1, forward strand.
CACGGACGGTTGAATTATCACAGACGGGTATGAATATAGAATCAACTGTGATATTCCCAACAGCATCTCCGACGCTTCAAGTGTACACGTGCACGGTCGGTTCTCAAGTCGAAACCGTCTGTGATAATCTCAGTCACAGTCGGTTCTCAACTCACAACCATCTGTGATAATCTCTCACTATGTAGATTATCACAAACGGTTTTTATTTGAGAACCGACTGTGATAAAATTATCACAGACGGTTATAAATATAGAACCGACTGTGATATTTTCAACAGTGTCCGACGCTTCGAGTTCTTGACATGCACCGTCGGTTCTCAATTCCAAACCGTCTGTGATAATCACAGTCACAGTCGGCTCTCAACTCAAAACCGTCTATGATAATCTCTCTGGTGATTATCACTATGTCGATTATTACAGACGGTTCTGATGTGAGAACTGACTGTGATAATATTATCACAGACGGTTGTGAATGTTGGACCGACTGTGATAATCTCGACGCGGTACATAGTTCAAGGCAGGCTTTGTCCCACTCATTTCCAAACTTCGCAACTGTTTGCCCTAGCTCTCTCCGCCCTCGCACCGTCCGTCGCGATCACCTCCTTTGCCTCCCACCTTCTCCTCGTCTCCGTCCGTCGCGATCACCTGCATCGCCTTTCCACCGTCAGGCGCGATCACCTCCATCTCCCTCCCACCTCCGACGCGATCACCTCCATCGCCTCCCCACCGTTTCTGTCATTCTTGGTTACTTATAAGTGTATGGGTTTGTTATAGAATTATTAGTTGCAGATTTACTTAAACTGTTCTCTCTTTCACTTATGTTAGGAACTATGTCTGGTGACGAAATGCACCACTCGGGGAGTCAGAGTGACCTCGCTGGCGATGAGACGCCTGGGCCGGAGGTCGCCTCGTCCGCCGTGGCCCCGCCGTAGAAGAGAAAGGGGCGAGGCCGGACGACATGCGCGCATCTGGACAAGCGGGAAAAGCAGCACGTCCAGTTCGATGACAATGGTGTGCTGGAAGCTCCGGACAACTTGTCGGTCAGTACCGCTCACTATGCGGCAAAGTGGCAAGGGAGCGGGTGCCCATCACCACCTCCGACTGGGGTCAAGTGCCCCCAGAGTCCAAGGATGCGCTGTGGGAAGAAATGCAGGCGGCATTTCACATTCCCGAGGATCGCCACTTCACCATCCGCCGGAGGACACTGATGTCAATAAACAAGGCGTGGAGGAACTTCAAGAGCCACCTCGTTAGGCTCTATGTGAAGGAGTCGAAGACCCCCTTCGATTCCTTCCCTTTCGTGACTCCCGAGGCATGGTAGCAGTTCGTCGAGATGAAGGCCAAGCCAGAGTTCCAGGAGCTTAGTGCGAAGGGCCAGGCTAACCAGGCCAAGAATACCCACCCACACAGACTAGATAGTGGTGGGTATGTGGGGAAGAAGGCGTTGTGGAGGAAGCAGGACGAGGAGGCTTCCCAGTCTTCGGCCGGCAGTCCTTATGCGAGCATAACAGATGTGCGCGCCCGCAATTGGTGCCGAGCAAGATCGACGATGACCTCCTCCGGAAGCGTCTCTGTGACTAACCTTGCGGACAAGGAAGTGATCGACCGGCTAGTAAGATTGTCCGATCACGTACTATCCTCGTAACACACATGCAATGGGTTGTATTGCTAAGTTCTCCTGTTGCAGGTGACGCTGAGTGCGGAGGCGGCATCCGGAGAGTTCAACCCGAGGAGGGATAGGGATATCCTCACAGCGGCGCTAGGAAACAAGGAGCATCCAGGCAGCGTGCACGGCCTCGGTTCCACTGTGCCTTGGAGGCATGGTTTCCCTGATGATGAGGAGGCGGCTAAGAGGAGAAAGAAATCCCACCAAGCCCGCGATGAACGGCTCAAGGAGGAGATGCGATCGGAGTTCGCTGTTCGGGACAAAGCACTCCTGCAGCAGTTGTCAGAGATGTGGTTCATGTATGAAGAGCTAAGAAAGGCGACCCAGGGCACCCCCTTCTAGCAGCAGAAGTACCGACCCCCATTCTTGGCCACCGTAGTAGCTGCGCATCTGCGCCGGGGTCTTCGCAGATGGAGCCCTCTCCAAAGTATCCGGTGGACTTTCCACAAGTAATGACCGTTTGTCTATGTTAATTCATTCAAAAGTGAAAAGCGGTGAAATTCAATATGTTAATGCGCACTGTTTGTAGGAACCCGCCTCCTGCAAGCTTATGGTGCTGGCCGGTCTCTTCCCGATCGAGACTGCCCGTGGGATGGCGCAACCATGCACGGCGGGGGCCACAATCCACGGTGCCCCTCTATGTAAGGGTTTTGCACGGGTCCAGGTGGACAGTGTCTTTGACCATTGCAAGGGTTTTCCGTTGCAGAAGCCGCCGAACGACGAGATTACCACTCTCGGGGATGCGGTGCACATATTCGTGCAATGGCCCAAGAAAGACATCGTCCTGGATGAGGTAATTCCCCCACCAGTTTCATAATTCGTACTGTAATAATAGCCCTCAGAGTTAGTGTCCTAATACATAGGTTCTTACATCACAGACATCACAGACCGACACACGGCCTACTAGCCAGCCGACCCCTCCGATGACAAAGCTGACTCCGACGAGGAGGCAACCATTCAAGAAGCTGGCTAGTAGGGGAAAAGCAAAGAAGAGCCAGGCGAAGGAGAGCGAGAAGAGTGCGCCAGCTCTCATGCCGTTCACTCTGGGGATGCCCATGGCCTCCGATACTGCAATTTCGAGCATGGGGTTAGCATGCCAGAGCCTGCATGCATGGTACATGAGGAGGACAAACCAGACCAAGACGCAGCGTCCGACGCACATCATGGTCAAGTACACCGTGGCAGAATTCCATAACGACGTTGGGACCTACTCGGTGACTTTCGAAGACCTGCACAATTTACTGAACAAAGATGCGCTCGACTTGTCAATCCTACGGTCTTGGGTGCTGTAAGTATCCTACTATCCTACACCTGTTCGTGCATATACGGATATATGTCATTTATTAATTGGTTACTTCCGTGCAGCTGCATGACCAGCTATGCCAAATCTAAGGGCATACCTGTTGGTTTCTTGGACCCCCAGATGGTCGCCGAGGTGATGTTTAGGACCGACGCAGACTTCGTTGTCGACTACATCAAAAGAGGGTTGCTTGCTCAGGTCGACAAGGAGTACATACTTGTACCCTACAACCAGAGATGAGTGCTTTCATCAGTACTTCACCCGTAATCTTAGTGTCTCCATGTGCACACCCCCAAACTTAGATTAAATTTTTAATTCTTTACGTGTAACATGTAGCTACCACTGGATCCTGCTGCTACTTATTCCGAAAAGGAACAAGGTGTTCTACCTTGATTCATTGCAGAGGAAAGGGTACTTGTATTGAGGCGCACGAGATGTATTCGAAAGGTGATGATATTCATGTGGACCTGTCTTGCATGCATCTGGATTTACTGTCCTCAAACTGTCAATTTTGACTATCCTCAAACTGTCAATTTTGACTATCTACAGGGCTTTCACGAACTACTTTGCCGAGAGAGGGCGACAACACGAGCGGCGAGCCGATAAGTTTCAGTGGTTACAATTTTTGGTACAAATTTCAACTGGCATCTGTTTTACTTTATAACGTGTCCCCAGCTAACTCTCGGTCTGTAAATTGGCAGTGCCATCAGCAGCCGGACGACAATACATGTGGGTTCTACGTGATGCGCCGCATGTATGACCTGATCATCACCCCTCACCGCCCAGATTTCCCTGAGGTATACAACTGCTGTGCTCCCCTTTGTATCGATTTGGCAGAATTTACAACTGCATTGAACTAATTTTTTCTATACCAACTCTTGCTGTAGGGGTTCGACTTCCCTTCGGAAAGCTTTGACCCTCGGGCGATTGGTATTGTCCGAGGGATGCTCACTGAGTTTTTTCTTGCGGAGGTCATATCAACCAAGGGGAAGTTTAGGGACTCGCAAGGTTCGTATTAGGGCGGCCTTACATTTATTTGTACATCTAACACACTGACTTAAAGCTTAGGAAAGTGGATAGCAATAAAGCCATTTCCAATAAAGTCTTCCCCTATAATCGAAAAAGCCATCCAATAGAGGGGTCTCAAAACCTATTATTTTTTAAAGGATAACTGATCAAAGAGACGTTAATTATCGATTACATTTATTGGTTCAATCTCAATTGTACATATTTCTGAGTTCTGTGCTGTATATATGAAATGCTTGTACATGTTTCTAAGTTGTGTGCATGTATATATGAGACTGTATATATTTGAGTACTGTGCATGTATGAAATTCATGAACTGTATATATGAAATGCTATTTGTACAGAGGACATCAGTGACTGTTATAATCTCAGACGGTTTGTAAGATCAAAACTGTCTGTGCATAATATATGCACAGACGGTTTTGATCTTACAAACCGTCTGAGATTATAACAGTCACCAATAATGAAACTATCACAGATGATTTTGACCTAAAAATCGTCTGTGATATCACACAATCACTATCGCAGATGGTTTTGACCTCAGAACCGTCTGTGATATCACACTATCACAGACAGTTCTGAGATTATAACACTATCACAGATGGTTTGACCTAAAAACCGTCTGTGATATTCACTATTACAGACGGTTCTGAGAGTATAAACTGTCTGTGATAAGGAAACAATCACAGACGATTTCAAGATTACCACCGTCGCTGATAATGACAATATCGCAGATGGTTTTGACAGACGGTTCTGAAACAACCGTCTGTGATAAGGACGCTATCGCAAACGGACCTGAGGTCATAACCGTCTCTAATAATGTGAGAATCCCAGACGGTTTTGACATCAAAACCGTCTGCGATACTCATATTATTACTGACGGTTCTGAGATCAAAACTGTCTATGTTAGTATGAGTATCTCAGACGGCTTTGATGTTATAACAGTCTGTGTATTATGAGTACCACAGACGGTTTTGAGGTTATAACCGTCTCTGATAATATGAGTATCACAGACGGTTCTGATGACATATCCGTCAAGAATAATTTGAGTATCACATACGGGTTTGATCTCAGAACCGTCAGTAATAATGTGAGGATCACAGACGGTTTTGACATCAGAACCGTCTGCGATACTCATATTATTACTGACGGTTCTGAGATCAGAACCGTCTGTGGTAGTCTGAGTATCTCAGACGGTTTTGATGTTATAACAGTCTGTGTATTAGCAGTATCACAGACGGTTCTGATGTCATAACAGTCCGTGTATTAGGAGTATCACAGACGGTTCTGATGTCATAATAGTCTGTGTAGTATGAGTATCACAGACGGTTCTGATGTCATAACAGTCCGTGTATTAGGAGTATCACAGACGGTTCTGATGTCATAATAGTCTGTGTAGTATGAGTATCACAGACGGTTCTGATGTCATAACAGTCTATGTAGTATGAGTATCACAGATGGTTTTGACCTTATAACAGTCTGTGAAGGGAGAGATCACAGACGGTTTAAAACCGTCTGTGATAGTACATGATTATCACTGACTCGAATACCACTGACGGGTAAGAACCGTCTGTGATGACTGTTTTGACCCGACTGTGATAATAAATTCTGTAGTAGTGATATTTCTCAAAGAAACTTGCTTTCCAGGAAACGGAACCCGCATCGCAAGTATTCTTTGAAGATCACCAGTTCATTTTCGTGAACAACTGGAGTTTCTTCGTTCTTCCCCGCTGGCCGCCAGTTGATCAACAGCCGCGGGGGAAGAGGATTACAATGCCTACAGGGCATTCAGGGTTTAGCAAAATATTTAACTACACAGCAGAAGATAGGTGACCCTCCCACAAAAGAAGTTGACGGCAGAACAACACACTTCAGGGTTCTGGCGGAACTGATTCTCCTCCTTCTGGATACATGTAGTACTTCGTGCCATCATCTTGATCAAAGTAGGCTCCATCTATTGAGTTGAATGTTGCAAGGGTGAGCACTTACGTACTCAGCAAGTCATAGGTAAGAGTAGATACATATAGTAGTGATGATATGAACCTAGACTAGTCAAGAATTATGGATATTTGTAAAATAATCTTTTCCTTTCTCATCTCATCTTATGGCAGCACTTTTTATAATATAACATCATCAATCATGTTCACTAGATTATAGCACTACCGCGACACGTCGACACACGACAGCCCACGGCAGCACTCCTTATCATGACAACACATGTCATTTGGGTAATCTTGATTTAAACATATTTTATTTAGAAAATAGTACTTGTGTCACACCCCGTGGATTTAATCCACCGCAGCAGACTCCTATAAACCCGGGAGCTCGGAGTATTCGAATACGTTTTAACTCTGCAGAGAGGTACCAATTTACCCGCAAGATATTCCACTTTCAAACCTATCCTATCATAACAAAATGATTGGACCCCTGACTCACTTCATACTGTGAGCGGCAAGGTGGAAATAACAAGAACTTTTGTTATGTTTTACTCACAATTCACCCCCGACCCTGTGGCTCTTAGCGAGGCACAGTTGTGGCAGGCTGTATCCAAACCTCCACCCCTTTGCTTATTCCCATTACTGGGTCAGCGTGCTTGATCACCTTCAGTGATATGTGTGGGAGCCGCGCTCCGTGTTTATCGTGCATCACTACACATCTCATGCAGGGGTTTCATGTGCGATCCACATAATTACTTGTTCAGGCCTGTCCCATACCAGGCTTGCGGTTAGCACGTTGTTCATGCCACTAGACGCACAACACAAGGTTCTAGTCCTTATATGCCAGTGACCAGACCATCCACAACCCTGCACCTTCAGTGCCTGCATTCCTTTGCAGTCTAGCACCTCCAGTGCTACAGCCATCCATACCATTTTTCTGGTCACGGCTAGGGGTTTTATTTCATGAATATAAGTATATAAATACATATAATAGCTCATGGCTCAAAACTTGTTTATTTCACATTTCACAGATAACCAGTCTAGTACTGCCAATTCATAAATCAACCATTCTCAATCTTTCACATGCAATATTTCCTATATTCAAGGTTATATTATAGCAACATTTAAAATATAGGTTCAAGATGACCAAGGATATGACTTGCCTTCCGCGTCGTAAAATACAGCAGTCGATGACGGGTTAACAGCAAAATCTTCAAAGTCAGCTTCTGAATCTGCTCGACAACAAACAAACACACAATAATTACTTATAATATTTAAAATGTTTTATGACTTATATGCAGAAATGCTCAACAAGAATGATTGAACTAAACTGGAGATAACTGCAAACTGAACTGAGTCGAGATTCTAGGGTTTCAAGGAATTTGGGCTAAGGATGGTGATTAGATAATCTTAGGGTTTCAGGATTGCAATAGGGATAACAATTTTGTGGCTGGTTTAATCAAAACAGCGAATGTCAACAGATCGACATTCGGATCAAGGCTTGGACATAGCTTTAAGAAAAGCTAGAGTGCTTATCTCAAGTTGTGGTAGTAGAAGAAAATGTAGATCACAACTCTACAAATTCAGTGGACAAAGTGGATTTCAAATTGCACAAACAGAAGTGGGTAAACAAGGCCAATGCCACTGGCTGACAAGCTCTGGCATAGAGCTGACAATGCCAAAAACTAGGGCTTAGCATAACTTTTGATCTGGAGCTCCAAATGATGCACCACTTTGTCTGGGAGGTAGGCTTGAGTAACAGAAACAATTAAGTCAACAGGATCTAGGGCAAGAAATGGCTGGAAAGAAAGAAATTTGATGATGAACAGAGATGAACTGGCTGCACTGGAGCAGTTCTGGACACAAACTTGGCAAAGCTATATCTTCCAATCTAGGCCGATCTAGGTGTCGGGCTAGAAGACAAAAGTGTTCAGGAGATCAAAGCACACATACTAGACAAAGTTTCGAGGGCTGAAACAGCTGGGAAAATTTTTCCGATGATCGGCGCCGGAGAAGAACACTGCCAATTGGGGGTTTCTGCTACAGGCCGAGAGAACTTAATTCCTTGCTTGGAGAGTATCTAGGAGGTATAAGAAAGCTTCTAGTAACATCAAATTGACCGGAGGATCACCGGAGAAGCCTGGCGACGATCGCCGGTTTCTGGTGAAGCTCGGGTTAGGGAAAAACTTCGATTCTTGCTCAATTTCGAAATCTAACTTCACAGGCTTGCTTGATTTGGTTCACTCATCAATTTTGTTTACAGAATCGAAAGCTAATTTGTACTGGATTGAGCCACATTACAGAAACAGGGCAAACTGCAATTTCCGGTGATCGCCGGCGTTAGAGGTCACCGGGGAGCAATTAAACGATACTACGCAGAGAGAATGAGTAGGGGAACTCACTGATGGCTTTAATTTGAAGGCTGATGCAGCGGATGAAGCTGGCACCGTGAGCCTCCTCGACGGCTCGCCGGAGAAGAAAACGAAAACAACAAATTCTGGAACTTGGCTGGTTTCTGGTGAAGTGTGGAGGAGCTGCTGCACACAGGAGCGCTTAAATAGGCCAGGCGAAGATTGCAAGGAGGATAAAATGAAGTAATTGGCAACTGGGGATGAGATGGATTGCGTGCTGAGCATCAGCGGCGAAGACACAGCGAAGAACGGTGATGCGACGGCGACAGGACTGCAACTGTCCACATTGTCGTTCATCGGGACTTTGCAAAGCTGGAGCAAGCGGTGGCGACAACACTGGCGAGGCAAAGCGACGTGGCGATGGATTGCTGACAAAGTCGCTGCTGGTCGCGCGCGGGAGCAAGCGCTGGTCGTCGACGTAGCAGCGGCCTTGCCACGGCACCAGCTGGAGCGATGACACGTGCGCACCGGCATGCACGGTCACAAGCGCGGCGAAGCCTCACCGGCGACGAGCAACCACGGCGCACAAGCACGGTGGTTTCTGGTCGTGCGCACAGTAATTGGCCTGGTCGTAATTTGGACTGAATTGCAGTTTCAATTCTTTGAGTTTTGGACTGAATTGTAAATCTGGAATTCTGGAATGGTTTAAACTGACTTTTCTTTCACTAATCTGGCAGATATATTCAACAGGATATTTGGCAAAGATAGTTGATAAGATTTGACACATTTGAATAATTTTTGATACAAACTGAAAATAGGGTAATTTAGGGTAAAATAAGATTTAAGTTTTGTCGATTTCGAATTCTGGCATTTAGGGTTTGATTTTGATATCTGCACAGAAGAGAGATTTGTGGTAAATAGCATTTTGAGAAGATTTGCCGAAGAAATTCTGAATTTGGAGTTAATCTGGAGATTTTAGCCTTTTTGGGTTTTCAGATATCAGATAAGGACTATTTTGCGATAACTCTTGGACTGATTTGTGAAAAGAATCTAGATGGTAGAATCTGGCTGTCAACTTTTTATATTAAGGTATTGACATACCCATGATCATATTCCAGGAATAATCTGGTCTGAACTTGGTCAAGATTTTGATTGAATCTGTATTTCTGAAACTTAGGGTATTTGGGTAATATAAGGTATTTCTGTTTTCGAAAACAGAAGAAGTTGATAAATCTGGAATTTAGAGATAGAATTGGATCTGGGTTCTGAAGGCTTTTAGATTCAGGATAACTAATAGATCACATCTGAACAATCTGATCTTGATTTGAGGTCACAGGATAGATTTTGGAGATTTTAGGGCTTGAGAAAGATACTGATCTGGCTATTACTACAGATACATGCATGCATGCTATTTATGAAAAAGGAAATTTTCACCCCTAACTCAGGGCGTTACAACATACAAAAGGGATACATGCGACCAAAGCATCGACCTGATCCGAGAGTAATTTACAAAGTTCTCCAAGGGACGTGTTGGCATCAGTGGGATCTACACTGGCTGCCCTAAGAGAACTAGCAATGGCTCTAAACCTATCTACATCATCTCTCAACAAAGGAGTGCAACTGTTCCTTATTGTATCGGAGAGTTCTCGCTGCTGTCAAGCATAATCTCTCTCTGACCGGAACCTGCGCGCCTCTTCGCGAGAGCCATCATAACATTCTACCAAGTGCAGAATGGCCGAAGGCATCTCTTCAGAACGCTTCTCCAGCGCTTCTTTTTCTTCTTTGAGAGTTCGGCCCAAGGCTTCTCTCTCACCCAAAAGAGCCTGGACTTCAGCAAGCTGATCACTGGGGGCTCCAGGGGCCTTCACCTTTTGTGCATACATGGGTTAGTTTCATTAATCATAACCAATAGAGAAGATGGAGGTGATTACCTGAGAAGAAGAGGAGAAAGCCAAGCTTTGGAGTGGATTTGGACTTAGAGGTGTGAGACTGTCCCTAGAAAGTTGATCACCCGAAAAAAGCCGAGGACCCCCTGATCGCAGGGGTGTGAGACTTCCTCCATAAGTGGGATGGTTTGAAGGATTGTTATGGATCTCCAAAGGTGGAGATGAAGATGAAACTAGAGGGGTTGCAAGGGACAATGTGGCAACACAGGTATCAACACCCTTTAGAATCTTTCATGTAGCTCCATTGGAGGATCTTTCCTCATTTCTGAATCTCTTCTTTGGAGGAAGCATTTCCTTCGGCACTTGTAACTTTTGAAATGTATTTTCTTGAAAGTGATCAAGTTGTAAAAGAAATATCAGCATTAGAATTTCAGAGAAACTTACTTTTGGAAGAACCTGGTCGAATTCAGTCCTTATCTCTTCCTCATCGCTCTCGATTTCAATAACCTGGAGTCTCGGCTCGCCATCAAGGTGGAAGTAAAGGAGGAGATAAGAGACAGGGAGTTAGAAACTGATTTCCTAAAAGACTTAGCCAAGAATTTGCAAGTCTTAAGGATCGAGCAGCCTCGCTATTTATAAAACCAGAAGGTGACAGTTCGTATGCGCGGGTGCTTCAAATTTTTAAAAGCACACTACTGGTTTTCAAGGTCAATAAATTCATGATTACCTGTCAGAGTTTTTCTTGGGAAATAAACCGCCACACAGTGGAACATGCCAATTGAAGAAGTTGAAGTGTCAGATTACATAATTCGATGGAAATTAAATTTGAAGTAAATAAATCTCTTTATCTTCAAATTTGGGGGCCAGCTGACGAGGATTATCACCCGAGCTAGTTAGATTAACACATGTGTGTCTACGTGTTTGTGTCTTAGTAGCTGCTATGGTCACCGAGGGACACAAAGTTAGTTTATGATCGCAGCCTTTGCGCGATCATGAGGCTGCAGATAGTGCGCGGTCAGAGGGTCGCTGACCATACGCGACCAGGATTACTTGGGAGTGTTTGAATCTTTACCAAACATGTTCCCAGGATTATTACAACTTCTCCCACGTATAAAGACAACTTGATGAGGAACGTGGTCCCGATCTTCCGACAGGTAGGGGATAGTTCGATTGGTGGAGACTCGACGTTGACGATCCGACTTTCGACCAGAACCGATCTAGGCCTGCAATCGCTACACCACTGCTCCGTTCGTTATCAACCGTACCGAGGCGCGGTTGACCTAGCCACGAAGGCCTGTTCCTGCAAGCGAATCGAAGAACACGTGCAAGAACACAGAAGAAGCAATCTCGAATTGCAAGTATGTATTAAGATCACGAAGTGTTGGGGTTCCACAAACCAAAAGACGGCGAACTGCGACAGCAGAAAATTCTAAACAAAACCCGCGTCTAACAATGACGGCTATGAGGTTTTAATATGCGACAGGGGTGGCGTCTAGGGTTTGGGGTGCACCCCCCCACGCGGGATCACGGGCCGAGGCCCAATAGACAGGTGACGCAGCATCGCACGGCCCAACAGAATCTGGTCTCCACTTGTTTCGACGATTGTGATTGACTTAGAAGGATTTTAGATGTGGGACCAGATCCGTTGGAAAGGTCTCGTCGAGGGCTTCTCCGTAATATACTTGAACGCCCCAAACGGAGTTTGTATGCATCTTCTACGCCCATTTGAAGACAGGCTGCTCCGCCGTGGCCGACCCGGACTCTAGCTTGCGGTAGACTTGATTCCCGACCCGTCTTGGCGCAAAGTGATACCCTCGCTGATCAACACCATGATTCCTGAGCACAAGCACAATATTATTAGGTAGTAACTCGCTCTTGTCAATATTCTCTCGTGTACTAAGAAAAGAGCTCACCTGGTGATTTAGTTGACGTGCACGTGCCCTTGTTATTGGTCCTTGCACAACGGGTGTTGGAAGAATGGACGCATCGTTAGGGGTGATGTCCTCATCACAACTGCTAGGAGGTTAACATGTGCGGTTATCCACTAATTTCACGTGTTTAGCCTGTGTAGGAGATGAGTGTGAGACCCCCATTTGAGGATCACCTTGGTAACCGCCCAGGTAGGTTACACACAGCAGAATGTCACATGAGCTCCAAACCACACAAGCATAATAATAGCATTAAACAAGTATCAGGCCAACATGGCCAATATTACATAGCCAAAGCACCGAAAATGGCGCTGAGTAGAGTTGCCAAGAAAATAACTAGTTTATCAGAACCAGAATCGGTATCCAAGTACCGAACACACAACATAAAGCACAAAGCAACGACGAATAGCTTGACTTCCATCCGCAGCGAGGTTGGAGTGGCTCCTCCCACATCTGACTTGACTTGGTGCGTAATCCTTCTAGAACGTGGGCCCGCCCGGGGTGCTTCCATCTTCAGGTGAGTACTCATAACTGAAAGAATCGGGATCCTCGAATCCCTCTTCTACAGTGGGATAAAATGCAAGGGTGAGCACTTGGTGCTCAGCAACACTCATTCCAGGGATTAATGCAATTGTACTTACATGAGGGTGAAACATATGATTACGGGGTTTTAATTTCATATGGATAGAGATATATAGATTTCCAAGTCATTTGTTCAGTAAAACAGTACTTTATCATGAAAATGATACTTTAAACATTAAACAGGTTTTCAATAAAACATTAGATGTAGTGGTCTCCCATGAGTCACTACTTTGTTAACCGCATTATGAAAACATTCCAAAACATTACTTGTGCTATAACCCATGGATAACATCCACTACGAAAAGACTCCTGAACCTGGGAGTACAGAGTATCCGATACTTCTTTTACACTTTGCAAAGGTGTACCTCTTTTTAAATCCACTGGTTCACTCGGCTTTCAAGTCGGATCAGCTCCATGTGACTTATACACATGTGACAAGGCCGAGATCACACAACGCTTTTACAGTTCAGTATCAACAGTATCCCTGCCCGGTAAATAGACAGTTAAGTCTCAAGTACCGTTGTGGGTCTTCCCCACTGCCTTACTTCCTAGCCTCTCTGGTCTATGTTCCCTCCGGACACATAGCCTTGGTCTATGTCCACGCGAGACACACGACCATTTAAGATTACAACCGCTCACGGCTTAATCAGGTCTAGGGCGCCTTCCTTCTTTTACGCCTTTTTCTCTCATCATTTTTCTGACTCACATCACTCATGGCCGTGTTGGATCAGGATGTCGACTAGAGGGGGAGGGGGTGAATAGGAGACTTTTAAAATTTGTTTTTGCAAATGAAAATTCAAATTAAGGTAAAGCAACTAATAGTAAAAGATAAGAGATTGAAACCGATAAATCCCGAGGTATCGGAGACACGCCCAGTCTCCACTAGTCCTCGTTGAAGCACTCAGTCCTTGAGTATAGCTTCAGTATCCACACAGGACACTATCTACTAAGGTTGCTCCTTGTCCCCTCCGGAAAGGCGAGCACCAAGCCTTTTACAAGTAATCACGTCTCTCCGACAATCTCCGATTTGGAGAGTCAGCGATTTCCGCCTCCGAACCGTCTAGGTGAGGGCGCTCACCAAGAGTAATAAGAAGCAAGGTCTACTCTAGACCTCCAATGCACACCGAGAAAAATATCTAGAAATGGGAATGCAAGAACAATATGCTCGATGTGGCTAATACTCTCACGACTCGATCAAAAGATCAAGTTTTAAGTAAAACGAAGAAGCACTAGTGAGAAAGTATGAAAGGCTGTGTTGCTGTGTTTTCTTGTTTTAAAACAGCAGCTCAACACCTCTATTTATAGCCTTCGTGGTCAAAAGAGCCGTTTGTGCTCGAGCTGAAAAATAGTAACTAAGACTGACAGTCAGTCTCACAAACTGACAGTCAGTCTAGTGTATCACCAGAAAGAGTAAAAACAGGATCACAACAGCTCGAACGTTGTGGACTAAAACGGTAAAAAGAAACAGTCCAAACTGACAGTCAGTTACAAAGACTGACAGTCAGTGTCCACAAAATCAACAGTGAAAAGCAACAGCTACAAACTTTATAACCGTTGAAGCAGATAACAGCAAAAATTTACTGACCAAACTGACAGTCAGTGTGTAAAACTGACAGTCAGTCTCAGTTTCAGTAACACAGAGAAAAACAGAATAAAAACCAATTCAAAAACTCTCTGTGGTCGAAACCCACACTGACAGTCAGTATACTCATACTGACAGTCAGTTTAGTACAAAAAATCTGAGACAGAAAAACATGCTCTCTGGAGATTTGTCAGTTTGCACTAACTGACATTCATACTGACAGTCAGTTACCAACACTGACAGTCAGTCTAGCAAAGGAAAATCAGCTCAACAAAAAAAACATACTCTCTGGAGATTAGTCAGTTTATCAAACTGACATTCATACTGACAGTCAGTTACAAAGACTGACAGTCAGTCTGGATAAAAACAGAGAAAACTCAAAATCTAGAGATCTGATTCAAATGATTTCAGTTTTGTTTTGAAGATATTTTCGAGAAGAACATTTTTGACAACAGCAACAAAAATTAGATCTTTTCAGATCTTTCTCAAGAAGTAAAAACCTCAACTGTTGACAAAATTCAATATATCAAAACAAATTGTCGAAAAACCACAGATAATGATATGCGTGCATTGACCTAGATTTTTCTCGGTATAATTGGAGATGTAAAGAGAACTTGCGTCCCCTCTTTATAGTACAGTTTAAACTAAGAATAAAATCCTTAAACCGATCGATCTTCATGCACCCTGAGATCGGTAAACCTAGAACTACAACATACCTCGATGCATCAGTTTAGTCCAGCAAAAACAATGTCTTTTTGCGTCTTCATATGCTTTTGAACAACTTAAATTGAACTTCAACATTTTGATCACCAGCCCTCGCTTTTTGTGCGGTTGTCTGAAATCTGTAACACTAACTCAAACACATAGTTAGTCCAAAAATACTTATTATCATCAACCATCAAAACACATCAGGGTTAGGCATGAAAGGCCTAGATGCAACAATCTCCCCCTTTTTGATGATTGATGACAACAAGTTAATAAACTAATACCAACTAATACTCCCCATGATTTTGTGCAAAAATCTCCCCCTGAAAGTGTGCACATCCCTCAAGATGTATCAGAGCATATCATAGCATAAGAGAGAGAACCACAAATCATGTCAGAGCACATTGATATCTCATACAAATGTAAGAACAAATCTCATCGCATCATCGCATCAAAAAATTTCATAGAAAAGAAACATATCATAATCATATCACAAAATAACATCATCAACATATCATATCATCCATCTAAACAAAATATCATAACATCATCCATCTCTCCCCCTTTGGCATCAAGCACAAAAAGGGAGGCCTAACATGAGAAACTAATCCTAATCTACTCCTGGTCATCTGAGTCTCCTAGAATCTCAGTGCCTCCGGAAGCTGTAGGAGACGCGGAAGGTACGACGGCGGGAGATGCAGGTCCTGCTGGAACTGGAGCGGTGCCGGCAGATGATGCTGGTGAAGAAACTGCAGGCCGTGCCCTCTTGAGAGGAGCAAGGGAAGCAGATGCCATCGCAGCATCAGGAGCTGGAAGTCGCTGCAGTATCTGCTGAAGGATCTCCTGCTGAGCTGCCAAGGTACTCTGGATCACCTGCTGTGTCTGAATGACCTGGTCAAGAGACACCTGCAGAGATACAAGAGAGGAAGCTGTGCGGGAGCTGCTAGAAGGGGCAGGAGCAGAGGCAGAAGCTGGAGCTGCAGTCGCGTCCTCAGAATCCTCCTCATCATCAGAGGCTGAGGAGGGAGCACTAGGAGCTGGAGGACGAGTGCCCAGACGACGATCAGCCTGGCCAGGGGGATAGAAGGCCAAAAGCTGATGAGGGCGAGGAAGAGCGGTGTCTACTGCTCGAATGTGGAGCAGTAGTGCCATGATGTATGGGGCATACACCAGGCGACGACGAGGAGAGAGAAGAACGTGCTGAAGCTCACTAATGATGAGATCAGCGATGTCGAAGGGCTCCTCTCGAAAGATCGAGATGAGAACATGGAGAGTGATGTAGGTGACCCTGGCGCGGTCACCTGTGATCGGAAGAAGAGTGAGGCGAAGAATCTTCAGCGCCAGGTCAACATCGCGGCGCATGCCGGCAATGTGACGAACCTGGAAGGCGCCGGAGTAGAGCATAGCGACCTCACGATGCTCAAGATCAGGTAAAGTGTGGAGCTGGCGCCCTGAAGCAGGACGAACCAGTCCTAAAGCAGCCTCAAGCTGCTCCTTTGTGACCGTGTATACCTGGAGGCCGGTCATAAAGGTCAGTGAGTCACGCTGAGGAGAAATGTGGAGGGTGGCATAGAACTGCCTAATGGGCTCCTCTGCCCAGGTCAAAGAAGAATCAGAGACCAAGTCTCGGATCCCTACAGAGGCAAAAGCATCAGAAAGAGAAGCGATGCCAGTGCGAGAAACTATCGTCTGCCAAGAGACAGAACGATGAACAAAGAAGGGCATGTGAGAGTAGATGCTCTCAAACATGTCGAACTGAGTGATGGTGTAGAAGGTGGTACGTGGCGAGGCATCCGTGCCAGAAGGACGAGGAGATAGATAGGGGTTCAGCTGACGAAGAGTCCGAAGCCGACTAGTGTTCCACCGCGAATAGTTCATGGGGACACGCTCTGGAGAGGGGGAACGCCGAGCCCCAGAGGACTGGCCCGAAGACCTGCTGCTGGACGCAACGGTCTTGCGTCGAGCAACGCGGCGATGAGGCTGATCAGACATAGTGGATAGCTGAAGGAATGCAAGGATGAACAAGGGTGGAGAAAACAAAAGTTTCTGTTTTCAGGGTTCAGACTGACAGTCAGTCTTATGAACTGACAGTCAGTTCGAACCTGATGCTGACAGTCAGTATGAGAGACTGACTGTCAGTTCCAACCTAGAACCGGCGAACGGAGAAAAGATGAGGTTTTTGTGGGGAATTGAGAGGGAATTATGCAAAGGATTGTGAAGATAGAGTGCTATAGCAGATCAAGGAAAGAAAAAATAAAAAGCAATTTCGGATTAGTAGAAAGAAAAGAAGGAATTAAAGAGAGAAAGAAAGAAAAGAAAAATAAAAAACGAAGAAGAGGAAGAAGAAGAAGGAGGAGAGAGAGAGAGCTCACGGTGGGAGAAGGACGACGAGACGACGGCGATGAAGAGGAGCAACGGCGACGGTCAACGGCGATGAGGAGGAGCAACAGCGACGGCGACGGCGATGGAAAAAGGAAACGGCGGCTGAAGAAGATAAAAAAGAAAAGCTCGGTTTAGGGTTTTAAGGACTCAAACTGACAGTCAGTTTCACAAACTGACTGTCAGTCTAGTCACTTAATTTTAAAAACTGACAGTCAGTGTGGTACACTGAATGTCAGTTCAATAAAATCAAGTGCTGAGACTGACAGTCAGTGTTGAAAACTGACAGTCAGTGTGAGACTTCAAAATGACCAGAACCCTATGACCAAGGAACAACACTATACTGACTGTCAGTTATAAAAACTGACTATCAGTTATGACTTCGACCAGGAGAGAGCTCTAAGGGAGAAAATATTTAATAAAATATATATATATATATATATATATATATTATACTTCATTAATCAAGATAAGCAATCAATAGTATGATGAAGTTAAAAAATATCACTTTATCAACTAGCATTTGAAACATCTATAATATTTAGTTCACCTCTAAGAAAGCAAAACCTGGATTCATCTAGTGGTTTGGTGAAGATATCTGCTAGTTGAAGATCTGTTCTTACATGACTAAGATCAATATCTCCTTTTGCCACATGATCTCTTATGAAATGGTGCCGTATTTCAATATGCTTAGTTCTAGAATGTTGAACAGGATTATTAGCAATTTTAATGGCACTTTCATTATCACACAGAAGTGGCACTTTATCAAATTTAATTCCATAATCCAAAAATGTCTGTTTCATCCATAATAATTGAGCACAACAACTACCTGCAGACACGTATTCAGCTTCAGCTGTTGAGAGAGAAACTGAGTTTTGCTTCCTAGATGACCATGATACTAATGATCTCCCCAACAGCTGACAGCTACCAGATGTGCTCTTTCGATCAATCTTACACCCAGCATAATCAGAATCAAAATACCCAATTAATTCAAAATTTGCATCTTTAGGGTACCAAAGGCCTAAACTGGGATAACATTTTAAATACCTAAGGATTCTTTTAAGAGCAGTTAAATGACATTCCTTAGGATCTGACTGAAATCTAGCACATAAACACACACTAAACATGATATCAGGCCTAGATGCTGTAAGATATAAAAGACTACCAATCATAGACCTATAGAGTTTAGAATCTACTGATTTTGAATTTCTGTCTATGTCGAGGTGTCCATTTGTAGCCATGGGGGTCTTGATAGCCTTAGCTTCTTCCATCCCAAAGCGCTTGAGCAGGTCCTTCACGTACTTTGTTTGACTCACGAACGTACCGTTCTTGAGTTGCTTAATTTGAAGTCCAAGGAAGAAGCTCAGCTCACCAATCATGGACATCTCGAACTCCCTAGACATCATATCTCCAAATTCTTGACAAAAATATTCATTAGTAGATCCAAAAATTATGTCATCCACATAAATTTGGCAAATAAATAAATCATCATCTATTTTCTTGGTGAACAGAGTTGTGTCAACCTTTCCAGTTTTAAAACCTTTAGAAAGAAGAAAATCTCTAAGGCGTTCATACCAAGCTCGAGGAGCTTGTTTGAGGCCATACAGAGCTTTCGTTAGTCTAAAAACATGGTTTGGAAATTTTGGATCTTCAAATCCGGGAGGTTGCTCTACAAATACAAGTTCTGAAATTTCACCATTTAGAAAAGCACTTTTAACATCCATTTGAAAAAGTTTAATATTAAAATGAGAAGCATAAGCAAGAAGAATTCTAATTGCTTCAAGTCTCGCCACAGGAGCAAAAGTTTCACTAAAATCTAAACCTTCGACTTGAGTGAAACCTTGAGCAACAAGACGAGCCTTGTTTCTAATTACTAGTCCATTTTCATCTTGCTTATTTCTGAAAACCCATTTTGTTCCAATGACATTATGATCCTTAGGTCTTTCTACTAAGTTCCAGACTTTATTTCTAGTAAAATTATTTAATTCATCATGCATAGCATTTACCCAGTCAGGATCATCTAGAGCTTCACTAACACATGTAGGTTCTAAAGAAGAAACAAATGAATGATGTTCACAAAAAGAAGCAATACGAGATCGAGTTAGAACACCCTTACTAATATCACCCAGAACTTGGTTCAAAGGGTGATCCTTGATAATTGTTCTATGCTGGCTTGGCGCTTCTTCTTGTGTTGCTTCTTCTGCAGCAGACTCAACTTGCACAGGAGGTCCAGGTTGTTCATTGTTGTCTTCACTTTCATCATTATCTTGATCAACTTCCTCAGCTTCTTCAATGGTAAGTTCTTTCAAAGGTTCTTGAATTTCACCTGAAGTGTCATGAACAGCTTGCTCTTCTTGCGAGTTATTAGATTCATCAAACTCAATATCGCAAGATTCCTCAATACAACTAGACGTTTTGTTGAAAACACGATAGGCTTTGCTAGTGGTAGAATAACCAACTAGAAAACCCTCATCAACTTTTCTTTGAAATTTTCCACCAAAGTTTCTTTTTCTTAAGATGTAACATTTACAACCAAAAACACGAAAATATGAAATATTTGGTTTTCTTCCAAAAAGAAGTTCATAAGGTGTCAAGTTCAAAAGAGGATGCAAATAGAGTCGATTAATAGAATAGCAAGCTGTGTGAACTGCTTCTGCCCAGAAGCGAATAGGAGTATTATACTCACATAACATGGTTCTTGCCATCTCTATTAATGTTCGATTTTTCCTTTCAACAACTCCATTTTGCTGTGGAGTGTAGGATGTGGAAAATTCATGTTTGATTCCAAGAGAGTCGCAAAAATCAAATAAAGTTGAATTAACGAACTCTCCACCATGATCACTACGGATTTTCTTGATGGATAATTCGAATTCATTAGAAACACGTTTTGCAAAACTTTTGAAAACATCGGGGGTTTCAGATTTTTGAAAAATAAAGAAAACCCAAGTAAAACGAGTGAAATCATCAACAATAACAAAGCAATAACTATTTCCCCCAATACTTTGGAACTCTGAAGGTCCAAATAAATCCAAATGCAAAAGTTCCAAAGGTTTGCTTGTAGAAAGTATTCGCTTAGTTGGATGTGTGGTAGCTATTTGCTTGCCTGCTTGACAAGCGCTACAAGGTTTATCCTTTTCAAAGACCACATCCTTTAAGCCAATAACCAAATCACGTTTGAAAAGCTTTTTAAGTTGATGCATTCCAACATGAGCAAGTCTCCGATGCCATAACCATCCTTTAGATGTTTGTGAGACTAGACATGTTGCAAGAGATGCATCTTTTGAAGAGAAATCAACTAGATATAAATTTTCATGACGAAAACCTTTAAAAATCAAAGAATTGTCTTTTAAATTTTCAACCAAAACTTCATTGGGATAAAAGATACAGCGGAAACCAAGATCACAAATTTATGCAACTGAAAGCAAATTAAAATTCAAAGATTCAACCAAAAGAACATTTGAAATTGTTAAATCATTTGAAATGGCAACTTTACCCAAACCTGTCACGCTTCCTTGACGATTATTTCCAAAGGTGATCTTTTGATGTTCATCGGAATTGTCTTTGATTGTGGTGAACAGTTTGGCGTTTCCGGTCATGTGCTCGGAGCATCCGCTATCAAGCACCCAATGACGTCCACCATTTTTGTAGTTTACCTGCAAAAGAATTTAAGTTGATTTTGGTACCCAAACACTTCTGGGTCCTTTAATATTAGCGATCAAAGTTTTGGGCACCCAAATAGATTTTTTTCTTTTGTTCATCATTGGTGCACCAACATACTTTGCAATAGCATAACCTTTCTTTGACCGTTTTAGCATGTAACAAGCATCAAAATATGCAGATGTCATAAGAGGGCATGAATCATGTGAATGACCTACTTCATGGCATTTATGACAAAACAGGTTACATGCTTTTGTAAAAACAGTTCTAATTTTTATCTTTTTATCTTTATTAGGAAAATATCCTAGACCTTCTTTTCTAAAGGTGCATCTTTGACTACCTAAAATTAGGTCAAGAGATATTTTACCTTTATAGCTATTTTCTAACCCTTTTTCTAATTTTTTAACTTGAGATTTAAGTTTAATATTTTCACAGAGAATGGATTCATTTGAAGCGCATGGTATATCTAGTTGAATATTATCAATATCATCACAAGAAGTACCAATGCTAGCTTTACAAGACAAATTTGAGACATCTTTCATAAGAGCATTTTCATAAGATTCCTTTAATTCAGAGTGTTGATCAGAAAGAGTTAAAAATTCTTCCTTAAGGATCTTATATTTTCTTTTAGTTTTGCCATAGGCCTCATTGATTTCATTTAGCATTTCAACTAGATCATCATAGGAGGGATCAAAAGAAGTTACCTTTTCATTCCTTTTTGCCATAAGGCAAACTGGAGAGCTTGATGAATTTTTGAGGGCGATTCCGGCTAATTTCTTTGTACATCTCTCATCATTAGAGTTGGAGTCGGAATTCTCACCTCCAGACATCCATTCGCCAAAGCATGCCTTTTTAGGAGTGTTAAACTTCTTCTTGAAGTTCTTCTTCTTTTTATCCGTAGATTTGTTCTTGTTTGGACATCTTGATGCTATATGTCCTTTTTCATGACATTCATAGCATATCACATCTTTGAAGTTTGTTGGTCTTGAACCTTTTGGACGAGTGTCGATGCTTACTCCCTTCTTGTGTAACCTGCGAAGAAGACGTTGAGTATTTCTTACCAAGAGAGCCAAGTCTTCATCGGAGGAACCTTCACTTGTGCCGTCCTTGGAATTTGCTTTGAAAGCCTCCGTCTTTTTCTTTGTATCAGAGGTTTCGTTCAGTTCCTTCTTCTCCTTTTTGTGCATTTCATGGGTAATCAAATTTCCATAGAGATCAGTAGGTGAAGTTGTAGAAAGATCGGAGTTTGTCAAAACTGTTACAAGAGTGTCAAAGCTTTCTGGGAGAGCTCGAAGCATTTTTCTGACAATTTCCAGATCAGTAAAGATAACACCAAGACCTTTAAGTTCATTCACAATATTATTCAATCTAGTAAACATGGAATCAACAGATTCAGAAGAAGACATTTTGAAAGTTTCATACTTTTGTCTAACCATTAAAAGTTTAGCCTCTTTTACTTTAGTAGTTCCTTCATATATTTCTTCTAAAGTTTTCAAAACTTTGTGAGCAGTATTCAAGTTGCTTACACGATTAAATTCATTTAGAGATAAACCAGTAAATAAAGCATTTAAAGCACGAGCATTCAGATGTTGTTTTCTCTTATCATCTTCAGTATAGCTTTCCGGATCATCCGGAGGAGAAAAACCAACTTTAACAATCAACCAGACATCCAATCCCATGGCTTCTAGAAATACAGACATACGCACTTTCCAGTAGGGATAGTTAGTCCCATCAAAGATAGGCGCACGGCTAGTATGACCCAGATTAAAGCCATCAGTAGACGACATCCTCTCTCTAAGCGGTGAAGCTTATAAATGAGAGACCTAGCTCTGATACCACGTGTTGGATCAGGATGTCGACTAGAGGGGGAGGGGGTGAATAGGAGACTTTTAAAATTTGTTTTTGCAAATGAAAATTCAAATTAAGGTAAAGCAACTAATAGTAAAAGATAAGAGATTGAAACCGATAAATCCCGAGGTATTGGAGACACGCCCAGTCTCCACTAGTCCTCGTTGAAGCACTCAGTCCTTGAGTATAGCTTCAGTATCCACACAGGACACTATCTACTAAGGTTGCTCCTTGTCCCCTCCGGAAAGGCGAGCACCAAGCCTTTTACAAGTAATCGCGTCTCTCCGACAATCTCCGATTTGGAGAGATCAGCGATTTCCGCCTCCGAACCGCCTAGGTGAGGGCGCTCACCAAGAGTAATAAGAAGCAAGGTCTACTCTAGACCTCCAATGCACACCGAGAAAAATATCTAGAAATGGGAATGCAAGAACAATATGCTCGATGTGGCTAATACTCTCACGACTCGATCAAAAGATCAAGTTTTAAGTAAAACGAAGAAGCACTAGTGAGAAAGTATGAAAGGCTGTGTTGCTGTGTTTTCTTGTTTTAAAACAGCAGCTCAACACCTCTATTTATAGCCTTCGTGGTCAAAAGAGCCGTTTGTGCTCGAGCTGAAAAATAGTAACTAAGACTGACAGTCAGTCTCACAAACTGACAGTCAGTCTCACAAACTGACAGTCAGTCTAGTGTATCACCAGAAAGAGTAAAAACAGGATCACAATAGCTCGAACGTTGTGGACTAAAACGGTAAAAAGAAACAGTCCAAACTGACAGTCAGTTACAAAGACTGACAGTCAGTGTCCACAAAATCAACAGTGAAAAGCAACAGCTACAAACTTTATAACCGTTGAAGCAGATAACAGCAAAAATTTACTGACCAAACTGACAGTCAGTGTGTAAAACTGACAGTCAGTCTCAGTTTCAGTAACACAGAGAAAAACAGAATAAAAACCAATTCAAAAACTCTCTGTGGTCGAAACCCACACTGACAGTCAGTATACTCATACTGACAGTCAGTTTAGTACAAAAAATCTGAGACAGAAAAACATGCTCTCTGGAGATTTGTCAGTTTGCACTAACTGACATTCATACTGACAGTCAGTTACCAACACTGACAGTCAGTCTAGCAAAGGAAAATCAGCTCAACAAAAAAAACATACTCTCTGGAGATTAGTCAGTTTATCAAACTGACATTCATACTGACAGTCAGTTACAAAGACTGACAGTCAGTCTGGATAAAAACAGAGAAAACTCAAAATCCAGAGATCTGATTCAAATGATTTCAGTTTTGTTTTGAAGATATTTTCGAGAAGAACATTTTTGACAACAGCAACAAAAATTAGATCTTTTCAGATCTTTCTCAAGAAGTAAAAACCTCAACTGTTGACAAAATTCAATATATCAAAACAAATTGTCGAAAAACCACAGATAATGATATGCGTGCATTGACCTAGATTTTTCTCGGTATAATTGGAGATGTAAAGAGAACTTGCGTCCCCTCTTTATAGTACAGTTTAAACTAAGAATAAAATCCTTAAACCGATCGATCTTCATGCACCCTGAGATCGGTAAACCTAGAACTACAACATACCTCGATGCATCAGTTTAGTCCAGCAAAAACAATGTCTTTTTGCGTCTTCATATGCTTTTGAACAACTTAAATTGAACTTCAACATTTTGATCACCAGCCCTCGCTTTTTGTGCGGTTGTCTGAAATCTGTAACACTAACTCAAACACATAGTTAGTCCAAAAATACTTATTATCATCAACCATCAAAACACATCAGGGTTAGGCATGAAAGGCCTAGATGCAACAATCTCCCCCTTTTTGATGATTGATGACAACAAGTTAATAAACTAATACCAACTAATACTCCCCATGATTTTGTGCAAAAATCTCCCCCTGAAAGTGTGCACATCCCTCAAGATGTATCAGAGCATATCATAGCATAAGAGAGAGAACCACAAATCATGTCAGAGCACATTGATATCTCATACAAATGTAAGAACAAATCTCATCGCATCATCGCATCAAAAAATTTCATAGAAAAGAAACATATCATAATCATATCACAAAATAACATCATCAACATATCATATCATCCATCTAAACAAAATATCATAACATCATCCATCTCTCCCCCTTTGGCATCAAGCACAAAAAGGGAGGCCTAACATGAGAAACTAATCCTAATCTACTCCTGGTCATCTGAGTCTCCTAGAATCTCAGTGCCTCCGGAAGCTGTAGGAGACGCGGAAGGTACGACGGCGGGAGATGCAGGTCCTGCTGGAACTGGAGCGGTGCCGGCAGATGATGCTGGTGAAGAAACTGCAGGCCGTGCCCTCTTGAGAGGAGCAAGGGAAGCAGATGCCATCGCAGCATCAGGAGCTGGAAGTCGCTGCAGTATCTGCTGAAGGATCTCCTGCTGAGCTGCCAAGGTACTCTGGATCACCTGCTGTGTCTGAATGACCTGGTCAAGAGACACCTGCAGAGATACAAGAGAGGAAGCTGTGCGGGAGCTGCTAGAAGGGGCAGGAGCAGAGGCAGAAGCTGGAGCTGCAGTCGCGTCCTCAGAATCCTCCTCATCATCAGAGGCTGAGGAGGGAGCACTAGGAGCTGGAGGACGAGTGCCCAGACGACGATCAGCCTGGCCAGGGGGATAGAAGGCCAAAAGCTGATGAGGGCGAGGAAGAGCGGTGTCTACTGCTCGAATGTGGAGCAGTAGTGCCATGATGTATGGGGCATACACCAGGCGACGACGAGGAGAGAGAAGAACGTGCTGAAGCTCACTAATGATGAGATCAGCGATGTCGAAGGGCTCCTCTCGAAAGATCGAGATGAGAACATGGAGAGTGATGTAGGTGACCCTGGCGCGGTCACCTGTGATCGGAAGAAGAGTGAGGCGAAGAATCTTCAGCGCCAGGTCAACATCGCGGCGCATGCCGGCAATGTGACGAACCTGGAAGGCGCCGGAGTAGAGCATAGCGACCTCACGATGCTCAAGATCAGGTAAAGTGTGGAGCTGGCGCCCTGAAGCAGGACGAACCAGTCCTAAAGCAGCCTCAAGCTGCTCCTTTGTGACCGTGTATACCTGGAGGCCGGTCATAAAGGTCAGTGAGTCACGCTGAGGAGAAATGTGGAGGGTGGCATAGAACTGCCTAATGGGCTCCTCTGCCCAGGTCAAAGAAGAATCAGAGACCAAGTCTCGGATCCCTACAGAGGCAAAAGCATCAGAAAGAGAAGCGATGCCAGTGCGAGAAACTATCGTCTGCCAAGAGACAGAACGATGAACAAAGAAGGGCATGTGAGAGTAGATGCTCTCAAACATGTCGAACTGAGTGATGGTGTAGAAGGTGGTACGTGGCGAGGCATCCGTGCCAGAAGGACGAGGAGATAGATAGGGGTTCAGCTGACGAAGAGTCCGAAGCCGACTAGTGTTCCACCGCGAATAGTTCATGGGGACACGCTCTGGAGAGGGGGAACGCCGAGCCCCAGAGGACTGGCCCGAAGACCTGCTGCTGGACGCAACGGTCTTGCGTCGAGCAACGCGGCGATGAGGCTGATCAGACATAGTGGATAGCTGAAGGAATGCAAGGATGAACAAGGGTGGAGAAAACAAAAGTTTCTGTTTTCAGGGTTCAGACTGACAGTCAGTCTTATGAACTGACAGTCAGTTCGAACCTGATGCTGACAGTCAGTATGAGAGACTGACTGTCAGTTCCAACCTAGAACCGGCGAACGGAGAAAAGATGAGGTTTTTGTGGGGAATTGAGAGGGAATTATGCAAAGATTGTGAAGATAGAGTGCTATAGCAGATCAAGGAAAGAAAAAATAAAAAGCAATTTCGGATTAGTAGAAAGAAAAGAAGGAATTAAAGAGAGAAAGAAAGAAAAGAAAAATAAAAAACGAAGAAGAGGAAGAAGAAGAAGGAGGAGAGAGAGAGAGCTCACGGTGGGAGAAGGACGACGAGACGACGGCGATGAAGAGGAGCAACGGCGACGGTCAACGGCGATGAGGAGGAGCAACAGCGACGGCGACGGCGATGGAAAAAGGAAACGGCGGCTGAAGAAGATAAAAAAGAAAAGCTCGGTTTAGGGTTTTAAGGACTCAAACTGACAGTCAGTTTCACAAACTGACTGTCAGTCTAGTCACTTAATTTTAAAAACTGACAGTCAGTGTGGTACACTGAATGTCAGTTCAATAAAATCAAGTGCTGAGACTGACAGTCAGTGTTGAAAACTGACAGTCAGTGTGAGACTTCAAAATGACCAGAACCCTATGACCAAGGAACAACACTATACTGACTGTCAGTTATAAAAACTGACTATCAGTTATGACTTCGACCAGGAGAGAGCTCTAAGGGAGAAAATATTTAATAAATATATATATATATATATATATATATATATATTATACTTCATTAATCAAGATAAGCAATCAATAGTATGATGAAGTTAAAAAATATCACTTTATCAACTAGCATTTGAAACATCTATAATATTTAGTTCACCTCTAAGAAAGCAAAACCTGGATTCATCTAGTGGTTTGGTGAAGATATCTGCTAGTTGAAGATCTGTTCTTACATGACTAAGATCAATATCTCCTTTTGCCACATGATCTCTTATGAAATGGTGCCGTATTTCAATATGCTTAGTTCTAGAATGTTGAACAGGATTATTAGCAATTTTAATGGCACTTTCATTATCACACAGAAGTGGCACTTTATCAAATTTAATTCCATAATCCAAAAATGTCTGTTTCATCCATAATAATTGAGCACAACAACTACCTGCAGACACGTATTCAGCTTCAGCTGTTGAGAGAGAAACTGAGTTTTGCTTCCTAGATGACCATGATACTAATGATCTCCCCAACAGCTGACAGCTACCAGATGTGCTCTTTCGATCAATCTTACACCCAGCATAATCAGAATCAAAATACCCAATTAATTCAAAATTTGCATCTTTAGGGTACCAAAGGCCTAAACTGGGATAACATTTTAAATACCTAAGGATTCTTTTAAGAGCAGTTAAATGACATTCCTTAGGATCTGACTGAAATCTAGCACATAAACACACACTAAACATGATATCAGGCCTAGATGCTGTAAGATATAAAAGACTACCAATCATAGACCTATAGAGTTTAGAATCTACTGATTTTGAATTTCTGTCTATGTCGAGGTGTCCATTTGTAGCCATGGGGGTCTTGATAGCCTTAGCTTCTTCCATCCCAAAGCGCTTGAGCAGGTCCTTCACGTACTTTGTTTGACTCACGAACGTACCGTTCTTGAGTTGCTTAATTTGAAGTCCAAGGAAGAAGCTCAGCTCACCAATCATGGACATCTCGAACTCCCTAGACATCATATCTCCAAATTCTTGACAAAAATATTCATTAGTAGATCCAAAAATTATGTCATCCACATAAATTTGGCAAATAAATAAATCATCATCTATTTTCTTGGTGAACAGAGTTGTGTCAACCTTTCCAGTTTTAAAACCTTTAGAAAGAAGAAAATCTCTAAGGCGTTCATACCAAGCTCGAGGAGCTTGTTTGAGGCCATACAGAGCTTTCGTTAGTCTAAAAACATGGTTTGGAAATTTTGGATCTTCAAATCCGGGAGGTTGCTCTACAAATACAAGTTCTGAAATTTCACCATTTAGAAAAGCACTTTTAACATCCATTTGAAAAAGTTTAATATTAAAATGAGAAGCATAAGCAAGAAGAATTCTAATTGCTTCAAGTCTCGCCACAGGAGCAAAAGTTTCACTAAAATCTAAACCTTCGACTTGAGTGAAACCTTGAGCAACAAGACGAGCCTTGTTTCTAATTACTAGTCCATTTTCATCTTGCTTATTTCTGAAAACCCATTTTGTTCCAATGACATTATGATCCTTAGGTCTTTCTACTAAGTTCCAGACTTTATTTCTAGTAAAATTATTTAATTCATCATGCATAGCATTTACCCAGTCAGGATCATCTAGAGCTTCACTAACACATGTAGGTTCTAAAGAAGAAACAAATGAATGATGTTCACAAAAAGAAGCAATACGAGATCGAGTTAGAACACCCTTACTAATATCACCCAGAACTTGGTTCAAAGGGTGATCCTTGATAATTGTTCTATGCTGGCTTGGCGCTTCTTCTTGTGTTGCTTCTTCTGCAGCAGACTCAACTTGCACAGGAGGTCCAGGTTGTTCATTGTTGTCTTCACTTTCATCATTATCTTGATCAACTTCCTCAGCTTCTTCAATGGTAAGTTCTTTCAAAGGTTCTTGAATTTCACCTGAAGTGTCATGAACAGCTTGCTCTTCTTGCGAGTTATTAGATTCATCAAACTCAATATCGCAAGATTCCTCAATACAACTAGACGTTTTGTTGAAAACACGATAGGCTTTGCTAGTGGTAGAATAACCAACTAGAAAACCCTCATCAACTTTTCTTTGAAATTTTCCACCAAAGTTTCTTTTTCTTAAGATGTAACATTTACAACCAAAAACACGAAAATATGAAATATTTGGTTTTCTTCCAAAAAGAAGTTCATAAGGTGTCAAGTTCAAAAGAGGATGCAAATAGAGTCGATTAATAGAATAGCAAGCTGTGTGAACTGCTTCTGCCCAGAAGCGAATAGGAGTATTATACTCACATAACATGGTTCTTGCCATCTCTATTAATGTTCGATTTTTCCTTTCAACAACTCCATTTTGCTGTGGAGTGTAGGATGTGGAAAATTCATGTTTGATTCCAAGAGAGTCGCAAAAATCAAATAAAGTTGAATTAACGAACTCTCCACCATGATCACTACGGATTTTCTTGATGGATAATTCGAATTCATTAGAAACACGTTTTGCAAAACTTTTGAAAACATCGGGGGTTTCAGATTTTTGAAAAATAAAGAAAACCCAAGTAAAACGAGTGAAATCATCAACAATAACAAAGCAATAACTATTTCCCCCAATACTTTGGAACTCTGAAGGTCCAAATAAATCCAAATGCAAAAGTTCCAAAGGTTTGCTTGTAGAAAGTATTCGCTTAGTTGGATGTGTGGTAGCTATTTGCTTGCCTGCTTGACAAGCGCTACAAGGTTTATCCTTTTCAAAGACCACATCCTTTAAGCCAATAACCAAATCACGTTTGAAAAGCTTTTTAAGTTGATGCATTCCAACATGAGCAAGTCTCCGATGCCATAACCATCCTTTAGATGTTTGTGAGACTAGACATGTTGCAAGAGATGCATCTTTTGAAGAGAAATCAACTAGATATAAATTTTCATGACGAAAACCTTTAAAAATCAAAGAATTGTCTTTTAAATTTTCAACCAAAACTTCATTGGGATAAAAGATACAGCGGAAACCAAGATCACAAATTTATGCAACTGAAAGCAAATTAAAATTCAAAGATTCAACCAAAAGAACATTTGAAATTGTTAAATCATTTGAAATGGCAACTTTACCCAAACCTGTCACGCTTCCTTGACGATTATTTCCAAAGGTGATCTTTTGATGTTCATCGGAATTGTCTTTGATTGTGGTGAACAGTTTGGCGTTTCCGGTCATGTGCTCGGAGCATCCGCTATCAAGCACCCAATGACGTCCACCATTTTTGTAGTTTACCTGCAAAAGAATTTAAGTTGATTTTGGTACCCAAACACTTCTGGGTCCTTTAATATTAGCGATCAAAGTTTTGGGCACCCAAATAGATTTTTTTCTTTTGTTCATCATTGGTGCACCAACATACTTTGCAATAGCATAACCTTTCTTTGACCGTTTTAGCATGTAACAAGCATCAAAATATGCAGATGTCATAAGAGGGCATGAATCATGTGAATGACCTACTTCATGGCATTTATGACAAAACAGGTTACATGCTTTTGTAAAAACAGTTCTAATTTTTATCTTTTTATCTTTATTAGGAAAATATCCTAGACCTTCTTTTCTAAAGGTGCATCTTTGACTACCTAAAATTAGGTCAAGAGATATTTTACCTTTATAGCTATTTTCTAACCCTTTTTCTAATTTTTTAACTTGAGATTTAAGTTTAATATTTTCACAGAGAATGGATTCATTTGAAGCGCATGGTATATCTAGTTGAATATTATCAATATCATCACAAGAAGTACCAATGCTAGCTTTACAAGACAAATTTGAGACATCTTTCATAAGAGCATTTTCATAAGATTCCTTTAATTCAGAGTGTTGATCAGAAAGAGTTAAAAATTCTTCCTTAAGGATCTTATATTTTCTTTTAGTTTTGCCATAGGCCTCATTGATTTCATTTAGCATTTCAACTAGATCATCATAGGAGGGATCAAAAGAAGTTACCTTTTCATTCCTTTTTGCCATAAGGCAAACTGGAGAGCTTGATGAATTTTTGAGGGCGATTCCGGCTAATTTCTTTGTACATCTCTCATCATTAGAGTTGGAGTCGGAATTCTCACCTCCAGACATCCATTCGCCAAAGCATGCCTTTTTAGGAGTGTTAAACTTCTTCTTGAAGTTCTTCTTCTTTTTATCCGTAGATTTGTTCTTGTTTGGACATCTTGATGCTATATGTCCTTTTTCATGACATTCATAGCATATCACATCTTTGAAGTTTGTTGGTCTTGAACCTTTTGGACGAGTGTCGATGCTTACTCCCTTCTTGTGTAACCTGCGAAGAAGACGTTGAGTATTTCTTACCAAGAGAGCCAAGTCTTCATCGGAGGAACCTTCACTTGTGCCGTCCTTGGAATTTGCTTTGAAAGCCTCCGTCTTTTTCTTTGTATCAGAGGTTTCGTTCAGTTCCTTCTTCTCCTTTTTGTGCATTTCATGGGTAATCAAATTTCCATAGAGATCAGTAGGTGAAGTTGTAGAAAGATCGGAGTTTGTCAAAACTGTTACAAGAGTGTCAAAGCTTTCTGGGAGAGCTCGAAGCATTTTTCTGACAATTTCCAGATCAGTAAAGATAACACCAAGACCTTTAAGTTCATTCACAATATTATTCAATCTAGTAAACATGGAATCAACAGATTCAGAAGAAGACATTTTGAAAGTTTCATACTTTTGTCTAACCATTAAAAGTTTAGCCTCTTTTACTTTAGTAGTTCCTTCATATATTTCTTCTAAAGTTTTCAAAACTTTGTGAGCAGTATTCAAGTTGCTTACACGATTAAATTCATTTAGAGATAAACCAGTAAATAAAGCATTTAAAGCACGAGCATTCAGATGTTGTTTTCTCTTATCATCTTCAGTATAGCTTTCCGGATCATCCGGAGGAGAAAAACCAACTTTAACAATCAACCAGACATCCAATCCCATGGCTTCTAGAAATACAGACATACGCACTTTCCAGTAGGGATAGTTAGTCCCATCAAAGATAGGCGCACGGCTAGTATGACCCAGATTAAAGCCATCAGTAGACGACATCCTCTCTCTAAGCGGTGAAGCTTATAAATGAGAGACCTAGCTCTGATACCACGTGTTGGATCAGGATGTCGACTAGAGGGGGAGGGGGTGAATAGGAGACTTTTAAAATTTGTTTTTGCAAATGAAAATTCAAATTAAGGTAAAGCAACTAATAGTAAAAGATAAGAGATTGAAACCGATAAATCCCGAGGTATTGGAGACACGCCCAGTCTCCACTAGTCCTCGTTGAAGCACTCAGTCCTTGAGTATAGCTTCAGTATCCACACAGGACACTATCTACTAAGGTTGCTCCTTGTCCCCTCCGGAAAGGCGAGCACCAAGCCTTTTACAAGTAATCGCGTCTCTCCGACAATCTCCGATTTGGAGAGATCAGCGATTTCCGCCTCCGAACCGCCTAGGTGAGGGCGCTCACCAAGAGTAATAAGAAGCAAGGTCTACTCTAGACCTCCAATGCACACCGAGAAAAATATCTAGAAATGGGAATGCAAGAACAATATGCTCGATGTGGCTAATACTCTCACGACTCGATCAAAAGATCAAGTTTTAAGTAAAACGAAGAAGCACTAGTGAGAAAGTATGAAAGGCTGTGTTGCTGTGTTTTCTTGTTTTAAAACAGCAGCTCAACACCTCTATTTATAGCCTTCGTGGTCAAAAGAGCCGTTTGTGCTCGAGCTGAAAAATAGTAACTAAGACTGACAGTCAGTCTCACAAACTGACAGTCAGTCTCACAAACTGACAGTCAGTCTAGTGTATCACCAGAAAGAGTAAAAACAGGATCACAATAGCTCGAACGTTGTGGACTAAAACGGTAAAAAGAAACAGTCCAAACTGACAGTCAGTTACAAAGACTGACAGTCAGTGTCCACAAAATCAACAGTGAAAAGCAACAGCTACAAACTTTATAACCGTTGAAGCAGATAACAGCAAAAATTTACTGACCAAACTGACAGTCAGTGTGTAAAACTGACAGTCAGTCTCAGTTTCAGTAACACAGAGAAAAACAGAATAAAAACCAATTCAAAAACTCTCTGTGGTCGAAACCCACACTGACAGTCAGTATACTCATACTGACAGTCAGTTTAGTACAAAAAATCTGAGACAGAAAAACATGCTCTCTGGAGATTTGTCAGTTTGCACTAACTGACATTCATACTGACAGTCAGTTACCAACACTGACAGTCAGTCTAGCAAAGGAAAATCAGCTCAACAAAAAAAACATACTCTCTGGAGATTAGTCAGTTTATCAAACTGACATTCATACTGACAGTCAGTTACAAAGACTGACAGTCAGTCTGGATAAAAACAGAGAAAACTCAAAATCCAGAGATCTGATTCAAATGATTTCAGTTTTGTTTTGAAGATATTTTCGAGAAGAACATTTTTGACAACAGCAACAAAAATTAGATCTTTTCAGATCTTTCTCAAGAAGTAAAAACCTCAACTGTTGACAAAATTCAATATATCAAAACAAATTGTCGAAAAACCACAGATAATGATATGCGTGCATTGACCTAGATTTTTCTCGGTATAATTGGAGATGTAAAGAGAACTTGCGTCCCCTCTTTATAGTACAGTTTAAACTAAGAATAAAATCCTTAAACCGATCGATCTTCATGCACCCTGAGATCGGTAAACCTAGAACTACAACATACCTCGATGCATCAGTTTAGTCCAGCAAAAACAATGTCTTTTTGCGTCTTCATATGCTTTTGAACAACTTAAATTGAACTTCAACATTTTGATCACCAGCCCTCGCTTTTTGTGCGGTTGTCTGAAATCTGTAACACTAACTCAAACACATAGTTAGTCCAAAAATACTTATTATCATCAACCATCAAAACACATCAGGGTTAGGCATGAAAGGCCTAGATGCAACAATCTCCCCCTTTTTGATGATTGATGACAACAAGTTAATAAACTAATACCAACTAATACTCCCCATGATTTTGTGCAAAAATCTCCCCCTGAAAGTGTGCACATCCCTCAAGATGTATCAGAGCATATCATAGCATAAGAGAGAGAACCACAAATCATGTCAGAGCACATTGATATCTCATACAAATGTAAGAACAAATCTCATCGCATCATCGCATCAAAAAATTTCATAGAAAAGAAACATATCATAATCATATCACAAAATAACATCATCAACATATCATATCATCCATCTAAACAAAATATCATAACATCATCCATCTCTCCCCCTTTGGCATCAAGCACAAAAAGGGAGGCCTAACATGAGAAACTAATCCTAATCTACTCCTGGTCATCTGAGTCTCCTAGAATCTCAGTGCCTCCGGAAGCTGTAGGAGACGCGGAAGGTACGACGGCGGGAGATGCAGGTCCTGCTGGAACTGGAGCGGTGCCGGCAGATGATGCTGGTGAAGAAACTGCAGGCCGTGCCCTCTTGAGAGGAGCAAGGGAAGCAGATGCCATCGCAGCATCAGGAGCTGGAAGTCGCTGCAGTATCTGCTGAAGGATCTCCTGCTGAGCTGCCAAGGTACTCTGGATCACCTGCTGTGTCTGAATGACCTGGTCAAGAGACACCTGCAGAGATACAAGAGAGGAAGCTGTGCGGGAGCTGCTAGAAGGGGCAGGAGCAGAGGCAGAAGCTGGAGCTGCAGTCGCGTCCTCAGAATCCTCCTCATCATCAGAGGCTGAGGAGGGAGCACTAGGAGCTGGAGGACGAGTGCCCAGACGACGATCAGCCTGGCCAGGGGGATAGAAGGCCAAAAGCTGATGAGGGCGAGGAAGAGCGGTGTCTACTG
Source organism: Pharus latifolius (assembly GCA_019359835.1). Classification (NCBI taxonomy): domain Eukaryota; kingdom Viridiplantae; phylum Streptophyta; class Magnoliopsida; order Poales; family Poaceae; genus Pharus; species Pharus latifolius. Next base: position 72,499,999 of record CM033322.1, read on the forward strand.
CTCGAATGTGGAGCAGTAGTGCCATGATGTATGGGGCATACACCAGGCGACGACGAGGAGAGAGAAGAACGTGCTGAAGCTCACTAATGATGAGATCAGCGATGTCGAAGGGCTCCTCTCGAAAGATCGAGATGAGAACATGGAGAGTGATGTAGGTGACCCTGGCGCGGTCACCTGTGATCGGAAGAAGAGTGAGGCGAAGAATCTTCAGCGCCAGGTCAACATCGCGGCGCATGCCGGCAATGTGACGAACCTGGAAGGCGCCGGAGTAGAGCATAGCGACCTCACGATGCTCAAGATCAGGTAAAGTGTGGAGCTGGCGCCCTGAAGCAGGACGAACCAGTCCTAAAGCAGCCTCAAGCTGCTCCTTTGTGACCGTGTATACCTGGAGGCCGGTCATAAAGGTCAGTGAGTCACGCTGAGGAGAAATGTGGAGGGTGGCATAGAACTGCCTAATGGGCTCCTCTGCCCAGGTCAAAGAAGAATCAGAGACCAAGTCTCGGATCCCTACAGAGGCAAAAGCATCAGAAAGAGAAGCGATGCCAGTGCGAGAAACTATCGTCTGCCAAGAGACAGAACGATGAACAAAGAAGGGCATGTGAGAGTAGATGCTCTCAAACATGTCGAACTGAGTGATGGTGTAGAAGGTGGTACGTGGCGAGGCATCCGTGCCAGAAGGACGAGGAGATAGATAGGGGTTCAGCTGACGAAGAGTCCGAAGCCGACTAGTGTTCCACCGCGAATAGTTCATGGGGACACGCTCTGGAGAGGGGGAACGCCGAGCCCCAGAGGACTGGCCCGAAGACCTGCTGCTGGACGCAACGGTCTTGCGTCGAGCAACGCGGCGATGAGGCTGATCAGACATAGTGGATAGCTGAAGGAATGCAAGGATGAACAAGGGTGGAGAAAACAAAAGTTTCTGTTTTCAGGGTTCAGACTGACAGTCAGTCTTATGAACTGACAGTCAGTTCGAACCTGATGCTGACAGTCAGTATGAGAGACTGACTGTCAGTTCCAACCTAGAACCGGCGAACGGAGAAAAGATGAGGTTTTTGTGGGGAATTGAGAGGGAATTATGCAAAGATTGTGAAGATAGAGTGCTATAGCAGATCAAGGAAAGAAAAAATAAAAAGCAATTTCGGATTAGTAGAAAGAAAAGAAGGAATTAAAGAGAGAAAGAAAGAAAAGAAAAATAAAAAACGAAGAAGAGGAAGAAGAAGAAGGAGGAGAGAGAGAGAGCTCACGGTGGGAGAAGGACGACGAGACGACGGCGATGAAGAGGAGCAACGGCGACGGTCAACGGCGATGAGGAGGAGCAACAGCGACGGCGACGGCGATGGAAAAAGGAAACGGCGGCTGAAGAAGATAAAAAAGAAAAGCTCGGTTTAGGGTTTTAAGGACTCAAACTGACAGTCAGTTTCACAAACTGACTGTCAGTCTAGTCACTTAATTTTAAAAACTGACAGTCAGTGTGGTACACTGAATGTCAGTTCAATAAAATCAAGTGCTGAGACTGACAGTCAGTGTTGAAAACTGACAGTCAGTGTGAGACTTCAAAATGACCAGAACCCTATGACCAAGGAACAACACTATACTGACTGTCAGTTATAAAAACTGACTATCAGTTATGACTTCGACCAGGAGAGAGCTCTAAGGGAGAAAATATTTAATAAAATATATATATATATATATATATATATATATATATATTATACTTCATTAATCAAGATAAGCAATCAATAGTATGATGAAGTTAAAAAATATCACTTTATCAACTAGCATTTGAAACATCTATAATATTTAGTTCACCTCTAAGAAAGCAAAACCTGGATTCATCTAGTGGTTTGGTGAAGATATCTGCTAGTTGAAGATCTGTTCTTACATGACTAAGATCAATATCTCCTTTTGCCACATGATCTCTTATGAAATGGTGCCGTATTTCAATATGCTTAGTTCTAGAATGTTGAACAGGATTATTAGCAATTTTAATGGCACTTTCATTATCACACAGAAGTGGCACTTTATCAAATTTAATTCCATAATCCAAAAATGTCTGTTTCATCCATAATAATTGAGCACAACAACTACCTGCAGACACGTATTCAGCTTCAGCTGTTGAGAGAGAAACTGAGTTTTGCTTCCTAGATGACCATGATACTAATGATCTCCCCAACAGCTGACAGCTACCAGATGTGCTCTTTCGATCAATCTTACACCCAGCATAATCAGAATCAAAATACCCAATTAATTCAAAATTTGCATCTTTAGGGTACCAAAGGCCTAAACTGGGATAACATTTTAAATACCTAAGGATTCTTTTAAGAGCAGTTAAATGACATTCCTTAGGATCTGACTGAAATCTAGCACATAAACACACACTAAACATGATATCAGGCCTAGATGCTGTAAGATATAAAAGACTACCAATCATAGACCTATAGAGTTTAGAATCTACTGATTTTGAATTTCTGTCTATGTCGAGGTGTCCATTTGTAGCCATGGGGGTCTTGATAGCCTTAGCTTCTTCCATCCCAAAGCGCTTGAGCAGGTCCTTCACGTACTTTGTTTGACTCACGAACGTACCGTTCTTGAGTTGCTTAATTTGAAGTCCAAGGAAGAAGCTCAGCTCACCAATCATGGACATCTCGAACTCCCTAGACATCATATCTCCAAATTCTTGACAAAAATATTCATTAGTAGATCCAAAAATTATGTCATCCACATAAATTTGGCAAATAAATAAATCATCATCTATTTTCTTGGTGAACAGAGTTGTGTCAACCTTTCCAGTTTTAAAACCTTTAGAAAGAAGAAAATCTCTAAGGCGTTCATACCAAGCTCGAGGAGCTTGTTTGAGGCCATACAGAGCTTTCGTTAGTCTAAAAACATGGTTTGGAAATTTTGGATCTTCAAATCCGGGAGGTTGCTCTACAAATACAAGTTCTGAAATTTCACCATTTAGAAAAGCACTTTTAACATCCATTTGAAAAAGTTTAATATTAAAATGAGAAGCATAAGCAAGAAGAATTCTAATTGCTTCAAGTCTCGCCACAGGAGCAAAAGTTTCACTAAAATCTAAACCTTCGACTTGAGTGAAACCTTGAGCAACAAGACGAGCCTTGTTTCTAATTACTAGTCCATTTTCATCTTGCTTATTTCTGAAAACCCATTTTGTTCCAATGACATTATGATCCTTAGGTCTTTCTACTAAGTTCCAGACTTTATTTCTAGTAAAATTATTTAATTCATCATGCATAGCATTTACCCAGTCAGGATCATCTAGAGCTTCACTAACACATGTAGGTTCTAAAGAAGAAACAAATGAATGATGTTCACAAAAAGAAGCAATACGAGATCGAGTTAGAACACCCTTACTAATATCACCCAGAACTTGGTTCAAAGGGTGATCCTTGATAATTGTTCTATGCTGGCTTGGCGCTTCTTCTTGTGTTGCTTCTTCTGCAGCAGACTCAACTTGCACAGGAGGTCCAGGTTGTTCATTGTTGTCTTCACTTTCATCATTATCTTGATCAACTTCCTCAGCTTCTTCAATGGTAAGTTCTTTCAAAGGTTCTTGAATTTCACCTGAAGTGTCATGAACAGCTTGCTCTTCTTGCGAGTTATTAGATTCATCAAACTCAATATCGCAAGATTCCTCAATACAACTAGACGTTTTGTTGAAAACACGATAGGCTTTGCTAGTGGTAGAATAACCAACTAGAAAACCCTCATCAACTTTTCTTTGAAATTTTCCACCAAAGTTTCTTTTTCTTAAGATGTAACATTTACAACCAAAAACACGAAAATATGAAATATTTGGTTTTCTTCCAAAAAGAAGTTCATAAGGTGTCAAGTTCAAAAGAGGATGCAAATAGAGTCGATTAATAGAATAGCAAGCTGTGTGAACTGCTTCTGCCCAGAAGCGAATAGGAGTATTATACTCACATAACATGGTTCTTGCCATCTCTATTAATGTTCGATTTTTCCTTTCAACAACTCCATTTTGCTGTGGAGTGTAGGATGTGGAAAATTCATGTTTGATTCCAAGAGAGTCGCAAAAATCAAATAAAGTTGAATTAACGAACTCTCCACCATGATCACTACGGATTTTCTTGATGGATAATTCGAATTCATTAGAAACACGTTTTGCAAAACTTTTGAAAACATCGGGGGTTTCAGATTTTTGAAAAATAAAGAAAACCCAAGTAAAACGAGTGAAATCATCAACAATAACAAAGCAATAACTATTTCCCCCAATACTTTGGAACTCTGAAGGTCCAAATAAATCCAAATGCAAAAGTTCCAAAGGTTTGCTTGTAGAAAGTATTCGCTTAGTTGGATGTGTGGTAGCTATTTGCTTGCCTGCTTGACAAGCGCTACAAGGTTTATCCTTTTCAAAGACCACATCCTTTAAGCCAATAACCAAATCACGTTTGAAAAGCTTTTTAAGTTGATGCATTCCAACATGAGCAAGTCTCCGATGCCATAACCATCCTTTAGATGTTTGTGAGACTAGACATGTTGCAAGAGATGCATCTTTTGAAGAGAAATCAACTAGATATAAATTTTCATGACGAAAACCTTTAAAAATCAAAGAATTGTCTTTTAAATTTTCAACCAAAACTTCATTGGGATAAAAGATACAGCGGAAACCAAGATCACAAATTTGTGCAACTGAAAGCAAATTAAAATTCAAAGATTCAACCAAAAGAACATTTGAAATTGTTAAATCATTTGAAATGGCAACTTTACCCAAACCTGTCACGCTTCCTTGACGATTATTTCCAAAGGTGATCTTTTGATGTTCATCGGAATTGTCTTTGATTGTGGTGAACAGTTTGGCGTTTCCGGTCATGTGCTCGGAGCATCCGCTATCAAGCACCCAATGACGTCCACCATTTTTGTAGTTTACCTGCAAAAGAATTTAAGTTGATTTTGGTACCCAAACACTTCTGGGTCCTTTAATATTAGCGATCAAAGTTTTGGGCACCCAAATAGATTTTTTTCTTTTGTTCATCATTGGTGCACCAACATACTTTGCAATAGCATAACCTTTCTTTGACCGTTTTAGCATGTAACAAGCATCAAAATATGCAGATGTCATAAGAGGGCATGAATCATGTGAATGACCTACTTCATGGCATTTATGACAAAACAGGTTACATGCTTTTGTAAAAACAGTTCTAATTTTTATCTTTTTATCTTTATTAGGAAAATATCCTAGACCTTCTTTTCTAAAGGTGCATCTTTGACTACCTAAAATTAGGTCAAGAGATATTTTACCTTTATAGCTATTTTCTAATCCTTTTTCTAATTTTTTAACTTGAGATTTAAGTTTAATATTTTCACAGAGAATGGATTCATTTGAAGCGCATGGTATATCTAGTTGAATATTATCAATATCATCACAAGAAGTACCAATGCTAGCTTTACAAGACAAATTTGAGACATCTTTCATAAGAGCATTTTCATAAGATTCCTTTAATTCAGAGTGTTGATCAGAAAGAGTTAAAAATTCTTCCTTAAGGATCTTATATTTTCTTTTAGTTTTGCCATAGGCCTCATTGATTTCATTTAGCATTTCAACTAGATCATCATAGGAGGGATCAAAAGAAGTTACCTTTTCATTCCTTTTTGCCATAAGGCAAACTGGAGAGCTTGATGAATTTTTGAGGGCGATTCCGGCTAATTTCTTTGTACATCTCTCATCATTAGAGTTGGAGTCGGAATTCTCACCTCCAGACATCCATTCGCCAAAGCATGCCTTTTTAGGAGTGTTAAACTTCTTCTTGAAGTTCTTCTTCTTTTTATCCGTAGATTTGTTCTTGTTTGGACATCTTGATGCTATATGTCCTTTTTCATGACATTCATAGCATATCACATCTTTGAAGTTTGTTGGTCTTGAACCTTTTGGACGAGTGTCGATGCTTACTCCCTTCTTGTGTAACCTGCGAAGAAGACGTTGAGTATTTCTTACCAAGAGAGCCAAGTCTTCATCGGAGGAACCTTCACTTGTGCCGTCCTTGGAATTTGCTTTGAAAGCCTCCGTCTTTTTCTTTGTATCAGAGGTTTCGTTCAGTTCCTTCTTCTCCTTTTTGTGCATTTCATGGGTAATCAAATTTCCATAGAGATCAGTAGGTGAAGTTGTAGAAAGATCGGAGTTTGTCAAAACTGTTACAAGAGTGTCAAAGCTTTCTGGGAGAGCTCGAAGCATTTTTCTGACAATTTCCAGATCAGTAAAGATAACACCAAGACCTTTAAGTTCATTCACAATATTATTCAATCTAGTAAACATGGAATCAACAGATTCAGAAGAAGACATTTTGAAAGTTTCATACTTTTGTCTAACCATTAAAAGTTTAGCCTCTTTTACTTTAGTAGTTCCTTCATATATTTCTTCTAAAGTTTTCAAAACTTTGTGAGCAGTATTCAAGTTGCTTACACGATTAAATTCATTTAGAGATAAACCAGTAAATAAAGCATTTAAAGCACGAGCATTCAGATGTTGTTTTCTCTTATCATCTTCAGTATAGCTTTCCGGATCATCCGGAGGAGAAAAACCAACTTTAACAATCAACCAGACATCCAATCCCATGGCTTCTAGAAATACAGACATACGCACTTTCCAGTAGGGATAGTTAGTCCCATCAAAGATAGGCGCACGGCTAGTATGACCCAGATTAAAGCCATCAGTAGACGACATCCTCTCTCTAAGCGGTGAAGCTTATAAATGAGAGACCTAGCTCTGATACCACGTGTTGGATCAGGATGTCGACTAGAGGGGGAGGGGGTGAATAGGAGACTTTTAAAATTTGTTTTTGCAAATGAAAATTCAAATTAAGGTAAAGCAACTAATAGTAAAAGATAAGAGATTGAAACCGATAAATCCCGAGGTATTGGAGACACGCCCAGTCTCCACTAGTCCTCGTTGAAGCACTCAGTCCTTGAGTATAGCTTCAGTATCCACACAGGACACTATCTACTAAGGTTGCTCCTTGTCCCCTCCGGAAAGGCGAGCACCAAGCCTTTTACAAGTAATCGCGTCTCTCCGACAATCTCCGATTTGGAGAGATCAGCGATTTCCGCCTCCGAACCGCCTAGGTGAGGGCGCTCACCAAGAGTAATAAGAAGCAAGGTCTACTCTAGACCTCCAATGCACACCGAGAAAAATATCTAGAAATGGGAATGCAAGAACAATATGCTCGATGTGGCTAATACTCTCACGACTCGATCAAAAGATCAAGTTTTAAGTAAAACGAAGAAGCACTAGTGAGAAAGTATGAAAGGCTGTGTTGCTGTGTTTTCTTGTTTTAAAACAGCAGCTCAACACCTCTATTTATAGCCTTCGTGGTCAAAAGAGCCGTTTGTGCTCGAGCTGAAAAATAGTAACTAAGACTGACAGTCAGTCTCACAAACTGACAGTCAGTCTCACAAACTGACAGTCAGTCTAGTGTATCACCAGAAAGAGTAAAAACAGGATCACAACAGCTCGAACGTTGTGGACTAAAACGGTAAAAAGAAACAGTCCAAACTGACAGTCAGTTACAAAGACTGACAGTCAGTGTCCACAAAATCAACAGTGAAAAGCAACAGCTACAAACTTTATAACCGTTGAAGCAGATAACAGCAAAAATTTACTGACCAAACTGACAGTCAGTGTGTAAAACTGACAGTCAGTCTCAGTTTCAGTAACACAGAGAAAAACAGAATAAAAACCAATTCAAAAACTCTCTGTGGTCGAAACCCACACTGACAGTCAGTATACTCATACTGACAGTCAGTTTAGTACAAAAAATCTGAGACAGAAAAACATGCTCTCTGGAGATTTGTCAGTTTGCACTAACTGACATTCATACTGACAGTCAGTTACCAACACTGACAGTCAGTCTAGCAAAGGAAAATCAGCTCAACAAAAAAAACATACTCTCTGGAGATTAGTCAGTTTATCAAACTGACATTCATACTGACAGTCAGTTACAAAGACTGACAGTCAGTCTGGATAAAAACAGAGAAAACTCAAAATCCAGAGATCTGATTCAAATGATTTCAGTTTTGTTTTGAAGATATTTTCGAGAAGAACATTTTTGACAACAGCAACAAAAATTAGATCTTTTCAGATCTTTCTCAAGAAGTAAAAACCTCAACTGTTGACAAAATTCAATATATCAAAACAAATTGTCGAAAAACCACAGATAATGATATGCGTGCATTGACCTAGATTTTTCTCGGTATAATTGGAGATGTAAAGAGAACTTGCGTCCCCTCTTTATAGTACAGTTTAAACTAAGAATAAAATCCTTAAACCGATCGATCTTCATGCACCCTGAGATCGGTAAACCTAGAACTACAACATACCTCGATGCATCAGTTTAGTCCAGCAAAAACAATGTCTTTTTGCGTCTTCATATGCTTTTGAACAACTTAAATTGAACTTCAACATTTTGATCACCAGCCCTCGCTTTTTGTGCGGTTGTCTGAAATCTGTAACACTAACTCAAACACATAGTTAGTCCAAAAATACTTATTATCATCAACCATCAAAACACATCAGGGTTAGGCATGAAAGGCCTAGATGCAACAGGCCGAACCTTGGCCTTCCAGTTTCCACGCGAGAAACCAGATCGTCAAACCATGCAGGGAACTGCTAATACCAAAAAGCTACTGAGTTGTGCCTGTCCCATACCAGGCAAGTGGTTGGTACGTTTACAATTTGTATAGAGACACAACACAAGGTTCTTGTCCTTATGAACCAACAGTGAGGAACATTCACATTCCCTGGTGCGCACCGCACCCTCTCCATACAATTCAATCCTCACTACTGATTCCTTTTATCAGTTTTCTTGACAAAATGGTTTTCATTACAATTTCTCATGTATTTGACCATTTCAAGTTTAATGTGGATATTCAGTATATGAGTCCTAGGGTGAAAAAAGCATATATATGAAGGTTCAATAACAAAAAGGGGTTTCATGATCCATTAGGTAATATCTACTCATGTCATTCAAACATAACTTGTATTTCAAATAAGCATGCATAGTAAGAAACAGTGAATATACTTCATATGAAAATATTGGGTGAGACATGATCAAAGGAATGAGGCTTGCCTTGCGATGTTGGGTCTAAATACTCAGACGGATCTTCAAAGACTTCTTCCGCTCCTTCCGCTTCTGACTCTGCAGCAATCAACCAACACACAAACACATACCATAAGCATACTGAAAATAGTTTCTATAGAAATTATTAAGTAAATAAGTCATGCATGCGGGGGAAAAGGTTAGGGCAAGGTCACAAGGGCTCTGGTCGAAGAAACGGCTAAAAAGGATTGAACGTCGAAGGGTCGACATTCAGTTCATGGCTTTGGCATGGCTTAACTTTTGATCCAGGGCTCTAATTGATGCAACACTTTGTCTGGGAGGTAGGCATTATTAACAGGAATAAAACACTCAACAGGGACAAGAGCTGAAAATGGCCGGAGGGTGGCCAAATCCGGCGATGAACTACGGTGGCCTGGACATGAACTGAGCTACTGGACAGTGATCTTGGCATTGGAATAACTTTTGATTCAGGTCGATTCAGGGATCGAGCTAGTGGACAATATTGCTCAGGGTACTGGAATCTATCTAAGGGACAAGGTTTCAGGTGCTAAATCGGCCGGGAAATAATTCCGGCGACCGGCGCTGGAGAAGACGACACTGGAGCTCGGGGATTTTTGATACAGGGCGAATGAGCTCAATTCCAAGCTTGAGAATGGTCTCTAGGGCACAACAAGACTACTGGAGGGGTTAATTTCATTGGAGATTGGCCGGAGGGACTCGGCGACGAGGTCCGGCGAACTGGTGGAGGTTCCAGTTTGGGATTTCTTCGATTTGAGCACAATTGGGGATCCTGATTCAATAGGCTTGCTAAGAAAAGGCTAAGGATCAATTTCTACTACTGGGACGAGAGCTAATTCGGAATGAAATGGTTAGCATTGGGGAAACAGGGCAATTGGGCCTTTCCGGCGATCACCGGCGATGGGGATCGATCTGGTGCAATTGGTTGCTACTAAACAGAGAGGGGAACGAGGGGAACTCACTGGTGAACTTGGATTGGAGAAAGGGGCTGTGAAATGGGCTAGCACCGTGAGCTCACTCACTGGCTCGCCGGAGAAGAAAGCGAAAACGGCGAGAGCTCTGGAAAAATGGCTAAGTCCTGAGATGAGGCTTAAGCACAGCACTGGAGGGTTTAAATAGGTCCAAGGGCGGAGCTTGCGAGGGAAAACGCGACAGCGGTTGCTTGCGCCGGGGAGAAATTTGTCGGGCGCAGGCGCAATGACGGCGACGGCGATGCGATCGCGCTCAGGCGGTGCTGCAGCTTTGCCAGTTGCATTGGGACTTCACCAGTGATGGCGCAGATGCGGAGGCGACAACGTAGCTCCAGCAACGACACGTACACGCATGCAATTGCCACGGCAACGGGAGCGCGCGCGCGAAACGCTACTGGAGTGCGGTCGTTTAACCGCTGGACAAGGCGAAGCAATGGTGCTGGCACGTGCGCGCGGGGTGGCTCAGTTGTTCACAACACAGGCGACAAGAAGCGGTGGCCGGCGGCGAGCAAACGCGGCGAAAACCACGGCGCGGCAACGTCGACGTGCACTGGTCGAAAGCAACGACCAGGCGCTGGTCGAATGGACTTGAAAAGAAGTTTGGGCCGTTCTGCAATTTCTGAAACTTGCTCCAGGGACTGTTCTGTGAGGAAAATTTGAATAGGAAATGGTCTTGATTGTAAATCTGGAGATCTAAGGGTCCGATCTGAAATCTGATTTCGCAGGTAAGTTGCAAAAGATTATTAGAACTTATCTGGCCAAAGTTTGGTAAGATCAGGCAAGATCTGAAAGGTTTTGACAAAATTAGGGAAAACAGTTTAGGGTAAAATAGGGTAATTAGGGTTTTAAAAATGGCGAGGGCTGAAACTCAGCTTTAGCATGGGATTTTGGAGATGATCCCGAAGGGAAAAATGTTCTGAACAACATTTAGAAGGGAATGGCTGAAGCAGATTAGGGTTTGGGGTCAAGATGTGGATTTTGGCTATTTTAGGGTTTAGCAAAAACATGGGTGTTACAATGAGTGCAGTTATAAAAACTGCAACAGGCAACCGTCCAGAACCGCTTCGCATTGGCACCCTTTTGTTCAGTATAAAAGGATGATCGGTGCACGATGAAAAGGGCTGTTAACAAGCAAGACAACAAGTCAACAAAGATTGAAGACTTGAGCATAGATTAGATAAAAAAAGATAGAAGAGATCATCGCCTGTGATAATCTCTTCCCCCTATAAATTGTTTTACTCATATAGTGAAATCACAACAAGACGTAGGGCTATTACTCCCACCATCAAGGGCCCGAACCTGTATAAATCCTAGCATCCTTATAGTCATTTCTTACCCTAACTTACCTGAGGGCACATTGAAAGGTCTCACATACAACTCACAAATCTTCATAAGATCGACAGAGGACCCCATGTCCAAATCATCGACAGTCGCGATCTCTCCGGTTGAAGTTTGTTGGAGAGGCCGACAGACAAGTGTGAAAGGTTTGGTGCTCGCCTATCCGGTGTGGAGAAGGAGCAACCTGAGTGGAGATATCTTTCGTGGATATAGAAGCGAGGCTCACGCGTGAGCGCTTCAATGAGGAGTAGGGGAGACCGGGCGAGTCTCCGAGACCTCGGTAAAAATCAATGTGTCAATTGTCTCTCTCTTGTATAATTCGTATTCATCTTGCCACAATTGCTTGATTTACTCTTGTTGCATGTTATATTGAATATTCCATATGGTTGAATGCAACTAGTTGTTAGATAGTTGTGACGAGGATTATCACCCGAGCTAGTTCAAAATATGGTTTAAGACAGAATCAGATTAGACGTGTGTCTATAAGTCCGTCATTTTGGTCTCAAACGACCAGAAGGGCGCGGATACAAAGATGATTTATGATCACAGCCATTGCGCGATCATGAGGCTGCAGATAGTGTGCGGTCAAAAGATTGTAGACAGTGCGCGGTCAGAGGGTCATTGGCTATTTGCGACCAGAATAACTCGGGAAGATCTAATCCTTTGAACAGGCATATCCCGAGAATCATGAGGATCTTTCCAAGTATGAAGACAACTGCCAGGAGGTTAACATGTGCGGTTATCCCTTGAATACATGTGTTAAGCCTGCGTGGAAGTTAAGTGCGGTTAACAAAACTGCATCCAAACAACCGTTCGAGGCTGTTCCGCATTGGCGCCCTTTTGGTCGATATAAAAAGGTGGTCTATGCATGTTCTAAGGGCGGTTAAGCGTACAAGCATTACCAGGAGTCCAATCAACCTGAAGATTTAGACATAGTTAGTTAGAAACTAATATAGAAGAGATCTTCAACTGTGATCATCTCTTCCTCCCCCTTGTAACCACTTTTCTCATATAGTGAAATCATAACAGGACGTAGGGCTATTACTCCCACCATCGGGGGCCCGAACCTGTATAAATTCTCTTGCGCCTGTACAAACATTACTCATCCTACCTTCCTGGAGGAGCACCCTGGAAGGTCCCGCAACTCACAAATTTGCATAAGATCGACCAAGGACCCCGAGTCCAAATTGTCGACAGCTGGCGCCCACCGTGGGGCCCTTTCTCAAGGTGCTTTCCCTTCATCCAGAGGTTTGGTGAGCCATGTCTGGGGCATATAATTCCTAGAACGACTTCGATCTTGACGATTATGCCCATATACAAATGCCTTCGCCTAACGATCCCGTTCCAATGGAAGAGGTCGATTGCGAAGACATTTCGAAGGAACGTCAGGAGGACATGTCTTCCCCTACCCGGGTCATGTCTATCGATCAGGGGATGGAAGAGACAGGTCCGGAACTTGATGTCAGTTCCACCATCTGCAAAATCGAGTCTCAGTCACCATGCGTCCCCGTTAGGGACTAGGATGGCAGTGACCAGGAACTCAGTCCAGGGAGGTTTGATCCTGACAACCTCCACTCGCTCTTTGATTTTGAGTCTGACTCGGAGCAAATAGAGATGTTCACTCCTTCTGCAGCTTCGCTCCCCAGAGAATTCACTGCCTTGTCGGAGGAAAACCCCGATCAGCGGATTGCTAGGGAAGAACAGGAGCGCAGACAAAAGGAGGAACAAGAATGCAAACAGAAGGAGGATCAAGACCGTGAGCGACGAGATAACAAACTCCGCAGAACAGCCCTAGAGGCCCTGCAAAATGCGCAGTCTCGTTATGACACCGCCCCTAGTTCCTCCCGTCGCCCACATGGTCACAGGCGAGACCAGACGCCTTCTTTACCTCTGGAATATTTACCGGCGGATGAAGAAACGATTACACCCGGCGTACCAAAGAGAAGTACGCATGGCCGACTTCGATCTATCGCGGAGGTCTTGCGTAATTTTCCTCCTACCCTCACAGACGCGGACAAACCGGCTTTTGCTAGGATCCTAACGGAGAAGCTGGATGAGGTCGCATCTGATGCGACCCCTACAGCTTCCTCCCTGTCTACGATACGTTCCCGTGAAAAGGAGTATTCCCACTCTAGTCATGACAGACGTAATCGATTACCATCCAGATGCATGGGAAGTTCTTGTGATCGAGATCGAATTCCCGTGCATTCTCGTCTGGGACCACGTGGCGCGTCTCCATCGCGTGAAATAGCTCGTGGTTATGCTGGAAACCGCGGAACTCTCCACAGTCCCTATGTGGGTTGTAAAGCTTTTTTGCCAGGCCTCTGTGCAGTCATCTGGCCAGATAAGTTCAAGCCAAGGGCTATTGAGAGGTTTGATGGGACCCAGAATCCGTCGGAGTTCCTTCAAATTTACGTCACCGCTAGCCAAGCGGCTGGTGGGGATGATCGCGTCATGGCCAATTACTTGCCGACGGTCCTTGAGGGACCGGCAAGGACCTGGCTATTCAATCAGCCCAAAGGTTTGATATATAACTGGGAAATGTTGTGCGATGCTATCCACAATAATTTCAAGAATTGTTATCAGAAACCCGGGAAAGAAGACGATCTTCATCGTCTACGACAAACCTCTATGGAGACTCTTCGACAATTTGTCAAAAGGTTTGTCGGGGTGAGAAATACCATCTGAAACATATCTGATAACTCCGTTACCAGGGTGTTTAAGCACGCTTTTTGATATCAGAGGTTTACAAAAGATTTACTTATCCACCCTCCTCGGTCAGTCACCAATCTCTTTGATATGACTTATCGCTACTCAGATGCGGCCGAGGCCGTTGAATGGAATAGGATGGTGGATAAAGGGAATTTACCGCCCCAACCAGGTCTCAAGGATGTGAAAAAAGAGGATGTAGGCAAGAAGCCATAGTCTTCATCGAGCGGGAAATCAAAGAAGTCTAAAAAGAATCAAACCGGACAGTACCGGGAGGTCGCGGTCGCAGAAAAGGTAATAAGTTTTCATTTAAAAATCAAACTGCCTCTGGTGGCCGCAACGCCGACCAGCTAGAAAAACTGACTAACTCGCAGGAAGTTAAGAAGTGGTGCCCGATCCACAACTCTCCGGGACACGACCTCAAGAATTGCCGGAGCTGGTTGAAGCAACTAGATGACTTCTACCAGGGAATCGGTCCAATGCCAACTTTGCCACCAAAAGACCAGACTTGCAGGCTTAGAGACGCTGACGGGGACGAAGAAATGTCCTACCAGGTACCTCGTAATTATGTTAATGTCATTTTTGGAGGTTCCTCCTCTTTTGTTTCTAAACGTCAGTTTAAAGCGTTTCATCGAGAAGTTAACCAAGTGGAAGCTCTCCTTGGCGAACCTCAATACCCCCGTTGGCCGGACACTCCTTTGACATTTGATCGCTCTGATTGTCCCGTTAGGCTTACTCGACCATTGAGATTACATCTGGTCATTACCCAATTATCAGTAATGCGAGAGTCAAAAGGGTCATGATCGATGGAGGTAGTTCCTTGGACATTTTATTGGTCAAGGCATTGGACGAGATGCAAATCCCTCGTTCGAAAATCGAACCCATAATCCATCCATTTTATGGGATAATCTCTGGTCCCCTCGATGATGCCGATGGGGCAAGTGGTGCTCCCAGTAACACTGGGTGAACCGGATAATTTCTGAACAGAATTAGTTACTTTCGACGTAATTGATTGTGATTTGGCTTATAACGTGATTTTTGGTAGGCCAACTCTCGCTAAATTTATGATGGCAACACACTATGCTTATCAGTGCAGTATGTTACCTGGCCCCAAAGGTGTTATCTCGGTCCGAGGCAACCGCAATGTGGCATTGACTTGTGATCGGTTATCCCTGGAGCTCATAGATCAACTTCCCCTTTGGGATGTCAAGATCACCACCACAGCTGCAGATACGATCAAGGTCGCCCCTCGACCAGAGGAAAAGCTAAAATTGGTTCCGTTATGCCCAGATGATCCATCTAGAATAATTCAGATTGGATCAGGCCTAGATGACAAATAGGAACTCAAACTCATTACTTTCCTCCGAGCTAATGCAGATGTGTTTGCGTGGAAACCATCTGACATGCCCGGTGTCCCAAGGGAGGCAATTGAGCACAGATTAGCAATTTGACTTGGACAACGACCAATAAAGCAGAAGCTCAGATGCTTTGCTGTTGATCGGTAAGAAGCTATCCGAGCGGAGTTAGACAAACTCCAAGTGGCCGGGTTTATTCGAGAAGTCGATCATTCAGAATGGCTTGCAAATCCGGTCATGGTCCGTAAGTCAAATGGTAAGTGGCGCATGTGCGTCGATTACACCAGCCTAAACAGTGCCTGCCCAAAGGATGACTTTCTCCTTCCCTGCATCGATCAGTTGGTCGATTCTACTGCGGGTTGCGAACTGATGAGCTTCCTGGATGCTTACTCAGGGTATCATCAAATTAGCATGGCAGAAGAAGATGAAGAGAAGACTGCCTTCATCACATTATTTGGCACCTACTGCTAGGTCAGAATGCCATTTGGTCTCAAGAACGCCGATTCCACGTACCAGCGCTTGATGCAAAAGACCTTTCTTTCCCAGATGGGGCATAATCTTGAAGCTTACGTAGATGACTTGGTTGTAAAGAGCTTAAAAAGCTTGTCTCATTTAGATGATCTTGCTGAAACCTTCTATAATTTAAACCGATTTGGAATAAAATTAAAGCCAGAAAAGTGTTCTTTTGGGGTTTCATCTGATAAAATTTTAGGCTTTCTCGTCTGTTCTAGAGGAATCGAGGTTAATCCCGAAAAAATCAGGGCCATCAAGCAAATGAGGCCTCCTTCGACCATGAAGGACGTCCAGTGCCTGACAGGTGCATTGGCGGTTTTAAGCCGATTTATATCGCGACTAGGCGAGAGGGGATTACCTTTTTTCGAAGCTCTTCGAAAACACCATGGTTTTACCTGGTCGGATGAAGCCGAGAAAGCATTCCAAGAGGTTAAAGCGTACTTATCCAATCTGCTAGTGTTGGTTTCTCCGATCACAGGGGAACCACTACTTCTTTACTTGGCAGCCACACCTCATGCGGTCAGCGCGGTTCTGATCGCAGAAAGAGAAGGTGTGCAACAGCCTGTCTATTACGTAAGCGAGGTACTTCATGGCCCTAAGGAGCATTACCCTAAGGTCCAGAAGATACTTTATGCGCTACTGATGGCTTCCCGCAAGCTATGACATTACTTTTAGGCACATAAAATTACAGTGCCCTCATCCTTCCCTTTGGGAGATATTATCCGAAACCCGGAGAAATCTGGTCGAATCGCAAAGTGGACTGTGGAACTTGGAGCATTTGACATCCATTTCACCCCTCGCACGGCAATTAAGTCTCAGATCCTTGTAGACTTTGTGGTTGAATGGACTAACCCTAACCCACCAATGCAAGAATCTAAAGACTTATCATGCACCAACCACTGGACGATGTATTTTGACGGCTCTCGCAGTTTTCAACACTCGGGGGCTGGAGTGGTTTTAGTCACGTCTCAAGGCGACCAACTCAAGTATGTCATTCAATTGCATTTTGTTGCGAGTAACAACGCAGCAGAATATGAAGGTCTTATTGCAGGGCTCCAGGCAGCAAAATTCCTCGGAGTCTGTCGATTAGGGGTGAGGGGAGACTCACAGCTGGTTGTAAACCAGGTAAACAAGGAGTACAGCACCTCCGATGAGACAATGGCTCATTACCTGGGGGAGTGAGGAGATTGGAAAAACACTTTAGTCACTTTGAGGTCCAATACATCCCGCGAAAGGACAATATTCTTGCAGACCAATTATCTAAAATTGGATCCTCACGTGCATCTGCTCCGGCAGGAGTGTTCGTTGAACACTTAGAACATCCTTCGATCATGACTACAGTCGAAGATGACCAGTGACAGTCTACGTTACCAACCTTGGACAAGAAGGAGATTGGACCCATCCATTGAGGGTCTATCTCGAACATGAGACCTTGCCTAAGGGCGAAACCAAAAGTGATCGGTTGATTCGAAAAGCACGCCTATACAAACTTATAGAAGGGGTTTTGTATAGGAAGGGTGCTCAAGGAGTATTCATGCGTTGTATTTATCAAGAGGAAGGTAAATCCCTCTTGAAAGAAATCCATGACGGTGTGTGTGGTGCGCATGTGTCATTTCGCACACTGGTCGGGAAAGCTTTCTGACAGGGTTTTTATTGGCCTTCGGCCTTTGATGATGCCAAATACTTGGTCAAGACATGCCCCCAGTGTCAATTTCATGCAAGACAGGCTCATCAACCCAGATATGCCTTGCAAACTATCCCTTTAACGTGGCCCTTTGTGGTCTGGGGGATAGATATTGTGGGACCTATGCCACAGGTGGTCAATAGTTATAAATTCCTATTCGTAGCCATTGACACATTTACAAAGTGGATCGAGGCTGAACCAGTCCGCAATATCACTGCTGCTACGGCATAGAAGTTCTTTCATAAGAACATCATCACTCGATTTGGTGTTCCATAAGAACATCATCACTGACAACGGTTCCCAGTTTGCTAGCAGTCTCTTCCTGGACTATTGCGATAATATTGGAACCAAGGTGTGCTTTGCTTCTCTAGCTCATCCACAGAGCAATGGTGCCATCGAACGCGCCAACGGGTAGATACTACAAGGCATCAAGAAACGTGTTTTTGATCTCTTTAAGGTGCGTCCGAAGGCTTGGGTAGATGAACTCTACTCTGTTCTGTAGACACTACGTACTACTTGTAGTCAAGCCACCTGTGAGATACCTTTCCAATTGGTATACGACGCCGAGGCTGTGTTACCTACTGAAATTTGTATTGGTTTCTGTCTGAACAGATCAATTCGACCAGATTAATCAGATTGAACAATGAACTCAGGATTTAACCTTCCTCGAAGAAAAACGTGATCGAGCGCTGATAAGGTCGGCAGTATATTTGCAAGCCTTGTGAAAATATCACAGCAAGAGGGTGCGGTCGTGTAGTCTTCACGTGGGTGATCTGGTTTTAAGAAAAATACAAAACCAGTCTAACCGTGATAAGTTCTCTCCTCAGTGGGAAGGCCCTTACATTGTTGTTTCGGTACCGCGACCAAGATCGGCTCGGTTAGTAATGGAGGACGGCAGAATCTTGTCCAATACTTAGAACATCGATCAACTACGCAAGTTCTACGTGTGAGTTCTCCAATCTTTTTTCCTATTCAATTAGCATGGTTTAGCAAAAATCGTGAGTACTTTTCATTTCGCTCATGTTATGTTCGTTTCTTTGCCATACGTATAACGAACCTTGCTTGGGGGCTGATCGCCGATGACCATCTTGCTACAATATCCTGACCGGATTCCCTGGCCGATCTCATGGTCGCATCCAGATAAGACATCCCTCAATAAGTCATTTCTCAATGCACACGGGACTTACTGGCATGTTCATGATCATTGGAGTAGCTACCAGTTCGTAATAGGGCCGGGTGTTGTATTAAGGTCAGTGTCGGTATGATCAAATGATTATATCTAAGTTAACGCATTTCTTAGATATTCATAGCGCCCATATTTTATCCTGAGATTACAATACTAGATCTTCAGTACTTATGATCTCAGGAGTGGGCTAAGGGAATATGGTCATAACATGAAATAAAGGGAAGTGCTTTCTTTTTCCAAAATTTAAGGCATGCATTTGCATTGTATAATTACATGTTTGCAGGTACAAAAATTGTTACATTAACAATTAAGATAAGCCGAGTTCTTTCAAGAGGTTTTCGATCAAGGGCTGGACCTCCTCCATTATGGCCTCAAACTGGTCTTCACTCTCGATTTCTGCATCTCCGACCACTGGTTTCAGATCCAGATCAGGGCCATGGTGAAAACGGAGTCTGCAGAGAATGGCGGAGGCTATAGATTGCACTTTTGTCCTCATCGCCTCTTCCTGTCACCTTGTATCTTCAGGAAGATATTCGAGAAGTGATTCAGCCTGAGTCACGACCAAAGTGGCTAACTCGCCAAAGCTAGGATTGATCTTTTGAGATTCGACCACGTCAGCTTTGAGCAGAGTTGCCACCGTCTTCAGCTTTTCGAAGACAGAAGATTGAACATTGCTACCGGATGCAATTGTTGCTCTCAAACTGTCGTTCTCCATGCAGACAATATCAATCTTCGAGCTTTGGAGCTCGTTGATCGCCTGAAGTTCATTCTTTTCTCTTGAAAGAAGGTTTATTTGATCCTCTTGTGCTGCATGAACACGGCAGATGATTCTTACAGTAGTTCATGTAACGAAATAATGCTTTCTGGTCGAAAGTAGACTTACAAGAGAGCTTTAGCTGCGCTTTGCGAAGTTCCCTCTCTAGAGAAGAACATCTCGCGGCTATAGCTTCTTCTTGATTCTCTCGATCAGCCGTGCTCTTATTCAAAAAGGCATTTTCTCTGTAACAAGAAGGACGATCAGCTAAGCTTAAATACGGATTCAAGTTAACACGAATAAAGAGCACCACACTTACTATTGCAGCCGGCTGATCTCCCATTGCGCGACCTCGACATGCTTTGCTATAGCCATCGACTTGGTCACCACCCGGGTCAAGTCCTGAAACATGATAAGGAATTTCTCTTAAAACTTGGATATTCCTATATTTTTGCTAGCTTGAAAATAATAAAAGAGTTTTTTGCGTACCTCTACGTAACCACTGAATGAGTTGCTCTCAACATCAGCGTGAGGTCGAGCCTCAAGACTTGCTGTGTCCACGGCAAGGGCAATAGATGATCTTTCCTGTTGATCCCCCTCTATGGCCGAGACTGCATTTTCCATCCCTTGGGATTGGATCTCCGCTGCCATTACCTCCACGATGGCCTGAAGGACTTCTTCGACCATGGGGGTAGGGCTTGGCTCTCCCGCGACCTCGGCTGTAGTTGTTGCGCCATGGCTTGACGAGGTCGCCGGGGTACTGGGCGCAGCGTCCCTGTGCCTGAAGACAAACAAACATATTGTAAGGTAAAATGCCTCCTGCCGATCATCTCTAGATGGCGATAGGAGAAATTCTTACCTTATTCGAAAACCCACCCATGGTTTGGGTTTCGATGATGAGCTCCTGTGAGAAAGAAGCCCACTGGGTGCTCCTGGGAAAGAATCATCTTCTGTCCTTGTCTTCCTTTTCTTAAATAGGACAGTATCCTTTTCTCCCTATATGTACACAATTCAATGAGTATGTGCAGAGGAACGACAACATACGAGACTGTGAGGATTCTTACCATAGTTGCTCCCTCAATCAGTAAGGAAGGTGTTATTAGTCCTGGGACTTCACAAGCCTTAGGCGCCGGGGTTTTGCCCGTAACCACAGGATTGTCAGTGGTCACAGGGCCCATTGTAGCCGTCTCTGTCCCTGCAGTCAGGGACAAGACTTTGTCGATTTGAAGGGAAGCCGACCTCTCAGGGATGCTTGTTCCCAAAAGGTCAGTCGCTTTCCTCTTGCGACGAACTAGAGGAATGTCGTCTTCCTCATCCTCGCTCCCGTCACCCTATACGACGAAGAAGTAATTTCCACTCGTACTTGGGGTTACAAGGGGTACCAAAAATCTTACCGCAGTCTTCTTTGCGGTTATGGTTTTCTTTCGTGAAGAAGCCCCTCCCAAGATCTTCTTGGGTTTTTCGGGAGCAAGCTCCTTCATTTTGCGCTTCGAAGGGGTTTTCTTTGCCTTCTTCACAGCTGGTCTCCCCAAAGGACCAGCGTCCTCGCTTGGACAGATCGCCCCAGCAAATTTTCCCAGAAGCTGTATTATTTGAAATGCTTTTGGTAATACAAGAAAAGTGGATGATTTACAACAGAGCTTGTTGGGAAAGATCATACCTTTCGGTGCTCTTGCTTAAGATCATCGCCGGCATTAATTAAGCTCTGGGGGCGAGGCAACCCTTTAGCTCCCTCCGCCGCGGCATTATATGCCTGTAGGAGGTAGTTTGTCCTTTTTTCAATCTCGGACAAAGATAGCGCCGTGTCACAAACGAGCATATTACTTGATACGACATTTTTCATTAGTAAAAATGCATATTTTTTTGACTAGAGGACATACCAATATTATAATCCAGGGTGTTGTACACCATGGACTCCACCTCCCAAGTCGAATGTGCCCTCTCACGCAGGGGGCTCATCTTGTTCTTCACAAAATTGCAGATAATATCACGCGTGGTCAAGCCTTGTTGGACTAGGTGAAGAATGGCTTGAGCTTGTTTCTTCAGCTCTGCGCTTAGAGTGGGAAGGGAGTCTAACTCACTGTCTTTCTCCGGTCGGGTGTTCACGAACCACAGTCCGCTCTCTGACGGAGGGGTGCTGTAGAACCATTTATGGTGCCAACCGTGCACAGAATCCCGTAGAGGCGGGAATGGGTACTCCTTCTTCTCCCATATGCGGAAGTAGATGCACCCAGTGGCATTGGCACTCTTTGACCATACTGAGAAGTAAAAGCACCGGAAAAGCTCCACGCTTGGAAGCACTCCAACAAAGGCTTCACATAGATGTCGAAAAATCGCCAGGATGAGGACCGCATTTGGGTGGAGATTCACTAACTCCAACACGTTATCGTCCAAGATTCCTCGCAGGAACTCGCTTTCTGGGAATCGGAACCCGCATTGCAAGTACTCCTCAAAGATCACCAATTCACCTTCTTGGACGATTGGGGTTTCTTGATCTTTCTCCGTTGGCCGCCAATTGATCAGCAGCCGTGGGGGGAGAATCTCTTCTTTCTCTAGTGCCACCAGACTCTCTTCTGTGTGGTGGACAGATCGGCTCCAGGGCACCATTACTATAGAGGATTGAGGAGAAAGGTGATGGCTTTGGAGATGACGAAGACGAGGTGTGCAAAAGAGGGTTTTGTGCGGCAGGAAAGTCAAAGGCTATGAAGAGTTTTTGGCTATAAGGCTTCCCCAGTAAGCTAAATCTTCCTTTTATATGCCCGAGACAACCCTTCGCTAAATATTTTATTAATTTCCAATAATGGGTGCCTTTCTACTTGGAACCCGTTATCCATACCCAGTAATGAATCCAAAATATAATGTATCATTTTATTTCACATTCAGGGGCTATGGTATAGATAAAAATATGAGAAATTCTTAAAGTTTATTAAGGAAACAATCCCTTATGACTTTAGAATGAACTTATGACCTGTATATTGATCGCAATGCAATTCTGTGATCGCTGTGGATATGTGTGATCGTAACAACTGTGGTCGCCGTATGGTCAAGATACTGTTCTGCGATCGTTACTCTAGTTCTGATCGCAGTTTACGGTCTCAATGCTATTCTGAGACTGAAGAACTGTTCTGTGATCGTTACTCTAGTTATGATCGCGGTCTACGGTCTTAATGCTATTCTGAGACCGAAGAACTGTCCTGAGCCAGTTTTAGACAGAAACCTAGCTGTGCATTTTTGGTCGCAGGGGCACTCTTCTGTAACCATTTCTTCTCACAGAATATAAAGAACCTTAATCCGGATTATAAGTTTTACATAATCCTTTTAAGAGATCAAGTGTGTAAGAGAAAGAAATTCTTTATTTCTGGCAATCTTTACATACAAAAGGTACACAGGTGACCAAAGCGTCGACCTGATCCGATAGCCGTTTACAAAGTTCTCCCAGGGACATGTTAACATCAGTGGGATCAACACTGGCTGCCCCCAGAGAACTGGCTATGGCTCTAAGCCTATCTACATCATCTCGAAGCAAAGAAGCGCTGTTGTTCCTTATCATATCGGAGAGTTCTCGCTGCTACCGAGCATAGTCCCTCTCTAAGCGGAATTGGCGCACCTCTTCGCGGGAGTTGTCATAACATTCTACCAGATGCAGAATGGCCGAAGACATCTCATCGGTCTTCTTCTCCAGAGCCTCTTTTTCTTTTTGGAGAGTTCACTCGAGGGATACACTCTCACCAAAAAGAGCTTGGACTTCAGCAGGCTGGTCGCTGGGGGCTCCAGAGATTTTCATCTCCTGCACATGTATGCGTTAGTTTTAAAGATAAAACGACTAGCAGAGAGAATGAAGATAATTACCAATCCTCGCAGTAAAGTTGGACGGGAGGATGAGGTACTTCCCCCGGGAAGTAGATCACCCGACAAAAGTCGAGGACCATCTGGTCACGAGAGTGCAACCTTCCCACCAGAAAATTGATCACCCAACAAAAGCTGAGGATCGTCTGATCGCAGAAATGTAGGACTTCCCCCAGAAGCAGATGGAAGCCTTGAAGGATTGTTATGGATCTCAAAAAGTGGAGATGAGGGTTCGACCTGCTGAGTTACATGGACAAGAAGAACTATATGGGACAAGGAAAGAGAGCGCAATGATGCATCCCCAACCTTTGCACCCGTGAATGAAGCTCCACTGGAGGATCCTTCGTCAACCTTCGACTTCTTCTTTGGAGGGATTAGCTCCTTAGTCACCTGCAAGTTCCCAAAATGCGTTTGGAAACGATCAGGATGTAAAACTACGACCTGAACCAGAGTTCCAGAAAAGTCTTACCTTCTGGAAGTCATGGTCGAGTTCGGGTATCACTTCTTCTTCATCACTCTCAATCTCAATAATGTCCTTGGGGTCTTGATCCACCATCGAGACAAGAATAAGAGGATTAGAGGGTATGACTTGAAAGGAGAAATGGCTCTAAAAAAAGACTTAGTCGTGATGAGAAACTTGTGAGGTCAGAGAACCGAAAGGTGCTTCTATTTATAGAGCCAGAGGGAGTTGGTTCATTTCCACACACGTCTCGGGTTCTTAAAACGCACTTACAGTTGCCCTCACGATGGGTCAATTAAGTCATTATTAGCTGTCAAGAAAAACTCAGGGTTTTTCTTGGGAAATGAACCGTCACACGGCGGAACAGTTTCAATTGAAGTTGAAGCGTCGGGTTCATAATTCGATACAGGGTAAAAATTTGAAACAAATATGTCTCTTCATTTTCTTCAAATTTGGGGGCTAGCTGACGAGGATTATCACCCAAGCTAGTTCAAAATAATACATATCTGGTTTAAGACAGAATCAAATTAGACGTGTGTATATAAGTCCATCATTTTGGTCTCAAACGACCAGAAGGGCGCGGATACAAAGATGATTTATGATCGCAGCCCTTGCACGATCATGAGGTCGCAGATAGTGCGCGGTCAGAAGATTATAGATAGTGCGCGGTCAGAGGGTCATTGGCTATTTGCGACCAAAATAACTCGGGAAGATCTAATCCTTTGAACAGGCATATCCCGAGAATCACGAGGATCTTTCCACGTATGGAGACAACTGCCAGGAGGTTAACATGTGCGGTTATCCGTTGAATACACGTGTTAAGCCTGCGTGGAAGTTAAGTGCTGTTAACAAAACTGCATCCAAACAACCGTTCGAGGCCGTTCCGCATTGGCGCCCTTTTGGTCGATATAAAAAGGTGGTTGATGCACGTTCTAAGGGCGGTTAAGCATACAAGCATTACCGGGAGTCCAATCAACCTGAAGATTTAGATATAGTTAGTTAGATACTAATATAGAAGGGATCTTCACCTGTGATCATCTCTTCCTCCCCCTTGTAAACACTTTTCTCATATAGTGAAATCATAACAGGACATAGGGCTATTACTCCCACCATCGAGGGCCCGAACCTATATAAGTTCTCTTGTGTCCGTACAGATATTACTCATCCTACCTTCCCGGAGGAGCGCCCTGAAAGGTCCCGTAACTCACAAATTTGCATAAGATCGACCAAGGACCTCAAGTCCAAATTGTCGACAAGTTGTTAAACCCTTTGCTAAAATTAGATTTCCTAAATATCTTGTTAAAAATTGTTTAGTGGAAAAGAATTTTTAAAAAGCCTCTTATTCACCCCCTCTAGTCGACATCCTCGATCCTACACTAGTTTTACATTAACAAATACAGGATCTCATACACACCGATAGTTCATATCAAAATTAAACAACAAAGTATGGGAAAGAAGATTTGAGCACCACAGACTTGTTGTTGAGGATCGACAGGGTCAGCCAAGTGTTGATGGAGCGTGCTGGATCTTGGACCAGTGAAGAAGAAGTCAACTGGGGGAGGATGAAGTTGCATACGGGCTCAGCAGATGTTGGAGGTAGGTTGTGCTCGAAAAAGTTTTCGTAGGTCGTGGTCGCCAAAGAGCTATGGCCATGGTCGAAGGTGACGAGCTGGTCGTCCTCGATGTGGTCGATGCAGCAGGTCAAAGGAGACACCGGAGTGGTTGATGGCGGCGCGGTGTGGGACACTCATTTGAGGAATCCGGTGGCAAGTGCCCAGGTGGGTTGCACTCAAAAATGGTACATTGCAAGCTCACAACAACAAGATACATTATATAAAAATGCAGGTGTTGAAAACAAGTGCTGATCACAAGGACCAACATTACAATAACATAGCGCCAAAATGACGCATTTTAGTGTTGATACTAAATTAAGGAGTTTTCTTCGACACAAGGGTCGGCACAAAATGAAACAACAACAACAAGCAAAAGGACTTCAACGGTCTTCATCTTCAACTGCAGCGGCGTTGCATGGGCTTCCTCCACATCGGACTCAACTTGGTAAGTGACCCTCTAGCAAGCTGAATCTTCTGGGGCAGTTTCTTCTTCTCTTGTGTTGGGTTCAAGACCATAGGACTCGGGATCAATGAATCCTTCTAAATTTTTGTTTGTAAAAGCAAGGGTGAACACATTGTCCACATAGTGCTCAACAAGTCCCAAATAAGAATGCAGATATATATAGATGCGGGGGAAATTTTCAAAGGATGGCTCTTTGGCTCATAGAATAGATTTTCACTCTTAATTTTGAAGAAAAGGTTTTTGTTTTCAAAAGCGAGGCCTTTAAAACCCTAAGCTAGATTTTCAGAAGATGTTATGTGTGGCGGTCTTCCATGAGTCACCACTTTATTCATATTTTATGAAAAACTTTCCCAAAAGCTACTTGTGCTGCATCGACGTGGATAGAATCCACCGCACGCAGACTCCATGACCTGGGAGCTCAGAGTATCCGATACTTTTTATAACTTTGCAAAGGTGTACCACCTTAATCCACCGATCACTCAGCTTTCAAGTCGGTACCTCTCCATGCGACTTTTACGCATGTGACAAGGCCGAGATCACACAACAGTTTACAATCCTAGCATTAACAATTTCCTGCCTGGTAAATAGACATTTCAGTCCTTATTACCGTTGTGGGTACTCCCCACAGCCAATTCTTCCTAGCCTTGGTCTATTGTCTCGCAAGACACATAGCTTCTCTTGATTACAGTCACGCACAACTTAATCCAGGCGTAGGGCGTCTTCCTTCTTACACCTTATCCTCTCTTTATTTTTTTGATCTCACATCACTCATGGCCCTCTGTGGCCCACCAGTTTCTCTCGCGAAACCGGACCGACAACCATTGCAGGGAAAAGCTAATACTGAGAAAGCTACTACGTTGCACCCGTCCCATACCGGGCAAGCGGTTGATACATTTTTCATGCCGCATAGAAGTACAACACAAGGTTCTTGTCCTTATGAATATTTAGTGAGGAGTCTTTCACATTCCCAGTGCGCACACAGCACCAACCAATCAAACCATCCTCACTATCGATTCCAATCACATTTTTTTCACAAAAAGGGGTTCTGAATATACTTTTCTCACATGTGACCATTTATCATTTAGCATATAATCTTGAGCATAAGCGTAGCCTAAGCATGATATTCTAGGGTGACAAGGGTGCATGGATATTCGATCACAAAAGGGGCTTCACAATCATTTAGGTCATATCTAATCACTTTATTTGAACATAATTCTCATTTGAATATAAGGCATGCGTATATTTGAAAACAGCTAACATACTTCATTTCAGAATATTAGGCTAGACATGATCAAGGGTTTGAGACTTGCCTTACAGTGAGGGTCTAGTTGCTCAGACGATTCTTTGAAGTCTTTTGTTGACTCTTCTGCTCCTTGCTCTATCCGTTCACACAACAACGAGGCAATTCAACACATCGCACCACGGAAACATTTAGAAAATAGCTTTTGTAGGAAATAATAAATAAAATATAACATGCATGCAGGGGAGATGCTTTGGAAAAGGTTACTCGAGCGCTGCTCGAAGAGATAGGTTCAAAGAGGTTGAACGTCGAAGGGTCGACATTCGGTTCACGGCTAGGCATAGCCTTAGGTTGGCTCTAGGTGGGTTTTCTGGAGATGTGACAGTAGAGAAAATTGTAGAACATGGCTCCAAGGGCTTAGTGGACAAAGTGGCATTTCAATTGCTCAAATAGAAAGGGTCAAACAAGGCTAATGCCAGTGACTAACATGCACTGACACTGCACTGACACTGTCAAAAACTAGGGCAGAGGGGTAAATTTGGTTTTGGGCTTCAATTACTTCGCCAACTATGTCTAGGAGGTAGGCGTGGATGCCAGGGACACATTGGTGGTGGTTTCAGGGGCTCGGGTGGCCGAACGACGACGAGCGGCGGTGATGAACTACGGCGGCGACACGGCACAGGCACGGCTCTGGACAAGAACTTGGCAAGAGCATAACTCTTGATCCAGGCAGATTCAGAGATCGGGCTAGTGGAACAAAATGTTCAAGGGGCTGAGACCTAGCTAGGTAACAAAGTGGCATTGGCTAGATCAGCTGGAAAGCAAACTCCGGTGAACTGTGCCAGAGACGAAGACACAGAAATTGGGCGTTTTTGATTTAAAGCATCTGAGCTCGATTCCAAGCTTGTGGAGTAGCTGAGGGATATGGAGAAGCTACAAGTATAGCCAATTTGGCCGGAGGGTCGCCAGTGTGGCCTGGCGACGTGAGCCCGGTCACTGGTGGCGTGCAAAAAGGGGAAAGCTTCCGATTTGAGGCTAATTTCGAAATCCAAGCTTACAGCCTGCTAGGTTTGGCTTACTGACCATATTACACTACAGATTTGAGGGCTAATTCGAGCTAAATCAAAGTGCATTGCTAAAACAGAGAAAAAGGGGATTCCGGCCATCACCGGTGATGAGGTGCAAGAGAACTCAATTAAGTGCTACAGCATGACAAGGGAGATGAGGACTACTCATGGGTGTGGTCACTTAGGAAGAAGATGCAGTGGAGAGCGCTGTCACCGTGCTCCCTGAACTGGGTTCGTCGGAGACGAAGAAGAGACGCGAGCGCTGAGGCTTTGTGGCTGCTGGAGTGGTGTGAAGAAACTCTAGGCGAGGGGGAAGGCTTATATAGGCAGTGGCTGGGGTCCTCGAGAGTTGAAGCAAATCGAACGGGATGCGCTTGACTAGCACCGGAGCAAGATCGAGACAGCGTGCACGGTGCTGGTTCGCGGCAGTGGCTCTGCCAGAGGAGAAGATCGCACCATATCTGGCTGGGGCAGAGCGACGGGGTGGCTGGCTTCGGCATGGCGGCGAAGTGGCAAGAAAGTTCTGACAACAGCAGGCACAAGCGCGCGCACAAGACGAACGGCGTTGCTGGTGGTCATCGGTCGTCGCCACGGTGGAGGGCTTTGGCGCGGCGTGAGCACCACGTGCGAACACGTTGGACACGACCGTAGGTGAAGACAAATGCTGGCCGGCAGCGATTCAAGGCGAACGGCACTGGTCGCGGTCGAAGTGTCTGGTCGTGGTCGCAAACGGGCTCAGCCCTGGTCGAGGTCGAAAAAGGGGCCAAGGACTGATTTGCGAAGATTTGGACTGATCTGCAAGGATTTAGTTCGGGATCTTGGACCTGTTTGCAAATTTGGGGTTTTGGAGGGCTGATTTGGAATTTTTTGTACGGATATCTCAGAATAAAAAAATAATTTTAAAAATAACGTTTAAAAAAAAATTGCAAAACTGGCTTCAGTCGCCATCTGGGATGGCGACTTACCGAAAATGGGCCATCAGTCGCCATCCCAGATGGCGACTGCGGCTTTTTTCCATCAGTCGCCATCTAGGATGGCGACTGATGGCCAATATATAAGGGGGGCCGGGGCGATTGTGGTGTAAACGAAAAAAAAAATCACACTCACTCACGGCAGAGGAAAAAAGAAGAGAGGAGAGGGGAGGAGAGGAGGGGAAAAAAGAAAAGAAGAGGAGGGGGAGGAGGAGAAGAGGAGGAGGAGGAGGAGAAGAGGAGAAGAAAAAGAAGAAGAAGAAGAGGAGGAGAAGAAGAAGAGGAAAAGAAGAAGAAGAAAAAGAAAAAAAAAGAAAGGTAAAAATTTTTTTACTGATAATTAGTATAGAATGTTTTAGGAATTTGCAGATCTGTTTTAGAAATGAGGTTTATAGAAAAAAGAAAGGGGTTTATAGATTTGTTTTAGGAATTTACAGATATGATTTAGAAATGTGTAGATCTGTTTTAGAAATTTGCAGATCTGTTTTAGAAATGTGTAGATCTGTTTTAAAAATTTGTTGTATCTGTATATCTGTTTTAGAAATGTGTAGATCTGTTTTAAAAATTTGTTGTATCTGTATATCTGTTTTAAAAATGTATAGATCTGTTTTAGAAATGTGTAGATCTGTTATGTAGATGTGTTGTATTTGTAGATCCGTTATGTAGAAATGTTATGTATTGAGCGAATAAATTTGATTAATAAATAGTGAATCGATAATTTAGGACATACGGTTTATTCGTAGAAAATGTGTAGAAATACATATTTGATTAGATGTGATGCAATATCATTAATGCAGTGTACTTCTAAGATGTTAAAAAATAAGTCGCAGATGTCTTAAGGATGAGTATAGAGTAATGTGCAAAATATATTGAAGATATGATAGCTGATGTTTGTAATACTTATGTTGTAGACAATGTCGGAAACAAGAGTAGTATATATTTTTCACGGGGAACAAATCATTAGAAATGGACCATCTGGAGATGACCTAAGTGGATGTCACCGTGTAGACATGGAATTGAATGATCTTAATGTTCTTAATTTTGAAGACCTTAAGACCCGAGTCATGGACATCCTAAATATTGACCCATGTTTACACAAAATTGTCATGGAAGCGCTGGTGCCTATTGGTTTGACATCTTGTTGGAAATTGTGTAAACTTAGAGGCGATAGATCATGGGGCTCTCTTGTTAGGAGGGTGATAAATCCCAATCATGGGCCAAATGACTGTATACTGTATGTGACAAAGCTAGACAATGTACCCGAACCGGGAGCAGAACTTGTACCCA
Source organism: Pharus latifolius (assembly GCA_019359835.1). NCBI lineage: Eukaryota > Viridiplantae > Streptophyta > Magnoliopsida > Poales > Poaceae > Pharus > Pharus latifolius. The sequence continues at coordinate 72,530,569 of CM033322.1, forward strand.
AACCATTAATTGGAGGAGAACATATGAACATTGATCCAACCATGACTTATAATTCTGCGGATATGCCCAACGCAGAATTCATGGGCGGGTATTTCTGGCCTGGGGATGAGGCTTATGCCGACGAAGGTGAAGACGAGGGTCTGGAAGTTTCAGGCAGCGAAGGGTCGGAGGTGGACGCAGACTATGCGGATTCCTCTGGTGAAGAAGACTATCGTGGAATGGGACCTCCACAACAATGGCTAGATCCTAGTGGTTTTGAGCATGCGCGAATCCACGACGATCGCAGTTTGAGTCGGCAGGGAGTGAGCACAGATTAACATTGGGACAACATTTTCGAAGCAAGGAGGAGGCTAAGCAAGCCGTGGCGATGTGGTCCGTGACACTGCATCGGTCTTTCAAGGTTGACAGAACAACTCCACGACTGTACGCAGTGAAGTGCAAGGTGGAAGGATGTCGATTTTATGTTCGTATTGCTCGGTACAGGGACAATGAGCACTTCATTGTTTCCAGGATCACCGAACACGACTATTCGGTGACAGAAGTATCACAGAGTCATAGAAATATGTCCTCCGCATTTGTGGCACGTGTAATCTTGTCGAACCTTCATGCAAATCTTGATATGCCACCAAAACAAATTGTTAGCCAGATCAATGACACATTTGGGTACATCATTCAATATGGGAAGGCATGGAGAGCCAAGCAACTTGGTCTTGAGATGTTATTTGGATCTTTCTATGATTCATATAACTATGTGCCCAGATTGATCCAACAAATCGTTGACACCAACCCTGGCACTGTGATGGATATGGTCCATAGCCCAGTTGTCGGCAGAAATGGTGAGATAGTTCCTGGAGCTGAGTATATGGAGCGTATATTCTGGTCATTTGGTCAAGTAATCTCTGTGTTCAAGTACATGCGGCCAATACTTTGCGTGGATGGCACATTTCTAACTGGGAAGTACAAGGGAACTCTGATGACAGCAGTTGCTGCAGATGCAAACAACCAGCTACTTCCCATGGCGTACGCCTTAGTGGAAGGAGAGAGTACAGACAGCTGGGTATGGTTCCTTGCAAACCTAAAACAAACAGTCGTGAAAGACAGACGGAATGTATGTATAATCCATGATAGACACAAGGGTCTGTTAATGCCATTGAGTTCATGTTGTCCACTGAGAACCCGCAGTACAGCTGGAATGACTTGATCAGTCGGTGGTGTAAACGACACCTTGCGGCGAACTTCTTCACACACTACAAGAGTGCACGGCTTATGAAGAAGTTCAAGCGGTTGTGCGATCAGAACCAAAGCCATAAGTTCCAAAAACTTTGGGACGAGTTAGAACAAGAAACTTCAGATCTAGGTAAATCCCAAAGGTCAGAGGCAAGCAGTTCACAACATGCAGAAGATGAAGAAAATGTCGCGGAGACTACAGATGTGGCGAGATGACGCACCCGAAGATCAAGGCCAAAGAAATTTAGTGAATGGATCAGTGACAAAGCTCCTGAGAAGTGGTCTCTATTGCACGATGAGGGAGGTGCCAGATATGGCGTAATGACAACTAACATGGCGGAGGTATACAATTTTGTGTTGAGGGGGGTGCGAGGTCTGCCGCTCACTGGAATTGTGGAGTTTACATGGCATCGCACAGCCAAATACTTCTACGAGAGAGGTACAGCTGCAAGAGCATTGCTTCGGGTGACACCACCAAAATTTCCTCATGAAGTACAAAGGTACTTAGAAATGAAAGCCGCGGCCGCTCAGAAACACTCAGTCGAGTGCATTCCTAACAGTAGAAGGCAAAGTTGGGTCGTTTATCTGCGCAGTAAGAACGTGGGGGGTGGATACATGCGACAAATCAAGAGGCAAGGAGTCACATTTGAAGACGGTGTCAAGTGCACTTGTAACAAGCCAACTCTATTGCATAAACCGTGCTCTCATGTGATGGCCACGTGTGCGCACGACAACAAGTCGAGCGAGATGTACCTCTCAGTTTACTATGGTTCACGGTACCTTGCCGAGACATGGACTGCAGACTTTGAGATTTGGGGGACTCAGCAGCACTACAGAGATCGGTCGTGTAGGGCAGGCGAGATCCGATATGTTCCACCACCGCACTTGGAGCGGAAAGGCCCTGGACGACGGCGGAAAATGCGAATTGGCAATGACATGGATAACGCAGAACGCGATGAGCTACGAAAGTGTGCCATTTGCCGACAGCCCGGCCACACGAGGAGGACATGTCCTGATGCATCCAGACCTAGTCGAACATGACTGAGTAATGTTGTGCAACACTTATTCGTTCCTGCTGTGTATTTGATGATGTACTAACCTAATGTTCTTGTTTGCAGGCATGGCTCACCCTCGTCCACAGTTTCCTGAGTTACTCGATCAGTACTACGACGGTCGTCATCGGTCTCGAGCGGTGCGATCCGGAGAGGAGCTTCAGCCATTCCGCCTGCGATCGTCCGGCACGTCTTGGCCTCTCGACGGGAGATACATCGCACGGCTGAGGGCGGCGGGGCTGCTTCCTTTTAGTAGGATGATCACCAGACTGGAGACTTTCAGGCACGACCGATCACTCGTCTCTGCTCTGGTGGACAGGTGGAGACCCGAGACGCACACATTTCACTTCCGGTGGGGGGAGATGACCATTACCCTGGAGGATGTGGCCATGTTGTTCGGACTCCCAATTCGCGGGCAGGCCTGGGTACCACCACCCACTACCGCCGGATGGGACGGCATGCTCGCCGAGAGGTTTCATCCACTACCTCTGGGCCAGGAGCCCTTCCAGCACGACGTCGGAGTTCCTGCGACTTGGCTTGTTCACTTCAGGACGTACCCAGCAGATGCAGATGAGTGGACTGTGAGCCGACACTTCGAGGCGTATTTGCTGCACTTGTTCGGGGGCTTCATGTTCACTGGTATGCTTAAACATGTTATAGGCACAGCTATTTCCATTCTCTTGTTGAATTTAATTCCTATTTTTTTGCTTTTCTACAGGCACTCACGGCGACACAGTGGATCGTTGGCTTATTCCACTGGCGCAGATGCTCGCGGACACGCCGGTCGATCAGATCCCACGCATCAGCTGGGGGTCAGCGGTTCTCTGTGCGACGTATCGAGGATTGTGCGACGCCTGCGTTCGGCGTGCCCGAGCGGCGAACATGGCCGGATCTCCTCTGCTTCTTTTGCTGTGGTCGTACGAGCACATACCTGTCGGACGACCGCTCATCACCGACACGCCCGTTGCACTTCCGGAGGGGCACCCGCCTAGGGATGCAGAGGATGAGATCGATCGCCCTACCATGGGGGATCGCTGGTTGCAACATGAGCTGCAGTGGGCCACAGTTCAGGTGCATGCATGCTACAGTGCGTACAGTGGCGAGTTGGAGTTGTTGCATCCGGCTCGTGTTATATGGAGGGTTTGGACGACGAGCTATATCAAGAGCACAGCCGGCGGCGCGATCTCTGTGGTGTGTATCGAGGACCGGGATTTATGGCTCACCCGCTGTATTCTTGTCTTCAGCCATATGTTGGAGGTGTACGCTCCGTGGAGGGTGATGCGCCAGTTTGGCTTATTCCAGACGATCCCTCCTCCAGACGCCCCGCATCGTTTGTCGCATGACCAGCACGAGTAAGTTCTCCATTATCTCCGCGCATAGTGTTTTCGCTCTGTGAAATAACTGAACACTTTTGTTTTTTTTGCAGGCAGAGTCGCAAGGGCAAGAAGGTTGTCAGTTGGCAGGACCGACAGTCTCCTTACACTCGTCGCTGGGAGCAGACAGCAGCGATAGATGTCGTGCGTGAGGAGAGGGCGTACGATTCCACGACATACGGCAACTACCTCCGATGGTACCTCCCTCGCACCGCAGCTCGCATTGCCCCGCCGCCTCCGGCGCCTGCAGACGTGCCTGCTCCGAGCGTGCATCAGACATACGACCGACATCACGCATCTCGGGTACACCGCCAGGTACATGCCGCCAGCCCATGACCTACTTGTTATTTTTATTTCTGCCTCCCATTGTCTTACCGTCTTGCAGGCTGACGGCATCCGTGCGATCAGTTCCGTGACACGGCCACTAGTCCAGCGGAGGCAAGCAGGTCTGCCTATCACGCCCGACGAGCTATATCGGGCCGTCGCCTACGTCGACCGAGTCGCCTCGCAGCTGACCCTTGAGAGTGCCGCCACTTCGTCGACTTTTGTTGCACCTCCACGTCCACGGGCCCGACCCAGTCATACGCCGTCGCACTCAGCCGCTCCTCATCCCGACACAGCCGGCCCTTCAGGTACGGCCGTTGCCGCACCCATTTATCTCGGTGGGCCCCCGGCTCGCTCGTACCGTACAGGTGTTGCACCTCACGTGGACTTCTCGTCGCGTGGTGGTGTACGGATCTCTGAGGGTCCCCGAGCGCCGCCTTCTGCACACACTTCCGATTCTGGATTGGGCTTCGACGTCACGTTCGACTCAGACGACGAGTACATTGCTATGTCTGAGCAGACGGTGCCTATCCCGTCGGCTGGTCCGCTTCGGTCTCCTGCTAGGCACCCACCATACATTCCTCGTCAGTCGGTCCGTGCCGACCCCCAAGTGGTCCGCGACCCATCGTATGCTCAGTATGCCGATATGTTGCAGATGAGAGACGACGCCGATCGGAGCCAACATCAGTTGGCATCTTCGCAGCTTGGTGAGGCACCTCCACCGTCGCAGGACCCGAGTGCTCAGCCTCCCGGTCGACAGCCCTCGCAGAGGACAGTGCATCCGCGCAGCACCTATTCGCCATCGCCGTTTCAGCGCGACCGGAGCCATCGTCCGAAGAGGGGCCGACAGTAGTTTTTTTTTATGTTCTCCTTTTATGGAACATTATATCGATTCTCATGGTTGTACTATTTTGGTTTATATTAGTATTCTCATGTTTTCACTATTTTTTTATGTTCATTTTCGTTTTTGGGAACATCATACTCGACAGATTGAACCAACCACGAAATTCGAATGCTAATTTTAAAAAAAACACTAATTTCAATGCTAATTTTTAAAAAAACACAAATTTGAAAGTTATTTTAAAAAAAACACAAATTTCAATGTTAATTTTAAATACAACACAAATTTGAATGTTATTTTTAAAAAATCACCCAATTTGAATGATAATTTCAAAAAAAAACACAAATTTGAATGCTAATTTAAAAAAACCACAATTTTGAATGTTAATTTACAAAAAAAACTAATTTGAATGCTAATTTAAAAAAAACCACAATTTTGAATGTTAATTTAAAAAAAAACTAATTTGAATGCTAATTTAAAAAAACCACAATTTTGAATGTTAATTTTAAAAAAAACACTAATTTGAATGCTAATTTTAAACATAAAACAAATTTGAATGTTAATTTTAAACAGAACACAAATTTGAATGCTAATTTACAAAAACCACAATTTTGAATGTTAATTTTAAAAAAAACACTAATTTGAATGCTAATTTAAAAAAACCACAATTTTGAATGTTAATTTTAAAAAAAACACTAATTTGAATGCTAATTTTAAACATAACACAGATTTCAATGTTAAATTTAAACATAACACAAATTTGAATGTTATTTTAAAAAAATAACACAATTTGAATGCTAATTTTAAAAAAAACACAAATTTGAATGTTATTTTAAGAAAAAATACAATTTTTATTGTTTTTTTTAAAAGAAACACAATTGTCAAGAATTTTTTTGAAAAAAACACATTTTCGGCCTTCAGTCGCCATCCTGGATGGCGACTGAAGCTACGTGGCATTCAGTCGCCATTCCAGATGGCGACTGAAGGCGAAATGCCATAAATCGCCATTTGGAATGGCGACTGAAGTCAATTTTGCAATTTTTTTTTATTAAGCGTTATTTTTAAAATTATTTTTTTATTCTGTGATATCCGTACAAAAATTTCGCTGATTTGAGATCTGATTTTGCATATGAATGTCACTAAATCTCTTGGACTCATCTAGCAAGAAAAATGGTAAGATCCGATAAGATCTGGTGGTTTTGACAAAAATTGAAAACAGAGTAATTAGGGTAAACAGGGTAATTAGGGTTTGAAACTTTGGCGAGGCTGAAACCAGAGTTTCGGTTAAGATTTTAGAATTCTTCCAGAAGGAAAAAATGTTCAAAAAAGTAAAGGGAAGACATTCACTGGATTAGATCAGAATTTGGAGGTGGTCTTAGACTTTTAGTCTTTTTGGGCTTCTGACAACTCTAAAAAGGACTAATCTGAAATACTTTTGGACTAAAAAGCGAAAATGATCTGAAAGGTGGAGTTTAGCTGCCAACTTTTTAAGTTAAGGTAGTGGTATACCTAAGATCACGATTCTGAGATAAGAGATCAAAATGGGGCCAATGAAGATATGCTGACTGGCAAGCAAAAAGGGTAGCAAAAATTGGGATGTTACAACCTACCCTCCTTAAGAATAATCTCGTCCTCAAGATTCTGATAAGTCTGAGAACAGGTAGGGAAAATTCTGATGCAACTCTTCCTCTCTTTCCCAAGTTGATTCCTCCTTTGTGTGGTCATTCCATTGAACTTTGCAGAATTTGATGGTCCTTGACTTTAATTTCCTTTCACTGACCTCTAACACTTTGACTGGGTATTCTTGATATGTCAAATCCGGTTGAACCTCAGCTTCTATAGGAGACACTTGCTCTGTTGGTTTCCTCAGACATTTCCTTAGTTGGGATACGTGAAAAACATCATGGATTCCTGCTAGTTCAGGCGGTAGCTCCAATTTGTATGCTACTTCTCCTCACCTTTCCAAAATCTCATATGGTCCAACGTATCTTGGGCTTAACTTTCCCTTCATCTGAAATCGTCGGACTCCTTTGTAGGGTGTCACTTTGAGGTACACATAGTCGCCTATCTCAAAAGATAGTTCTCTTCTTCTGCTGTCGTCGTAACTCTTTTGTCGGGATTGGGCTGTCTTCAACCTTTCTTGCATGATCTTCACATGGGCAGTGGCATCTTCCACTAGTCGTGGTCCCAAAAATTGTTTCTGACCCACTTCGGTCAAGTATAGTGGCGTACGGCACTTCCTTCCATAGAGTGCTTTATAAGGAGCCCTTTGCAGACTCGCTTGATAACTATTGTTGTAAGTAAACTCTGCGTACAGCAGAAATTGTTCCCAAGAATTTCCATAGTCTAAGGCACACGCTCTCAACATGTCTTCTAGAATCTGGTTCACTCTCTCTGTTTGGCCTCCAGTCTGCGGGTGGTAAGTGGTACTAAACTTCAATCTCGTTCCCAGGGATTTCTGTAACTCTTTCCAAAACTTTGATACAAATTGTGCTCCTCTATCTGAGACAATTGTTTTTGGTACTCCATCTAGAGTAACAATCCTGGTAAGATATAGTTCTGCTACTTACTTGTCGTGTACTGAGTCTTTACAGGTAGAAAATGAGCTACTTTCGTCAATCTATCGACTATAACCCATATAGAATCATATCCTTGTTGGGTTCTTGGTAAACCTATTATGAAATCCATTCCAATTTCATCCCATTTCCACTCAGGGGTTGGCAGGGGTTGCAGTGGTCCTGCAGGTTTCTGATGTTCCGCTTTCACTCTTTAACAGGTGTCACAAGAAGCTACAAACTCAGCAACTTCTTTCTTCATTCCTTTCCACCAAAATCGATACTTCAGATCTTGGTACATCTTTGTGCTTCCTGGGTGGATAGAGTAAGGGGTGCAATGGGCTTCTTGCAGTATCATGTTCTTGATTTCTTTGTTATCTGGTACACAAATTCGATCGTGATACCACAAAATTCCTTGCTCGTCCTCACAGAGGTCACTTGTATCCTCTTTCAACTTCTGAATATTCTGATCTACTTCTTGAGCTTTTCGAATTTGATCCTTCAGCTCGCAATTTACTTTTAATGCGGCGATGGTTCCTTGTTCAACAAACTCCAGACTCAACTTTTCAAAATCTTGAAGTAATTGGGGTGGTACTTCCAAGGTCTTTGCTTGATTGCAGTAGGATTTTCTGCTCAAAGCATCTGCTACCACATTTGCTTTACCGGGGTGGTAATGTATTCCAAGGTCATAATCCTTAATCAATTCTAACCACCTTCGCTGTCTCATGTTCAAGTCTTGCTGGGTGAAGATATATTTCAGACTCTTGTGGTCCGTGTAGATTTCACATCTATTCCCTAGCAGATAGTGTCGCCAAATCTTTAGCGCATGAACAACAGCAGCCAATTCCAAATCATGTGTTGGGTAGTTCTCCTCATGTGGTCGCAACTGTCTTGATGCATAAGCTACAACTCTCCCTTCTTGCATAAGGACACAACCTAGTCCTTGCTTTGATGCATCACAATAAACCTCAAAATCCTTTTTGTTGTCTGGCAACGTAAGAACAGATGCGGTTGTTAATATCTTTTTCAGTTCTTCAAAGCTCTTTTCACATCCTTCAGTCCAGTCGAATGGAACATCCTTCTTTAGCAGTCTGGTGAGCGATTTAGTAATCTTGGAAAATCCTTTGACAAATCTCCAGTAATAACCGGCTAATCCTAGGAAACTTCTCACTTCGGTTACTGTTTCCGGTTGTTTCCATTCCATGATAGCTTGAGTCTTTGACGGATCCATAGATATTCCTTTGCCAGAGATGATGTGGCCTAGAAATGAAATTTCTTTCAACCAAAAGGCACACTTATCAAATTTGGCATACAACTGATGTTCTACCAACTTTTCTAGCACTATTATGAGATGTTGTGCGTGCTTTTCTTCTAACTCTGAAAAGATGAGAATGTCATCGACGAACACAATGAAAAACTTGTCTGAGAATTCCATCAGGACTTTGTTCATCAAATTCATGAACACTGCTGGTGCATTCGTTAAACCAAATGGCACCACGGTAAACTCATGCAATCCATATCTTGTTATGAATGCAGTCTTCGGGATGTCTTGTTCTCGAATTTTCAATTGGTGGTATCCGGACCTCAGGTCGATCCTTGAAAATATCCTAGCTCCTCTGAGTTGATCAAAGAGATCATCGATCCTTGGTAGAGGGTACTTGTTCTTGATTGTCATATCGTTCAGTTTTCGATAGTCGACACAAAGTCGTAGACTGCCGTCTTTCTTTTTAGCGAAGAGTACAGGGGCTCCCCAAGGTGAGGAACTTGTTCTGACAAACCCTTTTCTTTCCAATTCTTCCACTTGCTTCCTCAACTCTTCTTGTTCTTCACTCGTCATACGTGCAAGCTTTCTTGCATACGGAGCAGATCCAGGCTTTAATTCAATTGAGAACTCAATGTCCCGATCTGGTGGCATTCCAGGAAACTCTTCGGGGAAAACTTCTGGATATTCATTCACTATTGGAACTCCTTTAAGCTCAATTCCTTCCAAACTGTTCAAACTACACTTTTGGTCATTCACTATTGACCTTTCCGCGTAGAATGTAACTTGTTTTCCTTCAGCGTTCGTCAGGGTTATGGCTTTCTTCTCACAGTCCATCTGACCTTTATGCTTTGCTAACCAATCCATTCCAAGGATGACATCTAATCCTTGAAGGTCCAAAACTAGCAAGTTCGCTAGGAATCCTATGTTGCCAATATTAAAGGCGATATTTCTACAGATAGAGTTGACAGGCATTCGAGCCCCAGGGGATTGGATTAAAATCCGAGACTCTAATGCAGATACTGGTAACTCATTTCTGAGCACAAAAGATCTTGACACAAAAGAATGAGTAGCACCAGGGTCAAATAATGCAACTGAAAGTTCAGAATGGATGAAGATCCTACCGATCACAACATCAGATGCTTCTCCTGCTTCAATGGCGGATGCGTAGTTGAGTCTGCCACGACCTGCAATAGGCATTCCTCTTCCTCGGCCATTCTGGAATCTTCCTCCTTTAGAGGGTGGAGCATTTCTGGCAAAGCCTTGAGTTGGAATAGGGGGTCTTGAGGCTTGAGCTCGGGCAACGTTGAGTGGCAAGTGTTGCAATGGACAAGTGTTCTTGCGATGTCCCTTCCTTCCACAATGAAAGCATTCTTCATTCTTCATGGGGCAATCCTGCATCTGGTACACTGTGGTATTGCAGCAGGCGCAGGTCTCTGGGGTCTCTGTGGCGGCCTGAAAGCTGGCCGATAAGCAGGCATCGGTCTTCCTCGACTAGCATTTCCTTGATAAGAGTTGGGCAAAGTCTTCCTCTTTCGGTCTTCTTCGATCACTCCCCTCTTTTCCTCCATCTTGAGTAATCAATTTATTAGGACATGGAAATCCGTAAACTCATGGGATGACAGCTAGTATTGCAAGGAGTTTTGCAGTCCTTCGCAAAATTTATCGATCTTTCTCTCCTCCGTTGCAATGTCTTCAGGGGCATACCTTGCCAGTTGAATGAATTCATGCAGGTATTGTTTGACGGTCTTGTTTCCTTGTCTTAGATTCACGAATTCTCAATGCTTTGCTCGAACAACGCCTTTCGGAACGTGGTACTTGCGAAACTCTTCCTTAAACTCATTCCACGTGATTGAATCCTTGTTGGAGTGCACAGTCTGATAATTTTCCCACCAGGTGGCAACGGGTCCAGCTAGTTGATGTGATCCGTACAGAAGTTTCTCCTCGTCGCTGCACCTAACAGTGTTCAACTTTCTTTCTACATCCCTTAGCCAATCGTCGGCCACGATAGGGTCCTCGGTACTTGAAAAGGTCGGGGACGCGTTTTCTGAAAGTCAGTCAATTTCGCACCAGTTGCTTGTCCTTCAGCTTGTCCAGATGCTAAGTGTTGCATCAACTATCCTAAGATCTGATTCTGCACAGTTGCTGACTCTTGTCTGTTTCACTCCATCCATAATAACACGTCGTTGATGTTGCCTCCTTGTGGCATCATTGAAGAAGATCCTGGTCGGTCTGGGTTAGTACGGTCCTTTGTTCCTGGTGTAGTCCTTGCATTGCTGGGGTTTCCTTCGAGTTCTCCTTCTTGGGGTCTCCCATGCGTGTTAACCATCCTACTCAAATAGGAGGTTAAGGATAGAGACGTTGATTCGGAAGGAATCACACACAGAGATGCAAGCAGAATGCTGGCATTAACTCAAGAGGTAAGGATAAGGATATGCAAAATGCCTTTTTCATAAATCAACTTTTCAAAAGATACAAAGCTTTTGCCTCATCGGTTTACAGAGTTCATCTAACAACCAGCACACAAGCATACATCAACCAAACTAAGAACAACTGATACAACAAAAGGAAGATCTAACGTCTGCTGGGTGAGGCACAAAAGGTCGAACCAAAGGAAGTCTGGGGTCACTCGTCGACATCGGACCACACCGTGGGATATGTCCCCCTAGCAGGCCCTACGTACCAAGTGATTCCCACGCCGGGAGCCTTCCCGATGTCGGGAGCTTACCTTGTGTCGGGAACCTTTCCGGGACTAGGGGCACATTTCGCGCCAGGAGCTTTCCCCGCCCTGAGAGCCGGTCCCGCACCGCCAGTCGAGACGACCACGCCAGAGGCGGTCCTCGGGCTAATGAGACCTGTTATGCCAGGGACTGCCCCGACACCATCGCGGGATCTCCCCCCGCGAGGGACCTCCCTCACCGGTTCTAGGAGTCGCTCAGGGGGCCTACCTGGCGGCGGGTCCCACCTTTGCCCCAGTAGCACCCTCCGGGCCAGCGACCGGCACGCATGAGCTCCCTCCTCCCCCGGGGCCACCCCCGAGGTCTCCCCCGGTGGACCAAACCCACTTTACTCGGTAGGAGGTCAAGCGAATGCGCACTACGAAATCCGGGGATGCTCTCCCCTGCTACCGTTCGGAGCTCCCCCCAGCTCGCAGTCACGCTGAGCCACGCTCTCGTCCTGACTGGGGGAAACGACCGGTCGGGGAAGTGACCGCCGCCTCCGGGGGATAACCGAATGTCCAGGAGGTTAGTTCAACCAACTCGGAGGAGAAGAGATGCTACCGTCGCACCGTTGGGTCACTTGGACCCCTCCCCGACTCCGACAATGAACGCGCATCCCCCGTTAAAGGCGACAGCGACTGGGATTCCCCCCGGGAGGTGGAAGGGGCCAACCAACCGCTGTGTCACCGACTCTGATGCATCCACTGGCAGCGACCCCGCCGCCCGCTACACATCGAGCACTACAAAGGTGAGGCCGATCCTTATGAGTTCGTGCAAGTGTACTCCACGGCCATTTCAGCGGCTGGGGGGGATGAGACGGTGCAGTGCAACGTTTGCCCCCTCTACCTCACCGGGATTGCCCGTTCATGGTTTTACAACCTGAGGGCTAGTTCCATCCAGTCCTTCACGCAGTTCAAGCGCAAGTTCTACGATTTCCAGGGGAACTACGTTCATCCCCTGGACTCGTCCCAACTCTACACCGTCCGACAGAGGACGGGGGAGACCATCTGCAGCTTCTTGAAACGCTTCACTCAGGTCAAGAGCAAAGTGGCTCACGTCGCTGACTCCACAGTCATCGAGGCGAGCAAGAGCAGGATCCTCCTCGGGGAGCTCCATCGGAGGCTCTCCCAAAGCTGTCCCACCTCCGCTAACAAGCTATTCACTGTACTTGAGAAGTACGCTCAGGCGGAGGAGGATGACCTCTGGAAGAAGAACTAGGGGGCCCCACCCTCGCTGATCGGGAGTTTAGGGACCCCCTCAAGCGTCCCAAGAGGGGCAACCGCGGCGAGCCGCAGCCTCGGGAGACCTTTGTCCTCGTGGGCAAAGGCGGCTCGCACGAAGGCCACAAGGGAAACCGTCCCTTCTCCAAGCTGAAAGGCCATCGGGGGGGGGCAGTCGTCCCATGGCCAGGAAGCCCCCGCGACGGGAGGCAAGGAGGGCATAGCCAATTTGTGGTGTACCTTCCACAAGTCCAATACCCACGCTACCCGGGATGCCACCAACTTCTCCAGCACTTCGTCGCATTCCTCGACCAGGGTGGGCAGGGGGGAGGGAGCCTTGCCTCCTTGCCCCCTCAGCCGGCCTTCCCGGCTCTCCCTGCTCCCTCGGGGGAACAGCAGAGATAGGTGCGAGAAGGGGGCTCAACCGAAGAGCTCCCCTTCCAAACCTCCCAAAGGCATGTGAACGTCATTACGGGAGGATCTGCCTCAGGGTGAGACTCCAAGCGCCAGCATAAGGAGTACGCACGAGAGGTAAAGGTGGTGGGGGTGCTACACACGTCCCGACCACCAAAGTGGTCAGACGTCCCACTCACCTTCACAATGGAAGACGCACACGGGGTTCTCTTCCCCCACAACGACGCGCTCATCGTCTCCACTACTGTCTACAATTGTCAACTGGCTCACATCCTCATCGACGGAGGGAGTTCCACCAATATCCTGTACCTGAAGGCATTCAGGGAAATGCAGGTCGACGAAAAACTGCTGCAACCCGCAGCCAGGCCCTTTCAAGGCTTTGTCCCTGGGAAGACCATCCACCCGGTGGGGAAGGTCGATCTCCCCATGACTTTCGGCTCCCCAGACAACTACCAGACCGAGTTAGTTCGGTTTGACGTAGTGGACCTCCCCTCTTCGTACAACACGATTATGGGTAGGACCACAATCAATCATTTGGGAGCAGCAATCCATCAAAGTTACCTCTGTATGAAGATCCCTGGGCCTCGCGGCGTGATCACCGCCCAAGGCGACCAAGATGAGGCCCGCGCTCTCTAGGAGCATGCCACAGCAATGATCGGGAGCGTCAACCTGATCATGGCCCGGCGGGGGAGAGTTCTCCCCCAGCACCGGACGCCCCGGCTGTCCCTTTCGAGAGGTCTCCCCCCAAACCACGCCCGGAGGGGGACCTCCGGAAGATCCCGCTGTCCCCAGAGGAAGGAGGCAGGACCGTCAAGATCGAGGTGGATCTCCCCTAAGAACACGCGGAGCAACTCGCGGCCTTTCTCCGCAAAAACGCTGATGTCTTTGCGTGGAAGCCCGCCGACACGAGGGGCGTCGCCCAGGACATTATCGAGCATAAGCTCGTTGTGACACCCGACCGCCCCCCGATCAAGAAAGAGCTGAGGAAGCTCTCCCTTGAGCGCCATGAGGCCATCAAGGCGGAAATAACCAAGCTCTGAGACGCGGGGTTCATTCAGGAGGTCTTGCACCCCGAATGGCTGGCGAAACTTGTCCTCGTGAAGAAGTTGAACGGCAAGTGGAGGATGTGTGTTGACTTCACCAACCTCAACAAGGCTTGTCCGAAAGACAACTTCCCACTCCCGCGGATCGACCAGTTGGTTGATTCGACCACAGGGTGCAAGCTTATGAGCTTCTTGGACACGTATTCGGGCTATCACTAGGTCCAGATGGCAGAGGAGGACGAGGAAAAATGAGTTTTATAACTCCCCTCAGTACCTTCTTCTACATCCATATGCCCTTCGGGCTAAAGAACACTGGAGCAACATTCCAACGCCTTATGTCGCTGGTATTTAAGGACTAAATCGGCCGCAACGTCGAAGTCTACGTCGATGACGTGGTTGGCAAAAGTCTCTGCGCGCCCACTCATATCGACAACTTGGCGAAGACCTTCCGCAACCTCCATAAGTACGGGTTGAAGCTCAACCCGAAAAGATGCGCCTTCGGTATACGTGGGGGGAAGCTGCTGGGCTTCATCGTGGCATAGAGGCCAACCCCGAAAAAATTCGGGCCTTGTGGGACATGCCCCCTCCGCGCTCCGTGAAAGACGTACAGCGGCTTACCGGCCGCCTGGCCACGTTAAGCCGCTTTGTCTCACGGTCAGGGGAACATGGCCTCCAGTTCTTCAAGATCCTTTAGGATCTCGAGGAGTTCAGGTGGACTCCTGAGGCCCAGGTGGCCTTCGAAGATCTGAAGAAGTACCTCACGAGCCCTCCAATGCTTGTAAGCTCTTCTCCAAAAGAACCCCTACTCCTTTACATCGCTGCAACCCCAGTCGCTGTAAGCGCAATGCTGGTAAAGGAGCAGGATGGGCAGCAGTGCCTCATGTACTATGTGAGAGAAGCCCTTCAGGGGGCTAAGACTCGGTACACGGAGATGGACAAGATTTGCTACGCCCTCCTCATGGCGTCCAGGAAGCTCCGTCACTACTTCCTGGGACACCTGATCACAATCCCGTCATCCTTCCCCTTGGGGGAGGTGCTGCGGAACAAAGAGGCCACTGGCTGGATCGGGAAGTGGGGAGCCGAGCGGGCTCCTTTCTCCCTTTCCCTTACAGGTCGTTCTGCCATCAAATCACAAGTCCTTGCTGACTTTGTGGCGGAATGGACCCTGCCTCTGAGACGGAGGGGGAGACTCCCCCTGAGCTGCCCAGCACGATGACCATTGGACACTCATGTTCGACGGTTCCTTGTGTCTCGCTGGGGCTGGAGTGGGGGTAGTCCTCTGGAGCCCTGAGGGAAGGGCGCTAGAATACGCGGTGAGGCTCGAGTTCCCCGCTACGAACAACATCACCGAATACTAGGCCCTACTCCTGGGGCTACGCCTCACGCACTCCCTAGGGATCCGTCGCCTCCTCATCAAAGGAGACTCCCAGCTTGTGGTTTGCCAAATGAACAAGTCTTACTTGTGCCATGACGCAAACCTGAGCTGGTGTCTGGGGGAGGTGCGCAAGGTGGAGAAGCACTTCGAGGGCCTGGAGGCCCGACACATCCCCTAGAGGGATAATGATCGAGCCGACGCCCTAGCCAGGGCGGCCAGTGCCCGGGAACCGCTCCCCGGCGGTGCCTTCCTAGAGATCATCGAAAATCCCTCGGTGACCTCTCCGGACGCGGACCATGAGTCATGTGTCCCAGAGGTCTCCGAAATCACCCGAGCAGTGTCCAGGACGGATCCCCTCGTCTCCTTCATAAGGGGGGCAGGAGACCCTCCCAACGAGACCGAGGCGAAACGCCTCTGTGCCATGGCACAAGCATACCTCCTGCTAGAGGGAAAACTGCACAAGCGGGGGGCCTCGTCCCTGCTCCATTGCCACCTACGGGCAAAGGGACTTCAACTCCTCGAGGACATCCACTCGGGGCGCTGTGGGTCTCATCTGGCCCCACGCGCTATCACGGCAAAAGTTCTTCGCTAGGGCTTTTATTGGCCCACAATGGTCCGCGACGCGCGAGACCTTGTCTCCACGTGCGGGTCATGCCAGAAGATGGCCAAGGGCTTTAATCTGCCCTCCACGACACTGCAAACCATCCCCATCACTTGGCCCTTCGCGCACTGGGGGATGGACCTCCTAGGTCCCTTCCCCCAGGCGCCCGGGGGCTACAAGTATGCGGTGGTCGCAGTGGACTACTTTTCCAAGTAGTTGGAGGCTGAGCCTTTGGCCAGCATCACCTCCCAAGTAGTACAGCAGTTTTTCTGGAAAAATATCGTGTGTCGCTTTAGAGTCCCCAGAGAGATCACTGTCGACAACAGGACCCAATTCGACTCAGCATACTTCTGAGAATTCTGCGAAGGCTTGGGAGCTACCCTCCACTTCACCTCTGTAGCTCACCCCCAAAGCAACAGAGTCGTCGAGAGGTTCAACGGCGTGATCCTACAGGGGCTACGCTAACGACTCTAGCAGGCCGCCTCCAGACGAGGCGCGTGGGCAGAGGAGCTCCTGAGCATCCTCTGTTCCATGCACACGACCCCGAGCAGGGTGACGGGGCGCACGCCCTTCTCGCTCGTATACGGGGCTGAGCAGTTCTCCCCTCAGAGATTGGTTTCCGATCGCTGCGGGTCGATCCCTTAGACGGAGCTACGACCGCAGCGTACCAAGCCAACGAAGCAAATCAGCAGCTGGAAGTCGACCTCGTCGAGGAAGAGCGCAACCGAGTTCTCCTTTGCCACGCCATCTACGAGCACGAAATGGCGCGCGCATACAACCAGCGCGTCCGTGCAAGGGCTTTCTGCCTTGGGGACCTTGTCCTCAAGCGCATGACCGACCTCAAGCCCAAGGCAAACTTCCCCCATGTGGGAAGGCCCCTATAGGATCTCCGTGGTCCTGGGGTCGGGGGCTTATAAGCTCTCCAACCTCGAAGATAAGGAGTTGAAGCATACATGGAATATAGGCTTGCTTCGCAAGTTCTACATCTAGCCTCCTGGCTTACTCCCTCCCCCGTCGCGACTTCGCGGGGGGAGGTGCTGTCTTCACCATTCCCTCCCCAGCCGCGATTACATGGGGGAGGCGTAGTACTCACTATTCCCTCCCCCACCACAATGTTGCGGGGGGAGGCGTTGTATTTCAATTTCTATCAATACAAATGGCTCGTTGGTCAACTGGAATTTTTTGCACATTCTTGATTTACCATCTCAAAAGGCGACGCCCTCCTTGCGAGGATGCCCTCTCCATGAGGACGTATGCTATCATATCCTAAAAGTCCCTACAACGGGATCCCCACTCCCGTAGGGCGGCTCACAATCACCCCTCGTGGACGGAGGGGGTAAGCGGCAACCCAGTCCTCATGGACTGCGGTAACGAGTCAATTTGAGAGACTAGTCCCCCCTCAAACACTCAAGCCCATCATTGGGCTCATTTTCCTCCTGGAGCTTCCCCCTCCGTGGGTTATTAAGCCCATCCTCCTCCGGGAGCGAGCTTCCCCTTTGAGGGCCATGGAATTCTCGGTTGTCGATACCCTCTGGGGGTCTCCAGAATTTTTTCGATTGGGAACTTCCTTATTGGCTCCCTGTTCTCACGGCGACCAGAGGAATTTTTCACTGGTCTCTGGAATTTTTTCGACTGGGAACTTCCTTACTAGCTCCCCGTTCTCACGAGGACCAGAGGAATTTTTCACCGGTCTTCGGAAATTTTTCTGCCGGGAACTTCCTTACTGGCTCCCCATTCTCACGGCGACCGGGGGAATTTCGCATGGGGCCTTGAAATCCGACCAAGCTCTGGAATCTTTTGGGAGGGTCCGTGACCGCAGCTCAGAAATTTGGACCGGGGGCTTCGTAACCCCGGTGGTCTTTAAACATCCGGGCCTCCTGGTTCCTTACCCACAGCACGCAAAGCCAAACTGCACCCTGCTGTGGGGGGGGGGTAACTCGTGCCCAGATAGGTGAATATTTTGGAAAATTTTGAAGACAAGCAAATTCAAGGAACAAGCAAGTTATTAGCTTCATTGATACAACATTTAACCAGGGGACAAACCACCCCCCCCCCCCGGTGAGCCAAGATGTCCTGGGGACGACAAGCCCCGGGCAAGTACAAGATACAACCCGAGGAATGAAGCTCCCGCAGGAAACTACTCCGGAGGACAACCCCCTCTGGAAGGTGACTACACCTAGTACTCTCGGAGGCCTTCTGATAGCTCCTGGGAAAGGTCTCAGTACAAACTCCTTATGCGTCTCTGGGCTTCTCGAAGCAAGTCCTCGGGCCAATACTCGTAGCCGGCCGGAGGGCGTATCCTAAGCGGTGGGACCCTCCGGGACCCCGGTCCCGGAGGGGACAATTCGGCGCGACTATTGTCGAAGTTATCCAGGTGCCACTCCGGGAGCCAATGCAACCGGATCGGCTCCCGGGAAGCACCTTCACCACTCCCTTCGGTGGCGAGGCTTAGAAAAGCTAAGGCCACTTGGGCATCCCCAGGTTATATCCCCTGGGACCCGGAAGTCCCTTCTCAGGACCGAGCCCCCGGGCCATTGGGGAGCCCCCCGTGTTAAGGCATTCAAGCCTCGGAAACTCTCCCCCAGGAGCAAGCTCCCGGGGGACCTGTTCACGACGAGTCAAGACTTAGCAAAATAATCATTTCATTCATTGAGCAAAAAATTCTTTACAAGTCTCCGTACTATTTCGACCACGCCTTTATCTAAATCTCAATTAGAAGAGTTAGTGGTAGAATCGGGGATGCCAACTAGAGAGGGGGTGAATAGGAGGCTTTTAAAACTTTTAGGAATATGAACTTTTTCACAATTAAAGTCTAAACAATAAACTAAGAATAAATAAGTATTGAACCGAAAACAATAATAGATTATACAAGTAAAATGAGAGGAAGAGAATATAACACAACGATGTATCTTAAGGTCTCGGAGACTCACCCGGTCTCCCTACTCCTCATTGAAGCACTCAAATGAATGAGTCTTGCTTCGATGTTCATTAAGGTTGCTCCTTCTCCTCTCTGAAAAGGTGAGCACCAAATATCTCACAAACACACCGAGCCTCTTCAACAAGCATCTTCAATGGAGAGATCAACGGCCATGCCTCCGAACCATCTAGGTGATGGCGTTCACCAAGAGTAACAAGTTGCAAAATTTTCTCTTGATCTCCAATAAACATTGAGAAACTCTAGAGATGTAAATGATGAAAGATGATTTTTCTAGGAAGGTCTCTCACAATCACAAAAATTGATTTTGATCAAAAGATTAAGACTTTAGCGCTAGAAAACTTTGGCTCGAATGTATATATGAATATGGCTTAGAGATATGTTGAAAAACTGCTCAAAGGTGTATAGAAAACTGCTCCAAAGTATTTATAAAAGCTGCTAAAAATGTTTAGAAAAGCTGTTAAAAAATGTTTATAAAAACTACTCAAAATTGCTCAAAAATGTTTAGAAAAACTGCTCAAAAGTGTTATAAAAACTGTTCAAAAGTATACAAAAACTACTCAAAATAGTATAAAAAAATTTCCCAAGGTGTATATAAGAATAGAGCTTGAAGATGTATGAAAATACTGCTCAAAATACATATTTATAGCCCACACCTCTCAGCTAGCCGTTATGGTCGAGTAAGGAAAGAAATCAGTACAGCTAACAGACAGCTTTCGACCTCTAACAACTAGAAAGTAGTCGTTGGAATATTTGATCGAATGAACAATGCTCAAATGACCAGTTTCAGTCTCTCTTTGAAATTTATGTATTATTCTCAAATTTGACCAAGATTGTGAAAGAAAATGAATGCAACATATGACCTAATAGTTTCTCAGTTTTTGCTAGAACTAAAAGAGATTTCGCAACCCCTCTTAATAGTACAGTTAAAACTAAAAAGAATTTCTATAAATCCGGTCAATACTCCAAACACCGAGACCGATAAAATCCAAACACTAGTACAGAATTGCAGTCTTCTATCGGTAAAAAACACCCTTCTACTATCGGTTTTTGTACCGATAGAGATAGACACGATAGAACAAGACTGGACATTTTCTATCGGTAAATAACCGACAGAAGAAGTTCACTATTCTATCGGCATATTATGAATCTACCGATAGAAAACCCGTCGTAGTCTTACGTCCATCGGCAGGGAAAGTACCATTATTCTAACGGTTAATTACAAGATTACCGACATAAAAAATCATAATATTCTATTGGCATATTAGGAGTGTACCGATAGAAAACTCATCGTCAGCGGTTGGAAAAATACCACTATTCTAACGGCTAATTATAAGTTTACCGATAGGAAAAATCATACTATTCTATCGGCATCTTACAAGTTTACCGATAGAAAACTCGTCGCTAGCGGATTGAAAAGTACCACTATTCTAACGGTTAACTACAAGATTACCGACAGACAAAATCATACTATTCTATCGGCATATTAGGAGTGTACCGATAGAAAACTCGTCGTCAGCGGTTGGAAAAGTACCACTATTCTAACGGTTAATTACAATATTACCGACAGAAAAAAGCTTAGTACTCTATCGGATATGTATGAGTTCACCGGCAGGAAAGGTCACACTCTTCTAACGGTTAATTTTGATTGTACCGATAGAAAAAAGTACAGTAGTCTCTCGGTTGTTGATGAATTTACCGATAGAGCATTCACATATACAGTACTTTATTTGCATTCACAATACAGTACAGATGCAATACAGTATAGATTGGATACACAATACAGTACAGATGCAAGGTAAATTCACAGAACAAATTGACACATTAGGCAGTTATTCACATTTATTCACATATGTATGGACAAAAACAGATTGCAATCCAATGTGGACATTTATTCACATATATATATTTATTCACATGTATATGAACAGTCTATGCAGAGTACACAAAAAGGAGAAAATTGTCATGCTGGATGGTTGGGCGCTACTTCCTCCATGACATATTGTACCCAGATTTGTCGAAGATATATAATCTTTGCATTTTCATATTGGTCTTTCGACATGGCGATCTGCAAGCATGTGTGCATACTGAGTAACTAACTTCGATCCTAATTTAGAACGTGACACCCATTTTTGAAATTTGAGTTAGCTATCGATGCTTACCTGGGGGAATCGGGAAAAGTTTGTCTGCACTAGGTCGTACATGTAGCGCAGCACATAAACCCGCATTCCCACGATTGCGGCTGCTGATGGCACTGAGATAATTGCATATGCGAAGACATGTTAGCTATATATTGTTTCCATAAACTAATTAAGCATAAACAAAAAGTCTCGTGAGTACCTCATATTCTTTCCAAGCTAGTACGGAGCCCTGCGGTGCGGCATGCCTCCCTCCAGCGGACACATATTTATCAAAAGCCCTGCATTTCAGTTAGTATTGCCAGTTAATGTATTATCATTAGGTAGTGAGGTCAAAATATAAATCAAACATATAAGTTACTTACGCCTCCATATTCCCCTTGAGCACATATTCCATCGATAATCTGTCACGCATCGAATCGAGGTAGTACACCTCGTTCCTCGGCGGACAGATCACGATGAGGATCCAGTGGCCCCTGCATTGTACGTAAAAGAGGACCGCTAGCTCAAAGTACATCTCAGGTGTAACATACAAGATTGAGTTAAATTAGTACGAAATGCACTAACCTTTGGTGGTACGGCACCAGAATGAAGTCCATGTCCTGCTGCGCCATCAGCGCGCTGGATATGTACTGCTCAGCGTGCGCGGCGTCCTGCTCTAGCATCGTGAGACTTATTTTCTCTGGGTCGAGGAAACCCACCTTGTCACACGCAGCCTCCGATGCTAGCCTGTACATGCACCTGCATGCGAAGGACGAGATTAATATTAATTTCACAGAAAGTTACTCAGTATTCAAATGAACTGCAACATTAATGCAGAGTTAGCAAACAGAGTTAGAAAACAGCAATACATAGCATCAGCAAACTCACAGGACTCTAGTCCGTATGATGGACATATCGAGCTCCCGCCAGTTGTAGAGGTCGAACAGATCCTCGTGTGCCACGGATATAGTCCCGGGCTCACGGTGGAACTGCCCAGGCCTGTAGGGAACTAAGAAGTTCAGGCTGCGCCGAGCTCGATGTAGGTACCAGTCGTGGAGGTCTCTGGTTGATCGATCCAATTTCCGCAAAGATGCCTCCGACAGGAGTGGGAGCGCATTCGTGAACGTCCGCGGCAGTCCCTGTCGCCCTTTGCCCTTGCCTTTGCCGCCCTTGCCTTTTGCCGGGGACTGAGCGCGTACCTTCGAAGGCAAGGGCGAGGTGATGGCGGCTTTCTTCCGAGGTGGAGGCGTGGATGCGCTGGGTGGGGTCGAGGCCGTCTTTGATGTGTCCAGGTTCGCACGAGATCGGCCCTCATGCCCCGAGCTGGGGGTGCAGTCCCCTGGTAGCCCCGCGGCAGGCCACTTCAATTAATGAGCACGTATGTTAGATTATGCAAGTTGAGTGTACTGAGTAGGATGTAATCTAAAATGTGTAGGATTTACCGGTTGTATTACAAGACACTTCTTGGGCCACTGTACGTAGGAGCCCACTGCCTCAGCAAGTGTCTGCAGTTCCTCTGTTGGGACTGGCAACGGAGAATCGTTGTAGCCCGGCATGGCCATGTCCACCTGTACCTTTGCGAAACCCAACCGCAGAGGTACACAGTGGACCCGGACATCCGGCCCAGACGGATATACGAAGCTGTGTCCAACCACTTCCTACCCGGCGCCTACGTGATTCTGTAGGATGCAGCCCTCCAGCCCCTGCAAATTTGTAACAATTAAAATAGGTTAGCGAAACAACTCTAACAGAATGGGAGTGGCATCAACTTAAGTGCATAGATGAAGGCTTGCAGTACCTCAAGTAGATCCACTGGATCCGCGAGTACCTTCGAAGCGCAACTGCTTATCCGACCCCGCGCGGTACCGTCGTCCTGGGGATCCGCATCTGCACTCTTGGCCAGCAATGTTTCTCTCAACCGTGCAAACTCTTCCCTCATTTGTGCGACCTCGGTCTGCACCTCAGACTGTACCTCAGCCCGTATCTCAGCCCGCATCTCCGCCCGTATCTCCTCCCGTACCTCAGCCCGTATCTTATCGGAGAGGTCAGCTTCCTTTTCCTTCCAGGTGCGGGCCTTCTTCCTCGGTGGAGCCGGATCTACGAAACCGGCCTTCCACGACACAATGGCTCCCACGGCCCGTGTCCGCCCGGGATGCTCCTTATTTCCTAGAGCCCGGGTGAGGATGTCGTTCTCCCTCTGCGGGGTAAACAATCCCTCCGCTGCCTCCTTCTCAAAAGAGATCTGTTACATTTGAAGGTACCTTGTGAGAAAAATTGCCTTATATACACTTGTGCGCACACAGTTTACGAGGTTAGCCAACTTACCATTCGCCTCACAACGTCGGCGTCCCCAGGGGTTGCGAACTGCACAGACCCCGTGGACGACACGGACCCCCTCCCCCTCCACCATCGCTTGCACCTCTCATCCCGGATCTCGGAGAGCGGCAACTCAGGGGTGTCGATCACAGGATTTTGTTCGTCTTCCTTCTTCCACTGTTCCTCCTTCCCCGCATAGCCCCGGGATCCGAGCCGATGCGGGTGGTCGTTCCTCTTCTGGATCTCCCTATTCTTCTCGCTAAGGGCCTTGAACTCCTCAGTCCCCTTCTGCTTGGTGAATTCCTCCCATACCTCCTCCGATATGAAGGGGTACTTCTCGCAAGGAGATTTCCCCGCAGCTAGGAAGTTACTGACGAGCCAGCTCTTAAAGGTTTTCCATGTTCCGTTCATGTCCTTCAAGCAGGCAGTCCTAGGTGTATCGTCGGGGATGTTCCACTTAGCCTGTTTCCGAAAAATGCATACAATTAATCACGAGTTAGTTAAACTTTAGTATAAGCCAAGAGAACGTGATTACGAAAGAGTTCAGCGATTTCAGTTCATTTAACCTTCACTTCCGCCCACAACCTATCCCTCTCGTCCGCCGTCACGTCCTTCCAGCTCTGGACGGTGATCTTCACCCTTTCTTTCGCCAACAGCCCAACGTAGGCCGCGTACCTCCCAGCATTCTTTCCAATCGGCCTCCCAAATTGGTTGAACTCACAAGAAAGATCAGTGCGTTTGGCCAAACGCCCCAACGTCGTCGCGCCTCGCCCCACCCTCTTGCGCTGGGATGTAACAGCCCCATCTTCAGTAGTTACGATGGGGTTGGCCCTAGTCGAACCACTAGTACCATCCGATGAAGACAACGACATGTCTTCCCCTACAAAACCTTCAACAAACCATATATATGGCAATTAATTCGCCTTGGAGTTCCATAACTCAGCCCAGGACTGGAGACTAACTAGGGCGGCAAAAGGGAAAATAATACAAAAAGAAAGACATGCATAAATTACTTACTGAACTCTTCAGAAATATTTTCTATCGGTAAACACATGAGCTGCCGATAGACCATAACAATTACCTCCACACAAGACAATTTTTCTATCGGCAAACACGTGAGATACCGATAGAACATAACAATGTTCTCTACATATGGAATTTTGTTGACAAGCCACCATTCACTGTCATCACATAACATTCTCGATGATTTTCTACACTAATATTCATGGGCCAGCATTATTATTTCACACGTAAATATGCACACAAGCATCTAAGTGCCACTGTGCATAATCTTTAGCCTAGCCTGTATGTGAGTCATCAGGACTTCACAGCTATTAGGTTGGGAAAAGTCATGTATATAGGCATTTGAAACATATACATCGAAGACCCATCCACATTGCCATATATTCATACGAAGTGAGTACAAATTCCCAACCAAACTAGTACATTGCATGGCTCATGTCCTTCCAAATCCAAATTAAGTTTTACTACTTGTGCAGAAAAATTTTCTATCGGTAAACACATGAGCTGCTGATAGAATATGTGTAAGAACACCTCCAACATATAATCTGCATTACATGGCAGTTGGATACAATTGATCACACATACAGCAGTATAGAGAAGTTAAAATCTCAAAACAGGTTCATTACAGCACTGGAACATATTATGTAAACCCTAATTAAAATCAACATTGCCTGCGGAATGTACATAAGCCAACACAATAGGGAACCCTAGTGTAATTGCAAAACTCGAAGAATTAGTACGTGCAAAACACTAGGATCAAATAAAGAAGATGCTGGAAATAGAACGACGAATTAGGGTATTTACGGCGGCGATCAGTTCTGGTGATGGAGAGGCGGTGTAGAACGCAGCAGCGGCGGGCGAAGGACGAAAATAAGAACCGGTGGCAGTGACGAACCAGTGTCCAGCCGGCGATCGTCGTGTGGGAGAGAGGAAGTGAGTGCTCACGGCGGAGGTTGGGGTTTTCTTCGCTCTCGAAGAGACGCAGTGCTCTAAGGTGGAACTGTTCGAGTGGAGGGAAACTAAAGGGCCGTGTACGAGTAATAAAGTAGCGGAGGAACTTTTCTATCGGTATAACAAAATGATACCGATAGACTTATGTAATTTTCTATCGAAACAACAAAATAATACCGATAGAAAAAGTAAATTTGCCGGAAAAATATTCGAATTAGTGGATGCATTTTTCTATCGGTATAAACAATAAAATCCCGTGAGACCAATTTTCCACAGAAAATTTTTTAAAGTGCTTGAGATTGGGTGCCATTTTTCTATCGGTAAAAACAACAAAATACCGTGAGAGTAATGAAAAGGTGCCCTTTTCTATCGGTATAAACAAAAAAATCCCGTGAGCCCAATTTTCCCCAGAAAATTTTTTTGATTAAGTGCTTGAGATTTGTGTGCCCTTTTTCTATCGGTAAAAACAACAAAATACCGTCAGAGTAATGAAAAGGTACACAATTTAACATCAAACAGACCGTGGTTGAAAGCTACAGAATGTTAAAGAAAGAGGGAAGATAGCCGGAAAATTGGAAAATTGACATAAAAAGAAATTGTTCATTCATTGTTGTTTTATCACTTACAAAAAAAAATAAAACCCAAAATGCTAGGTCAAGGGGTGGTCTTAGCCCTGGCTGCATGTAGAATAGAGTCTGTTAGACTTGCAGCCAGGACGCAGGACTCATCTAGCGACAAGTTGTCCCTAGGATCAACTACTACCGCGTCAAGAAGGCCTGCGACCTCCCTCAGCTTCGCTATGGTATCCTTCATAGTCAAACCGCAGCCAGCGATGGTCATATCCGCGGCTTTCTTCTCCTCGCGAAGACGCCTCGTCCTCGCCCTAGCATTGTCACCATCCGTCTTCATGCGCTTAATGCGCTGGAAGAGATCGTCAAGGTCAAGCCGTAGCTGAGTGTGCTTGTCTGTAAGGAGCTTGTGCTCCTCCTGGAGGGCCCTCAGGTCAGCCTTCACTTTGGCAGTGTCTTCGACGGCTACCATTCCCTGTGCAAATCAACAGGTCAAGAATGAACTGAACATGGATTAACAATACAGGGGTAAACCGAGGAGATTTAGAGTTCTTACCGGGGAGGCCGTGGATGACGATCCCATGGAGGTTGCCATTGTGAAAGAGAAGATGAGGAGTCGAACCGTTCGAGAATTAGAAAAACAACAAAATACCGCGACGCATGGCGAGGTACTTATAGAGTTTCCAAGGCGACGCATGGCGACACGTTTGAGAATTCAAAGCGGTAGAGTCTTATTCTATCGGTAAAAACAGGAAAAAACCGTCAGACAACAAATACCGTGAGACAAACGAATTTATTCTAACGGTAAAACAGAACAATACCGATAGAAAACGTTTTGAAGTGCCTGAGAGAAGATGTCCTTCTCTATCGGTATAAATAACAAAATACCGTCAGAAAAAAGGGATTTTTGCTGAACTTAATTTGAAGAGGCTGCGATGAGATTTTTGCTAGTGCTATTTGAAGGGAAGAATTAAATATTTACAGGATAAAGGTAATGTACATGTTAGAACTCATGCTGTGGAGTAAAATTGAGATGTATTAATGCTGTGAACTAGATTATCATTAAATTCTAAAGAAAAATGTACTGCCTGATGTATTAATGATAAGTTCCTCACCTTGCTGCAGAACTTGTGGGCTGTTTGCTTGGCATTTATCCCTGAAATAGAAATTAATCATCAATGGTTCTCAACCCATAATCCTTCTTCGTGGTCATCTCGCAGATACGTTGTTTCGTCGATATCTTCAGTACGGATAGATTGAATGTCCTCTAAAAATGGAGGTATTTCATCAAATTGGTTATACTCCTCTTCGTCGACAACATCTTCGACCCCAACAATACGTCTCTTGCTGTGGAGGACAACATGCAAGTTTGGATTGGCCGGGTCAACGATGTAGAATACCTGTGTGGCTTGCTTTGCAAGTATGAATGGATCGTCTTGGTGTCCGGCTCTACCAAGATCGACGAGAGTAAACCCGTAACTGTCAACTTGAACACCTCGAGGGATTTCGACCCATTGGCATCGAAACAGGGGAATCTTAAGTAATCCGTAATCGAGCTCCCATATTTCGTCAATAACACCGTAATATGAGTTCAGCGCCCTTACTGACCTGGCATCCTCGGAAATAGCAAACAGTGTCACTCCGCTACATTGCGTGCTACTCTTGGCGTCTTGAGCTCTTGTGTAAAATGAATACTCATTGATGTCGTACCCCTGCCAAGTCCCTACAGTGAATCTTGGGCCTCTAGCCAACCATGTCACAGTTTCACTTACGGAGCCCTCGGCAGCTCGCGTGACTCTTTCTTGGATCCACTCAGCAAATTTCCTGTTATGTTCTCTGCTTACCCAAACATCTGACTTCGAAGGATTCTGTGACCGTAACATTACCTTGTGCTCGTGTATGTATGGCTCGACCTCCGTCATGTGTTGTAAGACCCAAAAATGTGATTTTGCGTACACATCACGAGCGGGGACGATAGCTTTGAATCCAATCGTTCCAATTCCCTCAAGCCTACCCTCGTGTCGGGACCTAGGAACACCAATTGGGTCAACCCCGGCCATATAATCTGTGCAAAATTCAATCACCTCCTCGGCGGCATAACCTTCCATGATACTCCCCTCGGGTCGACGACGAGTCCTTACGTATCCCTTCAATACACCCATAAATCTCTCAAATGGATACATGTAGCGCAGGCACACAGGTCCACAAAACTTAATTTCTCTGATAAGGTGAACAATCAGATGGACCATAACATCAAAAAAGGATGGAGGGAAATACATCTCGAGCTGACAAAGAGTTGCAACCACGTCGCGTTGCAAAGCGTCCAGTCCATCGGGATCAATTACCTACGAGGACACAGTTGCGCCAAATATTCATATCAGAAAAATTTCTAATTAAGCTCCACAAATGGAGGTAGTGAACTTATAGTACGAGTGCACGTACTTACCTTGCAAGATATTGCGTTGAAGAAATAACATAGGTTTGTGATTGTCTCTCTGACTTTAACTGGGAGAATGCCTCTGATAGTAATGGGAAGCATCTGTGACATCAAGACATGACAGTCGTGGGACTTCATGCCAACCAGTCTTAGGTCCTTCATAGACACAAGTTTTTTCAAGTTCGCGGAGTACCCACATGGAACTTTAACACCGTGCAGGCACCGACAGAGTTCTGTTTTTTCGCTCTTCGACAACGTGTAGCAGGCCGGGGGGAGGTATGTACGCTTTCCATTCTCTAAAGGTGCAAGCTCAGTCCTTATCCCCATTTCCACCATGTCACGACGAGCTTTCACACCATCCTTTGTCTTTCCCGGAATGTTCAACAACAAACCAATCAAACTGTCACAGACATTTTTCTCTACATGCATGACGTCAATGCAATGTCGAACTTGTAAGTGCTCCCAGTACGGTAGATCCCAGAGAATCGATCTCTTCTTCCAAACATTTTTTTCTCGAGGTTTAGAATGCTTACCGAACTCAACTTTGATGTCGTTCACGCGTGAGTAAATCTCCTTACCGGTCAGAAACACTGGAGCTGATCCCTTCTCAGGCTTCCCGTTAAATGATTTCCTCTTCTTACGGTACGTGTGATGCACCGGAAGAAACCTGCGGTGACCCATGTACACTGTTTTCCGGCAGTTTCGCAGCCACATGCTCTCAGTTTCATCTAGGCAAATAGGGCAAGCCTTGGCTCCTTTCGTACTATACCCCGACAAATTGCCGTAGGCAGGAAAATCATTTATGGTGCAAAATATCAGGGCCCGCAAGATGAAATTCTCTTTCTTGTATGCATCCCACACCTGCACACCCTCGCTCCACAATTTCTGTAAGTCCTCGATTAAAGGCGCTAGAAACACGTCAATATCATTTCCGGGTTGTCTGGGTCCTGAGATTAGTAACGCCATCATGATGTACTTGCGCTTCATGCATAACCAAGGAGGAAGATTGTAGATGCATAAAAGAACCGGCCAAGTGCTGTGCCGGCTGCTCATATTACCATGTGGGTTCATACCATCTGTACTCAGCCCGAACCTTACATTCCTAAGTTCGCCGCCGAACTCAGCAAATGTTCTGTTGATGTTTCTCCATTGAATAGAATCAGCTGGGTGTCTCAGTTTTCCGTCTTGTTTCCGGGCTTCAGCATGCCAACGCAAGTGCTTCGCGACTTTCGGATTTGCAAACAGCCGCTTTAATCTAGGTATCACAGGCAAGTACCACACAGTTTTTGCCGGGGGCCCTTTCCTTACCTCGTGACGTTCACTGTCAATCCGGTCCCTACGCGTATACCTCGATGCGCCGCATCTTGGACAAACATGCAAACTGGAGTACTCGTTACGGTACAACACACAATCATTTGGGCATGCGTGTATTCTTTCGATTTCCATTCCCAACGGACACAACAGTTTTTTGGCTTGGTAAGTAGATCTTGGCAACTCATTTCCCTCTGGAAGCATGTCCGCTAGAAGATCTAATAGTGCCGTGAAACTCTTATCACTCCAACCGTTTCCTGCCTTCAAGTTATATAATCTCAGCACAGAAGACAGTTTTGTAAATGTTGCACATCCAGGGAACAGAGGCTTCTCAGAGTCAGCAATCAGTTTCTCAAATTCACAGAAGTCATTTTCGTTGTAATTTTCCTCTACATCACGTAACATCTCATCTAGATTGTCATCATCATCATCTACGTGCACATCGGAATGAACATTACCAAAATTGGGATGATCATCGATATTATTGCAATCCACATCCGAGTCGTGCTGATTGGTAGTAGTGGTGCTTGTTTCCTCAAGATCTTCGCCATGCCATATCCAACGGGTGTATCGTGCGTTAAAACCACGACGAATCAAATGACTCTTAATTTGATCAGAGTTGCTAAACCTCTTCAAGTTCATACAATCTGTACAAGGACAGAGCATATTTTTCTCTCCCTTCCTCTCCTTTTGTTGCTCAGCAAATTTAATAAACTCATTCACACCATCCAAATATTCAAGAGTAGTACGTTTTATTCCATACATCCAATATTTCCTGTCCATCTACAATTAACAAAATTTAACGAGTAAGCCATGCATGAAACCTGCCCGATTAAGTTATGTATATGTACATGTACAGCCTCTTACAACAGATACATGTGTTGAACCCTAGCCTGACGAAATTAACACTAATTAACCTAGCTAACTACACAATACAAGCTAGTTAGCTCCTAAAACATGACGCATTTCCAGCTACCAAGCTCCCAAGCTTAGAGCTACAAACTTGGAACTACACAATACAGCTAGCTTGCAAGTAGAGAGGAAGGGAGATCTAGAGGGAGAGAGAGATAAGTGTCGACGATTAAGCATACCTTAAAGAGAGGGGCGCAATCAACTTCCCTCCAGCCTGCGCTGATCACCCTAGCAGTGTAGCTGGAACTTTCGTCACAAACAGAGGGACACAGAGTGCAACAGAACAAATTAAAGAACAGCTCAGCAATAGTCGAGTGGGGTTTTCCTTATAATGGACATTTTTCTAACGGTAAATACATGAAATAACCGTCAGACTAACTTAGGTAATTTGCCGCTCACATATTCTATCGGTAAAAACACACACATACCGTTAGAGAATATACATTACTGAGCAAATATATGTGTTTTTCTATCGGTATATATGTGTACTTACCGTTAGATGATGCATGACACTCGAGCATTAGTTTTTGTATCGGTAAATATGTGCATTTACCGTTAGACTATGCATGACTGAGCAAATATATGTATTTTTCTATCGGTAAATATGTGTACTTACCGTTAGAATATGCATGACTGAACAAATATATGTATTTTTCTATCGGTAAATATGTGCATTTACCGTTAGAATATGCATGACTGAACAAATATATGTGCTTCCTATCGGTATATATGTGTACTTACCGTTAGATGATGCATGACACTCGAGCATTAGTTTTTGTATCGGTAAATATGTGCATTTACCGTTAGACTATGCATGACTGAGCAAATATATGTATTTTTCTATCGGTAAATATGTGTACTTACCGTTAGAATATGCATGACTGAACAAATATATGTATTTTTCTATCGGTAAATATGTGCATTTACCGTTAGATTATGCATGACTGAACAAATATATGTGCTTCCTATCGGTAAATATGTGTATTTACCGTTAGAATATGCCTGACTGAACAAATATATGTGTTTTCCTATCGGTATATATGTGTACTTACCGTTAGAGGAGGTACTGTTACCAAACTGGGACAAACATGCACATGCCATTTCTCACATTCAAGGAATTATATCAATGTAACATCAAACAGATCTTACATCAAACGGATCTTAACTAGAAGATAAAGCAATATATTTCAAGAAATGCTAATTTGTGGATTAACTAGGAGACACAAAAATACTTTTCGTAGGTAGTTGGGACTTCATCTTGCCAAAAAAATTACAGATGCCAGTTCACAAATTCAGGTACAAACATACACATGCCAGTTCACCAATACAAATTCAAGTACAAACATACACATGCCAGTTCACAAATTGAAGTGCATGTCTGAAACAGCAGTACAAATACACACCTACCTACCAATACAATTAAATACACAAATAATCCCTGCACATTCAAGTTCATGTCCCAATTAGCAATACATGATACACAAATATACAACAATATACAAATACAACAATTCACACATTCGATGTATATTACAAAAGCCACGTATGAAATTAACAACAGATCACGACGAGGACCCAGTGACCCATACATGCATTTTACATAAAAGGGAACCTTTGCAGGTTGCCACAATGCAACTATCGACTACAAGTTAGACCTGATACATCACAAATCCATTCATCCAAAACAGCAAATGTCTGAACCACATTGGACTTAACCATAGGAGTTCAGTTCGAAGACGCCCGAGGAGCTGGAACTGTCGTCGACATACATTTGTACGTATTGGTGATTTCCTCGGACTCAAACTCGATCAACTCAACTCAACTCAACTCCATTAACAAAAAGAACCTACCTTCCAAGATGTTGTTCTGTGTAGTGATGGTGTAGAATGGCTGTGTAAATAACAACAATTCTTCTTCTCCAAGCAGGTAAGCATCTGGCCACAAGCTGGTGCATGCAAAAACATGTAAGATGCTTTCTATAGGTCCTGATTTGAGAAACACGCCGGGCTTAAGCATCTTCTCGACCGAGCCAACCAAGATCTCGCCCTTCACGTCCTTCCAGCTCTCGACGGTGATCTTCACCATTTCTTTCGCCAACAAGCCAACGTAGGCAGCGTACTGCGATGAAGAACCATGAAATACGTTGCCCCTCACGAGCATCATCCAAGGACCTGAACAGATCATAATCATATTGAAAAGAAGACACATCAAAATGAAGGATACAAAAAAAGCAGAATTATTGCCATAATCGGATTAGAATAATCTAACAATATTGCAGAAATTTTACGTACCTTCCTTGGGATGCCGACGTCTAGAGGGCGTCGATGGAGGTGAGGAGGTGCAGCGGTCCCCTGTAGAGGTGCGCCGGCCGTCCATGGAGCTTACGGGTTAGGACTACGAGCCCCAGATGAACTGTGAGAATGAAAGAGACATACCCGTGTATTTATACAATTATATATTTTCTATCGGTAAGAAAACAGAATACCGTTAGTAATAAAAACATCTGTAGAAGCCGAATGGTTCTATCGGCACAATAAATATTACCGATAGGAATTTTTGTACATACTCTATCGGTATGTACGTACATTACCGATAGAATATTACTAGTTGTAGAAGGCCAACAGTTCTAAGATATTTTGTGCAATATTCTACCGGTATAAACATTCATTACCGATAGAATAAAACTATTAGAAGACGAACAGTCCTAAGCAATTTTCTATATATTCTAACGGTAAAAGAATCCATTACCGATAGAATAAAAATATTTGTAGAAGGTCAACTATTCTATCGGCGAACTACATATTGCCGATAGGAATTTTTAATATACTCTGTCGGTATATTCATACAGTAGCGATAGAATAAGTCTAGTTGTTGAAGTCGACCAGTCCTATCAGCGCACAACATTCTTCCGTCAGTACTTATGCATCTCTTCTAACGGAAAATATGTTCATCACCGCTAGAGTAAATCATACTATTTATTCTATCGGTAAGTTTCTTAGAAACCGATAGGGAAAATACATCCGTCGGGCTTTTATGTCCGCGAGGCACATTTTCTATCGGTTTTGTGCTGTTTCACTAATAACCGATAGAAGATAGGGGTTAGTAGACTGCATTTCTGTACTAGTGAAAAACAATTTATCTTACGCTTTTCAACTTCTTGTTTTGCGACTCCCATTTGATGTTTCATCTTTTCACCTACTGGAAGGATCATAGTCAAAATAAAATAGATTAGTCCAAGACACTTGTTGTCATTTATCATCAAAATCAAGATTAAGGGCCTAGATGCAACATTAGTCACGTATATTTCAGGTGTCACTGGTCACCAAACCCTAATTAGGACTCAAGATTCAACATGGAGCACTGTGTGTTTGTGTGCTAGCACCAGCACACGCGGCTAGGGTTTTACGAAATTTATCTTGTGGATGGTAGTGGCGACTAGAATTGATCATATCTATTTTGCATGCCCACCTTATCCCCTTTTATAAGGTTTCGTAGATAAATCCTACCCCAATGCGAACCCTAATCCCAATTGTAAACTCATTACCAATAGGGGATCCATTTTGGATTCCATCCGAATTAATACTCCAACTCGTTAAGCGTGTAACCCTATAGATTCGTGTATATTTGGTTGCGACTGGAAACAACTTCCCAAATCACAAGTCATAAGTGGTCTCTAGCAAGACATTATGACTACCCGCATGTACACGAAGATAATATCCGACAAATCTATACAACTTATTATAGATTATCTTTTTGCCTCATGATACCAGATCGAACTCAAGGTAAGAAACGTGTCATCTTTGAATAGTTCGGTCCTTTCTCAATCTTAAAATGGACTAACATTTTCTTTAATTGACTCTCAACTATATTTAGCATCGCACCACTAGTACAGAAATGCAGTCTTCTAACCCCTATCTTCTAATAGTTATTCGCAATTTAGAAAAAACCGTTAGTGTATATAATGCGGAGTGGAGAAAGGCATTTGTAGGCATTTCTACTAACGGTTTCGAAGTAAATTACCGTTAGAAAAATCAGCATAATTTTTTCTAACAGTTCAAAATATATTAACCGTTAGAAGAAACATATTTCGTCTAACGGTTGTATTTTGAGAACCGTTAGAAAAATCGGCATAATTTTTTCTAATGGTTTTTTTTGTTTGGAAGTATTAGAAGAATGCCCGTGAGTAAATAAATAGCCTTCAAACCTAGATCTACAATCTGTGTCCCCTCTGTTTCCTCTTCTCACTCGCCAATCCGCCACCTCCCTCGCCACCCGCCGCCCAGATCTACACTGGCCGCCGCTCTCCCCTTTTCCTCTTCCTTCTTCCTCCTCCTTCCTTCTTCTTCTTCTCCTTCTTCTTCTGCCTTGATTGCTCATGCCGCCCCCCAAATCCACTCCTACTCCCGTGCTAACCCCACGCTCGCCTCCGTCCCACTCCGCCGCCTCTGCCTCGCATGCGCCGCCTCCTAGATCCGCCCGCCACGATCTGGCGACGTGCGCGATCGCAGTGGGCTGGTGCGCGGCAGGCTGTGGCTCGGTCGCTGTGGCGGCGAGCAGTGGAGCTGCTACGCGAGTTTGAGAACGGGTGCGCCATGCTGCCTGCGTGCCTGCGGTAGGTCGTGGATGCCATGGTTGTCGAGATGCACGCTGGGCTTGCGTCCGACGGCGGTAGCAAGCTCAACAATGTAACAATAGCTTCAACAAGGTTGTTCTTAGACATCCTTAAGTGTCATGACTCGTAAGTCCCATTTTCTTTTGCAATGTGATCATGGGGGGAACTGAAACTTTCCTTGAGAGCTGGTTGTGGTTATCAAAATTCACAGGTGAAAGTGAAGTCCTTGTTTTGATAAGCATATGTGCTGAAGCTTATATGGTGACCATAAACTGTTAGATATTTTTAGTTTTGTCATAATTTTGAGATACTTGAAAGCTTGATCTGAATGGCATGGTAGGCAGAAGATGGTGTTGGTATCCCTGAGGATGTCTTGAATGACAGAAGATTTGAAAGGGCTATGAAGTTCTACTTTGTATATCTCCGGTTGGATTGGCTTTGGTCACTTAACCTATTTGCATTGATTCTTTTGAATTTTCTTGAGGTTAGTTCGCAGACTATGTCACCATCTCTTATATTGTATAGGATATATAGGTGAAAATAGACCTTACATTGTTCTGACTGAAACTAGAAGGCCATCTTAACTGCACCAAACAATTGCCACGCCAAAAGTTTCAAAGGAAAATGTATACACAATGTCACAATGCCCATCATAGGGTAATGATTTTGAGGTATTTCATTTGCATTTCAGAAGCCTCTTTGGTGTTGGAAAAGTGCTCAACATGCTTGTGATCAAAGGGATCTTTACTTCCTAGGGCAGCTGCCATACTTAAGTAAAGCAGAATCACTCCTTTATGAGGTAAGACTCTGACTTGCCACTTGGACGCTTGAGTAAACATGTTGGCTAAAAAGTCTATTGCATTTTGAGATGTCTTGCAAATTTATCCCATTTCCATGTGCATTTTTATATGTCCAATTTCCTATATGCTGCTGTTCAAGAATTAGCATGGTTGTAGTTATTGTAATATGAACTGCACATGTATTTCTTTAGGAACATGCAAATGATATATGTAGAAAATTTTTAAAACCTGAATCTGATGTATTAATGTGTACATGCCTGTTATTAACTCTGTTTGAGGGTATTGCATATGTTGTTCTTGTATTGCATATTTTCTATCCACTTTCCTATGAAGGTTGCCATCTCTAGAAGAACTCCATGAATAAACTGAAGGTAAAATGTATGTTGTCTTTGTGCTTGATTTGAAGTAGCATACAGAGGAAAAGAATTTTCTTTGATATATCGCAGTAATGACCAGAAAATTCTTGAACATTTGGTAATTTCTAGGTGTTGAATAGTGAGAGTAGCTTCTATGTATTGTGAAATATGCTTTAGATGACTAGAAAGAGCAAATAAGGCCAATACTTTACTTGTCAAAGGGCCCAAGTTTAATCAGAAAAATCATTTCCTAAGGAATTATAGATAGAAAAGTTCCAATAAAATGACGTGGAATATATTTTGAAGGCCTCTGTTGTTGTAACTTGGTATGGCACAAGGTTTTTTTTTTTTTTTTTAGAACTACCAATAGTTTTGTCACCAGAACTTAATTGCTATTAAATCTGAAGTCTAAAACTAGTACTTAGAAACAAAAAGTTTGAAGAACCTGTGGTTGGCTGTCTTCTAACCAAGAAAAACGTCATAGAGTTAGTATGAATAGTAATGCTTGGAAGATGAAAGATCTATGTTATCCACAAAAATAAAATAAAAGAAAGAAAGATAGGAAATAAAGTAAATAAAAAGAAGAAAGAAAGAAAAGAAAAGAAAAGAAGATCGATATCTAAAATTACATTTTTGTTGGCATGTGCTTTTTGTTGAGATAACTTACTTGTATTCGGTAACATGCTTATTTCCTGTAGGTCTAGTTCCTCTTATATATTTTGATGTTTTTTGTCTTTAAGATACAAAAATGTGTTCTGCTTTATTAAACGAGCAATGTGTTGGGTGTTTCTCTTGTAGGTTCTTCTTCTCTTCATCTTAGTATGTGATACATTGGTATTTGTAGTCAGTCCCCAACCTTTCATAGTAGCTCCATACATACGTGTTGTGTTTCTAACAATGACTATCCTGTATGCATTGCTTGATCTACTCCAAGCTGTTGTTATTATTTGATCAATTCTAAGTTGTTGTTGTTGTTGTTGTTTACTGAACGCGGTAAGAGAGGTTCCTAGATGTATCCATTGAATAGGTAATCCAAGATACAAAATCTCTTCAGAGGATAGCAAAAGTGTTCAAGAGAAAGAAAAGGATTCATAAGAAGATAGACAAGATAGATATTAGAGTAGTGGAAATAAAGATTATAGGAGGTCCAAAACCACTAAAAAATAGTTCATTTTTTTTGAGAAATTAGAAAATAGTTTTTTATACTAATCTTTGAAGCAGCCAGTCCAAACATACATAGACTCCTATATGGCATCACCTCTGATTTGTCATAGTTAAATGTTGGTTAGGCAACTCTGCAAAATGTCTTTAATAGAGATGCGAAAAGAGTCAATTTGAGCCTGCCAAATGTGCTAGCTAACTAGAGCAAAAATAGCAGCACTAAATTATGATATACTCTAGTTTTATTAAATGTGATACTATGTTGACAAACAAATGCATCTTCTTTCTCATTCTTTACACTTGTGCCAACACTTTATATGCCATCAGTTTCCATCAATGCTTGAAAAGAGAAATTTTTGTATAGGAATTTTGGACTAACTATGCCCTTATTAGTTTGTACAGAAATTGATGAATTCACTGGCTTTATAAAAAATACAATTTTATTGCACCTTTTCTGTAACAAAAAGATACACATGTTCTTCAATTCTTGTTTATTGCACTCGTATTCATGAGCAGAATGCCATTCAAACTTATTCTCTATTTATTACATGCAACTTTCCAAAATCTTGCTTTGCAATTTAGATGAAGGGTAGATATTATCTGGGTCAGTTTCCTGGATTTTGGGTGGTTCCTGGGCCCAGTTAGGACATTGGAAACCGGCGTAGCCTTTGTTTTTTTGTTGATTTCGGCCAACTGTTATTTCTTTTTTATTTTCCTTTGTATTTTATGAAGTTTTTGTAATTTCTTTGTCTTGTATAATCTTTAGTTTATACACCATTTTAATAAGGGGAAATTTTTTACACCACTATAAAATTTTGATATTTTGTATTTGCTCTTAGATGTTTTATTGGCATATATGTCCAGTCCCATCTTATCAATCTTGTAAACCATAATTTCATAACTTTTATAGTGATACGGAGAAAATTTTTGCTTTAAAATAATACTCAACCACCCTAATATTAATTGGTATTGGCCATACCGGCCCGAACCACTAACACTACCACAGAAACAAACATCCAGGACGGCGGTTATGAACTTTTCAATAGAAAACCGTCTATGAAGGCCTGTCGGGAGAAAATGTTAAGTTATCACATACGGTTTTGAGATCAGAACCGACTGGGATAGCCCGACAGACGGTTTTGACCTTAGAACCGTCTGTGATATTTTAATTATCACAAACGATTCTGAACTCAAAATCGTCTGTGATAGTACTGGACTATCACAGTCGGTTCTGACCTCAGAACCATCTCTGACAATCATTATCACAAACGGTTCTGAGCTCAGAACCGTCTATGATAATCTGTCGCTGTCCAGTTCATTATTTTCATCATATCTTCTTCATACGAACTCAGATTTTCATGGTCTTATACTTGCTGGAAACATCAGATCGTGCTCTACAACTTTTTTGTTGAGGTCAAAGTCAGATTCGACATCCATCTATGAGATATTGGGCCATTAATGTCGACGGCGTACAGTTTGAATCTAATAGATCTGTTTTGGTATTTTCATCATAATTCTTTCATCCGACTCGGATTGGGATAAATTTATTCTTTCTAGAATCGTTGCAAGAAATCCCACAAAAAGTTTGTCGGAGTAATCTTCAAATTCGACCATTTTCATCACGCTAAAATTTGGGCAAAGTTAGTTGTGTAATTTTCAAACTCTAGTCCAATTCGGATTCAAATTACTCAATCTGAGATAGCTTCGGTAAAATTGCCATATCTTTTGATTTTCAATACCGTTTTTGATGTTCTTATACTTTTTGGAAAGATAAAAAATCCTCTACAACTTTGGTGTTGATCAGATCCTCTAATTCGGAGTTCTTGAGGCCCGAAATTGCTAATCATTATCAGAGAAGGTTTTGAGCTCAGAACCGTTTGTGATAATCATTATCAGAGACGGTTTTAAGCTCAGAACCGTCTCTGATAATGATTATCAAACTTTGCGACTTTGCGACTATAAAATTTAAGGCGGGCTTTGTCCCGCTCATTTCCACACTTTGCGACTTTTCACTTCACTTGCTCTAACTCAAAGCGGCACACTTTGCGACAATTCACTTCATTTCCACCATTCTACACCGCGCC
Organism: Pharus latifolius; assembly: GCA_019359835.1. Taxonomy (NCBI): domain Eukaryota; kingdom Viridiplantae; phylum Streptophyta; class Magnoliopsida; order Poales; family Poaceae; genus Pharus; species Pharus latifolius. The sequence continues at coordinate 72,570,162 of CM033322.1, forward strand.
GCCACTATACCTCTAGATCCACATTGATCCGAGCTCAACTACGCCACCACCACTCCATTGCCCACCATCATCTCGTCGACCACGTCTCATGGGCCGATGATGACTACAAGCAGCTCCCTCAACAACGACCATCCGACGACCACTTCTTTTTCCTCGGCCATGAGACAGCCGACGGTTTCAGCACCTCTTCGGTTGTGGTCGAGCTACGACGGCCTCCTCCAGCAGCTTTCTCAAGTTCTTTTGCGGCTGCGTTCTTCAGCACCATGGCATCATCTTTCCTTCAAGCCTCGGTGACAATTCCCTCTCTTAAACACTCTCTCCCTCTGCTCCTTGTTTCCTAGATGTTGTAAAATGACTAATTTGTAGTTGTGTGATGAACAGCTGAATAATGAAAATTAAAATCTGGTGTGAACTGAATCTTAGTTGATAATTGTTTATGTTGAATCTGTTTGACCCATTCTCTGTTTCAATGTTGCCAATTCTTAGTTGATAATTTTTTATGTTTAATTGAAGCTCTTAGTGAATTTGATTGCAAATTTAAAACTTTGTGTTGTCTTTGGTATCTAAAATCTGTGTTTTGGCTATTAACTATGAACAGACTTATGAACTCTAAATTCAGTGTTTATGTGATGATTCAGTGATTTATATTTGAGCTAAAAACCATCTTTGATGATGATTAGCAATTTCGGGCCCCAAGAACTCCGAATTAGAGGATCTAGTCAACATCAAAGTTCTAGAGGATTTTTTTATCTTTCCAAAAAGTATAAGAATGTCAAAAAGAGTATTGGAAATCAAAAGATATGGCAATTTTACCAAAGCTGTCTCAGAATGAGTAATTTGAATCCAAATTGGACTAAAGTTTAAAAATTACACAACTAACTTTGCCTAAATTTTAGCGTGATGAAAATGGCCGAATTTAAAGATTACCCCAACAAACTTTTTGTGGGATTTCTCACAACGATTCCAAAAAGTATAAATTTATCCCAATTCGAGTTTGGATGAAAGAATTATGATGAAAATGTCGAAACAGATCTATTAGATTCAAACTGTACGCCATCGACATTAACGGCCCAATATCTCATAGATGGATGCCGAATCTGACTTTGACCTCAATAGAAAAGTTGTAGAGCACGATCTGATGTTTCCAGCAAGTATAAGAATGTGAAAATTTGAGTTCGTATGAAGAAGATATGATGAAAACAATGAACTAGACAGCGACAGATTAGTTGGATGCGATTATCATAGACGGTTTTGAGCTCAGAACCGTCTGTGATAATACTCGGACTATCACTGATTCGAATATCATTGATGGTTTAGAACCGTCTATGATGACTATTTTAAACCGACTGTGATGTTGTATTCTGTAGTAGTGTAAGGTTGGTAACTACCGATAGCCAATCAGTTTCTAACGGAAAACTAAACCTTGTGATTACTTAACAACCTTTTTTAGCAATCATATACTTTACAATTGACTCAGTCAGTTTTGTATTTCTCATGGAGCTTTTTGTTACACAATAATCATAATTTCCTTTTTTTTAATGAATCATAATGTTCTTTTAGTTGCTAGGCTCAGTGGGCCTGGATTAGGTTTAGGCATATCATCAAAATAAGTCCAAGAGAATGGCTAACATTACTACAGAAGTGCATTCCACTAACCCATATTTTCTAACGGTTATAAGCAATCTGGGAAAAATCTGATAGAATAGGACGACAGCGGCAGAAAAGATGCAATTTACTATCGGTTACACACTAGTCCAACGTTAGTGAAATGTAAATACTTTTTACTATCGGTCATTACTGTACAAACCGATATAATATATTAAATAGTACTATCGGTTTTTTACTTTTAACTGATAATAAAATTGCGCACTTTATACTATCGGTTATTACTGTACCAACCGATATAATATATTAAAACAGTACTATTGGTTTTTCGTTCATAACAGATAGTAAAATTACTCACTTTATACTATCGGTTCTTGCTGTACCAACCGATATAATATATTACATAGTACTATCGGTTTTTCTTGCGTAACTGATAGTGAAATTACTACTTTTTACTATCGGTTATTACTGTACTAACCGATACAATATATGAAATAGTACTATCGGTTATATAAAACAAACCGATAGTAAAATGATTTCATATACACTAATAGTTATGACAGTGGGGACCTTCTTTTACTATCGGTTTGTTTTTTTGAACCGATAGTAAAATTGGACAACTTAATTAGGTCAACCCCTGCTCTGCGCTCTACATGTTGGAATCATTTCAGCCGCGCACGACTCCAAGCTAGAGTGATCTAGAGAAGTTAGCTGAGAGGTTGATCATATTTCCATCCCCTTCGGTATTGATCAACATAGGCGACAAACCTGTTGCGGTTGCAAACGGGGTCGTATACTAGTCTTGGGAGGATGTCCGAATCCACTGCGTACCTCTGGAGCCTGGATTCGCAAAGGTACAGGTGGACATGGCCCTCCCGGGCTACAGCTCTTTTCCGTTGCCTGTCCCAACGGACGAAATGCGGACAATTGGCGAGGCATTGGGCTCGTATATACAGTGGCCCAAGAAGGGTGTTAGACTACAGGAGGTAAACCCTAGCTATTCTAGCTTACAACTCAGTTAATATACTTAATTTGTAAAATCTAACTTATGCGTTTGTACTTAAAGTGGACGATGGGTACCAGCTCACTTCCTGAGGACACCACCCCCGTCACAACGCATGAGCGAACTCCTTCGGCCCCCATGCCTCCTCCGACGGCCTCAAACCCTTCGCCATCAAATGAGGTCGGCGGCACCACACCCCAACCTTCGAAGGTATACACTCGCTCCCCGCCCAAAGGCAAGGGCAAGGCCAAAGGCAAGGCCAAACAAAGCCAGCCGGGTACGTTCAAGAACGGGTCCCCATTCGTGTCGGAGTACCTTCTGCGCAATATGGATCAAATAACCAGAAGTCTCCACGAGTGGTACCTGACCCGGTCTAGGCGCCACATCAACTTCTTAGTTCACTTCAGGCCAGCCCATTTTCACTGTGAGCCCGGGAGCATATCGGTGGCCCACGAGGATTTATTCGACCTCCTCAACTGGCGGGAGCTTGATATGTCCATCATACGGACTGGAGTCCTGTGAGTTTGCTGTTGTCTGAAGTTATCAGAGTTCGTTTCATAAATCTAATCACTTTGTATGCACTACTTACTAATGTCTACTTTGCATCCAGGTGCATGTATAGGCTGGCGTCGATGAGGGCATGTGACAAGGTGGGTTTCCTCGACCCAGAGAAAATAAGCCTCACGATGCTAGAGCACGACCAAGCACATGCGGAGGAATACATATTAAGGGCACTACTAGCGCAACAGGACCGAGACTTCATCCTTGCGCCGTACCACTAAAGGTTAGTGCATTTCCTACTAATTTAACTCATTCTTGTATGTTACGCCTAACATATGTATGAAACGGTTCGCTTATATATGCAATGTAGGGGCCACTGGGTCCTCGCCGTCATTTGCCCATGGATGAATGAGGTCTATTACCTCGATTCGATGAGTGACAAGGTGGCGCATGTTTTCACCCTCACATGGCACATAGACGCGTAAGTAACATAGTTGTTTTAAATTTTTCTCTGACTAGCTAATTAATGATAACATATTAACCGGCAATGCTAAATTAAATACAGAGCTTTCAAAAATTATGCTAGTGCTGGATGGAGGCATGACGTGTCGAAGGGCACAACAATTTCTTGGAAAGAATATGAAGTAATTAATACGGATGGCAGTACTCATGATGAATCTTTTAATTTAAGCTTAATTAGTTCTTTCGAGTTAATGTGGGTTTATGTTTTTGCATATGCAATTTTTCTAGTGCCATCAGCAGCCACAATCGTGGGAATGTGGCTTCTATGTCATGAGATTCATGTATGACCTGATCAGGAGAAACTTTGCCCAATTCCCTAAGGTAACCATTTTTCCTGACTCAAAGTCGAACTTTAATTGCATGTGACGTACGATCCTAACTTCATACACGCATATATGCAGAGCGCCATGTTGAAAGAGCAATATGAGTTGGGTCACAATATGTCATGGAAGAAGTGGCTATCAACGATCGATAGTAACTGACTTGTGTTGATTGCTGTATTTGTGAATATATATTGAATGTGTTGATTGCTGTATTTGTGAATAAACTCAATATGTGAATAGATTCATTGATGTATTTGTGAATAAACTCGATCAATATGTGCATAAATTCAATCTGTCCAATGCATGTGTATATTACTGTATTAGTGTATTTGTGAACAAATTTAATATGTGAATATTGGTGAATATTTGTAAATATTGGTGTATTTGTGAATGATCCAATGTATCTCTGTATTGCTGTATGTATATGTGCATGATTCCAGTACTAACTGTGCCACTACATAACCGATAGGAAAAACTAATATTACTATCGGTTATATTCTACAATCGATAGAAAAAATATTACAGTACTATCGGTTCATACGCTGAAACTGATAGAATAAAATTTCCAGTACTAAACGTGTCTACAAAATACTATCGGTTATATAATATAACCGATAGAATAAACACTTCAATACTATCGGTTCATATATAACAACCGATAGAATAAAGTTTCCAGTACTAACTGTATCTACACAATACTATCGGTTTATATATAACAACCGATAGAATAAAGTTTCCAGTACTAACTATGTCCACACAATACTATCGGTTTATATAAGAGCCGATAGAAAAAAAATATTTATATTACTATCGGTTTAGATCCTAGCCGATGGAAAAAAACCTACACAATACTATCAGTTTATATACGAGTCGATAAAAAAAACGTATACAATACTATCGGTTTAAATCCGAGCCGATAGAAGAAAGAGTCGATAGCGATTAGTGAACGTTGGGAATGTAGATGTTTTACTAACGGTTTTTGAACCGATAGAAGTGTGCTACCCCTCTACTATCGTGCCGACCACTATCGGTAAAAGAACCGATAGTAGAGTGGATTTTTAACTGATAGTAAAAAATATTTCTGTAGTAGTGTAAGCTGAGTATTAGAATTGACCCATGGATTCAAAAAAGAGTTTAGCCTATGAGCTAAAAAAAGGACTATATTTGTGGATGGTGGGATTGGTTTGTTTTTTGGTTTATATCACGTGAAATGAGAAAGGCATAAGTTTATATCATGAGAATGGCTTAAGGTTATGTACTTATGTTAGATAGGCTACTTTGCTTTATCACTTTATTTTTCTAAACTTTCTTCTCAACAGTATAGTTTGACTTATTTGCTCTTAATTGTGCACATAACTGTGTATGATACTGTCCAAAGCACTCTAAAGAGGAGCATCTCTGTTAGTTGAAGATGTTATTTACCTTTTTTATGTTGACTTTATGCTGGTTTTATCAGGTCTTGTTATTTTATCTATTTACTGATAGGTTTGGTATATTTGTGCAGATATGCTGGTGCAGTTTTTCCTTATGTATGCGACAAATGAGTTGATATGTTTGGTTGGTACATTCACAAAAGGATCTTGTAGCTTATATTTGAGGTGAGATCTGATCCAAGCATGCTTCACCTTAAATGTTATATCGATCGATTGATAAAGCTGGTGTTTCTAATAAGCCTCTTATGCAATTTCTCCTAATGGGCTCACTCCTTGCTAGCTTATGGAGTTTTCAAAAAATAAAAAAGAAAAGAAAAGAAAAATCCAAACCTAACTAGTTTGTAATATCATTGCCCGAAAGGACTCTATTTTCAGTTACTATTGAGATTTAGTTGTAGGGATAACTTTTAAGTCATTTTTTTGTTATTTAAGTTTGTGTTTTAAATTTTAAGTCTCAATAATTTTTGAGTTTATGCTCTGCTTCAAAATGTGTTTCTTTTAGTACTCACTTGATTGATATAACTAGGTGGTAAACAATAACACAATATCAGAATGTCATGACACTTATATAAATTATGACACTTGCATAATTTGGTTTGTGGCCATAATTTGGTAAGATTTGATTTGATTTTTGCTAAATTTTTAGCAAAAGTTGTGTATGGGGTAGGCATTTGGGCTAGTTTTCTATTCAATTTTCCTTGTTATGATACTTTTGGTTGATTCTTTAGTGGTGTGATTATTATTATTCTGCACATGTTAAAAATTCAGTGATTATTTTTCTAGTGTTTTTGAACACTTCAGACTTTGTTTTCTAAGTGAAAATTTGTCGACAGACTGTACCTTGAAGTTGGATGAATTCAAATATTTATATTCTTATATCCTTAAATGATGTGTTGAGACTCTAGAGAAATTTCTTTTTTTTCTTAGTTTTGTGCCTTGTTCTGTGAACGATTAGATCGATAAACTGCTACAAAAATATTGTCTTCTAACGGTTTCTTACTAAGAACTGTTAGAAAAGAGGTTTATCGATCTAATCATTCACAGAACAAGGCACAAAACTGAAAAAAAAAAAAAGAAACTCCTTTAGAGTCTCAACACATCATTAAGGATATAAGAATACAAATATTTGAATTCATCCAATTTCAAGGTACAGTCTCTCGACAAATTTTCACCTAAAAAACAAAGTCTGAAGTGTTCAAAAACACTAGAAAAATAATCACTGAATTTTGCACATAAATCCTAAAAGTAGACCCAAATTGTCGGAGAGGTCTCTCCACACGAAAACCTCTGGGAGCCGCCTTGTTTACATTCAGAAGCCTTCCACTGATGTCCTGTTCAAATAAATGATAGTTAGCAAAATATACAATTTCTACAGTTTTCTACTCATTTTTAACATGTGCAGAATAGTAATAATCATACAACTAAAGAATCGACCAAAAGTATCCTAACAAGGAAAATTGAATAGAAAACTAGCCCAAATGCCTACCCCATACACAACTTTTGCTAAAAATTTAGCAAGAATCAAATCAAATCTTACCAAATTATGGCACAAACCAAATTATGCAAGTGTCATAATTTATATGTGTCATGACATTTTGATATTGTGTTAGTGTTCACCACCTAGTTATATCAATCAAGTGAGTACTAAAATAAACACATTTTTAAGTAGAGCATAAACTCAGAAATTATTGAGACTTAAAATTTAAAACACAAACTTAAATAACAAAAAAATGATTTAAAAGTTATCCCTACAACTAAATCCCAATAGTAACTGAATATAGAGTCCTTCCGGGCAATGATATTGCAAACTAGTTAGGTTTGGGTTTTTCTATTCTTTTTTATTTTTTAAAAACTCCATAGGTTAGCAAGGAGCCAGCCCATTGGGAGAAATTGCATAAGAGGCTTATTAGAAACACCAGCTTTATCAATCGATCGATACAACATTTAAGGTGAAGCATGCTTGGATCAGATCTCACCTCAAATATAAACTACAAGATCCTTTTGTGAATGTACCAACCAAACATATCAGCTCATTTGTCGTATGCATCAGCAAAAACTGCACCAGCATATCTGCACAAATATACCAAACCTATCAGTAAACAGATAAAATAACAAGGCCAGATAAAACTAGCATAAAGTCAACATAAAAAAGGTAAATAACATCTTCAACTAACAGAGATGCTCCTCTTTAGAGTGCTTTGGACAGTATCATACACAGTCATGTGCACAATTAAGAGCTAATAAGTCAAACTATAATGAGGAGAAAGTTTAGAAAAATAAAGTGATAAAGCAAAGTAGCCTATCTAACATAAGTACATAACCTTATTCCTTTCTCATGATATAAACTTATGCCTTTCTCATTTCTCATGATATAAACCAAAAAACAAACTAATCCCACCATCTACAAATATAGTCTTTTTTTTAGCTCACAGGCTAAACTCTTTTTTTAATCCATGGATCAATTTTAATACTCAGCTTAGTCCTTCTCTTGAACTTATTTTGATGATATGCCTAAACCTAATCCAGGCCCACTGAGCCTAGCAACTAAAAGAACATTATGATTCATTTAAAAAAAAGGAAATTATGATTATTGTGTAACAAAAAGCTCCATGTGAAATACAAAACTGACTGAAAAATGATATTTTCTAACGGTTCATTACTAAAAAACCATTAGAAAAAATCATTTGTTCTAACGGTTCATTACTTAAAAATCGTTAGAAAAAGTGATATTTTCTAACGTTTTTTTAGTAATGAACCGTTAGAAAAGATCACTTATCTAACGGTTCATTACTAAATAACCGTTAGAAAAAATGATCTTTTCTAATGATTCATTACTTAAAACCATTAGAAATAATGAACCGTTAGAAAAAATCATATTTCTAACGGTTTTTTACCGTTAGAATAGTTCTTGTCTTGTTCTATCGTGCCTATCACTAATGGTACAAAATCGTTAGTAGAAGTGTGTTTTGAATCGTTAGAAGAAAGTTTTTTTTACTAGTGATGCACTTTCTTAATCTAATTACGTAAGGGGCCTAGACATATCTCTCTCAAGATATGAGAGGGGCAAATTCCATCTGGACTATTCACTTTCAATCACATAGTTCATAACATATTTGTTTGTCACTTTTATGATTACTCGGTTAAAAATTATGGTTGATAACACTGAGGTATGCTACTACATATGTATGAAACAGTGATGATTTTAGGGTGTGTTTGGTTGCAGGTGATGGACCATCTCATGCATCATAAGAAGAGGTTTAATGTTTGGTTGGCTCCATCCTCCATCATTTCATGTATCATGACTCATCCCAAAGTAGGGAATATTCCCTCAATATGCTGCACCATTCCATTCCTCAATTTTGGAGGTATCATTTGGTCCATCTCCAAAATTAGGGCGCGCTGGAGAAAAAAACGCGCGCTCAGTACATCCGCTCACCTCGTATTTTCTCGATCTCCACCTCACCTCCTTCTCTCCGCCTCACCTCCCTCTCTCTCTGCCTGCCCTCTCTCTCCTTCCCCATTTCTCTCGGCCTCCGTCTCTGCCTCACCTCCCTCTCTCTCTGCCTGCCCTCTCTCTCCTTCCCCATTTCTCTCGGCCTCTGTCTCCGCCTCCCCTCTCTCTCCTTCCTCATTGCTCTCGGCCTCCGTTTCTGCCTCACCCACCTTGTCCGTCGCCATCTTCTCCGGTGAAAATCGACCAAGGCTTGTGGATCTGCTCATCTCTTAGCCTTCGTCTCCGGCACAGTGTACGTGGCCATCTTCTCTGGCGAAGATCGACGAAGGCTTGTAGATCTGCTCATCTCTCGGTCTCAGTCTCCGTCTCCGGCACAGTGTACGTGGTCATCTTCTTCGGCTCAGATCTAGACGGCAGGACTAACTGGCTTGTAGATCTGCTCATCTCCCCCTTTTTCGTCCCTTCTGTTCAAGCAACCGGTACAGATCTAATCCTTCTCCTTTACTTATCCCCAAATTCATAGATCTACCTTTCTGTTCACAGTGATTTTACGTCCTTTCTTGATTTTATACTTGTATGATTCTTGTTTTCATTTACAGTGATTTATTCATAGTGATTTTTTATTCTTGTATGATTCATAATTTTGTTTACAGTGCTTTTACCTCCTTCGTATATGTTTTAAGTGATTTAATCTTGTCAATTCACTGATTTTGTTCGCACAAAACAATCTAAAGTATCTGTGAACAGATGTTTTCAACTGTGTTTTCCTTGTGAACAGAACAGTCTCAATTTTGTTTTCAACTGTGAACAGAACAGTCTCAATTTTGTTTTCAACTATATTTTCCTTGTGTTTTCAATACATTTTGTTTTTGACATTCTTTTGCATGTTTTCTCCTATTCCTGTATGTAATCTGTACACATTGCTTGACATGTTTAACCTGAGCCTCTCCACTAGGTTCTGTGATTATAATTGTATATCTGATATGAGCATGTGCCCTACATTGTCAACCATGCATTGTAGATGTATCCAATAAGGAATAGGAGAAGAATGTTGCTTACTAGGGCTGCTGCCTACTTAGCTGGAGTATTGGTTGCTCTTTTTGTTTACTTTAGGTTTAAGAGAAGAAGGCCACTAGTGACTTATGCCCCAATATCTGTTAGAAATATGCAAAGAAATGTATATTTAGATGATATTTATCATAAAGATGATGTTAGTTGTCAGAACATGATTAGGCTCAAGAAAGCACCTTTCTTTCTCTTGTGTGATCTTCTGAGGGAAAGAAGTTTGCTTCATGACACCTTGCATTGCTGTGTTGAAGAGCAAGTTGCCATGTTCCTTCACACCGTAGGGCACAATGAAAGGAACCGGATTGTTGGCCAAAACTTCAAACGCTCGGGTGAAATTGTCAGTCGTTATTTCAAATTAGTGTTGCACGCAATAGGTGAGCTACGCAGCGATCTTATCAAGCTACCATCTTTGGATACCCCAGCCAAAATTAGAGGCAGCCGCAGATGGTTTCCATGGTTTCAGGTAATATATGCACATGTCTACCTACCCATGTATAGCTTGCCACCTCAATTATTCTATTACTAATGTCAACAATTATTCACACCTTAGAACTGTATTGGAGCAATTGACGGTACCCATGTGCGAGCCCGTGTGCCTAAGAGATGGGAGGCAGCCTTTAGAGGTAGAAAATGCCATGCTACTCAAAACATAATGGCAGCCGTAGATTTTGATCTATGGTTAACATATGTTTTAGCTGGTTGGGAGGGGTCTGCTCATGATGTTGTGATCCTAGCTGATGCACTAGAGCGAGAGAATGGATTTAATGTGCCTGAAGGTAATACCTATGTCACACAAATCTTAGTCCAAATTACTATTGTATAACTTAACTTTCAAGCATTAATTGTCATTTTGTTAGGTAAATTCTACTTAGTTGATGCTGCCTATGCGGCTAAGCTAGGATTTTTGCCACCTTATCGTGCAACCAGATACCATTTGAAAGAATGGGGGTCTAATCCAGTTCAAGATGAGAAAGAGTTGTTCAATCTTAGACACTCTACTCTACGAGTGACTGTAGAACGTGCATTTGGGTCTCTCAAGAGGAGATTCAAAGTTCTTGATGATGCAACACCGTTTTTTCCTTTTAAGACACAAGTGGACATTGTTCTAGCTTGTTGCATTCTTCATAATTGGATAATTGCCCATGGGGTGGACCAGTTTATTCCAAGTGAGTTGTCTTGGAATCCAAACCATACAAACTCACAAGCCCATCAAGCCCATGACTCTAGTGAGGTGGTGGGAATGAAACAAGACATAGCCAACAGGATGTGGGTGGCTCACCAGAACTACTTAGCACAACAAAACGATAACTGATGTTCAATGCATCTGGTAGTCAAAGTGGTTGATATGTGCTGTGATGTTAATACTTACCAATAAATGAGATCCTTGTGGAGAGGCAATGATGCACTTTGTCTTATAATGCTAGTACTATTTTTTATTTTCTCATTGTACTACTGTATTTGTCATCTCATGACACTGGAGAGACAATGATGTCCCTTATTTAATACATTTTCTCGTTTGACCTTCTATTTGTAATTGATTTTACTTTGCCTCATTTTGCTTTTATATTTACATATCTTTTTTGGCTTATTTTGTTAAGTTTGTTATTTTAATTTACTACCGTTGATCTAGCAAATGGAGGGTGAAGGACAAGGGGGTGGTAACCCAACTACCCCTCTTGTGTGGACAAATGCAATGTCTGCATTTGTGCTAAAATTCATGTCAGAACTTATTGCAAATGGGGCTAGAAATGACAGGGGGTTCAAGAGTGCACAACTCAATGCTGCTGCGAGGGCTTTGGTTGATCACTTCCACATCATGATTAATGGCATCCAAGTTGCAAACCACATAAAAAAATGGAGAGCTAGATGGGCAAAGATATGCAAACTCAAAAAATTGAGTGGTGCCATATGGGATGAGGAGAACAAACTCATTTCTGTTGATATTGGCCATTTCATGAGACATGCGAAGGTAATTTGGTTAGGTAAATGGAAGTATTGGCTGTGAAATCTTGTGTCTAAATGCACTAATAAGTATTTTTCCCAGGACAATGCCAAAGATGCAAATTTCTTGAACACCTCAATAGAGTTCTATGATGAAATGGCTACTATTTTTAGCAATGGGATGGCCACAGGTGTCTTTGCAAAAGGATCCAATGATGCATTGGAAACTGAATTACCCGATCCTACACCTGAACCTGAGAAGAGTGAAGAAGAGCCTACCATGACTGAACCAACTGCCACAAACAGCAACTTCTTAGCCAATAATCCCACAAAGTCTAAGAAGAGGGCACATAGTGAGAACAACCCCTTGATTGATACCATCACCCACACCCTTGAGAGGCTTGCTGCAGCCATTGAGAAATCTGTCAAGGCAGAAGAGGTGCCCGTGGATTTGTGGGATCATGTTTCTGCCATGCCCGATTTTGATGATGGAGACTTAACCCACTACTTCACTTATCTGTGTGATAATCCAAGCAAAGCCAAGGCTTTTCTCAAAGTCCCCTTGTTCAATCAAATGATTATGGTTGCTAGGTTCCTCAAAGACAATCCCTAAAGTATGTGAGGATGACTATTTTGGTTTAGACTTTGATGCAACCCTATGCAATTTATGAACCATATGTTTATGTTTAATTTTGTTGGACTTGCTGATGTTGCTGCTCCTCCTGTTGTGCTTGTTACTGGTGCTGCCTCTGTTGTGGTCAATGATGTTTGTACTAATATTTTGTTTTGGAAAGAATGCCTCTAGTGTAGTCGATGATATTTGTACTAATATTTTGTTTCGAAAAGAATGCCCCAAGTGGTCAATGATGTAACTGATGATTACCTTACTCCTAGCTATTTTCATGTTTTTACCAATTTTTGTATTTAATTTTGTGGTTGTTGTTGTTGCTGCTCCTAGCTGCTGGTATCAACTGTTTTAAACTCTTTTCATTGTGGTTCTCGTTGTTGCTGCTGCTCCCAGCTGCTGGTATCAACTGTTTTCAACTCTCTTCGTTTTGCTGGTTGTTGTTGCTGCTGCTCCCAGCTGCTACAGCTGCTCCCATCTGCTGCTCCCTAAAGTATCAACTGTTTATTCTTGATTTCATTTTGGTTGTTGTTGTTGCTGCTCCTAGCTGCTGGTATCAACTATTTTAAAGTCTTTTCATTGTGGTTGTTGTTGTTGCTACTGGTATCAACTGTTTTCACAATTTTTCATTTTGGTGGTTGTTGCCGCTGCTGCTGCTCCCAGCTGCTGTAGCTGCTGGTATCAATTGTTTTCACAATTTTCGTTTTGGTGGTTGTTGTTGCTGCTGCTTCGAGGAGCTGTTGCTGTTTTGGTGGTTGTTGCTGGTGTTGTTTGACCTACTGGTGCTGTTTGAACTACTGCTCCTAGCTGTTGTTGCTAATGTTGTTTGAATTGTTGGTGCTGTTTGAACTATTGCTATTTGAACTACTGGTACTGTTTTGTGATATTCAGCTGCAGTTGCTGCTACCAATAGTTTGAAATGCTATTTTTATGTGATATTTTCTTTCATTTTACCAACTGTATTGTTATTTCTGAGACCACTAAGGGGCAAATTTTTTTTGCACTCATAAACTGAGACCAATTTTCATAATTGTTATTACATTAAACTGTACTGTTGTTTGCTGTTATGACATTAAATTTTGTTGACAATTTTTGTAATTTTTCATTAGTAATGTCTTGGTACGTGGTTTTTGCTGGAAGGGAATGTGGGATCTATACATCTTGGGCTGATTGCTATGCTCAAGTGCATGGATTCTCAGGAGAATGTTACAAAAAATACTCCAATAAAGAAGAAGCTGAGATCGCAATTCATGAATGGTCGAAGCAACACCACCAAAATACTTTGCATGTACAGTGTCGAAAGGAGCAATCTTTCATATACTATGTGTTGTTGTTTTTTGTTGTCCTAGTGGCATTAGGATTTGCAAAAGCAATTATGTAATCCGTATGATTTATATCTCGATAGAAATTTTATTAAAATAGTAGACGTAGGGTATAGAATCCTCTTTTGTGGACATGATTATGTTTAAGTAAATTACTCTAGTGTTGATATTATGAATTTTGTCATTTGTCATTTGTCATTATATAAAAAATATTTGTCATTATGTTTAAATAAATTCTCATTTGTCATTATATAAAGAACATTTTTTAAAAATTAAATTATAATTTTAATAAACAAACTTTTCGTACATACACAATAATTTGTCTAATTCAAGCATTCAAATGAGAGATAACCTTACCATTCAAATAGGAGGAGGTCATCACAACACTCTAGCTACACAACCAAACACCATTCCATCTCATCCGGAACCAACTCATTCCTCCAACCAAACAAAATCCTGGACCATTCTATTCTACACCAACCAAACATCTATCTTGGACCATTTCGTGACACACCACTCATCCCATCCTTTTTCATCCCATGATAGATGATTCGTCCAAGCAACCAAACAGACCCTTAGTTCTAAAAATAAACCAAAATAACTGTTAGAAATAAACTGATGACTTATAATAATCTCAACAGTATCTCAAGATGGTCAATCTGACGAAACATATTTTCCAATATATGTTCACGAAATTGACTTGATATCTCATATCTATGGTCCATAAAACTTGACTATTAATTAATATTCGTGTTGATTTATCTTGTATTATTATTTTATGTAATGCCGAAGATCATGAATATTTAATATAAATATCACTGATAATACCATAATTAAATTAAGACATTCATATATCATTATAAATAGTTCTATAAACAAATCATATATTTGTTGATCAATAAAAATGGTAATTTATTCAAAAAATATAATAATATTTGTATAAAAATTCATAAAATCATTTTTATGATTTTCTCTTGGCATATCACTGTCACTTCTCATTGATAATCATTATTAAAGGATTAATTAGGAATCAAATTAACCAACTAAGAATGAACTAACAAACACGCACTGAAAAACTGACAAACCAAAATAAAAGGGGAAAAAATTAAGGAAAATCCAGAGAAGAAGGTGCTTCAGGGGGCCGACGATGAGCCCCCTCCTCCTCACCTACCTGCTCTCCGCTCACCTCGCCCTCCTCCTTCGACCCTGCACCGCCCTTGTCCACCTCTCCTCCAAGCCCTTCTCCTTCAACTTCCTCGACGCCCCCGCCCACTTCGGTACCAATTGTCTCAGCTTCTTGAAAAGAAAAAAAAAAATCTTTTCTTCTTTTTCTTTCTTGGCTTAGGCCTCTCGGCATTGCAGGGCCCGCCGTGGGCGCCGATGGGATCTGCGGCTCGCTGCACACCGCGGACCCCATCGACGCGTGCGCCATCCTCAATAACCGTGCCAGCGGCGGCGGCGGCGGCGGCAGGAGGTTCGCGCTGATCGTGAGGGGCAATTGTAGCTTCGAGGAGAAGGTGCGTAGGGCGCAGCAGGCGGCGTTCGCCGCCGCCGTTGTGTACGACGACGAGGAGAAGGCCAGCCTCTACTCCAGTGAGTGACTCTCTCCTTGAACCTTAGCTGTGGAATTGGAGTGGAAATGAATCTCGTTTTCTCTTGTGTTTTGGTATGGTTCGGCTCGAGGAATTGGGATTGGTCTTGGGAACTGGAATTTGACTGGACCAAAATAGGGCCATAAGTCCAATTCTATTGTTTCGCTATCAGTAAAATTGTGAACTAGCAATTCCAGATTCTGTTTTATGGAATTTCTAGTGGGGAATTTGAAACAGGAGAGACTATACTTCTTGAATACCTTGACAAATGTATATATGTGTACCATTTCTTTTATCATATATTGAAATTTTCATATAACGGACTTGAAAAAGGGTTTTGTTAAGTGGAAGTTATATGTTCTTTTTTTATTATGTTGCATACACCACTCTCCCGTTGGATCAAACCCATCTTTTTAGTGTAGCCCTCTAGACTTCATCTAACTCTTTCTTTAGCATCACTTGGGGTCATGCTTATCAAGTCGTCCAGTCGGCGGACCGCCACCGACTTGCACAGTCGACTCGGCCGGAAGAAGCAAGTCTAGCGACTTGGCCTTCTGGTCGATGACCAGTTGTTGACTAGTCGTCGTCGAGGGTTTTCAGTCGTCGAAGGCCCACAGGCAGTGAGAGAGTTGAGAGAGATAAGATAGGGAGAGGAAATGCAAGCGAGAGAAACAGATCTGATTTAGATTTGAGACTGAGAGAGACCACGAGAGAGAAATAGAGCGCACCTGTGACCTGTTGCTGTCGCTGTCGTCGCCCTCGAGCCGTCCGTTGCCGTCGTAAGCCATCCACCGTTGCCGCCTTTGAACCTCGAGCTGTCCGCCGCTGTCGCAAGCCCTCCGCCGTTGCCGTCTTTAACCCTCGAGTCGTCCGCCGTCGTCCCAAGCCTTCCGCCGTCGCCGCCTCTGTTTCCATCGAGCCGTCCGTCTCCTCTTAACCCGGATTGAGCTTGGTTAGCACTTCTCGCCACCGTCGCCGCCTTTGATTGCCACCTTTAACAGCCTCCTGGAGTCGGCCGCCTCTGATTGCCGCCTGGAGCTGGCCGCCTCTGATTGCGACGTGTCGACGCATCTGAGTATCTGACTCGGTACTGTTGAGGGCCTGAAGGGGACTGTGGCTGAGCTTTTGTTGCTGAGCAGTGAGCACAACACAACCGTGGTGCGACTGTGCGAGTGCCTGCTGTTGGTTTGGTTTGGTTCACTGTTGAGTGTTGACTCAGCCTCTTTTGATTGCTGGTTTGTTGCTACCTCCACATCCAATGGCAAATCAAGGTTCAACCGGTTCACCTCCGAATGAAGCAGAGGGTAGAGAGCAGTATGATCCATGTAAGGATACTCAACAGAAGGCTAAATCCAAAGACCTGGGGTGGAAATACGGGTTTTGGCCAGATTTGTCGAACAAGGATGTTGTCCAATGTTCTCTTTGCGGCAAACAAATGCATGCCGAAGTTAGAAGATTGTGCCGGAGTTAGAAGATTGAAGCAACACCTTGCTGTGGGTTCTGGAGATGTGGAGAAATGTTTCAAAACAACCTCAATTATCATGAAAGAGATGTATGACTATTTGAAGAAGAATGCAAGAAACAAACCGCTCGAGCTAGATGATGAAGATGAAAATAGAGATGAAGGTGATGAAGTTCGAGATATCCAGCAGCCAGCAACATCATCTAGAGGCTCCTCTCAATCCTCTGTTCATCCAAGTTCCGGGGCAGCTACCAAAAGAAAGCAATTGATACTTCAATTTAAACAGCCAGCGTTGAAACTAACTAAATTAGTTGCTTCTATGCTTCGAAAGACACCCGAAGAGGTGGTTGAGAAAAGGCATGCTAATGGACCTCATCAAACTACCCTTGAGCAATGTACGAAGACTAAGGAAGAAAAAGAGAGGGTGAATCAGCATGTAGCCAATTTTTTTTATGAGTGTGGCATACCATTCAGTGCTGCCAATTCAAGGAGTTTTGAGATTATGGTTGAGTCCATCGGGCAGTATGGTCTTGGGTATAAGCCACCTACTTTTCATGACTTGAGGATGCTGTTGCTTGAGAAGGCAAACATAGAGACGGATAAGTTGAGGGAGAAACATGAGTTAGCTTGGAGATAGTTCGGTTGAACGCTCATGTTAGATGGATGGACAGATAGGAGGGGATGTCACTTGATTAACTTGTTAATAGTCCGGAGGGGACTTCTTAGAGTCCATTGATGCATCAAGTAAATCAGCTGATGCACACATGTTAGCAGATTTGTTGGAGAAAAGAATTGATGACATTGGCAGGGACAGTGTTGTTCAGGTGGTTATTGATAATGGAGCTAATTTTAAGGTGGCAGGCAGAATTCTAATGGAGAGAATTCCTACTCTATTTTGGACCTTGTTGGGGGAAATCTCCGCCCGATCGGTCCCAGTAACCACGTCCCGGACGTCGCCATGTGCCCGGTGACCATGGCCCCCTGGTGGCTCGGTCTCGGGCGCCGCCTTTGGCCCGGGGACAAGGGCCCCCGGTGGCCCCGCCTCGGGCCCCGTCATTTGCCCGGTGACCATGGCCCCCGGTGGCTCGGTCCCAGGCGCTGCCATCTGCACGGTGGCAAAGGCCCCCAACGGTCCTGTCCCGGGCGCCGCCTTTGGCCTGGGGAGAAGGTTTCCCCAGTGGCCCGGTCCCGGGCGCCGCCATCTGCCCGGTGGCAAAAGCCCCCGGTGGTCCCGCCCAGGCGCCACCTTTGGCCTGGGGACAAGGGACCCCAGTGGCCCCGCCCTTGGCGCCGTCATTTGCCAGGTGACCATGGCCCCTGGTGGCGCGGTCCTGGGCGCCGCCATGTGCCTGGTGGCAAAGTCCCCCGGTGGTCCTGTCCCGGGCGCAGCCTTTGGCCCGGGGACAAGGGCCCTAGGTGGCCCCGCCCCGGGCGCCGCCATGTTCCCGGTGGCCTGGTCGTGGGCGCCGCCATCTGCCCGGTGGCAAAGGCCCCTAGTGGCCCGGTACTGGGTGCCGCCATCTGCCCGGTGACCATGGCCCCCGGTGGCCTTGTCTTGGGTGCCGCCTTTGGCCCAGGAACAAAGGCCCCCAGTGGCCCCGCCCCGGGCGCCGCCATTTGCCAGGTGGCCCGATCCCGGGTGCCTCCATCTGCTCGGTGGCAAAGGCCCCTGGTGGCCCGGTCCCGAGCACCGCTATTTGCCCAGTGGCGAAGGCCCTCAGTGGTCCTGTCCTGGGTGCCGCCTTTGGCCCGGTGGCCCAGTCCTGGGCACCGCCATTTGCCTGGTGGCAAAGGTCCCCTTGCTCGGTGACCATGGACCCCGATAGTCCGGTCCCGGGAGCCGCCTTTGGCCCGGGGACAAGAGCCCCCGGTGACCCGTCCCGGGCGGAGGCTGCAAGTGCCTCCTGCGCAGGGTCACGTGGGGAGCGCCTCGGGAACTAGCAAGGACATTTGTCAAGCATCCAAGCCCCTCAGCTGGTGGAATGACGTCGGTACCTTCCGGTTCAACGCCTGTGACAGGGGTAGTTAGGTCTTTTCACTTCTTTTGGGCCTATATATGTCCTTGTACCCCTCTTTTGTAACTAAGGATAATTCATTTGCATCAATACACAAAAAACCAATAGGCGTGCTTTGGAGCTCTCTCCCTGCGAGAGAACTCTCCCAGCCGACTCAAGTCGGGAGCACGTCGACAGGACTAGGGTCTCCACTGAGACCTGAACCTGTATAAATCCTTGTGTCACTCTGTGCTTGCCCGACGGGAGGCGACTGGTAACGCGGTCAGCTCACATCGTTGTTCGTTAGCTAGGATCTTCCACAAAACCTGCCGGGGTATTTGCAATACCACGACAGTTGGCGTCGTCCGTGGGGACTCGTGACGAATCGCCATGACTCCCCCAAGAACGAAGGCCAAGGCCCTCTCCCTTCCCGTTGGTGCTGGTCCCAGTGACCCGGCGCCGCCCATGCGAGAAGACGCCGCTGACAACACTACCGGTCGGGAACGTCTGGAGAGAGGTACTTCCCCCAACTCCCGAAATCCCCGGTGCCGGCATTCCCACTTCTGGGCCGCCAGACGTGATCGCGCTTGTGGGGCCTAGTGCCCCCCAACCGGTGGTCTGGACCCCCAGAGACCCCTTGCTTGGGGCTTTGGTCGAGGGCCAACTACGTACTCAGCACACGCTGGAGGAGTTGTTATGTGTCTTAGCGTGGCTCCCGGCTCCTGCTTACCCGCCCCCATATCCGTTTATGGGGGGACCACCACCGTTCTTCATGGGGTTTTCAGCCACCTCCCCCACGCCGGGAACATCCGGAGCTTTCCCCTTGCCGGGAGCGTTTCCGGTCCCGGGAGGCTTCCCTGCGTTTGGGGCCTTCCCTGTGCCCGGGATGTTCCCCACCTTCGGAGCTCGGCCTGTGCTCGGGACCCTCCCCTTCGCGAGAGGCTATCCGGCGTCCGGTCTGGAACCCCCGTTACCCGGCACCAAGCCCCGGGTGGCTGCGCAAGTGCCGGAGGCGGAGGCTTTCTGCGCGCCGGGGATTCCCCCCGCGCCGGAAACCTTCCCCGCATCCGTGGTCGCCCACAGGTCCGGAGGCCTCCCCGGGTTAACACCCGGGAGTGCCCTGGCACCCACTCCAGTGGCAGCTCCAGGGGCTTGCGCCGCCCCCGCACCTACCCCCGTCGCCATTTCGTGCGCTCACCCCGCGCCGGGCCCGTCCTATGCACTGGTAGCCTCCCTCGAGCCGGCGACCGTCGCGCATGAGCTCCCTCCTCCCCCGGGGCCGCCTCAAAGGGCTCCCCCGGCAGATCAGACCCGCTTCACCCGGGAGAAGGTCGAGTGGATGCGCACCACGAAGTTTGGGGAGGCCCCCTTTCGCTGCCGATTGGAACTCCCCTGGCCCGCGGTTGCGGTGTGCCACGCTCCCGTCCCGACCGGGGGAAAGACCGGTCGAGGAAGCGACTGCCACCTCCGGGGGACACCTGGACATTCAGGAGGTTAGCTCGACTAACCCTGAGGAGAAGAGGCGCTACCGTCATACCGGCGGACCGCTGGGACCCCTTCCCGACTCCGATAACGAGCGCGCGTCTTCGGTCAAAGGGGACAGCAACCGAGAATCTCCCAAGGAGGTTGAGGGGGCTAATCAGCTGCTGTGCCGCCGTCTCCGGTGTATCCGCTAGCCGCTGCCTTACCGCCCGCCGCATATCAAGCATTACAACGGTGAGGCCGACCCTTACGAATTTGTGCAGGTGTACTCCACAGCTATATCGGCGGCTGGGGGGGACGAGACGGTGTAATGCAACGTCTTCCCCCTCTACCTCACCGGGATCGCCCGCTCATGGTTCTACAACCTGAGGGCCTGTTCCATCAAGTCCTTTGCGCAACTCAAGCGTGAGTTCTGCGCAAACTTCCAAGGAACTACGTGCGTCCCCTGGACTCGTCGCAGCTTTACATCGTCCGGTAGAGGACGAGGGAGACCATCTGCAGCTTCTTCAAGCGCTTCGCTCAGGTTAAGAGCAAAGTGGCTCACGTCCCTGACTCTACAGGCATTGAGACGTGCAAGAGCGGGATCCCCCTCGGGGAGCTCCATTGGAGGCTCTCCCGGAGCTGCCCCACCTCCGCCGACGAGCTCTTCACTGTGCTCGAGAAGTATGCCCGTGCGGAGGAAGACCTCTAGAAGAAGAACTAGTGGGTTCCTGCCCTCGCTGGCCGGGAGGCCAGGGACCCCCTCAATAAGCGCCCTAGGAGGAGCGATCGTGGCGAGCTACGGCCTCGGGACACTTTTGTCCTCAAGGGCGGAGGAGGCTCGCGAGACGGCAACAAGGGCAACCGCCCTTTCCCTAAGTCGAAAGGTTATGGGGGGGGACAGTCGTCCCGCGGTCGTGAAGGTCCCCCCAGGGAAGGCAAGGAGGGCACATCCAACTTGTGGTGTGCCTTCCACAAGTCAAATACCCATGCTACCCGAGAGTGTCATCAGCTCTTACAGCACTTCGCCGCGTTTCTCGACCAGTGTGGGCACGGGGAAGGGAGCTCTGCCTTCTTGCCCCCTGCATCGGCTTTGCCGGCTCTCCCTGCTCCTGCGGCGGAGCAGCAAAGACAAGCACAGGAAAGGGGCTTAGCTGAAGAACTTCCCTTCCAATCCTCCCAAAGGCACGTAAACGTCATTATGGGAGGATCCGCCTCAGGGCGGGACTCCAAACGCCAGCGCAAGGAGTACGCGCTGGAGGTAAAGGTTGTGGGGGTGCTACATACGTCCTGGCCACCAAAATGGTCGGACGTCCCCCTCACCTTTACGGCGAAAGACGCGCGCGGGGTCCGCTTCCCCCATGACGATGAGCTCGTCTCCTCCACCGTCTACAACTTCCATTTGGCGCGTATCCTCGTCGACGGCGGAAGCTCCGCTGACGTCTTGTACCTGAAGGCATTAAGGGAGATGCAGGTCGACGAGAAGTTGCTGCAGCCCACAGCCGGGCCCTTGCAGGGCTTTGTCCCGGGGAAGACCATCCACCCGGTGGGCAAGGGGATCTCCCCATGACCTTCGGCACCCCAGACAACTACAGGACGAAGATGGTCCGGTTCGACGTAGTGGACCTCCCCTCTTCATACAACGCAATCATGGGGAGGACCACAATCAATCGTTTGGGGACGGCGATCCACCAGAGCTTCTCTGCGTGAAGATCCCTGGGCCTCACTGCGTGATCACCGCCCGAGGCGACCAAGACATGGCCCGCGCTCTCTACGAGCGTGCCACTGCGATGATCGGGAGCGTCAACCTGATCAAGGCCTCGGGGGGAGAGGACTTCCCCGGCGTCAGACACCCCGGTCGTCCCCTCCGGGAAGTTTTCCAAAACCGCGCCTGGAGGGGACCTCAGAAAAGTCCAGCTATCCCCGGAGGACGGAGAGAGGACCATCAAGATTGGGGCGGACCTCTTCGAAGAGTACGCGGAGCAACTCGCGGCCTTCCTCCGCAAAAACTTTGACGTTTTTGCGTGGAAGCCCGCCGACATGCGGGGCGTCGCCCGGGAGGTGATCGAGCATAAGCTCGTCGTGACCCCTGGTCACCCCCCGGTCAAACAGAAGTTGAGGAAACTCTCCCTTGAACGCCAAGAGGCTATCAAGGTCGAGATCACCAAGCTCCGAGAGGCAAGGTTCATATATTTGGGAGGTCTTGCACCTCGACTAGCTGGCAAACCCTGTCCTCGTGAAGAAGTCGAACGGCAAGTGGCGAATGTGCGTAGACTTCACCGACCTTAACAGGGCTTGCCCAAAAGACAACTTCCCACTCCCGTTCCTTTCTCCCTCGCTCACGGGCCGCTCTGCCATCAAGTCACAAGTCCTCGCTGACTTTGTGGCGGAGTGGACCCCTCGCCTCCGGGACAGAGGAGGAGAACCTTCCCGAGCTGCTCCGGCGCAACGACCATTGGACCCTCATGTTCGATGGCTCTTTGTGTCTCGCTGGGGCCGGCGCGTGGGTAGTCCTCCGGAGCCAAGAGGGAAGGGTGCTGGAGTACGCGGCAAGGCTTGAGTTCCCCGCTACGAACAACGTCGCCGAATACGAGGCCTTGCTCCTGGGGCTGCACCTCGCACGCTCCCTGAGGATCTGTTGCCTTGTCAAAGGAGACTCCCAGCTCGTGGTTGTCAAATGGGCAAGTCTTACTCGTGCCATGACGTGAACCTGAGGCTATATTTGGGGGAGGTGAGTAAGATGGAGAAGCACTTCGAGGGACTAGAAGCCCGGAAAATCCCCCGGAGGGATAATGACCAGACCGACGCCTTGGCCCGGGCGGCCAGCGCCTGGGAACCTCTCCCCGGGGGTGCTTTTCTGGAAATTATCGTGAAGCCCTCGGTGGCCTCTCTGGACGCGGGCCACGAGTCCCGCGCCCCAAAAGTCTCTGAAATCACATGAGCAGCGTCCTGAATGGATCCCCTCGTCTACTCCATAAGGGGGAAAGGGGACCCTTCGAATGAGACAAGAGGCGAAACGCCTCTGCGCCAAGGCGCGGGCGTATCTCCTACTAGAGAGGAAACTTTACAAGCGGAGGGCTTCAGCCCTGCTCCGCTGCCTCCCGCGGGCAGAAGTGCTTCAACTCCTCGAGGACATCCACTCGGGGAGTTGTGGGACTCACCTGGCTCCGCGCGCCGTCGAGGCAAAAGTTATTCGACAGGGCTTCTATTGGCCCACCGTGGTCTGCGACGCGCGAGACCTCGTCTCCGCGTGCGAGGCTTGCCAAAAAATGGCAAAGGGCTTCAACTTGCCCTCCACAGCGCTGCAAACCATCCCCATCACTTGGCCCTTCGCGTGCTGGGGAATGGATCTCTTAGGTCCGTTCCCCCCAGTGCCCGGGGGCTACAAGTATGCGGTGGTCGCAGTGGACTACTTCTCCAAGTAGGTGGAAGCTGAGCACTTTGCAAGCATCACCTCCCTAGCAGTGTAGCGGTTTTTCTGGAAAAACGTCATGTGCCGCTTCGGGGTCCCCCGGGAAATCACTGTCGACAGCGGGACCCAATTTGACTCCGCGCACTTCCGGGAATTCTGTGAGGGTTTGGGAGTTACCCTCCACTTCGCCTCTGTAGCTCACCCCCAGAGCAACGGAGCCATCGAAAGGGTCAACGGCATGATCCTACAAGAGTTACGTCGGCGACTTGAGCAGGCCGCCTCCGGGCGGGGCGCATGGGTAGGAGAGCTTTGAGCATCCTCTGTTCCATGCGCACGACCCCGAGCAGGGCAACGGGGCGCACGCCCTTTTCGCTCGTGTACGGGGTTGAAGTAGTTCTCCCCTCGGAGATTGGTTTTCGGTCGCTTCGGGTCGAGCTCCTAGACGGAGCTATGGCAGAAGCATACCAAACCAATGAAGCCAACTAGCGACTGGAAGTCAACCTCGTCGAGGAAGAACTCGACCGAGCGCTACTTCGCCACGCCATCTACAAGTGCGAAATGGCGCGCACGTAGAATCAGCGTGTCCGCGCGAGAGGTTTCCGCCTTGGGGACCTTGTCCTCAAACGCGTGACCGACCCCCAGGCCCAGGGTAAACTCTCCCCCAAGTGGGAAGGCCCTTACAGGATCTCTGCGGTCCTGGGCTCGGGGGTTTACAAGCTCTCGAACCTCAAAGACTAGGAGCTAAAGCATACTTGGAACATAGGCTTGCTCTGCAAGTTCTATAGTTAACCTTTGGGCTTTCCCTCCCCCGTCGCGATCTCGCAGGGGGAGGCACGGCGCAGTGCTCGCCACTCCCTCCCCCAACGCGATCACGCGGGCGGATATTGTATTCGCTATTCCTTCCCCCGTCGCGGCTCCGCGGGGGGAGGCGTTGTATTTCATCTTCGTTAATGCAAATGGTTTTTTGCCTATGAGTTTTTACAGATTCCTAGATTACCGTCTCTAAAGGCGATGCCCTCTATGAGATGCTCTCCCCGTGAGGACGTAGGCTGTCGAAGTCTAAAAGTCCCTATGACGGGAGCTCCGCTCCCGTAGAGCGGCTTACGGTAACCCCTTGTGGACTGAGGGGGTAAGCGGCAACCCAGTTCTCATGAACTGCGGTAGCGAGTCACTTTGAGAGACTAGTCCCCCCTCAAACACTCAATCCTCGTGGGATCTGGCCTCCGTTTGCCCGGGCGCCGGTCCCTCGGAGCTCCACGAGGCCCGCAGCGGCGGCCACCACCGGGATAGCCCGGCCCCGGGCTCGGGCGTCGGCGGCCTCTGGGATTACGGAGACTTGTGCGTTGAGAAAACGTAAAGCCTCCGCAAATGTGGCCGGCGCCGCGCCGGAACCACCTCCCGGGCCGAGGCGCAGCTCGAGCCCCTCGAGGGCCGAACGGACGGAGCGGCCCGCCTCCGCCACCGCTTGGGCGCTGGAGCCCTCGAGCTCCCGAAGGGTGCCCTCCTTCGCCTTCGCCTTTCTTCGGAGGTGGTTGTTGGCGCTCTCCGAGGCATGGAGTTGGGCCCGGACCCGGGCTAACTCCTGGAGTGCCTCGTCCCGATCGCTGCAGAAGGCGGCGGCCTTCCCCTCCGCCTCCTTCAACGCCCTTTCGAAGCGCTCCTCTATGCCCCAGGCGAGGGCTACCCCTTACAAACGCGAAGGTTATTCGAAACCAAGAGTTAGAAAAATTTTCGAGGAAAAAGTAGCCGGACGCCTCGGAAACAAACTTACATGGATGTGGAGCGACAACAGCTCGCCACACCGGTCGCTGAGCGTCCCTTGCGAGACATACTCCTGAACCTTCGGGATCTGGAGGTGGATGACGGACTCTCCGAGGGACTGTCACCCCAAGGAGGGATAAGGAGTCCCTTCCCCATTCCGTGTCGCGGGCCCCCGTAGCTGCGGGGACCGCATTGGCCGAGGGACTCGCCCCCTCGTCCACTGGCCCCTCGACGCGCGGAGGGGAAGCCTCCACGAAGCGTACCTCCGAGCGCTCCGGTTCCGCTGGCTTCGGAGCCACCGGAGGTGCAACCACTGGGGGCGGCGAGGGGTCGTAGTTCGCCGAATCAGACGCCCCTCTGTCACCGGCAGCCCCCTCCCCCCGGCCATGTCGGAGGCCTCGAGGAGGTGCATGAACACCCTCGTCCCCGCCGGCCCCTCGAGGGACTCCTCCGGGAGGGGCGGCGTGGCCCCGCACCTTGGGGGCGCCTGCGCAAGCCCCCGACCCAGGGGTTGCGCCCTGGGCCTTCGCGGGTGTAGAGCCCTCCGCGCCCTGGGCCTTCTGCGCCTGGGCTCGCTTTGGCTCGGGGCCCTCGGTGGTCTCCTTCCCCCGCTTGTGGGAGCCGGGGGTCGGGAGAGGCGTACTCGCCGGTAGCCTCAGCTCGAAGGCTTCGGCCACAAAGTTCCGGGGAGGACTCTCCCCGATGACGCGCACGACGCGCTCGTGCTTGTCGGCATAGTACCTCCCGAGGAGGTTCTCCGTCTTCTCCCGGGTGGCCGGGTACGGCCGGACTACAAATGGAAAAGCGTTAACGAAAATCCCAAAAACTAAGGAGTGGGTCACCGGACACTTATGTCAGGTCACTGGCTTCTGCGGGGGCCGCTGCACTAGGGACATCCCGATCCCCCTCCTCCCGTGTGAGAAGGGGGAGAGCTTGAGGAGCGCCAACTCCTCCGAGGCGTCCCTCATGGACCTAACGCCTCGGGCGACTACCATCTTTTTGAGGAGCCTCAACTCCTCGGGGGTCCACACCGGGGGCTTGGGGGCGGACGAGCGGCAGTAGGAGGGAGGCTCCGGGGGGGTAGGTGACCCCGGAGTCCCGGACCCGGAGATAGAACCATCTCCGGAGCCAATCCCCCAATGGTCCCGGGAGGTTGCCACCGGATACTCCTCCACCCGGGCCGGTAGGAGTTGTATCTTGATGGAGCCGAACGCGGACTTGGGCCCCCCCTTCACCATGTACGAGCTCCTCGCCGCGGGCTTGTAGAAGTACCGGAGCAGCCGGACTGTCGGCTCCCATCCGGTGGTCATCTCGCATAGCCAGATGAAGAGGCCCATCCGGACGAGGGCGTTGGAGTCAAGTGGTTGAGCACCACCGCGTACTCCCGGAGAAACTCCCGGAGCAACGGGTGCACCGGGAGCCAGAGGTCGGCCTCGAGGAAAGCCTCAAAGACGACCACCTCTCCGGGCCTGGGGCGAGGCGCAGTCTCCTTCGGGGGGATCCGGACGTCCCCGTCCGCGACGACCCCCCGATCCATGAGGGACTCCAAGTCCCATGAGGTGAACTCGGAAGCCCAGAGAAAGTCCGCGGTGACCTCCGGGGGCACATCGGGGGCTTTGGCGTGGCCTTTTGGAGCCATTCAGGTTTTGGGTGGGTTAAGCTATCGGAGAGCTATGTTTCGGGGGGCTAGGTTATCGGGAGAGGGCGACCGGGAGAGGTTAGAGCGCCGGTGGGAAGTTTGAAACTTAGAGTTTCGAATGTGCCCTCTCCGAGCCCCTCGAGCCCCTATTATAGAGCCCATACGCGGCCCCGATGGGCGCCACGTGGGCCCTTAGGACAAATCCGAACCGTCCATTTCGAACGACGCGCGCAAATCGAAGGGGCGCGCGCGGGAAACGAGCCGGCGGTTCGAACCGCGCGAGGCCATTATGGCCGACGGTGCGCGCCAATTGAGGCCTGCGGCGTCATGATGATCGGCGGCACCACGATAAGTGCGTGGCGCGAGAACCGAAGCATCGCAAAGGTGCCGGAGGTTCCCTCCGGGGAGATGTTCCCGGTAACGACCATTTCCTCCGGGGAGTTAGGACGTGTCCTCGAAGGACATGGGGGGCTTCTGTTGGGGGAAATCTCCGCCCGATCGGTCTCGGTGACCACGTCCCGGACGCCGCCATGTGCCAGGTGACCATGGCCCCCGGTGGCTCGGTCTTGGGCGCCGCCTTTGGCCCGGGGACAAGGGCCCCCAGTGGCCCCGCCCCGGGCGTCGTCATTTGCCTGGTGATCATGGCCTCCAGTGGCCCGGTCCCAGGTGCTGCCATTTGCACGGTGGCAAAGGCCCCCAGCGGTCCTGTCCCGGGGTTCCCCGGGGGCGCGGTCCCGGGCGTCGCCATCTGCCCGGTGGCAAAAGCCCTTGGTGGTCCAGCCTCGGGCGCCGCCTTTGGCCCGGGGACAAGGGCCCCCCGTGGCCCCGCCCCTGGCTTCGTCAAGTGCCCAGTGAGCATGGCCCCCCGTGACTTGGTTCTGGGCAACGCCATGTGCCCGGTGAGCATGGCCCCTCGTGGCCCGGTCCCGGGTGCCGCCATCTGCCCGATGGCAAAGGCCTCCGGTGGTCTTGCCCTGGGCGCCGCCTTTGGCCCAGGGACAAGGGCCCCCGATGGCCCCTCCTTGGGCGACGCCATGTGCCCGATGACCCGGTCCCGGGCGCCGCCATCTGCCTGGTGGTAGAGGCCCTCGGTGGCCTGGTCCCAGGCGCCGCCATCTACCCGGTGGCAAAGGCCCACGGTGGCCCAGTCCCGGGCGCCGCCATCTGCCCGATGACAAAGGCCCCCGGTGGTCCTGTCCCGTGCACCGCCTTTGGCTCGGGGACAAAGGCCCCCAGTGGCCCCGCCCTGGGCGCCGTCATTTGCCCGGTGGCCCGATCCCGGGCGCTGTCATCTGCCGGGTGGCCCGATCCCGGGCGCCGCTATCTGCCCAGTGGCGAAGGCCCTCGGTGTTCCTGTCCTGGGCACCGCCTTTGGCTCGGTGGCCCGGTCCCGGGTGCCGCTATTTGCCTGGTGGCAAAGGTCCCCGGTGGTCCTGTCCCGGGTGCCGCCTTTGGTCCGGTGGCCCGATCCCGGGCGCCACCATTGACCCGGGGACAAGAGCCCCCGGTGACCCATCCCGGAAGGAGGCCGCAAGTGCCTCCTGCGCAGGGTCACGTGGGGGTCATGTGAGGAGTGCCTCGGGAACTATGAAAGGACACTTGTCAAGCATCCAAGCGCCGAGGCCGGTGGAATGACGTTGGTACCCTCCGGTCCAACGGCTGTGTCCGGGGTAGTTAGGTCTTTTTGCTTCTTTTGGGCCTATATATGTCCTTTACCCCTCTTTTGTAACCAAGGACAATTCATTTGCATCAATATACAAAAAACCAATAGGCGTGCTTTGGAGCTCTCTCCCCGCGAGAGCTCTCCCAGCCGACTCAAGTCGGGAGAACGTCGACAGGACTAGGGTCTCCACTGAGGCCTGAACCTGTATAAATCCTTGTGTCACTTAGTGCTTGCCCGACGGGAGGCAACTAGTAACGCGGTCAGTTCGAGTCGTTGTTCGTTAGCTAGGATCTTCTACAAAACCTGTCGGGGTATTTGCAATACTACGACAGACCCCTTGTGCTGCTCATTGCTTGGACCTTATGTTGGAGGACATTGGCAAGATGGAAGAGTTTGAGAAGTACATTGTACATGCTAAGCGTGTGACTACATTTATTTACAGGCATGGAAGACTACTTGATGCAATGAGGGAGAAGACTGGTGGTTGGGATCTTGTGAGACCGGCAGCTACTCGATTTGCTACATCTTTCCTCACTTTGCAAAGTTTGTATAAGCATCGAGCAGTTTTGAGAGGTCTCTTTGTTAGTGATGATTGGAATAGGTCCAAATTGGCAAGCATAGAGGCTGGGAAAAAGGTGTGTGAAATTATGCTTTCTACTAGATTTTGGAATGCGGTGGAAGATTGCATAAGAGCATCGCAACCTCTTCTCATTGTGTTGAGGATCGTCGACGGTGATGAGAAGCTGGCAATGGCAGAGGTTACTGCAAGTATGGATCTTGCAAAGGAGAAGATCAGTGACTCTTTGGAAAAGAAGCCAACATTACTCAATAAAGTGATAGCAATTGTTGAGCGACGGTGGGAAGACCAAATGGGGCAAAATTTACATGGGGCTGCATTGTTTTTGAATCCAAATAGATTTTTTGACATCAAAAGGGCCGATCTTGCATATGCTTCTAGGCTATGGAGCATGTTTAATGATGTACTTGAGAAGATGGTCATTGATGATGATGATAGGCAAAGCAAGATAAGTAACCAAGCCGATGAATATGAGAACATGCTAAGTTGCTTTGCCAAGACATTGGCAATCAAACAACAAAAGACCAAGAGTCCTTGTAAGTATCACTAACAAACGAACATAGGCTTTTATTCTTTTTAAGTTCTAAGTCTCTAACATAGGTTATGATGTTTGACTTTTTAGTTCTTTGGTGGGGTGCATTTGGTGGCCTTGCTCCAAAGCTTCAAGCATTTGCAAGGCGTATCATTAGTCTTTGTTGTTCGGCCTTCCGGTGTGAACGAAATTGGAGTACCTTTGAGTTTGTAAGTACAATCAACTCTTCTAGTCTTCATCTTGGAGTCGGCTATGACATAATTTATTTATTTTGTTTGTTACTTGTAGATCCATACCAAAAAAAAAAAACCGGTTAGAGCACAAGAGATTGAATACCTTGGTTTACATTCAATACAATAGAAAGATTGCAAATAGGTTTCAAAAACGACGTATGGAAGGAAGCAATTTCAATCCATTGATCCTAGAAGAGTTTCAGTGGAACAATGAATGAGTTGACATGGGTGCTGAAGAAGTTCATCATGGGAATGATGATCTTGCATGGGCTCATGTTGATGAAACCATTGGTGCATCACGCACACTTCAGGGTCGCAATCTTCCTAGGAGAGCTCATGGTGAGCTGATAGGTTATTCTCGCGTGCAAGGGTGGTTGATGATGAGCCGAAGCCCGACAGTGAAGATGATGATGAACCTTTTGTAGTTGTCGATGAAGAAATTGAGGATGATTATGGCGAGGCTCCACCTAGTCCTACTCATGAGAGTGGTGGACCGACTTACAACGAGGATCATTTGGATGATCTTGACTTGGATGACGTTTGATTTAAGATTTGGGTTGAGTTATTGTTGTTGAAAACTTTTGTTTCATATACTTAACATTAAGTCTTAATGTCCTTAAGTCCTTTTAATTTGTTGTCATATAAAATAATTTTGTCGACTAGTCATTGACTAGTTGAGCGACCAATCGACTTGATTAATCAGTCCCATAGCGACTTGGACCGACTGACTGCCTTGATAACCTTGCTTGGGGTGGCCTCCAATGCGCTTGACCATGGGTGGTGGTCAGTGGGGGAGGAGAAGAGCGGACAGCACAGCAGAGGGTTAGGAGGAGGAGGAGGAAGAAGTGTGGGGAAGAAGGGAGTGCGGAGATTAAATTTAGGCCCTGTTTGGAAACACAGCATTTAAAAACCACAGTATTTGAAAACCATGGCTTTGGAATTATAATGCAACCAAAACCACAGTATTACGTAGTATTTCGAAACCACAGTTTTTGAGAAAACTACAGTTTTTTAAGGTGTTTGGATACACAGTTTTTTTTCAAAGTTTTCAGTTTGATGTTTAAATGAACTAATTGTTATTAGTTTAAAAAAACTAACTATTGGACAATTTCTACAGTGTTTGGATATCAAAATTTTCAAATTCTTTAGACATGAAGCACTAGAAGTTCAGAATCCAATTCCTTGCAACGTCAAACTTTTCAAATTCACAGTTCAACACTGAAGATGCAACTTCAAATTTTGTTTTATATCTAAGAAATTGCAACTTTTCAAATTCAACTTTAATTGCAACTTCAACTTCAACACATTAATTTGAAAAGTTGAATTTTAGAGAATAACAGAGAAATTCAAATCCAAAACATTCTAAATAGCCAACGTCAAACTTATAAAGCCAAAAATAAATTGTTTTCATATTTATTATTAAGTTTTATTCTCATTTATAATTTTTAAAATTTGTTTGCAATTTTTTACTCTCATGTGTCAATTGGAGAAAACTTTGTACCAGAGCAAAGTTTATAAAACTCCAAAAAAACCATGGTTTTGAAGAAACCACGGTTTTAAAAACCACAAAATACTTTGTAACCAAACAGCACCTTAGTTTTCAATACTACAGTTTCTTTCAAAACCATAGTATTGAAGAAAACTCCAAAAAAACTTTGTTTCCAAACAGGGCCTTAGTTTTTGATGTGGTGCATATGGTGCAAGTTTTTTTAAAAAAAACTAACAGCCCCCTTGAAAATTATTGTAAACTAAGAAAAAGCATTTTTTTTCCAGGGTTAGCTTCTCATGAGTTAACCTGCATCCTAGTCATTGAAATCCTTGATGATTAAGTTATATATTAAGTTTCTGGTGTTGGTTTAAAGGTCCAGTTAGTTTTTTCTAGTAGGTTTCTGTTTGAGCCTAGTTGGTCTTTTGTTACCAGTCGTATAGTTATCTGTGGTCAGTGTTAAAGACTTGTCTCTTTTGCTTAAATACTGTGGTCAGTGTGACTGTTGTCGTCTGTTATCTTCAAGTAATGAAAATACGTTATGGAATGCAGAAGACTTGTTAACTTCTGTAATGAAGTTTCTTTCTGCTGATTTCTGTGACTCTTATTTTGAACCCTGGTACTTGGTTTGGTTCTCTCTTGGATGGCTTAGAGGAGGCTTGTCTTTTAACAGCGCCAGAAAGAAGTTTGAGGGTTTTCGTTAAAGCTAATCTTAGGATTATGCTCAATTGCAAGAATCTTTTTTGGTAGCAAAGAGATCGAGTTAAGATGGGAAAAACTTGGAGATGAGAATACTAAGTTCTTCCATTCAGTGGCTACTACCCAGTACAGGCATAATCATGTTCCATGTATTAAAGAGGTAGGCTCTGATGCAGTCTTTTATTGACATGAGGCTAAACTGATAAAGCTGGTATACTTTGGAGCTCTTTCAAGAATAGACTGGATACCTCAGAGTATACTGGCCATTTTTTTTTTGTCTTCAAGGAGAGTTTGGCTTTCCTGCAGTTGATCTTACTCTTCAATCAAATTTTACTACTCATGAAATTGATAAGTGGTCAGCTTTCTAAATTCAGACATATCACTACATTCAGAAAGATCTTGGCCTGAAGGGTTTAATGGAAAATTTTTAAGATGTTGGATTTCATTCAAGCCTGAGATTTACCTGTTTTGCTTGCAGTTTGATCGAGGAGATGTGAGTCTTTAGAGTGTCATTTCTTCTTTTATAACCCTGGTTCCTAGGAACAACTCTGCCAAAACTACTAATGATTGGCGAGCAATCTCACTCTTGAACTATTCTTGTAAGTTAGTTACAAAATTGCTTGGCAATAGGCTGCAATTGGTCGTCTCGGATCTAGTACAAAGATATCAGATTGATTTCATTAAGATGAGGACAATCCAGGAGTATTTTCCTTGGGCCACATAATATTTCAATGCTTGCAGATTTATGGGGAGGGAGATAGTTGTTTTGAAGTTGGATTTTGAAAAGTCCTTTGACAAACTGGACCATAACTTTCATCCTTCAAGTACTTCAGGCCAAAGGTCTTGGATCTCATTGGTGTCACTGGATTAACCTTTTATTTTGTACAGCTTCTTATAAGGTCCTGTTAAATGGAGTACAAGGGAAGAATATTGTTTGTAAAAGGGGAGTTGTTACGGATGCCATTTGGGGCCATAGCTATTTATTTCTTGCTTGCTTTCTATGGATACAATCCTGATATTAATAGCCATAATTGTTGGCTTTGTTATTATCCTAGCAACTTAATTCAAACGAACTACTAATTTAAATCCTACCAACTTAATCCAAACAAACTACTAATTTGAATTCAAATAATATAACAAATTCATTGTTGTTGCTGCTTGGTTGGGTCCTTGTTGTGTGCTACAGTATATCTTGGGTAATAGCTATGGGTCCGTGAAGGCGTTGGCTGCTCGTCCGCCCATCTTGGTCTTCGATCAGCCGCGTGTATGCTTGCGCCTTGCTCCGTCTCGGTAGGTAGACAGAGAGAAGAGAAGATACTTTTCTTTATTTCTTGCCTTCCTCTAGATTACATCTCCTCAATATATATCCTAATGAAACTCCCTAGAGATATTAAAAGATACGATATTAAATACCAACTAATAAGGAAACAAACTCTTTTGAGGACAACTACTAATTTTGGCCAGCTGGGCTGCTTTTCTTGCGTCGCTCATACGGATGGCCGAACGGCCTGTAAAGGTGTCCGTAACATTCCCCCCTCCCCGGCAAGAAGCAGCTTGTCCTCAAGCTGAAACGTTGGAGACTGCTGGCGGAATTCGTCAAGTGGCATTCAAGAGGTTTCAAAGGAGTCATGACCGGTCCATTGGACAAGAAGCTGATGTTGACCTCGGGCTAAGCACGACCGGAGAACTGTAGTAGGGAAAGGAGATACTCGTCCATTGAGGAGTGGAGGCAGTGGTGGAGGTGCATATGGAGGATCGCCATTATAACCTTTCAACAAGCTGACATGGAACACATCATGAATATGAGCACCTGCCGGCAGAATGAGGTGATAAGCAACATTACCAAAGCGTTCCATCACTTTGTATGGTCCGAAGTACTTGGGAGAGAGCTTGGTCTGAGCTACCGGAGTAATAGATGTGACCTGTCGGTGCAACAAGCGGAGCCAAACCCACTGCCTGACTGAAAAAGAGACCTCTCATTGTTTGCCATCATACATATTCTTCATACGCTGCGGTGCTTCGAGAAGTCGGCCGCGAATGTCGCGAAGAAAAGCATCCTGCTGCTGCAATTGCTTGTCTATCGCTTGAACAGCAGCTGAACCGTCTGCATAAGGCGCGATGGTTGGTGGAAGGCGGCCATAGACGACTTCAAACGGCGTGGCGCGAAGAGCTGTATAGGAGGTATTATAGCAATATTCCGCCCACGGTAACCATTGTAGCCACTGTTTTGGACGGTTGCAAGCCAAACAATGCAAATACATTTCAATGGTACGGTTGATGATCTCGGACTGGCCTTTAGATTGTGTAGATGGAACGTAGAAGAAAAATTTAAACGAGTATCCATCAAGCGAAATAAGTCTCGCCAAAAATGACTTTGGAACATCGTGTGACGATCACTGACAATGGAATTCGGCACACCATGGAGGCGAACGATT
Source organism: Pharus latifolius (assembly GCA_019359835.1). Lineage (NCBI taxonomy): Eukaryota > Viridiplantae > Streptophyta > Magnoliopsida > Poales > Poaceae > Pharus > Pharus latifolius. The sequence continues at coordinate 72,604,905 of CM033322.1, forward strand.
TCATCAGGGAATGCTCATGCCACTGAACTGGCCGTGTATGGATGTGCCAAAGGAATGAAGTGAGCAAGCTTGGAAAAACTATCAACCACAGTCAAGATGATGATTTACCATGAATCTTCTGAAAATCCTCAATAAAATCCATTGCAATATCGGACCATATCGTATCAGGAATCGGTAGAGGCTGCAGCAATCCAGAAAAGGATGCAAATGCTCAAATTTGTTTGTTGACACTGAGGAGAGCTACGAACAAAATCAAGAACCAAGTGACGAGCATTCGGGATATAGAAGGAAGCTCGGAGTCGATGTAAGGTCTTCTAAAATCCCTCATGGCCCATCTATGGGCTGCTAATAACACTTGCTGCAGTAGCTCTAAAGTTGGTGGAATGAAAACTTTCTTATGCCGCAAAAAGAGGCTATCGCAGAAAATCCAACCTAGTGGTAAGGAATCCGCCCGTTGTTGCTACCGCAAAGTGTCAAAGGCGGCCAATCGTGGAACTTCATCACGGAGGATTTCGTAGATATCAAATTGCGGATTAGACAATATATTGGCAGCAAGAACCTCTTCATCTCGTTGGGAGAGAGCATCAGCGACGGTATTCAGCCGGTTGGGGCGAAATTCCACCGAAAAGTTATAACCAAACAATTTACTCACCCATTGATGTTGAGGTACCGTGGAAAGAGGTTGATCCAACAAAAATTTCAAACTATAGTGATCGGTTCGAACCAAAAATCGACGACCCCATAAGTATGGCCACCACTGGCGAACTGCTTTGACCAAACCAATCAATTCACTCTCGTAAGCTGCTAATTTGGCATGATGGGTTTGTAGTGGTCTACTGAAGAACGCCATAGGTCGATCTCCTTGATGTAGCACCGCTTCAATACCTGAACCCGAAGCATCACATTCGACAATAAAAGGCCACAAAAAATCTGGCATTTGAAGGGAAGGAGCAGCCTGTAGGGCAAATTTCAAAGAATTTAAAGCCTCTGTTGCAGCAAGAGTCCATTGGAAGGCATCCTTCTTCAAAAGTTGTGTCAGGGGAGTCGCTATGCGCCCAAAATCTTGTATAAAGCGCCGGTAATAGCCGGCAAGGCCTAAGAACCCTAGTAAAGCCCGGATGGAGCGTGGGAGAGGCCAAACCTTGACTGCTTGCACCTTCAATGGATCCATAGACACGCCTCCAGCAGAAATAATGTGCCAGAGATAAGCGATTGAGGAATCACCAAAAGAGCATTTGGATTCCTCGAGGAAAAGTCGATGTCGCCGAAGAACTTTGCGAAGATGGCGATGTTCAGCCCATGAAGAACTATAAATCAAACTATCATCGAAGAAGACAATCACAAACTTCAAGAGAAAAGGCTGCAACACATCCATCATGAGAGCTTGGAATGTAGCCAGCACATTGGTCAGGCCAAACGGCATTACGAGAAATTCAAAATGTCCGTGCTGTGTTCGGAAGGCAGTCTTAGAAATGTCGGCCTCATGCATGTGAACTTGATATCCGGAATGGAGGTCCAGTCAAGAAGTTCCTCCACCATAGGAATGGGAAATTTATTTTTGATTGTCAGGCTATTCGGGGCAGAGTAATCCACACACATCCCCCAAGATGCATCTTGTTTTTTGACCAAAATAGCAGGGGAGCTATAAGATGACGAACTTGGTCAAATAACACCTTGCTTAAGCATGATGACATATTGCCGCTCGATTTCTTTTTGGATATGGGGATATCGGTAAGGGCGGACCGCCACGGGAGCAACCGCGTCTGGTAGGAGATGAATTTGATGGTCCAATCGATGAGCAGGAGGAAGATCCTGAGGTGGCACAAATAAATCCTTGAATTCAACTAGAAGCACCCCCGTAAGATCCAACACGGCAGTAGAGAAAGATCCGAGCACCGGCTGAGCGGAAGCAAGAAGCCCCTCCCAAATTACGTAGTGACCTGCACGCTCGATGGACATAGTGAGATTGACAAAGTTGAACGTGATGTCGCCCAACAACCAAAGCCATTGGACATTAAGAACCATGTCAAGCTCTGTCAAATCAATGCAATAACATTGTAAACAAAAGGGTTCGCTGCTGATATCCAAATTGATAGCATGGTAGAATCTAGCAGTAGGAACCATGTCGCCATTTGTTACCTAAATATGAGCACCTGGTCATGATAGGAGGGAAAGACCTGCTGTCCTTGCTGCTGCGATGCTGATAAAATTGAGTGGAACTTGAATCCACCAAGGCAATAAAGATCGAGGAGCCAATGCCCGTATAAAGCTTTAAGGTTGCTTCCGTGCCAATGCCCGTGAGGCATGCAAGGAGATTTGTGGCTCCAAATCATCAACGGCAGCATCCTCGGGTACTTCATCTTCATCCATGACTTCCAACCAAAACAAACGCTTACAACGGTGCGAATGACCAGAGTAAGATTCATCACAATTAAAACAGAGACCTTTTGCCCGCCTATCGGCCATCTCCTAGGGCGTGAGCTGTCGAAACGGCCCGTTAATGTGCTCGGTGAAGATGCGACACGAACTGGCTTAGCTGGAGGGAGAGGCAACAGCCATGGCGGACTGGGTAGCAACGGCGCACTCCATGCGGTCGCCCTAGAGGCTGCGTGGTCAGGTGGCAGCCCGGGTGGAGGTGGTCGACTAAGTATCCAAAGTGGACGGTCGCTGCATTTGCATATCCTCGCGCAGCAACTCCGCAAGGCCGCCCAAGAACAAACCAATCGCATGATCTGGTGTGATGTAGTCTTCAACAGCCTCTGTTTGTTTCAACATCGAGAGCTCGGTGACCGGATTCGAACGGACGGTGGCCCAAAGCGAAGTTGACAAGCCTGTTTAAATCGTGGCCACGAGGGGATGCCTTTTGTCTGCTCGAATTTGAAATACCATTGTTGTGCTACCCCCGTCATATGGTACGTAGTGAGCCAAACTTGGTCTTCGGCCAACGTCCAGTTCAAGCAAAAATATTGGTCACAATGGGAAAGCCACTCCAGCGGATCATCGGTGCTGGAGAAGATTGGGAATTTGACGCGATGAAAGCGAGGTGGATGGTGAGGATCAAGATGTCCTGGAGGGTCAGCAGCATTGGCTAGGCCTCCCACCGGTGCCTTGGGGTTACGCAACGAGTCATCGGCCGTGGGAAATCCACCTGTGGCTCGGTTGAATGACTCCACTTGTAGGCGGCGATCATGATCATCTTGGCGCTCCAATACCGTCTGCAGTAGTTGCTTCAAATCGTCGAGCGTTGTGGTTGGCGAGGATCGTTGGCCATGGAAACTGATACCAAATTGTTGTGTGCTACAGTAGATCTCAGGTCGGGCTGGAAACGAGCCGAGCTTGTGTGAGCTCAGGCAGGCTTGGCTCGAGCTCGATAGTGTATTGGGCTCGGCTCGATAAAGCTCGATAGAGCTCGATTAGCCGCGAGAGACAAAAACCGCCAAGAAAGTTGACCGCCCTCGTGTCCGGAATAAGCCTGTCGGCGTTCCTCACCAATCCTGAAGGAGGCTACGCCGCCGCCGCTCCCCCGCGCCGTTGAGAACGTTGCTCCCCCACGTCGTCCGGTCGCTGCTCCCCTACACCGCTGCTGCCCCGTGCGGCCGAGAACACACTTCGCTGCTCCGCCATGTGGTTCGTGGAGGATTTGAGTGAGGGGCTGAAGGTAGGGTTGGGGACTGGGGATTGATGGTCGGCCGAAGTGATCACTCAGGTGATGGCCTCGTGGACTCGTGGGTCATGGCATTGTGGGCTCGTGCCTGCAGCTTAGGCCCATTAAAAGTGTAAGGTATTGGTAATTATAATTCGAGCTTTAACCAGCAGAGCTCGAGCGAGCGAGCTCGGGAAGGCTTGGGCTCGGCTCGACTACTCACTCGAGCTTCACCTTAGGCTCAAGCTTGGCTCGTTAAGAGCTTGAGCCGAGCTTCGATCCGATCCCGAATAGTTCGCGAGCTTCGATCTTTTTGTCCAGCCCTAATCTTAGGTAATAGCTATGGGTAGGTGAAGGTGTTGGCTACTCGTCCGCCTGGCTTGGGCTTCGACCAGCTGCGCGTATACTCGTGCCGTGCCTCGTCTCGATAGACAGAGAGAAGAGAAGATATTTTTCTTTATTTCTTGCCTTGTAGATTACATCTCATACCCTGGCGAAGGGGACAAAACCTGAGGAAGAAGCCGAATCTGATCGAGTGATTCGCAAGGCACTCATATACACCTTGATTGATGGCATCTTATATGGAAAAGGTGCCTTCGGTGTACTCATGCATTGCATTTTACAAGGGGAAGACATTCTTTTTCTGCGTGAAATTCATAGAGGCTTATGTGGCAGTCATGCCTCATATCAGACATTGGTCGGGAAAACCTTTCGATAGGATTATTTATGGCCAATAGCCTTCTAAGACACGAAGCAGTTGGTTACAACGTGCGAACAATGCCAGTTTCATGGCTGTCAAACACACTGACCAGTTAATATGTTGCAAATTATTCCATTGGCGTGGCTGTTTGCCACAGAAGGGATTGACATTCTTGGACTATTGCCTCGTGCAACTGAAAATTATAGATCCTTGTTCGTGACCATAGACACGTTTACCAAGTGGATAGAGGCCGAATTAGTAGTATCAATCGCTGTTCAAGCAGCCAAAATAGATCTCGCAAGAAATATTGTAACCCACTTTGGTGTCCCAAGTCGGATTATACCAGATAATGGACCACAATTTATCAGTGCTCTATTTCAATAATATTGTGAAGATCATGGTATTAAAGTACATTTTGCTTCTGTTGCTCACCTTCGTAGTAACGAAGCCGTCGAGCATGTCAACAGGCAAGCGATTCAAGGCATCAAGAAATGAGTCTTCGATCGCCTATAGAATCGCTTGCGGGTTTCGGTTGACGAACTCATACTTTGGGCCATTCGAACTACAACCAGTTGAGCAACTTGCGGAATGCTGCTTTCTGATCTATGGTGCCGAAGTCATGCTTCCACCAGAAATGTGTATTGGTTCAGCGTGAATAGAAGCATTCGACGAACAAGAACAAGAAAATGACATTAATTTGATTGAAGAATAGAGAGACAAGGCTCTTATACGATCAGTAGCTTATTAACAGGCCTTTCGCTACCACTACAATTGTAGGGTGCAAAAGTGTGATTGTAACATAGGAGATCTTGTCCTCAGAAAGGTCCAAGATTTTTCTAATGGCATTAAGCTCTCCAAAATTGGAAGGCCCTTACATAGTGGTCGTGGTAACCTGTCTAGGCTTTGTTCGATTAGCATTATCAGATGGGTGTGTATTTGTCAATTCTTGGAATGCTGATCAATTGAGAAGGTTCTTTGTGTTACTCTTCATCACCTATCATCAAAGATAAGTCTTAAATTGTAATTTGTATTCTTGGTCATCTTTTGTTGAATTTTTCTTTCATAAATTGAAAGGCTGATGATTTGATTGTAAACGCTTCTCTGGTGTATATAGATAGATTCACTAACCAAAACTTAGAGCATTATGTCATCGAAGTTTTTCCTTTGCATGTGGTCCCACCTACTAAAGGAATTTCCTAACGTCAATCGGGCTCTTTAGTTTTTGGTGTTCATAAAAACTATACACTCATCAAAAGTTCGTTTGTATCACAAGCCAGCCTAAACCTAGTACTTCTCCTGCCAACTTAAAACCAGCGAATCTGGTCTTAAGGTGACAAGCGGGGGCTAGGACTTAATATTCTCTAAAAAACTTGTAATCATTGTGCTTGTTTTATTTTGCAAAAATAGAAAATTTCTCATTTATAGTGTAAAAGTCTTTACAAAGTTTTGTATTTTACAAAGATTCTTGGAGGAGTTTAAAGTTTTGGCTCTTAGTTGTTCTTCTTTTGCTCCTTTTTCTTCTACTCCGTTTGGTCGTCTGATGTCTGATCTTGTTCCTCCCCCTGATCTTCATCCTTGTCGCTGGTCGCTAGCTCAAAATCATCGGTGATTTTATCAACCAGTGGACGAACCTGTTCGGACATGTTGGAGACTTCGTCCATGGATAAGCACTGAAGCTCCTCCACGACAAGGGTGAGGTCGAGATCAGGATACTTGGCTCGCAGCTTGGCAAAAATGACTCCAAAAGTACATTGAATAGTTGCACAAGCCCCTATCCAGATTTTTCTCTTTGATGATTGAGTTTTGGACGACCAAGAGAGTCGATTGTTTTGAGAATGCTTCTGCTCAGAGAAGTGGACGGATCTCCAGGCTCGACGATCTCCTCAATTCCAAAGTCTTTCATGGCTTGGTCAAGTTGAGTGTTGGCTGGTTTGAGCAGTCCCCATACCTTATCACAGAATGCTTTGAATTTTTTGGCCTTCTCTACAAATTTTTCTTGGTCGAATCGTCGTCTTCGGCGTATTACCATGCCTAGTCCTGAGCACGCAGCGGGCTGATACGGAAGTGCACGAAGTTCCCTACAATGTGAGACTAGTCAAGCCCCACTTGTGCAAGGACTTGATCAGGGCAATTCGGAGGTCGTGCTCCTTGAGAATGGGAAATGCATCCCAGTTCTCGTTCGTCACTGTCCGCTTGCCGATTTAGAATAGGGGGTCGCCGTAGGGGATGCGCGAGTAGAACCATTGTGCTTTCCACCCTTTCCGGGACTCCTTTAACGGCACAATCAGGTACTCCAACTTCTTTCCCTCTTGAAGTTGGAAGTACACGCATTCTGGTGCACCAACTCCCTTGGAGTAATAGAGCTGATAGCAATGGGAGAAGAGCTCGATTGAAGGCTCAACTCCTAGGTATGCCTCGCACAGGTGTGCAAAGACACTCAGAATCACCAGTGAATTCGGAGTCAAATTCACCAACTCGACCTCATAATACTCCAAGATTGCGGCAAAGAAAGGATTGGTCGGCAGATGAAATCTGTAGCCCAGGAAGTTGATGAACAGAACCACTTCCCCATCTAAAGGTTTCAGGAAGCGTTTGCCCTTCACCGCCAAACGCCGGACAAGGATGACCTTGGGTCGAGATAACCATTCTTCTCCAGGTCATAAAGGGCACTCAAGGTGCAGCAAGATGTGCTCCAGCCAGCCATTGATTAGGGTGAGAAGAAAATTTCTTAAGAAGGGCTTGCAAATTTTTTGAGCGCAATATCTTCAAAAGTTTGGGAAATTGAATCATCCCATGATGCTATTTGAAAGAGCTGGCGGAAATCGAGGCACTACAATGAAAAAATGTCTCTCCGATTTCTTCGCCATTATCATTATAGTAATAAAAATACGACTGTTGATTTTATATGTCTTTATTTATTTTTTCGACCAAGATTCGGTGAGTTTTGTTCTTACAATCTCAACCAAACAAAACCTACTTAGATGGCTTGGTCTTTTACGACCACATATTCCCGACCTAATTTTTGATCCAATCAAATATTTGGTCAAAGAGCTAGCAATTTGCTGAGTAACCTTTCTCGAGTGGACCAGTTCGCTTGAGTTTGGAGGGCTAACTGACGAGGATTAGAACACTTCTTTTTGGTTGAAAATTCAATTAATGGATGCTACCAATACACATTAATTAACCTACAGCTGAAAAATGGTACTAACGATTTTCAGCAAGCACGATTTGAGCAAAACCTGCAACTATGAGGAGTCCGACTTAGGACAAGGTATACGACCACTGGTCGAAATATTAATTGGTCAAAGGTAATGTATATGGAGGCCCCTAGTTGAAGCATTAGTTACGACCACAAACACGTTACTTTCCCACATGTACAAAGTATCTACAATATGCGGTTTGCGTGCAGTTTCTCCAACAACTGTCAAGACAACCACTTCGAGGGAAATAACTGACGACAAATTGCTAATAACCGACGACTGTTTCTTGATGAGAATAACCGCCCTTATGAAACTATTAATATAAGAAAGATGAAGGGAATAGACAGTAGAGAAGAAAACATTTTTCTTCTAGTTTCTCTTTTTTAATCACATAATTAAGTGAATTACATCACACAGGACGTAGAGTTATTACTTAATCATTTGAGGGTCTGAATCTGTCTAAAAGATCTCTGAGTCCTTATTGTGTTCTTGTTCCCCTTTTGATAATTTCTCTTATTTCGTAAGATTGAGGATCGCTTACTGATTGTCGACAATTGTAATAGTGAATAACTTAAGATTATCAGTCGAAAAAGAAACATAAGCTTGTTATGAACAGCAACAACCCAGCAATAAATTTAGATTGAATTAGTTTTAGTTTTAGTTAAGGGAATAACTAATAAGTAATAAGTTTGGTTTTATTTTTGTTAAGAGGATAAGTTGGCAACAATAAGTCAATTGTGGCCAGCCCATAAGGCTATAAATCTCTTCTTTTGCTGAATTGGAATGGAAGAAATAAAGTAATTTCTCTCTAATCTTCCCCAACCCTATCTCACCAACCGAGCCAACACCATAGGACAAGGAGCGTCCCATGTGAAAGTTGTGGGCTGCCGTTTGAATTCTTGCCATAATTATAATCTCCACTTCTCTACTTCGACCATATCAAAGCTTGACAAGAACAATGAGACAGAACATGCAACCACTTCTGTGAGGTGTAAACTTCTGTATTAACAAGCATACATGTGAAACAACACCTAAATATCATGGGGATGGAGTAAAAAAGGATAGAATCGAGGAGGCAGGCAAGGAACTACAGAGTTCACAGACGGGTGAGGGGAGCTCTAGGTGCACCCATAGAGGAACTGATGGTCCGGACAGATAGCCGGAGATTGGATTAGGGTTCAGAAATCTGTTTTAGCTCCGGATCCGCTTGGTGGCCGGTACTGGTTCCCGGCAGTTACCGGTGGGTACCGGTGAAATTCCAATCGGGAGGCACAGTTCAAAAAGGAAGGCTATATTTGTATTAGAGCGGAAACTGGTCGGGAAAGAAATATTCCAGCTCAGAACTGGAAGCAATTGTTTCCTTTTGTACTTAATCTATTGGATTCAAGGGAAGCAATTACCTACATGAAACTAAACCGCCTGGTTCTCAGGTTTTCAAGGAAATCATGTCCATGGAGGACGGTTGAAGCCTAACTTGGTAAGCAATAATTCAAATTTATTGCTATTCTGATTCCATATTTCTATAGAGCAAAAAATTGAATTTAAAATTCAACTTTAAATATGAATTTCAAATGGGAGGTTTATAACCTCCTAGTCTAGGCTGGGATGGCCGGTTCCGGTTGGGAGCCATTGGGTTCCTGGTGGGAAACTGAACCTTGGATGGGATCACTATTGCCAAATGAGGTTGTGATGGTTGGAAGGCTGAAAGGCCAGATCAGGGTTACCACAGACAATTAAGGGGTTGCAGAGACGGGAAGTCAATCAATGCCGATGGCTGGATATAAGCTCTGATGTTGAAGGAAGGAGGAAGGGAGAGTGAGAAGGGTGCTTCCTGAGGGAAAAGGAATTCTGCATGTAGTGGGCACATGGGAGGATGCCAATTTCTTCCAAGGGAGAAGGATTATAATGATACACTTCTAATTTTAGTTATGTAACAATTTCAGTGGAATTTGGTGGAATCCTAAATCCAAATATAAACTGACGTCCAAACACCTCATGCATAAGTTCTAATTCAAACCCCTCAATTCCAAAAGTAATTATTGGGACCCAAATGGGCCATTAATTCTTGTTTTTAAGAAATGCTAAAAGCACCATACTTTGGAAATGACATCTCCCTTTATATTGTCTTTAGCCAAGTACACATGAGGATCGAGCATTAAGTGAATTCTTGATTTTGGATATCTGCTGCAGTAGATGCTTCAGTGCATTAGGGACCAGGATCATATTGGACACAATTATTTGGAGAAAGAAAGAAAACTCAAAGGGATGGTTATATGTGGTTTAATAATAAATCACTCTTTGGTCAGGCACCGCATTAGATATTTCAAAATGCAAATTCAGCTGCATACAACTTTTGGCCACCCAAAGCTGACCTGTTGTCTTTCGTTGGTTCGTGTTAAGTTTTTTAAGGATGTCTTACACCTATTAAATGTAATTGTCATTTGTTTTATGATTGATCTAGCAGCCCTATATTCGTCAACTGTGAATACTTGGCACTATGCTTTTAATTGGCTACTATTGGAAAGATCTATTCAACACTAGTATACAACTATAACTGAAAATTGTAATTCCTTTAAGTTCAGTCAACAAATCAGCATCAGATAAAATATAACTGGATATGTTTGTTCTTTGTTAATAATTTTACACGAGTATGTTTCTGATGTCCTTCTATTTAGTTCATGTGAGAAATCCTGCTTCTTTTTTTTTTTTTTTTTTGTTATTTTAGTGATTGGTTTAACAGGGACAGAAAACTGTTTTTTTTTTATTGTAGTGATTGGTGACTCAATGGGCATATACATACCTGCAGTATTTGTTTCCAAGATGGCAGGGGAAACTCTAAACAAGTTTGCCAAAGGTGTAGATGGGGAGTGCTGCATAAACTCATCAATGAATGAGACTGCTGGAACAGTGTTGGTAATATCATTTGTTTCACTTGTTGTCATCATATCAGTTCTTGTGTCTTTTATATTTGCTCGGAATTGCCGACTTCTACGTCATGGGGTCAATAGGTGCCCACCTTACATCAAGAGACATGTAGTGGAAAAGCTTCCTTGCTCAGCATATAAATCTGCCTGTGCAAGTGGCAATCATTTTCAGGAAGCTTGTCCTATTTGTTTAGAAGACTACAAAGATGATGATATGCTTCGACTTCTTCCTTGCAAACATGGTAAGATTTAAACACTTTTCACTAATTATTTTACAGTAATTGCTAGAGACCACAATTATGTGTTCTTATGCATCACAATGGTGTGCACTTTGTTTAGCATATACAATTATACTGATGTGAACCCTGCTGTCCTAGAACAAAACAAGCACAGCAACACATTTCAACTCTACAAGAATCAAGATTGAATGTTTATCGTGCTTACTCGTTTTAGAACCTTCCAAAATTGATTCTTGTTTAGTTGAAACGTGTTGTTGTACTTGTTTTGTTCTAGGACAGCGGGGTTCACATCATATACTGAAGTAACCGTCCATGAGGCTAATAGTACCTTAAACTATGCATGAGGATTCCAATTGAAGAAAGAATTATCGAATTAGACTGAACTTTTGTTTGTGCTGTCAGGTTCTATTCCCTAAATGTAGTGCAAAATGTTTTGACATTATTGCATATGTGATAACATGATCACTCCAATGACACAAAAATTTGTAATGGTACTGTGGATTGAGTCTTAAAATATAACCACAAACATTGTGGCAGAAAAGTGCTTGATCTTTTATTCTCACATAAAGAGTGACACCTCACAAATACAAAAGTTAAATAGCTTTGTTTTTTGATCAAACTACAGGATACAATGTTTACTTGACTTATCATGCTAGAGATTTCAAAAATGAGGTGGTGGTTGTAGCTACACTTGTTATTTGGGTTTAGCAAACCACTATTATCCAGTTTTATCAACAGGGACTGGTGTTTTCTAAACCAGCCCATACATCTTTAAGACCTTTTCTATGAAGTAAATTCAAGTTGTGAGTGAGTTCCAATATTCTGCCCAAGTCTTTGTTCCTGGGCGTGTATTATATTCTTTGAAAAATGAAAAAAAAGAAAGTCAAAACATGTTTGTATAAGGGAGTTTTGCCAGCTAATTGGTTTATGGTTGTCTTGTGGGCTGTCATTGACTTTGCTGTATTTTCTGTATGTTATAGTTACTAGTTTGAACTAGCCAGAAGTTGGCAATGACCACCTAGTAACTGGTGGTGGGGAATCTGTTTTCATAACCCATCATGGAAACCAATTGGGCTTAGGATAACTGTGGCTAGGTGTGAGAATGGGTTGGATATTATCCACTTGTATCCGTCGAATGGTGAATATGGGTTGAGATATAGCTATTTAGTTGGATATGGATACGGATAAAGTTTGTTGGGTAAGGGATCATGATATCCGGCGAATACAGATATAGATTTGGATATCTGGTAAAACTGAAAACCAGATATCCGGATAAGAGAAGATATGGGTCCAGCCTGTCGGCCTATTCCAACGGCTCATCAAGCCATCACTTAGCCATTCCAAGGCCCAAGGTCACCCAACAACGCTTACTGCCGCATGACATGCATGCTGAGCACTTGGATCCATGTGCTATGTTGCTGCCCAACACAATTTGTGTCCAAATCAAGGTAACACTAGTTGAAGTTAAAAGAAACGAATCTTATGCATGTGATAGTGGTACTTATCCATTTGAGCACAAACACATTATGCTTGTTATAAACTAGTGCATGCAGGATCTAGCTTGTGTATTTGTGTTGGTTAATTTGTAATATACAAAATATTTGACTTTATATCTGTATTTGCATCCAACCCATATTCGGCCCGTACTTGGAACCAAAACTATCCGAATTCGTACCCGTACTAGGTGATATCCATATTCATATACGTATTCGAGAAAAAAATATGGGCTAGGATACGGGAAATCCAATGTCCACCTATATCTGATCCGTTTTTACCCCTAACTATGGCTACTTGTCATAATGTCCAGGATTGGGATATGTTGGACTCAACATTGTACCACAATAAAAAATATGTTTTTTTTGGGATGAGTTTAGGCTTGTTTTGGTAATCTCACTAACCTTTGGACATATTCTTACAATTTGTAAATTTATTTAGAAATATAAAAAATAAAAGTAAAAGGGTTCCACATTGATGAGTTTTGACTAGTTCCCTATTGAAGCAGATCTGCTTTCTGACCAGTCTCCTTTTGAGTTCCAATTGAGTTCAACTACAAAGCAGCTTGATTTTAGTGGATTCAGCAGGACATCAATCTCTGGCCGCCAGTAATAATTGCCCAAAAAGAGGAAACATGCTTGATTTCTAATGGTCATGTATCGTTATCTTCATTAACTGTTGTGCTGTGTCAAAAGTCATAGGACTGAACTAGTTGTCAATTTTCAATTCTTACCCTAGGTGGTTTGTAGCTGTTTTGAATCGAAACTGGTGGCAACCAAGGATAAAGTCAGTCAAATGCTGGAAGACAATCCAACTAAAATTGTTAAAACACCACCTAGTGTGGGCCACGAACCACCTTAAAGTGGTCCAATTTGGGGAAACCCAGTCAGTAGCCCATAATATGAAACATTTTGTTTATCCTGTCCCAGTCCAGCCGGGGGGCTTGACTGATAAATCACTGGTTTTTGTAAGTTACTATTGTCGGATGAAAATGATTACGATGGAATTCTAAAAAGGAGTGGTTGGTATTTTTACAATCCTGAACTGGACTTTTGAGATCTGGTAGTTGTGATAGTCATTTTAGTGGAGTTGTAATAGTTGCGGACAGGTAGTCAGATCATGATGACTGAGGCACAGGGCAATTTGATGATAATTAGGATCTTCAGCGATTCTTGTATCCATCAACGGGTTTAATCCCAATGCTCGTGTTATGAGCAATCTTTTCTCCTAAAATTTTGTTTTCTCACACCACCTGAATTTTTTTTTGTACTGTTGAAATACATAGAAATATATAATGATTTTACTGCTTTATTATGTTGCATAAAGACTGCTGTTTAGCAAAAAGTGGAATTGAATTTGTTTGGGGTTGTACCATATCCAGAGGGAGTTCATCTTCTATGTCAACTGTCAATTTCACATGTACAATATGCCTATATGTAAAATATATTGCCTTTTAAGTAGTTCCCTGGTTCAAATACATGACAATTAGTTTCAATATAAGATCTTGCTGCAATGTTTCATATTCTTATTTCTTTTAACTTATCAGCTATTTATATGGTCAACACAATTCATTTACAGAATTTCACATGGTGTGCATTGATCCCTGGTTGACAAAATGGGGCACGTTCTGCCCTGTGTGCAAACTTGAACTAACCTCCGGTGAATAGCAAGGCTTCATTACCTCTTGACTGGTTCGGGCGGTTCTGATATTTATTTGAGTTGGTTAAGCTGAAGACTGCTCATTTCAAAATCCTGGGACATTCAGATGTGAGGATGAGTTAAAATTATTTTCCCAGATTGGGCCATTCCAAGGATATAAGCACATCGCTTTGCGACGCCAATATTAAAATTAGTTGTCGATTGTGATGCCTCCATGTGTTATGGGGACCGCCAGAAGCTGTATTCAGTGTGCCAGATGTCATTTTGATGGTTCGTTTATTTTGGTGCATGGGCCCGTTAGTTTTCTTGATTTTGTTGGATAGTACTAGAGAAACTAGATCCATCCTTGTCCCAGCAAAGTCTTTCTCTCAAGTCCAGCAGAAGCTCAGTCGTATTTCAAAATTACATTCTTGTGTTCTATATATTACAAAAAAAAAAAAAAAAAAAAAAAATTCTGCCATCTCTTAATTTCTGTCAACAATTTTCTGCCAATCTCTTAATTTCAGTCTCTTTTGAGTACTCCCTGGAGGTACTAACAAAAGAAGAGAACCTAAAGGTAGGCTTGCCATCTTACATTCAGGCTGGGCGTGACCTCTTCTGGAGCAAGAAGTTAAATATTGCTTAATATCTGTAATTGTTGTTGCAGTGGTTATGGTTGTTGGCGAATGTATCTGACCATTGGATTTAATTTGAATAGTGCTAAACAAGGATAGCCTCTCTCACATGAAGAGAGAGGCAAGAGAGTAAAGGTGGAATGAACAGGGTTTTTTGAAAGATGGTGGTTGAGTCTTTCAAATCAAATCCAACTATCGAGATTGTTAGTTCTCATTTTTCTATTTTAAAGATGGTCTAGTAGAAATTATATGAAAAATGTGAGAACGAGAACTAATATATGCTGTTGACACATTCACTGTTTCCATATGATGCATCTCTATTAGGTTTAATACAGGTAGGAAGGGGCCAAATCCATCTGGAACTAAAGCTAACTGAAGAACTAAGGCATGTTCTCAGATAAGTTGTGTCATGCACAAAACAACTCGATACAGCTTTTCTGCTGCCATGTTATTTCAGCATAACTAGATTTGCAAGTGGTTCCAGCCAAGTTGACAATCCACCTGACATTGGCACACCTTCATTTGCACCAGTAGCCTGTGCCAAGGTGAGCCCAGCAGCCAACAGACGGAGCAAAAGAAGGCTATGCATCTTCTGCACTAATCACCATCTGAGGCTTAATATTTGTGTAAGAACTTGCATCTAAAGTAATTGTAGTTGTTCAACCACTATTTTGGACACCTACTATCGTATGCGTCAAGCTTAAGGGAAGCACCTAGTTAACTAATATATTGGACACCTCATACTGTATGCATGGAGCTGAATTGACTCTTGGTTGTTTAGTTGACAGTGATTGTGGCTGTTTAACTAATTTGTTTGTTTAATCGATTGTGGTTGTTTAGCTGCCAGACATAGCGGTTTCTTAACTGACTGCGCTTGTTTATTTGATATTTGCAAGTGATTGAAATGTGATAAGAGGCATCATTACACATAGCATCACATTCTTCCATCAATACAAGTGCATAGCCTATAACTGAAAGGATAGTTGAATCAGTTCCAAAAGAAATAAAAAGAATCACAAAGAACAAGATCCTGTGATTCTATCCTTGTGAACAAAATGAACAGTAGAACTCAAAACAGAGTGCCAGAGGCATATAAGCATCTAATCATGATCCATGTTGTAGAAACTTGATAGCACAAGAAAAAGGATCTGTGACACCCTCAAAATTCAGACCCTGAAAAATTTCTTCTCAGTTTTCCCCCTCTTTTTTTTTTCTTTTTGCATTTTGGCCCATCCTTTCTTTCTCTTTTTCACTTTTGCCCCTCTTCCTTCCCCGTTTTCTTTGCTTCCTTTTTTCTCTCCAGATTTTTCCCTCAGCTCCTGTTGTGGGTTTGCACTATCCTCGGTCCGCTGCTACACGCCCCAAGAAATTTTAGGTTCCTATTTGTTGCCATTGATACATTTACAAAGTGAATCAAAGCTGAGCCTGTGGTCTCAATAACCGCTCAGGCGGCCAAAAAATTCCTTATAAAAAATATTGTCATGTGTCATGTGCTTTCATTTGATCTATGGCGGAGAAGCCCTGTTACCATCAGAACTACAAATTGGCTCGGCATGAACAGATTCTTACAACAAACAGGAACAAATTTCAAGATAAGAAGATGACATCAATCTACTTGAACAAAGAAACTACGCTCTCTTACGATCAACAACTTACCAACAAGTGTTAAGAAGAGACTTCGATAAAAGAGTAAACAAGCACACTTTCCGAATGGGTGACTTAGTCCTAATGAAAATACAAGATACCTCTAATCGTACAAAGCTATCTCTCAGGTGGGAAGGTCCCTATAAAGTGGTCGCGACCACAAGACTTGGCTCGGTCCGAATAGCTTTTTTAGATGGTCGTGTGCTAACCAATTCTTGGAACGCTGATCGATTGAGATAGTTCTTTATATAACTCCTCAAAGCAATAAAGATAAGTTTCTCTTAAATCTCTCGTATATTTTTATACTACAAACAATTCAAAGCGCCCTGATCGAAACAAGTTCTCTGGTGCCTAGCTAACGAACAACGACGCGAGCTGGCCGCGTTACTGGTCACCTCCCGTCGGACAAGTACAGAGTGACACAAGGATTTATACAGGTTCAGGTTTCAGTGGAGACCCTAGTCCTGTCGACGTGCTCCCGACTTGAGTCGGCTGGGGGAGTTCTTTCACGGGGAGAGAGCTCCAAAGCACGCCTATTGGTTTTTTGTGTATTGATGCAAATGAATTGTTCTTGCTTACAAAAGAGGGGTACAAGGGCATATATAGGCTCAAAAGAAGCAAAATGACCTAACTACCCCAGTCACAGCCGTTGGATCGGAGGATACCGACGTCATTCCACTGGCTATGGGGCTTGGATTCTTGATAAGTGTCCTTGCTAGTTCCCGAGATGCTCCTCACGTGACCCCACGTGACCCTGTGCAGGAGGACTTGCGACCTTCGCCCCGGGACAGGTCATCAGGGGCTCTTGTCCCTGGGCCAATGCTGGCGCCCGGGATCGGGCCACCAGGCAGATGGCGACTCTCGGGAGTACCACCGGGGGCCTTTGACACCGGGTGAATGGTGGCGCCCGGGGCGGGGCCACCGGGGGCCCTTGTCCCCGGGCCAAAGGCGGCGCCCAAGGCAGGACCACAGGAGGCCTTTGCCACCGGGTCAATGTCTAGCAAGGCTGAAACATGTAATCATTACAATTATTTGACTTTTAAATTGCTCTTTTGATATTCATATGCCTGTATATGCATTGGTCACTTGTTTGCATATGTTTTTCACTCACTTTCGCCAAATTCAGATATGGTTGGTCGTGTGTGATTTGTACATAATTCATAATCATTTGCAACCTCTCTTTCAGCTTTCTTGTGCTTGCGGAATAAACAACTATAATACACTAGATTGCTGCATTCATGCATTACTTGCTGTCCTTCTTCATTCTCTGATTTTATTTTGCTTGAGGACAAGCAAAAGTTCAAACTCAGGGGGATGATAACTCTTGTATTTGTGTGCTTATTTTCTATATTTTCTCCTCAATCATGCTCATTTTAGTCATAAAAATTATTAAATACTCAAATATATTTGTATTGGTTGTCATTCGACCTCGACTGTGCAATTTGTTTGTTGTAATCGCAAGTCGATGCAATTCGGGTAATTTTGGCTAAATGGATGAGCTTCCACGACTGGATCTAGCCAATGGATGATTCCGTGTATAGGTACGCGTCGTTACGGACGCGTAGGAGCTGATCGCGCCAAAATCAGAGTCTCCGGAAGTCTAGAACAGCTAAACCTAGCAGCGAAAGGTTAGTTTGCAATTTCTAGAAACGTAGAAACTCCCTCTGCAAAACAGCCAAGAAACATAAACCCGAGCCGCCACCACATAAGGCTTTATTCGCAATATCTACAAAGGTCGAGGGCTTTTCTGCAAAAATACCAAAATCAACAAAAATCCCTTTGGTCGACCCTAGCGTCCTTGGTCTGGCACATACCCAAAAACCTCTACTGCTTCTCTCCCAGTCCCGGTGTGCTTGCCGCTGGCGGCCAAGTCCACACCGGCGGTAAATTGTCGATCTGCTTCCCCATTTCTACCTCTCCCTTTTCTTCCTCTTCTACCCCTCCGGTGAGCTGCCGGTCTTCTCCCCTTTCATCCTCTCTCACCACAATTCGTCCTCTCCTCTCCCGTTCGTCTTCGTTGCCGGCGAGCTTCCATTTCCTTCTCTCTTGTTCTCCAGTGCCGTTCCAACGCGCCGCTGTAGGTCCAGCGACGGCCTGCCGCCTCACCATGGGATCCCTCACTATCCACTGTGCCGCCTCACATCCACAGCCACCATTAGAGATGCCGCCCCAAAATCTGCGCCACCACCGCCATTAAACCTAGATCTACACCACTCGCTGCATTGGCGCTCTCCCGTGTCGCGCCGCCCCCTCCCTCGCCCATCTCATGCCACCACACCCCGACGCTGCCGCCGCCGCCGTTCTAGCTCCGCGACTCCACCTCCCGCCGCCGGATCTACGTCGACACCTCTGCGCGTTTCCACGCCATCTGTGCACGCTGCCTCTCCTAGCAGCCGTAGATCCCTCCGCCGCTACTCACCTCTATCACTACGCCGCCCCTCGGTTCCTTTGCTGCACCGAGCTCGCGTCGGATCCGTCGACCTGTGCTGCATCGACCTTGACCAGTCCTCGACGGCGACCTCAACCTCGGCGACTTCTCCTTCTTCCTCAGCGCCGACGGCCACGCTCCTCTTCAACGGCGATCTTCATCGACTCCGATGACTCCTCGGGCCACGAACACCTCGACAGCTTCAACCAGCACCTCGATCTCTTCTTCCTCGACACTGCCCCCACGACTAGAAGCCATACAACAGGCAATATTTGGTGACCACTTTCTTGTCCCTCTCCCTCTCAATTGCTCTATGATGGATAATTGTAAATTGTAGGTTGAACTGTAATTCACAGTGATGAACAGAGGAAAGTTCCATGAATTAGATGATGAGTTTTCTGTACGGATGAATTGTTACTTTTCTGTGGAACTATAAATTAGTTGTCCTCCATTTGATTGTTTCTCTTTGTTGATTGCCTCTGATGAACACCAGAACATGTTAAATTGTTAATTCCAGCTTCCGATTTTTCTGTGATGCAATTTTCCTTGTCTTGAATTTCTTGTTGTCTATTTGCGAAATCCCTGTAATGATATTAAAAATGAAATCCTAGTGATTAAGCCTCATATTGTGCTTTGATTTCTAGATTATTGTGTTTCTTCTCTGTGAATGGACAGAATTGGTGTGTTTGAAGCTGGAAACTAAAGTTTCTTTGGTTGTCAATTGTTTTGTTGGCCTCTTAATTGCTTGTGAACCTGAATGCTTCTCCACTGCTTGTGTTTTCTGAGGAACAATTAGCCCGAGAGTATTGAGGCGATCAACTCTTGATAAATTAACTAGAAGGAGATAAAAACTTAGTCCATAATTATGCTTTTGATATTCTATTTGAATTGAATCCAAATTACATTTCTGGATGGAAAGCATCAAAGTTTAATTCTTTTGCTTGCAAATGACTGTGAATGAAAGATTGTGAGTGGACTTCTCAATTGGTCTTGTGCTAGTTGTTTCCGGATTGAGAGGCTGTCGAGGGATGTTTTGTGCTATCTCTGTGTGCCTATTTGTTGATACCGTCGAGAGACATACTCATTTTAGTTGCTTTCGTTGCTCTTTTTGCGGAACCACTGAACAATACAATTCTATCGCATGTATCCACGATGACGCATACAGATCTAGCACTAACTAATGGTCACGGTGTGATCACCCCTCTCTCTCTCTTTATTTCTTCTAACATTTCCTCCCTCTTTCTCTCGTCTGTTTATTTTCATTTGTCATCGATTTAGTCTAGTTTTATATGATTTTGCTTCTCTAGTCCCTGAGAAAAGAACAACAGAATACTTGTCTTACTTCTCCGATCTCGTTCTCTTGGAAGACGGTCTTGGCTGGTATCACTCAACGAATAGCACCTATGTACGGTGATGCTACACATACACTTGGTAATTCTGGCTAGGAGAATTCAAAGGAAGCATACCATGGTCCAATTACACGCAGGCATGCTAAACAAATCCAAAACCAGGTTAAAACTACCTTGAGTTTAATTTCTGATTTTAACGACTTAGTGGTGCTGCCGGTATGTTCTTTTTTTGTGTTACTTAGGTACATGGGAGATCAACCAATGCATAAGAGTTTTAGCGAAATACAGTTTAAAACTTAATTCCAGTATTAGAATAGTCATTTTGCTCACTCTTTCAGTAGTTTATTTTCTATCCTAGCATCCAAAACCAGAAAACCACAAAAAAAAAACCAAGCCCTTTGTTTTAGTTATGTTATTTAGAGTGCAGTTATCAAATTTTAATCATTCGTATTGAGTTTAGTATTGCTGGTCATATTTTGAGTTTTTTCCCTTGGAGTTTCTTGCTTCTAAGTGTCAAAAAAAAAGTTCTGGACAAAAAAAAAAGAAAATAGAGAAATAAAAAGAGTGTGTTTCAGTTTGTGAATTTGAGAGACCATTTGTGAACTGCTGTTTGAGCATGCAAGGACGTGACAGCGGTGATGTTGCAGTGTGCGTATACATACATGTAGCAAATTTCAGATTGTTTCCTGCTAGGTTTTGGTGTTAGACCGGCAATCCAGGCATCGTTACTAATTTGATTTCTATTTGATTCTTGCTACTACTAAGTTTCAGTACTGCTCTTTTGTTATATATTCACGTACCAAGCTCCACAAAACACCGTTAGCACTCCCGTTAACAATCATTTGTCCACATCCTATTTACTACCAGTGTTGCACACATGCATTCATTGAGGAGCATAAGAACGTGGTAAGTGAGAAGTGAGTTGTGTGAATTCACATATACACTTCGTGAGATTGTTGAGTACCACTAACATGGCTGGTTCGTCGGACAGCGTATGTGGACATGATGCTGACGCTGCCCATGCAGTGAGGAAGTCCGCTTTCAACGCTGTACAGGAGGACGCTGACCTCGAATGTGTGATGTAGCGTGATTTCGAGCGTCATACACAGCACATGGAAGAGAGGCTCAACCACAAAATTGCGGCATTAGAAGAGCGCTTGG